>OX637485.1:32500-2532500 GCA_951800055.1 Cenopis cana
CCCCTGGCGACGTTCTCAAACGGGCTAGAGCCAGCAACTCCGCGCGTTACGAGGGCTACAACGCCATCCAGGTCCCCAATCCAGTCGTCCCGCAAAGGGACCGAGTACGGCTCCGCTACCACGGCTATGTTAATCTGCCACTGTGCCATAGACTGGTAAAATAAGTCCTGAGCCCTGGCACAGTGGTTGAGGTTCGCCTGGAGGAATTGAACGGTCGCCATTATTAAAGGATCATTTCGTTTTCCCCCTCCACGGCATCAGTCACCTCCACGGGCGCTGGTTGGACTCGCTGCGTGGGGGGCTGGGAGCCGTCGGCAGCTGTTACATTCTTCCTTTTCCTATTCGACCGGTTGGTGCACCCTTTGCTGCCCATCCTGTGGCCTGACGGCTTACCCTCTGTTGCACATCCAACGCAGTGTGGCGCGGCTGTGCAGTCGGCCGCTTTGTGGCCGGCCTCCCCACACTGGAAGCATAGTGCCGAGCGGTCCACGTCCGACTTGCATTGGGCCCCTACGTGCCCTAGGCAGAGACAGCGGTAGCATCGCACCGGTCTCTGCTCCAGCAGTTTGACCTGTGCAGAGACCCACCCGACCAGTAAGCGGCCGTCATTAACAACCTTTTTCGCGGCCACGATGGGGCAGCGCATCCATAGGGTGCCAAGGCCTGCGGGACCTCTGCGTACGTCCCCAGCCTTGATTTGCTCCGCAGCACACCCTCCAGCCTTTGCTGTAGCGGCAACAACTTCGTCGGCTGTAACTGATTCGTCCAAACCCATTACGCGTAATTCTGCGTATTTCGTGGGTCTGGACACGCGAATATCTTCCTCCGTCATCTGCTGTTTGAGAGCCGCAGCGAGCTTGTCCGCTTTGTCGCCGCTACTCGCTCCAGGTATTTCCAAGATGCAGGCGCCAGTGACGGCCCGCCGGACACGGAGCCCACCCTGGATGTCCAGATCCTCCAGTCGGATCCTACTACGGGCCTCCGAGATTACCTTCTTTAGGGTTACGCCCCTCTCTTCTGCACCCGGCTGCAAGGACAGCACCACCGCTGCTGACCTGGGTGGTCTCAGTTTCTTTGACGGATTTTTCGCAGGAGGCTGCGACGGCGCCCCACGTGTCTTGGCCTTTCTTGAGCCTTTTTTTGCCACTACATTCCAGCCTTCATTCATAGACGACGGTGCGGCTGGCAGGGCTGACAGTGGACGGGGCTCCTGGGGTTGAGTCACGGTGCGTGACACGTTCCCAGCCTTCTTTGCCTTCTTTGTAGCCTTTTTGGGGACCTCTGAAGTGGGCTTTTTTGTCGCGTCGATTATCCTCGGCGCGGTGGACTTGCCTCTGCTGGGGCCAGTTCCAGCTTGCAGCTGCGATAGTGTGGCAGATATTGATGCTTCCTTCTCTTCGCTAGCGGCCGGCGGCGGTCGCATTGGTTTTGCTGGAAGCAACCGACCTTCCGCTTCTAGCCCCTCCAGTCTTGCACAAATAATGGCATCTACCTGGAGGGCCACCGCACGCGTGAAATTGTCATCCGTCGCTGGCGTACGCCACGATGATCCTGTTTTCCCGCGTGGTCGGTCGGCGGATGGCAGTCCACTCGCCGCTTGCTGGGCGTGACCAGGAAGCAGATCTTCGGCTGGAGGACTCCAGTGATGGGTGGCCCTTCTTATTTCGCCCTTCAGTTGGGCCAGCTCCTCGCGAAGGTTTGCCATCTCGGCCTGTAGTCGCCTATTCGCCACCTCCAGCTTGCGCGTCTCCTCGCACACTGTGCGTGCACCCAGGGTTTCCACGGCTTCGGAAATTTTACCAGCAGCCTGCTTGAGTGTACGCACGAGAGTGCCCTTAAGGTTTTTCGATTTAGAGGCGACCTCCCGAATTATTGCCACTTGGTCCGCCACAGATTTTGTCAAGGTCGCAGCAGTTTGGTCATATGGCGACTCGTTAGTGGATGCCGCTAACCCAGCATTGTCATCTTTAGCCCTTGTGCCCCCCGACACTGGAGGTGAGTTACCGCTCTCCGACGACTGGCTGTATTCGTCCTCATCTTCCAGGCGAGGCCTCTTATTTCGGGATGCCTGCCAGAACTTTCCGCTCAGGTCACGCGGACGCACACCGAGGGATTGTGAGCCCCTCTCCGCCACCTTGTGCAAGCCCGCGACTGCCGGCCCATCCGGGTCCTCCGCGTCCGACCGGGGCACTGGAAAGTCGGCTCCCGAGTCCCGCGCTCCTACTGGTTCTCCAAACTTGAAGGGAGTCGGACGAGGACGTACCCGCCCCTTGCCCGTGCCTCTGGTTTCCCTTGACTTCTGCGGAGCTTTGGCCTCGTCGTCGGCGGAGGACGCTCCGCCAGGCAAGACGGGTCCCGCTGTGCCCCTGGTCTCATCTGCATCTTGCGACTGGTCCCCGCTAGGCAGGCTCCCCTCGCCACAGCGGGTCAGGATCACCCGGGGGACTCTCCTAATGCAAGCCTCTGGCCCGCTCTCCGGGACCGGCGCCGACGCGCGCCTCTCTTTTGCGGCTTCCCGCCCCGTGCTCGTGGCCCCGAGTTGGGCCGAGCTATCAGCGTGCTCCCTGCCATGCCCTCTCGGCACAATCTGAAAGGCAGCCGCGTTTGGGTTGATATGTGGGCTACCGCCCTCCCACTGCACCGGCGAGCGTGCAAGGCTCATGCGGGGCTGGAAAGCCCCGTCCCTTTCCGTGGGGCTGCAGATGCCCCCCTCCGCCGCCTTCCCGGCGGCAACTCCTCCTGCCTCCTCGTTTATTAACGTTTTGTTTTTATTTACCATGTAATGATCCCACGAGTTGGGTCGATATAATGCTACACCCCCGGGTGACGCCCATTCCGGAGGTGTGGCTACATACTGTACAGGTCGCCCGGTATGTACAGGTTTTTACGACTTCGCTGTCGGGTTTTATTGGGTTATTCCTTCCCGCGGGCCGGCCAATTAAGGCAAGCCCACCGGTCCGCGCGCCGGCTGGCTGGCATCCCTCGTACCCCATAACGCCCGCGATGGGGGTCGTTGAGAGATGCTGCGGATAACGGTATAAGGGAGACCTGGCGTAGGCCCCCCCCCCTGGTGGATCGGTTAAGACCCACCCTCCTTCGCAAAGACGGCCGCATCCCTTGCCACCTCAGATGAGCTGAGGCATGCTGGGAGCGGCCAACCACACAACCCGGCACTGAGGCCCTCGCAGGAGTGATCTCGACTGCATTGCCACAACTATGACTGGTAGTTAGCAGAGGGAAGACAGCAAGCGCGCAACTGAGCGGCTATCGCCCCCTCCCAGGGTGCACCACGAGGAGGTCTACCAGCCCACACACCCCAACCTAACCTAACCTAACCTAACCTAACCTTTTTTTTTTTTTTTTTTTTTTTTTTTTTTTTAAGAGGGGAAAATGCGTTACGCATACCACCAGGGTGCGAGGACGGACCCTGGTGGTTATGTGGGACTCCCATGTCGGCTAATGAGACCTATGGCATACCCACTAAAAACCCCTCTATCTGCCGCCTCCGTGCTATAGGGCGAGGTCCTGGGAACTAACTTGTACTCTACCACAACCTCGCCAGCGGCTGTCCGGAGCTCCGGACTCGTCTCCAGGGAGAAATATTCCCCCGGCTTCTTCTCAAAGGGCCTGCCTGTCTAGCGGCATGCCCGCCACTCGGGGAGCCTTTATGTAGGCGACAGACGTCCCCGTGCCTGCCGCCCACAGGTACCCTTAAGGGGGAATTCGGCGGTCGTAGGCCAACCGCCGTCGCCCCACGCGTTTGCGGCGCATTGGTTGGGAGGCCGGGTCTTCCTCCCTTCCGCGCTCCGCCGCCTCCTTCTGCGCCATCACGTCCTCACAGAAGGAGGCCACCGCCTTCCACGACCTGTCGCTGCCGACCATGGCTTCTACCACGGCAGGCAGGGAGAGGTCGCGCCCCACTACCGCCACGAGTGCGGCCCGCTGCTCCGCCCAAGTTGGGCACACTGCCAGCGTGTGTTGAGCCGTGTCTTCGGCATCGCCGCACGCGTGGCATTCCATCGTCGGTTCCCGTCCCGCCACCCTGCACAGATATCTCCCGAAGCAGCCATGCCCTGATAGGATCTGCACAAGGTGGAAGGAGAGAAACCCCCCATTTCTTCCGACCCATTTCTCCAGGACGGGCCGGATCGCCCCGATGGTCCAGTGGCCAGCACTCGGCACCTCCAGCCTTTCCTTCCACTTCTGGATGAGGACACGGCGGGAGTCGAGTCTCCACCGCCTGATCTCCTCCAAAAGTGGTTGGACCCCCCTAGCCCGCGCCTCGGTGACACGCCAATAAACATCGGCCAGAACCGAGGCGTCAAGATCCCAGGGCGGGGTCCCCGCCAACACACAGGCCGCCTCATGGGAGACGGTGCGGTATGCCCTCGCCATCCTGACCGCCATGACCCTCTGTGGCCTTCGCAGTTGGGCTTGGTTCTTCGTGTTCAAGGATCCGGCCCAAATGGGCGCCCCGTACAGAGCCATCGACCTCACCACTCCTGCGTACAGTCTTCGGCAGCTCGCGTTTGGCCCGTTCACATTGGGTAACAGCCGACTGAGTGCCGACGCCGTCCCAATAAGCTTCGGAGCAAGGCATCTAAAGTGCTCCGTGAACGTCCAACGACTGTCAAGGACTATGCCTAGGTACCGCATTGTCGACTTGACAGCGATGGACGCTCCTCCCACTACCAGGCTGGAACCCGCCGGAGGAGCCCTTCGGGGCCCATGAAAACACAGGGCCTCGGATTTATTTAGGGCAACCTCTAGCCCCAACCTTCTAATACGGGTCACCACCGTTGCGACGCCTGCCGTGGCCCGCATCGCCGCCTCCCGGAACGTGCTTCCACGTGCTGTCACCAGGGTGTCGTCGGCGTAGCACGTCACCTTGACCCCCGGCAAATTTCCTCCCCTCAGCACCCAGTCGTACCCGATGTTCCACAGGAGTGGGCCAAGAACCGACCCCTGCGGAACACCGCACGACAACCCCTTCTCCTGCCACTCCTCGCGCGTTGGATACCTGACGGCTCTATCGGTGAGATAGTCCTCAACCGTCTTCCTCAGGTACTCAGGCACGGCATGGCGCCTCAGTGCCGCCGTGATGCAGGCCCAGGGCAGGGAGTTGAACGCGTTGGCGATGTCGAGGGACACCGCCAATACCACCTCTCCCCGGGCCACTGCTTCGTCCGCCAGGGCCCTCACACGCGCAATCGCGTCAATGGTGGACCTGCCCCGGCGGAATCCGAACTGGTGTTCGCTGAGGTCCGGACCTACCCCCTCCAGATGCCGGTTGAGACGAGCAGCCACAACTCGCTCCAACAATTTGCTGGCCTCATCCAGCAACACTATCGGCCTGTAGGCCGAAGGCGAGTCTGCCGGTCGCCCCTCCTTTCGCAGAAGGACCAGTTTGCCGGCTTTCCACGGGCGCGGAAACCGGCCCTGCGCAAGGCAAGCGCTGAATAGCGCCCTCAAGCGCGTATTTAGCGGGCCCAGGGCCAGAACCCAAGCCCTTCCGGGAACTCCGTCGGGACCGGGAGCAGTATTTTTGGTGCGGAGCCGTAGCACCGCCGCTCCCAATTCACCCTCCGTTACCTCCGGTGCCTCGCTCGTCTCCGCCTCTCTCCCCCTGGGAGGTATCATGGGTGGAGGTATGTGCTCCTCTCTTGTCGGGAACAGGCCATCAACCACCTGTTCGAGGAGCTGCGGCTGGAGACTTTGCGTGAGTGGGGGTGCCCAGGGGCGAAGCTTGCGCCTCACCATTTTGTACGGCCTTCCCCACGGATCGCTATTCAGAGTCTCCAGCATCTCCTGCTCGGCTAGGTCCTTCGCCCTGGCGATTGCCCCCTGTAGCAACTTGACGGCCTCCGAGTATGCGGCATACAGACGCTCCTCCCTTGGCACGTCTCGTATCCGCCGCCTCCGGCTACGAGTGTACTCGCGTCTTGCAGCGACGCAGGACTCGCGTAGCTGCGCGAGTTCATCGGACCACCAGTACACTCTGCGCCTAGGGGGGATCGGACCGACACGCGGCATGGCAGCGTCGCAAACCTCCACCATGGCACTGCCAATGCTCTCTGCCTCTGCGTTTACGTCAATCGGACCTCCGGACGCTGGCAGCCAAGCCTGCACCAAGGCTGCCTCCACCAGTAAATCGCGATTAAGACGTTTGAGCGCCCAACGCGGGCCATCCCCTCGCAAGGGCCGACTCGGGCCACTCGGATAGACCGGAAGGGTGGAGGCTTCGAACCGAATATATCTGTGATCCGATAATGTTTCCACTTCTTCCAGCACCTCCCAGCCTCGAATAAGGCGCGCCAGGGCGACGTTGGCGAACGTGACATCTACAATGGAGCCGCCCTGTTGGCGCACGCACGTATTGGTCGTCCCTCTGTTGAGGATAACCAGTTCGGTGGTGACCGCCCACTCCTCTAATTCCGCCCCTCGGGCGTCCGTCGCCGGGGATCCCCAAGCCGTGCACTTGGCGTTGAGATCCCCGGCCACGAGTACCATTCTAGGATGATCTCTGCCGATCATGGTACTGATACCGACCAAAAACTGCTCAAATTCGGCAAGGGGTCGGTTCGGTGAGAAGTACGCCCCTACCACCATCATGTCGCCAAACCACGCTGCGACATATCCACGGCCCCTTTCCACTCTTTGCGGCGGTGGCGAACCAGCAGCGGCATTCGTGACAATGGCCACTAAGCCATCCAAGTCCCCGACCCAATTATCCCTGGGAGGGACGGAGTAGGGTTCGGCGACAATGGCCACTCCAATCAACCACTCTGCCAGGCTCTGAGTCAGCAGGTCTTGGGCCCTGGCAGAATGATTGATGTTCGCCTGGAGAAAGCGAGTGGCCATTATCCTGTGACCATTTCTTCCACTACCTCGCTGCTAGCCTCTGGTACTGTTGAGACTGGCTGGGAACGCTGCGAAGAGGCCCGGGAGCCATCACCAGCGCTCTTCTGTCTTCTCGGGCGTGGTGCGGAGCACAACTTTGAACCCATCACGTGCTCTGCCGATTTGCCCGCAGTTTTGCATAGCACGCAATGCGGTGCGGCCGTGCACTGTGCCGACTTATGGCCGGGCTGACAGCAGCGGTAGCATAGCTCGCTACGATCCGTCTGAGCTTGGCACCGTGCCTTAACGTGTCCACTCTCCAGGCACCGGAAACATCTCATTTTCCTCGGCTCAAGTATTTTGACCTGAGCCGAGGACCATCCCACCAAGAAACGGCCACTTTCAGCAACCTTTTTCGCCGCCGTAACTGGGCAGCGCACCCAGAGCGTACCCAGGCCGGAATGATCCAGGCGGATATCACCGGCTTTCACCTGGTCCTCAGTACAGCCGCCAGCTTTAACCACGGCAGCAACCACCTCCGCAGAAGTCACGGAGTCGTCTAGGTTAGACAGGCGCAACTCCGCGCATTTAGTCGGCCTGGAGACCCGAATTCCCTCCCCTAGCTTTTCGGCTAGCTCTCTTGCCAGTTTGTCGGCCTTTTCGCCACTGGTGGCTCCCGGCAACTCCAGCACCCGCGCGCCTGTGACTGCTCGCCGGAAGCGCAGGTTCGCGATACCGAGATCAGCAAGGTTCACCTTCTCCTTGGCCTCAGCAAGAACTTTGGCGTAAGTCACCCCTTCGGCTTCCGCCTCAGGCAGCAGCGTCAGCACCACTGCTGCAGAGCGTGGGGGGCGGAGCTTATGCTTCTCAGGCTTCCGCGGCATCTTTGCCGGCTCCTGTGCCGCAGCCTTTTTTCCCCTTTTGCTCCCGCCGGCCACAACAGTCCAGGCCCGGTCCATCGACGGTGGCGCTGGTGGCAGCGGCACGGGAGCCGGTGTAACGGGGGGGAGAGCCGCCACGGTTTTAGCCCTAGTGCGGTTCTTCAACTTCTTCCCCTTCCCTTTTCCTTTACGTCCCTTCACGGGCTCCTCCGTCATATTCGGGGGCCCCCGTTTTGCAGCTGGAGCGGGGGCCGGCTCAGGAGCGGGAGAGACCTGCTCAACCTGTCGCTTTCGGTCGGCGGCCAGTGCCTTTGCGGACAACGCAACTGATTGCTGCTTCTCGGCAGCTATCCGCTTTTTGTCGGCCTCTAATTGGGGCCGCAAATTCTTAGGGGGCAGTAACCGCCCTTCTACCTCTAGTGCTTCGAACCGGGCATTCATCATGGCAGCAAATGTTGCCCTATCCGAAGGCGGCTCCGCATGCGCCACGTGAGGGAGCGGACTTGCCTGAGCTTCAACCTGGGTGGGTGCCCTGGGCGCTGTTCTTATTTCGGCCTCAAGGCGGGCCAGCTTCTCCTTAATTTCGGCCATTTCAGCTTGCAGCCGTGAGTTGCACGCCTCCAGGTGCTTCACCTCTTCCGATGATGTGCGCTTCTCTAAGACTCCAAAGACATCCTTAATCGCCATGCAAGCGTCCTTCAGCTTGCGCTGGTGCCCGCCTTTAAGGTTGCCAGACGTCTTCCGCACCATTTCAATGACGGCCACGCTGTCCATCGCTTGCTTTCGGAGCACAACAGAGGGTACCGCCTCCGCTTCGTCTCCTGACATGTCCGAAAGAGAATGGCGGGTTTGAATGGTCATTTTACTGACCTCCTCCTCCGATCTCAGCTTCATTGTTTCCCGTAGCTCGGCGTTGTACTGGGCCGCCGCGGCTGCCCTACTCATGAATTCCGCTTTGTTTCGCGGTTTTCTTTCTCTGCTCGGAGACCCAGACTCGAGTACCTCCGAGTTCTCTCCTTCGTCGCCGACCGAAACCGCCTCCGAAAGCCTTCTGCGCTTGCTATCGGACTGCCAGAAGCGCCCAAGCGCAAGCGGAGACGACGAGCGTGAACGCACAGTGAGCGGGCTGTCATTGTCTTCCGACTCTGACACCTTCCTACTACTCGGCATTGTTGGCGAACGGGATCTTGATCGCGCCTCTTCGCAGCGGGTGAGAAGCACCCGTATGTCCGGGAGCGATCCCTGACTCCTCAGTCCGGTACGCTTCCGTTCATTCACCTCAGTAACCAGATCTGTATGCAAATCGGTGTCCTTGTTTCCATCGCCTAGGTCGTGTTGGTCCTGAGAAGGACCGTTTGTGTGTTGGCCCTGAGAAGGGCCGTTTTGTGAAGGGTTTTTGTTTGAAATATCCATAAAATTCCCACGAGTCGGGGAGAACCGAAACTCCATTTGGGCAGAGATCCCCTATACCCAAATGGCCCTAATACACTGCGAGGTCGGGCGGTATCGCAGGTTTGGTCTCTAGAGACTGGTACACACTCCAGCCGCTCCGGAGAGCACCTTGACGCGGAGTTCCCTCACGCCAAGAATTGTGAATTTTTTTTTGTGGGGTTGTTTCCCCTTGGACCCGGCCAGTTAAGGCAAGGCCACCGGTCCCGAAGTAGGGATAACGGCTTCGCCGACAGTGATTGCCGTCTGCAATCTGCGCAACTAGCTCTGACCGAGACTAGTAACACCCGTCGCCCTGTGGTTTTTTAAAGAGGTGTCCTTCCTCACAGTCCCCGTTCGCAAAACGGCGACCCTCGTGCCGACCCCACGGGCCGGGTTACGAGTCGGCCGACAGCTAACCTAAGTCAACCGCCGCCCTCTCCTCCGCCTCTACGACCTCGCGGTCGACGCTCATCTCCTCCGTGGAGAGAGCCACCCACCTCGGCCTCTGTAGGCCATTCCCCTTCCCCCCCCGGTGTCGAGTTATTGGTAGCTCCGGTAAGCGATCCCCAGGATCACTTACCGTAGCCTCCAGGGCGCACCAGCCAGGACGCTTCCCTTCCCTGCGGATCCGCGAGGATCCAGAGGGATTGGAAGAGCCCAGACATTCGTGGAGGTTACCCGACCTAGCGCCCCAACCTAACCTAACCTAACCTAACCTTTTTTTTTTTTTTTTTTTTTTTTTTTTTTTTTTTTTAAGAGGGGAAAATGCTTTACGCATACCACCAGGGTGCGGGGACGGACCCTGGTGGTTATGTGGGACTTCCGTGTCGGCTAATGAGGCCTACGGCTTACCCACTAAAAACCCCTCTATCTGCCGCCTGCGTGCTATAGGGCGAGGTCCTGGGAACTAACTTGTACTCTACCACAACCTCGCCAGCGGCTGTCCGGAGCTCCGGACTCGTCTCCGGGGAGAAATATTCCCTCCGCTTCTTCTCAAAGGGCTTGCCTAGCGGCATGCCCGCCACTCGGGAACCTTTGTGTAGGCGACCGACGTCCCCGTGCCGGCCGCCCACAGGTACCCTTAAGGGGGAATTCGACGGTCGTAGGCCAACCGCCGCCGCCCCACGCGTTTGCGACGCATTGGTTGGGAGGCCGGATCTTCCTCCCTTCCACGCTCCGCCGCCTCCTTCTGCACCATCACGTCCTCACAGAAGGAGGCCACCGCCTTCCACGACCTGTCGCTGCCGACCATGGCTTCTACCACGGCAGGCAGGGAGAGGTCGCGCCCCACTACCGCCACGAGTGCGGCCCGCTGCTCCGCCCAAGTTGGGCACACTGCCAGCGTGTGTTGAGCCGTGTCTTCGGCATCGCCGCACGCGTGGCATTCCGTCGTCGGTTCCCGTCCCGCCACCCTGCACAGATATCTCCCGAAGCAGCCATGCCCCGATAGGATCTGCACAAGGTGGAAGGAGAGAAACCCCCCTTTTCTTCCGACCCATCTCTCCAGGACGGGCCGGATCGCTCCGATGGTCCAGTGGCCAGCACTCGGCACCTCCAGCCTTTCCTTCCACTTCTGGATGAGGACACGGCGGGAGTCGAGCCTCCACCGCCTGATCTCCTCCAAAAGTGGTTGTTCCCCCCTAGCCCGCGCTTCGGTGACACGCCAATATACATCGGCCAGAACCGAAGCGTCGAGGTCCCAGGGCGGGATCCCCGCCAACACGCAGGCCGCCTCGTAAGAGACGGTGCGGTATGCCCTCGCCATCCTGACCGCCATGACCCTCTGCGGTCTTCGCAGTTGGGCCTGGTTCTTGGCGTTCAGGGATCCGGCCCAAATGGGCGCCCCGTACAGAGCCATCGACCGCACCACTCCTGCGTACAGTCTTCGGCAGCTCGCGTTTGGCCCGTTCACATTGGGTAACAGCCGACTGAGTGCCGACGCCGTCCCAATAAGCTTCGGAGCAAGGCACCTAAAGTGCTCCGTGAACGTCCAACGACTGTCAAGGACTATGCCTAGGTACCGCATTGTCGACTTGACAGCGATGGACGCTCCTCCCACTACCAGGCTGGAACCCGCCGGAGGACCCCTTCGGGGCCCATGAAAACACAGGGCCTCGGATTTATTTAGGGCAACCTCTAGCCCCAACCTTCTGATACGGGTCACCACCGTTGCGACGCCTGCCGTGGCCCGCATCGCCGCCTCCCGGAACGTGCTTCCACGTGCTGTCACCAGGGTGTCGTCGGCGTAGCACGTCACCTTGACCCCCGGCAAATTTCCTCCCCTCAGCACCCAGTCGTACCCGATGTTCCACAGGAGTGGGCCAAGAACCGACCCCTGTGGAACACCGCACGACAACCCCTTCTCCTGCCACTCCTCGCGCGTTGGGTACCTGACGGCTCTATCGGTGAGATAGTCCTCAACCGTCTTCCTCAGGTACTCAGGCACGGCATGGCGCCTCAGTGCCGCCGTGATACAGGCCCAGGGCAAGGAGTTGAACGCGTTGGCGATGTCGAGGGACACCGCCAATACCACCTCTCCTCGGGCCACTGCTTCATCCGCCAGGGCCCTCACACGCGCAATCGCGTCAATGGTGGACCTGCCCCGGCGGAATCCGAACTGGTGTTCGCTGAGGTCCGGACCTACCCCCTCCAGATGCCGGTTAAGACGAGCAGCCACAACTCGCTCCAACAATTTGCTGGCCTCATCCAGCAACACTATCGGCCTGTAGGCCGAAGGCGAGTCTGCCAGTCGCCCCTCCTTTCGCAGAAGGACCAGTTTGCCGGCTTTCCACGGGCGCGGAAACCGGCCCTGCGCAAGGCAAGCGCTGAATAGCGCCCTCAAGCGCGTATTTAGCGGGCCCAGGGCCAGAACCCAAGCCCTTCCGGGAACTCCGTCGGGACCGGGAGCAGTATTTTTGGTGCGGAGCCGTAGCACCGCTGCTCCCAATTCACCCTCCGTTACCTCCGGTGCCTCGCTCGTCTCCGCCTCTCTCCCCCTGGGAGGTATCATGGGTGGAGGTATGTGCTCCTCTCTTGTCGGGAACAGGCCGTCAACCACCTGTTCGAGGAGCTGCGGCTGGAGACTTTGCGTGAGTGGGGGTGCCCAGGGGCGAAGCTTGCGCCTCACCATTTTGTACGGCCTTCCCCACGGATCGCTATTGAGAGTCTCCAGCATCTCCTGCTCGGCTAGGTCCTTCGCCCTGGCGATTGCCCCCTGTAGCAACTTGACGGCCTCCGAGTATGCGGCATACAGGCGCTCCTCCCTTGGCACGTCTCGTATCCGCCGCCTCCGGCTGCGAGTGTACTCGCGTCTTGCAGCGACGCAGGACTCGCGTAGCTGCGCGAGTTCATCGGACCACCAGTACACTCTGCGCCTAGGGGGAATTGGACCGACACGCGGCATGGCAGCGTCGCAAACCTCCACCATGGCACTGCCAATGCTCTCTGCCTCTGCGTTTACGTCAATCGGACCTCCGGACGCTGGCAGCCAAGCCTGCACCAAGGCTGCCTCCACCAGTAAATCGCGATTAAGACGTTTGAGCGCCCAACGCGGGCCATCCCCTCGCAAGGGCCGACTCGGGCCACTCGGATAGACCGGAAGGGTGGAGGCTTCGAACCGAATATATCTGTGGTCCGATAATGTTTCCACTTCTTCCAGCACCTCCCAGCCTCGAACAAGGCGCGCCAGGGTGGCGTTGGCGAACGTGACGTCCACAATGGAGCCGCCCTGTTGGCGCACGCACGTATTGGTGGTCCCTCTGTTGAGGATAACCAGTTCGGTGGTGACCGCCCACTCCTCTAATTCCGCCCCTCGGGCGTCCGTCGCCGGGGATCCCCAAGCCGTGCACTTGGCGTTGAGATCCCCGGCCACGAGTACCATTCTAGGACGACTTCTGCCGATCATGGTACTGATACCGACCAAAAACTGCTCAAATTCGGCAAGGGGTCGGTTCGGTGAGAAGTACGCCCCTACCACCATCATGTCGCCAAACCACGCCGCGACATATCCACGGCCCCTTTCCACTCTTTGCGGCGGTGGCGAACCAGCAGCGGCGTTCGTGACAATGGCCACTAAGCTATCCAAGTCCCCGACCCAGTTATCCCTGGGAGGGACGGAGTAGGGTTCGGCGACAATGGCCACTCCAATCAACCACTCTGCCAGGCTCTGAGTTAGCAGGTCCTGGGCCCTGGCAGAATGATTGATGTTCGCCTGGAGAAAGCGAGTGGCCATTATCCTGTGACCATTTCTTCCACTACCTCGCTGCTAGCCTCCGGTGCTGTTGAGACTGGCTGGGAACGCTGTGAAGAGGCCCGGGAGCCATCACCAGCGCTCTTCTGTCTTCTCGGGCGTGGTGCGGAGCACAACTTTGAACCCATCACGTGCTCTGCCGATTTGCCCGCAGTTTTGCATAGCACGCAATGCGGTGCGGCCGTGCACTGTGCCGACTTATGGCCGGGCTGACAGCAGCGGTAGCATAGCTCGCTGCGATCCGTCTGAGCTTGGCACTGTGCCCTAACGTGTCCACTCTCCAGGCACCGGAAACATCTCATTTTTCTCGGCTCAAGTATTTTGACCTGAGCCGAGGACCATCCCACCAAGAAACGGCCACTTTCAGCCACCTTTTTCGCCGCCGTAACTGGGCAGCGCACCCAGAGCGTACCGAGGCCGGAATGATCCAGGCGGATATCACCGGCTTTCACCTGGTCCTCAGTACAGCCGCCAGCTTTAACCACGGCAGCAACCACCTCCGCAGGAGTCACGGAGTCATCTAGGTTAGATAGGCGCAACTCCGCGCATTTAGTCGGCCTGGAGACCCGAATCCCCTCCCCTAGCTTTTCGGCTAGCTCTCTTGCCAGCTTGTCGGCCTTTTCGCCACTGGTGGCTCCCGGCAACTCCAGCACCCGCGCGCCTGTGACTGCTCGCCGGAAGCGCAGGTTCGCGATACCGAGATCAGCAAGGTTCACCTTCTCCTTGGCCTCAGCAAGAACTTTGGCGTAAGTCACCCCTTCGGCTTCCGCCTCAGGCAGCAGCGTCAGCACCACTGCTGCAGACCGTGGAGGGCGGAGCTTATGCTTCTCAGGCTTCCGCGGCATCTTTGCCGGCTCCTGTGCCGCAGCCTTTTTTCCCCTTTTGCTCCCGCCGGCCACAACAGTCCAGGCCCGGTCCATCGACGGTGGCGCTGGTGGCAGCGGCACGGGAGCCGGTGTAACGGGGGGGAGAGCCGCCACGGTTTCAGCCCTAGTGCGGTTCTTCGACTTCTTCCCCTTCCCTTTTCCTTTACGTCCCTTCACGGGCTCCTCCGTCATATTCGGGGGCCCCCGTTTTGCAGCTGGAGCGGGGGCCGGCTCAGGAGCGGGAGAGACCTGCTCAACCTGTCGCTTTCGGTCGGCGGCCAGTGCCTTTGCAGACAACGCAACTGATTGCTGCTTCTCGGCAGCTATGCGCTTTTTGTCGGCCTCTAATTGGGGCCGCAAATTCTTAGGGGGCAGTAACCGCCCTTCTACCTCTAGTGCTTCGAACCGGGCATTCATCATGGCAGCAAATGTTGCCCTATCCGAAGGCGGCTCCGCATGCGCCACATGAGGGAGCGGACTTGCCTGAGCTTCAACCTGGGTGGGTGCCCTGGGCGCTGTTCTTATTTCGGCCTCAAGGCGGGCCAGCTTCTCCTTAATTTCGGCCATTTCAGCTTGCAGCCGTGAGTTGCACGCCTCCAGGTGCTTCACCTCTTCCGATGATGTGCGCTTCTCTAAGACTCCAAAGACATCCTTAATCGCCATGCAAGCGTCCTTCAGCTTGCGCTGGTGCCCGCCTTTAAGGTTGCCAGACGTCTTCCGCACCATTTCAATGACGGCCACGCTGTCCATCGCTTGCTTTCGGAGCACAACAGAGGGTACCGCCTCCGCTTCGTCTCCTGACAGGTCCGAAAGAGAATGGCGGGTTTGAATGGTCATTTTACTGACCTCCTCCTCCGATCTCAGCTTCATTGTTTCCCGTAGCTCGGCGTTGTACTGGGCCGCCGCGGCTGCCCTACTCATAAATTCCGCTTTGTTTCGCGGTTTTCTTTCTCTGCTCGGAGACCCAGACTCGAGTACCTCCGAGTTCTCTCCTTCGTCGCCGACCGAAACCGCCTCCGAAAGCCTTCTGCGCTTGCTATCGGACTGCCAGAAGCGCCCAAGCGCAAGCGGAGACGACGAGCGTGAACGCACAGTGAGCGGGCTGTCATTCTCTTCCGACTCTGACACCTTCCTACTACTCGGCATTGTTGGCGAACGGGATCTTGATCGCGCCTCTTCGCAGCGGGTGAGAAGCACCCGTATGTCCGGGAGCGATCCCTGACTCCTCAGTCCGGTACGCTTCCGTTCATTCACCTTAGTAACCAGATCTTTATGCAAATCGGTGTCCTTGTTTCCATCGCCTAGGTCGTGTTGGTCCTGAGAAGGACCGTTTGTGTGTTGGCCCTGAGAAGGGCCGTTTTGTGAAGGGTTTTTGTTTGAAATATCCATAAAATTCCCACGAGTCGGGGAGAACGGAAACTCCATTTGGGCAGAGATCCCCTATACCCAAATGGCCCTAAATACACTGCGAGGTCGGGCGGTATCGCAGGTTTGGTCTCTAGAGACTGGTACACACTCCAGCCGCTCCGGAGAGCACCTTGACGCGGAGTTCCCTCACGCCAAGAATTGTGAATTTTTTGTGGGGTTGTTTCCCCTTGGACCCGGCCAGTTAAGGCAAGGCCACCGGTCCCGAGGTAGGGATAACGGCTTCGCCGACAGTGATTGCCATCTGCAATCTGCGCAACTAGCTCTGACCGAGACTAGCAGCACCCGTCGCCCTGTGGTTTTTTAAAGAGGTGTCCTTCCTCACAGTCCCCGTTCGCAAAACGGCGACCCTCGTGCCGACCCCACGGGCCGGGTTACGAGTCGGCCGACAGCTAACCTAAGTCAACCGCCGCCCTCTCCTCCGCCTCTACGACCTCGCGGTCGACGCTCATCTCCTCCGTGGAGAGAGCCACCCACCTCGGCCTCTGTAGGCCATTCCCCTTCCCCCCCGGTGTCGGGTTATTGGTAGCTCCGGTAAGCGATCCCCAGGATCACTTACCGTAGCCTCCAGGGCGCACCAGCCAGGACGCTTCCCTTCCCTGCGGATCCGCGAGGATCCAGAGGGATTGGAAGAGCCCGGACATTCGTGGAGGTTACCCGACCTAGCGCCCCAACCTAACCTAACCTAACCTAACCTAACCTAACCTAACCTAACCTAACCTAACCTAACCTGTAGTCCTGAGGAAACCCAATAAAGCAGACTACACAAACCCGAAATCCTATAGACCAATAGGCTTGCTCCCAGTTCTAGGAAAGATCTTCGAAAAAATGGTAGTTGGAAGATTAAAGTGGTACCTCACGCCACGCCTCAGCGAAAGACAGTATGGATTCTTACCACAAAGGAGCACAGAAGACGCACTCTATGTACTAGTGAACCACATCCGAGAGAAGTTAGTCGAGAAGAAAATCGTGGTCATGGTGTCCCTGGACATAGAGGGCGCCTTTGATAGTGCATGGTGGCCATCAATAAGGCTGAGACTGGCCGAAGAAAAATTCCCCCTCAATCTCAGGAAAGTCATCGACAGTTACCTCCAAGACAGAAAAGTCAATGTGCGATATGCTGGAGAAGAATACAGTAAAGAAACAAACAAGGGATGTGTCCAGGGATCCATCGGAGGACCGATTTTATGGGACCTCCTACTGGACCCACTGCTAAAAGGACTCCAGCAACGTGGAGACTACTGTCAGGCATTCGCGGACGACGTGGTGATGATCTTTGATGGAGAAACAGCGCTTGAAATACAAACAAAAGCCAATACTGCCCTCGCCTATGCCATGGAGTGGGGAGTCAGAAATAAATTGAACTTTGCTGCACACAAAACGAATGCAATGCTTATAACACGCAAGTTAAAGTACGACACCCCTCTCCTGAGCATGGGCGGAATTGACATCAACATGTCAAGAGATATTAAACTGCTAGGACTCAGAATAGACGAGAAACTTACCTTTAATGCACACGCAGCTGATGTCTGTCGAAAGGCCCTGTCAATTTACAAACAACTGTCTAGAGCTGCAAAAATCAACTGGGGCCTAGGCCCTGAAATCGTAAAGACTATCTACACGGCAGTTATTGAACCGATAATTATGTATGCAGCAAGCGCATGGGCATCGGCGACACATAAGATCTGCATCAAAAAGCAACTTGACGTGGTGCAGCGGGGCTTTGTGCAAAAGATAATTAAAGCCTACAGAACAGTCTCACTCAATTCGGCTCTTGTCCTTGCCGGTCTGCTACCTCTGGATATAAGAATAAGAGAAGCAGCATCCCTCTATGAAGCAAAGAAAGGCTACTCCAGGACACAAACAGGAGATCGGGACATTGAACTTCAAACACCTTACACCAGAACACCACACCCAGCTAAACAAATACATATACAGTACACAAGCCTGACGAACGGAGCAGAAGTGGAACAGCATAACAACCACGACCTAAAAATCTTTACTGACGGCAGTAAAATACAGGGGAAAGTCGGAGCCGCATTATCCATATGGAATAATGAGACTGAGGTAAAGACCCGAAAATTAAAACTGGACCACTGCGGCACCGTATACCAGGCCGAATTATTGGCGTTGTTTGAAGCCACAAACTATGCCCTTAAGGCTAACAGAAACAAATGTAATATATATAGCGACTCTAGAGCTGCACTAGATACCGTAGCCAACAACGTTTCCCTCCACCCCTTAGCAGTACAAGCAAGAAATAACATCACCTTAATGCGTAAGCACTCTAAAACAATTGAATTGTTTTGGATTAAAGCACATGCTGGGTTGGAGGGAAACGAAAGGGCGGACAAATTGGCAAAGGAAGCCGCCTTAAATACGAAAACAAGACCGGAATACGACAGTTGTCCGGTTTCATTCGTGAAGCGACAGATCCGTTCTGAGTCGCTCCAGGAATGGAACCACCGTTTTAAGACCGCGGAGACTGGCTCCGTGACTAAAATGTTCTTTCCAGATGCAATAGAATCATAGAGAATAGTCCAAAAGTTAAAACCAACTGGAACACTAACACAGGTAATGACCGGACACGGAGGGTTCTCCGAGTATTTACATCGTTTTAAATGCAAGGACAACCCCTCATGTGTCTGCGAACCCGGCACAGCTGAAAGCATACAACATATATTGATCGAATGCCCTGCGTTTGGCCTGGATAGAATAGATATAGAGCAAAGAATAGACACTAAATTATGTATAGAAAATTTACCGCAAATAATAAGTGACAATAGCATAAGGAAAGATTTTATAAAATATTGTATAAAAGTAGCAAACATAGTAATAAATAGAAATAAATAAGATAAATAAAATATGAGGCGCACATATTTGTATAATATGTAAAACCTACATAAATGAAACTATGTAAACAATGTAATGATAAAGAAATAAAAACAACTAACAATGTATAAAGTCAAAATGCAAACATGGCAGTGTATAAACAGTCACAATATAAGCATTGTAAAATAGATATAAGATACAACTGACAAGCACGATAATAAAACCGAAGTGTACACCATTCATTTAAACCCGTAGTAATAGTAAAATAAAAGTAGTAGCCATGGGAGTCCCACCCATACTTAAGAAGCATAAGATATGATGGATGAAAGAAAGAACAGTATGAAGCATGAAAGTGCGAGAGGCATAAATGCGAGAACTGGTATGAAAGAATTAACGTAGATAATAAAAAATACTCCGATTCCTGTTGGAGGTATTTGAAAAAAAAAAAAAAAAAAAAAAAAAAAAAAAAAAAAAAAAAAAAAAAAAAAAAAAAAAAACTAACCTACCCTACCCTTTTTTGAAGCAGATGGACGGGATTGGTTACCCGCCCGGAGATAATCTAAACTGCTTATGCTCATGTTGTTACTCCCACAATGCCTCCACATCGTCGTCTCTTTTTTCGGGGGTGAGCTCCCCCGCACGCTTGGGACTGGACTCCCTCCAGTCATGCATCCCATCGGCACGATCCGCTCACCTTGGGATTGGGGTAATTTATTATAGTGGTTTTCTTCCACGCGGCGCTACTCTCAGTGAGCAACGCCCCCGGTCCGCTCAATGCGGGTTACGGGTTGCCCGACGGGGAGCCAAAACAAGGCAGACCCGCCGCGCCGCAAGCGTTGAACGGCATTCCACGTCACTGGCCCAAAAGGAGGGCCCCAACATGAAAGGTGAGCTAACACCTCCACCACTGCCCAGTGAACCAGGCGAAGGCTGCATCCCCTGCCACCTCAGATGAGCTGAGGCATGCCGGGAGCAGCATACTATAAAAACACGGCACTAAAGCCAGCGCAGGAGAAACTCGACTGCCTGTGACCACAACTGTGACTGGTAGTTAGCAGAGAGAAGACAGCAAAACGCGCAACTGAGCGGCTATCCCCCCCCTCCCAGGGTGCACCACGAGGAGGTCTACCAGTCCACGCACCCCACCCTCGGGGGGGAACCTAACCTAACCTAACCTAACCTTTTTTTTTTTTTTTTTAGCCTACCCACTAAAACTCTGGGATGCTGCCCTCTCGTGCTTTAGTGGTGATGCCGTGGGATCGTACATTCTACCACGACATCACCGGCACCTTCGCCCTCGGGCGAACCCCCACCGAAAAAGCACACTGCAGCATGGACAGCGTGCTTTCCCTCACTGGCGTCCCTAATACACCCCCGGGGAGGCCCGGGACCGGCACCAGACACACGGTGTTCCGGTCGCACCCTCAAGGCACCGGGAGGGCAAATACCCCTACCCCGGTGCAACACCGCTACGGGAGGACATACGCCCCTACCCCGTAGCACCCCTCAAGAGGCCGCGGGAGGACAAATGCCCCTACCCCGCAACCACGCCGCATCCGATCCGGTTCTAGGCCTTCTGCCAACCGGAATCGGAGCAGCCACCTCGCAACGGCACAGGTCCCTAGTTACCCTGTCCGCAGTTTGGGGGGCCAAACAGGCTACGGGAGGACAAACGCCCCTACCCCGCCTGTCCCTCGCCGCTGCACCTGGGGAGCCTTGCGACTCCCTGATGCGGAACCCCCCATCCCCCCCGTGTCAGGTTATCGGTAGCATCAGCAGGCGATCACTTAGGGTTCACTAAATGATCACCTGCCGTTGCCTCCAGGGCGCACCGGCCTGGGCTCTTCCCTTTCCCGCGGATCAACCGGATCAAGGGGAATTGGTAGAGCCCCGACACTCGAGGAGGGTACCTGACATAGCGCCCCAACCTAACCTAACCTAACCTAACCGCTTGCCTCTTTCGATCAGCCGTACGCGTGGCATGCCTTAGAAACAAGTAGTTCGGCAGCGAGAGTAAAATGACTGGCATCCGAACTACATTGGATGGGAAACCACGCGGCGAAAACTCCCCTATCCTGCCTTCTTCGATTCCTCACCTCACCTTAGACTCAGCAACCCCCCCCCCCCCCCCCCACCCGCTCTTTAAGTAACCCCCCCCCACATCCCCAAACCCGCACACCCCCCTCCCTCCCTCTTCAAAAAACGTCCAAAAAACTAAGCTGTAAGATAAAACATGTAAAATTGTATTCTCCGCATGTTTGTATTGTAAACTAAATTTGCACGTTTCTAAAATTGTATCTAAAAATAGCATGTAATTACTTGAATCTGTGTTTTCTCTCTTTCTATAACAAAAATTCCAAATGTACATTAGCAATAAGAAATTTCTGATGCATGCACCTCCCATCCGTCGGACGGGCGTCTCGGGCGGAGGACAGGGCCGGCCGAGAGGGATTCCTGTCGACCGGCTAGAAAGTGTCACGCAACAGCGGTGGTTCCGGCAGAAGCCTAAACGGAGAAATGATTTTCTTCTCCGGCCTTCCAGCACTGGCTAAGGAAAGGATCTGCCGGGGCAACCGTGCTTGGCATGGACGACGGCCGGGCGACGGAACCCTCTACGTGCCGGCATGCCCTCCCGCCCAAACACGCCCATCTCTCTCCCCCCCCCCCCTTTTTTTCTTAGCAGTGTAACTACCGGTAGAGGAGGTAACGAAAAGAGGGCAACGCGAGGTGACACGCGAAAAGAGCAGAGGCAAAAGAACCAGCCTCAGGGGTAGCCCCACCCAAAAAGAGGGCGCCCACAGCCCCACGACGGTCCCAAAAAGATCTCCGACCACCCCCTCTTTCGGCGGGCAAAAGATAGGCAGCCCGTAGTTATAAGCATGTGCATGCACCAGAAATTCCCCATCCCAAAAAATGTCGACTCGTTAAACTAAGTAAGTATGGGCAAAGATCAGGCATGGGGAAGTCAAAGCTGGCATCCCGATTCCTGATCCGCGCACCCCGCAGAAACCAAACGGGAGAATGCGATTCTCTCCCGGCCTTCCAGCACTGGCTGAGGCAAGGATCTAGCGGGTAGCTTCCCCCCCCCTCCCCCATTTAAATCCCCCTTCTCAAAACGAGACTTGAAAATTTCCGAAATGTCGTAGTTGCGCGGACGGTGCGGACCGAGGTTTTTAGTCGGTAAGAGTCCGGCACTGTCTGGGCCCTCCCTTCCCAGGCGTCCATGAGGATTTTCCTCGATCCGCAACCTTCACGCAACAAAAATCTAAAAGTAAATAAAAGCAAGGACTCATGTCTTTGGCCCTTCTGGCGACAATATCAAAAAAAAAAAAACCTAACCTAACCTAACCTAACCCATCGTGTATTTGCGACACGTCAATTTAAGAGACGGTACTACACGTATTACTCGACTGCCCGGTTCACGCCAAGGATAGTTACGAATACGAACAGAAAGAAAATATTAGCCTCCAATCTGATGCGATACGGGACATAATGTCAGGCAAAAATAGAAATAAATTCTTAGATTACTGTGTCAACGTAGCAAAAAAAAAATCGTAATAAAAAGAAATAAAGTTAGTTAAGAAACTTATGTTTATATAGTATAAAAAGTATATTGTAATAAACATAAATAATAATAATAATAACTAGAACTAAATACTTTTTATAGAAATGTTATACAAACCTAGGCTAAGAAAAGAAATAAATAAAGAGAAATAATAATAATAATAATGTAGGTAAAAGAAATATGTAAAACAGAACAGTAGTTTAAGAATATATTGTTAGAAGTAAGAACAGATGTAAAAAAATAAAATAAACATTGTAATATTAAAAAAAAAAAAAAAACCTAACCTAACGTAACATTCTTCCGGCTCAAATTTGGGGATGGCGTCAGGCAGATCCGTATTCTGCAGGGTCTATACCCTCTGATAACGTTGTCACCCCAACTGTTACATGATTTTCTTCTTACGCCATATGGCACCTGGCGGAGAGGCGGAGGACCCAGTACCCACACCCGAGTCGGCACGCATACCAGAGACCGGTTCGAAGCTCGATCGCAACAACACCGCTTTGCTAGAGACCTCCTGACAAATTATTCTATAATAATTAAAAAATCCGTGATAATCAACCAGTGAGTTATATCAAAATCTTCTGGAGGAAAAGACCTATCCAGTAGTAAAAACTGTTTTACAATATCTTCAGTATCTTTGAAGATAATACAGTGATAAGTTAAAAAAAAAAACATCTCGTTAATTACGCACGGTCAACGGCCAGCAGCGGTCGAAGTTCAGTGACCCGAGAACTTCGTGCATCCCCGTCACCGATCGGCAGATATCGCTAAACACAACAAGCAGCGCCGGCGTCTAACTGCGCTACGCACCTTACCGTCGAGTGAGTCATACGTTATCTTGTTTGTATTACGCTATACTTGCTATTCCAATTGCTAAAATGAATTGCAAAGCATGCAACACCGCTACTGATAGCTTGGAAAATCTAAATTGCGTAGCTTGCAATGGCTGTTATCACTACAAGTGCCTAAACATCACAACTGCAGAATACATGGCAAAAAATTATGAACTAAAACGGGTTTGGCATTGCCCGGACTGTATGAACATAACCCGCAGGCGGAAAAACGATGACACACCTGTGCGATTAAGACACAACCCGTCTACATTAAATGAGACTACCATGTCCGTAGATGACCTACTGGCTAATGAAGGCGATTTATTAGGCGACACGCTAAATAAAACATAGATACATAACATCTCGAATAGCGAAGAAATTATCTTATCAAGCATTAATGCATTACTAACGGCTAATACCAAATATATAATCAACAATATGAATAATGCAATACAAACACAAATAGGCCTAGCTTTTAATCAATTAAGCGAGGAGATCGCCCATAACTTTACACAAGTGTGGGCTGAACAACAGAAATGTACAACAAAAATCGAGGACATCAGTAAACAAATCCGCTCACTTGAAGCGGAAAACAGTACCTTAAAATCTGAGCTTAGGAATCTTGAGAGCCGGCTATCAAGCCTAGGGAGTGAGGCTTCCAATAATGTACAAAATAACAATAGGAAACTAGTACTATACGGTCTGAGCGAATGCCACCACGAAACGCAGGATGATTTGTACGACCGTATCGCTTATTTATTCTATGATATTCTAGGGGTCAACGTTAATACATATGTTGAGGAGGTGACCCGAATTGGAAAGCGAGGTCCTCGACGTCCGCTTGTTATCGAGTTTATGAGTAAAAAGATGGCGAAATATGTCCTAGAAAACTCCATATGCTTTAAGGACACCGGTATCACTGTTTCCGCATTTTTAGATAATAAGGCCCTAGATGAACGTAAAGCGTTAAGAGACATAATGTTAGAAGCGCGAAAATGCGGGAAATACGCTGTGATTAGAAACAATAGATTATATTAGAGGTGAGACGTATTTACGGGAACAGGTTTTTGGAATAGGTTTTGGCATGGACGCGTAAGTACGCGATCCCGCTTGCGCGTCTTTTAGCGTATCGAGTACTCGGCGTACGACGACTCTGAACACTCGAAACGTCTAAGAGTCTTTACGTTCCGCGCTATTCGTATTCGTCTGCGCGTTCGGATTCTTTCGGGGAACCTCGGGTCGGGCTCGGTTTAGCGCGTATTTGGACCTAGTCTTTGGATCTAGTCTTTTTGTGGACGCGTACTCGCAAGACTCAGTACGCGTTTTACCTAGTACGTCTCACCTCTAGATTATATATCGAAGGGCGAGAACATCGAAGCCAGCAGCCTGCGACTCAACAACAGCAACGAATGCCTAATCTAAGCACAAGTTCCACCACATCATCTACGCCTCATCACCAAACCACGGATATCGAAACCAGTGCTACGTAGCATCACCGGCGCCAAATCAGTCTTCGTCGAATACCGGTCCTACTAATGTGAATAACCCACTAACGACATTTTTTCGCACCTCAAAACAATAATAAAATTAATATACTGTCCCAAAATATGCAGAGCCTAAAAAACAAGACCCATATATTACAATCATTTCTGCAAAAAAAAAGACTTCCAAATACTATGTTTGACTGAAACTTGGATATCGGAGCAACAAAAGGATGTAATCCACATCGAGGGTTACGAGTTCGCAGCGGCGTTCTATTCTATCGGAGCGAGCTGCCTGGCGGAGGAGTGGCGATTCTGTTGCAGGATGGTATCGAATATATTGAAAGGACAGACATTGCAGAATTATCCATCGAATATAAATATAGTAGAATGCTGTGCGATTGAAATCCCGCAATATAATGTGTGTATAATTAATATATATAGGCCCGACAGGGACATAGATATCTTCTTCGGGGTTTTAATTAATATATTATCAACAAATTTAATTCTTACAACAAAAAATGCGAATAATAATCGGGAGATTTTAATATAAATACGCTGATAAATTCAACATATTCGACCATTTAGTGATAATCGAAGAAAACGGTATTTCTGACCATAAAAGTGTAGTTCCCAAACACAGTACTTGCAGGTAGTAAACAAACAACGATATCCCATCAAAAACATTACATGTAAAAAGATGCCAGTCTCGCAACAGTTCTTCTACAACAAAAAAGTAATGATATGTAATGTTAAACCAAGTCGGTTATATTTTAGTCAATAGCACCGGAGGGGTGTCCACAGAACAAAATTTCCACCGACTTGCATCGTCGGCATTACTTTATTTTTTAAATATATAAAATGGCTTGGCCATCGCACGGCTACATAATGGCAAAAGAACAATCGTCAGCTGATTATTAAAATATTCCTAATTAAACATAGCGCCCTAATGACATGCAGCTTGAGCGAGTTTGAGCGATACACATGTATAAGTAAAGCGTTGTGTGCGATGGCCAAGCCATTTTATATATTTAAAAAATAAAGTAATGCCGACGATGCAAGTCGGTGGAAATTTTGTTCTGTGGACACCCCTCCGGTGCTATTGACTAAAATATAACCGACTTGGTTTAACATTACATATCATTACTTTTTTGTTGTAGAAGAACTGTTGCGAGACTGGCATCTTTTTACATGTCATGTTTTTGATGGGATCTCATCTCTTTTTGTAGGCAGTCCTTCTTTTTTCTTTTCAGGTAAGACTTCTTGTAACGAACATTCAATATGCAAAAGTAACTTTGTAATCGCATGTATTTTGTATTGAATTACAAACTTACTTATGCAGTTTGTGTTGCTTGTCAGGGTCACCAGGTACTCCAGATTTTATAGTTTTCCATTTATGTGGCCATTAAACCCTAACTCTGGTCCAAATTTCAGCTCTCTGAGTTTATGGGAAGTACTAGTTCTATTCTTATGATTATGAGTGTGTGAGTTTCGAAAATGCGAAACTTTGCTTTCGCTTAACTTCGGAACTAAATGACCTACAGACTTGAAATTTTGGATTTTAAGTATGTGATTATAGCTTACTGGATGTCGAAAATTTCTGCGTTCTGGTCTTATCCAGAGGTTCTCAAATAGGGGCTTGAAAATGCGGCGAAATGGTTCCAGTAAAGGATGGTACGGCAGTGTTTGCTTCGCGCTCGACGTGGCGGGGGCACTACCGTGCCCCCAGATATTTAATCGTATCTTCATAGGAAACACTGTCTTGCCCAAACAAAACGACTTAAGTGACGTGAGTTTCCTATGAAAACACGACCTGAGGCATATCGAATAGCTTTCAAACCATCCTAGAGTACGTCTGGGATCACACACAATGAAGGGTTCCATACCGACACCTACTAGTTCACATTTTAAACCACTATTTAATAAATCGTAGCAAAAAATGTCGTAACTTTATGGGAAACTCGCGTCACTTAAGTCGTTTTGTTTGAACAAGACAGTTTTTCAGCGTTTATTCAAAAACCGTTTGACGTAATTTATTCAAACCAAATATTTTTGAAAGTATTTATTTATTTACACCCTCCCAATTTTTTTCAGAATTTGTGACCTCACAGTTTGGAAATTAAAGAGGGGGGATGAAGTTTTTACGACTTTCACAGCGAATATCTCACCAACGGTTGACTTAAATGGAAAAATTTTTTTGAAACCCCTATATAATTTTCAAAGGCCTATCCATAGATACCCCACACGCTGATGTGCATTGTTTTTTTCTTTTCGTCCCATACAATGTTTAGGCCCTTGGCAGACGGGTTTTCCACCGCGATACAAGTGGCAGACGAATTTATTTCTTCATAATAGTCCATAAACTATCATCTGACAAAATTTCATGCGAGAGGAAATTACAGATTTTTTTTTTATTTTTTTTTACATGTTCACGTGCTTGGCAGACGGGTATTCCACCGCGATACAAGTGGCAGACGATTTTTTTTCGTGAAGGTATTTTCTTAGCTATCATTTAAACCTAGTTTCAGTCGAGAGGAAATGACTGAATTTAATTTTTTTTACGTCTTTGGGAGGCTACTGCTCCTCAACCCACCAACGGAATGGTGGCAGACGTCCACAGTAATTTTTTATTCATCTTTCTTAATCACTGTACAAGTTTTCGTGCGAGAGGAAATGACTGACGATTTTAACATTGTGGCCCGCGGTCTATACCCAACCTGCCCCAAAATTTCACGAAAAGCGGTTGATAAATGCGACCTGTAGAGGCGAGGACAAACAAAAATCCGGCCGGACATACGAAAGCATTTTTTCGAAGCTAAAACAGAGACCTTCGTTTCACTCGGTCAATTACTGTATAACAAAATTTTATTACCTATATCTACGAATGAAATTTACATACGAGTTCAGTATCCTATAACGATGTCGGGCCGGATGATGTGAACACAGCCTATTAGATTCGCCCTGGCAACATTGTTTGACAGTGACAAATACAGACAGAATCAACAGATTGACATAAATGACATTTGCTTTGCTTGTCAGTGGGAAGTGGGAACGCAGAGTGTTCTGCTGGAGTGAAACAGTTTTCTTTGTTTATGTACGACGTAATCGTTTTATCGAAAAACGCAAATGAGTCACCGTAACAACACAATTGAATAAAACGTATTCTATAGAGAAATGTACAAAAGCTGGTAATGAAGTAGTTGCAAAGAAGTTGATTACTAGTGTTTGTAACCAATATTCACGTTAGGTAGCCAAAACTTGTATTTGGTGGTAATTTAAACACACAAATGATAAGTGGAGCACGGAATGATCTTATAAATTAACAATGTCTTTGGATATAGAAGAAAGTCCTATAATAAACTCGGACATCGAGGAAAATGTGACCAGCAGCAGTCGCAACCTCGTTGTCGAGGATCGAGGTACGTGTTGTGCAGTTTTTGTTGTTCGGTACGCCTACCCTATCTGCTGATAGATACTATTCAAGGTCGCGTGGTAACTTCTTTATTGTTCAACTGAGTGATATAATTATTACACTTACAAGGTTTATTGCAATTAATTATTATAATATAATTAGTAATACTTATTCATTTAGATAGTGTTGTTTATTGCTACTTTTACTCAGTAATAACCAGACATCTAGGTCAGGGGGTGTAAAGGACAGATCAGAATAGTATCAACTCTACATCACTATACTTTTATGTTGATACTACTTGTCAGGCACATGGAAAGGAATTAATGTTCTAGGGTAGCTTTGACTTATTATATTTTACAGAAGAAACAACAGGATGGATCAAAAGCCGGACAGTCCTTGGTATCATGGGGTTCCTGGGGTTTGCCAACGTGTATGCCATGCGCGTGAACCTGTCGGTGGCCATCGTGGCCATGATCAACTCCACAGCCCCGGTACCTGCCGCCAACGACTCCACGCTGGACGTGTGCCCGGCCGGTGTGCCTGATAATAGCACCATTGTACCTGTAAGTAGTCACAATCTAATCAGGAACCTGGCATGATTGAAGGTACTTACAAAAGATTTATGATGGAATTCACCGAACGGGACAAAAGCGCCGAGACAATTAAGTCAGGTGTGACAATTTTGACAGGTCGGTTTCTAACAGTATGACGTCACAAACAGTCTAGCAACATGGCAATCGATCATATGAGACACAGATAAAGAATACTTTAAACTTATTAAAATAATATTAATTTATTAAATCATTTTCATTGAAATGTAACTAGTTATATAGGTTCCAGGAATTACAAGCTACATTTAACAATACGTTTTATAATCATTGATTGATTACATCTGTCAATAATAGGGATTATTTAAAATATAATTAAAAATAGTCTGTCCAGGATTTTTTTAGCCAACCCATTTTTAATATAATTTCTAATACACTAAATTTATTATAAAATATGTTTCATTCTGTTATTAGCTCTGTGAAGATCGACTTGGGGTCGGATCTTAGACTAATATAATTGGTTCCAGAAAACGGGAGACTTCAATTGGTCAGCCGAGCAGCAGAGCATAATTCTTGGATCTTTTTTCTACGGATATGTGCTTACACAGGTAAAATATTTATCATGTGTTTATGTGGTATAATTAGCATACAAAGTGCATACAAACATATGGCTGTTGAAACTCAAAATCTGGACTCGAGCAACTGTCGCATTTGTTTCGGAACAAAATGATGGGGCTCGTTTCACATTACATCAGGATGTATTTCCATATTTAATTTTCTCCACAGATTCCAGGCGGCCGGATAGCGGAACTATTTGGGGGCAAATTAGTCTATGGTGTAGGCGTCCTGCTGACCGCTCTATTCACAATTCTGAGCCCGATAGCTGCATACACAGACTTCAAGTTTTTCATCGCGGTGCGTGCGCTAGAGGGCCTCGGCGAGGGCGTGACGTACCCCGCCATGCACGCCATGTTGGCGCGGTGGGTCCCCCCGCTAGAGAGGTCCAAGTTCGCCGCCTATGTCTATGCGGGTGAGTTGAGGCTCGGCGAGGGCGTGACGTACCCCGCCATGCACGCCATGTTGGCGCGGTGGGTCCCCCCGCTAGAGAGGTCCAAGTTCGCCGCCTATGTCTATGCGGGTGAGTTGAGGCTCGGCGAGGGCGTGACGTACCCCGCCATGCACGCCATGTTGGCGCGGTGGGTCCCCCCGCTAGAGAGGTCCAAGTTCGCCGCCCATGTCTATGCGGGTGAGTTGAGGCTCGGCGAGGGCGTGACGTACCCCGCCATGCACGCCATGTTGGCGCGGTGGGTCCCCCCGCTAGAGAGGTCCAAGTTCGCCGCCTATGTCTATGCGGGTGAGTTGAGGCTCGGCGAGGGCGTGACGTACCCCGCCATGCACGCCATGTTGGCGCGGTGGGTCCCTCCGCTAGAGAGGTCCAAGTTCGCCGCCTATGTCTATGCGGGTGAGTTGAGGCTCGGCGAGGGCGTGACGTACCCCGCCATGCACGCCATGTTGGCGCGGTGGGTCCCTCCGCTAGAGAGGTCCAAGTTCGCCGCCTATGTCTATGCGGGTGAGTTGAGGCTCGGCGAGGGCGTGACGTACCCCGCCATGCACGCCATGTTGGCGCGGTGGGTCCCCCCGCTAGAGAGGTCCAAGTTCGCCGCCTATGTCTATGCGGGTGAGTTGAGGCTCGGCGAGGGCGTGACGTACCCCGCCATGCACGCCATGTTGGCGCGGTGGGTCCCCCCGCTAGAGAGGTCCAAGTTCGCCGCCTATGTCTATGCGGGTGAGTTGAGGCTCGGCGAGGGCGTGACGTACCCCGCCATGCACGCCATGTTGGCGCGGTGGGTCCCTCCGCTAGAGAGGTCCAAGTTCGCCGCCTATGTCTATGCGGGTGAGTTGAGGCTCGGCGAGGGCGTGACGTACCCCGCCATGCACGCCATGTTGGCGCGGTGGGTCCCTCCGCTAGAGAGGTCCAAGTTCGCCGCCTATGTCTATGCGGGTGAGTTGAGGCTCGGCGAGGGCGTGACGTACCCCGCCATGCACGCCATGTTGGCGCGGTGGGTCCCTCCGCTAGAGAGGTCCAAGTTCGCCGCCTATGTCTATGCGGGTGAGTTGAGGCTCGGCGAGGGCGTGACGTACCCCGCCATGCACGCCATGTTGGCGCGGTGGGTCCCTCCGCTAGAGAGGTCCAAGTTCGCCGCCTATGTCTATGCGGGTGAGTTGAGGCTCGGCGAGGGCGTGACGTACCCCGCCATGCACGCCATGTTGGCGCGGTGGGTCCCTCCGCTAGAGAGGTCCAAGTTCGCCGCCTATGTCTATGCGGGTGAGTTGAGGCTCGGCGAGGGCGTGACGTACCCCGCCATGCACGCCATGTTGGCGCGGTGGGTCCCCCCGCTAGAGAGGTCCAAGTTCGCCGCCTATGTCTATGCGGGTGAGTTGAGGCTCGGCGAGGGCGTGACGTACCCCGCCATGCACGCCATGTTGGCGCGGTGGGTCCCTCCGCTAGAGAGGTCCAAGTTCGCCGCCTATGTCTATGCGGGTGAGTTGAGGCTCGGCGAGGGCGTGACGTACCCCGCCATGCACGCCATGTTGGCGCGGTGGGTCCCCCCGCTAGAGAGGTCCAAGTTCGCCGCCTATGTCTATGCGGGTGAGTTGAGGCTCGGCGAGGGCGTGACGTACCCCGCCATGCACGCCATGTTGGCGCGGTGGGTCCCTCCGCTAGAGAGGTCCAAGTTCGCCGCCTATGTCTATGCGGGTGAGTTGAGGCTCGGCGAGGGCGTGACGTACCCCGCCATGCACGCCATGTTGGCGCGGTGGGTCCCTCCGCTAGAGAGGTCCAAGTTCGCCGCCTATGTCTATGCGGGTGAGTTGAGGCTCGGCGAGGGCGTGACGTACCCCGCCATGCACGCCATGTTGGCGCGGTGGGTCCCTCCGCTAGAGAGGTCCAAGTTCGCCGCCTATGTCTATGCGGGTGAGTTGAGGCTCGGCGAGGGCGTGACGTACCCCGCCATGCACGCCATGTTGGCGCGGTGGGTCCCTCCGCTAGAGAGGTCCAAGTTCGCCGCCTATGTCTATGCGGGTGAGTTGAGGCTCGGCGAGGGCGTGACGTACCCCGCCATGCACGCCATGTTGGCGCGGTGGGTCCCTCCGCTAGAGAGGTCCAAGTTCGCCGCCTATGTCTATGCGGGTGAGTTGAGGCTCGGCGAGGGCGTGACGTACCCCGCCATGCACGCCATGTTGGCGCGGTGGGTCCCTCCGCTAGAGAGGTCCAAGTTCGCCGCCTATGTCTATGCGGGTGAGTTGAGGCTCGGCGAGGGCGTGACGTACCCCGCCATGCACGCCATGTTGGCGCGGTGGGTCCCTCCGCTAGAGAGGTCCAAGTTCGCCGCCTATGTCTATGCGGGTGAGTTGAGGCTCGGCGAGGGCGTGACGTACCCCGCCATGCACGCCATGTTGGCGCGGTGGGTCCCTCCGCTAGAGAGGTCCAAGTTCGCCGCCTATGTCTATGCGGGTGAGTTGAGGCTCGGCGAGGGCGTGACGTACCCCGCCATGCACGCCATGTTGGCGCGGTGGGTCCCCCCGCTAGAGAGGTCCAAGTTCGCCGCCTATGTCTATGCGGGTGAGTTGAGGCTCGGCGAGGGCGTGACGTACCCCGCCATGCACGCCATGTTGGCGCGGTGGGTCCCTCCGCTAGAGAGGTCCAAGTTCGCCGCCTATGTCTATGCAGGTGAGTTGAGGCTCGGCGTGAGTTGGGCCATTTGATTGATTCTCGTTCCAAAATATATTTCCTTGAGTTCTTTATTAGGAAACTTGTTTTTATCTTTTTAATGCAGTCGTGTTTTTAATTTTTATAATTATTATTTTATTTCAAACTTTTTTTTTGCTTGAAACATATACATTATATATATTTTTGGAATCGTCATTTAGATACCTCACTTGCAAGGATAGATTTTTTTTTTACGGAATGCTCAAAATGGAGTCTACAGTTCGCCATATTGTTTTTATTGCAACGTCACAAATCCTATGTCACCCGGGGTGACGTAAGGATTCCAACGATACCTCACACATCTAAATCGGTTAAGGCGTTGAGAAGTTCTGGGGGAACAAAAAGTTCACATACATACATGAATCCTGAAAACATTACACTCCTTTTTTTGGGCAGTCGTGTAAAAACAGTAATATGAAAAGAACATCGTGTTTTATTAACAAATTCTAAATTTCTCGAGGTACCCGAGAAATTAGCGATCGAGAATTGTCGGGCCTCGAGAAATGAAAAGATTTAGAAAGCAGAAACCCTAACGATGGTCGGGTGTGTTCTAATGATGCTCCCGTGTGTGTCAGGCTCGAACTTCGGCACGGTGGTGTCGCTGCCGGTGTCCGGATGGCTGTGCACGCAGCGATGGCTGGGCGGGTGGCCGCTGTGTTTCTAATGATGCTCCCGTGTGTGTCAGGCTCGAACTTCGGCACGGTGGTGTCGCTGCCGGTGTCCGGATGGCTGTGCACGCAGCGCTGGCTGGGCGGATGGCCGCTGTGTTTCTAATGATGCTCCCGTGTGTGTCAGGCTCGAACTTCGGCACGGTGGTGTCGCTGCCGGTGTCCGGATGGCTGTGCACGCAGCGATGGCTGGGCGGGTGGCCGCTGTGTTTCTAATGATGCTCCCGTGTGTGTCAGGCTCGAACTTCGGCACGGTGGTGTCGCTGCCGGTGTCCGGATGGCTGTGCACGCAGCGCTGGCTGGGCGGATGGCCGCTGTGTTTCTAATGATGCTCCCGTGTGTGTCAGGCTCGAACTTCGGCACGGTGGTGTCGCTGCCGGTGTCCGGGTGGCTGTGCACGCAGCGCTGGCTGGGCGGATGGCCGCTGTGTTTCTAATGATGCTCCCGTGTGTGTCAGGCTCGAACTTCGGCACGGTGGTGTCTCTGCCGGTGTCCGGATGGCTGTGCACGCAGCGCTGGCTGGGCGGATGGCCGCTGTGTTTCTACCTGTTCGGCGCGCTCGGCGTGCTGTGGTTCGCCGCCTGGATGTTCCTCGTCTACGACTCGCCGCAGACCCATCCCAGGATATGCCCTAAAGAAATCGAGTACATAGCCCGCACTATAGGTCCACAGGTCAGTTTCATTTTTTATCATAATATCCAATTCGTCGACTCCTACTTTATAAGATTAAAATCGATCTTTCTAAAAACCTGGATATAATTTGTAAACGCCTTGAGGTATTCGCTGTTAAAGTCGTAAAAAGTCCTCATGATTCCCTCCCTCCAAACTTTGAAGTTAAAAATTTAGAAAAAAAATCCGTAAACTTGTATGCATTGTCATCGTGAATAACAAAAGGCGATCCGTTTGCCTAACCATATTCCGTAAAGGAATAGTTGGCGCAGTATCGCGATCCGCGCGTGAGTCACTGTGACCTCACGTGTGAGCGCTGATTGCTCGTGAATTCGACACCGTATCGTTTACACGCTTTATTCGATGGTCCGATGCATAGCTGCACTTCATTTGTTATTCCACGATTTAATTACCGAATGATTTCTGGTTCTCCAATAAATTACATGAGATGTACCTAGCTTCCAAAATATACTTTGTATAAATACGTACTTTGTACCGTGTCTGTATACCAAAATATATCACACAAGTTATCGAAAAGACTAACGTCACTAACGAAATGTTATTGCTACCAAAACATCTGTGTAGCGCTATAATTAACACAACTGTTTTACGTTTCGATATTTCGATTTTCACTGAAACCAGTTATCTATTCTGTCTCGTACTTTAAGCTTACGTTTTTTTTAATTGACAAATTTTACAAACATGGGTACCGTTAGGGCCGATTTTGCTATCCTCAGATACAAGTATCTGTCAGATAAATGTTAGCTCTTGTCTTTTTCTTTCGCTTGACTTCGAAAAGACGTCATAATTTTAGGTAACCGAAGTATAGTTTTATCCGAGGATTGAAACAACGGCCGTTGTGCCTAGCACAATAAGGAGCCTATTATTATAGTTGGTGATCATTGCCCTAGATTAGAGTTTAATAAATACATAATTAATTTAGAACCTATTAAACGCAATGTGACACACGACCGTCAGGTGACGCCAGTATATTCGTAGTTCTGTTAATAATAATTGAATGTACATATATGTATGACAATCTTATACGCTTTAGCACGGGAGCTATCACATCTTGACACATAATGTTGAAATCATTATAAGCTCGTATATACCTTAACAATGGTAGCTGGAGTAATTGTGCCTTACCAATGGTAACAGGAGGAGAAGCGAGGCATGGCCATCCCGTGGCTGAAGTTTGTGACGTGCGTGCCGCTGTGGGCCATCCTCATCGCGCAGTGCGGCCAGGCCTGGCTGTTCTACACGCAACTCACGGAGCTGCCCAGCTACATGAACAACATCCTGCACTTCGACATCGTCTCCGTGAGTACAGCCACACACACACACACAACTGAACCACACTTGTGACACGCCTAGGAACGTTAGAGGTGTCGGTAAGGTAAGGATGTGTGCGTGCGCTGTCGGTACACGCGTCAATGTGTGCGTGTCATTGTCACAGCGTTGCGCACCGGAATGAGCCGTGACTGATCGGAGACCAAAAGGTAACCGATCTCGGTGCGAGGCGGTTCGTGTCCGTTCTGTATGTAATACTATTATACTATTCTGTGATTGAACTGAAACTTCCTCTGTTTAGATTAAAATGCTCCGCTCCGGGTTTTCCTTATGTGAACGATTCCGGTGATGATGTCGCTCGGGGTTTCTCCTGCCGATGCCGACGCCGGGGAGAATCGGGAGCTCTCCCGAAACTTCTGACCCCTGTGTCACCAACTTGACAATTGTCACCTGACGTCGTCACGTCATGGTCGTTGAATAGCGTCGACACCTACCGGCCCGGCAATGTAAACCGAATTGTCATTGTAAGGTTGTCAAGTTGGTGAAATAGGGGCCTGGTAAAAAAACGGTCGGGAATTCTGACAGTTATTCTTATCATAATCGTGAGATATTGAATGTAATTATTGTAGAACCTCCTCACAAGATTTCGCGAGAACGATTGAGCAATGCGACCTGTAGAGGAGAAAAAAACAAACGGACTTAGTTTTTTGAAGCGGAGTTAGTTTCTGTGAATCAGTTGTATGTGTACGTATTATTTAAGTTAGTATATGTGGTCGTTCCGGCAGAATGTGCGTCCTGACGGCGGGGGTCGGGGCCGGTATGTTAGTGTATGTGTTTGTTCCGGCAGAACGCGCGCCTGTCGGCGATCCCGTACCTGACGGCGTGGGTGGCCGGCATCCTCATCAGCATCTTCGCGGACTGGCTCCTCGCGCGGGGCGTGATGTCGCGACTCAACAGTATGAAGCTCTGGAACACCGTCGGTGAGTAACCACCGGATTCGAATTCGATTCCCTTTTAAACTTGTTTGCAATCGACCACATTATTTTTATCTTTTACCGGGGGTTTTTTGGGCCATAATATTCACCGCGAGGGCGAGCCGAACTCGGCCAGATGCTCCGGATATTGCAAAAGCATGGATATATATTATATCGAATCAATCTATTAGGATTCCGTACTCGAAGGGTCAAAATGAAACCCTAGATTTTGATTTTGATTTTTATCGATTACATTATAACTTTAAGGTACATATGTCAATTTACATGAATCTCTATTGTGATCGACAATAACATTAAATACAAATAATAGTACATTATTGCCGTGACCGGGAAGGAAGCAATTGCAGGCTGAGTATTTGTTTAAACGGACGAGCTTGCGAGTCCGTTTAATTATAATACGAAGCCTGCAATTGCCATTCCGGCCGAGGCTAATATAGTGCTTTTCTCAAAAATGGGGAAAATAATACAAAATTTGAACAAGATTTGATAAACATAACCTTAAAAAGTCAAAAACATCATGCTTTCCCGCCGTTTATTTATTTTTAACACAATCGCAAGTGTATTTTTCTACCGAAAAACGCAAATTATTCGAGACACATAAAAAAACGTCGCGTTTCCAACAGAAAAATACGAGCTGAATTGGCAGAATACGACCTGTGCATCCTTTTATATGACAGTTTCTACATTTTAAAAAGTTTATAACTCGACAAATAAAGGAATTTATATGTGACATTGCAGGCCATATATGTGGCCTGCAATGTTTTTTACTTTTTAATTTGGATCTGACCTTAAACTATACACTTTACCTTCCAATATGTAGCGACTAAAGTCCAGTTTGCGGGCCATTTTTGAGAAAAATTCTATTGCTGTCACTCACGCGTCCGTATGTCCTTCCGTCGTCTGTCACGCAGGAATAGCCTAACGGTCGGAACTACATTTTTAAAATGTTCATAGTATAAGCACCTTAGTGTTCCAAAGCCATACAAATAGTCAAAACTTATTTTTAAATGTTTAGAGAAGAAGGCTTGAAAAGAAACCAACTTCAATTCATTTCTTCGGTTGATTCGGAACTCTAAATATGCGAAGTCTGACACGCACTTGGTCGGTTTTTGCAGCGGCGTTCGTGCCGGCGTTCGGTCTACTCGGCATCGCGTGGGCCGGCTGCGACCGCGTGGCCGTCATGTTGCTGCTCAGTGTCACCTCGGCCTTCGGCGGCGCCGTCTACGCCGGTACAACACACTACACTACACTACACTACCACTAACACTAACCTTAGCATCGCGTGGGCCGGCTGCGACCGCGTGGCCGTCATGTTGCTGCTCAGTGTCACCTCGGCCTTCGGCGGCGCCGTCTACGCCGGTACAACACACTACACTACACTACACTACCACTAACACTAACCTTAGCATCGCGTGGGCCGGCTGCGACCGCGTGGCCGTCATGTTGCTGCTCAGTGTCACCTCGGCCTTCGGCGGCGCCGTCTACGCCGGTACAACACACTACACTACACTACACTACCACTAACACTAACCTTAGCATCGCGTGGGCCGGCTGCGACCGCGTGGCCGTCATGTTGCTGCTCAGTGTCACCTCGGCCTTCGGCGGCGCCGTCTACGCCGGTACAACACACTACACTACACTACACTACCACTAACACTAACCTTAGCATCGCGTGGGCCGGCTGCGACCGCGTGGCCGTCATGTTGCTGCTCAGTGTCACCTCGGCCTTCGGCGGCGCCGTCTACGCCGGTACAACACACTACACTACACTACACTACACTAACACTAACCTTAGCATCGCGTGGGCCGGCTGCGACCGCGTGGCCGTCATGTTGCTGCTCAGTGTCACCTCGGCCTTCGGCGGCGCCGTCTACGCCGGTACAACACACTACACTACACTACACTACACTAACACTAACCTTAGCATCGCGTGGGCCGGCTGCGACCGCGTGGCCGTCATGTTGCTGCTCAGTGTCACCTCGGCCTTCGGCGGCGCCGTCTACGCCGGTACAACACACTACACTACACTACACTACACTACCACTAACACTAACCTTAGCATCGCGTGGGCCGGCTGCGACCGCGTGGCCGTCATGTTGCTGCTCAGTGTCACCTCGGCCTTCGGCGGCGCCGTCTACGCCGGTACAACACACTACACTACACTACACTACACTACACTACCACTAACACTAACCTTAGCATCGCGTGGGCCGGCTGCGACCGCGTGGCCGTCATGTTGCTGCTCAGTGTCACCTCGGCCTTCGGCGGCGCCGTCTACGCCGGTACAACACACTACACTACACTACACTACACTAACACTAACCTTAGCATCGCGTGGGCCGGCTGCGACCGCGTGGCCGTCATGTTGCTGCTCAGTGTCACCTCGGCCTTCGGCGGCGCCGTCTACGCCGGTACAACACACTACACTACACTACACTACACTAACACTAACCTTAGCATCGCGTGGGCCGGCTGCGACCGCGTGGCCGTCATGTTGCTGCTCAGTGTCACCTCGGCCTTCGGCGGCGCCGTCTACGCCGGTACAACACACTACACTACACTACACTACCACTAAGACTGGCACTAGTACTAATATTAGTATTAACACTAACACTAGCACTAACCATAGCAATAACACTAAAACTAACCATGGCACTAGCACCAACTATAGCCCTAAGACTAGCACTAACACTAACCCTGGCACTAGCACTAACACTGACCCTAGGACTAACAGTAACACTAACCATAGCACTAACACTAACCCTAGCACTAGTTCTAGCACGAACCCTAGCACTAACACTAGGACTGACATTAATCCTAGCACTAGCAGTAACATTAACTATTGCACCAAGACTAGCAGTCACACATCGCACGTGCTGCACCCCTCTCCTCCGCATCAGACATTTGTCGTCAGAAACCAAACACTAACCCCTGCATTCGGTGTTCGGTGTTCATCGTGTTCTAATGTCATTCCAAATACAGCAGGCTCATCATTTTAAAGGTACGCGACATTGGTAGTCTTTATGCTTTTTGATTACCAGTCTATTTCAAAGTAGCATCATAAAATAACTTTGTGAGGCGCCAAGGTCGTATACCATACAGAAAACGGTCGTAAACCACAAAGAACTAACGACAAATCAATAAACTGAAGATAAAAATTAACTGTTTATTTATTATTTCGGATAAAAAATATATATTGTTCTTACTTAGCTAAATCTTTAATGGATGTATAACCTAACAATGATGATAGACATATCTTGGTGTGTGTGATGTCACACCTGTGACACACCTAGGAACGTCAGCGGGGTCGGTAAGGATGTGTGCGTGCGCTGCGGTACACGCGTCAATGTCAGCGTGTCATTGTCACTGCGTTGCGCACAGCACATGCATGAGCCGGGAGCGGGACCGATCGGTGACTGAAAGGACACCTGACCTCGGCGCGGCGCGGGGCGGTCGTGGTCGTGTCCGTTCTGTATGTAATAGTATTATGTGGTGTGCGTGTGCAGGCAACCAGATGAACCACATCGACCTGTCGCCGCAGTTCGCGGGCACCATGTACGGCATCACTAACGCGGCCTCCAACCTGTGCGGCTTCCTCGCGCCCTACGCCATCGGCCACATCATCAGCGACACGCAGGTAACACCCACCACACACAGCGAACGCAGGCACCACACACACATTCCATAACATATTTATAAACTAAGGCTACGAGCGCACTACGGATTTGTTTTTCAGTGCCGCACCGCAAGCAATGTGCAGCAAACCATAGATTTTCATCCGCGTACTGATATTTTCCGCAGTGCGCGCACTTTAAGGACGTTTCATACTCCACAGATTTTGCGGAAAAAAGAACGTACGGAAAAAATCCGTATTGCGCGCGGAGCCTAAATATTGTTAATTAATTAATTACCGATTGACATGTAAAAGTGTCCCTGTGACCTATTTGTAGAATAAAAATAAATCGCCAATCGCATTTGTGACCGATAACCGCGACCGTCGTGCTGAACAACCCGTAGTTGTTCGCGTGTAACAGAGTTGTTTGTTTACCTCATTGTTATTGGTTTCCTCTTCCTAGTCGTAGTCGCTGTGCCGGGCCGGGTGTACCTGTACAGCAGTGGCGGAGCGTCCATACAACTCGATTCCCACCGGATTGCCTAATTTTCAGCCAGCGCAGTTCTTTTACTACGGCTTATAAAGAATAAGAAAGGCAAATTATTTCCGGCTTCCCTAAGAATAATTTTGACGCGCCGCCACTGCTGTACAGTGTTTGTATTGTAAGTACGTACGTCGTATGTTTTCAGCAAACGCTGGGGCAGTGGCGCGAAGTGTTCTACCTGGCCGCGGCCATCGACCTCGGCGCCAATTTGTTCTACTTGTTCTTCGCCAGCACGGACGAACAGGTACTATATAGTAGATTGTTAACCAAGGGTTGAAAGTGACCCATTTCACCCGAGATATTTTGGCGCTCGAACGAAGTAAGAAATGTGAAATGGGTACTTTCACCCGAGTTAAACATTCTATTCATTTCGACTATGAGGAAAATGATTGAGAAAGAAAATTAATAGTAAATGATATTGGTGTTACCAGCTGCTGGCGAGCAAATGAGGTGTTTACTGTTAATACAATTATAAGTTGATTATTTATTTTGCATATATCGTATATTTATTATTTAAACATATATATATATATATTTCGTATCCGATAATACTTACATGTCAGACGTCTTTAATACCAGTATAGATAGCGAATTCTTCTCACTTTCTTCATCAAGCTGTTACGATTCCTTGAGTGATGCTTCAGATATGCCTGATCTGAGTGACCGGTTGAAATCGAACTTTGATTCAGCCGTCAAAAATTTTAACGTCGTTCATATCAACGCGCAAAGCATTCCGGCCCATTATCCCGAGCTTCTAAACACTTTTTACTCCACCAAAAACATACACGCGATTCTAGTTTCAGAGTCTTGGCTCAAACCTACACTCCCATCTACACATTATCCTCTACCAGGGTACGTTTTATTTCGTAGCGACAGGACCGGCACTAGCAATGGCGGATCGGGAACCGTTCGTGGCGGGGGTGTTGCCATTTATATAAAAAGTGATCTTGCTTGCCAGATAGTTGCTCAATCTCCGTCTGCCTATTCAAACTCTCCTGAGTATCTTTTTCTTCAAGTTACCTTGCACCACACCAAAATTCTCCTTGGCGTTTTTTATAGCCCTTCCTCTAATATTAATTATTTTGATACCCTTCACAGTACCTTAGCTGATTTATCTCCGCAGTGTGATCATAGTGTAATAATGGGAGATTTTAACACCTGTTTACTTAAAAATAACAACCGTTCTTTAAATCTCCAATCCCTTGCAACTTCTTTGAACCTCAGTGTTCTGCCACTTAGTGCAACACATTTTCCGCATAACGGTCCTCCCTCCCTTTTAGATTTGATTTTAACCTCGTCTCCTGATTTAGCTTCTTTCCACGGTCAATATAACGCTGCAGGTTTCTCAAACCATGATTTAATCTACGCGTCATTTAACATTCGTCCTCCGAAAAGGAAACATAAGGTAATTCTGCGCAGAAATCTTCGGAACATAGATTTGCAGGCGCTTCAGGCTGATTTTTCTAGCGTAGATTGGCAACACATTGAGAGTCTTGATAATGTTGACTTGAAGGTAGAGGCTTTCAATGACATCATGCTTGCGATTTTTGATAAACATGCCCCGCTTAAGCCCACACGTGTAAAGCATTTTCCTGCGCCGTGGCTCACGCCGGACATTAAGTTGATAATGGCGAAACGGGATAAGGCTCGCATTTTGCTCCGACGTGATCCTTCGGATACTAATCATCGAAGGTACGTTTCTTTGCGTAACCGCTGCAACAAGATCTGTAGGAATGCGAGACGTCGCTACATCCATAATTCCATCGAGGAATGTCCTCCCGCAAAATTGTGGAAATTTTTAAAGTCGCTTGGGGTGGGCAAAGCTCATATAAACTCTTCCAGTGTCCTTGATCTGGACGCTGTCAATAACCATTTTAGTGCCTCTCCGGTCACTCTCAACCCTTTCATTAAGCAATCGACCCTTTCTCATCTTTCGAATGCCCCACACCCTGACGTATCTCCTTTTGACTTTGGTATGATTTCGCCGCAAGAAACACTTGCCATTCTTAAGTCTATTAAGACGAAGGCCGTCGGTGAAGATAACCTCAGCGTGGACATGCTTATGCTCGTGGCGGACTTCGTTGCTCCCATCCTTTCTAACATTATTAATTTTTCTTTCTCCTCCGGCACCTTTCCTTCATCCTGGAAGTATGCTCATGTAATACCACTCCCTAAAATCCCTAATCCTGTTGCTTTCTCTCAGTATCGCCCCATATCTATTCTCCCAGTCTTGTCAAAAGTTATCGAACACTATGTAAACCGCCGCCTCGTCTCCCATCTTAATAAACACTCTTTATTCAATCCTTTCCAATCCGGTTTCCGCCCCGGGCATAGCACGGTTACAGCTTTAGTTAAGGTCACCGAAGACATTCGACTTAATATTGAGAGTAAAAAACTCACTGTCCTAGTCCTTCTTGACTTCAGTAGTGCCTTTAACACGGTGGACTTTGACATACTTCTTGGTATACTCCGCACTCTTAATATCTCTCAAACCCCTCTATCATGGTTCCGCAGCTATCTCTTTGGCAGACGCCAGCGAGTCACAGTTGATGACAAGTTGTCCGATTGGTGCGAACTCTCTGCTGGTGTCCCTCAGGGAGGGGTGCTTTCTCCGCTCCTCTTTTCTATCTTTATAAATGGTATAACGAAGGCTATTACTTCGTCTTACCATCTTTATGCGGATGACCTACAGATCTATGCGGCGGGGACTATTGAACAACTTCCTTCTTTGATTGCACAAATTAATAGTGACTTGGAATGCATTCACAGTTGGGCATACAAATTCGGTTTGCAAGTTAATGCAGGGAAATCGCAGGCGATTGTCATTGGTAGTCCTTATTTCGTGAGCAAGTTGTCGGAAATGGTGGTACCGGATGTTCTCTTTGATGGGACTTCTATCCCGCTCTCCTCTACTGTGAAGAATCTGGGTATCACCATTGATCAGACACTTTCCTGGTCTCCCCATATTGCCGAAGTGAGTAGGAAAATGTTTGCGTCGCTTCACTCCCTGAGGCGTCTGCAGAATTTTCTTCCCTTCCATACTAAATTGACCCTTGCCCAATCTCTTCTGCTCCCTCTGTTGGACTATGGGGATATTGCCTTCATAGACCTCAAGGAGGAGCTGCTGGATAAGCTTGAGCGATTGCAAAATGTCTGTATCCGTTACATGTTTGGTCTGCGCAAGTTCGACCACATCTCAGATTTTCGCTCTCAGCTCGGTTGGCTACCGATCCGACGTCGCAGAGATGTGCATGTCCTGTCGCTGCTTTTTAACGTCCTTTTTAATCCAGCTTCCCCTCCTTACCTATCAGAAAGGTTTATTTACATGGCAGATGGTAGTGGTCACCGTTTGCGGTCGAGTGCGAACCTCACTCTGGCTATACCGTCGCATACTCACCGTGCATATTCAAAGTGTTTCTCAGTGTACGCTGTAAAATTGTGGAATAAGTTACCGTTGTCCTTAAGACAGTCCCAGTCTGTAGCATCGCTCAAGACCAAGTTGAAAGAATTTTGGCTATCCAATAACTTGTGAATTATATGGATACAATATTTATAGGTATATTTATGTATTTAATTTTGGGCAAGTATATTTATATTTATATATATATATATAGTATGTATATATATATATATATATATATATATATATTTATTTGTTTATTTATGTGTAGTATAAATATATATTTGTACACGTGTTGGTTTGTCTATCGTTTGGTTCCTATTCTCCACTCAATTGCTCAAAGGTTAACTGGAAGAGATCCCTTACAGGGATAAGTTCGCCTTTGTACATGTATAATCTATTTTGTCTGTATTGTTTCTTTCTCTTGTCTTGTGTACAATAAAGTATTTACATACATTTACATACATATTCTAAGATTTAGTAATAGAAACACTTGCTGCAGCCACCAGCTGCGGGTGCCGCCCCCCGTCCGACGTCCCGCGTCCCCTGTCCCCCGTCCCCTGTCCCCCGTCCCCCGTCCCCCGCCCGGGCCGCGCCCCGTCCGACGTCCCGCGTCCTCTGTCCCCCGTCCCCTGTCCCCCGTCCCCCGTCCCCCGCCCGGGCCGCGCCCCGTCCGACGTCCCGCGTCCCCTGTCCCCCGTCCCCTGTCCCCCGTCTCCCGTCCCCCGCCCGGGCCGCGCCCCGTTCGACGTCCCGCGTCCCCTGTCCCCCGTCCCCTGTCCCCCGTCCCCCGTCCCCCGCCCGGGCCGCGCCCCGTCCGACGTCCCGCGTCCCCTGTCCCCCGTCCCCCGCCCGGGCCGCGCCCCGTCCCCCGTCCCCCGTCCCCCGTCCCCCGTCCCCTGTCCCCCGTCCCCCGTCCCCCGCCCGGGCCGCGCCCCGTCCGACGTCCCGCGTCCCCTGTCCCCCGTCCCCTGTCCCCCGTCCCCCGTCCCCCGCCCGGGCCGCGCCCCGTCCGACGTCCCGCGTCCCCTGTCCCCCGTCCCCTGACCCCCGTCCCCCGTCCCCCGCCCGGGCCGCGCCCCGTCCGACGTCCCGCGTCCCCTGTCCCCCGTCCCCTGTCCCCCGTCTCCCGTCCCCCGCCCGGGCCGCGCCCCGTTCGACGTCCCGCGTCCCCTGTCCCCCGTCCCCTGTCCCCCGTCCCCCGTCCCCCGCCCGGGCCGCGCCCCGTCCCCCGTCCCCCGTCCCCCGCCCGGGCCTAGCCGCGGGCGCGCCCAAACGCGGCTGGCGGGCAGCCCCGGAGTACGAAAAAAAAAATACTTTCCACCCTAGAGTTGGAAATGCGATTTTCAACCCGGCTATCTGAATCTACTCATAAAATTAGAACTTTCCGAACAGAAGACATGGAAATATGCTGTAATGCGATGTCATGCACTTGCAGGACTGGTCGCTCGTGGAGGCGGACGACATGACGGCGTCGGCGCCGGTCGAGAGCATCCTGTACGCCGAGTCGTAGCTACCCCGCCGACTACCGACCGACTACCGGCCGACTACCCCGGGTAGCATAGCAAGTACCCCGGCACTCATGTACTATCCACCCAACTGAATCGTGATCGTGACCCACCGTGGAACCTTGTCACAGAACATGTCATAGTGACATCGTCCTGTCTGACAAGGAAAATCATTATGACACTTTCAGTGACAAGGTACACGAGGGACACCACATAGCGCGTACACCGGTATCCGTGTAAAGCCCGACCAGGAATATATGACCATGGGCCATGTTGCGGAATTTCAGTGGAACTAATTTCTTACAATTCTTAAAATGCCCAAAACGATCAGTCGAGTGAGTGCCCCCGAGCGTATAATGTAGAGTTAGACGCTATCGTGGCCACTAGGTACTGCGTTAAAGTGGTTTAGTGAATTTTTTTAATATTTCAGAGTATATGATACCAAATGTATAATCATAAATAAATCATAAATGTAAGTATTTAATGATTTGCGTCAGACGGCACGGTAAGTCACCCAGTATTGTATTTATAACATGTAATTAAAGAAATAGTAGATTGTCTCGAGGGAGCATAATAAGATATCTACGGCGAGGGCGGTATATTGAATCTTGAGCGTGGAAAGTAAAACTGATCCCTCATTCGACGGTAACACTGACTCTTTACTGAATAGCAGATGTGAAAGCAGATGTTAAGAGATGAAAACCAAATTTCAACTCTCTGCCCGTAATGTAGCCTTTTAAATCTTTTACTTAATTTTCTTGAATTTAAACTTTCGTAAGACCTGTTATAATTAACTTGACGAGGAAGAACTCCCGACGAGTTCGAAACATGTCGCCCGAAGTGTCAATTAATACGTGAGTTTTAACCGTTTAGTAAAATAAAGTTCATTATCTTGACGCCCTGCAACATGCGATACGTCTTCGGTATTCACGTGTGACACATTACTCGTATGAATTTGACGGACGCTGTTTTGTTACATTATTTTGGTTGCAGCTGAAAGACTGCAGTGAAACTGCCCCGTATCTTATGAGGTCTGAATAGGCTACAGCTTTAAACGACGAAGGAATTACAATAACCGTACTTACCTTTAAAATCCAGTGGTACCTATGTGTCGAGGTCTGATTGCATATTCTTATGACGCTAACTTACAACTAGTGGGATGGCAATAATGTGCTGGATCTATATACCTATAAGTATATGTAGGTAGGAATGTGATTTATATATGAGACTAAGTCAAAGAACGGAATTGTGTATAAATGTTGTCAATTACTTTATAGTTAACATGTTACTGCTGCTATTCAAATTATAATAAATATTCGTCTCAGACAACACAAATTGTATAGGTACATATGTAGGTACCTACTAAACCAACTTTGTATAAGTTTTTTCGGCCAGTTGAAACCAACGGTTGTTGAAGAACCAACAACCGTAAATACTAGAATGAATCTGTCGTAGGTACTCTAGTGTATTAGGTATGCGTAGCTGCTTTAAAGATGCATCCATGATGTATAGTTTATAGGTAATATATTTAATAGGCAAATTGTTCCTAGCAATTTTAGCATCATTCCTTAGCGTCGATCTTACACACACATCAATAAATGAAAGCATACAATAAACAAGTAATAATTATCTCCCGTGAAAGATATTGAAATTTGAGTTCGTTTAAACAAGTTAAAATGTTGGATTTGTGATCTTGATCTGTATGTATGACACGATCTATTAATTTTACTTAGAAAATTTTATTAGTTCCTCGTATCGTATGCCTTACTCTAGTCCGATATTTAACATTTTGTGTCAAAGTCGGTTTGTGTGGCCGTGCTCGCGCGTTCGTTAATGTATGTATGGGGAACTTAGACAAAAGGAGGAGAGCACATATATGCATGCATACAACTGGACAGGTATATTATTAAATAACATTAATGTTTAATTTAAGTTAGAATGCTCCCAGATTAATCATTCCAATAGAAACGAAATAACATGTAATATTAAAGCATTAAACGGTCAGAACAGAAGCCAGAAGGCCTATTTTCCAACAAGAACCGGTGAAATTGCTTTCTTGTTCTTCTGACTTCTGAGAATGTATACATATTTACCCCCTTATTCATAAAACTTGGCAAACCCTGGAAAAAAAAATGTCATTTGACACTGTCACACATGCACATGTGTCAAAGTGACAGATACCTAAAGACGACCGAATTTTAGTAGCTTTTTATAGGTAAGTAAAATGGGTTTGAAGGGCGTTTATGACTTTTATGAGTAAGGGTTCAGTGAGGTCACGCGACCTCACGTGAGGTCACGTGAAGCGCTGTACAACAGTATATATCTGTGATTTGTTACAGGCATGTATGAAATATATTTTATTAATATTTAGTATTGTTTTATTTCTTTGTGCGCTCAATATGATATGGAAAAGAACTTAAAATAAGTATCTATACAGTGTGTAATAGTAATAACAAACTGCATTGTAATTCATAAGCTGGTGGATATGTTTATGTACCGATAGTAATGTTATTATTATGTACCTAGGTACTTAGGTAATCAGAATCTCATACAATCTGTTATCATATGACATCAAAACATTAAGTTGCTGTGATTCCGATTAATTGATTATTCATTTTTTAATTCATCTAATATAATATACATATTTAGAAAAAATTAAATGTATTTTTATATCTGCGGAAATAAAGTTTGCTATAAAAATGTGTTATTATTGTCAACCTCGTCGAAGGTTTTAGCTGAAGCAAAGTTTATAATTTGGCGTTGCCGCGGAAGATGGCGTCATTATAATAACGCATTTCATTTTTTGCGGGTCTAACTTAAACTGGGAGAAAATTATAAGTTACGGGCGCGGCGGCGGCGAGTTTAGCCGCAAACTTTAACACTAGAGGCGTTCGGGGTACAGCCGCGCCAACAAGCGACGCTGTACTTTGTAAACCTTATGTCCGAGGAGTACGATCCAAACTTGTGCAGTGATTGCTGGGCGCGAGTAATTGGCGGGTGTGAACGACCGCGTCAATGCTAATATTTGTTTTCGCCCCGGAGCGGTTTTTCGTCAGTAACGAGGTGCCCGCGACTGTAATTACGAAGATGACCGATTACGACAGCTGCGAGCGACATTTCTGGCTTGAGTTTGTATTGCTAAGTCATTCGGCTGTCTGAATACGAGTTGGAAGAACGCGGACGCCTCGCCTGTCGGTCCCGCAGCTGACGTTCCGTAGCTACATAGCTACAATAGTGGCCAGTTCATCAGTTCACGAAGACGCGACCCACTCCTACCTACGGACAATACAGACCCGTACGCGATGAGCAGCACTGTCCTGAATCGCAGTCACGCGAAGTAAATAATTAACCATGCTTTCTTACACGGCCGCTCGGCGCTCGGGCCTGGTATAACTTTGTCCCGACGATTATAAAAGAAATACCAGAATGTTAGGTACTCTTGGAACCTAGAAAAGTGTAGAGGATTCTTATTTCAAATATTTGGACTACATAACTTGTGAACACGCGGAAAAACATCCACACCTAAATACTGTAAAATCAGCTCTTGCCAGTGAAAAACATAAACGCTGTGAATCACCAGCACCACCAAGCTAGATGCAGCAAGGTGTGTTTATCTACAGGCGGCTGAAGTATTTCGTTTTCCCTCAGGAAATTGTGGCTTGTTGAAATAATCCGAGTAGAGTGCGGGCAGCTACATGTATTATAGAGGTAACGCTGAGGTAACGGTATAAAAATTTGCAGCAAATAAGTAATAGTACATTACTTACCAAGGGCGATAAAACAAAGAATGTCTCAGATCGCAGATATTTTACGCCCGAGCCGAAGGCAAGGGCGATAAATATGCGATCTGAGGCTTTCTTTATTATCGCCCGTGGTAAGTATAATAATAATAATAATAATAATAATATAAGCCTTTTATTCAGACATAAGTATACAATACATTAAAATTACAATTACACTCTTTCGACAGCATCGGTTTTGTCTGTTTGCCGTTTGGCAAAGGCCTCCTCCATCCCTTTCCATCTATCCTTGTCTCTCGCTAGCCTTGTCCATTGTCTTCCTGCGACTTTTATTATTTCGTCTTCCCATCTTATCTTTTGTCTACCTCTTTTCCTCGTTTTATCTCTAGGATACCACCATATTATTCTTTTGCTCCACTTCTCCTTATTCCTTACTACATGCCCTGTCCATCTCCATTTGAGTGTTTTCACTTTAACAGCTACATCTTCCACCCCCGTTTTACTTCTTATAGTTTCTTTTCGGATTTTATCCTTCAATTTCACCCCTATCATACTTCTTTCCATTGATCTTTGGCATACTTGTAATTTGTTCAGGTTGTTACTTGTTAATGCCCAAGTTTGACTGCCATAGGTTAGTACCGGCAGTACGCATGCGTTGAACAGCTTTTTCTTCGTGGATAGCCTCATTTCTTTGTTTTTCATGACTTCCTTCAGTGACCAGTACCTTTTCCAAGCATTGGTTGTTCTCCTGTCTATCTCTTTATCCATCTGATTGTACATTGATATTGTTTGTCCCAAGTATATATACTCGTCTACATACTCAACAATTTCCTGATTAACTTCAATTGGTATCCTTTTAGAATTAGTCATTGTTTTCGTCTTTTCAATATTCATTCGCAAACCCATTACTTCACTTTCGTTGACTAATTCTTGTAGCATATCTTGTAGATCGTCAGCTGTTTTTGAAACCAAAACCAAGTCATCCGCGAAGCGTAGATGTGTTAATATGTTTCCGTCTATTTTAAATCCGTAATTTGGGTTCCTTTCCCAGTGTAGATTTCTAAATATTGCCTCTAGTACTGCAGAGAAGATCTTTGGCGAAAGCGGGTCTCCTTGTCTTACTCCTTTGCTTATTTTGATTGCTTCTCCCTTACTTTCTAACTGAATCCTTGCAGTGCTAGCTTCGTATATATTTTTTATTATTCTGACGTACTTCTGCATTACCCCCTGCTCTTTTAAAGCTTGCCAAATTTTGGGGTGTATTAGCGAGTCGAACGCTTTGCTGTAGTCTACATAAGCCACATATACTGGAACTTGATATTCGTTGCATTTCTCTATTAGTTGCCTTAGGGTGAAGATATGGTCTAGTACTGAGAAGTCGCGCCTAAACCCGGCCTGTTCTTCCGGTTGATTTTCATCCAGTATGTTTGTTAGTCTGTGCAATAATGTTTTCGCAAATATTTTATACACATTTGACATCAGACTTATTGGTCTATAATTATTTATATCGTATTGGTTACCTTTTTTAAACAATAGTATAATATTGGAAGTTGTCCATTGATTAGGAATTTCTTCTTTAGAAATAACTTCGTTAAAAAGCAATGTCAGTGTTGGTATTATAGCATCTTTTGTCGCGATCAAGAACTCGTTAGTTATGCCGTCTGGTCCGGGAGATTTCTCTTTCTTTTGGGTAGTGATGGCTCTTTCGACTTCAGCTTCTAATATGTTTGGAATATCTTCATCATTATCAAATTCCAAGTTGAGATTAATATGCTGCTCTCGATCTTCATATAGCTTTCTGTAAAATTTTGTGGCTACATCCAGTATACCTGGCCTTTTTGTTTCGCAGTCTCCTGAGCTATTGTTGTTTATTTTAATAATCCAGTCCTTTTTGTTGTTCAATGTTTCCCATGCTTTCTTGATGCCTCCAGTTTTGCTCACCCGTTCTTCTATGACCAAATCTCTGTATGCTTTCCTGTCTTTCCTTAAACATGACTTTATTAGTTTGCTCAGTGCCCCTATGTGGTTTCTGGTTTCCCTACTCTTGTTACATTCCTTTATAAGGTTTGCTCTTTTTTCAATAAGCTTACTTGTGTATTTAGTTATTTCTTTCCCTATTTGTTTATTTGAATTTGGTTCGCTGAATTGTTGTATTATTACGTGTATCTTTCTTTCCCAGAGGTCATATTTTTCTTGTAAGCTTAGGTTTGTAGTTTCTGTCTTGAAGTTGCATAGTGTGTCTTTACTAGTTCTTGTTATTTCTTCTTGAATGTCGCTACAAAGTTCTGGAAGTCTAGAATTGATTTTAGGTCTTGCCTTCTTTAGAGGTTTACCTTTCAACTTGGCCCTCACCATTCTGTGGTTGGTATTGAAATTTATGCGGTTGACGGTGCTGGTATCTTCAAAGTGTTTGGGTTGGTTGGATAAGATGTAATCTATCTCGTTCTTGACTGTTCCGTCTGGAGACACCCAGGTCCATCTCCGCGATTTTCTTTTCTTGTAACAACTATTTAGGATAGTTAAACCATGCTCAAAAGCGAAGTTCATGAGTTTTTGCCCATTTCTGCTTCTTTTACCTTCTGTGAATTTTCCTAGAACTTTTTCTTCTCCTTCTTTCGGTGATCCCACTTGTGCGTTAAAATCTCCCATGACTATGACATGATTGTTTGTGTGTTTGTGTATAATTGCATTGAGCGTATCATAGAATTTATCAATATCAGCCTCTTTAGATCTCTCGGTAGGAGAGTACACTTGAACTATAGTCCATTCTTTGGGGTATTCTGGAAGTTTCATATGAAGAACTGCTATTCGTTCCGAGATTCCGATTATCTCCCTTATACAGTTTTTCAAACTTTTTCTCACTAAAAATCCGACTCCGTACTGCCCAGGCGTTTCTCCTATATGGTACAATATAAATTCCTCATGTTCCTCTATAGATTCACCTTGTCTTCGAACTTCACTTAGTCCAATAATGTCCCATTTAATAGCTCTTAAGGCCAATGTAAGCTCTGTTAGTCTTTCTGTAGTTCTCAAAGTTAAAACATTAAGAGTTGATATGTAAGTAACTGTGTTCTCTGTTTTTCTGGTAATTTTATGGGGCCGAGTTTGGGTAGGAGGGTTTTGGTCATCCTTGTCCTCCACGGTGACCAACCGGCTTGGAGGTGCGGTGTAGTTATCTTTGTCGTTGTTCTGGTTGCCGATGCTGTCTGCGTTTTCCTATGCGTGATCTTCTCTCCATGGTGGTAGTCTCGCCTTCTGCTGGTCTAGTGTGTCCCCTTTATGTATTTTTGCCGGACCTCGTTGTGTCGATGTAGAAGCACCATTGTCTTGCTGCGGTGAGTCTGAGAGGGCCCTTTTCTTATTGTCGGTTTTCCCTTTTATAATCAACTTGTTGTACTTTATAAACGCAATATTTCCTTTTTTCCTTTCTTCTGCAACATGTTCTTTTAATTTCTTTCTCTCCTCTAACACTTCCTTGGGAAAGTCCTCTGAGACATATACTTCCGGGCATTTCTGCTTCAGAATTTTCCGATTTTTAAGAATTTTGTTTCTTTTCCATTGGGATGAAAGTTTAATTAATATTGGGCTTTTGTTGGATTTCCCTAGTTTTCGGCTGAACTGGATCTCCGTCCTTTCCAGAGAAATGCCCATGTCCTCGTTAACAACTTTCAGCACTTTCTCTTCTTTCTCCCAGGGTTCTGATGTTATTCCGTGGAAAATGATGTTACAAAATCTCTCTTTATTTTCTAAGTGTTTGATCTTGTTTTCCAGGAATTCGATCTTTTTCTCACTTTCCTCCTGTTTTCTTAGCATCCCAGTTAGTTCGACGTTTAGAGATTCTCGTAGCCGATGGTATAAATTTTCTGTCTGTTGATCCATCTCATACCGCATTCTGAGAAATATTTTTTCAAAGGCCGACTCTGACAGTTCCATTTTGCCGGATTTCGGAACGTACCTCAACGTGCTAACGTTTTTGATGTGTGGCAACACTATCCCAGTTATGTCAATATTTTTTGGGTAGGTAGTTTTGATTTTATACTGCAGTTACGTCAGTCGTGTGGTATTTTATTCCATTTTACTTCACCAGTGAAATCCCAACTGTAGATAATGTTTCCAGTGGTTACACAAACTGTTCTCTTCACTTTAGCGGTGATTGCAAAAGGTAATTTTCACTTTAGCAGCTAAGTTTCTATTCTTATCGCGAGCAAGACTTCACCTTGACAGTTACTTTGACAGCAAGTAAGCCCGTGGTAAGTACAATAGTTATTTGTTATGCAAGGCTGCAAAGTTAATTTTTGGCGCGAGTGTTTGTATTGAGAGCCGAGCTAGCGAAGGATCGAGCGAGCGAAGTTCAAAAGTACAATCCTGAGCGTAGCGAGGCTCTCTAGGCACGAGACGCCGAACAACTTTGCTGCCGAGCGCAACACACAACTTTTCACCTCACCATAGCGAGGAAATACTTTCATGTATAATTCAATTTAAGTCGTATGTTATATGTACTCATATTCAATAAAGGGCGTTTAAATTTTATCCGTTACAAAGCACTTCGTGGATTATTAACATTTAAATGCATCAAAGAGCCTCGATCTATTCCTACATTAAACGAGTCATATTTAGAGTTGAGTATGTACTCACGGCTAACTCTTTCCAAACTTATCAGGAGTTAAAATTTTAATATAAATATCTTAAGCACTGAAATCAATTAACTAAATTCATTATTTTGATATTATTCTAGCTAGAATCTAGCTCAACGACAAAACAAAACAATATAAATACCTAAATCTCTCGCATCGAGTTTTTAGGGTTCCGTAGTAAACAAGGAACCCTTATAGTTTCGCCATGTCCGTCCGTCCGTCCGTCCGTCCGCCCGTCCGTCCGACCCCCGTTTTTCTCAGTAACCGTTAGTGCTAGAAAGCTGTAATTTGGCATGAGTATACATATCAATGACGCCGACAAAACGGTAGAATAAAATCTTTAAAAAGATTTTTTTAGGGTACCTCCCCTACATGTAAAGTGGTGGTGCAATTTTTTTTCTGCCAAACCGCATCGCGTGGGGTATCGTTGGATAGCTCTTTTAAAAATATTATAATGTTTCTAGAAGCATTTTTTGATTAAAGAATTGGTTAGCGTGATATTAAGCTTTGAAGTCATAATTTTTGCTATGGTCAAGTGTGCCCCCCCCCCCCCCCTGCCAGCAAACGGTGGCTACTAGGCATGTGAAAAAAATCATGGTAGTAGTATATACGATGAAATTAAAAGGAAAACTATCACAGCTAAGTAGACATTACTAGTTAACGAGTAATAGTCGAACTTCAGAAATGTACTTTGAAAAAGCAAACTTTCGTACAATTTCCATTGATACCTTAGATAATGTTGTTAATTCTTTCAAAAACATAGTAAATATAAGTTTGCGAACTTTTGAGTCCATATAATGTAACGGGTGGACGACTACGGAACCCTACCTTGCGCGTGGCCCGACACGCACTTGGCCGGTTTTTTCTTAAAAACTAACTTTTTAAACGGTGCGTTCCGAAATTGCACTGAGCGTAAAATTTTTAAACAGATAAACATTTCAAATATCTTTCTTCGTGTTATTTCTTTATAAATATAACTTAATTATTATTTAATATTATCAAATTAAGCTAGAAAAAGTATTATTAATTTCATTATAACAAACAAAACAATAATAAACTGCACCATTAGGTACATGATATGTATATTTCTAAACGCTTAGGAATGACCTGTCATTTCATTTTATAGAAAAAAGTTGGAACACAAGGAACTGCATAACGTTCGAATTTCAAAATCAGTGGACTTTTGCACGCACATTTGAAACGATAAAGAAAGCCTTTCCGAGCGGGTGAGGTGAAAAATTTTATGTCACCCCCTGGCCAGGAAATGGGTTTTTTCGCGCACGGAGCGTGCGATTATGGCCACTTTATGGCCAGGTGTGACATTTAAAGTTCTTCATCGTCGTTATATAACGATGCGCGATGGGAGAAAATATTTCTCAAGGGTTGCGAACATGCATTTCTATAAATTGCCAACTTACAGTGAACATGAACATGCTACTATACCTACACCTACCTACAAGCTATCGTTTTGATAAGTACCAAAACAGTAGGTAAACCCAAGAAGTAGGTACTAGTTACTTGACTGAAACTAGAGGACAGTGATAGATGCTTTGTTGTCGATAGTTAAAAAGGCATGATGGTATTGTAGCAAATAAAAGTTAATAAAATGAAATGAATGTATGGACATTCGTTAAATTATTAATATGATAACCACAGGGGTCATTTCCGTCACACAACATGTAGCACGTGACATGGCATCGGATCTTTCTGACTAATTAGGACTCGAGTTCAGAACTTCTACATAAACTGAACACAAATTAGTCTAGATCTTGTACCGATACCTAGGTACTTGCTCTACAAGTTATCATTTCACAATTTCGACCTCTATCCTATATAATTAATTTACAAAAAGGTTTTTGGGTATTTTAAAAATTCAATGCTGTGGCAATCAATCAGATTATTATTATTCTATATAGGTCGAAATTGTGAAATGAGAACTTGTAGATATATCTATATATGTATACTTACACATTTTATTTAGTTACAGCTTACAGATTGCTGTGGCATTGAATATTAAAAATACCAAAAAATCTTTTTGTAAATTATATAGGATAGAGGTCGAAATTGAGTTAGCAGCAGTTAATATTAGGTCGGTCTCATTGAGGTACCCGTCAGTATCATCCGCCCAGTTGAGTGTCGGCGTCGGCCCGCAGAACGGGAAAAGGGGGCGCACGGTTTTGAATATTTTGCCTTAGTATCATAAACAGCGTTCTAAAAAACCAACTCTGAGCGAACGGTGCAGCCAGTCTGCGATGCGTAGGTACCTATAAATGTAAACTGAATAACTAAAAGAGAGTTATTGGCGAACCCTTGCAATTAAGCGTCGTAACAAAGTATTTCGCCGGCTCCGACGCGTGTTTGCTAACAGGGTTGTTCTTCTTTTGTTGACGTTAGTGAAGTAACCGAGTTAAAAAGTTAACGACGTCATTTTACTGTTTAAAAACGATGCTGCGGGCGCAGCGATAAAATTTAAGAAAAGGTTTATGGCCCAAGGGCGCGCGCACGCGAAAACTACTAAAACTTGCCGCTCGCAGCTTTTATGGCAGGTCTGGTAAATATTTTTTCTTCAGTAACGATCCTAAGCATGATTGCGGCAATGAAAAATGTCATTGCGAGGGCTGGACGACCCGTAGAGGTACCTGATGTCTCTAGATTGCCCACAGATAGGTACCGATAGTTACATACTTTTTACTAGCTATTGACTTTGTTTTGTCATGATTAGATACTGTAAGACGAATATCATGTCGTCTGCGTACCTACTTTATAATGTTTTTGTTAGCAGTACCTACCTACTACCAGATAGCACTTGACTTCGAAGCTCTCTGTTTGTGCTAAACAGACAGCCTCAATGGTGGTTTTTTCTCTAGAAGTATTGTAATGGAGAGTGTTTTATTATAAATAGTTAAGTGTATGATTATATTATAAGTAGTTGTGCAACAACACGGCATCATGACATTTAATTCGTTATTAATGTTATTATTTGCAGGGACCATTACCTAATTAGACATTTGATAACGATGACCAGTGACCAGGGGGTAGGTCACCTATAGGTACTTGAAAATGAAAATGAAAAATGAAAAATGTTTATTGGGGTTTACAAAATTTGTTTCAATAGGCAAGGTTGGAGCCTCCTTTTAAGCAATTTAGAATGCTTGTGTCAGGAGACACCGCTCTTCCAACACAAGAAGTGGTATAAACCATTAAAACTTTACTTACTTACCTATCTACTAGGGAATGCAGAACCGGTACCATTTATCAGTCCCGGGATTTTCGGTACTGGCCGGTAGAGGAACCGGGATTTCCCGGTATTTTCGGTACTTTCGGGAAATTACCTGTGGTGGTTTTGAGACGTGAGTAGTTTTAGCCTAATACCTTTTTTGGACAATATGATAATAATATCAGGGATGCAAAACGAAAATACACGTGTCTTGTTATCAAAATACACATTAATTATATAAATCACAATGAATTTGCTTATTTTATCTTAGCGTTTTATAAAAAGGACTCAAAATTAAATCAAAGAGCTTACAATTTGTTCATTATTATTTTAACTTTAATTGAATCAGAGTCTGTCATAATCATTGCTGCCGTGGAGTGTCTTGTACAACTTAAGGTTGTAGTACAGAGTTTGTCCAGAATATAGTAAGTGTAATTATTACACCGTTATGTTACATTGTTATGAAGACAAATCCTGTACAATATTTTTGAATAAAGGTACCTATTTGCATCTCAAAAAGCGTATAAAATAACCGTAAAATTACCAGGATTGTTTACACTTCACAAACAAAAATCATTTCAATAATTAGTTATTGCTTATCTCCTTCTGTCAAATATTCCTTTGTCATTTGGTAAGCTGTTTGTCACATAATTTTATTGTAACCGTGTAGGATAATATTAATAAGAAAGAAGTAAGATTCTCACTTAAAATATTTTAATAGGTGTAATAAAGTCTAAAGTGGTAAATCGTTCTCAGCCGAAGCGCATCTATAACCCATAGCGGTAACCAAAACCAATCCTCTACAACCACAGTGATACCGGTGGAAGTGTTAGCTGAGGGTGAATTAACACTCTTGCTGTACCTGTAATAGTACCTGCACAAGAGTGTTAATTCACTCTCAGCTAACACTTCATCGGTATTATTGCTGTTGTCGAGGGTTGGTTACGGGTATAAAAATCACTGCTCTACAGGCTTTCTGTAATCTTTACCTGTTGTATCGCGTGGGCCTGTTTCGGGGTTATAACGATGTTATAGCATGCTCTAACATCTTTATACAGGCATGTGTTAACACTTTAATAATCTTATGGAACCGATATAAGAATGATATACAGGCATTCTTAACGCTAGCGTGCTGGTAGGGTGTTAGTTGGGCGACTACCTACTAATAGTGTAGCTGTAGAACAATGAACACGCACGTTGGGGTAAGTATGCGGGTGGAGGACTGGTTAGGTGATGGCGCTGATGAATTTGTATAAGCGGGACGGAGTAACGGCCAGCCGTGGTCGTGAATTGGCTGCTTAGAGCGGAGTTTCCGTTTATAAACATCTCTTGCGTTATTTTATCGATATATCTCTTATCATTTCTAGATTAGCGTATTAAATTTAAGCTGTAAATTACATTTCCCGAAAATCCCGAAAATACCGGGAATTCGATTTCCTAGTACCGGTTCCTACCTTGGTTCAAAAAACCGGGAAATCCCGGTATTTTCGGTACCGGTATTTCCCGGGAGCAAACCCTACTATCTACATTATGTTTGCTCGCATTTCAATATGTTCCGCGCACTGAAACCCGAAAGCGAGAAGGGTTGTGCGGTGGGCATCCTACACACACGGTGCGGGTTGTTTGCACACATAGAGCGATAGTCAACTATGTAGAACCCAATTCGTCACGTTCAAATAGGTAGGTAGATATGCGGCTTGCGGGTTTAAGAAAGGCAATTACCGCCGCGTTGGCTTCGGTAGCAATAAAACGAGCTTTGTTCACGAAGGGTTTGTTTCGTCGCTCATCTTTCCTTCCCCGAAGAAGCTGTAAACGAGCTCGGACTTCACAAGAACAATAGAATAGTGTTCGCGAGCGCCGCCCGCGCCCCGCCCCGCCCCGCCGTGCTGCGCGAAAAGACGGATTTTCTGAAATCCGTTCTTGGACTTACGCCGTTTTTATTTATCTCGGAATATAATTTGGAATAGGTACCTAGTTTGTTTGGTGTTGTACCGCACGAATCACCGATGTTTAGTGGTCGCTAAGTGAATAGGTGATGGATGACACAATGAAAGCATCACCATCACAAACAACTGCAGTTTATTATCGTGTTCGAATAGGATGTCATCGGATGAAGTTATTATACCTATGTTAATTATCTAGTTATTCGATCAACCAAGAGTAGAGTTTATCCAATGATTAGTGCAAATGATTTTGGAGTTTTGTTGTTTTTCCTTACCGTACGTTACCGTAGGTATATTATGTGTGTTACCTTGTACTATTACTTATTCTGTGGTGTTACATAAAGAAAATAAAAAAACAAATAATGGAGGTTAAGTACCTATTTAATCTGCCTAAGTAAAGTCCTGTCAATGTTATTAGGACTGCCATTTGATTGATCAAAGTTCAACTGCCGTCCAGAAAAATCGTGCGATTGTCGTCGCGATTTTAGGAAAAACAATCTTTAAACGGAAAAATAAGCGGTAAACCTACATTTTGCAATTTTTAGTTGTGGCTTTTTATTATAGTGTATTGTATGGATCAGTTACAGATTAGTGCAAATTTAATTGACTAAACTAAAACGTAAGTACCTAGTAAAACTCCTAAAATTTCCCAGTTTTTTTATTTAAGTATATAGGTACCTATTGAGTTATTCATTATTCTGGTTTTCAACTATAAAGTAAAACCACCCACTGCTCATAGTAAAATGTAGGTATGGCGCGTTCATTTGTTTCCTGCATCGCACTTTGTATAGCATAGTATAGTACTTCATAGCTATAAAAGCGAGCTATAGGCATTGCAACAAATGTTATTGATCCAGTAACGGTACCTACTATGCGAGTTTACTTACCAAAAAACATACAACATTGAACAACAGTATCTCAGACCATAAAACAACAAAAGGCTGTTGCTCTGTTTTAAACTCATAAAAATTTAAACTAGAGCAGACCTTTTGTCAGAGCCAGCTTTTTCCGTCTGGCGGCAGGCGACGACATTGCGCAGTTATTAAAAAATGGGCCCGTTACCGAAATTGTAACAGTTTTTGTAGTAAAACACTAGTTAGGCGGCCGTTAGTCGGGTCGGGTTCTAGGAATCGCGTTTGTTGCGCGGGACGGGACTGCGGCGTCTGCGGCGGGATGTGGCCGCCGCGCCGAACGAGCATTCTAACAATAATAGTGGTAGCCGTACGATTAAAAAAAACCGCAAATCGGTGTACAGTTTAGCCGTTTGGCACACGCATACTAGAGGTGAAAACAAAATTTTTGACCCGCAGTTCCTAAAAAAAATTCCCTTGGAATGTCGCCCAAAGTGCCGAGACATTCTTTTTTTTGTATGGAAAAACAATATATTTTTTTTAGTAACCTATCGTGTGTGGTATCATATGAAAGGGCTTTTTGAGGCGATTCTAAAAACATACCACATCATTACATTTAAGCCATTTTTTTTTAATTAAATCAGAAATAATTTTCGAAACATACCAAGTTTGAAGTCAGCAAGAAAATATCAGAAATGATACGTTATATCCTCATATCTAACCTCGAAAAAGCAATTTTGAAATGATTTTCGTTAAGTATTTTTTTTTAATTTTTCAATATTACTAAGTGACACGGTTCTACTGCAATACCTATTTTACGTGATTTATGGAACTTTAGTGCAGATACGGTACATATTTATCATAAAATGCCAAAACAAAAATTTTGAACCGCAGTTCCTAAAAAAATTTCCCTTGGGGGGGGAAGTGCCGAGACATTCTTTATATTTTTGTATGGAAAAAAAATTTTTTTGCGGAAACCTATCGTGTGTAGTATCATATGAAGGGGCTCTTTGAGGCGATTCTAAAAATATACCACATCTGTACCGTATCTGCACTAAAGTTCTATAAATCACGTAAAATAGGTATTGCAGTAGAACCGTGTCACTTAGTAATATTGAAAAATTAAAAAAAAATACGTAACGAAAATCATTTCAAAATTGCTTTTTCGAGGTTAGATATGAGGATATAACGTATCATTTCTGATATTTTGAACAAAATAAAAATCAGCCATATCGTTTCTGGAGGACCTCAAACTTGGTATGTTTCGAAAATTATTTTTGATTTTATTAAAAAAATAATAGCTGAAATGTAATGATGTGGTATATTTTTAGAATCGTCTCAAAAAGCCCTTTCATATGATACCACACACGATAGGTTTCTAAAAAATTGTTTTTTTTTTTTCATATAAAAAAAGAATGTCTCAGCACTCCCCCCCTAAGGGAAATTTTTTTAGGAACTGCGGGGCAAAAAATTTGTTTTGACCTCTAGTATGCGTGTGCCAAACGGCTAAACTGTACATCGATTTGCGGTTTTTCATTGAAATTGGGCCTGTACCGCTACCACTATAACAACACTCAGTGGGTTGAAAAAAATGCGACAATGGGGGACAGATGAAAATTCCCGTAGCCTTGCTTACCTACAGAGCGGTAATATCTATAATCCTGTATTTTATAAATACCTATTCCATCTTATATCTTTAAACGAGCAATTCTTGTATATTTCAGGGATTCTTGTATATTTATTTATATCAGGGATCTCGGAAACGGCTCTAACGATTTTGTTTGATGAAATTTGGTATGTGGAGGTTTTCGGGGACGAGCAATCGATCTAGCTAGGTCTCATATGCCCGGGAAAACGTCGAGCAAAGCTCGGTCGCCCAGATATTGAGTTTTTAAGCGAGAAACTGCCATGCCATCTGACCTTATACAACTCAAGGGGGAAAGTAGACACTGTTGGGATTAGGCTTGAGTGATTTTAAGGTTTTAGACCCCATATGTTGTACTAACGCTTTTGTATATGTATAACCTGACAGACATCCAGTCCAGTACATGTTGACTTGAAGTATTGATAGGATATTGGTATGGCATTTATTATGTGCATTGGTTCTGGTGCTTATAAATAATACGTACTATAAGTATATAACACCAAATTATTTGAAATTTTAGAAATAAAGGAAAAATTGAAAAACTTAGGCACCGAGCAGGATTCGAACCTGCGACCTCCCGGCAGGTGCAGCATTATGAACAGCGGTGCAGTGGTGGTTTAGGCGCTGGATTCGTTTGTGGAAGTTGAGATAAAATAAAGGCCGACTTGTTCACTGGAGACTTGTATTAATATTAAATCACATTTTACATGTTGATGGCAGCCATTGCTGAGTGAGAAGGGAAAGGCGAATGACAGAACGAATGAACTTAACAAGTAGCGAATGAATGAACAGAAATACCCTGTGTTGGAGTTGCCAACATGCTGGGGCGGGGCGGAAACCATTTCTAGTTTGCGTTAGCAGCGTTACTGCTTAATACAAAATTAATCAAATTATTTACTCAAAGTAACCAGCGTAGTGTAGCGTAGGTTGTAGTAAATCGAACAAAACGACTGTAGAAAAATAGTGTCATGAAAAACTAAACGACATTTTTTTTTCAGCAGAAAGCCTGTTCTGTTCTGGTTTTCCTGAAGGCATCTTGCATGTTGAAATTTTTGAATAGTGTGGAGACAACGTTGGCGGGCGCGCGGCGATGCCTTGCATATATGCACGAGTCCACAGAACACAGTAGCTCTAGTATAAGTTTTTTCGAAACATTAACTAATTCGAACGCGTTTGCGTTTTGTCTCAAAATGTATGAAAACGCTCTCACCGAGTTTGAAATACGTGCGTTCATCGGTCAGCAACAAATATTATACTCGCTGTTTCAGTTTCCACTAGTGACCACCAGAGGCGCTATTCACGTTTTCATACCACTTTCATACATTTTGAGACAAAACGCAAACGCGTTCGAATTAGTTAATGTTCCGAAAAAACTTATACTAGAGCTACAGAACGACGCACCAGTATGTATCGCTACCAAATTTTAAAGGAAAGTATTCAGCGTTGCAACACGTTTTTTAACTATTGTTGCTATTTTGTAGCCTTTACTTTCGCTAGCCAGATTCACATTCCTAGTCAGGCCAAAATAAACTTCCGGTCGTTGCGGCACAGCGAGCCTACCGTCAACCGAAAACTTTCTTAATTTTGTATTAAGCAGTAACGCTGCTAAGCTAACGCAAACTACAAATTTGTAAATAAAGGAAATATTTAAAAATTTCGGCTTCCAGCTGGATTTGAACCTGCGACTTTCTGACATTCGCGGCCAGTTGCTCTAGCCAGTAGCCACTGAGCTGCGAGAGCAATCGATCTCGGCCCCCAAATTCCTCAACCTTCCCTCCTCTCCTACACCGCCTTACTCTCCTTTCTGTCGCTCAACTATGCAAGTGCGATAGAGATAGAAATGGTAGAAATACAAAAGACACCTGACCCAAAACTACAAAAATATTATAAATTCAACTGTACTGTGAATAGGCGCGACTGTCGGAGGCTGCGCGGTGCTTTGAAGTGTCGCCGGTAGAGTAGACGCAAACAAATTTATGCGCGGTGTCAATACATTAGGCGCGACGAGCCGGCGTGGCAGTGATGTCAGCGCGCATTTGAATAATAAGCGCGCGCGCCGCTATTCCAGCGCTGCGGCCGTCGCGCGCGCTCAACAAGTCACGTTGAGTTGTTGTGGCGGACGCGTACCGTGTACCGTCACACCTGGTGGTGCTCCACTACGGCATGCACTACTGATGGTTTGTTATGTAAATAAAATCTGTAAGTAGATTGTAATCTTTTTATAGGGTTCCGTACCCAAAGGGTAAAACGGGACCCTATTACTAAGGCTCCGCTGTCCGTCTGTCTGTCTGTCCGTCTGTCACCAGTTGTAATTTTCACTAGTTTCGCGGTAGTCAAAATATCTGCATCCGCAATATAATATTCTCTCTTATCTTATCATATTAGGAGTGAGTCACCTGAAATTAAGAATAAACAACTCGGCTCGATACAGCAACAGTACAGTGATTGGTTTAGGTGTAAGTAGTTTCCCCGAATAAGGCTGCGTCGTGACGTGAGTCCGCCGGCCGCGCCGCGCCGCGCCGCCTATTATCGGCTGCTGATGGCTGCACCTCACCTCACACGTGCCCAGATAAACTTTACGTTTGTGTGCAGCGACAGCCCTGCCTACTGCCTACCTCTACCTACACTACCTACTAGGGTTTGCTCCCGGGAAATACCGGTACCGAAAATACCGGGATTTCCCGGTTTTTTGAACCAAGGTAGGAACCGGTACTAGGAAATCGAATTCCCGGTATTTTCGGGATTTTCGGGAAATGTAATTTACAGCTTAAATTTAATACGCTAATCTAGAAATGATAAGAGATATATCGATAAAATAACGCAAGAGATGTTTATAAACGGAAACTCCGCTCTAAGCAGCCAATTCACGACCACGGCTGGCCGTTACTCCGTCCCGCTTATACAAATTCATCAGCGCCATCACCTAACCAGTCCTCCACCCGCATACTTACCCCAACGTGCGTGTTCATTGTTCTACAGCTACACTATTAGTAGGTAGTCGCCCAACTAACACCCTACCAGCACGCTAGCGTTAAGAATGCCTGTATATCATTCTTATATCGGTTCCATAAGATTATTAAAGTGTTAACACATGCCTGTATAAAGATGTTAGAGCATGCTATAACATCGTTATAACCCCGAAACAGGCCCACGCGATACAACAGGTAAAGATTACAGAAAGCCTGTAGAGCAGTGATTTTTATACCCGTAACCAACCCTCGACAACAGCAATAATACCGATGAAGTGTTAGCTGAGAGTGAATTAACACTCTTGTGCAGGTACTATTACAGGTACAGCAAGAGTGTTAATTCACCCTCAGCTAACACTTCCACCGGTATCACTGTGGTTGTAGAGGATTGGTTTTGGTTACCGCTATGGGTTATAGATGCGCTTCGGCTGAGAACGATTTACCACTTTAGACTTTATTACACCTATTAAAATATTTTAAGTGAGAATCTTACTTCTTTCTTATTAATATTATCCTACACGGTTACAATAAAATTATGTGACAAACAGCTTACCAAATGACAAAGGAATATTTGACAGAAGGAGATAAGCAATAACTAATTATTGAAATGATTTTTGTTTGTGAAGTGTAAACAATCCTGGTAATTTTACGGTTATTTTATACGCTTTTTGAGATGCAAATAGGTACCTTTATTCAAAAATATTGTACAGGATTTGTCTTCATAACAATGTAACATAACGGTGTAATAATTACACTTACTATATTCTGGACAAACTCTGTACTACAACCTTAAGTTGTACAAGACACTCCACGGCAGCAATGATTATGACAGACTCTGATTCAATTAAAGTTAAAATAATAATGAACAAATTGTAAGCTCTTTGATTTAATTTTGAGTCCTTTTTATAAAACGCTAAGATAAAATAAGCAAATTCATTGTGATTTATATAATTAATGTGTATTTTGATAACAAGACACGTGTATTTTCGTTTTGCATCCCTGATATTATTATCATATTGTCCAAAAAAGGTATTAGGCTAAAACTACTCACGTCTCAAAACCACCACAGGTAATTTCCCGAAAGTACCGAAAATACCGGGAAATCCCGGTTCCTCTACCGGCCAGTACCGAAAATCCCGGGACTGATAAATGGTACCGGTTCTGCATTCCCTACTACCTACAGTACCTACCCACGTCGTAGCATTTTTAAAAAGAACGCTGCTCAGGCGCTCCTTACCTGGTGTTTATATTTTAACTGCGCTAATAGAACTCGAACAAGTGAACGAGCATTTGAGACTTAAATAGTACTTACAGAATGAAATATGTATTTGAATTTGACTATCGAAGTATCGAGGTAGGTAGGTACCGAAGTACCAACGAGTACCACATACCCAACACGTAGAGGCCTTTTTGATAATTAATACTCGTAATAATAGTAGATTGTTTGACAAGGGTCTAAAATAAGTCATATTACCACGAGATAATATGGCGTTTAGGTCCGAGTTATACACTCTACTTTTCACTTCGATTGCGAGAAAACACATAAAAACAAATTATCCACCTTAAATTAACAATTTAACTCTTGGCGCCGGGCGTATGTCTAATTTGACAGCATGTTTTTTTTCTAAGGCTATGCGTGTTCGCTTTGCGTATTCGCCTCCCTTTCTTTTGCTATATTACCTAAAAATAAAATAAATATTTGTGAAAATCTTACACATATCAACCTAGTCCCAAACTAAGCAAAGCTTGTACTATGGGTACTAAGCGACGATATATTAAAGAAAGAGATGCAACATGCGCTTTTTTTTCTTTTAAGAGGAGAAATTGCTTTGACCATAGACACCGCTTATTTATTTATCGTATGACATTTATTTCGAACCGTGAGATCTTCGAGAAGACCGCTTAATCTTTAGAGAACTGAAAAACGTCTTTCCTGATTGGTCGATTTTAGTACAGCTGTGTTCTGGTTGGTTGATATTTTTACCAAATATTTTTTAATCTGTCAAATTACTGTTCTGTGATTGGTGGATTTAATAGGTGAAGTATTTTGACTGGTCAAATTAAAATGTTTTGTAAATCATAAATATGTATACATATTTTCCCTGGGGCTTAAATGTACTACTTAAGCCTCGCTTCACAAGTCTAATATGACACACTTTTCGAGCATGAGAAGTGAAATAGTACATTACTTACCAAGGGCGATAAAACAAAGAATGACTCAGATCGCAGGTATTTTACGATAAATATGCGATCTGAGGCTTTCTTTATTATCGCCCGTGGTAAGTACAAAATTTTATGTCACCCCCTGGCCAGTAGCTCTAGTATACGTTTTTTCGAAACATTAACTAATTCGAACGCGTTTGCGTTTTGTCTCAAAATGTATGAAAACGCTCTCACCGAGTTTGAAATACGCGCGTTCATCGGTTAGCAACAAATGTTATACTCGCTGTTTTAGTTTCCACCAGTGACCACCAGAGGCGTTGTTCACGTTTTCATACCACTTTCATACATTTTGAGACAAAACGCAAACGCGTTCGAATTAGTTAATGTTTCGAAAAAACTTATACTAGAGCTACAGGAAGTGGGTTTTTTCGCGCGCGGAGCGATAATGGCCACTTTATGGCCAGGTGTGACATAAAAATAATTATTCACTATTTATGTGCAACTGTAGACACTGGGATAATGCTAGGAGGATGATGATGAACTATTTATGTATCGGAAATGTCCATATCTTATTAGTAACGATGACCCTTAAAACTATATGTTAGTAGTGCTTATTATTTAACTTATCCTAAATGACAAATGTAAGCTATTCCAGACTTGCGACGCGACTATTCTTGTTAGACTTGGGTTTGTGGCCTCTATGTATTTGACAACACGAAAACTACATATATAGTCTATTCGCGTATTTTTTTTAGCGTGTTTGCTGTCCAGTTGCACCAATGTCCATGCAACTTAGAGGCTAATAGGTTCAAATGACTAATGCTGCTTGACACCCATGCTGTTGTGTGCACATAAATGCATTCCAATTGTCAGCCTAATTTCATATCATGTCTATTCGACGGACGATCCCTACGAACAAACAGTAGCGAATTTTGCAGTAAGTAGGTACCTATCTCAGACTCACAATCTTGGTTTTATGATGACTTACATTGGTGAGGTCTAATCCGTAGTGCACAATAACAGGGCTTATCTATTACGATCTTATACAGAACAGCAAATACATCGTGTTATGGATGTGTAAGGGTTAAACGGTCCAGCGAAGTGGCGTGGCGTCACGCGCACGGGTGTTGTGTTAGACCGAAGTTTGCAGACGCCAGACGCCTAATAACTCGTGTTTCCTATGGGTCGCGTGCGGGTCGCGGGTCTTGCTTGGCCGCCACGCGCGTCGCGTGCCGCCGCCGCCGCCGCCGCGCCGCGCCGACGCCGGTCCGCACCCGCAGCCTCCGCCAGCGCCAGCGCCAGTCGCGCGCCGACACCCGAGCGCGCCGCACGCGATGCAGTGAGTGTCAGTGACTGGACCGCATCATGGTGACCGGTGTTGGACAGCCGGCGACGCCGCCGGTCGACAAGAAGACCGACAACAGGAGGGTGAGTTTATTGGAAAATTCCATTTTCTGAGATTGTCAACCTTTTTATTGGTCAGTTTTTGTTTTTCTAATTCACGTGACATATCTAGACGCGAATTTTTTCAATCATCAAATACACATAAAATATATGTGTATCACACAATTATAAGTGTTGTGTAGGAAGACCATAAAAATAGGTCAATGAAAATGTTAAACATATTAATGACATTAAAAGACGTCAACACGTTCCTCCATGTCGTCATTTAAATTAATATACAATGTTTATTTATCAATCCAACATTAATTCCGTCGCATGTTTAAGGATAATTTAATCTTTTTCATCACGCTTGTGCCCCCGCCTGTGCAAATAGAAAACAGCAGCTACTGAAAAGGAGCGCCGCGGATTAGACGAGTCAACAAAGCGTTGAGATAAGATTAGAACACTACCTGCTATCAGCGGTGAATACGAGTACACCCGCTACCGCACACATTAGAAAATGGTTAGGTTAGGCCACTGGCTCAAATTTATATATCAAAGAAATCTCGAAGCCGATTTCTTGCACTTTCAATTCAAACAAGTTCTGTTTGATTTTTGTGTAGTTCGTTGTTTCAGGCGGGGGACCGTAGCAAAGTAAATACGAGTAGTTATCATGGTTAGATTCTAAGACGGTTTTAAATTATGGGTCAATTAATTAAATAAGTAAAATGTTCAGTTAAATGTATGTATGTATGTAAGCACTTTATTGTACACAATAGTACATTACTTACCAAGGGCGATAAAACAAAGAATGCCTCAGATCGCAGGTATTTTACGCCCGAGCCGAAGGCAAGGGCGATAAATATGCGATCTGAGGCTTTCTTTATTATCGCCCGTGGTAAGTACAAAATTTTATGTCAGCCCCTGGCCAGGAAGTGGGTTTTTTCGCGCGCGGAGCGTGCGATAATGGCCACTTAATGTCCAGGTGTGACATAAAACAGGTTAAAACAATATACATGTCACATAAGAGTCACAATATACATGTGACATGTTAAATTAACTAAACTAACTAAAAAAGCACAGTAATTAAAATATTATAAATACACATAAACTGGATTAAAGAATTACTACGTTAGTATATATAGATATACGCTAACTCGCACTCATCCCCCTAATAGTATCATGAGGGTAGATTCACATAATTATGCGTAGTTTTTTTTGCTACGGCGTAGAGGCTCTCGTAGCGGGCTCTACTAATTTGTTCACCTTATTCAAAATTACAAAGGCTTTGGTACACTTTTAAATGTTTGTAGCATTTTTGACTCGAGTTTTATTCTTTTAGACTGGTAGCATTTTTGATTCTTTTAGACTGGTAGTAACACAGAATAGTATTGCCTACCTATAATACCTATATACAGTACAGAGGCCTCGCACTCGCCGCCGCGCCGGCTCGTCCCACTCCCACCGCTACCGCTGCCTGGGCCCTATTTCACTACCTCGACAATTATCAGTGACATATATCGAGTAACAATTGACAAGCGACAGGTGACATGTGCCAATTTTGAAAACAATCTAAAGAAACGCATATAAACGTGACAGACATTTTAATACAATGTTTGTATGACAATAATGTTGTGAAACCAAAATGATTTTTCCTAGTCGACATATTTGTAGATACCTACTTACCTACGTCGGTAAACACTACAAAGCTTGACACTGCTTTAATCTCATGTCAAGATTTACAATACAATACAAATACTGTTTATTGTACACCTCACACAAATGGATCAGTTACATATAGAAACAATACATCAACATGTAGGTAAAGGTAGACAACAGGCGGCCTTATCGCTAAAGAGCGATCTCTTCCAGACAACCTTTGGGTAGCGGAAAAAATGAACATAAATTATGCAGTGGGTGGTGCAGAAATTATCATAAAACAGATACTGAATGTTAATAAAATATACTAGCTTAAATACTTATATACTATATAAAAATACATACATAAATAACAATACCATAACATTGACACCATACAACTTTGATTGATTGATTGTTGATTTACTGACAAATCTACAAATGTCGACTAGAAAAAATCATGTTTGTTTCACAACGTAATTGTCATACCTACAAACAATTGTAACAAAATGCCTGTCATGTTTCAAAATTGTCACATGTCATCTGCTGCTTGACAATTGTCACTCGACATATGTCACTGACAATTGTCGACGTGGTGAAATAGGGGCCTGTTAGTTACCTGCCGCTAGAAAATTGCGCTGTGGTGTTTCGTGAAAGCCCTACCTAACTATACTCGTACCTATGTATTATGAATAGGGATCGGAGTTTTCGTCGCACGGTAAGACTAATAGCAAGGTGTGGAGTCGACATTTGCCATAAATTTAAACTCTTATTCATACTCATACTCATTTATTTAATTAGTTAGTTTTTTTTTATAATGAAGGACAACAACGTTGACGAGTTTAGAAACGATTATTTAATGTTATCTTTGGAAAATAAATAAATTAATAAAAAACAATTACTATTTTTAACTGATTTAATTACGAAAATTCACAAACAAACAAGAGAAACATTAAAACACTTAAAATATAGGTATATAAAAATAGGAGAACATATATATATATATATAGTTCCGCAGTCGTCATTTTTACAAGGACACTACGAGTAGACGTATCAAAATAAAACGAACTTAGTACATCACGATACAAGTGTAAAAGTAGGAAATTCGCAACAAATGACGATCCTATGAATTAAAACACGGCGGAATGGAATGTTTTAGTTGTCCTAGGGACCGGATACCGGTATTTTTGTATGGGAACGAAAACGGTATTTTTCGTACTTCGTTAATTATTGAAAATATAAAAAGGGCAATCTGTCAATACAATATCTTATCCTCAAAACATAACTAAGTCCTCCGTATGAAGAGTAAAATAATTCAAAACAAATGGTGGCTTCATGGTTTTTACAAAATACCGGTTACGGTCCCTGGTTTTAGTTGTAAAAACCATGAAGCCACCATTTGTTTTGAATTATTTTACTCTTCAGTAGGCTAGGTACTTAGGCACCTACTAAGAAAATAGATAAAATGATTTGCAATCTCTAAAGCCGATTTTGCCAAAAGACTTTAAAAAATAATTCGACCCCGATCTTTTTTTTAAGGAGACACGTTGTTATTTAATTTCGTCTATTGTTACTCTAAGAGAGTTTACTTAGTTAATTTAATAAACATAAAAACATACAATTCGGTTCATTTTGTACCATAAAATTTAAAGCAAAATTATCGTAACTTAACAACTTTCAGTCAATACTAAAACAAAAATCTTGTATCTTACGAATTAATTAAATTAAATTAAATTGTTTAAAAAGTGTTTGAATGAGTTATTCGAATATTTGTAAAATTAATGACTGCTGGCTATTAAAGTATCTCATGAAACTATCAAGAACTTTTTTGATCAATCACAATAATTTGCAGGATGTTTATTGTTCCTCCTAGAAACTTGATGATTTTCAGATACGAGTTTTTTTTAAAGTAGTGACGATATTAAAATAGTTGTAGTTATGAATTTATAATCTAATAGAAAATATATTTTTATATAATTTGACTAAGATAATTATACACGACCGACCGCTCTAAAGGCATTTTAAGATAAATTAAATAAATGAGTATGAGTATGAATAAGAGTTTAGATTTATGGCAAATGTCGACTCCACACCTTGCTATTAGTCTTACCGTGCGACGAAAACTCCGATCCCTATTTATGAATAACATACTTATTTGCAACTTTCAACTTTTTCATCTTAGCGTATTCGGGTTGCAGCTTGCAGGTCTGTTAGCCAGGGGCAGGGGTCTGCTTGCTACGTAGGTACTACATTTTAAAATTGCACATGATTAATATGGGTCTTTATTAAATTATTTTTTGTATTTTACCTAATGTAATTGGATACAACGTATTATTGTAATAGTAGTTTATACAACTGGTACATAATGAGGGGCATTAAAACACGAGTGTGATTTATGAAACGAGCCGAAGGATTCAATTTCAAACATAATGTAGGTTGTAGGTATGTACTTATATTGTTATCAGAATGAATTAACACATTCATTGCTGACGAGTGCTACGCGCTACGGTCGTAGCCGATAAGTGATAACATGTTTTTTTTTCCTCATTTGTAGCGAACACTGTCTACGAACGTAGAACACGATATTGTGTCCGCGTGTCATCTCTGATCGCCGGCATGTGTTCAGTAGCCACGTTATCGGAACTAGTATACCTATAAGACAAAGACGTTACGTGAATAGACAACATCTCTTTTTTCCCTGCCAGCGTGTAATCCCGCGCGCGCGCGCCGACGTGTCAGGCCGCGGGGGTCGTGCGCGCGGTTTTGTCGCTGTTCGTTTACATCTGCCATTACGAGTAGTGCTGTCATGTGATTATCAACGCTACGTTATCACTTACCACGACCTTGCGAGTTTTGTCAAGCGTCGAACAATTTAGAAGACAAAAAACGGAGATTATTCTATTCTACTAAACATTCAGTAAAATACTAAATTGTCACCACGTTTTCTACAAATAACTTGGAACGTGCTAATATTCTCTATGATCTTTCGGTCTGAGCACACCGCGACCGCGTAGATATTTGACTTCTTTAGTTAACAGTTCACAGGTATCGGAGGTACGTGTTATCTGTTTGATTTGTCGTATAACTCACAAGGTTTTTCCCTTTATAAAACATAGTACCTACCTTTACCTATAGTACAAAATAACGAAAATAGCACATAAATCATTAAAATTAATAAATAGATTATCTATCATAGATAGGGTATCTCGGGTGTCTCAACTATCGGTTAGATTCTATTATTGTACTACATTTATAGTCGTATGTATAACCCAGCCGCTTCTACATCTCCGACACTATTTTTCATGGCAATCACGGGAGTAATTATAATAAGTGAGTCGTGTACGGCTTCAGTAAGTGACGGCGACGCGGCGCCCACTCCGCGGAGTCCGCCCGCCGGCGCCCACCGGCCTTCGCCACAGCCACAAACAGGGCCGGCCTTATACATTTGCGTACAATATATACTGCAATGACTAATAAGCAAGTGGGAAGTGTAGTATTAACATCGACCATTGCACAATACCCATATAAATTTAAGGGAGGAACACCTTCCTTTACCAGAATGATACGATTAATTAAGACGCCTTTCAAACTCGAACTTCAACCTTGCACATCGTTGATACTATTTTATCTGATTCTTCCTTTTTTTCTTCGTGCACATCATTGCTTTGAAGTTGCGATGATGCTGATGCATGCCCTGCCCTGCCGGCGCAAGGCCGGTGTGCGCAGTAGCCGGTGTGCGCGGCGGCGGCGGCGGCGGCGCGTGAGTCAGCCGTGGGCGCCGGCTAATTGTCGTGAGAATCACCGCGCGCCCACACTACATCTAACCAATGTTTAGAAACAGCATTAAAGGATTTACGCATTCTGTAGATTGTAGGCCGTTGGGGTCAATATGAAACATAAAGTTTGTATTTCGAATTGTTGCGCGCACGGGCTCCTACGAACACAGAGCATGCGAAACATATTGAAATCTATTGTGATTGCAAAATATAGGTCTCGGGCTGACCTCCGTTAGGGTGCGACCCAGAAAGATTAATTGTGCAGTCACCTTACTGCACGTGCACATAATAATATAATCTTTCTGTAACATGTAAAAATACTTATTAAAGTAATGCCTTATTGCATCAGTCTCGATTCAAAGCTCAGCGCCATATTTATGGAACTATGGCGGTTATTTACAATTAAAGCACACCGACCACTTTGATACAGCTTACCATAGTGATACCGACACTTATCATTCGATGTTGTACAAATATAATACCTTGCAATAGAATCTCCTGACTTTGCATCAATAGCGGACAAATTATGAAGCTGTTAAGGAATATTTTATGCTCTACTGTTAGTTAAGACACTAAGTTACACTAATAAGATTTGATTGATACCGCCACGTCATCATCACATTATCTATAACATAATGAAGGTTTAAGAACAATGGCAGCTTCGAATACTGAGCGCCGGCGAACCACCAGACCTTAATTAAAATCACCGCTCAGCATTCAAACTGTCACATTACGCCTCATCCGATTACGAAGTTAATGGGTTAGTCCTTATAATTACACGGGCGGGATAGGTAGGAAGCTATTAGAAGCGGCGATCCATCATCGGGCGATAAACATCGCACGAGATTACCCGCGCGCGCCCACGCACGCCGCCGCCGCCGCCGCGCCGCCTACACCACACCGCACGAAATTAACAGAACTGAACTGTGTTAGCGATAACAGTTGCGGTGCACACGAGAACGTTGTTGGTTTAGAAACGTTGCACGCTTCTAATGAGTACAGTGTAGAGCAAACGTTCTGAAATACCTATCTACATTATGATAACATGCTAAAAAATAAAATAAGAGCTGTGAAAGTAAATCTATTAAGTCCAGTCTTTCAAGTTTATACGCCAATTAAATACTTACTCCCAAATACTCATATAAGTAACCAAACTGGAAGCTAAAACACTTGAATGCGTGACCTCTCGTCTACCGACCAAAAAACACACGGTACCTACACTCTCACACACACACACACAGTCTCACAGTGTGCAATCGGCGCACACGCACTCATCCTGAGGAAGAACTCCCGAAGAGTTCGAAACATGTCGCCCGAAGGCCCCAAAGAACAATTAATACGTGAGTTTTAACCGTTTAGTAAAATAAAATTAAAAGTAAGTATGTACATACGAGTACATAACAATAACATGTGAACAGTAAGTAATTAATTGGTCAATTCGTGTGATTCTACTAAAACAGACGTCGCGTTTTCGAGCGCGTGGAAGGTTTAATTAAAGTCAACATGCATTTGCACTAATGCTGTTTTAACCCCCGACGCAAAAAGAGAGGGGTGTTAAAGTTTAACGTTTTACGTGTTATAAGTTTAATTCGCAAAATCGACACTCTTTCTCACTTTTTTTTCGACAGTATTTCTCACTTAGCAATTATAATAAGTTTAAAATATTATTTGTTCGTTTTTATATAGAGTTTATTTTATTAGCCTGACGAAGCCTGTGTTGTGGATTAGATTTTGTGGACTGTTTGTGCTTATTTAATTTATTTTGTGAATAAATGATTGTAATATATTAGTAGTGAAGACAAGGACGGGCGTGTGGCGGCACGTGTCGCGCCGCGCGTGCCGGAAGCCCGTCCGCTCCCACGCCTTGGCACGCGACGCGGCCGCCGCTAGCTCTCGCGGAATACTCCTACAACCGACAACATAAACCTATACCTAGTTGCCTAAGTCGCCACGCCACTGCACGCCCAGTTAGACCCAATCCGTTTGCATTAAGATTGAGAATGCATTTTGGTTTTGCGCGTAAGTGCATCATCGACGCGAGTGTTGTAATCCAAAACTATACACACCACGGTACGGTACGTGTAAAGTCTATTTTTGAAAGAACACTACTGCTTACTTGACGTTCTTTGTTTTCATCTACCTACTGTAGGATATAGTTCTTTATAGGCGCCAGGTCAATCAAAGGTCGAATCAAATCGAGCGTAGCCCGTACCTAATCGTAATCCTAGCGCGTCGTAAACCGTTTTATATACGGCACTAAAGTCATTAAAAGACTCAACGCGCGCCAATAGCGTGGTGCCAACGTTACCAAACTCTTGGCCAGACCAACTCAACGTCACCTGATTTTATTTCGAGAATTAGTAGTAGCGCCCCGCAATTCCTTGATATTACGTAGATAGCATCTTAATCGCTTTGTTCTTTAATCGTTTTTTTCCAATTCAATTCCTCGAAGTGTATTATAAAAGGAGTATAGCTTGATTGGTCTTGCACGGTGCAATTTTTGTTTAACTAAATAGTCTAACTACTCGTAGTTAGACCAACTATTAAATAAGCTAGCTACCTACACAATTGCCCAAATAAGCTTTTTGCTTAATGCAACATGTGTGTGTATTTATTGCGTTGTTTTCTTCGGACTTATTATGGTATTAAGCACTTTAGGCGGCATTTATGATTTCGCAGTGTTATCTAGATATAATGGATCTAGATAACACTGCGAAAATCAATATCATAAATGCAACAGGGACACATACTCACCACTAATTTTAACGCCTGCATCTGCATCTTGTCTGTAACAGCGGGCAGGCTACAAAGCCTTACGTGCTGGAAATAAAGTTCAAAATGCAATATAGTGAAATACCCGTGTTGTTGGCTAATGAGCAGGGTATGCGTGCATGTGTAGGTCGCTGGGCGCATGCCAGGCTCCGGGAAATAGACGGCGTCTGGCGGCGCAGCTCACTTCCCGTCTCTACTCCGGGATCCCTCGAACAAATTTTAATATTTTATAACTAAAGGAAAATCATCTTAGTTGTAAAATTTAAAATACTGCATGTAACAAAGCTTGGCTGTGGCCGACTTTGGTTTGGTAAGAGATGCTGAGTTTCGGTCTAATCATGATCATGAACTAAACTGGCCTCCACTAGAAATCCCACAATCCTACAACATTTGCCTACCACTAACCTCAGGTGAACTAATACAAGAAAAATATGATCTCTTTTATGCGGTTATACTCAGAGGTGAGCAGTGTAAGTGAGATGGATCGCGGATCAGTAGTTAGGGTGTGGGAAAATGTGTCACAGCCGGGACGGGAGCGAGACGCGTCGGTGGCGGTCGATGGCGCAGTCGCCGGCGCCGCACTCGATCGGCTCTCGGCGTATCTGCCGCCTTATCGCACCCGCGCCGCGCCGCGCCGGTTACGTAAATGTCACGTTGGTTGTCTGCCAGTCTGCCGGCGTTACATTTATCGCACCTGCGGGTAGGAAGCGACTGATGATATATACTCATAAATGATATGAAATTAGCGAAATTATTATGAATAACGTAATTTTGTTTTATGCAGAAAACATCAGTAGAATTAGAATCTTAAGCCTTAACTGAGGATGTTTGAGTTTAAGTGACGCAACTGATACATCGACAAGTGAATCTCCTTGGTTTATTCAATGTACAAGTTATCACAATATCCACATTTAACAGCTTTTTTAAACCAAACAAAGGTTCCACAAGCGACGACTTCTACGAAAATGAGGCTTGAATGGGCCCCGTGGTGCATTGAATTGTTCATGGTTTATTCAATATTCGCACCGCAGTTATATTCTCGGATGAATCACAACACGTGCGCCAATATATCGGTTACAGGTGCATGCGACAGACGTGCCGCTGCATGTAAAAAGTCATATATGTATATACGAAGAATGGTCAACGATACATTTATGTTTTTAATATCTTGCGCGAAGCATCGGCAGCTAGCTAATAAGTAGCTAAATACAGTCATGCTGTCCATATCTACGACCCGCCTTCCTAATATTTACTTGGTATGTAGGTAATTAGTAGAATATAGGTACGTACCTACGTACCTATAGTCTCAGGTACCCGAGAGAGAGATGAGACTTAGTTAATCCTGAATGCAGTTAAGCAGTTTATTATACTTAAATTCAAAATATGGATGGTCCGTTTGAATTTGCCATCAATTACATATAATTATTGTTGATAGAAGTTGTATATTGTAACACCAGAGCGGAAGCGGCGCGTGTCGGTACTCCCCTCCTCACCCCCCGTCACGTCTCACCTACAGCCTGTCGCATTGTATGACAATTATCGTTCGTTCAATGACCAAGTCGCGAATGGAAAACCTTTGTTCGTGGAGTGGCCGGGCCTCGCCATGTGCTCCGGCAGGGAAAAACCGGTTCAATGTTTTCTTAGGACCGATTTGCGTACAAATTTAATTTTAGCTTGCTCTTAATCTCTTTACATGCGATACCTATTGATTGTAATATAGCGAAGAAAAAAGAGTCTACTTAGATCATTATTACCGTACCTAAATGTAATCATTAACCTAATAACCAAGCAACGGTTATAAATAACAACGATTCGAAAACAGTATAAGATATATATTTTACAGTACAGGAATAGTGTTGATCCAAAGCTAGGAAATTATAAAAAAAAAATTAAGGGGGGCTTCCAAACTGCGAAAGGGGGGCCCGAAAAAAAAAATTGACCTAGCTCATCGAGTGAGGTATCGTTGTTTAGAGCTCGTTGATGGCATAAATACTGTATTTTTTGTTTACAAAAATATTGAAAAACAAAAGAATGTGAAGCAATATTTGATTAACATCGCCCCTTGAAAATCTCCTTATAAATATTCACTCTAGCGAAAAAGTGTGTAGAACCTTTTATGTGCAGAATTTTATGCACATTTTTTATCACCGTTTACGAGTTTTTAATGAAAACGAGTTACGAGTTTTGAACTTTACACCCCCCTACCCGTTGGCTCCACCCCCACCCCTCAGGATTTTAAGTATGTTGTTAAGGACATCTTTAACTACAACTATGCCAAAATCCGCTTATACACTAATTATTTCCGCCAACTGGCAGTTAGTGAACTTCTTTGCTTGAATCATATAGACATTGAATCGGTTGTGCAATTACGGCTATCGGAGGTCGGACGTCCGATAGGCAATCAGCGTCGGGTAACATAATCGGCACGCGACGTCGGCGCGTGTCGAGTAGAGTAGAGGCCACGTCACGTGCAGACTGCAGACGCGCGATATTTCAGGCCGGCTCCTGAAGGGCCGCGATCAAACGGGCTTTTATGATTTGGCAGAGGAAAGTGGTTGTTGCGCCAACCCGGGATGCGAGGATACTTCATTTGCAACGTTTTACAAACAGTTTTTTTTAGAAGAATGACGAGTTGTATGATTGTGGTAGGTACATACTTAAAGATTCTCAGACCATTGATAGACAACAACAGAATGGCGAGAATCCAAATCATAGAATTTGCAGTGAATGACTAACTAGCTGGGGAAATTATTTACTCTCAGCCTGTACGCTTATTAGTATTACCTTACCTGTGCCTAGTTTCCTCGCCACGAGTAGATTTCGTAAAGCAGCCGGCCGCGTGCCGCTCCTAATCGCGCGGCGCGGCGCGGCGCGGCGCAGCGCGCGCGTCGCCAATCACGACCAACGACTAGCGGCGACCTTCACCTTGAGCCGCAGCACGCGCCGATTGCTGCACGGAATCCTTTGCAGCTATCAAACACCTTATGACGCTTACTAAACGGTCTATTATCCCTTGGATTGTCTGCACGTGGTTCATGTACAGAGAGCGTAACACGAGATTAATGGCGGTTTTTGTCACACGCCTTACTTGGTGTCAACCGGCGATAAACTTGGGTCATAACGCGCGCGTGGGCCGACGTATAATGCACCGGTTGATGGACAATTTAGAACTCAATTACACTGCCCATGATATTATTCGTCATCGGGATTGAAACGTCAAATACGTTCAGGGTTTCGGCAGGATCGGTACGACATTAGTTACGGTGTTCGTGCGCTGCAATTGCCATTTTCGTAGCAACTTATCTACATAGTAGCCTGTAAAAAAAATTGATAGATAACATTGAAATTACCATCCCGAACTTGTACCCTACCGGGGAGCATCTCAGTTCAAGTTATAAGATTATAACAATACATAATTCCGCAGTGCAAAGATAATATGCAATAGTCATAAGATGCGTTTTGAACTAATAGTTGTCCGGAAGTTTTGCATTTATTATTTACATACCGTGTCGGAAGACAAACTACAATTTATAAAAGGTCAAGCAGAAATGTAATTAAGTACCTATATTTTTTAAGTGAGGTCACACTGTCAACCTTCATCTGTAAGAATTTTAATGCATATTAAATTACACTGAAGACTAAAATGTGCAGCGAAGCGTCTCATCTGGACGGCGGAGTTTTTGCGGCAATATTGTTAATGAGGCGTTGTTTTGTTGCAGAGCAACAAGCCCATCATGGAGAAGAGACGCCGCGCGCGCATCAACAACTGCCTCAACGAGCTGAAGGCGCTCATCCTCGACGCGCTCAACAAGGACGTAAGTAGCTGAATACCGACATCGGCAGCTCGGCCCGGAATTACCTTACATATAAGGCTTAAGCATCATATGACGGATGTGGCAAAAAATACTAAGTGACATATAACCGAGATGTGGTTTGGCAACTTTTTCTGTTTCAGAGAATATTGTATACGAGGAATCAGTACTAGGGCTTGCATTCCGGAATTCCGGAATCTCGAAATTCCGGAATCTCGGCCATTTTTTCCGATATTACAATTCCGGAATTGGTACACTCAAAATATCGGAAATTCCGGAATTGGATTTGATGAATTTAGAGAGAGAAAATAGAGTGTTTTGTATGTAAAACTGAGGAATTGTTCGCCTATCACCAGATTCATAAACATTTTGTGAATAGATTTCAAACTGGTATTGGTATTCCATCACGTATATTCCTCCTATCCGTATTTTGGATACGACGATCACTAAACTCCGCCGTTAGCAGCGTTCGTGTGCTCTAGTGTGGCTTACGTATCTAGCCGTTCTTATCCACGAAGACCCGTGCACTGCACGGAGTGGGTACGTGAGCACACCATAAACATAATGACATAAAAGTTTTGTAGTATCACCCAGGTTTCGATCGAATCACCCACAAACCTCTTCGGAAACCGGCTTTTTCGGGAGGCTGGAATTCATCTAGCCTGCGTGCGAGATAGCTCGTAATGACAATGACTCTTGGAAACAGCTTGTAGACATGGCTCAAAAGCGTGATGGTTCGGTAGTTGTTCAGTAGTGTGTTGTCACTTGTCAGGGTTGTCACCATTCTTGAAGAACAGCGCCACCTCGCCTGTGTTTTATGCTTTTGGCGTTCCCCCTTTCAGTAAGACGGAATTTACCCACATGAAACTTATGTGCATTTTTTTCGAAAATCACGAGTTTAGTGCTGATAATGAATTAATGACCATATATGACTACTAATGGATCACATTTAGCACTTAGCTTGTTTGATCCCGGAAAGCCGTTAATTCAGTAGGTAAAGTGAAAAAGTAAAATGAAAGTAAGAAATATCTTAATAATTTTTACTAAAATTTGAAATACAGGCTACCCTATCTGGATATTGCCTATAAAACGATAATTATTATATTTTTAGTACATTTTTGTGACATTAATTTAGTTGAAATAGGTAAAATCCCAATTCCGGAACCAGTTCCGGAATTCCGGAATTGGAGCCCAATATCGGATACAATTCCGGAATTGGAAAACCGTCCGATATTGCAACCCCTAATCAGTACCTATAAACAGATGTCATAAAATAGGTTGAGATACGCATGCACTCTATCATAAATATTCATCCATCGAATATGCTCGTTCCAGCCGGCGAGGCACTCGAAACTAGAGAAGGCTGACATCCTGGAGATGACGGTGAAGCACCTGTCGGCGCAGGCGGGCGCGCGCGCGGCGGGCCCGGACCGGTTCCGCGCCGGCTACCGCGCCTGCGCCGCCGAGGTGGCGCGCTGGCCCGGCCTGCGCCTGCAGGCGGCGCTGCGCCGGCGCCTCGTCGCGCACCTCGAGGCCTGCGCCGCGCCCGCCGACGCCCGCCCGCCGCAAGCGCCCACGCCGCCCTCCGACGCCGAGGACCCGGCGTCGTCCGTCCCGCATTCTACTATTTTAATCTCTGGTGAGCTCCATTTTCTGGAACCGATTGTATTTAAAACTGCAGAACTTTTGCATTACAATTCTTTACACTCTTCACTAGGGTCCCAAACGACCATGCCTCGTTAGATAGATAAATAAATATTTGTGGACAATCTAAACTAAGCAAAGCTCGTCCTGTGGGTCCTGAGCGACGATATAGGTACATACTTATATAGATAAATAGATACTTAAATACATAAAAAACATCCTAGACCCAGGAATAAATTTTCGTACCTACTTCGTCACCCAAATAAATGCCCCGACCGGATTCGAACCTGGGATCTCCAGCTTCGGAGGCGGGGACTGAGCTAAAGCGTTCGTCGAAGAACCGGGTATAGCGTTTTACCACTATCGTCTAGAAATATCTTCTCTCAGATTTATTAGTGATTGCAACTAATACCTATGTGTTGGTTTCGCACATTGAGTTATATGTAATAATAGGTGAATGGTTTCGCAGCGGGAGCCGGGTCGGGCGTGCGGCTGGTGCCCACGCGGCTGGCTAACGGCGACATCGCGCTGGTGTTGCCGTCTGGCGCGGGCGCGGGCGGGGGCGGGGGCGTGCCCACGCTGGTGCCGCTGTCGCCGCGCTCGCCCGCCGCGTCGCCCGCCGCGTCGCCCGCCGCGTCGCCCGCCGCGTCGCCCTTGTCCCGCGCGTCGGCCGCCTCCGAGCCGCGCTGCCTGTCGCCCGCCAGCTCGGGCTGGGGCTCCCCCGCGCCCGCCGCCGACGACCCCGCGCCGCTAGCTTTAGTCACGAGGAAAACTCCCGAAGACAAGCCGTGGAGACCCTGGTGACGCGGCCTCTACTTACGTGACGCGCTCCGTTCCGGTCCGAGGATTCCGGCGGAAGGTTTCCCTGATCTTTAGGATATTTTGGTGCGACCTTCGTGGCCAGTCCTCGCGGCGGTCGGGAGCCGGCTCGATACTTACGTTGGATTCTGTGATATATACCTTTAAGTACGTCTGTGAGCGGTGAGAATGAAGTTCCTAGACTATTATTAGCGTGAGTGGGCGGGTGTCCGATTTCGATTTGTTTGTACATATATTGAACAGTGATTTGTAAATTCCCCTCGAGTTACTTGCATGGCCAGTACGTGTGCGATATTTTTTATGTAAAATGTATCAATTTCGATTTCTAAATTGAAATAAATACCTATACTTGGCCTGTACTATTTTAGTGATAATATTCTTTTAGTCTTCCTTAAGTTAAATATCTGTAGATTATGGTTTGTATATTTGTGAAAGACATCTGAGGCAGTATTTTGTATGGTTACGTGAAAGAACAGATTGTTCTATATATTTAATTACATTGCGTAAATAAATAATGACGTGTGTTTATGTAATACCTAGAGGCGACTGTGCCATTCATTATTGCATTAAACAATTTGTTTACCGGCTTCGCTGACACGCCGCAGTGTAACTTAACGCTTGTAATTACATTACGATAAACATATAAATAAGATTCATATACAATTTAAATAAATATAGGTAACAACCGCTATCGATTTAAAAAATTCTGCGTGCCTTATACAGCAAAATCGAATAGTCTTCCATTACATAGATCTAAGTGAATATTAAATAATATAAAATGAATAATTAATCACTTACTTCTCTTAAGTTAATTTTACCTACTTACACGTAGTAAATGCTCAATGATTTAGCTGTTACCGAAATTAATCAAATAGTCGTACCACGTCTTCCTAAAGTTACCGCCCGGGCGGGCACGAGCCGGCAGCAACCGGCAACGAGGCTCACTCAAGTGCGTCAACATCGGTGTACAGTCTGCCACTTGTGGACCTTGATTTGGAAATAATAGCGTCGAGTCGACAAGTGGTGGAGCACAGTCATGTTCGGCGACCGTACCTGAAGCTGACCGCGACGACCTGAGAACCCGCTCGCTGTCGCCGACTTGCTTGCAAACGTAAGCTCGTTTATAACTTCCACTTTTCTTGAGATTATATTGTAGAAAATGTCTCGTCGTACATTTACTTATTTACTGAATTATATTTTTACACACAAATGTTTTAGTAGACCTTTGTAATTTTACCTTAAAATTATGTTAGAGAAATAAATTATTTAAACAAGTACCTACATTAAGTAAAATGGAAGGCTTTTCCGTAATAACTTAAAGAATTTTAAAATAAATGTATTATACGATGTATATGTGTTAATAATGTATTTGAGCAAACATAAAGATGACTTAATTTTAAACATTAAACACATTAATTATGTTTATCAGAAACGGATTACCTTTTATTTGTCTTGAGATAAACTTTGTTAGTGTAAAGATCGTGATATTAAATACTAAGATGCGCCTGTTGTATTAGCTACCTAGAAGTGTATAGTTTCTAAAACTATAGAGTTAAAATGTACCTAAAAAAGAATATGCCATTTATGCAAATTAGAAATAAATTTATGATAACAATACACTACAATATTTTATTTCCCAACACTATTCAAGAAAACCCTTGTAGTGAGTGGTTTGATTTGATATGGGACATCTATATCGAATACAGAATACCTACATGACGTGACGTAGGTTAGGTAGTCACGCAGTGCCCAGCGCGGCGCGGCGGTGTAGTGACCCGTGACCCGTGATGGTTCACTAATTTCCCATGTTATATTCGCCGCGATATAAATAATGCCGTGCGTGACCAAGACCATACGTTGACATTATGTAGTCAAGAATTCAAAACGTCAGCCACGTAATTTAGTCAAGTCATAATTACGTTACGCGGCGCGGGCACGGCTCGGGGTTTGGTCTTGTACTATTACTTATTCTGTGGTTTGGTGTAATTAATGAGTCATCCTTTATAACGACGCGCGCTACATTACATATTTATATAGATTATATAGATATTCGCGACGATCCGAAAATAACCCGTGATGATCAAAGCGTTATATAGTAACTGAATAAAGCAAGAAAAAACTTAGCGGTAAAGTAAAGTGGCTAACTACCTACCTACCTACCTATCATTTGAACACTCGTGTGAAGTGCAGTCTTCCTGTAGACAGAAAAGATTTAGTAAACAAAACACTTAAGTACCCGCTTACTAGATATCGTAATTGTATTGTAATAAGGCTCAGTGATTATCGATCGTGTCGAGTAAACAGGTAGCTCGGTGGGTAGCATGCAGTGGGTAGTGCCTAGTGCAGTGATTAAGAGATAAGCCATAAATTATAATAAATAACAATTAAAGCGGCCTGAAAAATAGGTACATGTACTTTAATATTCCTAAAGAACTTTAGAAATTTGACTATGTCTGCCAATAAGGTCAGTTCAAAAATATCTCTTTACACCAGATCACTTTAAATACCTAGGTATAAGTTATTGTTTAATAATTGGATTTAATAACAAGCTAAAAGAAGGGAACTTCAAACCCAAGTACAGGAAGAAAGAAACAAAGGCAAATATGTGTATATTAACTACGATACACTGGTGGTAAAGGAGAACAAGCCAGAGAAAAGGAAGAGGAGTAGCACTAACACATCATCGCCACCAAATCCCGGAGAAGTGGGAAATAGCCAAAAAACACAAAAGACGAACACCTGAGTGACCCAAGTTCCTACAGACACGGACGAGATCAGATTCTTCCTCAAGCATACAACTAGACAAATTTAATGTATAGCAATTGCCTACCGATACTCCCCCAAGCCGACTGGTCCTCGTGGGGGAAAATGACCACGACCCTCTAAAGGTTAAAAACAATACCAACACACACAGTCAAAAGAAAACAAATGATATTCATATAGCAACTATAAACTGCCTGAATGAGAACTTAAAAAAAAACATTAAAAGTAAAACTAAACTAAATTCAAGAATGCATACCTACATAACATACATACAACTAAAGTGGAGATGGACAGGACATACGACAAGAGAGAACAAGGAAAAATGGACAAGACTAATAACTAATAACATAATGATACCCGCTAGACTGCAAAAGAAATAGAGGAAGACAAACTAAGCGATCGGAAGATGATATCAGGAAAATAGCGGGTTCAACATGGACTCGAATAGATATAGACTCGATAGAATCAATGGCGATCTTCAGAGGAGGCCTTTGTCGGAAGACAAGTTGAGGAATAGGTAACTACTACCAGAAAACTTTTGTTAATTAAAGATCAACAATATAAAGGCTTTTTTTTTATTTATTTAAAATTGGATTTAATTATGAAATGTGTTACAATTAGTTGAACATGGCATTATTACTATATGTATTAATAAAAACATTGATTATAAATGGGATACTATTTATCAAACCATAAAATTAATAGCCGAATGATGCCCTAGAAAATTACATTTCATTACCTAATTAACTTACCAAAAATACTAAATCTGCACCAAATTTTCAAGTCCATTTAAATTTATAGTGCAACTCAAATAAGTAACATCTCGATAACCTAGGTATTAAATTGAATTGTTACAAAATACTAAATGCCGTATTTAATAGCGCCTGTACACTCTCGCCGAGACACAGCGAGACAGGCCGAGCGCGAGAGTGTACAGGCGGGGTCTCGCCGTCGATTTCCCACCTCCCCCAGCCCCGAGGGGAGGCGAGGATCCCGAGTGCTCTCGCTCGAGAATGTACAGCCGGTGTTCAATACTAAATTTCATATAATTTACATCCAAATATTATTAAAGCTGTAACAGACGTTCGAATATGGTACGACCGAACCGACGGACATGTTCGGTGCGCTCAACGCGCCACACCACCGAACCGTGTCATGTGACACATCAACAGACGTTCGAATATGGTACGCTCGCATCGTGACCTTGGTCTGCTCCGACGATATTTCTATGGCAGATCCGTCTACACGTTCGAACTTGGTCCGGACCGAACCAAATCCTGTGGGAGAATCATCCAACCGAGCGCACCGTCAATAATAGTAATAATGTGCGGCGGACCGCTGAACATACCATCGAATATGGTTCGGAGCAGACCAAGGTCGCGGTGCGGAGCGCACCATATTCGATCGTCTGTTACAGCTTTTACAGAGTTCGTAATCCTATTAAAATTAAGTAGGTACTTATGAGTACTTGTACCTATAGGTACACCAGATAATTCTTTTGATACCCAGAAATACTATGATCACCAAATTTCAATCGTCATTTGTTTATAAAAACATCACAATAGTCTAATCCACGCAGTGGTCATGATGGCCCATCGTAAGGAACACAAGCGACATGTTTCGAATTGCATTCATAATGCTGATTAATAATAAACGTGTTTCGGACTCATCCCAGCGACATGTTTGGGACTCATCCCAGCGACATGTTTCGGACTCATCCAGCGACATGTTTGGGACTCATCCCAGCGACAAGTGATGTTCGATGAGTCCGAAAAGGGTCCATATTGGGTTTAAACCGTACATAACGGAAAACTTTTTATACCTGCCTGCCTTGCACATTAACACTAACCAACTATGTACCCACTATGTACCTATGATACTTCTATTGGGTATTGACTTAAAGTGCAAAACGTGGCGATGTTATACCTTAATTGGTTTCATTTTCTGATACACTTTTTGAGTGTTCAACCTTATCTTAGGGTTCGAAAATTTGTTGATATCGAAAGTTATTTACTTAGGCATTACTTAGGTGACCATTTTATTTGTTCCCTTAAAGACGTAGGTACCCAAAACATCGGGCAGTTACATAGTTGGCGGTACTGCTATTCTCCCAAAATTTCCTTGAACAGGTGAATTCCTGCGTGTCTGAGTAATTGCTCCAATTCGACAAGCGTTTTTTGTCTGGGCGACTAATTGCAACTATTGCAAGGCCGCCGCGGCCCCGCCAGCCCGCCACCGCCGCGGCCAGCCTCGGTGGTCCGCCTAATTCATCAGTCGTTTTATTACAACTGTTTGTTTGCACTGTTTGGACACTAATAACTGGCCATTGGAGGAATTATTGCACCGAGTGCGGCAATTTGCCAACTTCGATCCTGGGTGACTTAATTATTTAATTTCGTCTCCCTCCACGAAGATTCCCTTGGCTCGCTGGGTGGTTTCAAATATTATATCTCAAAATTAAAAGCTAGCATTGAAATACGTCGTTTATTATATTAATTAAAATAACATAAAAAGAACGTCATTCTCAATTAAATTTTAAAGGCCTGAAACATACTCGTACAAGTGAGATACATGTTACGTTAATTGATATGAATAAAAACGGCATCGGATCACTTGTTTACCGCGACACACATTAAAATTCATGATATTATGTGTGTACTTAATGTCGGCGATATCGTACTCTAAGGACCGCGCGTAATTGATACGTGATTTTTATGAATTTGAGCGGCATCTGTCGAGCCACCCAAGTCGCGGGCGGAGGCTGCGCCGCCGTGGCCCCGTATTTTTCTAAACTACCGTTTACATCCATCTTAATGACGTCAGTCCTGTAATTTCGGCTAAATAATAGTCAATTTCGATGAAATTAAGTAAGGCTTAGCGTCCGCAATTACTCTGTTAACAAGATTGAGAAATAAATTGGCAAAGTGTAGGTAGGTAGGTACCCGCGTTGCAATTAGGCTCTACGTGTCGTCGCGTCCAAAATGGTCGATAATCATTTTAAGAGCGTTCGGTTCCATGACTTTATTACCTATCATTCAGCGGGCAACGAGCGCAGGCATCGAGCTGCTTATAAATTGAACTTGTCAAGCGACCGTCGGCGGCCGCCGCTGACTGACGGGTCCTCGTTACAGAAAGGTCGTCGCTTGCTTCTTGTCATTCCTTTTCTTTTTATCTCCGCGCGGTATCAGCGTGATGCGCAATTAATCAGTGTTATGACGCGTGACAGGACTTAATGAGAGTGGAACATGGCGCTCGCATGCAGATTGAGTACGCCGCATGTGCGGAGATCCGTCCTTACAACCTTTTGTTGGGCAGTTTCCCTTCACGTCACGATCACGTGTTTGCAACACGTTAATTGAAAAGACAACACGCTCCTCGTTTGAAGGTGCCTTTGCGAGGTTAGTGGGAAAAAACGGTTGTGTTGGTGGGCCCGGGCACAGTCGGGGCCCGGCCGGGGCCCGGGCTCGGCCAGGGCACGGTGGTCTGGATTTCGAACTCGTTTTTGTGCCCGAGCGCCGCGACATGTCTGTTGTCAAACCACCAACTATTTAGGTGGTCATTGCGGTGGTCGACACACTCAGATTTCTTATAATTAGTGTATACCAACTCTGAAGGTCAGGTATGAGTCTTGTAAAATTTCAGTATCCGATCAAACTGAGGTAGGTTACTTGGTAAACTCTTACATTTCTTATTGTTGATGAAAATATGAATGGTTTTCGAATATCAACAAATTGTTTCACGGTTTGTAGAGCATCGTATTCATTGTGTAAGGAGTGTAAATAAAACTCCACAATTCTATACAATACCTGTATTACAATAGCTGAAATAGTCGATCTTTAACAAAAAAAATAAATAGGACTGTGTTGGTAAAGGACTTGGGTACATGGTTCGACTCACATCTCACATTTCGTCACCACGTTATCGAAACCTGCAAGGAGACTCGCAAACGTATGGGTTTTATTAAGCGGCAGACTAAGCATTTCTCTAACAAACGAACATTAGACATATTATACAATTCGTATGTGCGGAGCAAACTCGACAGTAATGCTATTATATGGAACCCACATGAGGATAAATATGTCTTGGCAGTGGAAAAAATCCAAAAGACCTTCGTAAGGTTCTTATTTAAAAAGATGTACTGCTACTATCCTTACCTCTATCCAACACCATACGTATTGGGAATGGTGGGGTACACGGCGCTGGAAGCTCGACGAAATGTTACACTAGTGCGCTTCTTTTTTCGTTTACTGAGAGGTAAAATTTCAAACAGCTACCTATTATCACAGGTATCGCTAAATGTTCCTCCAGTGTCAAAGCATAATCTCCGTCGACGTAAATTGCCCCTACTCAGCCTCCCATTGGCGAGTACTAGGTCCCTGTTCAACTCCCCCCTCCACCGTGCCCTACGGTTCATCAATAATATCCTGGATCAGGATGAATCACTGGACCTCTTCTCGACTTCTGAACCGAGATTTTTAGCCGCGGCCGGGCGCTACCTGGAGGCTAATGTAGCCCCAACTACCATAACTACTACATAATTATAGTACCTACCTATTGACCATGATGATATTATTTATAATTCTATGATATTTTCAATGTATTACTGTGTCATGTTTGGTTTATACTGTAAATGACATTATGTGTAATAATAATAATAAATAAATAAGCATATTTATTCTAATAATATTAATTTACATCATTGCAACAACCATTTTACCGATCGATAATTATGCCAACCGCTTCCTTAACTTTTTAATTTACCCGTCAGACAGGAGGCCGTGGTAATAGATTAGTTACCCATATCGGCCACCACCGCGGCGCCACTGTCTACGTCATCGGTATCGCCACAATTAAAACTCTTCTCACAATTATATGATTAAAGGCTTCTGGCGATATCGATGATTCAGTCCCTTTATTTGTTTATATACTGGATTAATACCTAGAATACTAACTAGCCCTATGCCCTATTTAACGTGACGCTAACATTCGGCCATCCGTCCACAATACACGTCCTCGCGTATTCGCCGGCGCTAATCTGAATGGGGCGTGTGAGCATGATGGTGTCGGTGTTGCATTGCAGCTAGTGGAAGCCGCGCGGTTGCGTCGTACATCCGTGCTACCTCTCGCTGCCAGGAAAGCACTGCCAAATTCTCTTTTCAGCAACTGAATAAAATATAATACCATGTATTATTCAAACAGCTAAGAATATATAACATTCTCTGTCTTGCTCGATTTGCTACTTTGTCGAGCATTATGAACAATGAAACTTAAAATGCTCCTTCACATGTCTTACGTGTGGTAAAATAATCAGTAGGTATTATTTACATTTAGGGAAAAAATACCAACATCATAACTTTAGCGGCTCCTGCCTGACCTGGCAGAAATTAATGTAACTAGCCAGATATATATGTTATCAGTTCCCACAATATTTGTAACTACAAATTACTGCAACTGTTTTACAACATTGTGTCAGTCTTGTTCAGTTAGAAATCTGCTTTATCAAGCTTTCACCTCAACTTACTTTTCACTAACTGCTATCTGCAGTATCTAAGTAACACAATAGTCTAGGTTCAAGTCAGCTAGACTAGCCCTGTTTTACTAGTCAAGCTCCCATTTCTACGTGGAACAGTAACTAATATCTACATAGCACAATAATCGAATCAGTCTTGTTCAGCCAGACTAAACCCGTCTGTCTAGTCAAGCCCCCATCTCTGCGTGCAACAGTAACTAACATCAACATAACACAATCGCATCAGTCTTGTTCAGCCAGACTAGCCCCGTCTGTCTAGTCAAGCCCCCATCTCTGCGTGCAACAGTAACTAACATCTACATAATACAATCATATCAGTCTTGTTCAGCCAGACTAGCCCCATCACTTTAGTCAAGCTCCCATCTCTGAATGCAACAGTAACTAATATCTACATAGCACAATAATCGAATCAGTCTTGTTCAGCCAGACTAGCCCAGTCTGTCTAGTCAAGCTCCCATCTCTGAGTGCAACAGTAAGTAACATCTACATAATACAATCGCATCAGTCTTGTTCAGCCAGACTAGCCCCATCATCACTCTAGTCAAGCTCCCATCTCTGAGTGCAACAGTAAGTAACGTCTACATATAAGTAACATCTAGGTACATAATACAATCGCATCAGTCTTGTTCAGCCAGACTAGCCTCATCTGTCTAGTCAAGCTCCCATCTCTGCTTGCAACAGTAAGTAACATCTACATAATACAATCGCATCAGTCTTGTTCAGCCAGACTAGCCCCAGCTGTCTAGTCAAGCTCCCATCTCTGCTTGCAACAGTGAGTAACGTCTACATATAAGTAACATCTACATAACACAATCGCATCAGTCTTGTTCAGCCAGACTAGCCCCATCACTCTAGTCAAGCTCCCATCTCTGAGTGCAACAGTAAGTAACGTCTACATATAAGTAACATCTTAATACAATCGCATCAGTTTTGTTCAGCCAGACTAGCCCCATCTGTCTAGTCAAGCTCCCATCTCTGCTTGCAATAGTAAGTAACATCTACATATAAGTAACATCTACATAATACAATTGCATCAGTCTTGTTCAGCCAGACTAGCCCCATCTGTCTAGTCAAGCTCCCATCTCTGCTTGCAATAGTAAGTAACATCTACATATAAGTAACATCTACATAATACAATTGCATCAGTCTTGTTCAGCCAGACTAGCCCCATCTGTCTAGTCAAGCTCCCATCTCTGCTTGCAATAGTAAGTAACTGCTTATGACACATAACAACAATAGTGACTTTTATGAGCCCCATCTTAGCAAAGTTTGTAAAGCTATCCTGGATAAGCCTTGTCAGACTAATATCTATACTCACTTTTTTTTTATCTCAGCAAAAAACTATGGATATTAATTTATTATCTCCGACTGGACTTGACTTCTGAAGTCGGAAAGTTCATCAAACCGATATCTGGCAACACCTTGCCAATTTAATGTTTTAAACACTATCTATTTGGGTAACCTTTATAAACTTCCACTTTGATTACACAACGCTCAACTGAAGTTTGGGTTTAAACATATACATACATATTCAACACCATCTGGCGCCCACAAAACAATGATTAGTGTACGCTATTACAATAACGCGAGTGGCGCCAGTGTGTACAACCACCTCGAGAAAAGTATCATACTTTATACCCCATAAGCCTACTTTCTGTAGCTTATCAATAACATTCAACAAGCCTTACAATGTAGCTTTACTTTTGGGATTTCGCTAAAGCTGACTTCTACAAATCATACTGGTTTTTTTTAGACTACGACTGGAGCGATGCTTATAAACTTGAAACTGTAGACAGCGCCCTTGTATAATTCTCGACAACTGTCATCATCATAATCAGCGGAAAGACGTCTACTGCTCTAAGACTCTACGTTGCTGAACGCTCTGGTTAAAACGGTCATGTAGCACAACTTTATAGTTCAATAAATAACAATAAATAATAACAAATAATTCACATAGTTGCCAGTCTCCTGGAAAAGGCCTCGGCATGCTACTACCAAATAGTTACAACTGCGCAACTGTCGCCAATCGTGGAAAATATTAACTCGCTCTATCTCCTCATTGTGACTACGTATGACACTAAATGTATATACTAAAGCCTACGATCAATCACTAAGAAATGTTATGGGACAATCTCATACAGATTGGATTAGTTTCAGAGTAAACTCCCGGTTATGGTCAATAAAATTTCAAAATATTGACGTTTCTACAACATCAATTGACCACACATTTAGTTTGATTTGAGTACCTACTTCGCTCATAAAATGTTAAACTATGCGATGTTAAGCGATGTCTAGCTAGCTGCCTCGCCCGACTATTGCTCGGGCTAGCACTGGCCCGCTGACTCGAACACCGCTGGCAAAACAGCCGCGCAAGCGATGACTGGCCAGCTATCTCGTCCGGCGACGTACAGTCGGCTCTTTGCTCGGGCTAGCACTGGCCCGCTGTCTGGTGGAGCACCGCTGGCTAGATATGAGCGCCGCGCCGCCGCGCCGCCGCCGCCGGCGAAAATCCCACGCCGCCGCCGCCGATGCAGGGCGATCGGCGCGCCGATCTATGTCTCGCGCGCGTTTCAGATACTGTGTAGCCTATCTTTTACACACTTTTATCATCGATCGGCAAACTAGTTTGGCATTTGATAGCTTACGGTTATATAGGGTTATTTATTTTAGGGTTCAGTACCAAAAATGCACAAAAGGATCCTTAATGAGCGATTCCAGCCGTCTGTTCGTGAGATTGCTAAATATTTAACTATATTGATTGAAATTATTTATGCTATCGATTTGAAATTTGGATACCTACTTGTAAAATAGGCTATGTGTAGTATTTGTGTTATAATTATCAAAGTAAAATATCATATACTATCGAAATTATTCTTTATTTTATTTTAAATACGTTTGATTTGCACTTGACCACAAATTACCTGATGGTAAGTGATATTGTGGTCTAGGATGGAATGCGCTTACCTAGAAAAAAACAATTCACTCTCGCCTTGAGGACCATAATAATATAGGTTCAAGGAGAATTTCGGTAAGGAGTTCCATAGCTTGGCCGTTTTCACAATAAAAATGAAAGCAAAGCGTTTCGTGCGCGAGTTTTCGGAACTGCCACCGTAAAACGGTGTCGCTTTGAAGGGGCGGGAGGTATTATGTGATTCCTCAGCAGACTCTGCGAAATTTGGTGTGTGTGTGTGTGTGTGTGTGTGTGTGTGTGTGTGTGTGTGTGTGGTGTACGCTAGAAGATCCCCAGTGGACCGATTTTGACGAAAGCCGTATTGTCGGTCACTGAGGAGTTCATTGATTCTAGGTATGCCAAAGAGCCTGCTGTTCAGGACACTCTCCATAATCTTGCAGTGAACGGATGTGACCGAAATGGGCCTGTAGTTAGTACGCGACTACTGCGTATTAAATAATCTTCAATGCCGTTGAAATTTGCTTGGCTTAGTGAAGAACTTGCTTGTTTCTTACACGGTACGATGTGTTCGAGGTTCACCAAAAGATGGGAATAATGCAGCGCCTAGTATTTGTGATAAATCCTAGAAGTATATAATATGCGAGTGTATTTGCGTTAGAAACACCATGTTCCGTAGGCATCCAAGAGTTTATCCAAGAGGCAGAATTGTCATGTTTACAGTATACTGGTATCATAGTTTAGAGCTTTGTCATGTGACTGGACCACCTTGACACGAAGTTTCCCGCAGGTAGCAACAGACTTGCTGTTTTCATTGGCACTTAGATGTTACATATACAGCAGAGCGTAATCGACTAGGACGGGACAAAATGTAGAGCATCGATTTAAATCAAATAAATAGGCGTGTTTGTCATCCTGACAGTAAAAATGACGTTGACAGGCGTGTCCGGCATCAAATACGTAAAAAAATCGTATTCAACGCCTATATGTAGGATTTTTGTTTTGAACCTAAGGTTTTTTCAAGGTCACGCCGCCGACGCCGCCGCCGCCGATCAATTTTAATCGGCGCGCCGCCGCCGGCCAATTGCCCATCGGCGCTCATATCTACCGCTGGCTGAATGACCGCGCAAGCTATGACTGGCCAGCGATCTGGTCCGGCAACTTGCACGGGCTAGTACTGGCCCGCTGACTAGTCGAGCGCAGATGGCCCGAGTTGACTACTCGTGCAATTACCACTGTTTTAATGGCTTTTCCATCTCTTTCCATACTGCAAGAAGATACATGAGCACAGAGTATTTGTACGCACAAAGTAGAATTAAATGCCATTCTCTAAGAAAGAATAATTAATTGTTCATAGTATTTCGATTTCCACCAACCTTCTCTTTGGTGATACTTAAATATTTTATAAGTCTAAATATTTGGGTTAGTGTTCTTATTTTACTGATCGTTTATAGCTATCCCAATAACACTTGACACCTACAAGCTAATGTTGATCTCTAGCTTATGCACTTAAAACTGCAAAGAAAATATTTTTCTGCATACAGTACTTGCGCTAAAGGACCTGCTCAGCGAATCCAACAAGTTCACCTCAAAATAAGCCTGAAATACGACATTAATTAAACAAAATCAGTTTCCGTCAAAAGTTAATGTTTTGGTTCATATATTTTTAATGCCGACTGTACTTTGTTCACAGTCATTAACTATATTTACACAAAATTTTATACTTATAGGTTATCATTTGTGATGTTCGTTTTAATGAAATCTAGTTCTCTAGATGCCGTAGGTATTCTTTTAACAATAAGTAGGTAAGTACCAAAACGTCATTTGCCGCGATTATATATCATAGTAGCTTTTGTATTTCTTTGAGTTCAAAATTTCACTGCAGTTTACCTTATAACCATTTTAAAGAGAAAAAAATATCTCACCTTTCTTACTCATCAAAGTACTCACTCTTTGTGGGACTGGATCGTTGCAGCTCAGTATTCTAAGAATACTAAGCTTTATCCCGTTCTTCTGAATTGTAAGGAGTGTAAATAAAACTCCACAATTCTATACAATACCTGTATTACAATAGCTGAAATAGTCGATCTTTAACAATAAGCATATTTATTCTAATAATATTAATTTACATCATTGCAACAACCATTTTACCGATCGATAATTATGCCAACCGCTTCCTTAACTTTTTAATTTACCCGTCAGACAGGAGGCCGTGGTAATAGATTAGTTACCCATATCGGCCACCACCGCGGCGCCACTGTCTACGTCATCGGTATCGCCACAATTAAAACTCTTCTCACAATTATATGATTAAAGGCTTCTGGCGATATCGATGATTCAGTCCCTTTATTTGTTTATATACTGGATTAATACCTAGAATACTAACTAGCCCTATGCCCTATTTAACGTGACGCTAACAATTGTTTAAGCAGGAAAACTCTTTCAATTATTGGAAAAAACATTTAAGTATTCACTGAAAGGGTTTCGCAGCATTTTTAGAGAATAATTGTAACATCGGGGTGGCCCTAATTTCCGCTCGTAATAATAGCAATTTGGAGCTCTTAAATTAACCACCTCCTGTTTGCTTCGTAACCCTTATTTCTTTAAAACAACACGATCTTGGTCTGTGTGTAAGACGAGGTGTTTGGTACACAAATAACAAAATATTTCGGATTTTTTAGTACACAGGTCATATATTTATATATGACTTCATTTATTTCCAATATACCTATATTGACATAGCTATTTCAACCTATTATCTACAATAGTACCTATATATGATGAGTATAAATAAACTTTTGAACAAATGCGTTGAGATATCTAATAATTAGATACCGTATCTAAGGTGTTACGTTTAGCTTGTGGTATGGATGATGTATTCAGGTTTTGAAGTTCCGCCCCGGTGCCCGAAGTGTGAAGGAGTTAGCTAGCTCACCAAGTCACCACCCACGGCGCGGGCCACCCCGCACGTGCGGGATGTTTAGATCTAATCTAACTAGTTTTTTGCATCTTTGTCGGTCTACCGACTGCATTCTGTGTTTGCGGAATTGTAAATCTGTGTAAACATTTTTTTTCTACTTTGAAAACATCATGTTGAATAAATATTTTGAATATCGGTCAAGATGTTTGCATGTATGTCAAATGCAGAAATGAATGGTTTAAATTTCCGTTTACATTGGAATGACATGTCGATTAATTTGTAAATACAGATAAAATTAGGTTTTATACGATTTTACCAATAAAACCAACAAAGCCACTTTATAAAATCGATTTAATAGATCGAATTGGCTGAAATTGCATTCTGTATTGACCTGTGTTATTCCGCTGCGGCTGCTATTACGTGTTTGTATAGACTTGTTTGCAGCGCGCCTATTGATGTTATCTCAGGCTACAAAGCGTACATTTTCAGTTCGATTAATTCCGAGTATGCCTTCAATATGTCCAATCTGATGCAGAGAAAGAATCGATTCTTTACAGCGCGCATTAATCTTTCCAATTACGCGGTACGCGGCCGCTAGGCGGCGGCGGCGAGCGGCGGCCGTCGAGCGAGAACGGCGCAAGTCTGGCGGCGCAAGGGCATTCTTACGGCCTCTCGTCGCGAGGGTTATCTCTTCAAATTAATTGAATTGATTAAAGGAAAAAATCGAATTGACCAATTGAATTTAGCGCAATTTAGTTTTTGTTCGCGTTAAGAACGGGGAGCGATTACCGGTCGCGGGATACCGGCGGCGACACCTAATGTAATAGTTTAATTAGAGCTCTCGGGCCCGTTCGTAAATATGCTCCGGCAATTTGTTTGACCTTTACATGTCGTTTGTTTGTGACGCCGCGCCGCGGGGCGCGCGGGACACCTAACTTAATAGTTTAATTAGACTGCGGAGGCGTGTCCGTAAATACACTACGTACGACAATTTATTTGACCTTTGCTTCTTGGGGCTCGTATTTATTTTAGATCTACCACAATTTTTTGCCGTCAATATTGTATTCGTGCGGCACCATAAGTTGCAAGGTAATTATGAAACCAGTCGTAATTGTCGTAACGTAAGTGGCGGAGAGCACAAAGCCTCCATATATTGTCAGAAGCTTCTTTCGAAAAAACTATTAGTGAGTGAGATTCCATACAAGGCCAATTAAGATTATAATTAAGAAATGTCATAAAGTAACAAGGATCATAGAGTAAATAATATGAACAGAGAGCGGGCGAGACTTATGACATTTTCGAGTAGACAATCAAGTGGAGATGGCGGTCTCGAACGAATGTCACTTGTTAATGTTAAGTCAACTTAAGAAAATGAGTTGAGAAGTGATAAATTAGCAACAATCGAGTTATCGCCATCAATTAACCTGTCCCTCGTCTAATTACTTTCTTACCCGGACCGGCGCAAAAAGCTCTCATCTCGCTGCCATTTTCGCGCATTCTTATAAAAAGTCCTGACGGCGCAGCGGTGCTATTACTTAGAGCGACGCCTGGCTACAGCGACATTTCGATGCTTAATTACCTTGGCTGTTAATGCGTGCCTTAAAATAAAATGGCCAGACGGAATTTTATCGAGCCGGCGTCGACGATGCTCCGCCAACTGTAAAAGCGTATATATTGTGGGGTCGTGGTGCCGATAGGGCCTTCTTGCGGGTAGGGCAGCGCAGCGCCCGGCCCGGCGACAGTACAGTAGGCGACCGCCGCTCCAACTGTGAACCTACGCTACGCACCGCGTTATCGGCAGCGCTACATCACGAGCGAGGTGGTATCGGCCGTCCGGGGTTGTTATGGATCTCGCATAACTTATTATGTTACTTGCTTATGTTTGTGTACTCGAATTTGTTCATTTAAATATTACTGAGAGAACATATGTTGCTATGTAAAGGCCAAAAATTTTAGTTTGGGCCATAATGAGGCAGAACAAGGACGCAAACGACGCAGTATAATGCTTTAAAGGGAGAAATAATCACATCTCATTCCACCGCATAGCTGCGTTCTTTTCCCTCGCCATCATGGCTCATTGGTCGCTTTTAGACCATGGACTATAGACTTTAGACTAATTATGAATGAAATCATAGAGAATATCGTGGACGTGCACGTCTATGGTAAAGTATAAAAGCGACCATGTGTGGATCGAGCATCAGGACTACGCAGCGCAGGACTTGCACATCCAAGTTTGTAAAAATGCGTAAGTATAGGTATATTTTTACCACAACAAAAAGGCACCAATATTTATCTGAGCCCCACCTTGACGGAATGCTTCCGGTATTTATTTCATCCGGGGACTATGTAAATGCCACTTATATTAAAGTCTGCACAGCAAGGACTCACATCGGCAACGAATGTGTTAATACTGATGCACTACCAGTGTTCATTTTGTAAACGCGTGTTTAAATTTTAAATCATTTAGCATCCTGTACTGGGCTGATACTTTGTACGATTAATTATTATTAACACGCCACCACAAATAATTTAACAAAGTAAAGTATATATAAATCGCACGTTTCAGAAAACAAGGGCGCAAGTGGCCCCGCGTCGGGCCCACATCAGACATTGTTCTTCGAGAGAACCCGCCAGACGAAAATAGTTTTATTTAAGCACTAACGCTATAGGTCGTGCGTCGTGCTAAATGTCAAACGCATTATAGAGGTCATTATCTGGATTTATTTATGCGTTATTCGGTTTATATCCGATTTTTATTGCGACATAAAGTTTTAACGGCGTAACTTTTCGGATAAATTAGGTGCGAGATACCTAACTACCTAAGGTTCATGCCGAAAATTCACACATTTATTTGTAAACACGCACGCACGTCGCATACCTGACTTGTTTGGAGTTGTGAGCGTCTTCAGGCTGTGGTGTCCGCTTACCAACAGGTGGACCACACGCTAGTTTTCCACCGTCGTTGTATTAAAAAAAAAACCAATTTAATACACGTGAAAGTTTAAAAACATTTACAGCAACGAACAGGTACTTTAACGTACGTTAAAATAGGCTAACAAGATAAAGTACATACGATGTTTAACTATAACAATTATAATACGCATGTTTGAGAGATTTCCGTCTTATGTACAGCTGTGAATGAAAGGTTCAACATTTTCGAGAGATGTATCCATTAGGTGTTTATTTCATAAAATCCAAGGCTTAATAAGTTATGGAGTGACCGCAGCGAACGATCGGTGCTGATATCCACCGAACCCTAAAGCGTGCGATCTTAAATCCTTTTTAATGAATATAAAATACCATTTTCGCTCCGCCAAATATTTTAGCTCCCGATTTATGGTAGACTTTTAAGTGCTAAAAGTCCTGTACCTGGGAGCAATCTCGGGTGCACCTGCTTTGAATGAGCCTCGTATCGTAAGTTTGATGGCGATGCGAGATCTTAATGTTTGGGGTGATGTTGTGTTTATTCGCAGACTAATTAGCTCAAGGCTGCCATTCAGGAAGCTTCTGCGGACTTAATTGGAGGTTTGGCACATTAACTGATCTTATTGCAACACTGTGTAATGTTATGTATTCATTCACTCACTGTGTGATCGAAAGACGAAAGTTTTAATTAGTTACTTTGCCATCGCAGGTACTTCTGTTTTAAATGAAAATGAGCTACAAGTAATTAATCGAGTCACCTCGAAGTAAGTTCAACGCAAAAGTTAATATAAACATCAGAATAATGTATAGTTTTGGATGAAACTTGGCCGCATAACTATTGAGGCTCACCTTTAAACGATTAAAGCATGATTGAGTCAACTTGGTAATCATGTTTGGTACATTTGTCATTTCAGTACGGAGCATTAAGTCTGTACACTTTAATGTGCGGGCCCGCGAGGTCGCTGGCCCTGGGGCCCGCTCGATTATTTACCGGCTCGGGGCTACGCTGCCTCGCTAATTTTATATGTAATTAAGTATTATGATGGGCAATTAAACGAACGTGAAATATGTTCCTGGCTGCCATTTAACTAGTTTATAGAGATTTCAAGTAATGGTCAAATGGCGCGGTCCTTGCGCGCAGTTGTGGGAAAACAGTGTTGCAATTCAGCGACTTTCATTGAAGACTAACATTTTTCAGCAATATCAGTTGACAGTGATATTGGAGTGAATGGTTACAAACTTTGTAATTCTTACCTATACCTATATACGTAAAACAAGTTGAACCAAAGGCCAGAAACGAATGCCTAGTAAGGCACACGGTAATTTGTCAACAAAATGAACCGAAACGTAGTGGTTATTTTGCGACTTTTGCGTGCGTTACGGCGACGCGACGCGCGCACGCGGAGGACGGACGCGTCACGATCTCTGTAATTGCATGTCACAGCCCAAAACGACGCATGGTACACCAGTCCTGACAGGGCATAAGCCTTTTTGGTTAGATAGAGGAGAAGTGCACGCGCGAACGCTGCAGACCGGCCGGCCTTCCACCGCACCGTCGTGACCGCGGTGGTACTTCATCGCTACCAAATAAAAATAGCTCTTATGGAATCATAATGACATATGTAACTATATTTTATTACCAAATGCAACTTTGTTATTCTTTGTTATTAGAAAAAGTGAACTTGATAGGACACAAAGTCTCGAAACCTTCGCCATCACGGCCTATAATAAAACCTAAACATTACATTTCTGTTAACCTTCACGCCGCATCTTTAAGAAACCCTTCGACTAATGAACTAATCAATTTCGCATCAGCCTTAACTCACAGCAATCAGGCGGCTATTTAAGTGTTCTTTTATGATAATGTTACAACAGTTTATGGGCAGATCAAAAATCCAGACAAAGCTGCAATCACGCTGCAGATATTCGACGCGCGTCTCTCACGCGGTTCGAATCCAAACACATGATTAATTATTGATAAATAAGTACAATCTTTTGGAAGTGTAAAGTTAAAAGTGTAATTACGTGACGAAACTGATTTCTGTAAACAAATTGGAGAGCGCAACATCGCTTCGACGAAAAATTACATATACATTTGTTAGAAACCACTTTTGTTCAAAATTTGTTTTGAAAATGAGGCCAGCTAACACATGAATTGAAATCACATGATATAATTTAGGCTCACTTGTACTCCATTAACATATACACAGCAGTTTTAACGCAAACATTTCAGTGACATTAGCTAAACTTACTTTGTCTAGACTGACGTTCGACGGGTTCTTCACCAGCGGATGGGTAAAGATATCAAACGGAACAAATCGATAACCGATAATTTGTAGTCTAGTTCTCGAAACAGTTGAATCCCTAGGCAATAGGCATGCAGGTATTAAAGGTGGTCTGGTCGTGAGCGACGGAGCGGGGGAGGGGTGAGAGAGAGCGTAGGTGCTATTTAGCCCTCAAGGTGGTGCGGGCTTCGTGACTTACCGCCGCGCGCACCAATAAACAAAAAACGAGCGCGGCCGCCTTAAAAATGTTAAAATAAATAAAATGCACACGTCGAGGCTTATCTTACGCTCGGGCGCAGCGCGGACAGCGCAGGGCCGGCGTGCACTGGACTGGCCGACGCGACGGTTGTTTACCTACCTACACTCACTTTATAGTATATTTTAACTACAACACATATTGCATTTTTATATGGGTATGGAGTAGAGAAGTGCCTGAGACTTTGGTTTTCTCCATGAAGATTACCATTTGGATCGGTGGTATACCCTAATATTCACAAGTCTGCACATCTCTGATCAAATTGTCTTCGCTATCGCACTGTTTGAAAGATGAAACCTTATTCCAGATTTTGTGGCTGGGTAGCACGGTTAGGAGTAGCGCTGGTGCTCTACCCAGTGATAAATACTAATGTACTAATAAATATCATAATAAAATGGGAATGGATAGGTGATTCTGATTCTAGTGGCGTGGCAGTGTGCGTGGCGCATGCGTGGCGTGTGCCCGCGGCAGGTGCGCCGCGCCCGCGCCGCGCGCGACCGGTCCAGCGCCCGCGCTGCCCGCTCTCCTCTCCACGCACTCCCAAAACGTTCCTCGTCCATACACGCTGCTATGCAGATACGGCTGTACGGATCACCGCGGCAGCCCTCTATACTGTCTCGGTGGCAGAAATAGTAGAATATAATAAAACCTATGAGCATAAGCCTTTTTTAACTCGTCAAGGCATAATAGTACTACTCGGTACTTATTGGCAACATTGATTATTTTCGCTAACAATTAAAAACGCCGCACACGGTGTTTTTATTTGAGGAGAACGGCTACAGTAGTTATATAAATTTGAGTAAAAAGTCAGAGCAACAAAACTTCTCAAGTCGGAGTGATGAGTGTGCGTTATTTGCCCCGGGCCCCGGCTACCCATAATTTTACCGATTTTTAACCTAAAGTCAAAATTAGTTGAGGGTTTTGCAACATTTTTGTGTGGTGTTTGAGTCTTGATAAATATTCTTAATATTCACACATTTGCATGGTACCTGAGTACTTAGGTAAGAGTATTAAGAATATGAGTATGCTGAGTGAGAATTTATCACAATGGTCATCTATGGTAGATTAACCAATGCCTTTTAGAATTGAGTCCGCTCGTCCAAAACATATGTAAAATTCTTCCCGTATTTTTTGTGCGTATGACAGTGCGTAGACCGGCGAGCCTAATACTCCATTCTCACTCATTTTAACATCCCTAAGAAGTTAAGTTACCATTATCAAGACAGCAACAGATGACCTAGCTTTATCCCGGCTCTTGGAGGATCAGGAGAAATACCGAGATCGAAGAATTGGTGCCCGAACCTAATATCATCTGCGAAACAAAAGCACACAGCCTTCACTGGTTCGCCGGTCACCTACTGACATTGGGAGAGGATCGAGCCGTCAAGAGAGCATACTTGGGGCGACCGAGTGGTCGCCGTCCGGTGTTGGTCGAACCAGTAGCTCTAGTATAAGTTTTTTCGAAACATTAACTAATTCGAACGCGTTAGCGTTTTGTCACAAAATGTATGAAAGTGGCATGAAAACGTGAACAGCGCCTCTGGTGGTCACTAGTGGAAACTAAAACAGCGAGTATAATATTTGTTGCTAACCGATGAACGCGCGTATTTCAATCTGGGTGAGAGCGTTTTCATACATTATGAGACAAGACTAAGACCCTCTTTGGGTCGCTGCGCCGTTAAAGAAAGTAAGTATTTTTTGTGAAAAGGGCCTTTTCTCGAAGAAACCTGGGAAACCATCAATTGAATACATAGTTAAGTATTTCCATTTAATAACCAGATACGATTAGTTTCCAGAACGTAATAGGAAGTCGGTATCAAAATCGCAGGTTAGATTAGTTCTATAATGGAGCTGCTTGTCTAAAGGGTTGTTGTCTATTTTTACTGCTTATTCAAACTGTCCACATAATATTAATAATAAGTAGTTTAAGCAATTTAATACGTTCTCTACCTACCACGCTATTTATTATGAATAAATGTGTCGATCGAATCTCCGCGGGCTCGAGATGAGCAAAATGACTTCAGTGTATCTCTAACAAAATTTGGCTAGCAAAAGTTTTTGTTGGTTTAAGTATTTAAGTGAACGAATAATGATAGTACGAGTACGAGTATGTACCGTGTAATTATAGGTATTAAGTACCTGAGTCAAAATTCATTACCTTGACTCTGGTTATGTTTTTATTATTGTACATAATATAGCATCATTAGCTGCAGTGGACATGTTCGTCATGGCTGGTCGTGTCGTGTCCTGCCCGCTGGTTGTCGACATGGGAACTTGCGAACGCATTACGCGACGACGCGCGCACGCGCACAATAATGGCAACCGTCGTCTGACCCTCTCTGTGTCTGTAACAGCTAATTTAGCCTCATTTACTTTTATTGTTGCCACTTTAACTTGACGAAGACCTGCGAATCGAGGTTTGAGGTGCTTTTTTTTAAATACAATATTGTAATTGGGGTCTGTACTGTAGGGAAAATCGTAGCGAATGAAGATGAGTCAGTATCATGACTAGAATGAGGCCGTAATAATCCTTACCCAAAAGGCAGACGTCATCGTTGAGATTTTGTACTCTTAAAGCGACTTCCTGACTTGGCGGGGCGGGATCGATATGTGACATTTTCTTCTTTGACGTAAACTTACTGACGTCGCAAAGATTCTCACTTGACATAATACTGTCAGTATTACGTTTGCGCACTAGTAATATCATGCGCAGAAGCGAAGCAGTACCGCCTTCGCATTGTCCCGCTACCGCGCTTCCCGCGCCAGTCAGGAAGCACTCATTTAAATGTAAGGGCGAAGTAAAAAACGGTACTGCCTCGACTGACAGTTGACACTGATATTTGACAGCTTGCTCATATCGTACCGCCTCCGCACCGACAAATCAGGAAGTCGCCTAAAAAACTCGATTTTAATTCAAAATTCAAACTGCACACACAGGCACTGGCACTTTTACGAGTCATAATGTTAATTTACAATTTAATAAAGTCTGACAATATACATTTTTCATGTAAGAAATATGACAATAAGAATATAATTAATTTTTCATGTCAAAATATTAATTATCTATTTACAAATAGGTATTACAATATCAGTAAAGTTAGAGATGTATAAGGTCTCAGTCTGAATAACGAAATTTAATATATAATACCCTAAAGATGTAAATGGTCTATATATGTATATGAACAAAGTAATGAGAATAAGACTTTTCTAAATAGATATATATACAGGTGTCTAAACATTTCTTCCCTTTCTGCATTCTTAATTGTGCGTCGCTGGAATTTAGAACCAAAAATGGAAATATTCACCTACAAGTCCTACAACTCATTCATAAATATACAACGTCTAGAACAGCTGCATGTAAGCATAAAACAACGAGCAATGGTCTCTGTTGACGACAAAACTAGCATTACAAAGAAAAATACAGATCAATTCAAAGTGGACTTCATACCTTCATAATACCAAAGTAGGTTTGAGTGATTTTTTAAACGCAAAATCACGCGTTTCCTCTCTGTCATGCGAATCCATTGGCCGTGACTCGTGAGTGGTTCATTATGTGGCAGTGACTTGCGTATTCAGATTTTTAAATCGCACAGAAGGGTAGCTCCTGAGCTGATGCGCTGATGACGGGCCTGGTTCTGCCTCGCATAAAAGGATCGATGATTAATCGATTTCTCATGGTTAATATACAATATTGATAGTATTGGGGTTCCATTCTTAATAATCCTCCGAAAGTGCACGAAGAAACTCGTTACTTTAATATTAAAAACACAATACAGGCGGTTAATGTCACTTCAGTCATTAAGTAGAATATGTTGTTTATACTCAAGTTTTAAATAAAAGCACTGAAATATGATCGGCTGTATTTTTTGCGTGTAAAGTCAGGACGATAAACCTCATTAAAAAATAAACAGTGACATAAAGTGTGTCCTAAGACGCCGAGGGCCGAGTTAAATCCGCGAATCCGGTTCGTTCGAAACAACGGCCTTTCCACGGCTCCGCTCGTTTTTTCGTTCGCAAAACTGTCTTATTTACGTTAATTAAGTGAAGTATAAGTTCGTGACTAGTACTGTGGGAGAGCACCGCCGAGAAACGTGACGCCGCTCTCTCACTGGCGGGTGTTATTTATGTCATAAGAAGATTTTTAATGTTGTTGCCGAGTCGCCGGCGCCCGGCGGCGTCTTATGAGTTACACATATTGACAGTTAGTATTTTAAACCACCTTTGTGAACATTTCATATACTTACTGACAAATAAACGCAGAGACCGCGGGGTTTTCCTGGTATTATGCTAAAATTGTTCTACATTTGCACGTTTGCTTTAAAATAAGTTGCTCTTTCAGTGTGAACTAGAACGGGACTTGACATTGCAATCCCGACGATGGCTAACGGTGATGTGTAATTAGGGTTCCGTACCAAAAAGGTAAAAAAGGAACCCTATTGGTTTCACTTTGTCTGTCTGTCTGTCTGTCTGTCTGTCTGTCACATCGCTAAATATCTCAGGAACTACTTATCCTATCGATTTGAAATTTGGAATAGTTATAAACAAGGGTAACCCAGATACATAGAAGATGGTTTTATAAATTATTTTATTTTATTTTCTGTGAATAATGACAGATAAAAGGGGGTTCAAAATTTTAAAGTCTGGCAACTATGTCAAGTGGGGTATCATATGAAAGGGCTTGACTTGTACATTCTGAAACAATTTTTAGTTTTTCTTTTCGTTGGGGAAATTTCGATTTACGAGGGAAAATGTAAAAAAAAATACCATTCCCCCCCCTTAACTCCGAAGTTTACGAAGAAAAAAATTTGAAATTATTACACAACATTAATATGCATGTATATTTTACAGGAAAAATATAGCCATAGCCCTATCTAGTTTTTCTTTTTTTTTATCATAAAAAAACTCTTCTATACTAAGTTTGTAATTTAATCACCTTTGTATATATTTTTGTTTTATATTTAAATTTACAAAATTACGTTGAAAATACCTTCTTTCAAATAAAAAAACAATTATTGAAATCGGTTAATGTGATAAAGAATTATCCTTGAAAAACCAACATACGTTCTAAGTTATTCAGTCGCGCAAATTAGTAACACAATGCGCCGATAGATGGTGCTGTCATGTTTTTTTTAAGATTGTTCCTGAATTAATGGGGTCGGGACGGGTACACAATTACATATACAAGAACTGTGTACGGAACCCTCGGTGCGCGAGTCGGACTCGCACTTGACCGGTTTTTTTTTTATATTCTAGTGGAAGTTTTGAATAAGCCTACAAAATTTTAAAGATGATTGGGCTGCAGAATGTGCAATTGTGCAGTGTAGTTGTAGATGGAAGCCTTCTTAAGTCAATTACTTGAAAATTCGTAGAACCGGGATTCCGGCACCAATCACCTTTAAATCCCGTTAATTTTATCACGTGTGCGTTATTACATTATAGCGATCAGTTGTTCACATGATTTCTGCATTTCTCCAGTGTTTTATAATGGGGTTCCGTAAACGGGCAAGGCCGTGACTTATGGCGCCCACAGCGAGTCTTATTACAGTTATTACCCGCCACAGGCTCAATCGAATTATGCAATAAAACAAGTAACACAACCGGGTAACATTATTTTTATCGACTCCATTTCACCCTTGGGGGTAGTGCACTTATGTGAAATGCCTCGCATTCGAACATGATTAATTAGCTTCATCCAAGTGCAGTATTTCGCATCGGTTTCTGAATTTCGACTGCATTTTTCCACACAACAAAACTTTTTTGAGCATATTTAGCATGATCGCATTTATGTCATAAATACAGCATTGCACAGTCAACCTGCAGCAAATGGAGACCGCTCCAGAGCTATAAAGAGACACAAAAAATCATTGATCCCTTGCATCTCCCAGTTTGTGGGACTGATCTTGAAAGATTGCATATATGTCACGTTTTGCGCAGTCTTTAAAACGTAACATAGGGCGTCCCACTGGACGCTTAATTAACGCAAGAAATTTCACTAAGTAGAGTTTTACGTGGCAAACGAGAGGGCTCCATCAGTCATATTCGAGACCACGGCCGGTGCAACCCGTGTCGAAACTTCGGTAAAAAAAGGTAAATACATAAATATCACATTGGACCCGTTAAAACAAACCTTTTAAGTATGTTTACAAAGCGCGAGAGTTTAAAGTGTTTTATTAAATAATATAATATATTATAATAATGGACTAAGTATATTGAATACGACTTGGCATGCTCTCTTTCTGCTCCGTGAAGGAATTACCTATATTTGTTGTCTACACTAAAACGACAATGAAGGCGCGTAACGAGTTTAACACATTTCACATAGAAATTATAGTTGCCATTCAAAAAGTTATAAATAAATCTCAGGCTCAACGTTCATTAACCACAGACTCCACATATATAATACCGAGGCTGCGCTGAGTTATAATCTAAGATAAATATAATCAATACTGTTATTTATGTGTACTCAAGATTACAGGATAATGCATAGCGCATCGGGTCGCGCCGTATATAGTATATACTCCAGCAACTGCAAATAAGTCTCTTTTGATTAGCAGCGCTGAATAGTCGGCAATTCCGGTAGCGGCGGCCGCGCCGACTGAATAGACGCGACCGTCACAGCGCAGCGTGGAAACGTCGCATCTGCGCGCGAGTTTCCTTCGCAGCTCGTCCTTGTAGCCGAGGGAGGCAGGAGGCATAGCAGGCAGCCCGCGCCCGTTCATTACATACGAAATTATCATGGTGCAGACATTCGCGATGCATACCATCTTCCACAAAGAATAATCTTCATCGGGTAATGACAGGACCGGGCTTGTTATTTGTGATGATGTAGCTGCATACGTGTTTTTATTAAAGCAGAGTGCCATTTTTTGTTGGCAATCGAGAATATATTCTTGAAATAGGGTTTAATGATGATTCGCTGTCTTTACATATTTTATTTTGCACCGGCATTGGAGAATGGGTCCATTGTGGATAGCTACTGTGTGGATGTTACGATAATAATGCTAAGAAGCGGCCTATAAATTACATGCAATTTGTAACAATACATTACATTCACATTTTAATTTGGTGTATATATATTTCTTCAGTCCTCAATCAAGTTCGAAGCAGAACGGTATCAATTTAGAATCCAACTTCAGATGTTAAAGTATCTTATTTTACTTTTTTTTTATGTACCATTTGCGATCATCATAGGGACAATGCCCAAAATCCCACTTTTGGTAAATTTATTTAAGTTACGTTTTAATTTTTTGTCATAATTAGGTGTACTGTCTGTCTTACTGTTATTTTCGTTGTAATAAATTGCGATCTTTGCATTGTAAGTTACATGGGCGAGGAGATATTTTAACATCCTGGTTAAATACATACTTGTATTTTGTACATCTTCGAACATTCATATTGATATTCATCAGTTCCGTAATAAGGGTAAAAAAAAATCTACACGATTACAGCAAGTAACTCTAACCTAACCTCTATAATGCATGTTGTTTTCAATGTGAATTGGATCATAAATCGTGAAAACTCTATATGGCCAGTAGGCTCCGAAAGGCGTAGCTGATGTCCTCCCGGACAGACAGACGGGATCGTGCGCGCCGCCACTCGCCGCGCCGCGTCGCGCCGGTGCGTCCGGGGTCCGCGGCGCCCGCGCAGCTCCACAACGACACAAGTGCTGCGGAGGCTCCTTCACAATACGACATTTGCTCTTACCAAGAAATAGCTGTTTTCACGGCACGTTAAATAAATGCATGCCGATAAATTGATATCAAAATTGTTAAATTGGGGCCGGTCGGTGTTAAAAATTCAGCGCTTGTATGCTATTACAATAATTTATTCTGAAAAATATTAAAGTATCCTTTTTATGAAATGGAACATGTCCGTGCCAGCGGTAAAGACGGTATGATATGTATATCGCTTTAAGGAAATAGGAAGTAGTCATGGCTTTAGCAACATTGTACCCTATCGACGCAAGGTAAACCTTACCAGTTTTGGAACTTTATGCATTGCAAATAATATCTACGACTCCGTTTATTAAAAGTGTGTCCTGTATAGTTATCCAGCTATTCATAAACCGACGTTTGTTCACTAGCACCACAACAACACCACAAACACAAACGCCTAAATTTGTAACAGCCATGTACCTAACCCAACCACATAATTACACTGGTCCGCCCAACCTACCAGTGCAGTGTGCAGTGCTGGAAACGCTTTAAACAAGGCACTTAAAGATAGAGAAGAAATTTTTAGCGCCAGGTCGCCAGGTGATATGGATGGTGATTATAAGTTATCTAAAATATGCAAAGATGTGTCGTGATGTTTAACCCATGCTTTTGTAACCTAGTAGGAGAGCCCCAACATATCAATCATCAGGCGTGTTGCACATCGCATTTACCTGAGAGAATGCGGCCACTATTTGCTCGGCGTGACTCCGTTCACGCACCACCGCACGCGCACGTGTAGGCTGCCCATCGCACGTAGACCTTTGTCTTCTAACAAACCCCTGTAACTGACAGTTCCTGGTAATTTGGGAGTGTCATGTATTGAGAGAGCATCTAATGCTCAACCGGCGGCGGGTGGCACGTCACGTCACGAGCCATCATCATCCGGCCGTCACTGGAGAACGTCGTAAGAGCCCGGCTCGGCCCCGCACATGTGTCGTTCTCGGCGGCCCGCCGGCGGCGCGCGGCGGCGCGCACGACCGTGCATAAATTACCAACGACGCAGATCACAAAGGACGAGGAAAACAACTCCAACCTTCCAAGATAAAGCTGCCTCCACACCGCGCTTATGAAAACACACTGTCTAGTTAGGTAACTGTTTTGGAAAGTTTGGAGTAAATAAACATTTTTTTTACTACGTCGGTGGCAAACAAGCGTACGGCCCGCCTAACGGTCGGACACCGCAGCATATAGACTCTTGCGACTACAGGGGCGTCTTCAAAAATGTATACACTCCTTTCTTGAAGATATACTGTAGTCCCACGGGAAAACCTCGTCAGGTAGCTCACTCCGCAAGCGGAGCGTGCGAGGGAGGAAATTCCTGAAACCGTACCGTAATTATTGGCCAATCTTACACAAAACGATGCTAGATCTGAGTTAAGACATACTACTTGTATTGCTGTGATCCGAACCCATCACCAGCAACTAAGTAGCTAGCTTCATAGAGACGATACAACTAACTGCCCGTCAAAGCCTTAATTGGTAACTTTCATCCGTGCATTATAACCCGTCGTCTACCAGTCCCTGGGATCCCAGGGCAGATAACAAAAGAATGGCATTGTATATTTTTTTCGCCGGGAGAGGATGGCTTTTATCAAGCTGACACTTTAACTATTGAGTCAATTTGCAGTCCCGAAAAATACGTAACAACTTTGTATATACCGTATAATTTCCCCATTTTAAATCGGCCAAATCGCTTGTACTTACGAAAACGCAAAAATTCCGAACTTAAGTGTCGGGTGCAAGTGTTAATGCTAATGCTCCCGACGGCTCGCCTCTAAATCAACATCTCCGCTATCGTCCCAGCTCGCGGCCACTGATGGTAATTACGGTTTATGCTCATCACATTTTGATGTGAGCATTCAGGCTGCGAGTAACGATAGCATAAGTCTCCGCTTTCAATTACTGCCGGCGATATTTATGGCTGGTTTAGCTGCCGCCAGCGAGCATAAAGGCAGGGCCTTTTGAAGATCGTGTATTCTTAATGCTTTATTCTTTCGGGCATCCGTGTGCTGCTTAGCTAGTAAAGGAACGTAGACGGTATTGGGAATGTTGTGGAGTTGTGTCGTTTCGGAGCGGGTGGCGTGTGGTAAGTGTGCATCTAACACGGGCGTCCCACGACCACGAGCGCGGGCGGCGCGGGCGCGCGACCGCCGCGACCTCGCCGCAGATGAATGCTGCTCGTCCGGACACACCTACTGGCGGTGGTGGCGTTTGTATCATAATTAGAAGATTACATTAGAAATTCCGCACCTAGCTATGAATTTCGATAGTTTCCTATCCACCAAATAACGTAGGTGTAGGAAAAACAGCTAAAGGTTTCTCATGTAAATTAACTACAGACGAGTACTTACCTATTTTTTCAGCTACTTCCGTCCCATTTCCCATTTAACCACTAGGTATAGTTTCTGATAGACGATAGGGATTTTTGGTGATAAGTTCAATTAAAACTCATTCATCCAACCCATAAGAGTAACGCCTCTACCAGTGATTTCCTAGGCTTATCGGGAAAATGCTGCTACGCGCTACGGCGTAGCACACTTGGGCGTTGCTTGGCCTTTGGCTGGCGGACTTAATGCCTTAACTACATAATATAACTTACATCACCAATTCATCATACAAACATATCCTAACACAACAAACACCATAATATAAATATGAGAACTAGCAGTAGAGTTCTTTCAAATATAAATGAGAAACTTGTGCTGTCATAAAATTATTGCACTGACATGAAAAGCATTCAATATATCGTGATCACAATCTCCAGCGGTATCAGAAAGAGACAGTTGTAGTGATAGACTCAATATCCATGGTAGCCGGCAACGGCACCATAATTGACAACATTTCATATTTTTAACTACTTTATTTTATGAACTAGTTAGATAATAGGTAAAAATTTAAGCCACCCGTATTTTTTCTTTTTCAATTTAACTCATTATTTCATACAAAAAAAAACACGTTGAAAAGTAGGTCATTCCAAAAGGCCGTAAGTAAAATATGACGTCATCTTCCCAACAAGAATCCAGAGCCACTCCAAAGCAGCGATTGTCTGTACTCTGTACTAAGGTCTCCCTGAATACAGCGAGGAAGATGACGTCAACTTTCGGTTTACAGTAATTTGCGATTTTTCCAAAATTAACGGAGAAAAAAATCTAAAAAAATGTTTTTTGTGTACTTCACAGGTTTTTACCGAAATGGTTTTCGAATTAAGACTTTTGGAAATTAAGAAATATTGTCAATTAGTGGTGTTACCACTGCCCGCTGGCGCGGTGCATTCGGCGCGCGCTGGGCGCGGGCGGCGCGTGCCTGGGAACCGGCGGCGCGCGCGCATTCTCACGGCCTCGCTGACCTGCCCCGCGCCGCCGCCCCCGCTCCCGCCCCCGTCCGAGTCGTGCACCGAGACACCTCCGCCACACGGCGGGACGTAAGCGCCGGCCCGCGCACCTGCGCTTGCGACCCTTCGTCTGAGCTCAGTGCTCGTGTGTAGGTAGCGTTCGTGTGGGTTTTGTTTGTACGCTGCTTCTAGAGTAGGAAGACGGAGGTACAATTTCTATTGTATTTTTTGAAGCGGCTAGTTATAATAGGTACTAATACCCTTGACTGAGAGCGGGGTCGTCGACAAAGGAAGGGGTTTGTCCACGTAATGAAGACTTGTGTGCTCATGACATCGGAATTTCTTGAAGCAAAAACCTCATTCGAATTCAAATTGACAGCTGTAAGGGTAATAATATTTTTGAAATATAATTGCCCTTCTTAAAGACATAATTCTTATTGCTATTAAAACATTTCACTTATTAAAAGATTGTCAATTGATCTGTTTGAAAAGTCACGCCGTCAGTGGCGTGACTTGTTTAACGAACCTATTGGAGGGGATGGATTGGAAGGGATAAAAAGGCTGGCCAGACTCACAAGCGGGGACTAGCGCATTCGATTAAGAGCGGTTGAAGTGTCAAGATCTTGTATAAGCCTGAATTTACTGTTAAACTGTGGATTTGTGTAAAACTAATAAGATATATAATTAACATGATTATTCAAATGGATGTGATGTTTCAATCCTGACCTACCAGCGACAATAGGTCAGCAAGTGGGATCGAAAAGGTTTTTACACTAAAAATAACCTTAACCTCGTCCACGGCTCGGAAAAACGTAAGTAAAATACTTAATTTTTGAAATTAACGATGATATGATTATCAGACATTTACTGCTTTTACCCTCATTTACGTGAACCGTAATTGGATAAAACTGCAAACTGTATTTACCGTAACGGAGGCTTTCCGGAGGTTTATATGGTTAAGCATTCATGGTTATCTTGCCAGGGCACTCCCTGGAGATGGACATGTTTGACTTTGTGATATCTAATCGTTAAGGAGCCGAACTGTATTTACCGTAACGGAGACATTCCGGAGGCTTATATGGTTAGTCATGCATGTTAATCTTGCCAGGGTACTCCCTGGAGATGAACATGTTTGATATTTTGGTTCATAATTAGCTAGAAAACACAACTTTTTATGCCGCGGTGCTATGGTGGCGGTTGATCTAAATTAAATCTGATGGAATTTAATTTTATCAAAGGAAATATTGAAAAGGATTTATACAAACACAATCGCTAATAATTACTATTTGATAATGAGCAACTGTACCTATTTAGCTACTGATTGTTATTAACCGTCCCTATTAAGAAAATGACTATATCAATTCTTTACTTATTTTTATTTTCCCTTCTTCTTGATCACATTTTTGGCTAATGTAAGGTAAATAGTTAACTAAATGTGGCATTTCACCCCATACATACTACTATAAAGTTGAGGCAAATAACGGGTGGGCTATAGTTAGGATGTTTTACGTAACAATTACTTTCATCCTGAAATTTCATTTTGACATGTTCCAATTAAATGAAAATGTATAAATGGCCACATATGGTACTGAGTGACGCATTGTTTTGGAACCTAAAAACTTGACCCTAATATTCAAACTTATACGTGTTTTAAACCTCTGTTTATAAGTTTTATAAGGGATGACCCCGTTGTTGTGAAACGGTCTATGCATGCAATATAAACCTTCCTAGCTTACATGATGATGATGACGGTGATGATGGTGGTGATGGTGATGATGATGGTGATAATTGGTGATGATTGTGATGATGATGATAGTGATGATGTTGATATCCCTCATCAGGGGCATAGGGCTTTTTAGAAGGGAAAAGGGCTCTTAGCACTCTTAGCTTACATATAAAATTAAAATAAACTTGATTGATTTAATGGCCATATGTATGTAATATATATATCATTCTGCTATGGCTTCCCTTTTTATGTTTACTTTGAACATCAACTGGGCTTTTTCATGAATATACAATTACTTAATTGTTTTTCTTCCCTTATCTGTTGAATTTCAAGTACTTAACTTTATGAGGTTCTAAGCTTATGGTGTAAGTTTCAGATAAACACATTGAACATGACCAGCGAGACTGGCCCGAGGAATGGGTGCAGTACTCGTTTGGAGGATGATGGAGGCTATGCAAACAGTTGATGGGGAGGACTGTCACATAGACTTTATCATGGATTGCCCGAGGGTAAGGGCTAAGGAAAGGATGATGGATTGGAGGATGATGGAGGCTATGCAAACAGTTGATGGGGAGGACTGTCACATAGACTTTATTATGGATTGCCCGAGGGTAAGGGCTAAGGAAAGGATGATGGATTGGAGGATGATGGAGGCTATGCAAACAGTTGATGGGGAGGACTGTCACATAGACTTTATCATGGATTGCCCGAGGGTAAGGGCTAAGGAAAGGATGATGGATTGGAGGATGATGGAGGCTATGCAAACAGTTGATGGGGAGGACTGTCACATAGACTTTATCATGGATTGCCCGAGGGTAAGGGCTAAGGAAAGGATGATGGATTGGAGGATGATGGAGGCTATGCAAACAGTTGATGGGGAGGACTGTCACATAGACTTTATCATGGGTAATTCATTTCTTGCACTCACTGTTACCGGTCGTGTAAACTAACTTAATATATTATTCTATGAAACTCTCGAAAATGTATACCCAATGCATGTAGATTTGTACATTGAGAAATATATTAAAAGACATTCTAGCTATGGATATCATACATGTACAAGTTTTGTTACTTACAAAAAAAAATGCATTTACAGAAAATCGATAAAAAAAGACTGTAAGTAACGAAACTTAGATCAGCTAAATTGATTTAATTAAATTGATTAAATAAACCTATCTACATTGTAATAAGTAGTGTGAAATTTAAATTACATTAATTATTTGATTATAGCGAAGGGACTCGCTATGTGTAGGATGGCCGAGCTGTAAGGGTAATAATATTTTTGAAATATAATTGCCCTTCTTAAAGACATAATTCTTATTGCTATTAAAACATTTCACTTATTAAAAGATTGTCAATTGATCTGTTTGAAAAGTCACGCCGTCAGTGGCGTGACTTGTTTAACGAACCTATTGGAGGGGATGGATTGGAAGGGATAAAAAGGCTGGCCAGACTCACAAGCGGGGACTAGCGCATTCGATTAAGAGCGGTTGAAGTGTCAAGATCTTGTATAAGCCTGAATTTACTGTTAAACTGTGGATTTGTGTAAAACTAATAAGATATATAATTAACATGATTATTCAAATGGATGTGATGTTTCAATCCTGACCTACCAGCGACAATACAACAAATTCATTAATTAATTGCGTTGCTAAAATGTGAGTGTCCATAAATCATTTAAATTGCTCACAGAGCAATACGCCGACTTTTGTTAATTTGCCTTTTATAGGTCTCGACATAAGATAAACTACTTACTTGTCACTAATAACCTAAATAGATACCTTTCGTTATTCGTACCTCACAGCAATGGAGGAGAACAATCATATCAAATTTAAACGTAAGTGTACATGTACACCGTACTTTGCGTACGATAATTGACCGAGTGCAACGAAGATCTCTACGACAAAAATCGTTTTCGCATGTCAGACGGATTTCCAGTTGTTGTCCTGTCACATTTCTCAACCGATTCTCGTGAAATTTTGTCAGCAAGTTCGATAATTTCATAGATTTTTTTTTGTAGGTACTCAGTTTTAGGAAATTTTTCTGTGGTCTCGGTTTGTTTTCCTCTAGGTACTACGTCGCATTTCTTATCAGATTCTCGTGAAATTGTATAAGCGGGTTTGATAATTATACCTACAAATATATTTTTTCGATTTTTTTCTGAATTTTACAAAAATAAAACACTCGCGAAGTCTACAGTCCACAGTGGTGAGCTAATTAGCGGCTAATTAACTAGTGGCTCAGTTGCTAATAAATTTGATATAAATGGAAACTTAACAGGGAAAGTAAAGAAACAAAAAAAATGGTTTAATATACTTTGCAACCAAAAACTTAATTTATGTCACACCTGGCCATAAAGCGGCAATTACCGCACGCTCCGCGCGCGTGAAATCCCACTTCCTGGCCAGGGGGTGACATAAAATTTTGTACTTAACACGGGCGGCAATAAAGAAAGCCTCAGATCGCATATTTGTCGCCCTTGCCTTCGGCTCGGGCGTCAAATACCTACGATCTGGGACATTCTTTGTTTTACCGCCCTTGTTAAGTAATGTACTATTATGTTACACCTGGCCATAAAGCGGCAATTACCGCACGCTCCGCGCTCGGGAAATCCCACTGCCAGCGGGTGACATAAAATTTTGTACTTTACACGGGCGGTAATAAAGAAAGCCTCAGATCGCATATTTATCGCCCTTGCCTTTGGCTCGGGCGTCAAATATCTGCGATCTGAGACATTCTTTGTTTTACCGCCCTTGAAAGTAATGTACTATTCTGTCATTTACTTTCAGGGAGAGAAGACAGAAATGCCGCAGCGCTAAACATATACCTAAAGCAAGAAAATAAACGTGACTTGAGTTTATCTCAAAAATGTTATATTCTTGTAAGTTACCTATAGAGTTACTTAGAGAGTAAAAAGGTAAATGCCCAGAAATATTTTTCTTTTAATAATAATCGCGGCGTAGAGCGTTCAGGGCCCATTACACCCAAGCATTTTAAACAACCTCAGACATCCTTGCACTCCAAAATAATGTTATGAAGTTTCCCACGGAGCTCTGGTGTGCATTATCCAGGTAATAGCTACAAGGCACAGGGTATACAGTCACTTGTACATAAGGGCGTATGTTACTTACAATCCTGACGATGATATGGCGCTATTGACTAACGAGTTAGGGCTTTTTGTGCCGGCAGCCTTCGTGTACATCATTATGAGGGCATACCTACTGCAGGAGCCGGTCTACGTCGCTAACTAAACACGTAATTAAGTGTAAGATGGGAAAGAACTTCTGTGGATTACAAGAAAGCAGGCAGTTTCCCGCTGCGGCTCGCGTTTACCTGGGTCTAGTTATTGAGGCTTAGACAAAGTGGTACCTTAATTAACTATTTATACTCGCTCTTAGTAGGTTCGTCTGCTTTGCTGATACTAACAGGCGTGACAATTAGTGTGAGAAAAATGGAAAGGATTTAGACAAGACGGTGGTAATTCACTGATTACGCGTAAATGGTAGGTATTGTTAACCGACTTCAAAAAAAGGAGGATGTTCTCAATTCGTCTGTATGTTTTTTTTGTTGTTGTGTTTGTTACGTGATTACTCCGCTATTTATGAACAGGCCCCGACCCCATAATTTACTGATTATGTATTGTGAATACCTATTGTATATAAATAAGTAAATCAATAATTACAATAATTTATTGTCCTGTAAGCTCTTTGCTTTGAAGTAACTAAAATATATTATTTTCTTCTTTTTTAGGTAAAATTTGAACATTTAGTTGTAGTCTTGGTTGAAGTCGTTTTTTTTAATTAAATTTAATGTTTTACCTACACAAAATACAGTTCTAAAATATGTAAAATGAAAACTCCATTGCTAGTTGCTACGAGCTTATTTTAGGGTAGTAATACAGAACATTCATTACAACTATTGCGAGTGCCGATAACGCTGCTAGCTAGCTATAACGTTAGATGAAGCTCGTAAAAGTGGTCGCAAGTGTCCCATAGCAAATGTGTTTATAAGTTAAGCGATATTGCAACAATATCGTAAGGCAGCGGAGACAAGTGCGGCCTTTATTTTATAGTGGCTGTAACAATAATGCAGCCGCGTCGTTACCGCGACGCGAGTTATCGGGCGGCGGCGGCGCGGCGCGATCGCGGGCCTATTCGCGTCGCGATGCCAGATACAGCCTAGCTAATATATGGTCACGTGTATGTCTGACGTATAGCAGTCAGTTAGTCCCCGTCAAACTTATGTCTGACAGGGACTAACTGACTGTACTAAATGTCTGGCTAATATGCCGCCTCCGCCTGGGCCCGGGAAAAGGGGAAAGCCCTGGAAGTGCTGGCTGGATGTTGTGAGGGATGACATGCGTGCCAATGGTCTCACAAAGGAGGATGCCGAAGACCGTGCGAAGTGGAGGAGAAAAAGCAGGAAAGCGGACCCTGGGCCCCGAAGGAACAGCTGAGGGGCAACCGGGAAAATCGCTCAGATGAGAGAGAGAGAGTCCCTGTCAAACTTATATACTTGTTTTTGAAGGACAGCTATACTTACGTCCAACATAAACCTTACTTCTCTTTAGAATATTTATGAAAATTGATAGAAATTCAACTATAAAACTTTTAAAGAATTGTCGTGTTTTCATTCACGGGCGTACTAGAATTTAATTGATAAATTACTACAACAATAGGGTATTAAACTAAGGTAAAAATAAATTATTTTTTACTTGACTAATAAAAGATCTAACGAAAATACTCGAAAAACATCAATTATTAATTTATTTTACCTAATTGAAAGATTTTATATGCATAAAGATTTAAAAAGGACGCTGATTTGAACAAACCTAATCACACTGTCTTAGTGACGTCACTAAGACAGTATTTCCCTACAAACTTCATACTAACAAATCGTTTTTGACATTTAATAAAAAGTTGCTGATTTGACTAGGGGTTTAATACCGTATTATTATATACTTGAATGAAATTATCAAATAGATTTAATATACTTCAAAACTGACATTAAAATATATACCTAATATTTGAATGTCAGTTTTGTAGTATAAAGCTATGAACAATCTAAAAATTACTAAAAATTAGTTAGTAGGTACATAAAGTTACGTGATTTGACACTCAACTAATTATTGACTAACTACATACTCTGGGTAATGCACTGCATTCTTTACAATAACTATCAATATACTATGAATTAATTTTAAATATACTATGTTGACATATTATTCATAATTATTAAATAGATGATTATGATTATATAGTTAATAATAATGATAATAGGGTACCGACCTCACGACTCCCAGACACAAATATTCCATTTTTTTAAACGCACTTTCCGTTCAGTATACATGCTAAGTGGGCAAGTGAGCTAGTTGATGGAAAGCAATATCAATCGTTGCCTATAGGTATCTGCAAAATTGCTTCTGAAACCACCAAAACCACTCGGTAAGCACCTTCCAGCACCATTAGGCACGACGCCGACGTGAGCACTTGTTTTTCCACTTAGATAACAAAGCTTTCCCTACCTATCTATTAGTGATGTTCTGCTATAGTAAGTGCATGTACGCCCGAGTACCGGTAATAAGCGTGTGTACGGAATAGGGCCGCCGCGGCGCGGCGCGCACAAGGGTCCGCGCGCGGGTCGCGAGATGCAATCTGCCTGCTTTATGGCCGCGCCGGCACGCTTTACGTTCCCCAGCTTGATTATACTATAAAAATATTATGGCTTTACCCTAGACTTTGGGAATATGGGTTTTTATGTCAGGAGGAATGAATGAATGGGGTAAATCGCTGATAATTTTGTTCTTAAGGCATAAATATGTATACACTTTTGGACCTTATTTCAATAGAATAAGGTGAAAAAGTGTATACATATTGGTGCCCTTGACTGTACGAGTAGGTATATCTGTTGGTAAATTACTTTCGAGACGTTTTTGCATTTTGTAGTAGGTAGTATTTGTATATTTACAGGGTTTCTAAATTTAAATTTACACACACTTAAAAAATAATGTACCTACACACATTTAAATTTTGTCCGTACACAACTACAAATGCAAAAACGTCTCGAAAGTAAATTACCTGTACCTACAAAATAAAATTACCTATGATTTTTTGCCATATTTATAGATAATGGTACGGAACCCTTCGTGCGCGAGTCCGACTCGCACTTGGCCGGTTTTTTTTAAATTGTTCTGCAGTCGAGCAGCAAGCGGCCATAAGGCTCCGGTATCTGCTTCTCATCAGGCAGGACGTGGCTTGTTTGCCACCGCGGTACTTAGTAAACCTACCTGAAAGTCTACACGGAAGTTAGGTATAAAATTATCCCTGCTTATATCTCGTTAGTATTCAGAATTGCACTTTTCTGCTGCATTGTAATTTATTCAAGGCGAGGGATTTACACTGAGGCGATATGTCACGGCGCAAGAGCGGCGCAGTAATTTGAGGCGTGAGGCGGCGCGGCGCGGGCGCAGCACGTCTTCATCTGCATCATTGCACATGACGGCTGCTAGCCCGTAACGTCACATGTAACGATGGAACCCGTGTGTGGAGGATGTAGATACGACCTTTTTGATCATAAGACAGATGTCGCATCTCCCGCGCATCTCATTTTACCGCGGAGCGACGTGGCGTGGAGCATGCTGCGCCTAACTCGTGTTTATCGTGATGCTGGCTATATAGCATGTAGGTAGGTACACTTGCTGGTACATTGTTGTCATAATTGTTAAATGTATTTTTGTATGAACACGTAGGCATATTGCATTGTCATGCATTTGCAAATGGTTATACCGCTCCAGGGAATGATTTACGAAATGGATTTTGTTTTTCTATTAGCTTTTCTGGGATTTATTTGAATGTAACTGGAAAACTTGAACAGTAAAATATTCTAGATCCTAAGAAATTCCTAATGGAAGATATTGATTGCACATTTCATTTGTTTCATACACCTATTATAATTAACCTACATGACGGCACGAGGAGGTGGTTAACTTGTATAATAAATCTTAAATACATAGTAGTATGTACCTAGGTATTTTCAAATAGCGTAGTTAATATACAAAATTGATAAACCTATTCGTAACTCATAAGTAACCTTTTTGATGAGACTGTTTGTTAAGAAGTAATGGTGTTATGTTTCTGGTGGTGAATAAGATCACCAGAGCTCCCGATGATGCACTTGTGTTGAGACTGTTGAGAGCGAAAAACTTGTAGGTACGTTTTGTCATTAAGTATAGGGTAGTATATAATGTTTTGTTTGGTACCTACGGGACAGAACTCATAGAAATGTTTATGACTGGTAGGCATTTCCAAGACAGGTAAGGTAGGTCGCGTCTAAAGTATCCCGTTGTGATGTTGGTCGTGTCACGTGGCAGGCTCGTGCAAGGTCGTAAATAAACGCGCGGCTCAAATTAAGTGAGACAAGTCGCAAAAACGGTCTACCTGCGCGCGCGCCGGCAGCGCCGCAGAGGACGCGGCGGCTCAATCGTCCTCCAGACAGAGAGGAAACATTCCACCCACACCGAGAAGGAAAGGAACGCATCTAAATCCTTTCTAAACTGAGGGTAAAATGTCAAAGGCGGTCGGTAGCGGCCGAACAAGTTATTTAAATGTCGATGATTGTCTGGAGACCGCTCCGACAGAGCGAGGAGCCGCGGCCGGGCCGCCGCAACCTGACTGGCGTTTTTTAAATATTTTTTTGTCATATCCGTGTGATTACGAGGCGACGAAAATAAACAAAAAGCAACACGTGAATATTACGTACGTGCTCAATTTTGCATGTAACCAATAAAGTAATCATCGGGTTGGACCGACCAATTACGCCGCGGCCGACTCTTTCGTTGGCGAACGAAAATTAAAATTTAATTGATGGCAACCGCGGCGCCCGCGCGCGCCGCGCGCCGCCGCGGTGGCTCATTGCGTTTATGCAAAATAGATGGTAATTCAATTTGCGCTTTAAAGCCAGCACAGGCTACAGCTGTAGAAGCGATATATTATCCTGTCCGCGGTGACACACTCCGGATACTAATTCAAGTGGACCGCTCGATGCGAGAAACGTTTGCTATTTAGGAGGATACTCGCCTTGCGATAAGTGTCTAAAATCGTGCATGTCCTGTAAATAGTCGCGCAAATGCGACTTATCAAGCGTACTCGGCGACAATGATTGACTTTTAAATGGGCGCGGGAGTTGACTTCGTTCCCGGGAGTGTGCGCGGCTCAAGCGGCCGGCTTGAAGCGTCGTCCGCCGCCTGTACTCAATTACTCATAGTCGACTTAAAAAGCGTACGGACACGTCGGTTTTTTACCTAAAGAGGATCGTGTCGTTCCGTTTTCACAAAGAGTCTCTGGTTAAGGCAATTTGTTTTGGGTTGTGCGGCGCAGATGAATGGGCCGGCGGTATGCGGTGCGCGCATACAGATGAGGCTCTACCGTCTTTAGGAAGCCAATTATTTCTGCCTTACCTATTGCCGTTTCAACTTTTTTCCTTAATGAATTAAATATTAGCGGGAAAACGTTATAGAGTAGTGTTGGGTAAACTTGTGATGATAGTCGTCCGTCGGGGTTGTGTCAGACTCGCCTGTCGGGGCCTGCGCTTGATAAATCTGAGCCTTCCCCGGCCCGCTCCGCTGTTCAGTGGTAGAGACAAATGTCGCAGAATCTATTTACAGTTCTGCATATTACGTTAATGCTAATGTTTCCTTCTTACCTATGTCCTAAATGACGAATTATGAAGCTTTTCTGGCTTGTGAAGCAATGCAATCTCTTTTAATAGATATTTTTATTAGGTGGTTTGGTATTTATAACTCCTTCTTATATATAGGTAAGATAAATGAGTTCGACATGTCTGTAATTACCTTTGAAATGAGTAAAGTACTCATTTAATCTTGAGCGAATTTATTTCAAGTACAATCTTGTTCCTTGTGCCCGAAACTTGGTATCCTTTTTGATAATACATATTAAAAACTCATTTCAAAAAACTACTTACACATTAATATATTTTTAAACGATCCATAAATAAATATAAACGATTTATATTGCATTTTAATAATAGGCTAAGTAACTCCGGGCCCTGCACTCATGATTACAAATATCACAATATGCAATTTAGTCTCATTGCGTATCGGAGTATTTAATGCGCCAGTCATGAGGTGAAAAATAAGAGCCCGAAGTTCAGAAATCGATTAAGGGAGACATGATTAAGGGCCGGGTTTTGTAGTTTATTGTACTTTTTGTAGTTGTTGGTCCGCGGGCGCGCGACAAGCGGCTTATGTTAAAATGTTTGCATACTGCGCAATAAAGCAATCGCGCGGTAAATAATTACATTACCGCCGCTCCTCTTGAGCCGGGCCGGGCCGGAGACGCGCGGGTTATGAACAGTCGATATGCAGACAAATTCAAATCTGTTTAAATTTATTAGGTAGTCGCGCGCGGACGCGGCCACGCAGATGGCGAGCTTCAACATCGAATCAGAAGTACTTCTGCAGGCACGACTATCACCAAACTGATTCTAATCAATGTCTAGTCTAGTCAAATAGACCCCCGAGACTATGCGATTCAAAAAATGCGTGAATTTTATCTGGATTTGTTCTAATGATTGTGGTCAGGTCACAAGTTCTGTCACAAGTGTTTAGCGTGTTTGAATGAATAAATTGTACCATTTTTTACATTGCTATTGCTATATATGACTAGCTAATGATTACGTAACGTTTTCGAACGTGCGTAAGGTTGATCGAAATGTACTAATTTTCCATAATACTTACTAAATTGACTGTCGAGTGATTGTGATCTACCGTATGTTTGACACATTAGGTTATTTTTTATATAAACAGAGAACTACATTAGGTTTTTTTTTATATACTCAGAGAAATAAACTGACTGCTATAAAGTAAAACTTGTTTTAAAAGATTACCGCATTTAAATGCCATTCTTCATAACCTTCAGATTTTCGAAGCTTACCTACTTTTTTAGGGATCCGTGGCCAAAATGCCAAAAACGGAACTTTTAATAGTTTCGTCATGTCCATGTGTCTGTCTGTCCTTTATGACACGCAGTCCATACGAGCGAAGTCGTTGGTCAAAAGGCATATATTCTCATTCAGGTGCACTGTCAACTCATATAATAGCGGGACATATTTCGCATGGCCATAATATAATGGCACAGTGCGACTTCAGCGCGGCCAGATTAATGCCGTCTCTTACTAATGACACTTGCCTTTTACAAAAATGGCCGCCGGCGATTGAGACATCGTATTCCGTTTCGAAATAATAAAACATCCATAACGGACACTTTGATTCGAAGGGCATATATACAGTGCCGGCAGCGTTTGACTTTTAATTGCAATATGTGGGAGTGTAATTTTTAAACAATATTATTCAATTATTCAAAAGGGCGAGCAAAACTATATGCCCGGGTGGGTCGAAGTAACAATTCACCATTAATATTTATTTTCTGAACGTTTTCAACCTTCATGGCTCCACCATTATGAAAAAAATCCAAAAATGAATCGATCAAAATATTTCATGTAATAAGTAATTATCGAACCTGCTAACAAAATTCACGATAATCTGTTGAGAAAGCAGACGTGTAGCGAAGAACAGCCGAACATCCGAAAGCGTTTTTAGGGCGCGGTAATTACCACTTTATGGCCATAAAATCATATTTTAACCGAGCTTGATGATGTCATACGTGATTTTATCACAAATTGAAGAAGAATTACAAAAGAATAAAAAATACAAGATTTCGAAATTATGTTTAAAACCCAGCGTGTACCAGTGCAAAACATAGTAACGCTCTTAAAATAAACTCAGCAGCTGTCCCGCGTAATGTTTACACATGCAACCGCTTAATTGAAAATATCAACAAACATTACTAAAAATCCGCTAAAGATAATTCATGCGCGGCGCGTCCCGCCCACCGTCGCGATTTAATTACAAAATCAATAATCGAATTGCGCGCCTGTTAATTGATTGTCTCGATATGACGCCGCTATCGCGACGCGTGCATCGGAATCGCCATGCAAATATACATTCGATACCGATGGGCGAGGGTTGCCAACGAGCGCGCGCGCGGGCTGTCAGTAGGTAGGTAGTACAGGTACTCGACCGTGGTGAGTCTAGGAGTGAACTCTGTCTGTGTCGGTCCATGGACTTTGACGCAAGTCGATACCAAAACTGGAATCACCAATACCCATTCCGATCTTATCACGATGGCTCTTGCGCTGCTCCCAACAAAATATGTAATACTGTTCTGATGTGTCACGAGTCTGCAGTCTATTGACCTTGCTGCGTTATACAGTATAATATAACGTAGCAAGCTCAATAGGTTCTGCAGCTATTATACTAACATTGGTATAACTGATATCAATGTTGGTATAGGTAATCGCTGTACAATCCTACAATTAGTAGGTAGATAAAATAGTAATCCGTGAGTTGATCCGTAATAATGGTGCTTACAACATTGCCGAAATATCGGGAACTCAACAACACAAATATACATGGTAAATATCCCGTTAATAATCGTAATTGTAATGTCCACCATGTGACCATGTGAGTTTGAAATCATATAGGTATATAGTAAGTTTCATAATGTCGTCTTGAGATATCCAAAACGTCCGTCTTTAAGACAGCTGCTTCAGCGTTTTAATTGCTCTCTTAGAGTTAGATCACATTCATACATCTGAATCTGTTTTGATGGACACCTTCTGTCTCCATCATCGGATCAGCTTAGTGGTGCAGTCATAATATTGCATTGTCACCGGACTTAACATACGTAGGTTTGCCAAATTGTCATACGGGTCGGTATACCTAATGTATGAGAATTTGCTGTCGGTTGATACAGCAACTTCAAAATACTAGGTAATTTTGAAGAACAACTAATGAGTAGTTCCCAGCAACCCTGCACATAGTCCTTGCATGGTATCGAGGTCGCGCGGGAATCAAATAGCTAGAGTGCGGCTGCGCGCGTGCGCGTGCACGGACGCCATCAGTTACGGCGCACGCCTCACGTGCACACACTGCTCACCAGCTCACCACCCACCACTATATCCTGACGCCGACGTCCATAACCACTGTGTGGGATCAGATGTCGCAGTTATACTGGTATAATGCTTGTTGAATAGCCTGCATGTTGTTCTCTAGTGAATAGGTACATGTAGGTAATCTAGGGCCACCACAGGGCCACAAACTGTAGCTCGGCAATGACAAGAGCCCTTGCACATTACTTATAGTCTCACTGCAGCAGAATTAATGTTAATAGGAAAGCAGATCAAGTTATTGCAGTGTTAGGTTCACTTACAGTCAGTACAGTCTTACTATTTTTCGGTCTAAGTACAATCGAACTCATGCAGTGGTGACCACTTTCCTATTTTGTCGCCTTCACCCATTCGAAATTTAATATGGTTTGCCTTGCTCTTTATGAGTTTGGCGGTATATACGAGTGTAAGTGTAGCAGTGTTGTTAGCAATAAATCGAGCAACGAATCGATCAACGAAAATAATATAGCTCACATTTTGGTTTATTAATCGATTTTAATCAAATTTTCTACTTCTAATGGTGAATCCAACGATTTATCACTGCAACCAGTATTATTATCAAAGGATGATTCAAGCTAGACGCGTACAAGAAATAAAAAAAGAGTAAGTACTACAAAACGGGCCGGCCCGGACACGGAACGGTCTAGCGTGAATCATCCTTAGGGTGATTATTGGCGAAAAGAGTTGTTTTTCGTGGGAAGTGTGCCTATTGCGCATAATAGCGCCTCTACTCCTAGTTGGAGCGTAAAAACGTTTTGCGCCGCAACGACGTGACTTGTCAGAAAAAGAGCGCAAATCTTCAAAACGAGCCTCTCAGATTGACTCCAAATCTCCGTTACACATTGTATTTACATTCTTTCATTTATCTTTATCCCCAACTTGAATACATATTACATGCAGTTCTTTTCGTTCCCAGCTGCAGAGCTTAATAAACCCGATACGATCCTGAAACTTATGTTAAACCTTTTTTATCGTCGGTCTTGACCTAAGGAGCCAGTTCTCGGTACCTACAAAAAGGTATCAACCAGTTATTTGTTAGTGGTCATTAAAATCACATCAGCGTCCAATAAATTATTTTATTAAATGTCGATTCACACCTATGGCGAGCATGTCTAATGGAGGCCTTGCTCATGATAGGAATTTGTAATCAATATATTATGTTAATACCTTGCCCAATATTCTGTTACCTAACTAAAATGTGTTTTAGCCCCTTTTCTCACGCCAAAATGTCAGTGATATGTACAGACTTAATTTTAGCGGCATTGTAACCAAAATCGTTTATGAATAGGGGAATTAAACTCTCTTAGCATACCAGCAGCAGAGTAACGTGTAGCATACATTCTAATAAATAACGCGCATTAGGACATGACATTGAAGATATTTTTTAAATGTGGAACGACTATGTTGAACGCGTATTTTATATAATTGCAGCTTGTAAGTTTATGTTCCTTTATCTGTATGACTGATACGGATAGCTCATTAAACTTTTATTAAAAAAGTGGTTTTTGCTTTGCTGCCTAAACGCAAGCTAGTGCGCATGTCTATGACTAACTTGGCGGAAAATTTGAGACTCCTGATTGTATTACGTAGGTACGCTGTAAAATTACAAGCGATAAATCTTAGCAGATTAGTATCGACGCTTTACAAAAATCTACCTCGGATTGCAAAGGTTGCTCGTATCAGTAGAACGCAGACGACATCAGATCATTTGGTTTCGAGGCACTTCATTGTTACAAGCATCAATTACCGGGTTACACGGCCTTAATGCGTGTTATCGAGTAATTACAACTAGGACGCAAGTACCCTATAACACGTACAAGATTAATATCGTTAAGGACCACTAATTTGGACAGATAAGGTCTGGCTGATAGATTGATGGATGGTGCATTTTTATTTTTGTTTGTAACTTTAATGAACAGCTGCCGAAAGGAGGTAATGAGCTGGGAGGTGTAATAACTACTTAGGAAGGAATTCATTCTACAGCTTTCATGATTACTAGCCGTCATTGATGGTCCATATTCGGGATCGTGATATCGGATTATTCAACTTCGGTACTACGTATAATATAGGGTTCGGAATAAGACCGCCTGTATTATTTACCTCTAGTTTTGAATCTACATACACTGTATCAGTTTTATTTATTGAGGTGTACAATAAAGAGTATGCCACACCGCCATAAAGTGGTAATCGCCGCACGCTCCGCGCGCGGAAAATCCCACTTCCTGGCCATGGGGTCACATACAATTTTGTACTTACCACGGGCGGTAATAAAGAAAGCCTCAGATCGCATATTTATCGCCCTCGCCTTCGACTCGGGTGTCAAATACCTACGATCTAAGACATTTACTATTGTAGTAGTACAGTTAAGTAATGTACTATTGTAGTGTACAGGTTTAATACAAAGCTGTAAGAAATAATGAGCAGAAATATCTACATGCGTTCTACGTTGGGTATGGGTAGAGCTGCCCCGTCGAGCTTAGATTACTTATACCGTACTTAGTACTTATACATACACTGTAGTCAATCACAGAGCTAGCTAGCTACAGCTAGGTGTTTCATGTAGGTTGTGGTTAAGCATGCATTCAGCATGTCATAATCATAAGACAAGTTAATGTTGATATTAATTCCCGCATATGCGTACAAGTCATCACGATTAACAGCGGCGGCGGCGGGGCGGGGCGTCCCGACTTATTTGCATATGCACGTAATTAACTGCGCCATTAGAGAACTAGCGCCTGCCGTAATATAATACGGGCCATTCATCCTCGGACAATACAAATAGGTAGGTGGTATATATAGTTACCTAGGTGGTTATTAAATGAGAAACTTTTTAATAAACTTTAAATGTTTGTTAAGCGGATGCGTCCGCTAGCGAAAATCTCAATTTTTTAATCAAAGTGAAAATTGAAAAATTCAATACCACAGGTGGGATTTGAACCCACGACCTCTGGAATCCGTCCATTCCCATCTGTGGTGTGGAATTTTTCAATTTTCACTTTGATTAAAAAATTGGAACTTTTCAATACTTAGTAAATAGGTATCTAAATATACAAATGTATCAAAACCCACTTTGTAAGTGAGTTCCCGAAGAGGGCTCTAACGATTTTGATTAGATTTGCAACAAACGGATTTATGGAGGAAATTAACGATTTAGGTACGCTGATATAATATAAGAGTTGAATTCTAAGGGCCGACGCTTAGCTTACGCGGGTGCACGGAGCGGGTCATACTAAACTGCGCGCGCGGCGGGCAGTTTAGTATGACCCGCTCCGTGCACCCGCGTAAGCTAGCGTCGGCCCTTATACGCATTATATATGACAATGATCATCTACTTTGCTACTTGTAGGTCGTTCTTTGATCCGCTGGGACACTCACCGGGGGGCGGGAGGGACAATCTTACACAAATCGGTCTATCTAGTCCAGTCCCAAAATAAGCAAAGCTTGCTATGGATATTAGATATCGATATATCATGTCTCCACATTGCGTTTCAAGTTTGTGTATTGTCTATACGTGTCGTTAGGTTACCCTATACCTATGTGTGAGTAATTAACAGCATCATTAGAGAACCAGCGTCTGCCTTAATACGGGCCATTCATCGTCGGACAATACCACTTGGCATCCGTCTCCGTCGGCAAACATCGGGCATTAGTCTTGGGACAGTAAACACTCGGGAGCACAATCATCATTTGTTAGTCCGGCGCCGCTGGCTGCTTTTACTTACCAATCAGAGGGTTAGTGAATAGGCGAATTTATCACTCGTGCAGCGAAAACGTTGTAGAACTGGTGAAGTGAATTACAGGTTCTAGTCACCACTTCCGAATCTTCCGATCCCGATCACATTGCAATTTGTTTCGCGCTAGCTTCCGTGTGCTGCGCTGGGTCACGGATCGCGGGTCAGACAGAACGCGCATGAAACATAGAAATGAGATTGGAATATGAAAGAGGTTGAACGAATTGAGGCATCTATCACACAGGCATATACAGATTTAACTGAATACCTAGATACCTACGTGGGTTCCTAAGTGGAGACTCTTAGTTATTATCATTGATTACTTACGAGTAGATGCTTCCTGATTTACCTACGGAGTTGGAAAGTTATGTTGTTTTCACGTCCTTTATGTATTGTTATTTTTAAAATACATAATAGTATTGATGAGTTTATTATACTTTTTATGAATGTACATAATGCTAATTTACTATGAAACCGAGCGAAAATGATGAATTTCGGAGTACCGTAATGTAATAGGGCTCAAAAGTTGCAGAAAATTCTGTAGATTACAGGAAAAATAATTTAAAAAATCTAGATTTAGACTAAGTTTTCTTTTCTTACCAACCCGATCGTGCGGCGGCAGCCGACCGTCAGTCATAGGCGAATATATAATAAGTACATAGATAGATAGATAGATCACATAATAGTGTCACTACCTAAAACTTTAATGAAATCATGTTTCAATTTTCACTTTAATAGTATTATCAATAGTTTTGTCATAAGTTACTTAAATTTAAATTCAGTGTTTTAAAATTTGTAAGGCCATTGATGTCTGAAGTATTTCTTTGAATGTTTAATAATAACTTGCTTTTTAAATAAGTACATAAATATAAATAGTGTGTGAGGGTATATAAATGTTTTCTGCCAACAAACTGTCATACAGTTTGGCAGATCAGTAAAAATGTAATTATGTTACTCTTTATTGTAATAAATAAATAAATAAAAAAAAAAAAAAAGAAGTATGAGTACTATATGTATAGACAGCTTAGCTTAGTTCAGTTACTGTGACTATAAAAATAAAAGATCTTATATCAAATTTCACACTTTTTGACCAATAATTCCGGCGTTTATCGGGAATTAAAGGTCTCGTACCCACGAGTTGAGTTTAAGGTGAGTACATGACTATAGTATTGGCCACGGCTGGAAGTACAGCGCTTCATCGCAGCAATCACCCTCCGCCGGTGCCGGTGTCGACACCAAGTCTCGGCGAGGATGTCGACACTCGCCCGATGACATGTTATTACGGAAGGAAAACGGCGCGCTTCTCGATTTGCGCGAACCAAGTGACGCAACGATGGCAGCGACGGCCATTTGAAGCTAATGCAGTGTATTGCTGGATTTAGCTGACCTACAAAGTGAAGATTCTCTCATCAGTCTTGCATTAAGTACTATCACGTATCGGTTACCATACATTTTTAGGGTTCCCCTAGTAAACAGGAATTCTTTTTCATCATGTCCGCCCGTCCGTTCGTTCGTCCGTCCACGGCTTAGCTCAGTAAACGTTTGTACCTACCCTACTAGAAAACTGTAATTTGGCATGAGCCTAAATATAGACAAAATAAACATGCCGACAGATAACGGTCCAACAAAATCTTGAAAAATCTTCCCTACTCGTAGAGTGGGAGTGCAATTTTGTTTCTTTGGAGATATCATTGGATCAGTCGTTTTTGTTATACAGTACTCCGTTTGCGTGACATTAAAACGTGGTGATTATTGTTATAGTCAAGTGTTTATATCAGATCAGCACCTTGTTTCGTTAACATGTGTAAACGCAGCATTATTTCAAACCTAATTACGTCCATTCATTTGTTATTTTTAATACAAACGCCATTTTCCATTATTGCTTGCTGCTGTCGGTGTCAAACTTTGACGTTTATTAGTTAATTTACACTGCTTCACGTCTTGTACCTACGGACGGACGGACGGACGGGGCGATAATTGAGGTAATTACTTTTAGAGATTATGTTATTAAGTGAAGGTACAGCTAGTGATCTATCCTCTTCTAATTATATAAGCATTTCGGTAGTCTGATTACGAGTACCTAATAGACGGGTCATCGAAAACAAAAGTCTTCTTTCTTGTGATGGTCAATAGTTATTTACTTATTTATTATTTTATTAAGAACCATTTAATGGATACGTGCATATATATAAATCCACTTAGCCATTCCTGAGAGATCTGCGAGTTACCTGTACAGAGCGAGAAGATAAGAATAGAGCAAAACAGGCACAAACAAGGGAATCCGACCCCAGACGATTTGGCTAAATATCCAACACTACACAAATGAATTTCCTACACTACACAAATGAATTTCCTACAAGATGTAGGTACAGGATCTACAAACGTCAACATTAATGTAATACAATCTAATAGGCTCAGAGATATATAAGGTCTTTGAAAATTTAAGTCAATAATAAAAATCGAATGAGTACCTACTGAGTGTGACTACACAGTTTCAGTTCTTCAGTTTAGAAGTATCTAATGTCAATTTCGCTCCTCGCAAAACTGAAGAAAGAGACCGGGGATCACTGTTGAAGTGCCCTTACGTCGTGTTAGAGCGAGCAAGAAGACGGAGCCAGAGATGGACGTGATCATGCATTACAAAATTATGCGCACAAATTATGATTAGCTATTAGCCGTCTAATTTGCCGGCATTAGGTAATGCACTGCAGTGCGCAATGGTGAAGTTGTGCGAATGCCGGCCGGGCTTTATTCCTAAGGTACGTATATTGATTGCGCGCTGTTCACGAAACAAAAACCGTTCAAGCAGAACACATTATTGCGAATTGTTTCCCATGCCTACTGCCGAGTATCTTACTTTAATCTACTTTTTTTTAAAACTTGCCTTGCAACGGCGCATCACTAGAATATACCCAACAGGACAAGGTCCTTAAATTTAATAAGTAACAATCGAAACACACTAGTTTTTACTTCGCGCCGTACGTTTCAATTCCAATTCAGTTTAAAACCATCAATCACATTTAAAGCGGATTAAAAACAAAGCATGCGTGTAAGAAACTTCATTTATCCAGTTTTTGCGTGCTCAACGCAGCATAGTGCCGTATGAAAGTCCATTGTTCTGCTCACCGGTCTAAGGAAAGACCTATGTACTGTTGAAACTTCAGCGTGCTCGGCTTTTTGAGTGCGGAGTGTTTCGGTGCCCTCGACGGCGGGCGCGTCTTTTTACTGATCGGATGCGCGTCGGGAGATTTATCGGTCCGCGTAAACAACCAGCCATTCAAAAACCAACGTAAAGCCTCTACAAATCAAGCAATTATAGCCTCTATGCTAACGCTCTAAGGTCTTTGGAAACTCCTTTAATTACATGGTAGTGTCTACTATACTTAAGGGTGATTATGTCCGGCGGGATTAACGACCGCGAGTAATGGAAAAATCGCAAATCAATAGCTAATAAGTTGTAATGATACCATAATGTCAACGGCGGGATTGAGTAATGGCGCCTTTCGGATAATTTTGCGTAAATTAAATTTTTTGGTTTCAATTTATAGTCCCGTAATGCTCGATTACTACATTAAAGCTTTTTTATACTCAAGGGTAATGTCCTAGTGCTCGAAACTTACCCAATACGGTAAACCGGGGCTACTTACTTTCATTGCGGCAGGGATAGCGAGATTGATGACAGAATGGAAGAGAGTGCTTGAGATGAAGCAAGACAGGTATCCTGTAGCTTTAAGTTAGTTTTAGATTGTAGTTTTTAGTTCAGAATCTTTGTAACGATTTGGGTTAAACTGTAATGTTACATGTTTTATGATTCAATAAATAATAATAATAAAAAAAAAAAACCAACCGCTGACATTGACGGACGTGTCATTGATTTATTTTATTTGTAAATATGTTTTTTTAGCACTTTTAACGCCGTAAATACACTTTTTGTTCAGTTTACGTGTGGAATAATACCTATACAATAATGTATTATGTAAATAATGGACCTAACCAACTGTGACCAAATATACCACGTTTCAAGTGACAACTGTCAAACGGCTAAGTATGCTAAACGGATATTATATAAAATAGAATGATCACAAGGCAACGTTCAAGAGCGGCCCACGAACAACGCGCACGCCCTCCACCACCGCCCGTCTCGTCGTCGTCGTCACCCAGCGATTCATCATCGGGCGACGAATTTGCGACCGCGCCCGACACCGCCAGCGGCTCGAGCGATGACTGCGGGCCGCCGCCGCCGCCGCCACGACCACCTGCGCGACGCGGGCGGCCACCGCTGCCGGCACGCTTGGGGCCTGCAGGGCATCCTGCCCCGCCTACGGCTCCCGCTGCCGGTGGTATAGTGCGCCGCATGCAGTGGACGCGTTCTATCAACGAAAACTGCATGCGTGCCTACTATGGGGCGACAGAGGGCGGAACTAACTTATCAGCGTACCGTGTCCGGATGCTGCCTATTTTCCGTGCTCTTGAACCGACCATCGATGTGACCGCGCAACGATTATCGGATCAGGTGCGGGTCATCCAACGGCTCAAGCGGTTGGATGACTCGACACTTGATCGGCTACGTCTGGAGGCACTCCCTGCTCGCGCGGCCTCCACTTCGGCACGGGACCGACCCGCCACGACACCGGCTCCGGTGCACGAACCCGACACGGCACCGGGGGTGCCGCGGGTCGATCCCAGTGCAGACGGAGGCTGCGCGACCCAGAGCGTGAGTACCCAGACCCATGAGCAACTGAGGAGGACTCTGGAGGAGGTGATTACGCAGTATCGTTCCACACCCAATTCTAGGCCGCGGCTACCACGCTTGCCCGTGAATAGACGCAATCTAGCGTTAATGGGAGCCCTAAACGATCTCCTAGATCCGTATTTACGGACTAGCGTAGATTTAATTGATACTCACTCAATTATGTACTGCGGGGCCATCGCGGCGTGCCGTGTTGCTCGCGTCAAGTTTCCGGACGCTGACCGTGCACCTAGGACCGCCGGGGGTGTCCCTGCCTGGCAAGTACGTATTGAGCGGCGTATCAATTCGTTTAGGACTCTCATTGCAAAGCTGATCTGCTTCAGGGGGGGCAATAACCGCCCTCGAGTCATGCGTTTCGTGAACCAGGCCTTTGCAGGGACTGGTGTCAGGCCCCATGACTACATGGCCTGTGTCACGGAACGCATTGACTTTCCGAAGCAGAAAGTCTATGCATGGGCAAGCCGTATTCGCCGCTATAGAGAACGTGTGGACCGATACCAGCAGAATCGTCTATTCCAGAGTGACCAAAGGAAGGTATACCGGAAGTGGGAGGGAGCCGATCATCGTGTGTGCGATGGACAACGACCGGATGCTACTGCCATGTCTAACTTTTGGCGTAGTATCTGGTCGGTTCCTGTCGAACACACCGAGGGCGACTGGATCGATGTTGTCGAGCGTGAGTGTGAATCCATCGAACCCATGGGGCCAGTGACCATCAGCCCCGAAGACGTAAGTTGTGCCATCCGTACGGCCCCGAACTGGAAAAGTCCGGGTCCGGACGGATTGCACAACTTTTGGCTGAAGTGGTTTCGGTGCTCACACGAACGCTTGGCAGCGCAGTTCCAACAAGCCCTCGAGCTCGGCTCCCTGCCACCTCCCTTAACAACTGGTGTAACCTCCCTGCTCTACAAGTCCGGTAGTACCACGGAAGCAAAGAACTATAGACCCATCACGTGCTTGCCTACGCTGTACAAGCTCCTTACATCCATTCTTAGAGCAAAAATTAACGCACACATTGTTGCAAACAATATTTTGGCCCCAGCTCAAAATGGATGTAGGGTTGGGTCGCGTGGTACTAAAGAGCTCCTCCTCATAGACATGACCATTTGCCAACGAGTCCGGCGGAACAGAGGGACCCTCTCGGCCGCTTGGATTGACTATAAGAAGGCCTATGATTCGGTGCCCCATTCATGGCTGAGGAGGATCTTAGAGCTGTATAAAGTTGATGCAGCTTTAAGATCTTTCTTAAGTGCTTGCATGGGACAGTGGATCACAGTCCTTCGTCAACCGGGTGGACGAGATAGCTCTTCTAGTCCGCGGGACTCTATCAGGATTGAGCGAGGTATCTTTCAGGGCGACAGTCTGAGTCCCCTATGGTTCTGCCTGGCTCTGAATCCGCTCAGCACTTTGCTAAAGGATTCAGGGCTAGGTTGTCAGCTCCGGAGAGAGGGTGAGGTCATTTCTCACCTGCTCTACATGGATGACCTTAAGCTTTTTGCTCCAAATACACGGGACCTGTTGACGCTACTGAAAACGACAGAAGCTTTCAGTAGCGCCATCAAAATGGAATTTGGAGTCGATAAGTGTGCGGTCATGCATGTACAGCGGGGGAAAGTTGTAAATTCTACAAATTTACAACTCTCTGAGACAATGTCACTCAAATCTCTCTCCGAAGCAGAAACCTATAAATATCTTGGTATGTCACAGTCTTTGGGTATTGAGGGTGAGTACGTAAAGCGGGCGGTGAAGGAGCGTTTCTTCTGTCGCCTGACAAAAGTATATAATAGCTTTTTGTCAGGCGGCAACAAGGTGCGCGCCTTCAACGCCTGGGTGATGCCCTTACTCATATACTCCTTTGGCATACTAAGATGGACTCAGACCGAGCTGGACGCCCTGGACCGAAGGGTGCGTGTACTGCTTACTGCGCACCGCATGCTACACCCGCGCTCGTCTGTTATGAGACTGTACATACCGCGGAAGTGCGGAGGACGCGGCTTTTTAAACGCGAAAGACCTCCACAACCGCGAGGTGTGCAGTCTCAGGGATTATTTCCTAAACAGCGAGTGCGGGATGCACCGGGACGTAGTTGCAGTAGACGCATCTTACACCCCGCTCTCCATGGCAAAAGAGAACTGGCGCAGACTTAAAGTAATGAGTACCGAGGACCGCAAGGCCGTATGGAAGAGTAAGGAGCTACACGGGAGGTTCTACAGGGCCCTTACGGGACCCGATGTAGACCTGCTCGCGTCGGTGAACTGGCTACGTTTCGGGGATCTCTTCGGGGAAACCGAAGGTTTTGTCTGTGCAATTGCGGACGAAGTTATCATGACGAACAACTACCGGAGGTATATCCTGAAGGACGGTACGGTCGACATCTGTCGGGCATGCCGCCGTCCCGGAGAGTCACTCAGGCATATCATTTCCGGTTGTGGTCATCTTGCTAACGGCGAGTACTTGCACAGACATAACCTTGTAGCCAGGATCATTCACCAGCAACTTGCCCTTCTATACGGTCTTGTGGACGTCGAAGTGCCGTACTATAGGTACACACCTGCGCCAGTTCTCGAAAATGGTCGTGCCACGCTCTATTGGGATCGATCTGTCATCACGGACAGGACTATTGTAGCCAATAAGCCTGATATCGTGCTGATAGATCGATCAAAACGCCAGGCAGTGCTCGTTGACATCACCATCCCCCATGACGAGAACCTCGTGAAGGCCGAGAAGGACAAACTCAGCAAGTACCTAGACTTGGCCCACGAGGTAACCGCCATGTGGGATGTTGATTCAACGACCATTGTCCCGATAGTTGTTTCTGCGAACGGTCTAATAGCGAAGAGTCTCGACCAACACCTCAAGAGACTCTCGCTAGATGGCTGGGTCAAGGGTCAGATTCAGAAGGCGGTACTCCTGGACACGGCGCGCATTGTCAGGAGGTTCCTCTCTCTGTCGCCCTAACCGCCGGTAGCTTAGGCCCTGCCCCGCTGCCGGCGGCACCCTAGGTTAGGTTTTTATAATATTTTTATGTTTTGTAAATGTATTTTTATATTTTACTTTTTATAAAGCTATTATAACAACCTAGCCTAAGTTTCCAAATAAATAAAGGAATAATAATAATAATTCCAGTGGCGACTTACACGAAATACGTTTTCTTCTAAATTACTGTTTGAATTTACACTTCATGCGTGGCTGGCAGTGCAAATTTTAGTCCACCATCCTGCTAGGTATTTTTACTTTATTCAATCTACGTAATTTAACCAATAGTATTTGGTCTTATGATCCATACCAAAATAATCTTATCTTATCTTATCTTAATCAAAGTAGCCCCATTTTTGCCGAAAGTCATCCCAGTTTATATTTTATATCTTATATCATATAAGAGGGTGCAATTGCACTTTTAAGTGTACATAATTATCTTTCATCATGTGTCGCATGTGTACATCCAAAAAAACGGTGCTATGGAACTGCTCTAATTATGAGCGGGTAAAATTCCGCTTTGTCGTGCTTTGTGAAATGGGCCATAATTTTCACCTTAATCAGGCCCTTATTTCACCAACTTGACAATTCTCACCTGACAATGACAATTCCAAGTACACTTCTGTGTCATCACGTAAAGATAGTAATTGGATGGCATCGATACTTAACGGCCCGGCAATGTAAACCGAATTGTCATTGTAACGTGACAATTGTCAACTTGGTGAAATAGGGGACAGGCTCAAACACACTGCGGACACTGAAACATAACATTGTCAGTCATCGAGCAGCTCGCCTATATAATCTCGGGAGGCGCACGCCGTGACAGATTCGATTTGTCCATTGTCCGGTAACGCTAACGATTCGTTACGAAGGCCAGGTGGTACTGCACTTACGGGAAGGTTAAGGGTTAGCCTTGGTCTAGTAGTGATGGACTTACCTTAACGCAATGATGTTTTGCAATAGAGGTCGACAGTTACAAACATGCAACCGGAAATGGTAGATTACATTACACGGTGGTAGGTAATATACGCACAAAGAATGCCTCAGACTGCAGGTGTATGTCTTTCAGCTGAACATAATGTTGAACTAATACCCAATATGAGGCTCTGTCTTTGTCTACTTTCTGCAGATCCTTTCTTATTCAAACATTCTTGATGAACGGAACAATCTTGTGTCTTGCTCGCATAATCTGGTCATCTATCGGAATGCACGCCTAGAAATTATCCATACTGTAGCCTTCTAGAAACTAACCTTCGTTTAACTCGTCGTTAGACGATGCCACCGGGCCTCGCCGCGTAATCTATCAGTGGCATCGATTCAATTAGCAGTAGGACGTGGAACAATGGAACCGCCGCCGTCGGCCGGAAAGAACGATGCACGCTCCAGCACGGCTGGGTGCTCTGCCCGATATTTGGAATACTTTGTCAGTCGAAACTCGAACGGTCAACGAAGCGAAGCATAACCAGGCGTGACTTCAAAGTTATGACGTTGACTTTACCTATATCACCCTTATTAAATTGAATAGAACGTTAGGAACACACCATTTGGGTAGCTAATTCATACTGTTTCATCATAGATTCTATTATAAACTGATAACCAACTCTTGTACAATTTACAGACAACTATTCGTGTTCAGGTTCACAATGTTAAAGATATCAATCCAGGTCCGCTCATAAACACGTATAGATATGTATCTGCTCAAATTATGCGGCGTGAGTTTATGTAAACTTGCGCCAAGCACGTGTTCTCAAAAGGGCACCATTGAATTTTCAGTGTCACTTTCACCAATATCGAAAAAAGCGATATGCAGGTCTGAATCTGCAAAAATGATCTTATATAGTTTTGATTTATTAGGTAGTGTCAGAGCAGAACTGCACACAGCATCCACAGGCCGCCGACGCGACCTCGGCACCCGCGCGTGGGCGAAAACGCACATTAACTTTTGTCAAGCGTCGCCTGCGGCCTTAATCGCGCTCGTTTTTCGCACACAACTTCCCGCTTTATACCGACGCCGACGGTGATAAAGCTCACGGCTTTATCGCGCGATAAACGTTACAGGGTTTCAACGAGTAATTGACAGAAGATTAGTGTTCGCTCAGAATGCACGCTGTTACGATTTTAGCATATCGGCTGGTTTAAACTGTGGGGAATTGCAACAACTTTTACTTATATTGACTACCTATACTATGGCGGGCAATCTTTCTGTCATTGGTCACCGATACAGATTTGACAGGGGAACATTATCTAGGGTGATGGCACCAGTTACCGGCATTTTAAGGAGGTTGTGTACTTTCATCAATGATAAAAATAATATGGTTGTACTTAGGACAAAAATAACTGAATAAAAACGTTAAATATATCTCTGAGTAACAACATATTAGCTTTTTGTTGACTGAAGAGACACGGATAAATAAAAACATTCTAATAACCAAAAATATAGGCAATCTCCAGTTATCGGCAGCCAGTCTCCAGTGTTCGGCACCCAGTAATCGGCAGTCTCCAGTATTCGGCACCCAGTAATCGGCACTAGTTTAGTGCAAGTATTTCGAATAGGTACTATTGTTTTGATGTATTTTACGGAACAGGATAAAAAGTTATCGTTGAATGAAACGAATAAATAAATAATCGAACTGTAGAAAGTTGCTTAGGGTGTTCTGTTTCTTTATATAACCTAAAAGAAACTTTTAGGTTATAAAATGTATGGAAATGAAAAGTGACAGTGAGAAGTTGAAATGTTCCGAGAGAGCTAGCTTGGAAAGGTAGATAAACAGTAAGTATAGGCTAGAAAGACTACTGTAAAAAAACAAGCTTCTACGTTCAGTAGTTTTGTTAGGACGTTGATTTTTTAAATTGATATATTAGATTAACACTGCAGTTAGAATGAAAATCATGTATGTTTATCATGTTTCTCTCACTATCTGTCCTCGTATTGATATATTGGGAGTCATTGCGTCGGGCAAAATCTATGTATCTACGAATAATTTATTAATGGCATATTAATAATCATTATTATCAACATCTGCCGATTACTGGCGAAAGTGTACTTTCACGGGACCAGTATTCGGCACTATATTTTTTAACAAGAATAAGCTAACATTAAATTTTTCTAATACAACATTATTTGAAGGATATTTATAGCTATACATAACGTAAACAAAAACTCAAACATCTTTCATAGTTATTAAATAATCGACAAATATGTACAGTCACTCTCTTAACTATTTCCTTAAGGATTATTCATTTTCTTCAGAAGCACTGTTTTTCTAATCATTTTCATGTTATCATCTTTAAATAAAACCGCCTGTGTCTATGATATTGTCTTGGATGAGAGTAGAATAAATTGAATTATGGGTTCTAGCGGAAATAAAAAGCATAGTTACGTTTAAATAAATTAGATAAATCGTATATTAAACGTATCCTAGCGCACTGAGAAGTTAACAGTTCTAGCTCCTGTCACAGAGTGAGTTGAAGTAAAGAAAACATTGAGGAGGCCAGGCTTTCAGGTTGAATACATATGAGGTTGTATATACCTTAATATGATAGAGTAATTTTTGCATTACAAAGTCAATATTCCAACACGCCCCCTCAAAAATTAATCACCATGTATACAAACATAACCCTAAGCAGAACATGTCACTTCCCAGTGTTTCCTGGGACAATACAATAATCATGGTCCAACATTCGTTGCGAGGATTAGGGAAACCCAGAAAACCTAATCAGACCATTTCATTATTCTAATTTGTCATTAGCTTTTAAATACTGTGTTTCATAATTATAACACATTTAATCATTTAAAACAAAACATTTTTTATGAATGTGTATATCAAACTTAAGACATTAAATAAAGTAAAACAAAACAATATTTTTTGCGTATGTGTATCCATCACTACACATTATATCTATAACTTAAGTTTTGAAATACCTAGTTGTTGTTAGAGTACAATAGGTCCACATTCAATAGTGTAAAGCAAATAATGCTTAATACTTTATCATAGTAACCAAAACTCATTCTATCTGTCATAACCTGAAGAGTTATACATCCATCCACCAGTATTTTCATGGATGATACGAAACTAAATTGTCTACCTTTAATTAGATGATAACTGAAAAGAAAAGGCATCACACCTATCTCACAGCCTCATACAACATTAAATGTTAGTCTTAGAAAACTGCTACGATTGTCAGCAATTACAAGTTATTGTAATGTTATCAAATAATTTGGGTAAAAACTCAGTTGTATTTTTTCTAAATACCTGCTGCATCATTACCACTCCACTCCAAATCTAAATAGCTGAATTAATTCAAACAGTTTTAAATTCTGATCATTTTAGTATAGGTACTACCTACTTGTCAAATCAACGGTCTCAGAATGTCCTGTACCATAATATAAGTCTCACCGCCAATCAAAACTATCATTCACATGCGACCAGCATTGCTATACTCGTAGCAAAAGTAACCCTTACTAAAAACCATTAAAGTTACTTTGACAGCGTAAACCTTGACGGTTGCTATGGTTCATGGATCTGTAACCCAACAACATACTCCACACGGCATCTTTAGAAGTCCTTAGCGTTAACAGGGTTAAAATATACCTCAGTGTTACTTTCGTTTGTATGTCTAATTCGTATATTAATGCTTGACATTTACATCCTACCACCGCATTAATTACATGACATACATTATAAAGATATGTTAACAAAGTAAAGAATCTATAGAGATTCTAAACGCATGCCACCAAGAAAATAAAACAGAAAACCTCTTATGCAGATAAATTAAGAACTCGTTTTAACACTTTGAATGCATTCTGTCAGTCAGCCGTGTGTCACATACACGCCAAATTATTTTACTGTGGAGGAGCTAGCTAAGTTGCTTTGATATTTTATGAATTAACGCCTATACGTGTCGTCGGCGCTTAATAGCTTTAAATTGCCTATTTTTCTGCCACCAAGTCATATCGAATAGCTTACGGCAATCAAAAAAAAATTAAACTATGACAAGTCAAGGACAACAAATTTTATGCCTCTCTCTCTCTCTCTCTCTCTCTGTCGCTCATACACAAAGTTATATAATGACCTTCTCACTCAGTAGTGATATTATCATTTGAGGTCTAGTCTGGTCATTCTTAACTTATATATAACGTTTCTACAGCGTTATTTATTATATTACTCGTACTGGAATCAATACCTCGTTATTCAGTTTAGGTACTTTTATGCTTTTACTGACAGAGCTACAAGCATACTGCACATAACCTTTAGAACTGCGTTTTTGCATGCTCATTCATTCATAGAAGGTTATTCGTTTGACTTAACGTTTTATATCATACTATTTACTCACTGAGTTTACACTTGTCAACTTTCTCATTACATACCTACCACCATTGGTAAATAACAATTAAACAATTGATACATTATAGTGTACCTTTATGTAAACTCTGGCAACGCTTGATTATTATTAATTCTAGTTAATCGATATCTGTGCCTTTAAGGTTAGTGTCTTATATCCGATATTTCATGGTTTATATGTATGCTACAAACTGTAGGTACAAACATACCTAGTCATTGTTCAGATTATTAACATATCTGATTTGTTATTGTCAGATTTTTGGGACTTCATAATATAAGTACTGATTTAGGCTCGTCAGCACAATCAGTTTCATTCTGAGAATTTCCAATATTCTCTTCAGGCTACGTAGTAGACCTGCACCGACCAGAGTCAGTGTCGTATCCTATGTTTCATTCTGAGAATTTCCAATATTCTCTTCAGGCTACATAGTAGACCTGCACCGACCAGAGTCAGTGTCGTGTCCTAGGTTTCATTCTGAGAATTTCCAATATTCTCTTCAGGCTACATAGTAGACCTGCACCGACCAGAGTCAGTGTCGTGTCCTAGGTTTCATTCTGAGAATTTCCAATATTCTCTTCAGGCTACATAGTAGACCTGCACCGACCAGAGTCAGTGTCGTGTCCTAGGTTTCATTCTGACCACTACATACTTTTGAATTTGGTTTCAACACTATGTAACCGTTTAGTGCTTATAATTATTTATTACCATGATTTATCGTCAATACATACTCGTACTTTACTTAGTTTAATCCTGTCACATAAAATATGATAGATTCTTAAACTTGCAAAACAGGTCACATTTGAATTGTGATTATTTAACAATTAATTACTTAAAGAATTTCTCACTTATCTCACTATACTCTAGGACCCAACATTTAACTGTGATCCAACGGTGTAGTCCTGGGAACTATCATAGCAAGTGGTCCCTTAACACAGTATGTTTTTACGATAGATTGCTATCATTAGTATAGTACGTAGGTACTTTAACTCATTCGGTACCCATTGAATTTGTCCCACTCTCGTTACTAATATAACTTTACAATTTCTGATTTGTATATTATCAGATACATAAGATAATATTGTTACGCAAATAGTACACTTTATTATGTGATCAATATTCATAACAGCAGTAAATAAGCAATAGAAACAAGACCTGCACGTATCCGAAAATATGACATTTCTCTTTCACCGTGCAATATAGCAACTCTCTTTGTCTCTCACTGAGGCATGCTCAACTTAAAAAAAAAAAACATCACTAATGGATGCCGTGATTGTATTAACCTTTTCAACGGTAATTTTTGTGACCTTTCTAAAGCTTTCGATTGCGTGGATCATGGGACGCTCGTTTTGAAACTTAAACATTATGGTTTGTCTGCTATTGCGTTAAGTCTTATGTCTTCATATCTCAGCAATAGAACTCAAGCAGTTGTTGTAAATGGAACCCAGTCTAGTGGGGCAATAGTAACGTTAGGAGTGCCTCAGGGCTCTATCTTAGGTCCATTTTTATTTTTGGTTTATATAAATGACTTGCCGTCTATAGTAAGTAATCTTTGTGATATAGTTTTATTCGCGGATGATACATCTTTAATCTTTAAGGTTGACCGAAAATCAGTTGACTATAGTAGAGTTAATGGCACACTGGACAAAGTACTTGACTGGTTTACCGTTAACAATCTGTTACTTAATGCTAAGAAAACTAAATGTGTCAGATTTTCTTTGCCTAATGTTAGACCGGTGGAAACTAGTATACTCTTAAATAACGAGTGCTTAGAAATAGTAGATAAAGCAATATTCTTAGGTATAACATTAGACAAAAATCTACAATGGAGTCCCCACATAGCCGTTATGGCGCGTAAATTAAGTTCAGCCGCATATGCTATCAGAAAAATCAGGCAACTTACCAATGTAGAAACAGCTCGCCTAGTTTATCATAGCTATTTTCATAGTGTTATGTCGTATGGTATCCTGGTTTGGGGTAAAGCAGCTGACATACAGACAATTTTTGTGTTACAAAAAAGAGCCATTCGCTCCATATATAACCTAGGCTCACGTGAATCTTTAAGAGAACTCTTTAAAGAAATCAACATTTTAACTGTAGCGTCCCAGTACATCTATGAGAATATTGTTTATGTCCTTAAGAACATAGACTCCTTCTGTAAAAATTCTGATATACATAATTTTAATACTAGAAATAAAAATAAAATTGCCACTAAAAAATTTCGTGTCCGTAAAGTATACAAATCTTTTGTAGGTCAATGTGTCCGTTTTTATAATAAGTTACCTGATGAAGTTTTGAATTTACCTTTTCCAGCTCTTAAAAAGTACTTGAAAAAATCATTGATGTCGAAGGCTTATTACAAGGTTGAGGACTATCTAACAGACAGAAAAGCATGGCCCAAACCAGATACTTAAATAGAGTAAAGATTCATATATTGTGTATTTTTTAATTTTATCTAGTTGACGCAGTTCTTGCAAGAAAACATATCAAAAGATTTATAACTAAATTTATAGTCTAAAGGATTCAATTTTTTTTTTTCCTAAATAGAATTTGATAATGCTAAGGTATACAGTTTCGAAATGTTTTCTTGCAGAATTACACACTGTCATAACTGGTTTTTTTTCCTCATTTTATTCTTTGTTTTTGTGTTGCTTTATATAGATACTTAGATTTCTTGATCTTAAGTAGGTTAAGTATTATCATTTATCATTGTAATAAGCATATTTTTGTGAGAAAATGGCTGACTGTCGAGTTTCTTTCGGCGTTTCTTCTCGGCAGTGGCCTCTGTGAAACGCTAGTAGGGTTTGACTTGTAAAAGTGCCATTGCGGCCTACTTACAGAATAAAGTTCATTTTATTCATTTTTATTCATTTTAACGCCCTGTCAAATACAACATCTGCCAGCCACACGCCATGACATCGGAATGCCAAATGTGAAGATGAACCCTACAGAAATGCATGCAGGTCGATATGACACTGCACACCGTGACGGCAAATATATCCGTTGTTGGCGTCCAAAAGGTTAAACTTAACATTGTTTTTCAAATCCAACATTTTATGTAACTATTATTATAGCACGCTTGAGAAACATGGTGACGTATATGTCATACAATATACGAGTACTAGTATTTGCTTTTAATAAAATCTGGCAAACATACCTTGCATGGTAGTATTACCTCCCTTCCGTATTACATATAGGATGTCTATTGCAATAGCCTGCTGCATTTTTGGTTACAACTTGTACGGTACATAGGGGCAGAAATACGTTGTCAAGTACTTCTTGAATGTCAGCACCCAAGTCGCAAGTGACGAACAAGTTTCACCTTTCAGCAGCTGAAATAAATTGCACGATGTTTAGCAAATATACATCTTAAGAGGTTACCATATTAGTTAAGGTATTTGAAAAGACCATCCCTTATTAGTTCGAAGCTCAGGGATCTGTTAAGACTGTATATTGTCTTCTTGTGCCTCTTTCCTCAGTTCTCTCCGGTCATGAAATCAAAGCTAAAATAGTCCGCTGACGTGGATGGTTAATTCACTCATCTCAACTGCTTGCAATGTTTTAGCTGCTTGCCATTCTAGTCTGCTAATCTTTTTGCAGTATTTCTTTTGTAATAACAACAGTCCGATTTCAGTTATCCTTTACGCCCACAGTGATGAAGCTTCTTCAAAATGGTTCGCTTTCTCGGTCGTACTTTTCGTAATTATAGTTGAATTATAGTGCTCAAATCTTCTCGTAACATATAAGGCTCTATTTCGACTCGTAATACGTATTAATTTACATATAATGGCAGCTTCGATAGAGTATTTACAAAAGCCCATGTGTGACTATATCTTCCGCTAGTCTCGATTGCTGTCATAGATTGTTGATAAGTAATGTAAGAAGTAAATGAGCAATTTTATCGGTCTCTTCTAGTTTAGCTCCTGCTACTAGCCGTTCAATCATCATAACAGGCGAAATGTTTGAGGGGTAAATCACCTAGTAGTTCTGGAACCAATAAGCCAGCCAACTGGGTAGCAACGCTCTTCCAACGAGCAAGCATTTAGGTCGCCGCGTTCTCTTCTTATACAAACCCAAGATAGGTATCGAATACGTACTTTCAGCAATTGGATTTTGTCTCTTCAACTCGCTGTTTTCCAATATGTGGTTCTGGTCTGTAACTTGGCATACGTACTTGAAAAAAAATGACGCTGGATTCAATCGTGAAATTCACATAATAACGCACGAATATACACTTCCAAATACTATTTATATTTTTCTCCGTCGAATGACACATTTCATTTTTACTTTCCATTTTTCATTTTTTTCTTGACAAACTTGACGTGCGTCTGTCAGATAACTCGGATATGAAGATTTTTACAATTTAGGTATTCTTCATTCAGATAAATATTATTTAAAAGCTCTGGGCCCATAACCAATTGAATTATGGGTTCTAGCGGAAATAAAAAGCATAGTTACGTTTAAATAAATTAGATAAATCGTATATTAAACGTATCCTAGCGCACTGAGAAGTTAACAGTTCTAGCTCCTGTCACAGAGTGAGTTGAAGTAAAGAAAACATTGAGGAAGCCAGGCTTTCAGGTTGAATACATATGAGGTTGTATATACCTTAATATGATAGAGTAATTTTTGCATTACAAAGTCAATATTCCAACAGAATATACACTGTCTATGGTCCAGTGTTGATTAATTGGAATAATTGTTGGCAGTCCTAATTTTAATCCAACTTGTAAAAAAAATGCCGATTACTGGAGCCTGCCGGTTACTGGTGCCATCACCCTATGATGTTTTAGGTAAGCCAGTGTCTTTTAGATATCCATAATGTACTAGTTTACTAATGTCTTAGATAATCCACTCAGATAATCGGAAAATTAAAAACCAGCCCGTGAATATATAAGTTATTAATAATACGGTATAAAAACCTGTCGATGTCTTTTGTCAATGTAAAATGGTCCGTCCGAATTTTTTTATAATACCGCCAAAGGTAGTTTTTATCCACTGATAATGTAACTCTACAAATCCATTTTGGTACTGCATTAACATGAAACTTAGAGTTTTATGTTTGTCATTAGAACAAGCACAGTAAGTACCATACAGTTAAATCCTATTAGTTTCAGACATATATTCGACCTTATCAAATATTTGAGCAATTACCTTAGCTTAATAAATCTTTTATTGCATTGTACCTATTATGTGGACGATTTCTTATATATTACCAAACATGTGCCAGCCAATATAATTGAGTTAAGGCTGGCATTCAGAGCTCAAACAAATAGTGACGTCTCAATAAACTCACGAAGGCCATTCATTAACAATGGCAGCCCTGATTAATTGCAGGCGCTAATCATAAATCGTAATTAACTCTTTTTAATATTACAGCAATCAACTCGAAAAGAGTAACTTATTTAATGCGTAACGAAGCCAACAGAAAACATTTTGTTTTGAAGTCGGACCGTTTCGAAATTGCTTTAACTATCACAATAAACATTAATGTCAACAGAAACTAAGCGTTTTATTTTTAACAGCATTTAATTAATGAGGAGCGGGCGCGATGTTGTGGCACCTCTTCAAATGCCCGCCGGCTTCAACTTGAGCATAATTATCTCATTTACATCCAAACTCTTAAAGATAATTGTAGCTGGAGGTCAATCCGACTCGACATTTTGTGAGCATGTGCTATCATTGTGTTGAGCTAGCTCATCTTTAAGCACGTCGAGCTAAAGTCGCGAGGCGAGAACATCTGACATCTACCCTCGTTTTAATTAGACGACTTGGCATTGGCAGTAAGTAACTTGTCCTACATCCATTGAAAACTTGTGTGCGCGCTTCACATCACATTGATATAACTATTAAAAATGTCGCACCAAATTGATCTCTCACGTTGCGCCCCGTGACAGCTCCCGGTGTTGTGGAGGACCTTTGATTAAACCAAAAAAATGGACCCTAATGGGTGCGACGGCTATCGAATGCCTTAATATTTCAATTAAGCATACGATTAAGAAATTAAGCGTAATGAGCGGTCGGACGCCGAAGCGTTGATTATGGACGTATGTTATCCTGTTCACAACTTGTTTCACCTCGCCGCAACACTAGTGTATTTTGAATCCAGGAATTGTTTTAACAGCGCATAATCAGGGTCTGGCTCACGCTGGTTGTTTTGAAGCGAGGAGACGCGTTGTGAACTGCCGCCTGCTTTATACTACTTTATAGGTTGTCACCGTGTAGCCGCGTAGGCGTTTATTGAACGTGCTGACAAGGAATTAAAAGTGCTCCTTTCTTGTCAGAGACGAGAATGCCCCATTGTGGTCAAGTATATGCAAAGATTACATTGGAGTTAATTTGGTCACGTAAAATTACTGAGTGGCTTTAAAAAAAGCGATAATAACCTTTCTTTCTGTAAAATAACGCAATCAATACTTAGTAACACTGTCGCAGTTTAAGGCTTCTAGTATAGTTAGCTAACTAATATGTAGTTCATTTATAACTTTATTCTCCTGATAAACAGTGTTTTCATATACATATAAAATTATATGAGATTCACGAACAAGCGTGCTAGAAAAATGCATAAAATTACTACCAAAATATCGTTGCAATACTTCTAACACAGTTCTGGTTTACTTAAACATGTATTTAAATGTTAATTAGTAATCGCTTAATTTTTACCAAAATGCTTAGATGTAGCTTAATCATTACAGATAATGCAGATATTTTAACGACCAATTTATAAATCGCCTACACGCTGTATTTGCTTCTCTTATAGAATCCAAAGCGATAAACATTTTATGAGCAGTCAATTATACACGAGCCGAAAGTAGCGGCCAATCGGATAATAATTACCGAACCATTATGGGCCGATGCGAATAAAAGATACGTTTTGAATAATTTATGTGTGTACTGCGCCGTAATGTAATGTGGCCCAGTTGGGAGAGACCAGGCTTTTTTCAGCGGAGGACACGAGTGAGGGAAAACGGCTCAAGTCAGCAGGAACTTTAAAAAAAAATGTTTTATTGCCACAAACTTTAAATTAATCAAATATCTTCAAAATAAATAAAAAAACAAACTAAACATTCAAGTAAAATTAAAATACATTTTAACGATAAAATATTTGGGCAATGGGTACCAGTCTCAGCCACAGCTGGGTAGGCTGGGTTGGTAACTTCAACATCGTTTATTGCGTTTGTTGTTTTGGAAACGACCGATGCAATTTTTAAAAATACGAGTTTGATAAAGGCTACGTCGCCCTCTCCGCACGTAGCCTCTATCAAACTCGTATTCGCAGCGGGATTTATTTTACGCACAGTCTGGAGTCTGGACATGGAAAACTGGAACTGGACCGCGTTTCACGCCAATACTTACTGAAGCGTTTGACCAATAACTGGTCGCTTGGTCACTGGACCAGTGTTTTCAGTTTAGATTCGTAACAATTAAAACTTGCAGGTTCTTGAAACGGTTTGAACACGGAACACGGACTCACGGTTTGAACATATATTTACGACAATTATTTTCCTTTCGCGGTTTTTCCCATTATGAAAAACACAAAATTTGTTAGGTAATTTTAAATAGAAAAATCCCGTGTCCCAGGCATATTGAAATATAATAAACGGGCCACTCACTCTTGAACGTGGACTATCGCTGACAAGTTTCGGATCAATACGTGGTCATGAGGACTAGACGCGAGCTCGTCGCGGCTATGTTCGACGTTAAAGACGTGACTGACTCGTGTATTATATTTTAAATTTGTTAATGGTCCCTGTTTTTTCTATTCGCAGTTTTTCCCTTTAGTTGATTTTCCTGTAAACGACAGCAGGGCCCGTGGTCCCGCCGCCCTCTCTACACGGAATAAACATTTTTTTGGTTGAGTTTTTGTCTTGCTCTTCGCCAGTGTAGCCAGTTATACCGCGCTCTGCGCCCACGCAAATTAATTAAAAATTATATGACAAAACGAATGATGATTGCGCAATAAGGCCTATCAAACGTTTCACATATGAATTATAACAATTCTATACAGTATGAGAACTACTACTTGTGGTTAAGGCTGCGTTTCCACCAGAGATGTGCGAGGGTGTGTTTTCATATATTTGACACCTCGCTCGGCGCGTTGCGAGGTGTCAAATGTATGAAAACGCATCCTCGCACATCTCTGGTGGATACGCAGCCTCAGAAGTAAGTATGTAGGCATGTATAGCAAATTTTAATTGGCTTGAAATTGCGCTGAAGTTGCACCACGCCATTTCTTGTATTGATATACAATTATTCTTAACACGGCACATCTAATAATATCACAGGGACAGAAATAAAAGGGAACAAATAAAATGATCACCTAAATAACTTTTGATATCACCAAATTTTCGAACCCTAAAATAAGGCTGAACACTCAAAAAAATGTATCGACCATCAATTTCAGGTCACCTAAACACTCATACCTATTATTCCAGCAGTAGCAGCTATTTTACTTATTGCGTTCCCTGAAATTTTATAATCGCATCAAAAAATTGTCAAGTACCACCAAAAATACTAAACTACCACCTAATCTCGTGCATCATTTGTTATTAGAATTACATCCAAATATTATACACATTACGAGCTATATTGTAGTTAATACATACAAATTAAAAAATGTGTTCAGAAACCGTAGAAACTCGCATAATAAAATTCAATGTTCTTACGTGTGGAGAAGGTTACAGCAGTAACATAATGATTATTATGAATTAAAATTGTTCATTATGTTATTAAATATAATAACAATTTTTTTTTTTAATTTTTTACGAAAAATCGTCATTATACTCGATTTCGACTAATTCGGGGTTAAAAATTTCAAATTTTACATTTATTTTGAATTTTGGCTAAAAAAAATTTTTTTTACGTAAAATCGTCATTATACTCGATTTCGACTAATTCGAGGATAAGGATTTCAAATTTTACATTTATTTTGAAATTTTAAGTAAAAAAAATTTTTTTTTACGTAAAATCGTCATTATACTCGATTTCGACTAATTCAGGGGTAAGGATTTCAAATTTTACATTTATTTTGAATTTTAAGTAAAAAAAAAAAAAAATTTTACGTAAAATCGTCATTATACTCGATTTCGACTAATTCGGGGATAAGGATTTCAAATTTTACATTTATTTTGAATTTCAAGTAAAAAATATATTTTTTTTACGTAAAATCGTCATTATACTCGATTTCGACTAATTTGGGGATAAGGATTTCAAATTTTACATTTATTTCTAATTTTAAGTAAAAAAATTTTTTTTACGTAAAATCGTCATTATACTCGATTTCGACTAATTCAGGGGTAAGGATTTCAAATTTTACATTTATTTTGAATTTTAAGTAAAAAACAAATTTTTTTACGTAAAATCTTCATTATACTCGATTTCGACTAACTCGGGGATAAGGATTTCAAATTTTACATTTATTTTGAATTTTAAGTAAAAAAAATTTTTTGTTTTACGTAAAATCGTCATTATACTCGATTTCGACTAATTTGGGGATAAGGATTTCAAATTTTACATTTATTTCGAATTTTAGGTAAAAAAAAATTCTTTACGTATAATCGTCATTATACTCGATTTTGACTAATTCGGGGAAAAGGATTTCAAATTTTACAATTATTTCAACAGACAAAGGTTTTAATACAATTCAACGATTACTTTGAATTGTAACTTTAAAAAAAAATGTGTATCAAAACACTCGTGTTTTAATGCCCGAACATGTCGCGTGTTAGTCCGAAACATGTCGCATAACCCTAAAAAAACACTCGTGTGACCCTATTATGAAACTCGCCTTCGGCTCGTTTTATAAAACTCACACTCGTGTTTTAATGCCCCTCATTATGTACCGGTTGCATAAACTACTATTAGCATTGAATTATAAGTTAAACTTCCAATTAAGGTAAACGTCGCAATGTTTGACACCTTATGTTGATATTGTTGATACCCAAGACTCAAACGTTAGCGTGTGTATATAATATACATATATATATATATATATATATATATAACAACGCGCGAGCCGAGCGAGCGAAGCGAGCGTGCCGCGGCAGCGGCCGGCGAAGCGCCAGAACCAACACATGTTGAGTCCGAAACATGTCGCTGGGTGAGTCCGAAACATGTCCCTGGATGCGTCCGAAACATGTCGCTTGATGAGCCCGAACATGTCGCGTGTTAGTCCGAAACATTGTAGCATAACCCTAAAAAACACTCGTGTGACCCTATTATGAATGTCGCGTGTTAGTCCGAAACATGTCGCTCGGTAACCCTAACATGTCGCGTGTGAGTCCGAAACATGTCGCTCGATGAGCCCGAATATGTCGCGTGTGAGTCCAAAACATGTCGCTCGATGACCCCAACATGTCGCGTGTGAGTCCGAAACATGTCGCTCGATTAGCCCGAACATGTCGCGTGTGGGTCCGACACAATATGTCGCTCGATCAATCCGAAACATGTCGCTTGCGTTCCTTACATTGCGCCATAATGTCCATTGCGTAGATTCGGCATCAGACTAGATATTAAATTGATTAAACAAATGACGCTTGAAATTAGGTGATCATGTAGTATTTCTGGGTATCGAAAGAATTATTTGGGTGTAATTAATTTTAATAGGATTACGAGCCCTGTAATATTTGGATGTAAATTATATGAAATTTGATGTTTGAAATTAGGTGATCATTAAGTATTTTTGGGTAGCGACTAATTTATTTGGTAACAATTTAATTTAATAGGTTATCGACATGTTACTTTTTTGAGTTGCACTTTATATTTAAAAGGAGTTGAAAATTTGGTGCGAATCTAGTATTTTTGGTAATCAATGTAATTTTTTAGAGCATCATTCGGCAACTAATTTGGTGGTTCGTTAAATGCTACCCGAAATAAAATACGAACATCACTATAAATAGGAAAGAAGAGTATATATTAATATTGATGACACTCGTCCTTTCATTTAACGAGAAGTAAGTCATCATTTTAGTGGAGTACCTAATAAATCTAGTGAATTAAGTATTGTGTTGTGTTGTCATTGTTATTTTAAATGTTTTTATTTTATTCGTCAAAGTCGCAGCGGTATCACTTAGCGTCATCGCCGCGCACCGCCCGCGCCCGCACCGCCCAGACTCCCTCCAACCTTCGTTAAAAATACTTTTAAAAAACGAAAATAAGATAAACGTACAAGGTAAGGCACATTAAAATGTATCAAAGCTGCACGTGCATACGGCGTACGTAATAGCACCTACAAGATAAAACCCGGGTTTATAATAAAACTGCGTTTTCAAGACAGAAGGCTCATTATACGCGCGCACGGGAGCGCTGTTATGCATTGTTCGACAACCGCCTCTCTCCATACGCACTATAATTGGACGAAACTAACTACCCGCATATGGATATTCGCCAAAAACGCGCGCAAAAAGTGCGCGTCGCGCGGCGCAGCACAGCCTAGCGCGCACCATAACAGATGACAGCGCGCTCGCGACGAACAAAGAATGATACGAGAAATAATTACGCCCATTGATCGGAGCTCATTACAGCGGGCCAATGGGCGCTGCGCGGGCGCGGGCGCGGGCAAAGCGCGCGGCGGCCGCAATTTGCTGCGGCGCCGCTGCAAACCTTTCTTATTGAAATAATTCGAATTCGCTACCGCTGAATTCAATTAGAGGCTGCCCGTTATTCTTTCCTAAAAGAATTTTTAAATTAAATCGGTTCGGTCGCTCGTTAAGCCATTGAAATTCAAAGCGGTGACCTTCAATTATTTCTGTTACGTCTTGTGTTGTCAGGAGCTACACTCGGTACTAGGGCCCGTTTCAGGAGCGACATGTCCGAGTGGTAAAGGTGGATCGTCAAGGGTTGGCTAAACGACCACTTAACCCAGTTGATCCTGACGCGACTCATGTTATTATGGTGGAGGGCGGTTTGTGTCAGCTTTGTTTCATTTCCAAATCCCATCGAATTATCCATAATATTACAGAATGTTAATACCATCTAGGTCATAACCTGAATGATGAAGAAGAACCAAGATGATTCACATAACGATAATACATATGTGACTGCGAAGGGTAAACTTTTTGGCTAAATGCAAAAATGATGCCTACGTATGCATTGTACGATCAACTACTCTAATATCTCAAATATCTGTCAGCAAACTTATTCCTGGAGCCGTAAGTTCCTGTGAAATATTGGATATTTTTCGTGTTTTGTAGTAGGTATTACCTTGATATGCTTCATGGATCCTAATAATTTACTACTGAATCTAAGATATATTCGTATGGAGGGTATATTTGGCTGTACGAATTGAATTTGAATCGGCTTGTATTGGCCACGTGTTACGTTACGACTTGTACAACAAGTGAACTAAAGACAAAGTAAGAATCTTTTTCTCAAAATTACAGTTTAGGTATGTAGAAAGTATTTGTAGTTTACGTGTCTAGTTAATAGGCATTTGTGAGTTTGTCATTTAAAAGTGAAATATTGTTAGATCTTCAGTCGAAGAAACGTCACCAACATTGCAGACTGCAGCTTCCACAGATTCGCGACAGGACGCCAAAGATCGTAAGAAGTGAAGGATAAAATGCCGGCCCGGCCCGGCCCAGGCTCTACAATAGTAGGTACGAGTAGAGTAAAACCACTTTTGAACACGCACGCCTCTTCAGTGTGTTTTATACTAATCTAATTAATGTCTAATTACGTGTAACGATATTAACGATATAGACACAACACACAGAAATAAATTGAAACAACGTCTATTACTAAAGGGACGTCCAGTTTTTAGGGTTCCGTATCTCAATTGGAAAAAAACCGAACTCTTATAGGATCTCTTTGTTGTCCGTCTGTCTGTAAGACCCTGTATCACGGGGACGCGTGGAGGTATTGAGTTGAAATTAAAACTATAATCTTAAGTTTACAGTCCCTTGAAGCTGTGAAAAAAAACTTCTAAGTTAACTCCACTCTTAAGTAATCAAAATTTATAGGGTATTTTTTGTTTACCTACAACTATGTAATTCGGCAAGTAATTGATATCATCTTATACTACAAATACAGGGAAAAATGTGAAAACTATATTATATTAAAATATTATACGGAACCATTGGTGGGCGAGTCCGACACGCACTTTTTCAGTTTTTTTTTTACAATTGACAATCTTCTATACATATAATAAAGCAGAAGAGGGTCAAAAATCTGTACATTGAAGATATAAGAAAAAAAATCGATTGAGGGGTCTTAGAATCGATAACAGAACACATTTCAACGGTTTTTAGAATTCATGTCTGTTTGTCTGTTTGTCTGTCTGTTTATTTGTCTAACTATCACGTGAAAACTAGCGAATGGATTTTAATACAGCCTTCAATAATATGTTTATTGGACCTTCGGCGAGGTTATAGGCTATAAAAATCATACAGATTGGGGATGAAAAGGGGTGAAAACAGGGGTTGAACTTTGTATGGGAAGTCCTTCAATTCGTGATTTAAAGGCTTGAAAATTGGCAAGCATGTACTTGGAAGCAAAGTAAAAAGAACCCCATTCAAACATTGTGCAATAAACAAATAGTATTTGAAAAAACGGGGGACGAAATATACTTCAGAGGCCAAAGACAAAAAAACAAAAGTCCCTCAAACCATATTAACTGTTTGATATGAGAGATCTAATTATGTTGGACAGCCGGTCGCTATCAATATTCACAAACCTAGGTACATACCAATCTTACTATGCAAGCTCGATTTTTTTTTTTTTTCGATGGAGGGTACCTCTACCTACCTACGCAGAGCAGCGGGCTCTCGCTTGCATGGTAAGACTTGCGGCACGTATATGTTATGTATGCGCATGATTGAAATAATTTGAGTTTTCCGAGTTGCATCAACTTTATATTTGTTCAAAAAGCGATTTTACTGTTCAAATAATAAGGTTCAAAATGTATAAATTTAAATATTAATATTTTTGTATAAAATCTTTTTTTTTTGGGTGCTGATTACAACAATGATATCCATTTTCAAATGCAAGATGGCGGACATTTATTTTCTTAATAATCGTTATGGGATATGTTTGAGGTTCTTCGGGGTACCGGGATATCAGGGGTGGGGAAGGGGTGTGGGGGTCACTGACCATTCTCAAAGCCAGAAAATAAACGAACCACAAACGAAGTTTTCCATCTCTGTCGCACTTTGGTACAGACTTGCAAGTGCGACAGAGAGGGAAAACTTCGTTTGTGGTTCGTGGTAGCCCCCCCCCCCCCCCAAGTCGTAAAATTTGCGTTTTGCGTTAGCAAAATTCATAAAATACGTTTTTTGATGTAATTAATTCGAAACAAATTAAGCATAATTGCAGCTCTATAAGCTTAAGCTATGGCCCTTAAAAAATGGCCCTATTTATGTTCTCGCGTTTCGCAGTTCGCACCGAAGTAAAGTTTGTCAAAGTTGCAAATTTGGATGAACTAACTGATCCATACAACATACCGAAGACCGGCCGGCTCAGACTTTTCACATTTAGGGTATATAGGTATTTGTTAGTACAATATAGGTATGTAACAATAAACATTAAGTATGACCAAATTCGAAATTCATAGGCCGATAGGAAACAAAAACTCAATCTTAGAAAATCACACATCTCCCAGGAACAAACAACCAGGGTGGGTGCGCTATCAACCTGGGCCTCTACTCCACCTTTGAATGTGAAAGAAAGAACAAACAAAGTTAGTAAGGTTCTCCAATAATTTTTAAACAAAAAAATATGAATTCAACCACCGACAACTAATTTTTTTTCTTTAATATTTTCCGCTCGCTGCGCTCGCGTTTACATCTACATTCCTTAATGCTTAAGATGTCTTTTCCGCACCCTGCATCACAATTTTCTAAAAGTTTCACGCTCGCTTGGCTCGAGTTTTCATCTACATGACTTGATGCGTATAAAGTCTTTTCCACACATGCATTACAATGTTCGAAAAAATTTGCGCTCGCGTTTTCATCAATTTTACTCGATGAATATGGAGTATTTTCTGCACCTGCATCATAATGTTCGAAAATTTTCGCGCTCGCTTCGCTCGCGTTTTCATTTACACAACTTGATACGTGTAAAGTATTTTCCGCACTTACATCGTAATGTTCGAAAGATTTCACACTCGCTACGCTCACGTTTTCACCTGCATAACTTAATGCGTATGAATATTTACCGCAACTGTATCATAATGTTCCAAATAATTCGCGCTCGCTTCGCTCGCCTTTTTAACCACCTGCATCATTATGACCGAAAATTTTCGCGCTCGCTTCGCTCGCGTTTTCATTTACACAACTTGATACGTGTAAAGTATTTTCCGCACTTACATCGTAATGTTCGAAAGTTTCGCGCTCGCTACGCTCACGTTTTCATCTGCATAACTTAATACGTATGAATATTTACCGCACCTGTATTATAATGTTCCAAAAATTTCACGCTCGCTTCGCTTGCCTTTTTAACTACATTACTTGATGCATATAAAGTCTTTTCCGCGCCTGCATCATAATGTTCGAAACATTTCACGCTCGCTTCACTCGCCTTTTCAACTACATTACTTGATGCATAATTTAGTCTTTTTCGCACCTGCATCATTATGTCCGAAAATTTTCGCGCTCGCTTCGCTCGCGTTTTCGTTTACATAACTTAATACGTGTAAAGTATTTTCCACACCTACATCGTAATGTTCGAAAGATTTCGCGCTCGCTACGCTCGCGTTTTCATCTGCATAACTTAATGCGTATGAATATTTTCCGTACCTGTATCATAATGTTCCAAACATTTCGCGCTCGCTTCGCTTGCCTTTTTAACTACAATACTTGATGCATATAAAGTCTTTACTGCACCTGCATCATTATGTTCGAAAATTTGCGCGCTCGCTACGCTCGCGTTTTCATCTACATGACTTACTGCGTATGAAGTATTTTCCACGCCTGTATCATAATGTTCCAAATAATTCGCGCTCGCTTCGCTCGCCTTTTTAACTACATTACTTGATGCACATAAAGTCTTTTCCGCACCTGCATCATAATGTCCGAAAATTTTCGCGCTCGCTACGCTCGCTTTTTCATGTATATGACTTAATGCGTATGGAGTATTTTCCTCACCTGTATCATAATGTTCCAAATATTTCGCGCTCGCTTCGCCCGCCTTTTTAACTACATTGCTTGATACGTGTGAAGTCTTTTCCGCGCCTGCATCATAATGTTTGAAATATTTCGCGCCCGCTGCGCTCCCGTTTTCATCTACATTACTTAATGCGTTTGTAGTATATTCCGCACCTGCATCATAATGTTCGAAACATAGGGAAGGATATGGGACACCGCAAGGGGTTGGAAGAGAGATAACTAGCTTAGCGCCTAAAATAAAAGAATAGCAATAACATTCTAATGCGATGACCGAGTTCTACGCAGACGAAGTCGCGGGCAAAAGCTAGTATTTCATAATTTCCAAAAGTCTTAATTCGAAAACCATTTCGGTAAAAACGTGTGAAGTACACAAAAAACATTTTTTTAGATTTTTTTCTCCGTTAATTTTGGAAAAAATCGCAAATTACTGTAAACCGAAAGTTGACGTCATCTTCCTCGCTGTATTCAGGGAGACCTTGGTACAGAGTACAGACAATCGCTGCTCTGGGAGTGGCTCTGGATTCTTGTTGGGAAGATGACGTCATATTTTACTTACGCCCTTTTGGAATGACCTACTTTTCAACGTGTTTTTTTTGTATGAAATAATGAGTTAAATTGAAAAAGAAAAAATACGGGTGGTTTAAATTTTTACCTTTTTTCTAACTAGTTCATAAAATAAAGTAGTTAAAAATTTGAAATGTTGTCAATTGTTATAGCTGTGTCGTTGCACTAAAATGCTGCAGGGATGAGACCAATCATTTGAACGTTAGCTCGTTGATGTCGTTACTACGAGCACATCATATCGGCGACATGTTCACAATGTTGATAGTCAAACAGGCAGCTGCCGCGTTTCGTTTTGTACTAGGTAAGTAGTGACATTTTCATTCAGGAAACTATTATTTTGAAGCTTTACTTGGGTCCATGAAGAATAACGATAAGAATATATTTTGATAATTTTATGTCACACCTGGCCATAAAGCGGCAATTACCGCACGCTCCGCGCGCGGGAAATCCCACTTCCTGGCTAGGGGGTGACATAAAATTTTGTACTTAACACGGGCGGTAATAAAGAAAGCCTCACATCGCATATTTATACCTGCGATCTGAGACATTCTTTGTTTTACCGCCCTTGTAACTATATATTCGACAAGCAAATACAACGAGTGACAATATCGATTATAATGAATTGATGTTCTGGAGCATTGCGTTGGTGAAGAATGGCGGATAAGGGAGAAACGCTTCCATATATATACATATATACGCTGTTTTGCATAATTAACAGTTATACAGTCAACCAATTTGATTTCTGGGCCACTTCGTACCTTGTCACAGTGAAAATCAATATGAAAGCCGCTATAGAGATCTCATCTTAATGTCAGTGTGACATAATAATCATACGTCATAATTTATTGAATCAAAATTGTGTAACATGACAGTAAAGTGGCCCAGAAATCCAATTGCTTAACCGTACTCTGCTTTCATTTTCTTTATATTCGTTTTTAAATGGCAAAGAAATTGAAACAAATTGTAATTAGTTAAGTAAATTATTGTTTTAAATCCATAAACAAGGTCTAGTTAAGATTGGCGTTGCTTGTTTGCAGTCGTAGCATAAAAACTAAATCTCCTATTTATGCATCTCGCACTTGACTCTGGAACATGTATTGCTTACTTGATTTAAAGGGCCTTTTAGCGTTTATTGCACACAATTCAATATAATCGCAACCGCCTGCATTCCTCGCTGTAATATAACGAGCGAACTCGGTAATTTTATATTTCGGCCATCGTTTACTGGCTCATCAGCGCTTTATGACCCGACGAGATACGCGATCCGATCCGCGGCCGACATTGACTCTCCTCTCAGCTCACCGCTTATATTTTGACCCCGAAACTCTAAAGTTATCATTCGTCATCATTTTATTTGCAGAAAATAGTGTGGGTACAACAATGTGGTGGATCGAAATTACTTAGAAACAACTATTTTGCTACATATAATTTTACCCAGTTAGTGAAAAGTAGTGATTTAGAAAAATTAAAAAAAAATCTTGAACTAAAACTAGACCTAAAAATAAAACTAAATTACATATAAATTAAAACTAAGCTAAAAATAAACTAAAACTAAAGATAAAAAATTTGCCCCAGATCGCTGCCAGGCGGGAGTGTGCCCAGAAGGCTGGCAGCATTGCCACGTTGTATGGTGTGGATCCCAGTTAGTGTGTTCCAATTCCGACTGTACCTACTGACTGTTGAATCTCTTAGAGTGTGCATAATACAGGGTGTCCCTAAAACCAACGCCGAAATGAAGAGGGGTGATAGACCAGCTCAAAAGCTATCAATTCGACCCCCATGTATGTTCTGCGATTTTTAGTAGTTTACGAGATATTTACAGTTTTACTAGCAATTTTGGGGTTTTTTCCTTAATAACCGTGTTACAGGATCTTAGTTAAGTTTAAGTGAAATTTCTTTTTTTTGTCAGTTTCCTACATCATTGGATTCATAACGAACTACGTAAGTTTTTAAAAACATGTGCCAGTTTATTTTTCGTATGATTCTTTTGAGCAATCACGCAGTTTGATTTTACATACTTCGCATGAACCCAAACACGGAAAACGTTACTATGGAAAACCAAACTTTAAGTGATTACTCAAAAAAATCATACGAAAAATAAACTGGCACATGTTTTTCGTAAAACTTCAGTAGTTCGTTATGAATCCAATGATGTAGGATACTGACGAAAAAAAAATTCACTTGAACTTAACTACTATCCCGTAACACGGTTATTAAGGAAAAAACCCAAAATTGCTGGTAAAACTGTGAATATCTCGGAAACTACTAAAAATCGCAGAACATACATGGCGGTGAAATCGATAGCTTTTGAGCTGCTCTATCACCCCTCTTCATTTTGGCGTTGGTTTTAGGGACATCCTGTATGTTGATCTATCATAAAACGAGATCAAAATTAGAGGTGAGACGTATTTACGGGAACAGGTTTTTGGAATAGGTTTTGGCATGGACGCGTAAGTACGCGATCCCGCTTGCGCGTCTTTTAGCGTATCGAGTACTAGGCGTACGACGACTCTGAAGACTCGAAACGTCTAAGAGTCTTTATGTTCCGCGCTATTCGTATTCGTCTGCGCGTTCGGATTCTTTCGGGGCACCTCGGGTCGGGGTCGGTTTAGCGCGTATTTGGACCTAGTCTTTGGATCTAGTCTTTTTGTGGACGCGTACTCGCAAGACTCAGTACGCGTTTTGCCTAGTACGTCTCACCTCTAATCAAAATTCGATTAAGGCTCTAGGGATTTCGCTGATATTTGCAGTGCATGGTAAACGGGTGCGAGCGACAGATATAAATCTATATTGTTCGCTATTAAGTCTAATTTCCGAGTAGATAAACTATTTTTTTCTGAAAATCACTAAAAATTACGAGAGCACTGATGATGAATATATGCGATATCGAGTGAGAGTCTCGCAGATCAGACTTAAAATGGGTCGCATCAAGCGAGGTTTTGGCGAGTGCTTGTGAGTGAACAGAAACCTTTATGACTGCTTTAGGGAACAATGCTCGGCGATACTTATAATGATCGTAAACTACTAATTGCGAACACACCGTTATCGACTAAGTGCCGTCGTAATGAATATCATTTTAAGAATTCTTATTGGTTATACCGCCATTAAAAACAATGTATTTAAGAGCGATATAAAAAATCATTAATCTGAGATAATTGTTACTGTCTTATCATAAGTATCTGTAGACCGTTTCAAGCGAGAACCCGTGGCACCCGTTGATTCCAGGAACCTCCCGATTCTTTGGGCGGTGACGTGTTGTACCTCTTCTGGTATCATGATGTGCTTGCGGCCTTAGACATATACTTCTTCACTTGTGGTCCTCAAAAGAGCAGCATACTGTTTGCTCTGACTCTTAGCAGAATCTGCGTCTTTGGAATAAGATGAACACTGGAGAAAAATGAAAACTTAAGTTAAAGTGGAGGGATACTTTTTCTCTTCTTTTGTTAACGGACAACATTTTAGAGATACTTATATTTATGTGGAATGTGATGCCACGTAGGGTTCTTGCGCTCGCAAATAACTTGCCAGGATGGACGGCCTCGAATATAGAAACTGGCTGAGAGATGGACCAGTTGTGCAAGTAACTTCGTGGTAAATATTTTAATGATCTCAATTAAACTTATGTATGATAAAAACAATGCATATTTACAACGTTCGCATACTGTCATTTCGTTTATAAGTATCCATAAATAGTTACTACTGAAATAAGTAAAAATATTCGCTACTTTTTGTTTCAGCCTTTTCGTTTTGCGACTACTGTGTGGAGGAACAGCACTTTCAATTGTTTTAATTTATTATTTACTCAAGGCGTTTTTGTCTGCCAACCCCATCCATAATCATCGCTGCAGGCTTCTCTTGATTTTGACAGCAAATTGCTGGTATCCGCACTAATATCTGGGACGTGCCGACATGCGACGCCGACGATACACTGGCAATTAAAAATGCGCCTCACCTCGCCGAAACAAAAACCCATCACGTCCTTGCCGATGCCGGCAAAAAGCGTCGATGTTAGTGAGTTGCACTTACAAGAGCCCCGGCCAGTTTTTGCGCCGCCGTATCAATGGAAAGCTGAATGGCGAAGGCCTGGCGACAAAAACGTCGCCCCGTGACGCCATTAGTATGTGCGGGAGCCACCGAATGTAAGCATTAATTTATTGATAATATCACAGTGTACTCTTTTTCAGAGGATGCCTAGCTGAATGGCTGATAGGGATCGTACGCGGAATGTTCGGTGGACAGACGCGGCTAGGTACTGGAGGGACCCGTATCGTTAATTAGGTGTCGATTGGGTGTCGGATAACGAGCGAGCGAGCGATGCGAAGGTATTGCATTCCGATAAAATGCGTTTGTTACTGTATTGGTCAGCTTGGTTTAAATTACAACATGTGCAGTATAATTAACTCATTTGAATCTAGACTAGGCAAGGATCTCCTTTTTAGCCGGCTTTTTATTTGGGTTTGTCAGTGGCGTAGCGTGAGACATGAGTGACAATTCAATCGCTATTTTCTACAATATATAATCTCCAGTTATTGCAAATCAAATGTTAAGTTAATAAAATATCATTAAAGTGCAGTGAACGAAGTGTGGCAAGTAATGATCTTAGAGCAGCCTCTGTCCGTACGGTACCCTGCGGGCGAGTATGCGAAGCACGGCGTTGTCCCAATGCGGCCATTAATTTATTGATAATATTGTAGTGAATAATGTTCGGGAGCGCGCGCGCGCTTCCTGCCGCCCGCGCACCGTCCTGAAGAGTCGTAACTACGCTCGTGTGACACGACACAAACGCCCTTCTCACGAGCGAGGAACATTCGGCGTTTACAATGCTGTCCACTTTCATTGACTTCATAATTTTGTTTTTACTAATTGTCGTATCCGCATTGTTTGTTTGCGATCGATCTGATCTGGTCGGCGTCGGCGCTGCACGTGCACCATTCCTTCTCCATTCTTCGCTATACGATACTTATAAGAACGATTCTTGGTTGTGTAAGTCCTGAAATTAATACCTACCTATACAGGGTGGAACGGAAATTACAAATAACCGATAACGCCAACTAATAATTAATTATAGGTAAGGTATGTTGGGTGGGTCTCGTCCACAACAAAAATAACTCTACGATTACTATAAAACACAAGTAGTGGTTACTCATCAAATACACCACTTATGTATGTAGTACGTACTCCACTTAAGAGGAGGGGTAGGGCAAGCTCTCTCCATACAAACTTTGTGCAGGATTTACTTCGTTTGTGTTTGCATCAAAGTTATGATTTTTGGTCAGTATGCTTATTTTTTTGATAGCTATTTCGTGATGTAAGTTTTTTTTATTAACTTTTTTTTTTAATTGTTTTTTTTGATTTTTTTTGAAATATTTGAAAATTTTCACATCACGATCTTCGCATATCTAATATTTACAACCAAAAAAAATATTATATTTCTCAGTGCCAAAACCGACAAATAAAACGTGCACAAAGTTTGTATGGTACAGCGAAAGGAAAGCAACGAAATTCGCCGATAGCTTGCAATCCAGCACTTTAATCAGCAAAATGGTCCAAAAATGTATATGCCTGTGGTGTAGAACTAATTAAAATACTCCGTGGAAATTCCACAGACCACGAAGAACCGTGCAAATTTTAAAATCATTCGATAAACGACTCTATTTTCAAGAGGCTAAAGCGTATTTCAGTGGCGACAGCCACCGTGTTATCTTCACTATCTTTGTGTAGACTGTACCGCAATCTGTCACGGATATTTGTTAAAAGAGCACTTTGATAAAAACGCAGATAGCGTTAGGCGTTTAATGCAAACTGACATCGCATCGATATAAAAGACTGCGTCGTCAATTTATCAAATTAAGATGGTTGTAAGAACATACCGATGCCGATTAGTGCTTCAGCCATAACTGTCGGCCGGTCGGCTGTGAACGAGGCTGCGACTCGACAAAATGCTCGCTAATCATGTCGCTCAATTTCCTTATATTTACGTGCGGACGAATAGGCAATCCCCGTTGCACATGTTAGCACGATCCAAAGGACTATTCTGCGCGAAATTAAAACTATAGAAGACGTTGATTTTAGAATGACATTGTAATATAGACTGCATGAAAAACATTTTTAAAGCACTGAAGCTGGAAACGCACAGACAGCGGTGGCGGCGCGGTGCGGAGGCGGTACCGGTTGTAATGTTCGAACTAATATGAAAGGGTCCGCACAGAACGCTTTTTTCCCGGCCGGTTTTCTGTGCGGACCCTTTCATATTAGTTCGGATATTACAACCGGTACCGCCTCCGCACCGCGACGCCCCGCACCGCTACCACTGTCATTGCGTTTCGGGCTTGAAAGTCGAGTTTAAAGAAAATTGACAGCGTAAGCTGAAAAGAACAAAATATAAACATATTCATAATTGCCGAGAGCACTGCTTAATTGGGTTAGAAATGTTTGAATTAAAATTACAAAGCAAAGAACAGACATAAAACACAAGTTCATGATGATGCAGTTGAGATGAGACCTTGATTTTCACAATTTATTGTTGCATTTTTTAGGCTATCCTTTACTTGCTTAAAATAATTTTAACTGTTGAATACCCCCGGGCGCGGCTAATTGCGCCTCGTCAGCCAACACGCTCCGTGAGGCGGAAAACACATAAATCCTTTTCTTTTGTTTTGCGCCTCTTCTCCAGTCCGCCACGTTTGAGCCTAAATTGGCAGTTTTTGCGCGCGCGCACACAATCGGGTCATATTTCAACACAGCTTCGGGCAATCTGCTAAATAAGCAAATAAAGCGGTCGCTTGATCGACCGACGAGTGCAGGGGCACCCTCACTTCTCACTGAGTTCCCATCCTTGCATCACGAGGTTAATGCTCGCATTTTGTCCTAAAATGGCCTCCAAAAGTGCCATGCATTACTTATTCTGTGGCCATGCCTTAATCATTAGGTATTATACTTTTATTAAAATGTGTCAGCTTCTATTGCAGGTTGCTTGGTTAAGTTTGCTTATTAGGTTAGATTTACGGTTGAAATTCTTAACATATTCTTAATTAATACCATTCCTTTTTCATTGAAAATAGACTTTTGTGTACTTTGAGTAGGTACTCCATGTTTAGGCAAGGAAACTTACATTGTAGGTGTATGCATAGAAGTACTGAAGTAAGTAGGTATATGTTAAATTTCCAATCAATCAGTCAGTTATTAGAAATCTCTGGCAACTTTACCGTATTATATCTCATTAGCATTTCAATTATACGTAAATTATTACATATGTCGAGTCAGATTGGCCTCCTGATTGTAGGTACGTACAAATACAAATACAAATACAAACAATTTATTGTATGAATGTGAGTAATAATAAAGGTGACAATCGTTCGATAGTTCTTCACAATCAGCCATTATATGGCGTACAATATTATGATTCTATTAGCATGTCATTGAATTTAGTGTTCTATTTCTAGCAATAAAATAATACGAGGAATGTCAGGGTCAATATTAAAAATAAAATAAAATAAAAACAAGTTTCAATGTCATGCTAAAACAGGTCAATATTAGAAATAAAAATAAAATCAAAAAAAAAAAAGAAGTTTCAATTTCATGCTAAAACAAGTTTCAATGTAATAAAATAATACGACGAATGTCAAGTCAATATTAAAAATAAAATCGAATAAAAACAAGTTTCAATGTCATTCTAAACAATAAACACATCGGGTATGGTAAGTATTACATACAATGTCATTATAAATTTAAAGGTAAGGAACAAGTCATCATAAATTAAATTTTTTGAAAGTGTTCCTTAACATCATAATACATCTTATTTAGGCACCATTTGAATAATTTGTTCTTGAATTCAATATAATCTAAGGACTTTATTTCTTTAGGTAAATGATTGAAAAATTTTACGGACATAAATAGTATACTTTTTTCAAAGTGAGCAGAGTTATGGGCTGGATAGCAAAGGTTCAATCCATGCAGTCTAGATGTGGATCTTGGATTGGATGGCATAATTTTGTAAGTATCTATGCGTGTTTTAACAAATAGGCACATTTCGTATATGTACAAGGTAGGTAGTGGAAGGATGTTTAACTTCCTGAACAAAGGCCTACACGATTCGGTGTTTTTGGCTCCACATTAGATATGAGCGCCGATGGGCAATTGGCCGGCGGCGGCGCGCCGATTAAAATTGATCGGCGGCGGCGGCGTCGGCGTCGGCGGCGTGACCTTGAAAAAACCTTAGGTTCAAAACAAAAATCCTACATATAGGCGTTGAATACGATTTTTTTACGTATTTGATGCCGGACACGCCTGTCAACGTCATTTTTACTGTCAGGATGACAAACACGCCTATTTATTTGATTTATGTCGATGCTCTACATTTTATCCCGTCCTAGTCGATTACGCTCTGCTGTATATGTAACATCTAAGTGCCAATGAAAACAGCAAGTCTGTTGCTACCTGCGGGAAACTTCGTGTCAAGGTGGTCCAGTCACATGACAAAGCTCTAAACTATGATACCAGTATGTAAACATGACAATTCTGCCTCTTGGATAAACTCTTGGATGCCTACGGAACATGGTGTTTCTAACGCAAACACACTCGCATATTATATACTTCTAGGATTTATCACAAATACTAAGCGCTGCATTATTCTCATCTTTTGGTGAACCTCGAACACATCGTACCGTGTAAGAAACAAGCAAGTTCTTCACTAAGCCAAGCAAATTTCCACGGCATTGAAGATTATTAAATACGCAGTAGTCGCGTAACTACAGGCCCATTTCGGTCACATCCGTTCACTGCAAGATTATGGAGAGTGTCCTGAACAGCAGGCTCTTTGGCATACCTAGAATCAATGAACTCCTCAGTGACCGACAATACGGCTTTCGTCAAAATCGGTCCACTGGGGATCTGCTAGCGTACACCACACACACACACACACACACACCAAATTTCGCAGAGTCTGCTGAGGAATCACATAATACCTCCTGCCCCTTCAAAGCGACACCGATTTACGGTGGCAGTTCCGAAAACTCGCGCACGTAACGCTTTGCTTTCATTTTTATTGTGAAAACGGTAAAGCTATGGAACTCCTTACCGAAATTCTCCTTGAACCTATATTATTATGGTCCTCAAGGCGAGAGTGAATTGTTTTTTTCTAGGTAAGCGCATTCCATCCTATATAGACCACAATATCACTTACCATCAGGTAATTTGTGGTCAAGTGCAAAGCAAACGTATTTAAAATAAAATAAAGAATATATTATAGTATATGATATTTTACTTTGATAATTATAACACAAATACTACACATAGCCTATTTTATAAGTAGGTATTCCAAATTTCAAATCGATAACATAAATAGTTTCTGAAATTTAATATTTAGCAATCTGACGAACAGACGGCTAGAATCGCTCATTAAAGATCCTTTTATGCATTTTTGGTACTGAACCCTAAAATAAATAACCCTATATAACCGTAAGCTATCAAATTCCAAACTAGTTTGCCGATCGATGATAAAAGTGTGTAAAAGATAGGCTACACAGTATCTGAAACGCGCGCGAGACATAGATCGGCGCGCCGATCGCCCTGTATCGGCGGCGGCGGCGTGGGATTTTCGCCGGCGGCGGCGGCGCGGCGGCGCGGCGCTCATATCTACTCCACATATAGCCCTAACACACTTTTTCTGCAGTATAAATGCCCGGTGTGCGCTTGTGGAGTTGCCCCAGAGGATAAGGCCGTATCGGAGATTGGACATAATATGTCCATGGAATGCTAGTAAGGCAGATTTTTGAGAAACGACTTGTGTAAGTCTACGCAGAGCAAGCCAAAGCCCTAGTTAAACCTAAAACCTAACCTAACCTTGATCTAATGTTTTACTCTAGTTTTAGTTTCTAATATTTGACTAGCTAGACTTGTAAAATATTAGACGTATTTTCTTCTTCATCGGTTCAGTGGTCAACTTTCCATAATTACCTATTGCTAAACACTAAACAATCCTAACTTGACCTAATGACTTCAACTCGTACATACATTTAAAACATTTGGCATTTATATGCACTGTTTCAGGAAAAAATAGGTTATGTTACATTAGGTTTCGTGAAACATTAAGGCTTTCTTATTGCAGCGAAACTACAAACGCGACACAAAAAATCCGCTAGGCGGCGCAACATTATCGTAATTCTCCCCAGTAACAAACACAATTACATTTTACACACACTATCTCACTTTACTGTGACAGGTCACTGACCTCGTTTTTTTTAATGATTGCTGTAACTTAGAATTTGAATATGTGACAGACCTTCTTTGTCAAATTAACCAGAATAAGCCAGAGTGGCGTACGTGATAATTAGGTTGTCAACCATTTAAATTTAGAACAGATTGTTATGACATTCACGCAAAAGAGTGTAGACTTGTCATTGCATATCTCTGTCTCTGTTGCGCAGTTTTGACAGATTTCACTTAACTAAATAAGGGCTAAATTTTATCACGACTCGACACAAAAAGTCAAAGTTGAAAGCCACAAATAAGTAGCTTAATTTCAACCACTAAGCCAAGTACATTGTGGTGTAATTAGTAATCGCTTGCTCTCTAAAGCACAGGTCACAGGTTCGAATCTCAGGCAAGAGCAAGTGTTTTTTTTTTTGTAATTTTTAGATCATAAATAATTATTGAGCGTTATTTTGGTAAATAAATATTTTGTACTTTTTTTATTTTATTTAGAAAAAGATTCAACATAAATATTTTGCCCTGCTAATAAAAGCTTACAACTTTATTTATTAGTTCTTTATCTTATATCTTTAAACGAGCAATTCTTGTATATTTATTTATTTATATGTTTATTTATATATTTATTTCGGGGATCTCGGAAACGGCTCTAACGATTTTGATGAAATTTGGTATGTGAGGGTTTTCGGGGACGAGCAATCGATCTAGGTAGGTCTCATGCCTAGGAAAACGCCGAGCGAAGCTCGGTCGCCCAGATATTCTTATATCTTTAAACGAGCAATTCTTGTATATTTATTTATTTATTTATATATTTATTTCGGGGATCTCGGAAACGGCTCTAACGGTTTTGACGAAATTTGGTATGTGGGGGTTTTCGGGGACGAGCAATCGATCTAGCTAGGTCTCATGCCCGGGAAAACGCCGAGCAAAGCTTGGTCGCCCAGATATTTATTCTTTATTTATCGTATGGCCTTTATTTCGAACCGTGAGATCTTCGAGAAGACAGTACGGTTCATAAATCCATCTTAAATAAAATTCAAGATTTATTATATAATTTATTATAAACATAAAACATAAGACTGAGGGATTATAATGCGTGCAACCACAGTGCGTCTACAACAGTTTGTAGCCTGTCTCTCAATAAGCTGAGAAGACGTTGATAATTATGTCAGTTCCCCGCATTTCCTCCCATATTTCATTGCAGTATCTATTGCTTGAATTGCTTCTTTGGTTCTTAAATGGTGATGATCCCACTGTTGAACCATTAAACCCCAAAGATTCTCAATCGGGTTCGAATTTCAGGCGATGGCATTACATCATTACATTTATGCCTGGATGTAGCTGTAGAGTAAACCATTCCCAAGTGACCCGTGCTGTATGGGGCAATTATCTTGAATAAAGTCAGGAAAGTCAGTAGAACAATTTGCAGCATCCCTTCGTCCAGTAAATTCACGTAAACATTTGCGCATGTGTGTGGCTATGAAGTGAAGTTCACCGAAGTCGCTGATCATAGATCTGAGACCGCGACGCCGTCACCAGATATCCTCCCCCAAATACTAGCCGTAAGCGGCCAGATTCCTCAGAGCTTTGGGCCCTTTCTATTTCAGATATTATCCGAGGCATCTTTTCATTTAAATTTGTATTATTCTTTTTTTATCGTTTACGTTGATATATTGGAAAAATTACACAATGCAATAATATCACTTTCATCGTAATACTGATGTCATTCTGCTTTACATTGAACTGCAGAGCAAATTGAAGTCGAATAGCGTCAAAACTTTGGCAGGATTACGGTCCGTTTGGGCATATTTATTTTGTTACAATACGAAGCTCAATATATTTAATAATTTAAAATATTGTATTTGAAATACCAAGCTTGAATTTAATTTGCTAATGTCAGATGTCAAACTATGTGTCAGGCGCTATGAATATACTCACACATAGACATAAAATATACAATATGCTATATGAAGGAGTGTGACCCGTATAACGGAAAAAAAATCCACATTATAAAAATACTCAATGAAACCTTTTGTAATAAGAGAGGGTTTAAAAAGGAAAAAAATGATATAATGATAAGCTTTATTAGCCACATTTTATGTTTTCCACTATCTCGAATTGTAAAAGTACCAGGAAAACTATTTTAAATGTTTATTCGTCGATATGACTCACCAGTAATTTACCCTGGAAATGTTAATATCATCTAGTTACTGGTATTAAATATGCGATTTTTATAAATGTCAAACTGCAAAAAGTGCGACAGACGTCCGTCCAGCTCGAGGCCCAACGGCCATCTGTCTACTAAAATGAAGCGCGCAGTTTGCTTTTCTGATATTTTTGAGTTTTGTTAAATATAAAAACATTAAAAAAAAAATTAGCCGTAAAATGCACTTCTTCACATCGTTTCCTATCTATTGATATATTTTACTCGAGTCTGAGTTGGATATATTTTATATACGACTCACAATAAGATCAAAATTTACCTGTTTTTGCGATGTGAGATCATCGAGCGAAGTTTCAAATATTGTGTTTTCAGCCTTAAAATACACTAGACCGACTCTTAAACTATAACATATCTAAATATCCCATCAATAAAGTGAGTATTTAATGGTTTAAAATTGAATGAAAAATACTATGATTTCGAATAACGTGGTCTTAACAGAAAAGGTGTAGGCGAAGTAACGGTATCCGGAAGGAGCCATGCACCCTGGATCGAATTCAAACCAGAGATCCATCCACCGTCCGCCAGAAACTCAGACTGGTTGTTGAGTTTGCGGTAAGTACTTTTTATCATGAAACCTGTTTATGCTATGAAATTAAAACTATCGTAAATCATTAAACGTCTTTATACACTTGCATGTAAAAAAACCACGACCACGCCATAATTAGCGACAGCACCAGCATTGAAATCGGACCAACAAAAGGATCGAATAAAAACAAAACGATATTTATCGGATTGGATAAAGCCTGCCGTTTGCATACTGGCGGTGGCGTGACAGCGGATTGACAGGAGCTCTCATTAAGTCTACTGAAGTCAAGACCGTCAGGCAGGACCGATTCCCAAGTTGGAGGCCAGCATTTTGGACTTGACTTTGATGTGAAGGCTGCCGTGTAGGTATTACGACAAATTCGGATTTTAATAAAAAGTGGATTTTTCTCTACATTGGTTAGGTAGCAATAATATTTACATTATAGCTTGTTGCAATACGTATTTATATGACAGAAGTGTGCAGTTGGCTACAATTTACCACACTCACTTTTTTTTAAATGGCTTTCCATCAAATTTATGATAATTTCGCTAACCACGTGTACAAAGACGTTGCTCGGTAACGACGCCATGACAGTAGGCAACTGGTTTTGTTCGGTAGTGGATTCAGCCCGTCGTCGCGAAAAGCACGTGTGTTCAACAACGCGGCGACGGGCAAAATCCTACAATTTACCAATAAAAATAAGTGTGTTTGACAGAGGGTTGAAACTTAAATACCTACGATAAAGTACGTATCATAATAGTAAAAATCATAGACATTCTTCGACTAAATAAATAAGCTTCCATTCGTGAAATGCTTAGCAATGCGACTTCTGTAATCGTAGTTAAGTGGTGTTCGTCAAAACCGATTGTCTGGAAGTATTGACCAGTGTCTACAGGAAGACAGCTGCCGGCGCCATATATTTAACGTTGATCAGTCGTATGTACCTAAGGTGGTGTAACCTACCCTTGATATGTTTTTCCCTGACCGTCATATGATCCGTTGACGAGAAGACTCAAGAGGAATCAAACGTTTATACATTTTAACACTGCTCGTGTCGTGTGACAATCGGTTTAAATCAATTTGCACATAAACCGCTTCACCGAACTCTCTTGCGGGTTACATGTTTTGTGAACGATTTATCACTTCTGGGACAATTCATACATATTAAGACTGCAGCCATTTAGAGGAGACGTTACATACAGCGCCCGTGGACTGATATGACAATGATGTATTCTTTGTTCGCGTATGAGAGGAGTGAACACAAGCGCTCGTTGCTCCGGCTCGGCTGTCGCAACGAATAAAATAAACCTCATTGATCACTTGTTGTATTAAATTCACCTTACTATTATACTGTTAGAACTCTATGAGTACCTATGTAGTCCTTGGTTTCAACGAAGGCATGATGGAACTCATTCGTCAGCTACACAACCTGTGTATATTGTACAGTCAAGTGCTAATATATGGGTACATACAACTTGCTCAAAAATATGTCCCATAATCCTAGTGTCGATGAAATATCGATTACGAAAAAATCTTATAATATCAACACTATTAGGTACAGTCAACAGTCAAGTGCAAGTGCGTTCAAGAGGTAAAGCTAAGTACATGTAATAAGCTTACTGTCACGATGCGCTACAATTGCTACAAACAACAAGCTGCCTAAGATATGTATAAGTAGGTTAAGTACCTAGTCACATCTGTCACATTAAGCCGCGCCTCCTTGTGAAGTGGTCCTTGTTGACACGGTTGTCTCTCGGTCATTTTATTTCGTACCCACTTGATCTAGGGTACTCGTAGCTAGTAAATGTCTTTAGTGATGCTTAACACTGTCCCAATAGCTGTGACTATTGGGACAGTGTTAAGCATCAAAAATAAGCATAAGCATAAATGTCTTTAGTATCAGTAGATGATACTAAAGACATTTACTAGCTACGCCTAACCGCTTAGGTTTGAGTGGGGCTGACCCCACTACAATATTAACCTTTGGATAACGTACTATGAATTCGGAACAAGTGCCGCGAAAGTGATTTCTATTTACGAATCCTCCTCCTTATCATGTCCTTATCTTATCTTATATCTTTAAACGAGCAATTCTTGTATATATATTTATTTATTTCGGGGATCTCTGAAACGGCTCTAACGATTTTGATGAAATTTGGTATGTGAGGGTTTTCGGAGATGTCAATCGATCTAGCTAGGTCTGATGCCCGGGAAAACGCCTAGCAAAGCTCGGTCGCCCAGATATTGAGATCGCGTTGCTTTCTACATTGTAAGACTTGACGCATCGCGAGGAACGGGCGAGTGATTTGGCGACCCCCGCGGACATCCCGCGCATACATTAGCTTGTTGACCGAAGGGTGTCTGCAAGAATTTGTCAATATTACAACTTTGGTCATACGCTGCTGGCTACCTACATCGTCACCCTAAGCGGAAGAGCCGTACATATTGCCCACTGTTCCAGTTTACGTTGACACGTTACTAAAGACCGTAAAGTGCGGTTTAGTTTTAGAGAATTTTCATTACATTGCAGGGTTTGATCGTATTCATCTTACTTCGGTTGCTCGTAGCCCCCCAATGTAAAGAATCTTGCATGCAAGCTCTTGCCAAAATAAATCGACCTTAAGTACCTACATTACGCAGTTTTACAGAGCGATTGAACTCATTATACGGATTATACCTCCGGATACGGATTGAACCTCTCTATAGAGTAGACTATGCCAGTCACGTACGTTACACAAATACACACACGAAACCCAAGGCTTTAAAGGAAGTATATAGCGACACTATCACATGGGCATACGTAAACAAATATCATCAATTCACCATCATGGGTATATCAGAATAAAAAACCAAAATTCACCTTGATACATGATCTAATGAATGTTACCTCGGCATAGTCATGATCAGTAGCTGTAGTATAAGTTTTTTCGAAACATTAACTAATTCGAACGCGTTTGCGTTTTGTCTCAAAATGTATGAAAGTGGTATGAAAACGTGAACAGCGCCTCTGGTGGTCACTAGTGGAAACTAAAACAGCGAGTGAAGAAACCGATGAACGCGCGTATTTCGAACTCGGTGAGAGCGTTTTCATACATTTTGAGACAAAACGCAAACGCGTTCGAATTAGTTAATGTTTCGAAAAAACTTATACTAGAGAGACAGCCACAGGGTTGATGTCACCGCCCTCACACAAATCGTTCGTTATAATACATATTTTAATACACTCGTTGTCTATGTAGTATGACGTCGGTTAAAGTTAGCACGGATTAAGCTACTAAAAAAAAATATTTAAACCAAAGCGATGAAGCCGTTAATTGCATCACCGGTAGTACGAACTACGAAATTTGTTGCGGACGAGCCGCACGCAGTGAAACGCGGCCTTTAGGACTACCGTAATTGACAGTGACCTCTTCTTTACAGCACTCATTAGCAAAACCATATAAATTTGAATGCTCGTCTACCTACTCGTTTATGACATCAGTTAAACCTTATACGCATTCTGGGAAAGCCTGCTAGATAGCTGGCATAGCGCTGCTGATAATAAGAGGGGAGAGGGCATCGGCCGGGGCATCGGAAAAAGCGAAACAAACTTACAACGACAGGCGCTCCTCCTCGGCAATTAGGCTGGAAAATACAGGTAGCATTTTATGCAGTAAGTATGTCAATTTCTACAATAGATGTCTAGTGTTTCTGCAATACCTTTCCTACCAATAAAATACCTATCTAGTAAGAGGGTATGCAAGAGGGACAAACGAGGGTTTGATAGGTACGAGTATAATATGTCCGACATACTAGTCGACATCATGCTAGTTTAGCAGGGCACTGGACAAGGCTATATATTTATGTTTTTTTTTAAATATTCCTACTAATATTATAAATAAAAAAATGTTTGAATGTTTAGATGTTTGTTACTCAATGACGCAAAAACGGCTGAACGGATTATGATAAAACTTTCAAAACGAATTTATAGGCTGATTTAACATATAGGTTTTTTTTTTCTTTTTCCCGCTTTTTATGTGTTTTATAGGGAGTGGAAGTTTAGTTTATAGTAGGTAGGTACGAAGTTGTGAGCAAAAGTATACTTACTATAATAAGTATAATGGCTTTTGTAAGATGCTTCTTGATGAAAAAGTTGCCTAATCAAATAGGTATGAGAAAGATGTCAGTTTTGTCAGTCACATGACTTAGAGGTATTGTATTGTCAAAAAAAAAAGGACAGAATGTCGTTGGAAGGTACCTTGAATCAGCGAAAAATACCTACATGTAGTGAAAAATCAACAAGCCACATTCGTAGCGCTCTGATTCGTACTACTTTTTACTTGTGCAAAGGTGGTTGGGCAATATATAGGATGTTCTGAACTGGTTCAGCAGTAGGTAGGTAAGTACGTTTCGGGCGCGGCCCGTGCGTCGGCACGGCGCAAAAACCGCGCCCAGCGCCACTCACTTATTTGTCAAAAATAAAACTTATGTCCCGATTATTATTTCAAGGGACGGCATCCGCTGAACCGCGATCCAGGCGATAAAGCGACAATAAAACGCATAAATAATTCATATTGGGGAGCCTGTATTGATTCGCAAGAACGTGTCTTAAATGTTTTATTGCTGGTGGTAAGTATTAATAAATGGGGCAGATGTAGACCTGTTCTTACGTTTTGTCCGATTGCTGGACAATTAATAAAATTAAAAGGCTATTAATTTGTACAAAAAGGTTTCATTCATTCCAAGAATTCGTGGAAGTTGAAGACCTTGCTTTTTCAAGACAGGTTGAACAGTGATTAGCTTGTACACATATGTAACTTGTCCATATGAGGTAGTTGGTATGAAGTTTTAAGTATATTATATTAGGTTACGCATGCAATAGAGTATTCAAGAGCAAGTTTATCCTAGCTAGCCATATCAGCAGCTCTAGTAGTATAAGTTTTTTCGAAACATTAACTAATTCGAACGCGTTTGCGTTTTGTCTCAAAATGTATGAAAGTGGTATGAAAACGTGAACAGCGCCTCTGGTGGTCACTAGTGGAAACTAAAACAGCGAGTATAACATTTGTTGCTAACCAATGAACGCGCGTATTTCAAACTCGGTGAGAGCGTTTTCATACATTTTGAGACTAAACGCAAACGCGTTCGAATTAGTTAATGTTTCGAAAAAACTTATACTAGAGCTACAGAGCTCACGATAAGGCAAATGCATTGTCAGGGTCGCCCTCATCGAGTGTAGAAAACGCTGAAAACTATTTCCTTTCATTTCAATGCTTAGGGAAGTTTTAAGTTTGTATCATAAAGATAATTTTGTTCCCCATACAAAATGACTACCCTATTTTAACCACCTAAGGGGATGAATTTTGAAATATATTATAGCCTATGTCCTATTCGGATGTCTAACCTACAACACTGGAAAGTTTCATCAGAAATCCGTTCAGTAGTTTTTGAGATTAAGCCGGACGTATCCATACATCCATCCATCCATCCGCACAAACTTTCACGTTTATAATATTATATAAGGATATGAATATGAATATTTGAAAATCCGTAAAACATTTCTTATTCATAATGTTCCTGGTAGTACTAAACGAATTAAAACTGGTTGCCACCCGCGTTAACTTTTTAATAGGGGTTTAATTCAATGTAAAATATTTTATGTAAGTAGGTATAATCTAATAAACTTATGATTATGACCGTAACAATCAACGCAACGTGTTGTCGCATTTGTACAGCCATAAAGTACAGTACTTAAGTTAATTACTTTGTTGCATATTTAAATTAATACGTTGTAATTTGTTATTTAAAAAAGCCATATAATAATCTGGATCTGTTTTATGATTTTTTGATTGATCTTTTCACTTTTGGGACCTACAGAAACCAAACGAAAAATATATGTTCTATCTTTGAAAGTAAATAGGTAATGTCTATGTTTCATGCACATGTGCATGACTATACCTTACTGGATCTTTCCGCAAATCTACGTAATTTGCGTGCAAAACATAGTACCATTGCTTCATGCAGAGTATTCGGAGTTCAACTATTTGTAACTTTGTCTATTCTTTGAGAAGTAAGCTATAGCTAGCTTACTAGAAGCTTAGCTAGAAGTGACTGCGCTGGATACTCTCTTTATCTGAAATACAACGGAACCCTAAAAACCGGCCAAGTGCGTGTCGGGCCACGCACAATGTAGGGTTCCGTAGTTGTCCACTCGTTACATTATGTGGACTAAAAAGTTCGCAAACTTATGCTTACTATGTTTTTGACAGAATTAACAAGATTATCTATGGTATCAATGGAAATTGTACGAAAGTTTGCTTTTGCAAAGTACATTTCTTAAGTTCGACTATTACTCGTTAACTAGTAATGTCTACTTAGCTGTGATAGTTTTTCTTTTAAATTCATCGTATATACTACCATGATTTTTTCACATGTCTAGTAGCCACCGTTTCGCTGGCAGGAGGAGGGGGGACACTTGACCATAACAAAAATTATCACTTCAAAGCTTAATATCACGCCAACCGATTCTTGAATCAAAAAATGCTCTTAGAAACCTTATAATATTTTTAAAAGAGCTATCCAACGGTAACCCACGCGATGGGGTTTGGAAGAAAAAAAAATTGCACCACCACTTTACATATAGGGGAGGTACCCTAAAAAAATTTTTTTTCATGATTTTATTCTACCGTTTTGTCGGCGTCATCAATATCTATACTCATACCAAATTACAGCTTTCTAGTACTAACAGTTACTGAGATAAACGTGGGACAGACGAACGGACCTTGTTTACTACGGAACCCTAAAAACATGCTGGAGCTCGGACCTTCGTATCGGAACCCTGTTGATTACGTTAAGTAGGTACTGGGTTATTACTTATTACAGTGCGTTTTGATTTTATCGAATCCTCAACAACCAGAAGGTTTTGCTTTTGTCCACATCTTATTTTACGATGCCAAGGCTTTTTATAGTCTCTCAGTTTTATTATGGAAGTGTTAAAGTACAAAATTTATTACATTTCGCGTAATTAATATTATTATAATATCGGATAAGAAGCTCTACAATGTAGTTTACTTATATATTTTAAAGTTCTGTAGAAGCTATGATTAATTTTGTAAGGTTAGTCTGTAGAAGATGATTAATTGTAAATAATATAACATATATTATCAACAAATACATGTATTGGTTAACTTGCCGAAAATTACAGATACGAGTAAGTATTAATAAAACAACATGTACTCCACATAGGTATGATACCTACTCGCAGCAGCGCCTGGCTGTAGTATTGTTCAGATAGTTGCGGCTCATATACATACATCCCTAGTGGTACGCCCCGATATATCGGAAGTGACTGTGCTAACATAGTTTCGTATTGTACTGTTTTATCTTTGCTCTACACGCGCCATTTGTGACGACGACGTGATAAGCACAGAAACAGAGCTAAATTCTATATTAAGTAATATTTAGACATACAGACAGTAATACTTCTTAACAGAGAGTTAGATTCTTTATGTCACACCTGGCCATAAAGCGGCAGTTACCGCACGCTCCGCGCGCGGGAAATCTCACTTCCTGGCTAGGGGGTGACATAAAATTTTGTACTTAACACGGGCGGTAATAAAGAAAGCTTAAGATCGCATATTTATTTTATCGCTCTAGCCTTCGGCTCGGGCGTCAAATACCTGCGATCTGAGACATTCTTTATTTTACCGCCCTTGTTAAGTAATGCACTATTATATCTTATTTAAATAAGTATCTTATTAGTTTTATTGTCTTTAGTTTTTATTCTCTCCTTGCTACGACACGTGGACAGATTAATAGCAGACGGTTAGTGTCTAGGTAATTCAGGAATTCAGTATTCTTTGAATACTCCATGTTCATGTAACATTATACTATCCCCACACCACATACCTTAATTTGCATAACTTATCATTCCCTGTACACAACAATAATTACATAATTGCTTCATTTTCCGATCAGAGCGCTCATTAAAATAGTCTGTTTCAGTGGATCGAATTACCTATTTAATAGGCAATTCAAATCAATTTACGACTATATAACTGCTTTGAGGACAATTAGCGTAAAGCATGCCACATACCCGTCGCATTCACTAGGAACTGGTGAAAAACAATGTAGGGTTGGAGACTCGCATCGAACCAGCAGCCAATGGGCGGTCAGTGCGAGTTGGACTACGGGCAGAATCATCAACATGTATGTATACACTCTAGGACTTATTGCCATGAGGTAAGGTCGATAACTGTTTACTTATTTAAGATGCGGAGTACTACGGAGGCGGTGCCTACTACCAACTAGACACATCAAGGTTTTCAAGTCCCGTTCAATGTTGGATTGCTGATATGAACTTACAATATATAAATTAATCATGCGTGTACACTAGTTTTTTGTTCGATATTTAAAGGTTACAGATGCATTTAAAAAGTGGCAATTTGTGTCTTGAATAATGGAGTATTTATTTTATTGGAAGTCGATACGTAGCCTAGGTACCTACAGTGAGGAGCCGTTTTGTATTTTGTACAGTTTCCACAAGTTTCCTCCACTAATTAAATATTTTTGGCACTCTAAAATAAAATTTACAATGCATATATACAATATACCTACATTGCGGACCCGAAATAAAATGCGATAGGGCAAGCTGATGCATGCAAGAATGATGATGAGACAATACCGTTTTAATAGAGCAGAGCATTGTTGTCTGCTGGCACAAGTAGGTACCTAACCTAAGCCTAACGGCCGGGAGAAGGTTAGCCGGTAGAGAAATGCGAGGGTTGGAAGCACTAGCGGTGTGGAGGAGGAGGACGCCGTGGGTACGGGGATTCTGGAACGCAGGAATGCTGGAAACAGTGGAAACTCAACTGCAGGCTATTACTTATTCTGTGCTGCAGGACTCTCCATTTTGAGTCCCTTTATAACATTCCTTCATGGACTTTAATACTAATACAGCAATATCTAGTTTTAAATCTACATATAGTCTGTAATAGTTTTATTTGAGCACGAATATTTGTTCTTGGGTCTTGGATGTTTTCTATGTATTTAAGTATTTATTTATCTATATAAGTATGTATATCATCGCTTAGTACCCATAGTTCAAGCTTTGCTTAGTTTGGTACTATAGGTTGATTTGTGTAAGATTGTCCACAAATATTTATTTTTTATTTATTTATATTATTGCTTAGCAGCTATTCCATTCGTGTGGCCTAGTGAGTTTGTACAATACATCCCTATACATTCACTGCAGTCTGTACAACACAAGAACAGTTACATTCGAAAGAAGCTTCATGTTTATCCAGTAGCATATAACTGCAACTGAATATGTATGTACGTCGTTGTCTCTACCTCAAATCCGGTCCGTAATTCATCTCATTATAGACAGCCCGCAAAAACCGAAATTGTCGACTAGTCTAATTATAAATCGTTTATAGAACTCTTGAAGCTTCCATAAAATTTTAAAGCGCCGAGGTTGGCATCAAAAGGGCCGCGGCTCGAAGATTTGCTCCACAAAATGTCAACAATGTATGAGTGCCGACAAAGGACGCGAAAAAGGTAACGTTATTCACAACCTGTCTGCCAGCCTACCTCACTCACCCCTGGCGTATGTTGACGCTGAGATTCGTAATGGGAGTGCGTAGTCGGAGGTGTTACTTACGCTGGTCGGTTGCCGTGAGGGGTCGGTTAGCGTGGCGAATGCGACAAGGGTCGGGCATGCGCGGCCCGCCACGCTTATTTTAAAGTAATCAGTTAATTGTGTGCCCTTAACGAGCGCCCGCCGTCGCGCCGCTCCCGAGACATTCACAATGCTTTCCAATAAGTAGTATCACTTGTGCCGAACCAGTTTAAGGCACATGGATTACGCGTCAACTATATGGGTACAGTACTTTTATCATCGTTTCAGCGCTTTTCATCATCACCTATAAATTATTATGCGCACTGCGGAGCTTTGGAATTCCCTGCCAGCGTCTGTATTTCAGAGTTTATTTAAACTAGAACCTTTTTAAGGCACGAGTAAAGGATGATTCACGCTAGACCGTTCCGTGTCCGGGCCGGCCCGTTTTCTAGTACAAGAAATCGACGACAGTCGTCGCGCGTCCTGTATTAGAAAACGGGGCGGCCCGGACACGGAACGGTGTACTGCGAATCATCCTTAAATAGGCATCTTCTGGGTGAGCTCGCATCACCGTCGGCCTCATCCTTGTTCTTTGTCTAGATATTGGCTACGAGCAATCCCATTTCTAATAATAATAAAACAATCTCATGTTCGCGGGTTTTAGCCATAGGTAGTTGTAATTGTGACACATGCGAATTCATAGACAAGGTGAACTCATAGCTCCTACGCTGACGCACACATGACAATGTGCATGTATAGCTCAACACACAACCATGGCTCACCCGCGCTCGTGAGATATAAAAGTACAACATTTATAAGAAACTGGATTAAGTGAAATGAAACAAATGACTAAAACAGATGGTATGTTGTTCATAACCGGTGAGGTGAAAATTTCAACTGTCTAACTATCATGGTTCATGAGATACAGCCAGGTGACGGTGACAGACGGACAGACGGACGGACATCGGAGTCTTAGTAATAGGGTCCTGATTTACCCTTTGGGTACGGAACCCTAAAAACGTATGCGATAAAGAACCCTTCAAACGGGAGTTAAGTCAAAAAGCCGTTACATTTATGTACGTATCTTATATCTTTAAACGAGCAATTCTTGTATATTTATTTATTTATATATTTATTTCGGGGATCTCGGAAACGGCTCTAACGATTTTGATTAAATTTGGTACGAGTATGTGGGGGTTTTCGGGGACGAGCAATCGATCTAGCTAGGTCTCATGCGCGGGAAAACGCCGAGCAAAGCTCGGCCGGGCCGCCCAGATATTATTACTTATCTAGCTACGCATTTTGTAAACACGGGATCAAGATAGACTAGCGGCGAGCCGAGTCGAGCGAGGTAGTGTGAAAACCACCGCACCGCGCCGCGCGCCTGACGGGGAAGACCGGGAGAGCGGGATGATAAGGTTTATATCGCGTGATAGAGTTGACTGACGACAAAATAAAGCATCTATCATTTACTAATACCACTCGATAGAAAGTGACAGATGCTTTATCTTGTCGTTTGTCACGCGATAACTGCGACGATAAGACGTGGCCGAGCTCGTTCTCTAGCTTTTCACGTTGCGTACAAACTTACAAGCTTCAAGGAAATAGGGAAGTATTATCTTAAATTGGTGACTTCTCGGGTATTATGTATAACAAGGCTATTTACACACTTAAACCAATTCAAAAAAGGTATCTTAATGCGTAACATGAATGTAGGTATTACATACTTAGGCGAATAAATGTTTTTAGTATTTCCTTATTTGTTTTCTTTATTTAAATAATAATAATATTTAAAAAATAACACGGATAAAATTAGTTAGGTACCTACCTTCTTAACTGGTCATTGAATTTCAATTTGCACTCTGACAAAACCAGTTGAAATTAAATGCAAATGTAGGTATGTATAAGGTTTGAGGCAGAACAAAAACATCAGCAAGAAGCTTAATAATTTTTAATCAAGAATTAATCGGTATTTTCATAATGAGTCGATACTTGTCACGAGCGGGTCGTGTTATGAGCATTAAAGAGCTAAATATCGCATTTTATGTCGCCGACGCCGCCGTGTGTGGTCCCCAGTCGCAAACAAGTGCAAGTCTTATCAAAACAACAGATCAAAAAGGCCTTATGCACTTATGAATCTCAACAAGTATACGTCCTGTTAAAAGCCTACTTGCGCTGCCCCCAGAAACGCTATGTTATAATTTATGCGAAATTCTAATTACTTACTGGCAGCAATCTGATATTATTCCAATTTGTATACCTAGTTATTGCAGGTCTGAAAGCCAAATAGCCTTAATCTTTAATTATTAGTCCGCTGATGACCGAGCCTGAAAGCCACTTAAACCTATTACCTAAGTTATCGACTAGTAGTGTTCTAGGGTTATAGCTTGGGTTTCACTTATTTCTGTTAGTCAATTTCATAAAAGTTTGATACTTTGAGGTCGTGACCTAAGCTTAAGCCACACAGAGAGCGGGCGGGCGGTGGCGGCGCGGGCGCGGGCGGCGGCGGCGCGGGCGCGGGCGGCGGCGGCGCGGGCGCGGGCGGCAGCGGCGCGGGCGCGGGCGGCGGCGGCGCGGGAGCTGCTTTTGACGGTGGCGGCTGCCGCCAAAGGCGGCTCCCGCGCCGCTGCCGCCCGACCGCTCTCTGTGTGGCTTAAGCTTGAAACGAAGTAGGCAGTACCTAGTGTACTTTTTCATTGCCTTTTTCAGGTAACCTCGTCATTATTTAACTACCTATGTAGAGTACTTAAGGTTTAAGATCATTTAATCTCATAAAGAATTATACCTACAATTCACTTAACTACATGAGATAAAACTTAACTAATAAGTACACAAATTTTGTTATGAGCGCACAAAGACAAATAAAAATGCTTAAAAAAATAGGCAAATAAATACTTCTTCTAGGTAATACCTATGTTTCACTATTAACATAATTTTATTCAGGACTGAACAATTAAAAAGCCTCATACTCGATCTAATGTACCTTAAACATTAATAGTTAATAGTTACTACCTACTAGGTGATATTAACTATGGGTACCTTTAGAGGTACATTGTTACTACCTCCTACTAACCTATTAATAATGTACTCTTTGGTTGGCAGGGCAGCCCAATCTAAGGAATAGGTACAGTAGAAGTCAATATTCAATATATTTTTTTAAATATTCAATATTTAATTAATTTATTATTAAAAAAACGAAAACTGCTGTTTGCAATGGGATCGTCTTCCGTTTAATATACACTCACCGGCAGAAAATTTGGCCCAAAACTTTTCGTGATTTTAAACTATATAAATTGAATAAATTAAATAATGTTTAATATATAAAAATTCATTTTTCTAAATTGGACCAAATTTTTTTGCCGGTGAGTATATAAATACCTACTACTTATCAAATATCCTTCTCACGCACTACTCATTGAAAGTAGTACCTACACTAAATACTTAGGTAATCGATACGAATAGGCAGGTACCTACCTACTTCTGTATTTCATTACGCTAAACACGCTAAATCTATGATCATAACTATTATACTTAGATTTTGAATTCACGAAAATTTGGTTAACTACGAAATTAGGTAGGTACCTACCTAGCTATACCTAATGCTCCCACGTTGGTAATCTTAACTAATGGAACTTATGGTCAAACATGGCGTTCTCACGCTTTTGTAATGAAAATAATGTATCTTACCCTTCTTAACACTTCATTGAAATAGGCCACAAAAAGGTGACAATAGTATCCCATTGATTAATTCTTTCACACCGTTAGCTACGGGAGTTGAAAAAAATTGCGCATCTGACACATATCCCTACACTTGCTTCACGTTTTTTTTCACGTACCTAATATAGGTGATGTGGATATTATTGTGTAGCCAATCGGTGGCAAATCGATAGATTAGGTAGGTTAAGATAAATAGATGGTCATAATAATTTTTGTATGTACTCGTATCGTGGGAACCAAGGAGTTAATGAATGAATATGCTTAGGTGTTTTTAGACGACTGTAATATGTATTTCTATATTTATATATCAGTGGCGGAGCGTCGATACAACTCGATTCCCACCGGCTTGCCTAATTTTCAGCCAGTTCAGTTCTTTTACTGCAGCTTATGAAGAATAAGAAAGGCAAATTATTTCCGGCTTCCCTAAAAAATTTTTTGACGCGCCGCCACTGTTATATATGTTATGTCTGTCTGTGAGACTCATTGTTCCCCTAGATCTTCTCAAAATTTAGTTATTTCTTAATATGACATGTTAAGTTAAATGCGTTTCATTGTGGAAAGTGGAATAGAGAGGTACTATGGGTCATAAACACATGAAAAAACAAAAATGGATCCCTCCTGTGGTCAATAGTTAACGGCTTATGTGCATTTGATTTATGCTTTTATCACATGGATTTATAGAAACCAAGACACTGTTTATGCGGGTTACTAGACCAATCTAAAATTAAGCTTTGTAGCCCTTAACTTTTGATATATTCACAGGAAAGACGCCAACCTAAATCTGTTTATGACCCAGATAGGACACTTACCCATCCCTGGACCGTTCTTTATATACAGGCTTAGTACAATAGAAAGTGCTTCCTCTTCTGAGGAAACATAAAAAGTGAGCGCACATTGTGGGAGCCACTTGCGGGATTGAGTCGCAGTCGAGTCGGTGCGACGGGACGAGACGTCAGGTTGCCTTTTGTCCGCTGGCGTGGCGGCGACCGTGGGACGGGCTAATCCCTTTGCGTGAGAACCTTATGATTCCACGCATTTTTTCTAATGTACCAGCATTACGTAGCAGCGCAGTTATTATTAGAGATCGCTTAGGTACGTCGACAGACATGTGGGGTACGCCTATAAATAGACAGACAGAGGACATAATGGAAATCAAGATATACCTACTTTGTATTTGCTTATATTTTAATTACCAATATAAAATCCCAACGAAGGTATTATGACCTGTAATTTCGAAAAGGTACGTGATTGTAGGTTAGTGTAAGCGTCCAAGTTACTCGCGATCGTTTATTTTACAGACATTAAATACGAGTAACTAGACCTAACTCGTTTGGAGTCACGAAAGTTCAAAAACTATGGCTTACCCTTACCGTCAGGCAATTGAATGTGTCTCTCCACTGAAGCTACGTCATTGTGATACTTGCGTAAAGCAAAATGATCCGCCAAATACAAAACTGCGCCATTTAATTGGGAAACCCTTTGTAATAGTATGATATGAAAAAATGCCAAGAAATTAATGGAAAGGTCATGAATATGCATAACCCTTTCAAAGCGACACTGCTATCCATCGATGAACCTATCGATATTCGTACCTACCTCGTATCTTCATTGACAGCAGCGCAAGTTGCATAGGTACCTAGTTAATTAGCTTTGGGAAAAAGGGATTATGTTCATTCCAGCTCAATACTCTTTGTCCCTTTCGGAAGTGTGTTTCAATTGTCCCCCATCTCCAGTCTTCCAACCCTTTAAAAAAAGCTCTAAACCCTTCGACAGCAATCAATGCATCTATTATGGCTCATGAATATGCAAAAATAACAATTAAAGGGGGCAATCAATATTGGTTTTGGTCTCCATATTCGGTTGTCATCTTGCTATCATTAAGTGTTTTGTTATTTTTTGTGGAAAGTTGCACCCTACCGTTGAAGATGATAAAAACGCGGTATCACCGTAACCGTTTATTTATTTATTGACCGAGCCAGCGAAGCGTCTCCGTTCCAGTTTCGGCAACGCGCACGTGACTCCTTCAGAGTAGCGGGCGACCATAGGCTGCGGTGTCCGCTTACCATCATGTAGACCGTACGTTAGTTTGCCACCATCGCCGTGTAAAAAAAAAGTTTGGGCAAAAATTCTTTCGCATGTCCGTCTGGATCGGATGTCCGGCTGTTTTCAACCAATTCTCATAATTAAATAGATTTTTTATCGATTCAGTTACGGTCGGCATTTGGAACGGCGGACCATGGGGTCAAAAACGTAAATATACATTATATTGTTTTGAAACTGCCTCTGGCTTTATAGGCCGGACCCAATAAAGCGATAGGAGTGCGCGGTTGGAGTTAGCCTGGTGGAAATCCAGGGAAAACCTAGGACACGACCACGCGGGCGAAATATCACTCGCGAGGCTTATCTCAGAGCCGCTCGTCAACTCGCCATTGACGTGATACACTAATGTGTATTGCGGCGAATGCCTATGGTTTTCGATATTTTCATCTCCGGCATCCACTTTGGTATTAGGATGGTATAGAAATTGTGATTCCTCCTTAAAGCCGTCCTCTCCCGGCGAAAAAAATTTACAATGCCATTCTTTTGTTATCTGCCCTGGGATCCCAGGGACTGGTAGGTAGACGACGGGTTAAACGTGGTGTCCTGTGAGGTAGTCGCAATTAAGAATTCTGGATTATTCCAGAATCAGCAAAGCGGTCAGCGTTTCAGCTGGTTCAGTCGGCGTCAGCAAAACACTATATTCAACAGCTCGTAAGCTTCAAAGCTATGAAAGAACAATTTCGCGCATCTCAGGAAGATCTCGGGTACCTATATTCAATCAAATGGGCTAAAATAAGAAATTTTTAAAGTGGCACGATAAAATGGCGTAGAGGGCTAGCAGTAGACAAACACTGATGGTATTTTTGAAGTGAAAACTTCTTTAGCGGCGCTGAGCACTTTTTGTAATCACCTCCTAATATCGTAATTACGATATTGGTTGGGAGGGGTCAATTTAGCTGGCTGGACGTGACCTGTCCGTGTCCTTTGGTCTGACGAATCGTAAGACCAGCAAAAGTTGACCCCTCTTAACAATATCGTAAGATGCACACGTCATCTGTTTTTTGATTGTAAAGTATTGTGGACACAATGTTACTCGGGACATATATGTATGTATATATGTAGATGGATTATTCGAATATGAATATGAATGAGAATGTGAATATGAATATCTTTGTTATTTAATTTATCATGTCATTGAGTTTTCACTTCTGCCGGCACTTCCGGAGTGCAACCCGTTTTTATGTTTATAAAACACTGTCTGGGTGCTTAAGAAACCACGGAGTAACAATATGGGTAGTTACTTAGTTTAGGATAAACCAATATAAAAACACAAATTTTATAAAAGCAAACTTTATTTAAAATTTTGCTCGACAAAATGTTCCGAATTAAAAATAAATGCATCAATATTAGCCGACAACAATACTTAAACAATCAATTAATTGATTGACTCAACCACACAGTCTTTCAGCAACAATTCACTAAACGTACAAAAATACTTTTGAAACGTTACATCCTCGCTGTTGTTGGCACTAAAAATATGAGAATAATAACACCTGTCTCTCTCGCTTTGCACTAGATAGAAAAGGAAGGATAATATAGCATCGAGTTTCAACAAGTATGGAGTTGACGCGACCTATACGTCACTGATAATGAGCCGTTTTCAAAAAAAATGTAGGTACATAGTTAAGGGCTTAATGAAAACAAAATTACGATCGCGTCCTTTGTGTAACGAAAGTTAGCCATTCAAAATATATAAGTCGTCGTTACACAAAGGAATCAATAGTTAAGTTTTGTTTTAATTAAAGCCCTTAACTATGTACAATTTTTTTGAAAACGACTCTAATATAAAGGTGCCGTCAGTATTACGGCATTGATTTACGTACGGTCAGCCAATTTCATTTCTGGGCCACTTCGTACTTTGTCATAGTGACATGTGAGATTTCCAGCAGCTATCATATTGATTTTTACTGTGTTAAGGAACGAAGTGGCCTAGAAATCAAATTGGTTGACTGTACAACTACAGTACTGTAATCTCACGAGCGCTGGTTGGCCATTGTTGTAGTTGTGACACATACGAACACATAGACAACGTGAACTCATAGCTCCTACGCTGACGTACACATGTACATGTAGCAACTGTCACTGACTGTCACAAACATTCAAGAGTTCAACATTTTTTGTTTTAATAAGTAAATTCCTTCATGTCGGAATTTCTTAGCAAAGAAAACTTTAAAAATTCATAACTCGAGAACTACGAAAAATCGGCTGACATACATGGGGTATATTCTGATAGCCCACGACGTGAGGAATCTAAGAAAAAAATATTGACGTCAAGGTTTGGGCCACCTTTATATTCAAAATAGTTATGTATTGGAAATTAATTTTAATTATATTAACCTTTCGCTTAAATTCAATTCGATTGAACCTTATCGTTGGGTATTAAGGTTGACATTTTAACCCACGCATGTGGTCGATAAATCGTACTATACTTGGAATAGGGTTAAATAAGTACAATGTCGGATACAAGAGGAGGAGCTTAGAGAGAGCGAGACGCGACTCGGCATCAAGTCCACCTGTTACCACTAAAGTGAGTTAAATTAGGTAGGTACGGTCAGCATTAAAAGTGGCTTGACGTTTGAAAACGTCAAAAATCTTTATTACAAGGGAATAGGAACATTTGAACTCTTTAATATGCCAAGCTACTTTTGATGTCGACTGTTCCACAAATCAACTTTGGGGTTTTTCCCCATTCGTTCCCAGTGGTAATAACTAGAAAACAATTCCAGTTGTTATTGGGGGTAAGAAATGGAAAAAAATCGCAGCTGTTCCCAGTGAAATAGGGGGCAACAGGCGGGAAGTAGGTCGAGTGGACATGGACATTGTCCGACAGATGGGACAACCCTACAGCTGAGCGATCCATTCAGTGAGGTGTGCGAGGGAGGTGGGCGCGTCGTCGCGGCCCGCGTCGGCCGAGCCCTCCGCGAGCGTCACGCGGCTGCCGACCTGCGAGAACGAGAAGTCCTTGCCGAGCCGGCCCAGCGCCGCCCCCCCCCGACCGGAGTCAGACGCGTCCACCGACTGCAGCTGGCTCGACTTCGTCACGCGCACCACGTTCCTGTCGATAATAGGTCCAGTCACAGAATAGTATTATAGTATTACATACAAAACGGACCAGACCCGCCCCGCGCCGAGGTCAGTTCCTTCTCCCCTGCGCGTCGTTTTAGTCCCCGATCACGCACGCGCCCGACGCAGGGACCCGGTGACGCGTGTCGTGTACCGACAGTGCCCGCCCACATTCGCCACGTCGCCGGCGTTCCTAGGCGTGCCACAGGTGTGGGACAGTGCGGCTGCTCCCTCGGTGAGGACACGCTTCAAAAGTATACTACAGTTGAAATGCTGCCGTATTGTATATAAGGTGTTTACTTATTAGTTGCAGATATTTTTACAGTTGATAGTACTCGGTCCCTGGAGTACCTCCTTTACATACCTCTTAACTGTAACTGGCCACTTCAAGTCAATAAACCGAACCATAATGACATTTAAGACAAACAATTGTTGACACGAGTGACATGACAGATAGTGTTAAACGTCTTGTCAGTTAAATGCACATGGTGATTATTTTTAGACGAAATTACAATGTTTTTTGTTCGGTAAATGAAAACAAAAATTTTATATGAAAAGATTTCTTAATTTCTATTTAAAGTTAATAGTTTTAAAGTAAAGTGCCATGTGTTAATAGTAGTTTATGCAACTGGTACATAATGAGGGGCATTAAAACACGAGTGTGTTTTATGAAACGAGCCGAAGGCGAGTTTCATAATAAGGTCACACGAGTGTTTTAATGCCTAATTATGTATAGTTGCATACACTAGTTTATCTACATCCATATATTAAATCCTCTTTTATGTGTTTCGTGTGGGCACTTCTCGCCGGCGTGCGCCATGTTTGCGTCGACAGGCCGGCCCGCGCCTCCGCCGCCAGCCCGCAGCTGTGTCTTAATTTTGTACGTGATCTCGTTAAAGTGTTATATTTCGTGATCTAATAGGGGACGCACGCAGCAGCCGCACAGTATATCATAAAGCGGGGTCTTATCTACGGCATTTGAACTTATAAAAGAGGATTTACTATATGGGTGTAGATAAAAGAGGATTTACTATATGGGTGTAGATAAAATATGATATGTAATTGTTGCCAACTCTTGTTAATCTTTAATACAATAGGAAAATGATTCGTCGGAGTATTCAAGAGCAAATTTATCCTAGCCAACGATATCAAAGCTCACAATAGGGCAAATACGTCATCGAAATCTATGAGGAGGACTATATATAAGGTGTTTATTTATTAGTTGCAGATATTAACTGATTAAAACAACAGCCTGACTAACCTTGATGCTAACTGTACAATCCATATGCATCAGAATCAGATATTCATTTGTATCATAAAAAAATATCTAGTAGTGAAGATTCAAAGGCCCAGGCGGCGTTAGGCATGAGCTCCGTGGGCCAGTTCGAGAGGCTCTCGCTTCGAGTACGCAACGCATAACTCGGACGCACATTTATAACACTGCTCCTTGCGCCATCAGAGGTCCTCGCTAAATCTACCTTGCCCACATCTAACTTTGGTTTCGCCCTGCCGCTCTTGAAACTAATAGCTCAGCAGTTACTCACAGTTCCGTGAATCAACAGTTGGGGTCTATGGGGATGAATTTGGGCTTTGTTGACGATCTTTTTGTGAATTTGTTATATTCTGTTTGACATAGATTACAGCAATTCAACTTTTTTTATTAAATTATAATTTCTTCAATAAATTGTTCTGAATAATTAAATTCAAACTACTATGTAATATAAAACTGACAATTTAAAAGTGCTTGTTGCTAGCCCTATTTGAATAAAGAATATTTTGAGTTTGAACTGGGAAAAAGTAACCCAAATTGCCCAAGACCGTACCAAATGGAGAGAATTGATTCGAGCCCTACAATAGAGCAGAGGGTAACTGGATAAAGAGGAATAAGCAGAAGACACTCACAGTTCCTTCTCCAGCAAGGTCTTGATGAGCTGGCTGCCCTTGGCGGTGGGCAGGTCCTGCTTGTTGCACAGCAGCAGCACGGGCGGGCTGAGCCGCTGCACCACCGGGTCCGACAGGATCGTGTACAGATACCTGCACACACAATATATTCTAACGTTCGTTTGGTTTCCTAAACCACCCTAAAAGAACAGAGGGCCTTTTGTATATTACCCTATGCCTTTATAACCACACCCCCTTCTATTAATTATGTTCATTTAGATAAAAAAAATGCTAAATACTGGCCAAGACCTATCCCATTACTAATTTAAAAAAATCAAGAAACAAACTGCTAATCTACAGCTCTGTCAAACCAATCAAATATCATGTGCTTCCAACATGCTCAAAATTGTTTTCCACATAACATAGCAAATGCCCTGTGGTTCTCTAAGAATGATAAAATGAATAAAAATTAATAAAATAAACTTTATTCTGTAAGTAGGCCGCAATGGCACTTTTACAAGTCAAACCCTACTATGAAATTCATGAACACCTTGAAGTGCCAATTGTACAGGAAGAGACTAAAAAGGAAAAATGTGTGTGAAAGGTGCCGGCCTCTTTGCCTACAAGTCACTATGGCACTTTCTGCCAACAAATCAGCTTATAGTCTACAGATCGATCGCCAATTAACCAAAAAAAATGAAATGAAAAAAATTAGATCTAGGGGTAAGTTGAAGCACTTACTCAGCCACATCCCGGATCTCCTTTTGGACTGTCTCAGAGTCGATGACGAAGATGATGCCCTTGGCGCTGCCCTTGTACTGATCGAAGAACTTATTCCGGAGCCTCTCCTGGCCCGGAAGGTCCACAAGCTTCAGCGTTTTCTAAAAACAACAAATCAAACATCAGTCTATTGAATAGATAGCTTGGACATACAGTTATTGACAACTACATACCTATATTGACTGGATGTGTTTACAAACATAGTGATTAGTCAATGTGTTATGAGGGAAAGATAATAATAATGATATTATTACACTTGAATACACAAAATTCTAAGGAACATAAGGTAAAAAAACTTCACATTATATTATAAATCACACTACAGAGACAAACTAGGTTCAAATAGGGTTGATTAGAATTCTAAGTGACAATAAAAATAAACATTGTTTATCTTCTTCTTTTTCTTTCTATTTCTCCAGTAAAAAGGCCCTTTTCATCATCAAGTTTAGATATTCTTACAAAACCAGGCGGCTTTCACTCCATCAGTTCGCTGCACCGCTGCAAGTACATTCAGTGGCGAATTGCTACCGGATGGTCGCGTCGTCTCGTCATTCGCTTGGTGTGGTCAATATTTGTTATTTACCTTTTATAATTTGGGTTTGTAAGTTGGCAATTTGTTAACAGTGCAACTTCTGTACTAAATAGTAATATTACTTATTCTGTGACAAAACCTAAACCTAACCAAAACCTGTTGCTGTTCTTACAAAAACAATGTTACTGTTTTTACAATAACTAGAGTATATCTTATTATTCTGGCTATAAATATCATTAAATACTTACACTACCAACTGTATAGTCCTCGACATTCTCCTTCATAGAGGTAAAGGTCTGCCGGTACTGCGAGTAAGAGAGACGCACAAACAGCAGGGTCTTGCCGGAGTCTGAGAGCCCCGTCAGCAACACCGAGCGCCTCTGTTGGCGCCGTCGGGAGATCAACCACCAGAATACTGAAATTGACATAATCAAGTTTATTGAAATTGAAATAATTGAGTTTATTTCATTATGACAGATTATACTGCGAAATCTATACCAAAAACCTTAGGTTTATAGTGCAGCTAATAACGCATCAGATAAAGGACATTGGGCTTTAATTAAATGTTCATAGTTTTCAAATTGTAGTAAATAATACAACACAAAAAAAAGATATAAGTAAAATCAATAAACTATGCAATGTTGGCACTTTTATAAAATGATACTTGATAGTGCACGACTTTGTCCAGTGCCAGCACTGTTAGCTTAGTAATAGACAGTAATATGACGCTTAAACCACGTGGTAATTAACTTCCACACAATGCTAGAGTAAATAAGAATAAAGATTAATCATTAGTTAAGAAAACACGGTATCATCCCAGATAGTCATAAAAATAAGAAATATCAAGACATAAGTTACCGAGTGTTGAAAACAAGAAAAAGTAAACAACTGCAAAATTATAGAGGTCAAGTAACTGTAAATAGTCTACTTACCCAGGGTAAAAATAAGGACAATCAAACTAAGTAAGGTTATGTATCGCGGATCGTTTAACATAGGTTCTGTGTGGATTTTTTCCTTGACTACTTCTGAATCCATTTTTGATTTCACTTAAAAAGCTGTGGTAAGAGTCCTGTTGCCAAAATTTAGCTAGAAAAACTAAAGTTGATCGCAACAACGTAAATACGAATACGTATCGGTATCGGTGTTCGTGGTGTTCGTGGTAATTTTTACTGACAGTGACAGCCTTCTGACAGCTGTCAGTTACAAGTGTAGCCATAAATAAACGTAAATTATGTTTGAAGTAAAGATTACTAGTAGTAAACAACGTTTTTAATCGTAACTTAAATAATCGAATCGCATATACACACAGGCTGGCTGGTATATATCACACACATGGTGTAATGTGGTGTAATGAGTATGTAGTAAAGTAAATAAATAAACAAATCAAGTGCCTTTCATTACATTATTGTATTGTATATGTATAATGTAGTGAGAGCCTCGCGTTTTAACAAGTTTTAACCAACTTATTTTGCAAATACCGAACGAAATACTAGCCTGGCCGCAGACGCACGGAATTCCGCACGGAAACGGAGGGGAGGGGAGTTGAAGCATCTCGCTCTTATATTAGAGCGAGAGGCTTCAACTCCCCTCTCTCTGAACTGAATGAAACCGTATCGTATCGGAATTCCGTGCGACTGCGGCCAGGCTTAGTAAAAACTTTGATGAGGATAACCAAAGAGGATAACATTAGAGGTGAGACGTACTAGGCAAAACGCGTACTGAGTCTTGCGAGTACGCGTCCACAAAAAGACTAGATCCAAAGACTAGGTCCAAATACGCGCTAAACCGACCCCGACCCGAGGTGCCCCGAAAGAATCCGAACGCGCAGACGAATACGAATAGCGCGGAACATAAAGACTCTTAGACGTTTTGAGTCTTCAGAGTCATCGTACGCCTAGTACTCGATACGCTAAAAGACGCGCGAGCGGGATCGCGTACTTACGCGTCCATGCCAACACCTATTCCAAAAACCTGTTCCCGTAAATACGTCTCACCTCTAGATAACATTGACTGACATTGACAACCTTGACAAAAGGAGAGGTTAATGATATTCAAACGAGAATTTCTACACTTGGCGAGTAGATTCCGGAAAAAGATGGACATTGACGTATCAGGTAAAGAAAAATATTATATCTAGTTGATTTTTGTATCTATCTAGTTAATTAATAGAGGCACTATGCCTCACGGTACTGACCGGGGGCCAATTTTTTGTTTGTAAATGTTTAGTTTTGTTATTTTAGATGTTAGTTAGTTTTAGTCATGTTTTTATAATGCTATGTATATTTTATGAGATAATAAATGTGTTTGTTTTTCTCATTAATACAGATTGTCTGTGCAGCGAATGTGATAGTGATAGATAATGTAATGATACAAAAAAAATCCATTTGGTCATCTCAAATATTTATGTTCACAAAAGATAAATTTTATTTTATAAACTTTAGAATTACGATTAAAAACGGGATATTTACCATGTATTTACCACCACAAATATACTATAAATAAAAAGCTTAATATTTTACCTCTACCTAGCCCCTTTATTTTTGAAACCGTTGTATTTGTTAAAACAAATCCTACATTATTTAAGCAAGTGTCCAGTGTTGCCAGATCTCCTGTTTTTACAGGAGATCTACTGTTTTTGGGGTGTGTCTACTGTTCTACTGTTTTTCCCAAAAAATCTACTGTATTTTAGAAATTTCTACTGGATTTCCCAAAAATTCTACTGGATTTTATAATTTCACTTATTCAATTTCTATTATCAAGAAGAAAACAATAACATACATATAACTTGTCAAGTTTCTTAAAGCGAGTGTAGGGGTAGTGGGAGAAAATGCGCAGCGTCAAACCGAATGGCGCTCTACTGTTCATACAAAAGTGAACTTTTTTGAACAGCAGCGTTTGTAAAACCTGGATGCGAAGCTGCATATCCGCAAAACTCGACCAAAGATCTCCTACACGTATACCTACAACTTTGCGGGACAGCTGCACCATGTAACCGCATATTCAGAACTAAATTTGGCTTTGCTAGCCACATTAGGGCATTTCATAGCTAATCCTCGAATCTCAAAAATCTTAATCGATTTTTCCATGTACTAACCGATACACCATTGTAATTTAAAGAGAAAAATAAACGCATTTGTATTCCTAATAACTGACGGAGTCGCTATCGCCGGACACGGCGAGGAGGACTATATATCTATAGTGAGCAATCGAATGGCAGCCATGGTCACCAAATAGTCATTATTTGATGTGAAGTTGAAGTGACAGATGAGATGAGATGAGATTTTATTTTATGAAATGGCTCTGTGGAGTGTGGCAGTTAATACTTAAGTACTATTATATTATCACTGAAATCACTATGAAATATGCATTTAGGTAAATTTTATGGAATAAATTTTGTCTACTGTTTTTTTTTCGAATCTCCTGTTTTTTAGGGCATGTAGCTACTGTTTTTTTCTAATTGGACCTGGCAACACTGCAAGTGTCTCATGTTTAATAGAGAAACTTACCGCGCTCATAATCTATACGCACAGTATTTTCTCGCACTGCCCTAATGAGAAAGAGCGTATTCTGTTTAGATGTTAAAATTTACAACAAAATATCTTTAGCTATAAGTATAAGAACTAAGCCATTGCATGTGTTTAAAAATGACCTAAGAAAATTATTAATAGCTAAGTGTTACCTACTATAATCTGTCCGACTTGCTTGTGGATAATTTAAGTGGTTAATTTTATAATATGCATTATATTTTACTTATTTTAATTGTTGAATGCATTTATAATTTTTTATTTGTCGACATTACTTATTATAATCTAAGTTAACATGCATTATATTTTTACTTATTTTAATTGTTGTTTTTTAAAAAAATAATTTGGTGACATTATTATGTTATTAATAACAGACGCAGTTTTAAAGGGATAAACTGTATATTTTAATATATGAGAAATAATATAACATAACGTATTGACACCTGAATCGATAAAGTAAACATGTCAAGCTATGACACACAGTTCATACGCAACAAAGAGGTTGAGGCGGATAGCACATATTTAAACTATTTTAACACTCCTACCAAATTTGAGCTATCCTCTTTCAACAAGATTAATACAAATAGAAATACAGACGTACAAACATATTAACAAACTAACTACTTAAAGAAGTAAACCGTTAATAAACATATAAAAGTCAAGTTTGGTTATGTATGTCCACTTTTGAGATCATACCAACTTCATGCCTGAACTTAACTAATTTGTCTCTAGACAGGGGCTTAGTTAACATATCAGCACATTGGTTATCAGTGCTGACATAGTTCAAAGTAATGACTTTTTCAGAAAACTTTTCTTTTACAAAGTTAAACTTGACGTCAATATGTTTGCACCGTTTATGACAGTCCACATTTTTAATCACACACATTGCACTTTGATTGTCAAGGTTCAAACAGACAGAGTGTTTAGGAGTTCCAGGAGAAGAATTAAAAAAAGCGTAATTATTTTTGAGGAGACATATTATTTTATTGCCTCTCGGTACAAAGCTTATGAGTAAGTGCTTAACAACTAATATCCTACATGATACATGCGAATCACATAGGCACGCATTTTGCGTTGCTCTTAGAATTTCGTCAGGAGCTTCTCTTCTTCTTGAACCACTGGAGCATTCTTCAACATGCCCCCGCGCGCTGAAGGGTGAGCTTTCATTGGCAAGGAGCATCAGCATTCAGCAGTGGACAAATCTTGGAGAATGCCCTTCGCACTATTCCTTGTGCTGTTCTGACATCGGCTACTCGGTTGACTCCATCAGTTCCTGGGTGAACTGCAACAATGCGTCCAAGTCTCCATTTTAAAGGAGGAAGATTATCTTCCTTGAGAAGAACCAGTGTATTCAGGGACAAGGAGTCACCGCTGGACTGCCACTTCACTCGTTGTTGGAGATCGGAAATGTACTCCTTGCTCCAACGGGTCCAAAAATGTTGGCGCAATTGCTCTACTCGTTGGTAGCGTGTTAAATAGTTGAAGGAGTGGTCTCGGTAGTCAGGAGCAGGCAGGGCGGTCATTGGCCGGCCGATGAGAAAATCTCCTGGAGTTAACGGCATTAAATCCTCGGGTAACGTAGACAGCGCGGTGAGTGGCCGAGAATTTAAAATTGCCTCGATTTTAACTAAGGTGGTGTTAAGTTCCTCATAGGTAAGCTTACAATTTCCCAGCACTCTGGTTAAGTGGTGTTTCGTCGACTTTACACCCGCTTCCCAAAGTCCGCCAAAATGTGGCGCATAAGCTGGCAAAAAATGAAAGTTTGTTTCGTCATTGGACGCACTTTCTGCTAACGAGTTACAATTGGATTTGAGGAATTTTGACAGTTCGTTGTATGCTCCAACGAATGAGGTTCCATTATCGGAATAGATGTTCGCGGGCTTTCCTCTACGCGATATAAATCTGCTTAAAGCCATTGGGTAGTTGTTGCTAGTTAGGTCACCGACTAACTCTAAATGAATCGCTTTGGTAGTAAAACATATGAATATAGCAACGTACACCTTTACCATCCTACAACCTCTCCCTTGACGACTAGCCGAACTGATTGGACCCGCATAGTCCACGCCTACGTTGGCGAACACGTGACCTTCGGGGGACAGGCGAGATTTGGGTAAATTACCCATTAAAGGGCTAAGTACACGTCCTTTCATTCGGATACATAGGATGCACTGCCTATAACATTGCTTAGCCAAATTTCGCCCGCCGATTGGCCAGTACCTATCCTTTATGGTAGCTAGTAATAGCTGGGGTGGCGCGTGCAATAATCGTTTGTGCTCATATTGAAAAAGTAGCTTCGTAACTCTGTGATTGGACTGTAAGATGATTGGATGCTTCTTTTCATATGAGAACTCCGAATTTGCCAGACGGCGACCAACACGCATGATTAAGTCTTCGTCTAAAAAGGGGTTCAGCTTTAGCAATGGACTACCCTTGGGCAAACTTTGTGAGTCTAACAATAACTTATATTCCGGGAATGAGTCGGCTTGAGAGATTTTAATTATCACTTTTAATGCGGCTTTTAGCTCGCCATCGTTTAAATATGTGGTTGATATTGGCCGCCTCTTACAGACTGATGTGAAACGTAACATATATGCAACTGCTCGTTTCAAACGTGAGAAATTAGAAAACCTATTAAAGTCGATGAAAGGTTCTTGAACACGTGTGGACAGTGTAATTTCGGTTCGAATTTCAGGTAAATTGGGGACCGAAACTGCACTTGAGTTCATTGGCCAACTCGAAGCATCACGCTTTAGGAAACTCGGCCCTAACCACCATAGGTCGAGTGACTTTATCAATTTGAAATCGACGCCTCGAGAAACATGGTCAGCGGGATTCTCGTCTGTGGGAACGTGTCGCCAAGAACAATTGCCTGTAATTTCGAGAATCTCGGCTACGCGATTTCTAACAAAAGGTTGCAGCTTAATCGGTAATGTTTTGAGCCAAGCCAGAACTATGGTTGAGTCTGTCCAGAAAGTAGTACTGCAGATTTGAGCTCGAACTGAGCTGATGACCTTTTGGTACAGTCGAGCTCCGACTAGAGCTCCACACAGCTCGAGACGCGGTATAGTCAAAGGTTTGATAGGGGCTACGCGACTTTTGGCTAATAACAACCTTACCAAAACCTCTCCCTCACTGTTGATGCTACGGGCATATACACAAGAACCGTAGGCTCGCTCTGAAGAATCACAGTAGATGTGCAATTCTAGGCGCTCGTAGGAGTCACACAAAACTCGTCGTGGGACGCGAATAGTATTGAGAACAGGCAGGTTTGAAACTATTTCTGTCCATTGTGTCAGAACATCTGAGGGTAGTTGCTCGTCCCAAGAAAGCTTGTGCAACCAGAGTCGCTGCATAATTATTTTCATTTTAATGACACAAGGACTTAAGAGCCCCAAGGGATCAAAGATCTGTGCAATAGTTGACAGAACATCCCTCTTAGTATTTCCCGTAGGGATAGATGCACCAATAGGAAAATATAGATGATCGGCATCTGGGTGCCAGCCTAGTCCCAAAGTTTTACTTGCCTCGAGGGTTCCAATATTTAAATTTACAGGGTCACAAGTGTCACAACCCGAGGGACTTACCTATTAACTGAGAATCGTTAGATTTCCATTTGCGTAAATGCATGCGAGCCGCAGCTAAAGCGTCAGTCAATCCTTGACGCAACCTAACTACCTCATCAAAGTCATCGCCCCCACTCAGCAAATCATCGACATAAAAATCGTGAATAATCACCTCACCTAGCTTTCGATCACTGCACTCTAAACCTATTTGCTTGAGGCACCTGGTTGCCAGAAATGCGGCACTAGCAGTTCCGTAACTGACGGTATTTAATTGATACGTTTTTAAAATATCAGTGTCAGATTCTCGCCAAAGTATAAGCTGCAAACTTCGGTCAGCAGGATGTACTAATACAGTCCTGTACATTTTTTCTATATCGCCTGATATCACATATTTGTGTTGTCGAAAACGGATAAGTATGGACAGTAGGTCGTCCTGGACCGTCGGTCCCACCATTAATATGTCATTTAAAGATACGCCTGTAGAACTAGGACTGCTAGCATTGAAAACCGCTCTTAATTTAGTAGTGGAACTACTTTCGCGTAGTATACCGTGGTGAGGGATATGATAATTACCATTATCTAAATCAGTAGGTACGTACTCGGACATGTGACCTAAAGCGCGGTACTCCGACATAAACTCAACGTACATCTTTCTAAATAATGGTTTATTTTTCCATCTACGCTCTAACGCCAAAAAACAGTGTTTAGCTCTTTGATATGAGTCTCCTAGCAGGTTCGGACTTTGTTTTAATGGCAGCCTAACACTAAAGGTTCCGTCATTTAAACGAACAGTGTTTGCCTTAAAGTGTTCCTCACATAATTTCTCTTCCTGAGAATAAGTAGACGACTGATGGCTAACTTCTTCCAGTTGCCAAAAACGCGTTAATTGGTTTTGTATGTCGTCATCAAAGGTGGAGGTATCACTATCAGAATTAACTGCTAAGAAATTACACCGAATGGGTGGGGATGGGGATCCATGGCGACTTGTGAGAGGACCTGAAACCAACCATCCAAGTTCGGTTTCACAAAGGATCGGTTGCCCATCACCCAGTTTAATTTTCTGGCTTCCTAATAAATCCCAAAATAAATCGGCTCCAATTATCATATCTACATCCGACGGAGTGTAGAAGTACGGATCTGCTAGGCAAATATCTGTAGGTATATTTAAGTTCGATAAATCGACCTGATGAGTAGGAACTACATCTGTAATTGCGGGCAAAACAAAACATTGCAACTTTGTTGCGAAACGCCCATTAAGCGATTTCATTTGAACTCGACACATCTTATTTATTTGTGACGAAGTGTTGTTTATACCTAGTACGCTTTTATTTACAAAATCAGTAGCCAGGTTTAGCCTAGTATACATTTTTTCTGTCATGAGACAGGACGTACTGCCATTATCAAGAATGCAACGTGCAACGTGTTCCTGATTATTACAATCGTATAGTTTTACTAACGCAGTTGATAGCAGTACGTCTTGTGCCCGTCAGAATGACTGCGATGTACTCGGCGCGACATTTGCTGACAGTGCAACCTGGGCTGCCTCGGCGCGGCCGGCGCCGGCCGGGAGGTGTGCGGGCGCAGTCTGCTGCAGCTCGCCGCTGATGACGCTCGTGCAATTATTATTGTTTACGTTAGGTCTAGGCATGCTATCCGATACGTGAATAAGTGTATGGTGTTTACGTTTGCATATCTTGCAACCAGGTTTTTTACAGTGATTGGCGTAATGACCACTACGAAAACAATTGAAACATACCTTGAAGTTAGGTAATAATTGCAAACGCGCCGCATTGCTTAGCGCAAGGAATTGCGAACAATTTGATAAGCAATGATCGCCCTTACATCTCGGACATGATTTAGTCGGCGGAGGCTGCTTATTGCTATTATTACCTACTCGCTCGTGCACCGTTATCATAGACTTAACCTTAGTTACGTTCCTAGTTTGTTGTGATGACTGAATGGATGAGAATTCTAGTGTTTCTAGTAAGTCGGCACGGTTTTGTAGGAAGGCTAAGAACTCACTAAAAGTAACTGATTCGTTTTTATCTAAGCCACCTTTGAACTCCTCCCACTCACGAAATGTTTTAGTGTCCAACTTGTGTGAAATTAAGTGAATGAGAAGTGTTGACCACTGTTTGACTGGCTCGCCTAGTGTCTCCAGGGAGCGTAGGTGTTTGTTGACCTGGTCGATAACCTGTTTAATGTGGCTAGACGATTCTCGAGTGATCGGTTCAATATTAAACAGTGCCGATACGTGATTTTGCAATAACTGTCGCTTGTTATTGAAGCGATCACATAGGAGTTTCCAAGCCATGGAGTAATTATCAGACGAGAATTCTACTGACTGTATGACGACTGCCGCGGAAGCCTCAAGGGAAGCCCTAAGGTAATGAAATTTATTTATGTCGTCTATTTCGTCATTTGAGTGGATAAGGCTGGTAAAGGTGTCGCGAAAACATAGCCAATTGTCATAATTACCACCAAACTTTGGCAGTTGTATCGTCGGCAGACGAACAATGTTATTATTTCCCCTCCGAGACGACTGCTCACTTGCTGCCGAATTGAAAGCAGATTCTAAGGTTTTGGCGTTAATGTCCAACCTTTCCTGTGCCAAAGCAAGTATTTTAAAATATCTGCTTTCAAATTCAGCTCGTTCGGACATCTGATCATCAACATTGGCAGAACTACACTCAATTTTAAGCTGAATCTCATCGTAATGCTCATACAAAGCCTCAATTTTACCCATTCGCAATCGTAACTCGTTTACCTGTGCTGACGTCAATGAAGAAGTGCCCAATTCATCTAGGTACCTCTCAAATATTGTTAACTTGCCCTTACAGCTGCCACGCTTGCCGATCAGCTCTTTTTCCTTTGCATCTAGGGTTGCCAACCGTCCCGCCTCAGGCGGGACGTCCCGTTTCCAGCACCCTAGACGATGCGTCCCGCAGAGGATGCGTGCGGGACGCCAATTGTCCCGTTTTCAGGCCTCGGCAGAATTATAAGAACTGGAGCGAACATTTTGAGGAAAGAGTGCACAACTTCGATAAATGAAAATAAGTAATTTGTATCCCGCTCCCGGAGGACCGTACATACTTGAAATAGGATAATTTTTAGCTCGGAAATCATCCACTAAGAACGTATATCGCGCGGGAATAAATAATGTATCCTATATCACAATTATACGTTAACAATATTGATAGAGTGCGCGAGTCCCGCATTTTTTAGCCAAGTCCCGCAATTCTACAACAAATGTCCCGCAAATCAGAGCGCATAAGTTGGCAACCCTATTTGCATCCGACATTTTGGGAAGCGAGTGTAGTCAACCTGGAATATTTAAGTTACAAATCTTCACTAATTAGGCAACAATTAACTTAAGGTACTAGCACGTAAGCGAACTGGAATTAACGTTTAAATTTAAGTAATTTAATAAAATAAGCTCTTAGGTTTTTAATTGATTTAAACAATGATGGATTTTTTGAATCTATCAGAATACAATTAATGGCTAGTGTAAAGTTAGCTTTCAATTAAAGTTTCAACTTAACGCAGACTTAATTACATGTGTTAACAAGCGGTCTGAGCTAGAATAGCATAAAATTATTACAATAATCACAATTATAATGTGGATAAATTTAATATATTGTAGTAAAATCAGACCGGTACACTTTAAATTGTCTTTAACTTTGAAACACTGCTAAGCACGTGGATACTAACCTTGTCACAATTTAATAATTACGCTAAATAATACCTGTAGAGTGTTGGGTGAAATATATTAAAAACACTTAACACTGGATAATCACTTTTCCATTAAAGTTCAATATTAATTTTAAATCTCGACCACTTTAAAAGACGATCCTTTGTTCCATGGAATGTGTCACCCGGTGCTTTAGGTTAACTCTCCGTTAATTATCTCCATATTTTACTCGAATTTGTAAATCTCGTCGCTGGTATCTTCGATCCGGCTCGAAGGACCATGTTTAGGAGTTCCAGGAGAAGAATTAAAAAAAGCGTAATTATTTTTGAGGAGACATATTATTTTATTGCCTCTCGGTACAAAGCTTATGAGTAAGTGCTTAACAACTAATATCCTACATGATACATGCGAATCACATAGGCACGCATTTTGCGTTGCTCTTAGAATTTCGTCAGGAGCTTCTCTTCTTCTTGAACCACTGGAGCATTCTTCAACACAGAGTCTTGATTGAACTGACCGATGTCAGTCAGCATTTGTCTAAGCCAGATGGCTTCTTTCGTGGCAGCACAGGCAGCCATAAATTCCGATTCAGTTGTAGATAGTGCTACAGTCTGTTGTCGTTGACTTGCCCACGTGACAGCTGCACCATTTTTCATAAATACATATCCAGTAACAGAGCGTCTGGTGTCACGATCATTGGCGTAATCAGCGTCACTGTAACCGACTAACTCGCTTGCCATATCTGATCGATAGCAGAGACCAAAGTCCTTGGTGGCTTTCAGATATTTAAGTATTTTCTTGACAGCGTTCCAGTGATTCTGATTATAAGAATTAAGGAATCGACTCACCAAGCTGACGGCGTACATTATATCTGGTCTGCTTACGATTGCGGCGTGCATCAGTGATCCCACGGCTTCTCTGTAGGGAATGTCGTCCACGCTTTCATTTTCATCCTTCTCCAGCCTCGCATGTGGATCAGCAGGAACACTGCTAGGATGGGCATCGTTCAAGTTAAATTTGTTTAACATCTGGCTGATGTACTTTGTCTGATGAATGAAGATGTATTTCTCACATTTCTCTATTTGCAAGCCGACAAAATTAGTTGGTGAACAAGTTTTGAGCTCAAAGTGTAACTCGAGATTTTTGATTATATCTTGCAAGATAGCTTCATTTTCACAGAATAAAAGTCCGTCATCAACGTAAATCAAGAGGTAACATTGAGTTTCATTCACTTCTCCGACATAAACGCATTGATCGGCATTACACTTTGTAAAGTTAAATTTCTTTAGTACCGAATCGAACTTCTCATTCCAACAGCGGGGTGACTGTTTTAAACCATAAAGCGATTTTACTAATTTACATACCTGATCCGGTTTTGCGTCTAAGCCTTCAGGGGGAGTCATATAGATATTCTCTTGCAACTCTCCGTAAAGAAAGGCGGTCTTTACGTCGAACTGTATCATTTTCAGATGATGCTGAGCAGCTACGGAAAGCAATAATCGAATAGAATCGTACCTGACTGTCGGTGAAAACGTCTCCTGATAGTCAATACCTTCAGTTTGTGCGTACCCCTTAGCACAAAGGCGTGACTTGTACCGGATACCTGTTGGCTCGTCCTTCAGACGGAAAACCCATTTGCAGCCGATCACTTTTGCATTTGCTGGCTTTTCTACTAAGGTCCATGTTCCGTTCTTTTCGTGAGCTTCCAGTTCTTCGTTAATTGAGACTTTCCATTTTTCAGCTTCTTCAGAGTTAACAGCCTCCTGGTAGGTCAGCGGCGTTAAATTAGCCTCTTCGCTGTAGCATAAATAGCTGTTTGTTTGAGCTGGCATCTCTGCATTAGCTTTAGCTGGCTTTCTCGACCTTAACGTCATTTTGTTTGTTTCATCCAGAACTTCAGTTTCGGCTTCTTTCTTCTTATCTGGCAGGTATTCAGACCCTTCAGATTGCTCGGATTCTGCGGTCATTTCGCAAGCTGTCTGGCTTGAGTCATAGTTGGACGTATCATCATCACTACTTTCTTCTAGCTGCTGATCTATTGAACAGGAATTTTCGTTTGTTAATTCAACCGGAACGAAATTTCTTTTCACGGTAGATTCTAGAAAGACAGCGTCTCGACTTTTCACGGCAATTTTAGAGCCGGGCTTAATGAACCTGTACCCGCTTGTATGTTCACAGTAGCCAATGAATATCATTTTCTCGGCTTTGGCATCCCACTTCTTTGTTTTCTCCTTCGGCAGATGAACCATAGCTTCACACCCAAAGGTTCTCATATGACTTACATCTGGTTTTGAACCTGACCACATTTCATGAGGGGTTCTGTATGACAACGCTCGAGTCGGTGATCTGCAGATGATATACGCTGCTGCGTGCACTGCTTCAGCCCAGTACAGCTTCGGAAGTTGGGCGTTCAGGAGCATGCACTTTGCTCTCTCAACCAGCGTGCGGTTCATTCTCTCTGCCAGACCATTAAGTTGAGGCGTGTAAGGCGTGGTCGTTTGGTGTACAATGCCTGCTCTCTTCAGGAAGTCTGAGAAGTCCCTATTTACATATTCTGTGCCATTGTCTGACCTGAGGCACTTAATCTTACAATCAAGTTGATTTTCTGCTTCATTCTTGAACTCTTTGAACTTTTCGAGCGCTTCTGACTTGCTTTTCAAAAAGTAAACGGAAACTTTCCTCGTGTAATCATCAATCAAAGTCATGAAGTATCTTGCACCTCCCAGTGACTTTGTTTCCACAGGGCCACACAAATCTGAATGGATGATTTCTAGCTTTTTAGTAGCTCGGGAACCTTCCTTGTTAAACGGCAGACGTGTTTGTTTCCCTTCCAAGCAAGTTATGCACACGACAGAGTCTTTCGACGACATTTGTGCACCGGTAGTCGCTTCTCTCATTTTGTTCAAGTCGGTGAAGTTTAGATGGCCCATGCGCTGATGCCACAGACAGGCGTCCTTGCTGTCAACGTCTGATATGTATGCGTGATGCTGATTTGTGTCCAGCCGGTACATATTGTTGATCAGGCTTGCTGTTGCGACAATCGCATTATCTTTGTTTAGTATCAAACAGCCTTTTGCATTAAATCTCACTTGGCCACCATTCTTAATGATTTGACTCACGGACAGTAAATTAGTAGCAAGATCTGGCACATAGAGGACATTCTTGAGGAGAATTTTGTTTGGCTCGCCTTTGATATTACATACATCCAGAGATACTTGGCCACAGCTCTTGACCGACAGCGACTTGTCATCAGCAACTTTAATAAATTTGGTTGAGGGAGCTGTCATGTCAAACAGTATGTCGTGGTGCTTCGTCAGGTGCGCCGAAGCACCCGAGTCAACGTACCAATAGTTATCGTTTGATGTAGTTGCCACAAAGGCTGCTGCATAGCTTGAGCATTGACTCTTCTTCTTATTCTTTGACTTGCACTCTTTGCTGATGTGCCCATATTTATTGCAAGTATAGCAACGCGGTCCCTTGCCTGTTTGAGTCTCATTGTATTTCTTGGTGTAACCCTTATGGTTGGAACCATGTCCATAGTTCGCGGCAAAAGCGTTAGAGTCGCTTTGTCGAACATCTTGCAAAAGTTTTGCTTTCACAGAGTCAGCGGATATTTTCACACCAGAACTTTCCATCGCCAGAATCATGGGTTGATATCTTTCCGGAAGACCAGAGAGTAACAGTGTACCGAGCCACTCATCGTCAACCTTAAACCCGATATTGCGTAGTTTGTGTGCCGTACTCATCACTTTGCTGACATATTCCTCGATATTGTGACATCCGTTCAGTGTTGTCGTAATTAAATCTCGTAGTAATCCCACACGTCGCGTGAGCCCAGAGTCATTAAAAGCATTTTCCAAATTTGTCCATACTTCTTTCGCAGTCTTGGCTTCCTGTATGTGCACGTAGTTGACTGGATCGACTAGTAAGATAATCTTTGATCGTGCTTTCGTATCTGACTTGGGGTCTACGGTACCGGAACCTTTAACACAACTCCATAGTTCTTCGTGCTGCAAATAGGTTTGCACCGCAAATCTCCACGTCGGATAATTATCCCGTCCCGTAAGTTTATCAATAAAAGCGAAAGAATTATTCGAAGACATTTTCCGGTGAAAAAATTTTCTTTTGTTTTCTCGCGTCAACGGACGACGAACAAATTATTTGGAAATAAATTTCGTATATTTTATTTTCACTGCACTTCGGATGACTAAACTGGGCTACCGGGGCCCTTAACCTAATAACAGACGCAGTTTTAAAGGGATAAACTGTATATTTTAATATATGAGAAATAATATAACATAACGTATTGACACCTGAATCGATAAAGTAAACATGTCAAGCTATGACACACAGTTCATACGCAACAAAGAGGTTGAGGCGGATAGCACATATTTAAACTATTTTAACAGTTATGACTTGAAATATATGATAATTATGATATTAATATATGAAAATTATTGGACAATGTATAATGTATTCTGACTACTTTAATTATAAGTTTTTAATTTGTATGCCTATCGGCGAAACATAGCGTTCATTATTATCTATGTACCAACACTGTTCCCTATGTTTACGAATAAATTATTATGATTATGAAAATATCCAGTTTTTAATCATAATTCTAATGTTAATGACCATGTTAGCTTAAAAATTTCATATACTTTTTTTTATATATTTTTAGGACTGAGGAAGCAATGCAAAAGTAAAGATGAAGCATTTCTAGAAAAAGATTTAGCGTCCAAAGAGCCGATTGGGCAATTCAAGTCTTGGTACGAAGAAGTCTGTGCCAGTAAAGATGTTATTTTTCCTGGTGCCATGTGTCTTGCCACCGTGTCACAGTCAGTATAACAATAATTATAATATATTTAATTAATTTCACATGTCAGTAGGCCTAGCACGTGTTGCGCTCGAGATTATGTCGGCGTATCTCGAGCTATCCGTCACTTTCTAATAGCGCCAATGCCGCCAATCGCCAATCAGAAAAAGACGCGTAGCTCGAGATAAGTAGAGATACTCTCGAGCGCAACATGTGCTACGGGCGCTGTACTTCTTAAAATTTAGTTTGCGTTTTTCATTTATGCAGTGATGGATTTCCGTCAGCCAGACACGTCATATGCACTAGCTTCAGCAATGATGGTTTCAAGTTTTTTACTGATTATGGGAGTAGAAAATGTAAAGAAATGGCAAGTCTCAGAAAATTGTATTCTTTATAGTTTATGTAAAGGTGTCATGATTTTATAGCTTATTACCTAAAACCGTTGTATTATTTTAGGATCAGAATCCAAATGTAGCAGCAACGTTCTACTGGGCTGCTTGTGATAGATCAGTAAGAATAGAAGGACACGTAGAGAAATTACCTGTCGAAGAATCTATAAAAGCATTTCAGTCACGCCCAGTTGAGGCTCAACTGGCGATATGGGGCAGCTCACAAAGTACTCCTATCGAATCAAAATATTTAATTCATGAGCGCCAAAGCGAATTAAGAACACAATACCTGGAACCCGGAAAAGAAATACCAAAACCCGATTACTGGTAGGTTACCACATTATTATCACCCCTAGCGTAAATAAGCTCTACTACTTGGCATAGGCATGATGAAATTTCGCATCTTTTTCCCTGTGTGTGCAGTAGAATCTGCTAAATAAACAAGATATAAAATTGTTAGACTCCAAATTCTAACCCACTACTTATCTTCTTTTGTCTAAAAGTATAGCCTGGCAAAAAAGAGTAGAAAATAATAGGGGCGTCGCTTATATGGCAACACGAATAGTTCTACTTTATTTTCAACTAAAACATTTGTAATAATCAAGTAATAATTAAGAAATATGTTAATGAATTACATTTACTAGTAACTAAACTAACTAAAGTGAGAAAAGACTATTCATTGGCCAGGTGAAATTTAAACTTAAAACAAAACAATTGAGAAAACTTTATTTTTGCACGTATTTATTAAGATATGTTTCCGAACGCAATTTCATCCATAAATCGTCATTGTACCTTTATAAATATAGATTAGATTAGATAAAATTTATTTATTCAATCTAAGTAAATGCAGAGTCCACAAATTCAAATCCGCAACCCGCAACACAGGCTTCATCAGGTGCGCACATAAACAAATAATCTAAAACAAAACAGAGCTACACCAGAGATAAAATCCGCGTTAGATTAGATTATTTATTTCACGATAAAATTACATTATAAATTTGCATAGATGTCAAAATTATAAGAATAGTTATCATGATCGTCAAAAACAACAAAAATAAAAATAACAATGTCTACAAAAAACAAAAAATAATCAAAAATCAGATATATATATAATAAGTAAAATCATCCACGCATAATATAGTACACAGAAATGATTACGAACCCGTAATTTCAGGCATTTCAGCACTTTTTAGATAAACTCTGTCCCGTTTCGACAAAGTAATTCACGCGTCAAATTCAGTAGCTCTAGTATAAGTTTTTTCGAAACATTAACTAATTCGAACGCGTTTGCGTTTTGTCTCAAAATGTATGAAAGTGGTATGAAAACGTGAACAGCGCCTCTGGTGGTCACTAGTGGAAACTAAAACAGCGAGTATAACATTTGTTGCTAACCGATGAACGCGCGTATTTCAAACTCGGTGAGAGCGTTTTCATACATTTTGAGACAAAACGCAAACGCGTTCGAATTAGTTAATGTTTCGAAAATACTTATACTAGAGCTACAGCAAGTCATCGCTTGAGTATAAATAAGTTCACGGCTGGAACTACAGGGTGGCCCAAAAATACGTTGACACGGAATTTTTTGGATATTTTTTTTACGACACGACTACACGATTTTTGTAAAAAGCGTTAATAATACTGTTATTAAACTAAACAAAACACTAGTTATCTGCAAAATATTCCCCTTTGGTTTTACACCTGACCTTAATCGATTAAAGTATTTGGTCAACCTTAAAGACAAGGGCCTGCGTCACTAAACTTAGAAATGTACATTGCTCTGAAAGCAATACTTACCAAAAAATTGGCAAGATAACGTATTAGGGCGTGCGGCATTTTGCTGGTCAGTTTAACTTACGTTTGCAATTGTGTATCAAAGCCAAAGGGGAATATTTTGCATATAACTAGTGTTTTGATTAGTTTCATGATAGTATTTTTAACGCTTTTTTATAAAAGTTGTGTAGTCGTGTCGTAATCAAAAATATCCTAAAAATTCCGTGTCATCGTATTTTTGGGCCACCCTGTACGTATTATTTTATCCATTATCTGGCGATTTTATTGTTTCAACTGTGATAAATCAGCGAAATTGATTAAATATGAATTAGTAAACAAAACTCGTGACAGACTCATGACAAAGTTGACAATTTAATCGAAGTTGCCAGGATCGAAAAAAATAGTTCAGTTTCTAGACTATTTTACCAAGCTATACTCCTAATAACCGTTAAATTTAAGTTAGGAAAGACTGCTTACGTAGTCTAGACATTAATAAGGTAACCTAGTTTTTAGATTATTTGCTGTGCCCTTACGGGATCCATTATGTTTTATTATGTAATGTGTGCAATAAAAGTTTTAGTTTTGAGCTTATAATCCACTTTGCCCTATGTTTTATAGTACGACACTATGATCGTACGATATTACAGTCGTATTATGAATGCTATAGGTATAGATGATTGTTTTATTTGCCGGGGAGGATACATAATACAGCCGAGTTCTATCGAGTTCTGGCAAGCCCAATCTAATCGACTCTCTGACCGAATAAGGTTTAGAAGACCTGAAGACGCAGAGCATCCCGATGGAAAATTACTTCACAAAGGTGAAGATGGCTGGGTCTATGAAAGACTTTCTCCTTAATTCGTTTTCCAAAAAGTGTCTCATGCGATAATTCTTTTGCTAAACCGCTAAAAAACATGCTGGTGAGTTAGTTCTGATGACATTTACTCCCTTGTGTATTTTAACAGCATGTAAAATACTTAAATGATAAGATAAATCTCATTATCTAAGCTAGTTGACCTGTTTTTTAGCGGAATAGGAGAAGATTCATATTTATAAACTTATCATGGAAATCTAATTTAGTAATTCTATGACGCGTGTTAAAGAAAATTATATGATTTTTATACTCTCTGGAGCTTTCATTTATGTAGTAAGAAAATAAATCATATTTATACTACTTGCACCTAAAGCTTTTGCATTACCTAGGTAAATTGCCAAAAAAAAGAAATTCAATTTCAATTTATTTCCCATGTAGGTATACATTGATATACTTATGTCCGTCAACTTTTACACATTTTCGACTAAAAAACTATTGATAATAACATATGGTTAATTAAGTCAGCTTATCATTTAAACATTACAGTCATTCCATACATATTTTTCTGTTAGGTATTCCGTCACTTAATAATAAGATTTTTCAGTTAATTTCAATTTTACAAGTTTCTTAAATGTATGGTCTGGTAAATCTATTATATGCTTAGGAATCTTGTTATAGAAATGTACCGCCTGTCCAATAACTGATTTCCGGGCTTTGGCAACTTTATAGGACATTATAGGAGTGTATGTCACTGTTTTTCGTAAGACTATTGTAGTATCTTCTGGCATACATAATGACTTCATATATACAGTAACGGTAGAGTAATAATGTTTACCTTTCTAAATAGATCTCTCAAGGATGTTCTTGGTTTCAGATTGTAAATAGCACGAACAGCCCGCTTTTGTAACACAAATATGCTATCTACATTTGCAGATTTTCCTCAAACCACAATATTTCAATGCTCCCTGCATAATACCTGGCATAGACGTATTTCTTATTAGTCCGCTCACTACGCTTTAAGAGGATTGTGAACCTATCGTGCGAACGAGAACAGGAACAAAATATTCCGCATAAAAAAAATGCATTCCGGAATATTCTTGCGTGCGATAGATACAATCGTCGCCGTCGCCTAATTTCTCGCAGAATTAGTGCTTCGTTTTCCACCCCTTAAACCTGTATCAATATCAAACCATTCATTCAACCTTTACCTTTATTTTTTACAATATTGGCTTTGATCGATTCCTTACATCCTTAACTACGTACGTTGTTTTTTCCGTAATTTTTTCTAGTTTATGAAATACCTAATAGCGAAACACGAAGTTTTCTTGTCAAAAAATCGAAACTTTAAGGGTCCATGTTTTCAATTGTATGCAATATCAAAACGTATAAACCTATTCTAGCAATATTTCTTGACTTTCTACGATTTCTAGCAATTAATAGGCTAAAAACTAATCATGTTTAAAATTTGGAGCTTGTGGGTATGCTAGAAGTACCTATTAGACTTTTGATGTCAGGATGTCAGTGACAAAACTAAGAAACTTTGAGGGTCAATAGTTCTTAAAATAAAAATTCAAATTGAATGTTATTGAGAATATATCTAACCCATATTATGCCCAACATGTTACTGAAAGTTCAGGGTGCTAGCTTTAGCTAGGAAAAAATTACAGGATGTTGAAAATGGCCTGAATGACTTCGAGAAAAGGATGGTATGGTATGTACGGCCGTGCACGACCTTTTTGCTCGACTTGGCGGGGGCACTACCGTGCCCCCAGATCATGAAATAAATAATCTAATCTAATCAGTGTTCGCTCCTCGAGCAGTGTCACACTGCCAGCTTTCCTGTCCTCCGCGTACAGTTCGCTTTCTCTCGTCGGTATTATTTTAAATAATTCACAGATACCTGACGTAGAGATTGCGAGCTTGGCGGAGGCCAGGGGGGCCTGGTGCGACTCGTGCCCGGGAACGAACATACCAGACATGAGGCACATTCAAAGGGCTTGGGACACACCTCGTCTCAAAGCCATCCACTCATCCCTAATAGACAATAGTCCGGACGACTCGGAACGCGCCCGACTCTTGACTGTCTCCGCACCTGAGTCGGGCCACTGGTTAAACGCTCTTCCCTCGCGCAACATAGGTACGGTTCTGAACCCAGGTACGCTCAGAATTGCGATAAGCGCTCGCCACCGCGCCTCGATACCCTCATCATTAGAGCCAGCAGGTATGACAAGGGACGATGGCAAGCGCCCTGACGGGGTAACTTTGGTGCCGTGGAAGCTCGGGAGGGCCCTGGTGTGGGACGCGACGTGCGTCGATACGTTCGCTCTGTCCCACATTCAGGCGACCCGTTCCCAGGCCGGCGCTGCGGCTGATCAGGCCCAAATACTCGTCTCTAGTGCAGAGCTACGAGTTTGCGGCGCTTGCAGTCGAAACCATGGGACCCTGGTCAGCCGACATGAAAGCGTTCATGAAGACCTTGTCGTCGCGGCTGGTCCACGCCTCAGGAGACCCCAAAGCTGGCGCGTACCTCTCCCAACGGATCGCTCTCGCGGTTCAGAGAGATAACGCCGCCAGCGTTTTGGGGTCTATGCCGCAGGCAGAACTTTTAGAGGGAGTATTTTTTTTTGTAATTAGTTTTTATTAATTTTGATATGTTCGTAGTTTTAAGTGGTTTCATATTATTATTTATATTTGTTTCGTTATTTTATATACCTTTAAATTCTTGTAATTATATGTTGTAATGTAAGTTATATGAATAAATGAATTGTTTTCCAAAAAAAAATGGAATAAAACTGATTAAATAGTCACCCATATATTTGAGATCATTTCCAACATTTGTCATATTTTTGGTAGGTATTGCTTTATTGAAGTAATCATAAAATTTGAGTCAACAACCCTGTCCTGCCTGACCTATCGCTGCATTGACTCGGTAATCGGTATCGGTATGTGCCTCGTAAGATGGCTAATCAATGGAGTGGAGTGCTCTCCAAAATTAGTAAATACAAAATAAAAATCGGTATGTGCCAGGTGCCAGCTTGGTGCCAGCCAAAGAGAGGAGTGGTAATTTTTTTAGTGTTGCCAGAATTATTCTTCACCATGGAACAAGTATAAGATGGAACTGGCGATACACACATACAAAGGTGTGTGAAGGAGATGTAAGCATAGACAATAACACACGTGGGAGCGAGAAAAAATGACATATCTTCTGTCCCTCATCGCGTATAAGGAACCGATTATTTGTCACCGGCCGTTGTCACCGAAATGTCATCGATGAACCAGTGGCCAGAGTATAAAAAAATATGTTACCCATAATGTTGGGTAAACTAAACCGGCTCGAATGTTAAAAATAACAGATAAAAAAATTAATTGTGACGTGATTAGAATACTATTGTGAATTTCATTATTATAATGGCTGAATAACTAAGACGTTTTAATCTAATCGTGATTTTGTTAACTTTAATGTAGGTATTAAATTAGTACACATTTATATCGTAATTGGGAGGAAATCGGATGTTTTGTGTTTGCCCGCTAATATTTACTAAGAGTTTATTTTGAACATTCCCAATAATTAAAAACCTACTTTGTCAGTAAAAATGGGGAGATTATTCTTTTTGTGGTAACCCCAGAAAAAACTGTCACAATATCTCCGTCCTTGTGTGTGATTTGCTAACCCTCCTTCTATATATCCTCTTTCTACGTTCTTCACTGTAAGTTCACTACATGGAACAAGTATAAGATGGAACTGGTGATACACACATACAAAGGTGTGTGAAGGAGATGTAAGCATAGACAATAACACACGTGGGAGCGAGAAAAAATGACATATCTTCTGTCCCTCATCGCGTATAAGGAACCGATTATTTGTCACCGGCCGTTGTCACCGAAATGTCATCGATGAACCAGTGGCCAGAGTATAAAAAAATATGTTACCCATAATGTTGGGTAAACTAAACCGGCTCGAATGTTAAAAATAACAAATAAAAAATTTAATTGTGACGTGATTAGAATACTATTGTGAATTTCATTATTATAATGGCTGAATAACTAAGACGTTTTAATCTAATCGTGATTTTGTTAACTTTAATGTAGGTATTAAATTAGTACACATTTATATCGTAATTGGGAGGACATCGGATGTTTTGTGTTTGCCCGCTAATATTTACTAAGAGTTTATTTTGAACATTCCCAATAATTAAAAACCTACTTGTCAGTAAAAATGGGGAGATTATTCATTTTGTGGTAACCCCAGAAAAAACTGTCACAATATCTCCGTCATGGAACAAGTATAAGATGGAACTGGTGATACACACATACAAAGGTGTGTGAAGGAGATGTAAGCATAGACAATAACACACGTGGGAGCGAGAAACAATGACATATCTCCTGTCCCTCATCGCGTATAAGGCAGCGATTGTCTGCCACCGGCCTATGCCACCAAAGTGTCATCGGTAAACCAGTGGCCAGAGTATAAAAAATATGTTACCCATAATGTTGGGTAAACTAAACCGGCTCGAATGTTAAAAATAACAGATTAAAAATTGAATCGTGACGTGATTAGAATACTACTGTGAATTTCATTATCAAATGGCGGAATAACTAAGACGTTTTAATCTAATCGTGATTTTGTTAACTATGATGTAGGTATTAAATTAGTAAACATTTTTATATCGTAATTGGGAGGACATCGGATGTTTTGTGTTTGTCCGCTAATATTTACTAAGAGTTTATTTTGAAGATTCTCAACAATTAAAAATTTAAAAACCTACTTGTCAGTAAAAATGGGGAGATTATTCTTTATGTGGTAACCCCAGAAGAAACTGTCACATTATCTCCGTCCCTGTGTGTGATTCGCTAACCCTCCTTCTATAGATCCTCTTTCTACGATCTCCGTCCTTGTGTGTGATTTGCTAACCCTCCTTCTATATATCCTCTTTCTACGGTTCACTATCTTGCTTGACTGTTTGTCAATGTCATTTTGACGGACGATACGATACGATATCTTATCGCCTTCGGGTTATCAAATTATCAATTCAATTGTTTTCCTTAATTATGTGAAGCGACTAGCTATATTCATTCTCTAATTATCATATTAATTACACTAATTTGAAATGCTTTTTCCCACGAAGGTTGTTGACTGACCTCGCTATAAAGATTATAGAAACAGAGGCTTTCTTTAAATGTTGTAACAGTAAAACGAATGGGAAGCATTTTAATCAGAAGTTTCTTGTTATTCCCCGCTGTTACACCGCGTCCACGCAAAATGAGCATCGATATTGGAGGTATGTAACAATAAGACAATGCCTACAAAAAAATATTTAATTCCTGAAACTTACTTACAATAAAAATCTTAGTAACATAGCTACCAGTATACCTGCTAGGTTGTTGTTTTTAGCAGATAGTAAATTTTATATACAAACATTACATTATATAATATTAAATTATTTCAAAACAATCAGACTATTAGTGTAGTGTAACTTCATTGTTCTAGGAATGAGAATCAAATACAAGAACAAGAATGAAACATTCTTGGAAAAGCATCTGGTGTCTAAAGAGCCATTTGGACAATTCAAATCTTGGTTTGAAGAGGCTTGTTCAAGGAAGGAGATCCTTGAACCAAATGCTATGTGCTTAGCAACTGTCTCTCCGTAAGTCAATCTGTCATTTTTTTAGTTAATGAAGTTTGAAATTGAGCTGAGATATTGGTGGTTACAACTAATTATTAAATATGTTATGGTAAAAAAGGTTTTATTTCTCTTGTGAGTCTTGTGATTTTAACTTTAGCCAATACTGATTAACCCTAGGAGTTGGATAGATAATATACATGGCATTAAATGGATTCTCTTTTTTACAGGCAAGGTTTTCCTTCAGCTAGATTTGTTTTACTCAAAGGTTACGGAAAAGAAGGCTTCAAGTTTTTCACTAATTATGGAAGCAGAAAAGCTAAAGAACTGGTAAGTTTGAATAACTACTAGGGTAATAATTAGTATGTCTGACCTAAATACATTAATGATATTTTTATAGGATCTTAATCCAAATGTGGCAGCAACCTTCTATTGGGAAGTCCTAAACAGATCAGTAAGAATTGAGGGTCATGTGGAGAAACTAAGTGATGAGGATTCAACTGCATACTTCCACACCCGGCCCGTGCCGAGCCAGATCGCAGCCTGCGCCAGCTACCAGAGCACTCCCATTGCGTCAAGGGACGTGCTGTGCGAGAGGGAGACTGCACTGGAGGCGCAGTATCTTGTGCCAGGGAAGGAAGTTCCAAAGCCAAGTTATTGGTGAGCAAATTCATTAGTTTTATTAGATTTATTTGAGCATTTTGAGTGTCCTTTACCATTTGAACAAGTATATGTGAATATAGAGAAATTTATATTGATTCTTAGGAATAGAGTAATAATAGTAGAATGTTTAATTCATCTTTGAAAATGTAAAGTTATTGCAATTATTGGGTAGTTGCAAGGGTCCATAAGATCCCTGGAGCTAGACTCTATCAGCTTCCCATTTGAAGCAGCATATCTGAACTTATAGTTAAAATGAAAATTAATAAAAACTAAACTTTAAGGCCAAATTCTGTCAAATAAACGCAAGCAAAGATCAACTAAGAGCTCTGACTGTAAGGTAGATTCTTGCTTGTGTTCATTTGACAGCATTTGGCCTCACAGTTTTGAACCTACATTATTTTATCATCATCCGATCTTATCCTGTGTTTTTACATAATGTATATAATCTTAGTAGTATTAAGTACTGCCTTAGAGCATACATGTACTGCTCATAGTAAAATGTATGGTGCATTCATTTGTTTCTTGCATAGAACTTGTTATAGCATAGTACTTCGTAGATTTTTATTTTTACTTTGACATGTAAATGTACTTTACCAATAAATTATGATTATGATAAAAAAAATCTGTGATACTGATAGTATTCGTGATGATGATTTGTAATTGTATTGTGTGTCTCTTTTTTTCAGGGGTGGGTACATTATTCATCCCAGGGCTGTAGAGTTCTGGCAAGGCCAGCGGGATCGTCTCCACGACAGGATCAAGTTCAGATGGCCCAAAGAAGCGGAGCAGCCCGATGGCGAGCTGCTGCATCAGGGCGTAGATGGGTGGGTCTATGAAAGGCTTTCACCATAAGTTATATACATAATTTGTTACATTTGTTTTTTTTAAATTTTTTTTTTAATGTAAGTAGTTGTATTGAAATGCAAGCAATATTCTTTCCTTTTTTATAGTTGAATAAATGCTTGCATATTGTACAAAAAAATATCAGATTCATGTTGATATTTAACTGTAAGCTATGTATTTTATATTTCTGAAATCTATGGTTTACTATGTGTGTTAGATGGGTAAGAAAGTCTTCCAACCATTTTAATCGATTTATTTATTAATTTAAAACTTAATATATAAATTAACGCTGATAGTTTATACATGAAATAAATGTGTAATCACGTCTTTCTGGTCAATTTCAATATTTCACGTTGTATGCCCCCTGAACTTTTCCAACAAACTTTGCTTTCTAGTTGGCCATTTTTATCTACACTTGTCTCAAACTGCCTAGTGCCTCCACCAACACCAAAATAGCAAGTCTTTGCAGCAATGTACACTTCCCCATCCTTACTTAACCTTTTCAGAAATAAATCAATTAGCTTATCATAGTTTGTGGTGTTATAGATAGTCTCTGAAGTCAATATTAGGTCATAAATATCAGTATCTGCAAGTTGGTTGTTAAATGAGGCCCAGTCTCCAGAATAGAATCTGCAATTACTGATATCCATTGTTTTCTCATCTTCTTCAATGTTTAATAAAACATTGGGTATTGTAACACTGTCTAGTATTTCCTTATTCTGTAAAGAAATAGTCAATTTTAAGATACACTTTTAAAGTTACATAATAGAAAGAACATTTTAGTGTGAACTGATAGGCCAACCAATATTAATGTTTTTTGAATTTAAAACCTTTGCTGTATAATTTTATTAACTGCTATACTTACATAGTCCTGAAATGTGACATGTGAGCCCTTTAAAAATGCATATATACCAAGGATGCCAGCACCACATCCCAGATCTAGTACTATTCTATTTTTAAACTGTATCTCATTGTGATTGTCAAGGTACTCTACTAAATCATAGGTGCATTCCCATATTTTTAGTCCACCTGAAAATACAAATTCCATAAATGCCATTACATGTCATCAAACTCAATATCAAACAATTTAAGAATAAATTAAATGCAGCATTTCATATTTCACATTCAACAGCAGAACTATGTGTGTGTTGTATTTACAGATAACTGGATAATTACAGGCTTCATCAGTTGTTGCAACTGTCTGCTTGATTAATAAACAGTTAAATAATAAACTGACCACATAATAAATAAACAGACACCAAGTGATAGTAGGTATGCATTTTGTTAGAGCAATTTTTATATAAAACCAAAAAGAACCAATTGGAACCAAATAGGGTTCTTAGATAGCTATACGTTTTGTACCTTCATATTTTCCCGCTACTAAGTCACTGTGTTCTTTTTCTGCTAGTTCGACGGCATTTTTCAATTCATTATCCCTCGTGTACATTTTGCTAAGTGCTTCAGAAGCTACCACATGTCCTATTTCCACATCTCCGCACACAAACATTTTGGCATGCGTTAAAAGATCCTCAATATCTTCTATTTGTTTGTTTGGTATAACTTCTTCACTTTCTAACCATATCATATCTTCATTTAACTTCTTTGTATTTTCTTGCTCGTCTTCTACCTCATTAGAAAAGTTAAATTTAAAAGTAGACATTTTGTGTTAGTTCCTAAAAAATTAAAATTTATAGAGAAAATAAACAATTTAACGCAGAAAACGCAGACAAAGACCATGCGTATTTGACATTGACAGAATAACAGTTTGACAGTAGGTAGGCATTCGTGTCTAATCAACTGTGGCAACACCATGGTATGTTCAAGGTATAGTGATAAACGTACGAAACAAAAGGTTTCAAAATGGATGCGTTCATAATAAACGTCAATACATAGGAAAATAAAAGTTTCACGTCAAAAAGCAAGACCTTAAAAACTGTAAAAATTAAAAAAATATAAAAATAAGTTGTATTGGCGTTTGCACTTTCCAATACCATTCAATACCATAATATGGCTTCACGCAAAGAGAAAGATTTAGAGCTTGAAGCACTTCGAACCTCGGTAGGGTGTGCATGTAATAATTTTATATCTACAGTTTGATTATGGTGTTTCTATCGTTGAATTGAACGCAGCTAAAACCAAACCAAATTCAATTCATGGTTTGTAGTGACGAGTTGTTGAATTATTAGCTATTATATTTAGTGGATTTCTACCCCTTTGGATACAATAAGTCAATCGAATAAGTTTGAATTGTGTTATAATTATCGTCAGAATAATGACGGACGTTGCGAAAAAGGTAAATTGTTCCACTTAGCAGCGATATTTGTTTGACACGAGTTGCGAACAATGAAGTGTGCGTGACCTTACACTTTCCGAGTAAAGTACGTCTAAATATAACCGTTGTGTGTTTTCATGAAACGTCTGGCTAAATTACGATGTTTGGTATACCGTGAAAGCATTGTCCCGGATGCTGGGGCCCCAGTGCGCTATGTATGGAAGTCAACATAACCTCTGCGCGGCCATCAGTATGGCTGGAGCGGGCTGCGCGTGTCGGCCGCTGCCGTTAGCTTAATCCCCTTACATCTACTTGCAATGTTTCAGGTGCAGGAATACAAAGATTCTCTCAAGCAAAAAGCCGAGCATTTAATCGTAAAAGGCTTCCCTGAGAAAATTGTAAAGTTGAATGAACTTCTGGAAACGTCAAATTTCCAAAATCGAGATTTCGCCGATGTCCATCAGGTAGGTCACAGTGATCGATTTCGCGTTTTGAGAACTAATATTGGGTTTCTATCCATACATTAGCTCAAAATTTAAATTTTGGGTAAAATATTATTCTTATTCAGCTAATTCCTTACTATGCTTTAATCAATATGAGTCATCACTCATGACACATTGAGGTAGGTATGATAAAAAAATCATCTTTCCAGGAGTTAAACATTCCAGTACCTCCGCCTGCGGCAACAGTAAATGAACCAAATGCAAAGCGGCCAAGAATAGACTCGTCGGAGGTGTCCAGCCAGTCATCTGTTGACGGGACCCGGGTGTACGCGCTGCCCAACGGGTCCGTTCCATGTAACAAGCCGCTCAGTGACCTCATCCATCTCGTTAAACCACACATTCGGGAGCTTGTGGAGGACTCCAATTTGGTATGTTTATTATGGAATATGTTTGCAACATCTCTTTGAACACTTAAAATAATATCAAGACATAATTAACTGGTAACTCTAATAAAAAGTTAAACTACTTGATAACTGTAATATAATATTTACCTAGTTGTTTTTCTAAAATACTTGGAAAGCACTTTATGGCTATATTTGAATCAACAGCAGCATAAGGTAAATGCATGTTAGGTTTTCCCATTTTACAGTTTTGTTTAATTTGTGTATTAAGGCAAATGATTTCTACTAGTTCAATAGTAATTATTTCATTAGTATTTAACTGAAGATGAAATAGTTTCTGAAAGCATTAAAAAAGGCTGTTTAAAATGGGATTTAACACAAAGGATTACAAAATAGTCTTTAGGTCAGGCCCCTTGCTCACATACCTTAACTGCGAAGTCCAGGGTTCATGTCTCCGGCACACAGACACTGATTCACACGCGTGCTGGTATCTAGGTGAGGGCACAGCCAGGAGCGACATACGTCCTATTAGAATGCGAGCAATAGGTCAACTGTCGGTCATATGTCATTAAGGAATCGCCCGAAGACGCGAGGAGAGATGGGGCATTAAAATTGTTTATTGTACAAAGGCAACATTTATTGTTATAGTTTATTCAATTCACAGATAATACCATTCTCATGAAACACTCCATTATTGAAACTCACGAATATTTGTTGTTTGGTAGGTTTTGAGTTTATCCTATAGGGACAGTTGCTAGAGCGGACTTCCCTTTTTCAAAGATGTCACCAATAACTGGCCACATAAAGGGAATTCCATTAATTTGGTATGCTGGCTTTGACCATACTCTAGGCAGTCTACTAGGCCATGCCAGGACAGTAAATTTAACATCCCAGTGCATCATAATCCTTTGCCTATTGGTTGCTCAGAGCATGGCCTGGACACATCATCACGCCTCGGTGCCGTAAGCGTGAAACAGAGAACAATCCCAACAAACTGTTTTGTTTGAGAAGCAAATCTGGCTCTGAATACTGTCAACATACAAAAAAATGCGACCTGTTCAGACATGAATAGAACATGTGTTTGGACATGTGTGCTTATTAGTTATTATGAATCATCCAGTGATTTCAATGTTTTATGTAAGCTATGTATGGGAGTAGATCGTATCTTTCCGACTCCTTCAAGTAATCTCAATGATCCATTAGATTATTCTAAATCTATTATGTATCACCTGAATAACTTCAATAAGCAGTTGTGCAAAAAATGATGTTCAGCTATTGTCTTGATGTATGTGAGGAAAAACTGTTGCCATCATAAACTTATTTTTGTAGAACATTATTCAGCATCCTCAGTACTTAGCTTTTTTATACGACGACGGTGGCAAACAAGCTTATGGACGGAAACAAGCGCACGCCAAAGCCTATAAATGCCCGCAACTCTAAGGTCACGTGCGCGTCGCTGGCCCTTTGTAAAGTTGAGGATTCAATGTGTTGACAATAGAAGAGACAAATTTAGGTCCCCCGCTCTCAGCACAGTGCATAGGTACAGTCAGGGACCGGCCCGCTATCCCTGTCAAAGGGTTTTGAATGGGTTTTGCATAAGGATTTACTCACCATACCCTTTGCCCGTCAAAACCCTTTCATTTTGCTTTTAAAGCCCTTATTAAGCGGTAACCCATATGACTAAATGTGTATCCCCAATACCCTTACAAAACCCTTATCATCCGCTTACCCAAACCTTGCATATTGCTTATAGCGGTAAGCCAAATAAAGGGCTAGCCTTATCATGCTAGCGTGCTAATTTAAATCGTCCGGCTTGTTAATAAAGCACACACTACTACGCATCCGATAGCGAGCAACCGACGCGGGGCGGCGTTCTTTGATGTTCGCACGTATTACTATCCTAATCCTGTCTCTTTCACGTAAAGCGTAAGTACGAAATTTCTAAAGGGAAAGTTTAAAAAAAGCGCTTAATCGTTAGGCTAACCCTTATAAAGGGCTAGCTTTATTGTTTGGTGAGTTTTACCGTAAGGGATAGTCAAACCAATGGGCTAGTCGTTCGAACTGGTGAGTCTCAATGGGTTAGCCATATTAAAGGGACGCCCATTGAAAGGCTTTTAGCGAGGAAAGGGTTGTCCGGGCCCTGGGTACAGTTGCTGTAATATCAAAAATGGAGAGGTGAAGATGTCTATTTTGATTTCCAGTTGAAAATGTGGATCTCGTTCATGATCCCGAAGATCGAGGACGGGAACAACTTCGGCGTGTCGATCCAGGAGGACACGCTCGCCGAGGTGCAGTCCGTGGAGTCCGAGGCCGCGGCCTTCTTCGACCAGATCTCGCGGTACTTCATCTCCCGGGCCAAGATCGTCTCCAAGGTCGCCAAATACCCACACATCGAGGACTACAGAAGAGCAGTTAGAGTGAGTAGCATTCTTATTTATTATATACGCAGAACTGATGTTCCAGGGGGGATGATTTGTCGGTTGAAAAATATTAAATATTTGTGTGATGTGCAGGAATATTTGTTTCTGGGTCTTAGATGTAAGTATTTATCTATTAAACATATCGTCACCTTGTACCCATCCATAATACTAGCCTAATTAAGTTCCTCCTAATATTTATTTATTTATCATTTTATAAACAACCTGTGTGCTCTGTTCGGTTCAAAATGGGACCCTAGTGAGGGGTGGAAAAGCGGCTTCAATCCACCGTCTTGTCCTTTTTTACTCCTTGTCATAGAGTGCACCAAGGTTCCTTCCCTCAGAGAATGCAGAGTGATAGGTATTGGACGCAATGAAACAAGCGAGTGTAACGAGAGCTCGTTTATTACTGAGGTGCGGGCCTGCTTACAGTGGACGCCTCGGTGACGTCACGCGCATACATATCATCTCCTCCCATCATAACTAAGGGAACCTGAGACCAATGAAAACTTACATCATTATAATGTTACTTAACTTACAAATAAAAACTTACGCTAAACCTTATAATTAATATCTTTAGATCTAGGTCGCAAAAGATGACGACGTTGGGGATTGGGCGCTGAGTCACTCGACGCCGCGACAATGTCTTCGTTCCGTGGTACCAAAGGGTCGGTTACTAACATCGGTCGCTCAGTCCCCAGGTCCTCCTCCACTGCTTCCGCGTCCTCCCACCGCTCTTCATTAGACACTTCATTCACTGTATCTGCGTTAACAACTACAGGATTATTCTCGTTATTCTCAATAAGATCTGTTGAATGGTCTTGTGAAGCTGGGGTCGGGGTGACAGAACCCGGAATAACATCGGTTAAAATAACAGGTGGTGTTGACGTTATTTTCTCATTACTATTATTAAAATTACCGTTATTGTTCGTACATCGTAATATCTGGTCCACATGGCGTCTACAATTAATATTTTGTTCCTCCAAGTTTACCTCATACATTCTACAACCAATTTTACGAATTATTTTAGCCTTAGCCCAAAAGGGTTTCCGATTCTCGAAACACTTAACCCAAACAACTTCATTTACGATAAACGAACGCGCTTGTTTTCCGGGCTGCGTCGGCTCAGGCGGCGGGGAATGCGCGGCGTCAGCAGTTTTGCCTCGCGGCGGTACTATGAGATCTAATCTCGATCGCAACTCCCGGCCGAACATCAACTTAGCTGGTGTTACTCCTGTTGTACAGTGAACTGTTGTACGATATTCGAACAAATAACTCTGCAATTTACAATTTAATTGATGTGCACTTTGCGAATCTTGTTCTATTATAGATTTTACCATTTTTTTACAATTGCGCACTGCACATTCGGCTAAACCATTACTAATCGGATGGTATATAGGCGAAGTTACATAATTGATACCATTCGTTTTACAAAAAGTAATGAATTCTTGCGATGCGATCTTGGCGTCATTATCTGAAACAATTGTATTGGGCAGTCCAAGTCTATAGAACAATAGTGACAACTCGTTAATTAAGTGTTTCGTGGTAGTGCCACCGGTCATGTCTACGCATTCAACCCATTTGCTAAAAGCATCTACCACAATCAAATAGGTTCTTTGAGCTACCATCATGTAATCAATGTGTATGCGGTGCCACGGCCCCGGCGGTCGGCCCCAGGGCGCCGGCGGCGCGCGCGGCGGCGCGGCGCGCAGCGCGCTGCATACGTCGCACGCGCCGATCAGCTGTTCAATGTCGCGGTCTATACCGGGCCACCACATACGCGATCGAGCATTGCTTTTAGTTTTTACTATGCCTAAGTGGGTTTTATGTAATTCTCGCAACAAACTATTTCTCAAGCTCTGAGGCACTATAACACGATGTCCTCTCATTATACAACCCTGTTCTAGTTCTAGATCGTTTCTACAGCGAAAATAGGGCTCGATTTTAACACATGTAATTTTACGCGGCCAACCGTGTTGTATATATTTTGCTATTGTTACTAACTGTTTATCAGTCGCCGTCGCACTCTGAATATCCTTATAGGTTAGCGGGGTTAAATTAGCTAGTTGTAACGCATTGACCGTTAGTAAGTTGCACCGTTTTAAGGATGACCTTGACCCGTTATGTGTTAGCTCCGTAGGACAGGCGCGCGAAAAATAATCGGCAACTAAATTATCCTTGCCTGAAGTGTATTGGATATTATAGTTGTACGCGGATAAAAATATGGCGTACCTCACTAACCTGGAAGCTGTCATCACAGAAATGCCGTTCTTTTTGCCAAAAATCGCTAACAATGGCTTATGATCGGTTTTCAAAATGAACGGTTCAGAACGGCCATACAAATATTGATGAAATCTTTTGATTCCAAACACTATCGCTGTCGCTTCTTTGTGCAACTGGCTGTAGTTTCGCTCGCTGGCGGTGAGTGAGCGAGAGCCATAAGCGAGCGGGCGCTCCACTCCGTCTGCACAAATTTGTGACAGAACCGCGCCAAGGCCAGCAGGCCCAGCATCCACGCTGAGCAAGAGTCGCGCGCCGGGGTCGAAGTGCGCCAGCACGCTCTCGGACGCCAGCTCGCGTTTCATGCGCTCGAAAGCAGCCTCGTGTCGCGGCGTCCACTCCCACCTCGCATCCGCACGCAATAATTCGTGAAGCGGACACAATATGCTCGAAGCGTTCTCAACAAAGTTGCGATAGTAATTTACTAAGCCTAGGAAACTTTTAAGTTCCTTTATATTGCCAGGACGTGGCGCGTTTACTATTGCTTCAACCTTTTTAGGACACTTATGCAACCCATTTTTGTCAATGATATGACCCAAGTACGTAACGCTATTCTGAAAAAATGCGCATTTATTCTTTTGCAGTCTCAAGCCGGCGTCTTGAAACCTATCGAACACTAACTTTAACCTAGCTAAATGTTCCGACTTTGTAGCCCCTGTGACGCATACATCGTCTAGGAATACCGCTACCCCTTCGATTCCTGCTAGCAAGTTCTCGATCGCTCTCTGGAACACCGCGGGGGCACAGGCGAGACCAAACACAAGACGCTTGTACATAAATAACCCTTTCGTGGTGTTGATTGTGGTAAGCTTTTGGGCTTCATCTGTAAGGACAAATTGGTTGTAGGCCTGACTACAATCTAACTTTGAATAATGTTCTCCTCCACTCAATTTAGCAAAAATTTCTTCGACCCGAGGAAGAGGATATTTATCAATGTGGATATCATTATTCAACGTGAGAGAATAGTCTGCGCATATCCGCACGCTGCCGTTCTGTTTCAGAACCGGCACTATCGGTGTTGCGTAATCGGAGTAATTAACGGGAACTAAAATACCTTCATTCGTGAGCCGTGCTAGCTCGCTTTCAACTTGAGATTTTAATGCAAAAGGTAACGGCCTAGGTTTAAAAAACTTTGGTTTGACACCATCCTTCAGATGAAGATTTACCTTAAACTTGTTAAAACACCCTAGTTCCTCACGAAATAGCGGTTCGTACTTATTTAACACTGCTTTTACCTCGGGATCCAAACAATCATTTACAACAATGTTATTGTTGCCTGCTAAAAACCTTATTTGAAATTTGACCATGAACTCACGCCCAAGTAATGGATTTGCTCCGTTCTTAACAACATAGAATGATAATTGCTTTGTCACGTTACGATAAGTAACATCTGCTGCGAATCTACCCTCGGGTGTGACTTTATGTCCGTTATAGAAACACATTTTAATATTACATTTTTCTAAAGGAAAGTCTGAGAAATGCTTTAAGTACAAAGACTGGCTAATTACATTCGTGCTCGATCCCGAGTCGAGTTCCATGTTCAAGGTCATGTTATTTTTAAAGATAACTGGCACTAAAATAGGATCGTAAGTGACGCACCTTAAATTGAACAGCTGGCATTCCTCACAATCACTGTTGCAATCTTGAGACTCCTGAATCTGCGATGATTGACCGATGTCAATATTATGCACACGCTTTGATGTGCACACTTTCTTCAGATGCCCCTTTTCATGACACTTTTGGCACCGGTAATTTCGAAATTTACACCTGTCCCCTACGTGATTACGGAGGCCACAAACATTACAACGGGGTGACGAGTCCTCGCTGTCTGCCGGACGGCTACCCAGCCTGCCGCGACTGCCTCCGTGACTTCCACGGCCGCTGCTGCCGCCTTTAATTGTGCCCGTTCGGAAAAGTGGCTCTTCTTTCGGCACTACAGGCGCAGCCCTTGCCTGCCTAGCACATGCCGCCTGCTGCGCTAACTCCAACGCCTTGGCAAATGTTAACGTATTTACGTCCTGCTCGCAGAGTCGGTCCCGTTCTGGACCCGGGTTGAACCCAAGAACAAAACGGTCGCGGAGCATCGTTTCGAGAGCAGTTCCAAACTCGCAGTGAACCGCGAGTCCACGTAGTCGAGCCGCCCAGTCTTCGCTCCTCTCGCCCTCTGCCTTTACCGCGCTGTAAAATTTGGCCTTGTCGGCGAAGGTCGACCTCTTCGGTGTAAAATGACCATTGAGTAATACGATCAGCTCATCATACTTCACTGTTTCGATATCCTTTGGGTGCGCGAGGTTTGTAAGTAGCCGATATGCGTCATCCGAAAGATGCGTTAACAATACCGCTTTTTTCTTTTCTTCCGTTTCGATTGAGTTCAACCCGAAAAACTGCTTCAACCTACTAACAAATATTTGCCATTCCTGCGTATTAGGATCAAAATTCGGAACACTGCCTAGGAACGCGGACATTATTATTTACTTTATTTTAACTAGTGCGCGGGTAAGACACAGCCTCGTCGCCAGTGATAGGTATTGGACGCAATGAAACAAGCGAGTGTAACGAGAGCTCGTTTATTACTGAGGTGCGGGCCTGCTTACAGTGGACGCCTCGGTGACGTCACGCGCATACATATCACAAACACTAACAGAAATGAAACAAAAACTGTGCCTGCATTCATTAGAGGAATCTATTATTTTGTGTAAAAAATGGTAATCAATGAATTAAAAAATCTATGAATGAGCAATTGATTGACAATTAGTTCCCATTCCTCTTTAAGATGTCATCATTACCATGAATACTAATCCTTAGTTACTATTAGTAGCAGCGAATTCTTTCAAATAATGTCATCGCATGACCAACTAGCTACATTATTTAACTGTGATAGCAGGCCATGGCCAAGAAATGCAGTCAATATCAGTTTCGCTGTGGCAGTTGTGATTTTGCATTTTGCCAATATTAATAAATAAATGCTTGTCTTCTGTGAATCTGATTTGATCTGATCTGAATATGATGAAATTATTTATTAAGCAACAGAATTACTACATTATAGTATTTTAATTATTTAATGACTTATTATAAGAAAAATAATCCCCCCTCTACATAACCCAAAGTTGGCTGGGGCATCATTCCCAGAATCCTCACCGCTTCTCCTTGTTGTTATTAGCTTCTGGTCCCTTTCCCACAAATGTAAATGTCAAAGTGACAGATAAGGACAAACGAACTTTAATGGCTTGTTAACTGATATAGGTTTGATGGACGTTTATGAATAAGGGGGTAGAGAACATCCAAGACTCAGGAACAAATAACTAAGGAGATATTAGAAATAATTTATAACCTCCAGCTTCGTAGGCAGGGTCACTACCAACTAAGCTAAAGCGGTTGTCACTGTGACTAAATGATATTTTCTTAAGTGGCCAGTCAAAGCATTGGCAGAAAACAGAACGAAATGGCCATTACTCCACCGACTAGCTAGGCAAAATGTGTCACTAAAAAGAAAACAGTGATATACTTCATTCCTTCACTGTGAAGTATATCACTCATTTAGTTCACTAGTTCAGTTTCGTTCAGTAGCTCAACAGATCCATCTACGATATAGATTGGGTAAAAATATCAGTCATTTATTCAATTATGGTTTCTATGTCACTCTCGGAGTCAATGAGTAGGTAAATGATATGAATCATGAACTGAACTAGTGAATGAAAGAGTTACACGAGGTGAAGTACTTCATTTGAATCATTTATTCGTGAACTACTCATGTCCGCTAGGCTCTTAAATATCCACTTACCATCAGGTGGGCTGTCAGCTTGTTTGCCTCCGACGTAGTATATAAAAAAAAAAGATGATGATGATGATGGCTATTTATTGTCGATTGACCCTACTAATGTTTGTCCGTGATGGTGGCACGCAGGAGTTGGACGAGAAGGAGTACCTGTCGCTGTGGCTGGTGATGTGCGAGATCCGCAACCGGTACTGCTCGCTGCACGACATCGTCATCAAGAACCTCGAGAAGATCAAGAAGCCGCGCTCCTCCAACGCAGACAGTCTCTACTAGCTCCACTAGCTCTACTAGCTCTACCAGCTCTGCCAGCTCTGCCAGCTCTGCTGGTCGCCACGCGACGGTGCACAGTTTGCTATAACGTTTTTTGACAATCCCATGTAATGTTTGACGAAATACTAGTCTATTTGACTAATGAAATGGGTTAGTCAAATGTTTCTCCCATGTTGACTCTTGGAACTTTTTCAGGCAATGCGCTTAAGGGGTATGAATTCACTGAATATTATTTGATTTGGTCAACATTTTTCCATGAAACTGTATTTTTCACCCGCCGAACGGGAAAGTCATAATAACAAGAAATAGTTGATTGAGCCATGTTTAAAATACACTGTGGGGTCACAGATTTGGTGAAAATTTGATTAATGACTAAAGCTGTGTTATGTTAAACATTACGTAGAGGTAACACTGTCGATTGGCGCCGAATCATTAGCACTCGGTGTAGCAATTTCTACATTATTGCTCTCGAATAAAGTTGTAAGTGCTAATAATTGGTGAAACGCTGACAATGGTCAAAAAAGTTATACCAAACCAGCGTCCATCACTTAGTCACATAATTGTATGCGAGATTGTCAATCTGATACTTTCCGAGCGTTATTTTTTATTCACTAATCTATTTGAGTACAAATGCTGACATTCTTAGATTTATCCATTAATCATTTCGTCATTCACCAATCATTTTGGAATAAAGTATTTTAGTACATTTTTATGATATATTCAGGACTGCCTGTCGCTAAAAACTAATCAATTCATGATTGTGTAAACGCCAATACGAGTATCTATTTAAAGTAATATAATTTGACAATGTATGTATTAGTTACGATTGGAAACATCACAGTGAGTAAAAAATAGATGCTTGCGGAACCTAGTACATAGGTGTGAGGAAGCCTCATCGCCTGTATTAATGTTTAGTATTTTAATGTCGCGACTTCGTAGTGCGTACCTCGCGGTACATACTCGTGCCGGGTGACCGTCGGGAGACACGTGCCAAGCTGTTTCAAATGTACAGGTTGTAACTTAAGGGGCTCCCCGAACTTATCGACGCGGAGTCGGCGTACGCCGAGGGCTTTACTCCACAATATTCACATTAAGTACGTAATCGCCGCCGACAGCAGTCGCTCGACGTCGGCCGAGCCGATCGACGACTTTTTCGCTCTTATTGCGTGGACATAAAGAGTTTTTTTGATCGGATTCCGCGTCGATAGGTGTGGCGAGACCCTAAGACTTGATAAAAGACATTGGTTCTATCCATGATTCTGAATGTTGTCTATGCGAGCAACCTTAACGTTACGAAAAGTAATTTACTGATTTTTTGACACGGACAATGCAGGTTACATAAAGTTATTCAAGACCATGGATAAATTCACATTTTTATATTATTTTGTATAATGACCCAAGCTACACCTGTATGAAAACAGCTTGGCGCGTCATCACCGGTGGACACTTACCCTGAGCTAGCTTGCTAACGACACTGTTTTGTGCCGTTTTGGTTTAAAAAACTTGTCTTATGCGGTCATGGCCTTGTGTAGCTAGTTAACCGTTGACGGTACAAAACGCGTGTTCAAGCGCTCTCAATCTCGCTATAGGCCTATCGGTTAAATAATTATTAAGTATGAACCTATGAGGGCCCGCGGAATAATTTAATTCATTATCAATCCTCCATACCATACATTCGACCTTCTATTCTGTAAGTTGGATGAAATATTGTACATTCGATTTTCATTTCAAGTGCCTGTGTTATTAAATAGTTAAGATTCGTGTCGAGGCCCGCACTGATATTGATATCATTGAGCAGTCTCTAGTTTAAATATGTACCCGATACCAATAAATATAATACATTTCTATGTGTTTGCATTTGTTATTTCTACTCTAATTTTGGGGAGTGTGCACAGGAATTACACGATTTAATTCCGCCTTCTCCGTTCCATCAGCGGACGACCAGACGTGGGGAGCGGTGTCATCCTTATGTTGTTAAGAGGAATGCCTAGCTACGATTTTCCCATACAAACGCTCTCGACTGTTTTCTCCCTGGTTTTTGAACCTAGAGCAATGATTTTTTCAAATAAGATCAATGTCATCAATATCTATGCCGCTACGTTTTGTTTTTTTGGATCTTTTTATTTTAAAGAAACTTACAGCGCCTCAAAAATCGCAAAAACGGCTTAATTGAATTGGCTGCTAAAACAGGCTCAGTACACAAATATCCAGAAAATCAAAACGTAGCGGCACAGATTATTTTTTGCTCTTGCAGTTTCTAAAATTTAATAATTATTGGTTGCGTTTTGGAGGAGGAAACAGTCGAGAACGAAACCTCGTTTTTTGAGTTTTTTACATGGGAATTTTAGTCCGAGCTGCAGTTGTCCTTATCGCACGAATTCTTGGCGGAATCAGTTTCTAAATATACGTACACAGATGGAATAGGGATGGGCAACAGCCGTTGACATATATTGTCGATACGCTAGTGGTGGAAAATTATCGATAAATCATATTACCTACCAGAAAAGTTATTAATCACAAGAAGAAGCCAGAGTCACAATGGAGGAATATAGAATAGAAAGGTGACCTGGGAACCCTGATAAAGCCCAAATTGGGCTCTATATAGGCGGCTACTTTTCGCCATTTTTGTCGCGAGGGGATATATATATGTATGTATGATACTTTATTGCATATAATAGGAACATTAACAAGAAATAAAATTACAAAATATAAAGTACAAAGGCAAACTTATCCTTCTGAGGGATCTCTTCCAGCTAACCTTCGAGTGTAAATGTGCACAAACATGGACACTTAGTAGATACGGTAGCCTAGTGGTTCAAGCGTGCGGCTGTCAAGCGGCGGTCGTGGGTTCGAATCCCGGCTCGTACCAATGAGTCTTTCGGAACTTATGTACGGAATATCATTTGATATTTACCGTTGGCTTTTCGGTGAAGCATCTGCATACATCCGCGAAGAAATTCAAAGTTGTATGTGAAGTCCCCAACCCGCTCTGAGCCAGCGTGGGGACTATTGCCCAAGCACACTCATCTAAGAGAGGAGGCCTGTGCCCGTGAAAAAGGCTTTCCGGCTTTGTATCACTATCCGGCCTCCCTACGGTCGGCCGTCTATACCTACTCACCCGGCGAGCCCTTCTTTCTCGGCGTCTGCAGTAATATAGGTAGGTAGGTATTATTTTTAACCGACTTCAAGATTTCAAAAGAGGAGGTCTCAATTCGGTTGTATGTTTTTTTTTGTTTTTATGTTTGTTACTCCATAACTCCGTCATGTCTGAACCGATTTTGAAAATTCTTCTTTTAATTGTAGGTATATTGTATACCCAAGTTGGTCCCATTTTTGTCAAAACGCAGTTCTGATGATGGGATCCATGAGGAATCGAGGGGACTTACTCTTCTACCATTATAAGCATACTTATAGGTAGCCATTTTTATTTCATTGTATGGAATCAAAGAGTGCAGTGAGTTTTTTTTTCTTAAAAATTATTTTCATTTTGATATGACCCTAAACTATAGGTACACTTTACCATCCAATAGAAACGAGTATAATGTTCATTTTGCGGGACATTTTTGAGAAAAGTCTTATTCCGGTGTACAACGCCGGCCAAAAAACGTACCTACAGCCCCAAATACTAATTAATTGACAATATTTCATAATTTCCAAAAGTCTTAATTCGAAAACCATTTCGGTAAAAACGTGTGAAGTACACAAAAAACATTTTTTTAGATTTTTATCTCGTTAATTTTGGAAAAAATCGCAAATTACTGTAAACTGAAAGTTGACTGCTCGCTGTATTCAGGGAGACCTTACTTAGTACAGAGTACAGACCAACTTAGTAGTATCTCCTTAGTAGTTTGTGGGCAACCTCGTCAAGCTTTCGCCAACTATAGAGGTATAACAGCGGTAACCAGTATAAAAACTTTTTACAAGCATTTATTTTCGTCTGGAGTCAACTTCATATTTGATTTTAGAATCGCTATCAAATCATCATTGACATTGACACAGACATTAGGGTAAGTTTTTTGACAATTCTAATTTTACGTCTTTTAATTTTTGTCACTCAACAATTTTATAGATAATTTGTGTAAACATTTATTTTTAATTATAATTCTAGCTTTGAACTAGTAGAATAAAGTGAGGGTATGTTTATTGAGTGTTGAGCAGAGTAATGGCGAGCGACATTGACAAGCGGCACGGCGGAGACAGCGCGCGGCTCGAGGGGCGGTGCGGCGCGGCCGCGGCGCGACGGCACCACGTGTTCGACGGAGCGGGCGAACATGTTCACTACCACAGCGATACGGAGTCGCTCGATTCTCGGAAGAGCAAGACGCGATTCATCAACTCTGCCATCTATATTGAACCCGTGGAGGCCTCGCACTCGGTAACGTCCGAGAACTATAGTGCGTGTGTCATCCACGACCACGCGCCCCTCCACAGCGAATCTCATACTAATCTAGGTATGCGCAATTGTACGGAATGGGCTATGGAGGGGCGCGCCTTTGTGGCGGCTAGACTAGGAGGGCTAGCACGGCTTGCTGCCAAGTCGTGTCTCGTCTCGCACGACTCTGCGATACCTGTCTCGCTCAAACTGTGATAATTTGAAAGAAGGTAGATTTTTCTTTACTCGCAGCAGAAGTTGTGCTAGTCCCGCAGACTATATCAAATAATAGAAACAAGCAAACACATTTACAAATTTATAAGAGTGACACAGATTAGTTGTCTTTATAATGGTTTCACCCTGATAGTCACAATCGCGTAACAAGGTTGTGGCAAAAGATTATCCGCCCAGATTAAGTAGTTTGCCCATGAGATTTGATCTTCCGACCCTCTGGGCCACGCGATCGGTTGTACAGTGGCGCTTTTTTAACCTTGGCCGCCCTAAACCCCCGACCATCTCATAAGTAGGTACGAGCCGTCCCTTTCTCAGCACCCCTGTTGTGCCTAGGGTCACGATTGGCCCCCATTAATATCTAGCCGCCCTGGGGCTGGACCTACTAGGTCTTTCTTCCTCTTCATAGTCTTAACACTAGAGTGGTCGTGGCTGTTTGGATGCTGTACCTACACGGCTGATGATCTTCACATCCGGATTTGTTTTTGTCCTTGGACTTTAAACTTTCCCTTGCGATGTCTCCATTTCTGACGGCTGCTAGCATTACTACTACTACTAGGCTTAGGTACTAGGTCTTTTAGGGTTAGGTTAAATCGGCGACTGCGGCTCTATGTAAGTGTCGGTTGAAGGTGACGTCGCTGCGCACGGACGGTTCCTGCGTGGACGTGACGCCGCACCCGCACATCACGTACCGCAGCTCGTCGACGCCGTACCTGTCGGGGCGCACGTCCAGCACGAGCAGCGTCAAGCGCAAGTCGTGCCGGCTCGAGCTCGGCAACAGCGCGCAAGACGACTACACGCCCAGAGACGACCGCACCTACAGGTGGAGTGGTTATCTCATCTAGATCTACTTAGATGAGTGCCCTTTCGATTGAACTTCGACCCAATGGTCGCTTTTATGCTTTACCGTGGACGTGCACATCCACAGTAAACTCTATGGTTTCATTCATAAATAGACCTTAGGCTATAGACTTTAGACCAAGGGCCGGCAAAAGGCGGACCGCGGAAGGACGAACCGCGGACCCCCTAATAATGTTAAATAAGCGGCATGCTAATGAATGAAACCACAGAGTTTATCGTGGACGTGGAAGCGACCAATGGGATCTTTTGTGCAATTGCCCCCTCCTTTATGTCTACTCCACCTGCGGGCGGAGTGGTAGGTAGTCTGTATAGGTGCACGTTCAACTTATGTGATTTGTTTGTATGCTGCGAAGGTGGCAAACACCGCAGTACGGATGCTTGGGACTCCAGAAGAATCAGAGGCGGGTTGCAGAACCTTCTTACTCGTGTAAAAGTGATAATTTTAGTTCTTAATACTTTGACGGACACGAATGCAGTCCATGAAAGTGTTAACCTAGGTTCTACTCTGCCAGTACTTTACTTATTATTGGTGTTAACAGCTAGCGACAAATGCAAAAACAGCTTGTTTTCAACACAGCGCGTCTTTGGGAGCTCGGGATTATCGGGAACAATACTACATACCTACAGAGATATTAATTGTTAATTATGGCTGCTCCAAACAAAAGCGAGGTGACTTAATTTCCGCTGTACCTCTACAAAATTCAACCTTAAGTGATTGTCATACAGAATTGGTGTGAGAAAAACTTGATCTTTATCTGTACAGGGAACCTACGTCCTGTACGTATAGGGAAGGGCAGGACACGTTCCGTCTGTCGGTGGCGTCGGTGTCCACCACCACGACCGCCAAGGAGGAGCGCGAGAGGAACGAGGCCAAGAAGAGACAGGTGTTCGAGCAGTGGCTGGCGAGGAAGGAGCGGGAAGTTAGTGCGAGTAGTTACAACTTTACGGCCCGGACACGACTGAAGCCCGTGCCGAAAACAAGCCTCAAAGCCGGCCGACCTTGGTCCACACGGACCATGTAGACAGTTTTTCCAGCAAGATTTCCTTTGAAAACCGGTCTTTGCGGACCAAGTTCGCTTCGTCCTGGGGACTTGTCGGCGACCGTCTTTTTTTTTTTTTTTGGATCACGCTTTAGCGGGGGCGGCAGCGGTTTTCTTTAATACTTTGCGTGTGATTCCAACTAACCGCAGCGCGTGGCGCGTCTTGCGCGGCGCGCGGCAATTCCGCAGTTGTAGGTAAAGTAGTTCAAATTGATTTCTAGTGTTGCTGCCTGCTTGATTTATTCGGTTTCTTGCTAGATCGCTTATGGTACCTGGGTTGTACAGCATGTTGAACAGTCATGGTTTTTAGTGGTAACGTTACGGTAGATATGCATGAAGCCAGTTGCTAGTTAATGCGTAAAAGGTGAAAGCAACCTACATGCTGTCAAATAAGGTCTATCTTCGCTCCTCCACAAAAAAGTTTTGGCGTGTGTGTGACACACGGCTGACTGACAGGCGTTCAACGGGTAAGGCTACGTCCGCACAGACAGGCGACCTGCTTAGCGCCTAGACTCCTAGAGCTCAGTGGCTATTGTCTCGCGGTTCGCGACAAAAAACCAACTTTTTGTTTGTTTACTTGGATACCAGCTAAGCGACTAGGCGGCCAAGCGCGCAGGGCGGCCGATCACCAACATTCAAGAACGTTCGTTACTCGCTAGGTGACTTGCTAGGGTCTAGGCGCCAAGCGAGCCGCCTGCCCGTGCGGCATGCCTGAATTTGACATGTTTATCGGTCAGAAGCGCGAGAAAGCCCGGCTGGAGAAGTCGAAACGCCAGACGCCCGCGCAGCCGACGCCGGAGCAGCGCGAGGAGTCGTACCGGCGCTGGCTGGAGCGCAAGCGCACGCAGAACGAGCGCCGGCGCGCCGAGGAGATCGTGCACCGGTTCCGCGACACGGAGCGCCAGGCGGAACAGCGGAACCAGCGCGAGCGGGCCAAGGAGGACAAGTTGGCCGAGTGGATACGGAAGAAGGAGGAGGATATGAAACGTAAGTGATGCCTCACTCCAGGACATTCGACAGACAGTAGTGGGTAGCTCGATCCCCTTGACACCTCTGATTTTTTTAAATTATTTTTATTTTTTATGTACCACGTCGTTGGCAAACAAGCGTGCGGCCCGCCTGATGGTAAGCGGTCACCGCAGCCTATGGACGCTTGCAACCCCAAGGGAGACACACGCACGTTGCCGACCCTTTTAAAAATTTATACACTCCTTTCTTGAAGAACCCCATATTGTAGTCCCTCGGGAAAACCTCGGCAGAGAGCTCATTCTACAACCGGAGCGTGCGAGGGAGGAAATTCCTCTTAAACCGTACCGTACGCGACCATTTAGGTTCTAAGGTGTGAGGATGAATGCCCTGCCGACGGCGAGCGGTGCGATGGTAGAAAGCGGCCGTGGGCATCATGTCGAACAGTTCTTCGGAGCATAATCCATTCCATGATTCGGATTCGGTTGAAGCCGCTCAACCAATCTCACTCTGGAGCGCAAACTCTTAGGGGTCGTGTCAGAGGTTTCCCCATGGCTTTTCTCCAGGCCGCTTTCCAACTGCGCACTCCTATTGCTTTATTGGTTCCAGCTTATAAAGCCACAGTCAGGTTAAAAAAAATGACAGGAGCGGATCGTGTGCATGTACCTACGCATCGGAAGAGATGCTGGCTTGTGTAGATAAACATAAGTGCTCTTTTAATTTAGCTGCATCTGTCATTTTAGTTTAACCATTAAAAATTCCTAACTTATCGTGTAAGATGCGATAGATTGAATATAATATCAGATTGATACTAACGATTCAACACTACCATGTTATGTATGATTATGAGAGGGAGAGAGTGCGAAATTTGTGAAAAAAGAGGGTTTTAGAGCTGGACCAAAACTCAAGGCAACGCTGTTATTAGCGATGTGTTATCGATGCGCCCTAGTCTCTCTCTCTCTCGCTCGTTTCTGCAGGCTGCGGTTAGAGTTCGTTGACATTTTCCCTAGAGCTTGTGAGCTAGCACAACTTGCTGTCAAGTCGTATCTCGCGCCACTCAGCGATTCCCGTCTATTGTGCGAATTAGGAAGAGGAGGGTGGAGGGTAGATATTTAGCTACTCGCGTCGCGTCGCAGGGACAGTTGTGCTAGCTTCATGGTGTTTGTTGGGCCCGCAGTAATGAAGACTCGCGAGGAGCGGCGCGCGGCGCGGCTCGCCATCGAGGAGCAGCGGCGGCGCTCGCAGGGCGAGCGCGCCTACCGCGACTGGTTGCGCACCTCGCGCAACAAGCCGCTCCCAGTGCCACTCAACCAGGGCGAGCTCAGTCAGTACACACACTTACTGCGTGCTCCGAGCGAAAATTTGAATACCTAGATGAGATTTTTTTGCGTTTTAACCATTTGACCGCCAAGAACCTATAAAGTGGTTGTGTGCCGTCGTGCCCACCACGCCAAAAACCACTTAAAAGGTCGGAGTGAAGGTGTACTTTGATCATGAAAAAAATCATTTATGAACTTTTTAATTTGTTATTGGTTTAGACATTACACCAAAAAAACAGTGCTTGGCGTCCTGGGCACGACGACACACTATCGCTTTGGCGGTCAAAGGGTTAAACGGGATGGAGTTGTCCGGTATTAGTAGATGACAGGTCAATAGTATTTATTTAGATTTCGTTATTTTCTACGAGCGCTCCTGCTAGCGCACTTAAGAAGAAGAAGAAGAAGAAAAACAATTTATTCCGTAAAGCACACACAACCGGACAAGCACCAAGACAAGAGCACCACGACGAGACAAGACAAGAGACAAGGCAACGACGACGAGGCAAGAGTCGCCTGGACAAGTGTCCAACGATACCACCGTTCTCATTTAAATTCCAACCATTCGTCTTAGTTGCTATACGTCATCGTATTCAAATCTGTTCCCAACCCGACAGGTATGCGAGGCTCCGTGTCCAAGATGTACATCAACCCCATCCCGTGGCAGGCGCCGACCTGACCCGACGGACCCTAACATCTCTGCGTCAGACCATTTCCTCATCACGACACTATCAATGTACATTAGCTTTCGTTGTTACAAACTGTACTTTATTTTAGACTATATTTTCGGGTTTTAGATTAACATTTGTGCTATTTTTAGGCAGGGCATCGTCAGTTTAAATAATAAAGATTTTATTTTAAAACGTTTATTTAATTTCTAACAATTTTAAAATATCTACAGGGTCCCTTCAAGTTACATTACAAATGACGTGAATTAGAAAAATACATTATATAAAAACCGTTCATGACGTGCGATCCACTTATGCTGTCTAAGAAATTCGGCACACGACTAGTTTCCTTGAAACATTAAGAATTACCTAGGAGTGCAACATGAAAAGCAAATGATACGAATGTTCCCTTCTTGATACCAACCAGACCATTTTCAAAATCCGTATACATTAGCCACGCAATAATGTAACCCCTCATTGTTCAAGAACTGAGAACGGGTTTGACAGATTGCTTCCTTAAGATATATGGAGCTGTCCTGTCAGTGAAAACCATTTTTAGGGTTTAGAGAGATGTGTACAGGAAGCCTTCAGTTAAGATAAGACTTGTTTACCGTTATAATTAAACTCAACCAACCTATAAGGCTGTTTACTCCTAACTGCAACACTAACGGTTCGTTCGTCTAAACTAAAACTTTTGTCATCTTAAAAGCCGTTGCCGACCAGCGAACCGCGTTTCATCCTATCAATATATCTCCTCCTCCTCCTTGAGCCGTAAGATGTCGGACTTGTTCATGAAGTAGTATGAGGGCTGGCGTCCCTTGAGGTCCTTGAGCACGCGCTTGGCGCCGGCGCGGATGAGCACGCGGCTCAGGGACTCCATCTTCTCGACGCCCATCGCGTAATGGAGAGGCGTGCGCTCCAACTGGGAATAAAGCAGACGGTGTATCAGCCTAAGTACATGACCTACATCTCTAATTATATTTAACTAGTTCCGCGTTCGCGTTCTCGTTCATCGCGATAGAATTCATGTAATTGCTTCTAACTTATATCAGGCGCTTCCCTAGTCATCGCTCTTTCATACCAACTTCCACCCTCTTAAGGAATGATTTCCGGATAAAAAGTATCCTGTGTCCTTCCACGGGACTCAATCTATTTACATACCAAATTTCATGTAAATCGGTTAAGCGTTTTAAACGTGAAGAGGTAACAAACATACAGACACACTTTCGCATTTATAATGTGTGTAAGGATGCACTATGTCAGTTGGAGGACGATTGCCGCGGAGTAAAAGGACCGCGATATACGAGAGATGTTTTATTATCGTTGGCTAATCGTACACTGATTGGTTTGTGCAGCTTATAATTAACATTACAGGTTAGTTGTATCTATACGCGTGCGGGGTTAATAACTTTATTTGGGGCTAGTGCAAAGTGCACGTGCATCGTTGCAGAAAATAATGTACATCTTTGTACATAATGAGCACCTAACGGTAACGGCATGCTCGTTAGCGCTGACCTAATGGCCTCCTCTCAAATGCTTCTAGGCGATAGTCGCTAAACACTAAATCCTGCCTTAGATTTTCTCACACTGTCCCTACAGCTGCTCAGAAGACTAGGAGGCCAGCATCGCCACCATCGCCTCGTGCCGGCACGTGAAGTGGCGGTCTACTGAACGAACTCTTGCCTTGCGAAGCGCTGCCCGTCCTCTACCGTCGCCTACCTACGTCACCTCTTTTTCTTGAGGCTGGCACTCGAGTCCTAACAACACTAGTCAAGTCTCACATTGTCTCCCACGCGCAGCAGCTCGGGGAACCTGTCTGCCAGCATGGCGACGACGTCCTCGTGCTGCGCCAGCACCGCCACGTGCAGCGCCGTCCGGCTGAAGGAGCTCTTGCCGCGCGCCAGCGTGCGCCCGCCCTCCGCAGACAACGTGCTCTCCACCGCAGACAGGTCGCCTCGTCTTATGGCGCTGTGGAGGCCGTCCCGCGAGTCCTGACCAAAGTTATGAAAGGATAAAATCAATTTGATTCCGTCAGAAATTGGAAGAGGTCGGTTTTACATTATTACTTTTATGAAAAAAAAACACATTCCTGTAACATGCTCCCAGAATAGCAACGTATGAAGTAGGAGATTTATTTAAAGCAGTTCCTATCTTATGCCTGTGCTTATTGTTAAATATGGAAGTTTGTCATTGTCGTGACAGATGATGATGCGTCACCTCGAAGGCAGGTATGGACGCCAGCACGGCGGCCATGTCGGCGTCCCCGCGGGCCGCCACCACCTCGCTGATGGACGCGCCCGCGTCGTCCACCACGTCCAGGATGTGGTCGTAGCCTTCCAAGAACAACTCCATTATCTTCTCCGTGTTACCTGCCAACAAATTTCAAAGTACAAATGCCTATTTTTTGAAATGGTCTAAGTAGAACCAACAGTCATAGAACGTATGTCTAACGTGAATATATTTTTAACAAGCTAAACTAAATAATGTATATAAGGGTTCCTTGTTTACTACGGAACTTTATAAATGGAAATTTTATGGCCTACTTGCCGCGTAGGAACCTCTCGCAGCTAGATGCATCACCTAGCGGTCGACCTCCGCCGTGTTCTCCAGATGTTGGCCTGGATGGACTCGTCACAGCTCGACAGCCGGGGTAGGTAGGTACCTCTCGCAGCTAGATGTAGCACCCAGCGGTCGATCTCCGCGGTGTTCTCTAGTACGTTGGCCTGGATGGACTCGTCACAGCTCGACAGCCGGGGTAGGTAGGTACCTCTCGCAGCTAGATGTAGCACCCAGCGGTCGATCTCCGCGGTGTTCTCTAGTACGTTGGCCTGGATGGACACGTCGCGCGCGGTGCGGTACAGCTCGTCGCGGAAGGCGAGGCTCACGCCCGACTCCTGCAGCAGTTGAAACAGCGCGTTGCGCGTGTGTGCGCGCGCTGCCGCGAAGTGCAGCATCGACTGGCCGTGCTCGTCCTGGAAATGTGCTTCTTTAACATGCTGCTTTAACGTCCGAAATGTGCTATATTTCAATGAGCAATTTTTTTATTATGAAAAATGAAATTACTTTTGGCCAGCAACCAGCCAGGGGCAAAAACGAAGTCGATGGTGAAGCGAGCTCACCCAAAAAATGCCTATACACTCGTGCCTTAAAGAGGTCCAGGTTATATGAGCTCGGAAATACAGATGCCGCCAGGGAATTCTAAACCTTTAGCAGTGCGCATTATAAAATTTGATGAAAAGCGCTTAATAGTTCGAGTAAGAGGAATTTCAACCAAGTAAGAATGGTAACCTGCCGTCTGGATATGATGGAACTGGGTATACAACGGGTTTATAGCCTTGATTAAAAAAGTCGCGAGCTAAAGCTAAATAGACCCTCCTCAATGTAGAGACTGATGCCTGGTAAAGGTCGCGGGAGCCCACTGGATGCGGGTGCCACAGGACCAGCTATGGTTGCGTTCTTAGGAGGAGGCCTCGTGGACGTCTTTAGGCTTATATGATGATGATGTTTATCATAACAATAAGACACTAACATGAAATAGAAATACCTACCCTACCATTACAAAACACCACTATTTCCAAAAGAAGCAGAAGGATGATAGCGATGAATTACAGAAATTTACTAATAGTAGTCGATAAATTAGAGAAACTGGCGAATTCCATATGACAGCATACATAAGAGTAAGCTAAAAGTAACCACTATAGAAGTGAGTCGAAATAAAAGTTTACAACCGAAGTATATCCATCGATACGACATTAAGATGATTGTCTGAATGAATTCAGAATTGAGAGGAAAGCCAACTTACTCTATCAGCACTACTGAAGGCAGCCTCCGGCGCGTCGGGACTGGACTCGGTCCTGGGATCAACCGTGATGACGTCGATGGGTCGGTGCGGTCTCGTGGCGGTCCGGGCCGCGCTCCGCGTCAGCGCCGCCGCCGCGGGCTGCGCGGGCGCCGGCGAAGGCGGGGGCTGCTCGTTCTCCACTTCGGGGGGCCCGTGCGTCACTAACACATTGGATTCCTGTTTACAGAGTGGCGGCTAAAGGCATGCAAGTTAAGTGCTACGGTACGCTACTAGCCATCCAAGATTTGTCTGTTTGATTTTTAAAATCATCGTTTAAAATTTGTTGATACATCAATAGTATTAGAAACTAATTTGTAATTTTTTAAGATGGGTCAGTTCGCTGTTCCTTTCCTAAGTATTCCAAACCCATTATAATACTCGTAAATAGTGCACAACTTAAAGAAAAACATGCATTAGCTCACCTGCGTACCTAATCTTGGTTTCTCATTCTCGGGAAAATTGTGTAAGAAACTGGCGAGAAACGCCACCGGGTCCTTGGGCTTTACGTTTGCCACTTCGGTCAACCCTTTGATCAAAGGATCGCCGAGAGCTGTAAAAACAGTGTCCGTATAAACGTCCTTCGTTTGTATTTCATCCATTTTACTTGAATTCAAGCTATAATAATCAGAGAGCTTACACTTGGCGAGATATCTGCCCTCGTCCGTCCTAAAGATGGGAATGTCCATGTGGCCGTTGGCGAGCTCGGTACCTGAAAGCGATCAATTATTCAGTCGGCCTTCAGTGTGTGTGTATGTGTGTGAATACACACGTCACGATACACCTGTAGGCATAGAGGGACAATTTGTGTCGGCTTAAAAAGCCGTCGGTAAATAGAACCAGCTATTAGCGGCCATAGCTAATAATTGATATGACTTAGTTATTGATCGTTCGTGATACATGTCCCGTGACCTACTATTGCGACCTGCGTCATGGATACATGGTAGTTGATTTTTATTCAGAAAGATGATTAATATTTGGGTTCCCAATTAATAGTTTGGTAGTGACCAATGACTCACTGTTCATACCTTCTTATGTTTTGGTTTAACGGCGTTCAATTTACAAGCTATCACTTTCACGGGAAATACAGTGTTCTTAGTTCATTCCTATATTGCCTACCATTTATTTATTTTTCTGCTGGAGGACTCATTTGGGACTTTACACAACTTACTTTTTGGAAAACAAGTACCTATCTAAATTATGTATCTTAACTATAAGAGACATAGTCTAGAAAAGTGTTAATCCAAACCGGCATTGAAAAACCCGATTTTGTTTTGCAGTTGATATTGAAGCCAAACCCACTTACAGTATCAAAATTGGCTACGCATTTGAGAAGCACTGTAGACTTATGCTGACTGTACATCAAGGAAACATAAATATTTTAATAGATATAAAATTAAGGCCTCTTTTATGGATGCGCGGAAAGAGCAACTCGCGCGGAGAGTGTAACGTAACGAGTACAGAGATGCACGCAATTTTCCATTAACAGTCGTATATATATCGACACATGTTTGCTAGTGTGCATGATCTGCCGCGCGCGCCGCCCCGCGCTACGTCACGCTTCTTCATAAACGAGGATGTGCATTTCTCCACATGTGCTGTGATGGAACACGTCAAACACACTCAGTAGGCATCTAATGTTGGAAAGACTGGCATGGCTGTGGCAAGTGCAACACGGACACGAAGCTGTACTGACGGTGTCAAGCGGTCGGACACGTCACTCGACACAAGTCACACGAACACAACTCAGTGAGGGTGACTTAGTATAATGCAAGTACTGACCTAAAACAATAACAGCAGTAGTGACTACTAGTGATGCGGATCTCCCACTCCGTTGACATTATCTGCACCTACATCTTTCCAACATTCGATTAAGTAATCATTATTAAAATAAATTGTAAAGTGGTTAGTCTAGTCTACAAACTTAATATTCTTCGCTAATGTTTTGTTACGGCTTCTCGTAATCCGACGTATCTTGACCGGATAAACTGCTTCGCTTTCGACGGAAAATGTTGGACAGCATCGTCGCAATGTGCGCCGAGTTTTGCATCGACAGGTCTTTTTCCAAGTGTAATAAATTGGACGCCGCCGTCGTGAAATCGTTGAAACAGTTCGATTCAGTAACGCTGAGGCACTGATAGTTGCTGATTCTGGCTATATCTGGGCTCAAAGTTTCTCTATACTGTAATCCCCTCATGGCACATAAATGCTTCATATTGTCGGGATCTTTCGATAGGCCGGGAAAACTGACTATAAGACTAAAACGGATACCGGATCCTAAAAATGTAGGTCGGCTAGATAGATGACCAAGTTTGTAATCTAATACAAAATCCAACTTCTCGTGGAGGTATGCCATGATGGTAAATAGTTTGCTGAAGGGGAGGCCGATCTCTCCGGGTGATTCTGGAGGGCAGCACGTTAACACGCGAATGTGGTCATGGACGTTTATCCAGATGGCGATGGTTTTGTCGTCGCTGACATACACTCCACGTCCATAAGGCCAGTGATTCCCATGCAAGCGAGTATAGTCATCGATCTCTTCCCTGTCACAGAGAGCAATCAGCAGCCCGGCAGACGCTAAGGCGGCAGAGACCTCCGATGGTTTTTCCACTACCTCATTCAACGTGTAGTAAGTTCCCCCTTTCTGATCAGACTCAGGATTTGACTGGGCGGTAATTTTAGCGAAATCTTCTCGCATCAAGATCGTGGTTACAATGCGTTCTATTGTTTCCAATTTACCGATTTTCAAATTAATAGGCAACTCGAACCCTTGTAAGTTTCTGGCACATTCTATAGTGCCTGACAGGACGAACTCATCACCGGGGTCTATGTTCAATTCAACTAGCGGCTCCGTAGAAGATGACGATTTTGTTTGCGGTCTTTGACGAGTCACAAAATCGGAGGGCGGATGCAGCGGCAGATCTGAATGCACGTTGATATTGTGCAAGTCCTTAATCAAAGGGGTCAAAAACTCATGAAACACCTCGTAGACATAGTAGTCGGGGGCCGTCACTCCGCCCGGGAAGTCTTCTTCCACAGTTTGGACGACGTTTCTACTGTCGGGCAATTTTTTAACAGCCGGCCAAATTACGTCGAATAAATCGTGATCCAATTTAGTCACTCTGTACTTGAGTACATCGAAGACGGGCTTCTTGAGGAACCTGGCCAGCACGAGCGGCGGCGTGGCGCGGTTGGAGGAGGCGGAGAGCGGCGTGCGCGGCGGGCGCGCGGACGCCAGCAGCCGGTAGCAGCGCTCCAGCGTCTCCAGCGCTTCCGGCACGTCCAGCGTGCGCCGCGACGACACCTGGTCCTCGGGCACTGGTTTCATTTTAAACAAACTTGGTGCATACATTTGGTTGAAATTGTAAGCTAAGCGCACTACCTATAACGTAAATTGTTATAGGTAATGCGCTCAATGCGCTAATCCTCTCGCTTACCTTTGTCCGACAGCATTTCTCTGGCCGCTTCCTCGTTTATGCCAAAGTCTGAAATCAACTGACTAAATGGCAATAAACTTGGATTCTTGTAATATTCTTCTGCAGAGCGACCGTTCTGTGTAAAAAATACGTGTTACTTAGTGTTTGAAATAGAAACGTCGATTTAAAAATATAATAAGATTCTTACATCATCTAAATCCTTCGCATTGGCTCCTAGTTGTTGTAATAGATTGTAGTAGTGCCCATTGTCGGGGAGTACCGCTGCATAATGTAAAGCCGTCCTTCCTTCAAAATCAACCGCTGATAGCGTTTCAGGAAATCTGCAAAAACAATCCGATCACAATACCTACCTTAATACACGAGTATTTATTTAAATTTTTATACTAACCTCCCACCAAGATATTTCATAATATTAGTTTTTCCAAAAACTGTAGCTACATGCAAAGGCGTTGCGCCGTTGGGCGAGATAGAATCTCTAGCGATGGCGAATTTCCGCCGATCTAACGCCGCCTGTAGGTCTCTTATATTGCCGTCTCTCGCTGCTTGGTGAACTTTATTAATTTTTTGCTGAAACAAAAATTTCGCTTTTAAAACACTAAACCTGGACCGCTTAACTTCGACGACGCACCTATTGCCCCTGTCTCGTCATAGGTGCCGGCGCCGTGCCAGTTAAGCGATCAGCTCAAATAGTTATTAATATCAAATAATTTTACCATGTATGTCGAAACATTATCTAGAAACGCTTGTAATTCAGAATTTCCTGATCGTCTACCAACTAGTCTTGATCCTTCACCATTTAAGACCAATGCTGCCAACATTTCCATGTTCGCATTGTTTATCAGCTCCGTCACCTCGGGGTCTATTTCATTGTCCTGTTAAACGTTATTGATTTATATTTTTAGCAAATTAAGTGTATAAATAGTAAAGTGAGAGGCATTCGCGATCTAAGAAGTACTATCAAACATATAGATCTCTAACTAAAAAGCTGGCAAATCAATTTATGACAGTGGTGTTACGACTCGTGCCTGTGGAAATACACAGTGCTACAATGATGCTTCTATTCTAAACAACACCACAATCAGATAATTAATTTACGTACTCGTTACCTTTGTTCGAGTGTCTTACGGGTGGTACGGTATTAGTTATACTTACTACAGCAAGCCCGTCCGCGTGCACCGATCCGTCCCTCCGCGTAATACTTGCATCTTGGGAGTCCAGCTCGGCTTCCCCGTCAACTATCCCTTCAATAAGACTGTCTTGTGTACGTCTTCCATCAGTCTGGTTTCCTTAATCAGCAAAATAATTTAAGATGTTGAGCTTGTCAGGGACCCTTTTACAAAATAATTAAATAGGTGTGATGTTTATGTTTTTATTGTTTCGTGTATGGTACCGGAAGAGATGGCACTTTTACCTCTCTTGGCACTATTCGTGTCGGGTATTTCCGCAGTACTTCTGAGGTTTGTGTCGCTGTATTCGGAATCTCCTTGTACTTGTACGTCATCGTCATCTTCATTGTGGTCATAATTGTTATTACCTTCTTTCGGAGAGTTAATAGTTTCCTCTTCTGATTCGCTACCAGCATCTCCAGTGTGTTCATAAATATCACTACTTTTCACCAGGTCATCGTTTTCATCAGCTTGTAACTTACTATTATGGTCTTCGTGGTTTTCATCGGCTGAAACATGTTCTTCATCTTTGTTTTCTTCTTTTTCAGCTTCGTGTGGATGAATCATCATATCGTTGTTATTAGGGTGTTCTTCTTCCTTTGTCTCGGAAGGTTCTGGTTCTTGTTCTTGAGATGCATCATTTGTAATCTCTTCTACTTCCAACTTTTCCGTATGTTTACCTTCGTCATGACTTTCAACAACGTCGGGCAAATGATCCTTAGTTTCCTCATTATCCTCTTTGGTTTCTTCATGCTCTGGATGATTTGATTCGGATTCATTATTTTCTTCTTTCTCGTTATCCTCTTGTTGACGTGTGCTTTCGTGATCACCATTTTCTTCAGCTTTATGCTCTTCATTATTATGATCTTCTTTAATCTCCTCGGCATTCTCTTCAAGTGGTACATCTTCTGATTGCTCTTCTTCATTCTTGGCATTTTCTTCATCTTCAGTATGGTTTTCTTTTCCGTCGTCTGTTTCTTCAGCTATTTGTGAATCCTAAAATGCAAAAATAAAAGTTCATGCAGATGCTTATCAAAAAGCTATGCAAATAAACCATTACAACAACAGAGTAAGCGTGGCATGCACTCACCTCTATAACATTACCCCTCCCATCGCCATTGTTGTGATAAGGCTTGGCGCTATCCTCTAGATCAGGCAAGTCTTTTATGAACTCATGCGTGCTACTAGCTTTCATTGCTCCTGCTTTATGTTCTATTGATTCAGAGATAGTGGTTGTATTATTTTTTGAAGATATATTTTCACTGGACGCTTTCATTTTCCTTCTTGATTTTTTGTTCAATTCAGCTATGACCTCAGTGTCCAGGAGCTTCCAATCCCAGGAAGACGGGTAGGCGCTAGACGGGGTTCGGGGCGCGTCGGGGATTGTTTTCAGTATACTTTTATCTATTTCCTGGGGTCTATTTATGTAATAACCAGGCGTCTTGTTTTTCTACAAAAAGACAATATCTTTATCGGAATCCATTACTTAACTTACCAAACCTTAACCGGACTTAATTTATCAAATCATACATTGCACTAGATTGTATACAAGTGATACTTTTGAATTGGATGGACTCCAAAGCAGTAAGTAGGTATTCGTATTTAATAGTAAAAATACCTATTGTACTAATTCAATGTTGCTGATGCATGCGGAAATTGAATACATCTGCCAGTTTCAGTTTCTCTTTGCTGTGTTTTTACGTAAAATTCTACGATGCATTGTGTCTTAATTTTGCTGTTCTTATAGATAGGTAAGTACCTAATCAGTCGGAGTAAGTGGTCGTTTCAAATTTGTGTTATGTCGGTCTTCATCAATGGATGTTGGATTCATGATGGGTAATTTTGATATTTTTGTATCCAAGTGTAGTGTATCAGAGGGGATAAATTTTTACTTGTTGACATTCTGTCTCGAAAAGCAACGAGACAATATTGACAGCTTCATATAGGAATGTCATATGGACTACTCGCATTCTTTAAGAATTTTGAGATAACATTGATTGATTTTGATTGATTGATTATAAGATTGACAAAAAAATACGTTTAGTGGATTTAAATTCCTTAATTGTTATGATTAGCCTTCGAGAAGACGACGTCATAGTAATGACTTAGGTTACAAGAAAAAGTTGATTGGGCTATAAAACGAAGTCTACTCAATGCAGTCGGTCTCATAAGTAGCTGGATTCTTCGGTACTTTGTCTCTTTTAACCGTTGCGCGTTGGGATATGAGTTAGACAGTTTAATAATGATAATAAAGCGACACGGTACAAAGGTGACCGATTATACGTTGCACATGTCACAATGTCTACTGTAAGTATCGTGAGCTGTGTGCGTGCATGCCGACGACTCACGTTGTCTTGTACCGCCTCGTCCGCGCCCAGCCCCACGAGCGTGCTGTACGTGTGCTGCTCATCGCGTACCGTCGCCGCGTAGTGCAGCGGCGTCCGTCCGTCCGCGTCCGCGTCGTTCACGCCCGCCGGGTACCGGTCTGCGAGGTACTTCATGATGCTAACGTGCCCCAGACCTGCCGCCTGGAAGACACGGGTTTATCTATCATAGGGTAGAAGTTTGGGACTACTCAATTTCACAATTAGTATTCTGAGAGGCAAGGTGGATAGCATTGGGCTTCTAGAAAAAATTGCAAAGCTCTCGGTACCTGAAGAACGTACCTCAGCAGGCGGAGGCGGCCGCCCCTGCTACTGATCACGCGCGCTCACACGCGCTTACGCTTACACTCGCCAGTTATGCGCGCAACTGCACTCATCAACTCTCTACTCACAGCAGTCTCTGAATGTCATTTGTTTGCAACTGGGATAGTAAAGCTGATGATGGAATGGAAGAAAGTGCTCGAGATGAAGCAACACAGGTTTCCTCTAGCCAGTATTTTGATGTGTAACTAGATTTAGTCTCGAACCTTTGTAGCACTTTGGTATTATATTGTAATGCTGCATTTTTTTTGGTTCAATAATTAAATCATCTTCACTGTCCCAATACAAACCGATCTGACAATGTGACACTGGCAAGTTCAACTGTGCTTTCAGTGTGGGGGTGTGATTCCACAGAGGAAGCACGCACTCCTGAAAAAAAGTTCATGACTCCAAATTGGGGGCACCCGGACAGGGAACGTGTGAAAGCCCATACTCGTATTTGTCTGAAGAGGCGTGTCGTGACGCCTCAAAACAATAATCGAATGTAACAGCTTCACGGTAGATGTCGCTACGAGCCTACCTAATAAGGCTTAATAGATGAGTGTTAAGATTGAAAAATTCACCATCACAAGGGATGCCACGGTGGCTCAATTGGTAGAGCAATGGAGGGATTCCAGAGGTCGTGGGTTCAAATCCCACCTGTGGTGTTGAATTTTTTAATTTTCACTTTGATTAAAAAATTAATAATCGAATGCTCATTGAGAATATTGATTATAATATCACTGTCAAATTATGTAATTAATGTTTGACTAGAATGATAAAGGCAATCTGGGATTATCGTTTGTCGTATCTTATGCAGTCACACCACTGAAGCTACGAAAACTTGCCAGTTTCACAATACCGCGTTTCAGAAAGCGACCGGATTATTTCAGCGCCATCTACCGCCACATTACCTTGTGCATGACGGTCATGTGGTGTGCGTCGCGGCTGGACAGGGCCTGCGGCGGCACGGGGTCGCCGGCGTGCTTCATCAGCGCCTCCAGGTCGTTCTGAACCACCGCCTCGTGGATGTCGCGGATTGTGTTCTGGAACAAGATGCCATGCCATTTAGTTTTAGGACCATTCTTTGTCGTTGTTAGAATCTGGTTAGAAGTAATCGAGAAGACGTTAAAGCTTTTAGACGATCTTGTCAAATATGTAGATACCTTAACCCTCACGTTTTGATCACGGTTTGATTGAACACGCCTTCAAGTTAGTCATCGTCTAATGGAACCTTTTGACTACGAGCTGGAGGGACCTCGCTGAGCAGGCGGGAGCCGTGGCCCTCCCTCCACGCCCTGTGGTATGGGAGTGTTACACTCACCATCAAGTAAGGCACTGCCTCGAGGAACCTCTTGACTACCGGCTGGTTCGAGACCTCGCTGAGCAGGCGGGAGCCGTGGCCCTCCCTCCACGCCCTGTGGTATGGGAGTGTTACACTCACCATCAAGTAAGGCACTGCCTCGAGGAACCTCTTGACTACCGGCTGGTTCGAGACCTCGCTGAGCAGGCGGGAGCCGTGGCCCTCCCTCCACGCCCTGTGGTATGGAAGTGTTACACTCACCATCAAGTAAGGCACTGCCTCGAGGAACCTCTTGACTACCGGCTGGTTCGAGACCTCGCTGAGCAGGCGGGAGCCGTGGCCCTCCCTCCACGCCCTGTGGTATGGGAGTGTTACACTCACCATCAAGTAAGGCACTGCCTCGAGGAACCTCTTGACTACCGGCTGGTTCGAGACCTCGCTGAGCAGGCGGGAGCCGTGGCCCTCCCTCCACGCCCTGTGGTATGGGGGTGTCATACTCACCATCAAGTAAGGCACTGCCTCGAGGAACCTCTTGACTACCGGCTGGTTCGAGACCTCGCTGAGCAGGCGGGAGCCGTGGCCCTCCCTCCACGCCCTGTGGTATGGGAGTGTTACACTCACCATCAAGTAAGGCACTGCCTCGAGGAACCTCTTGACTACCGGCTGGTTCGAGACCTCGCTGAGCAGGCGGGAGCCGTGGCCCTCCCTCCACGCCCTGTGGTATGGGGGTGTCATACTCACCATCAAGTAAGGCACTGCCTCGAGGAACCTCTTGACTACCGGCTGGTTCGAGACCTCGCTGAGCAGGCGGGAGCCGTGGCCCTCCCTCCACGCCCTGTGGTATGGGAGTGTTACACTCACCATCAAGTAAGGCACTGCCTCGAGGAACCTCTTGACTACCGGCTGGTTCGAGACCTCGCTGAGCAGGCGGGAGCCGTGGCCCTCCCTCCACGCCCTGTGGTATGGGGGTGTCATACTCACCATCAAGTAAGGCACTGCCTCGAGGAACCTCTTGACTACCGGCTGGTTCGAGACCTCGCTGAGCAGGCGGGAGCCGTGGCCCTCCCTCCACGCCCTGTGGTATGGAAGTGTTACACTCACCATCAAGTAAGGCACTGCCTCGAGGAACCTCTTGACTACCGGCTGGTTCGAGACCTCGCTGAGCAGGCGGGAGCCGTGGCCCTCCCTCCACGCCCTGTGGTATGGGGGTGTCATACTCACCATCAAGTAAGGCACTGCCTCGAGGAACCTCTTGACTACCGGCTGGTTCGAGACCTCGCTGAGCAGGCGGGAGCCGTGGCCCTCCCTCCACGCCCTGTGGTATGGGAGTGTTACACTCACCATCAAGTAAGGCACTGCCTCGAGGAACCTCTTGACTACCGGCTGGTTCGAGACCTCGCTGAGCAGGCGGGAGCCGTGGCCCTCCCTCCACGCCCTGTGGTATGGGAGTGTTACACTCACCATCAAGTAAGGCACTGCCTCGAGGAACCTCTTGACTACCGGCTGGTTCGAGACCTCGCTGAGCAGGCGGGAGCCGTGGCCCTCCCTCCACGCCCTGTGGTATGGAAGTGTTACACTCACCATCAAGTAAGGCACTGCCTCGAGGAACCTCTTGACTACCGGCTGGTTCGAGACCTCGCTGAGCAGGCGGGAGCCGTGGCCCTCCCTCCACGCCCTGTGGTATGGGAGTGTTACACTCACCATCAAGTAAGGCACTGCCTCGAGGAACCTCTTGACTACCGGCTGGTTCGAGACCTCGCTGAGCAGGCGGGAGCCGTGGCCCTCCCTCCACGCCCTGTGGTATGGGGGTGTCATACTCACCATCAAGTAAGGCACTGCCTCGAGGAACCTCTTGACTACCGGCTGGTTCGAGACCTCGCTGAGCAGGCGGGAGCCGTGGCCCTCCCTCCACGCCCTGTGGTATGGGAGTGTTACACTCACCATCAAGTAAGGCACTGCCTCGAGGAACCTCTTGACTACCGGCTGGTTCGAGACCTCGCTGAGCAGGCGGGAGCCGTGGCCCTCCCTCCACGCCCTGTGGTATGGGAGTGTCACACTCACCATCAAGTAAGGCACTGCCTCGAGGAACCTCTTGACTACCGGCTGGTTCGAGACCTCGCTGAGCAGGCGGGAGCCGTGGCCCTCCCACACCACGCGCTGCAGCCGTGCCATGTCGCAGTCGTGGCACCATATTCGAATGTTGTGCCGTTTTATCACCAGTCCTGAAATAACATTAAAAGTCAGGTTTAAACATTGAAAATCTACTGTATCACATGGTTATTGGGTTACAGCTTTGCGACAGTTAGGTATATTTAATCATATTTTAAGTTGAATACAATTAGTTGGTAAAAAAATCTAATCAAGGGTACCTCATTTTTTGAATACAATGACGGTAGCAATTGACAAACAAGCTTGTAAGATTTAGAGGCTGTAGTCTGCCTGGTGGTGAGCAGATCCTGTAGCTTATGGACACCGATTAAGGTTTTAAGCGTATTTTGTTATGAACGAGAACGAAACGAAATATGTGTACTGTGTAGATAGGTATTGGCAGGGTGCAAAGCGGGTGGAGGGGGTAGCCTAAACGATCACAGCGCTCACTACGGTTAAAATTTACATTTCGTTGTTGTAGACCGCGGGCCAGAAGGTTAAAATCGTCAGTCATTTCCTCTCGCACGAAAACTTGTACAGTGATTAAGAAAGATGAATAAAAAATTGCTGTGGACGTCTGCCACGATTCCGTTGGTGGGTTGAGGAGCAGCAGCCTCCCAAAGACGTAAAAAAAATTAAATTCAGTCATTTCCTCTCGACTGAAACTAGGTTTAAATGATAGTTAAGAAAATACCTTAACGAAAAAAAATCGTCTGCCACTTGTAGGGCGGTGGAATACCCGTCTGCCAAGCACGTGAACATGTAAAAAAAAAAATTCAGTCATTTCCTCTCGCATGTCATTTCTTAACCACTCTATGTAGTTTTCATGCGAGAGGAGATTGGTAATCGTGACCTGTCGTTGGCCCGCGGTCTATTGACTTGAGCTGTCAAATCCATATTGCAGTAAAGATAAATTTAATATGGCTCTAGTAAAATGTGTTATTGTGAATTGTAAAAACACCACAGAATAGCGACTGTAAATTTTACCAGTTTTCAAGACCGTGGTGGAAACGAGACCAAAGAAATAAGTGGATAATTGCCGTAAGAAAAAAAAGTAAGTCACCTAACCTGAAAACAACAATTTTAATGTTATTGGCAATAATGTTACAGACTACCATCGTCCAATATTGTCTAATATAGTAAAATAACACAAGATTTCATTAATTTTTTTCACAATATTTACTTATTTCTCGCTTGACAGCTATGACAAAGTGTCCATAATGGCCACCTGTCCGTGGCGCTGTCGTCGCGCACGGTCCCAATAATTTGCGTGATTCCTGAAGTACCTACTCCCATGTACATGTATATGGGTGGCGATGGCGTGATGTAAAATCACGTGTAAAATAATCAGTTACATGACTTGCATGAGTCGTGTTCATGTAACAACCAGCAAGCCACAATACACGGGTTGTCCCCCCTACTCCCTCACAACGTTGGCTGAAGCCACAATGTGAAAGGAACTAGACAACAAAAGTGTTTCACTAGGAATCGCAATCGATGGTGCAGTTCAAGGTGAACCGTTCAAATGGAGAGACGTATAATAACCTCACGTCTGAATACACGAAAGGGGTAGACAGAGCGAATGCAGCTTCCAGCAGTTGTAGGACTACTTTTTCGACATACACGTCATAAGATGGAGAAGTTGTTTAATCGCAGCGATGTGTTCTCTATCCTCCACAACACGCTACAACCCTAATAATAATAATATAATCCCATCTACTACGAGAAGGGAAAGGCTGGCGATATATTTACGCGACATCACGCAGCGGGAATCAAATGGAAAAAGGGATTTGATAGAGTTTCAATTTAAAAGTGGCGATGAATCGAATTGCGTGTGACTATCCAATCGAGGGAGTTATTCGTGCGTAAATGGCTTTTCTACCGTTAACGCGATTGGGCCTCGTTTCTTGTCCGTAATGATTGAAGGTTTGATGAGGCGCTATTCAATTCACTAAATTTAGACTTCGATTTCATTATGATGGAGTAACGAAATGGAATACTTGTTAAAGGCAAATTAAGGTTATCAAAGGTTAAATATAGGCAAATAAGCTGTACGTACGTATCAGGTACCAGGAATTTGAGGATAAGGCTTATGGAAAATTGAATACCTACTGTGAGCCACTATAATATTCCAAGTTACCTATGGTTAATACCGCTGCGTGCGCATGTTTGACTAATGAGTTGGGTATCCTACTCTGTTTTTAGACAATAAAATTATTGATAAAATAAGTCAAAAATATGCAGAGGATCCGTTTCCAGCCCCACGGCTGGAAACGGTCCACACAAATGGGTCATAAACAGATTTAGGTTCGCGTCTTTCCTGTGGACATATCAAAAGTTAAGAGCTACAAACAAAGCTTAATTTTGGATTGGTCTCGTAACCTGCATAAACGGCGTCTCCAGTTCTATAAGCCACGTGATAAAAACATAACTTACATGCTCATAAGCCGTTAACCATTAACCACAGGAGGGACGACTTTTGTTTTTTCAAGTGTTTATGACCCAAATGGTAAATAAATATGATAGGCAAATCTCTGGATAAAATGAAAAATAGTGGAAAAGAAATGGAAGTTATTGAGAGAAAAATAAAAGATGGGCATTGTGTGGTATCGGACAGTGAAAGAATATGATCAGATAAGACAAGACTGCTGCAACAAGCATCTCTGAAGAATGGATGAGTCAAATTCAATCCAATCAAGTTAAAACAGGCTTGAGGTGTCCGTAGTCCTACAAGGTGCCCTGCAATTGTCGGTCGAAGTCAACTGTTCATTGTAGATGGGTGAAAGCCAAAATAATGACGCAAATGACACAATAGTGACACAAAATGTTGTGCTGCAGTGACACAAAAGTTGCACAACAATTTGTACTATAGTCACACAATAGTGTCACAAAATGGAAGTATATAGCTATTAAGTTAAGGTTACATTGGGAGCTAAAATAAAACACAATATTTAATCTTGAAAAATAAGTTCAAAACTAAGACCCTACGAAACATCACGCTCTAAAAAAGTATGAAACAAGAAAATATTCTTATCCGAAATTGTTATTTATACTTTATAAACTATTCAAATATTCAACTTTTTACGTTTTAGTTTTTGAACTTTTTTATTTAAACTATTTTGGGGTTATAATTTCGTGATAAAAAGTCGATTTATATTTTTTTATAACTTTTTTATTTAATAAGGCTAATAATTTGAAATATGCTCATTAAGACCCAACACGGTGTGTTTAAAACGAATTTTATTTTTCGTTAATCTCTTAATCTCCTCTAGGGGGCGCCACATTATATTTAACGTGACGTCTTAATCACTAAGCATTTTAAACAATCCAATTTATCATGTGGACTAGATTTTGTAAGAAAATATTAACCAGGAACTAATAAAAGCGAATTTAATTTGTCATTTTTTATGCAAAAGACGTTGCACTTACAGCCAGCTAAAACTTGCATGTTCCTGGTTAATATTTTTCTCTATCAGATATTTCCTCTCTCTATTAGACAAGCCCCAAGTAAGGTAGCTATCAAGCGTATGCTACGTAAGCATCTGCTGGAACAAGAACTCGAATAGTCCATCAATCCATCATCATCCCTTGAAGTAGACATCTGTGTATTTGTATTTATTATTTAAATATCATATATATTTTATAGTGTGTATAGTACGTATCTTTGTATATACAGTAATTTAATATGTAAATTTTAATATATTTACTCGTAGACTTAGTAGCCACCCTTTGTTCTATGTATTATTATTAGATTTCTGCTTTGCACCAACTCTAATATTTCTGTTTGGCCCTATGGTTGACTGGTAGAGAATGCCATTTGGCATTAAGTCCGTCATTTGTACTGAATTTTGTTTTGTGCAATAAAGTTTAAATAAATAAATAAAATAAATATTTTTTTTACGCTTGGTTAGCTTTTTACAAAATCTAATTGAAAGCATAGACATATGAATATTGGATATGTTTAGTTTGGTGAAGTTTGGTTATAACGTAACGCTTACTTGACGTATTAATGTCAAATTGAAACGAAACTACCTTTGAATGGGATTTCGTAAATATAAAAAAGTTAATGCAACAGGACAGGTGCTAAATAGGTAATATGTTTTAGTGTCGCTGCTATAGCACACAAATCACCAAAGGACACTGACTTCAAAACATTATTTAGTACGTGCCCTATTGTAGGTAGACTCAGTCAGGATCAGGATTCTTATTTTTTAAAGTTTTAATTAATTAATCTATTTTATATTTCACCATTGTAAGATCAAATGTTTTAATACCGCGTCGTTCTGAGATCGGATTTGGTAAAACTTGCACAATATCTGTATTTTCTACAATTGACACGTCATCATTTACTGGCCAAGCAAATTTCCCATTGCTTTTGTGTCTTAAAAATTTCACCTTGCAAGAGGATTTCCCATATCGAAGGACTTGTCCAAGGAAATATTTACTTCTCTTTTCCAATTTGAATCTAACAAGTATGTGTGAATCTTTGGTGATTTCTATTTTGGTATTGCTGTCTTGTTTAGAACACATTTCAATGTCGGGGTTTTGACACTCCGTTCCCATTCTCTCGTCTTCAAGGTTCTCTAAATCTTCTTCTTCAAGGTACTCTATGTCTTCAGTTGAACTATCATGAATGGAATAGCCATCACTGGACTCCTCAGAGCTATCGTGGTTGTAGTATTGGTTCTTTTTGGGTCTTTTTAATTCAGTGTGTGATAATTCATCTCCGGTATGCTTTCTTTTCAGATATTTTTCGTCATTTGTATTACAAAGTTTTTGCACCTCTTTTTCCGTGAATTCCACTAGTGAGTCATTAAGTTCCACACTGTTGTTTAATTCTTCTTTTTCGATAAAATCTAGTAAATCTTCGCCTTCTACTTGCTCGCTTTCTCCATTTTCGTCAATCTGTTTTTTTTCTTTCCTTAGAAGTCCAGTATTCTCATCCAGTTGGAACTCATAGTCTGTATCTTCACTTTGTATTTCCGATCTTGCAATGATTTCAAATTTGTGTGATTTTGGGCTGAAGCATTCGCATTTTCCTTTTAAGTTTTGGCAAAAGCAAGATAGTACTCTATGTTTTAATATATGTTTATCAATTACTACCACTTGATGTAACTTCATAGTTTCGTGCAGTGGAGTAAGCATAGTTACGATGTTGGAGTCCAGGGGTATGATGTTCTCAGCACCAACATAAAACATTTTGACTGCTGTTTCTGTTTCTTTTAGGACATCGTATGCTGTCTCTGCATCAGGAATGTCAGTTCCATGTGCAACTTTGAAGTCCAACTTATTTTTCACTGCCCCTCCTATACCATCGGCGGCCCCCTTACCATGAGAAGCCTCAAAGAATGACCAGGTAGCATTGGCATATCCATATTCAAAGATGTTAGTACTTAACAAAAAAAAGTTTTTTTTTTGACGATATTGTGATGTTGGGCCATCGGAGAAGAAATGGATGGTATCTACTTCTGGATAATGAAGCTTTATGTACTTTAAAACTGGGTCGAGGTGAGCCCAGATCGCCTCAGGATTATGTGAATTATTGGGTGAAATTGAGCAGAATGAGACTGGTTTTTCCGTATCTTTGAGATAAAAAACTCCTGTGTGCAAAGTTATTTGAGTTTTGGAGGATCCAAAATGCATGGCCTGCACTTCTTCATTGAGTTTGCAAATCCAGTTTTCGGAAAAGTCTATGTGTATAGCAATTTCATTTGATTCCAGGTTTTTTATGCATTTTTTGTATTGCTGGTATTGGTGGACAAGGTTAAATGTATGTGTCGTGAATTTTTTCATCTCTGAATTAAATAATTGTATCAATTCTTTCACTGTACCTTTCTTATCTTCTTTCACCATCTTTTTTGTTTTCTTTGTAATTCCTTTATTATCAGTATACTCGTGGTCTTTAAGTATGTACATCTTCCAAGAAGTTGGTCCATCACTTTCAGTCTGATCTATAGATTTATCTGAGCAAGTGTCACACGTGCCATACATACAATCTTTGAACTGTGTATCACATACGTATTTTGAGATGATATCATTGAGATCTTTTGTGTTTATAACGCCACAAGATTTAAGCGCACTAGCCATAAATTGCATATTGGCGTGCTTTAAGCAAACGCAAGTTTCCAAGTCTTTTATCCGAGGTGGAACTATGTAAAAGGGTCTGAACCTTTTAAAAGTGGTCAAACTAACTGGACCAATTTCGCTTGTATATTTTTCGTGCAATTTGCTTAATGTATCGAGCAAATAGCGTTTTTGTTTCTTACATTTTTTTAATGTTACGCATTCTTTTTTTCCAGCGCTAGCACGGCTCACGTCATCTTGGTGGTAAAATGCAGTTATTTGGTTTCGAAGAACATTACTTTTAGGTCGTATCTTACATTTCTTGACGCCAGTCTTTAATCCCAAAACGCTTGACAACGCAGTCTTCAATTTGTATTTTTTTACTAAATCACTGCTCACTATATTTTTAAGTTTATTTTTATCGTTATTGGCTAGAGTTGAGTATTGTTTTTTCAGTGCGTCCGTCAGGACATTATGGGCAAGTACAACCTTTTTTACGCTGTCTTTTTTAGGAGTTTCAACACCGATCATATTTTCATTTACGAAGTTATCAGTTCTTTTTTGCGGCGTGATCTCTTCTAGATGTATATAAGAAGTAGGCGTTATTTCTTCGAGGCGTATATTAGAAGTTAAGTCACCATGTGCACTGTTAGGTGCTATCTGGAGCTTTTTGGTCAGGACTTCATAATCTTCTTCCATTTTAGTTAAACGTAGCTGTTGTACTTTTAAATCTCTAAGAAGTCTGTTATAACCCTTTTGTAGAGTAAGTACACTTTTACGAAGCAATGTATTTTCTTTCCGCAAATTGCGTTCAACTCTTCTTTGGATATTCCGTGCAGTGGATTCATTCCAGGCCGTATTTTGGGGTGCTCCATCTGTGTTTGTTTGTTTTGGTACATCCCTATGTTCGTTAAATTGCCTCCACTTTTTTCTTCGCTCTTCTTTCTGTTCTTCTGTTAAAACAGCTGTCTTGGCTTTGTACAATTTTTTAGTCCTTTCTAAATTTTTCTTTTGTATCTCTTTAAATTTTTCAGGATTATCTTGCTTTAACCTTTCTCTATATCGTTTGGACTTTTCTGCTGACGTTAGTGGCATCTAAAATTAAAAAAATATATAATTTATTCTATGTGTCATTTTTTGATCTCATGCCACTATTCGCTATTAAGTATACCTACAAAACCAACATGAAAGTCCTCAAGGTGAGATCTAGTCAGTATTTCTCAAGGCGCACAAAGAAACAAGCACTTTTAGTTCATTAGTGGCCCGCTTCGCTTTTTTAACTAAGGATATTCGAATCAAACGTTAAGGAATGCGGCATTGCGAACAAAAGTTACCCGTTAGATTTACTTGCCTGAATGAAACGAAGTCAGAAAAGGAGCGGATTGTGTCGGAGATACAACCGAATTGAGTGTAAGTAGATACTTCTTACGTTGCATACCTATAGTCGCCGCCAGTTAGCAAAGAGAGCCAATAAGATCATTAAATCTACAGGAGCAGGAGCAGTCATTTACACTTGGACTATTTAAAATCAACAGCATTCAAACAGGAATAGAATACTTACAAGACTAAACATATTGCAAGTCATACACTACCTAATTTTATCACACACATTAACGATTTGAATTTGCAAAAAGCTTAAGCTCCTTTTGCACCGAATATTACACTCTCATTTTGATTAAATTAAGTCTTAAATTAAAAATCGTGAAAGATTTCGTCGATAACAATAATATTGCAACAATAATATTATATTAATGTATTCTGTGTAAATTTGGTACGCAATAAAGTTTATATTATTATTATTGCAAAAGTGACATCACAGTACTGATATAACGCATAGTGCAGCTGTACTGACTCGGCGATGTATTGATGATGGCGATCATTTTTAAATTATTTTCATGTCCACCACATTAAATAACATGTTGTGATTAACGACTAATGGCAAATAAAGAACGATTAAAATATGTAACAAACAATTATTTGAAATTAGATTAGTCTTCTCTACAAAAAGTTATTCCGGAAGTGACGTGGTACATTTTGAACTGTACCCCTATCACAAGCTGCAAACAAAGAAGTATCCACCTCAAAAATTAAAAATATTCGAATATTTTTATTATTCGAAGAGCAATTTCAGCCGAATTTTCGAATTGCATTGCAAGCCTGGACACAAAACGCAGCGTGCTGGTAGCGTTGTGCGCGTTGAGTGAGACACGTTAAGTGGGCTTGTTGCTAACAACAAACAAAATATTCATTAATAAGAACTATCCAAATATCTGGAGGTATCAATTTCCTTTAATGCTAAATAACCTGCTTAGGATATTGGGTGAACACTACGATCTGTTTATTGCAATAAGTTATTTGTTATTCTTATACTGTTATTTAAATGATATACGATTCTATAATATTTGATGACCATGATCATGAATTCTTGTATTTTTGACATCTAATGCAAATGTATATTGTAATTTTTTCATGAAATAAATCTAAATCTAGGCCTGGTTTTTCTAACGTTCTAACATTTCTCTGACAGATAGTTTTATCTGGGGATTGAAAAATCAGCCCTTAGTGTAATCCCGACCTTATATGGTAGCACAATTGTGGTGACACAAAAATTATGCAACTAGTGATACAAAAGTAACACAAACGTGTCACAATTGTTCGGTAGCACAGTAACTAAAAATTTATTACTCCGAAATTACACGTATAAGCGCATTTATATAAACACTACACAAAAGCTTATGCTTTTTTGTACCTAACGCACTTTAAATCCGAGTCAAAACACAAAATTTACCTTAGAAATCGTCGAAAAACCTGTCGAAAATGCTCTGACCACGTTGAAGTCGCTTCGAATTTGACATTTGACTGATTTAATATGGCGGCTATGTTCTGAGTGTCCATAGCCAATATGCGTACAGTGTTGCCAGTTCACGAAACCGAAATTATACTATGTTTGAAGTTTCTACTGTCGATGAAAACGGTTGCACAAACTTAGTAGCACAATTGTTTGTAATCACATTAAATAAACAAATACAGTAAAAATATGCATTACTGTGTTATTTCCTTACACCGCGAACACGAAAATAGTTGCCGAATATACTCTATTGTTGTATAATTTGATACTCAGTCCATAAATTACGTAGAAGTTTGATTGCATTACCCTCAAAGTTTACCCTATACAAATATTATGCCGTATTTCACGTCATTTATTCCCGTTTTGCGGAGAAATTATTTTTTCTAGTCTGCAATCAAGTAGTATTCGATATATTTAGAATGGCGCATGCTGGGCAAATAACCATTTAATTTAGTGCCAATTTTTGTAAAATTCTATCTGACATGGTTTTTGAGAAAAATCGTTGGGAAATTTTGGATTGGGCAAATGCGTCAATATTTTGGCTTTCACCCAGATATCGGTCCAATAGCACGGCTGGATGTCAAGGGCGGCCTGTATTATTCATCGTAGGTACGTGGAGGCTCCGACAGACAACACTTTAATGTTTAATGTGGATCGATGCCGCACACCTGCTGTTCCAATCTACGTGGTCGATAACTGTGCCGAGCCTTCCGGAATAGAACGGTTTTAATTACACTTATCGGGAAAATCTATCGTTGGAAGGTAAAATTATCACTTTCCACCAGATGAGACTAAAGCTGTCAATAGCTGGTCAATACTTATAAAAAAAACTGTTGTTCATACTAAATATTATAGGTAGGTAGTTCTAATACTTATAATCAACTAGCCACATAAAATAAAGAGTAATAATGTAGATAGGATGAGCCGCGCCCGGACCGGCGCGCGCCCGGTGGCGTGACCGCTGCCGGCCATACAGCTCATGCGATGACATTATCTACCCTACCTTACCCCTCGACCTAAAAGGATTCAGCTATGTCGATGTTATGCAGATTTTTATTTCTTCATGTTTATAATAGGTAGTAAAAAAAAATTAAAATTTAATCTGTTTATTTCAAATAATTTATTAAAAGGTACAAATGGCTTATCAAGGCCTTAATCTTAATATTAAAGATTTTGCGCGGCCTCCGTTAGAGACAGAATGAGTTGCTCACGCATTTTTGATTCAATAAATTCTGATTATGATTACTAACATTTCCTATCCTAAGTATAAGAGTAGGTACAATAGTTAGTGTAGTTGTTGGTTTATTCATTAAATATTTTGGATCAGAGACGTTTCTTACAAATTACGATAAAATTGTGTAGGTACTAACTTCTCAGCGTCCGTAAGAAAACTCTACAGTTTGCCTCATTTAATTTTACTGCAACTCAATAATAAAGGAAGAGTTTTTAAAAAGTTAAGTTCTATAAATAAAGTTTTGGTTACATCGCTTCAGTTACGAATCAATTTAAATACAAATACAAATGCGTTTATTTTCTCTTTAAATTACAATGGGTTTTCTTTAAATCACTGTTTTTCTTCATATAAAACACAACAACGTCACCAATAACTTTAACATCGATATCATGCCCCGTCTTATAATATTCTGCAAGTGTTGTAAGACGTGTAAGACAAACGCGGACGCAACAAGTTAGCGTGTGTCGGCGCTCGGAAACTCTTAATCCGAGCACGCCGGAGCGACGGAAAGTCACTTCCCTTCACGAACGCCACTACATTTCTCAAACACTTACCAACTAGATTTATGGTGGAAATTATGTAACGTGTTACAACCGACTTTCGTTTCTTTTAATAGCACCAAGAATAGAATAATTTATTGATGAATAGATTAGGGGAAAGTAAAGTTGAAAATAAAACACAATGAGGATCGGTTAATTGCTCTGCGCTGGCAGTCGCGTAGAACAATGTTATGTTGTAAGTTTTTCATATGTAGACTAGAAGGCATTTAGATAAAACGAAGATAAGGTTTCGACAATTTGTCCCTCGGAACGGAATAAAATGAATTGTTTGTTTGTGTCGTTTCGACAGTGGCCTAATTCTTCGTTTGAGCGAGACGCATTATAAAAATTTACCTCGTACGAGGTAGGTTTATTCCACTAAACAATCGATTTTGTGTAGTCCGTGCTCTTATCTATATGGGGGTTTTTGTTTCCCTGCTTATTTATATACTGTTGCCAATCCAGAAAAGCGAGGTATCGCGCGACAGTTTTGTCAAGTCAGTTTGGCGTGTGTGGGGTGGGAGTACCTACGCGCGAAACCAGTTGAAATTAAATTGGAATGCACGTTTGTATATATGTCCCTGTGCTTGTCAGCTTATAGTGTCCATTATTGGTGGTGTCACCCTATAATTGACAAGAATAAGATTTCGATAAAAAATCTAATCTAATGAATAGCAGCGTAGGTAGACCCCCCCACAAGGTGGACTGATGACCTGGTAAAGGTCGCGGGAGTCCGCTGGATGCGGGTGGCGCAGGACCGGTCTTTGTGGCACAGGCCTATGTCCAGCAGCGGACGTGTTTCGGCTGTATGATGATGATGAATGTACACTAGTAGTACATAGGAGCACCGCAGCCGCACTGAGTGAAAAAAATAATAATTATTAGTAAGTTTTAGTGAATCCCAAGACAAGGAGATTATATACTAACGGTTACAAAACAGTTTAGTTGTTACAAGGGCAAATTTTTTGGTATTAGTAAATAACTACTATTGTCAAAAAGTGGCTTGTAACCGTCAGTATATAATCTCCTTGTCCTGGCATTCACTAAAACTTACTAATAATTAGTATTTTTTTTCGCTCAGTGCGAGCGGTTCATCGGAGGTCGCGGGGTCTAGCCCCAGCTTGTACCTGTTATATTTAAAACTTGTGAAGAAAATATCATTTGATGATCATGAACAGTGGCTTTTCAGTAAAGGAAAACGAATCTAAACAAAGTCTAGTACTTATCCTGTGGCTGGGAGGTCAGACGGCAATTTTCTCGCTTTCGTACATTAAATTGTATTTTATTTTTAATTTCCACGCCACTAAAATGGTGAATTATGCTGAACTTGTTTTTTTATTACCATCTTTTATTGTACCATGCAAATAAACATTTTTGACTTGTTGACTTTTTTAGGGTTCCGTACCCGAAGCGTCAAAACGGAACCCTATTGCTGTCACTCACGCGTCCGTCCGTCCGTCCTTCGTCTGTCACAAAATTTTGTTCCTTAGATTTTTTCAACTTCCCATTGACCTATGAACTTGAAATTTGGTGACAATGTTTATTATTATGTATATTTTACCAACAAATACTAATATATTGACAAATTACATTTTTGAAGTTGATTCGGAACCCTAAATGTGCGAAGTCCGACTCGCACTTGGCCGTTTTTTTTTGGTTAGGTGACAGAACGGGCCGCGGACTTCGTAGTCAAAGAGCAGCCGGACACACGCTAGAAGGATGAATACTACCTAGTAGTACGTGGCACTGACTTGGTTCTTTACTATATAAAAGACTTAATAATAACGCGTCCCGGTATTGCCCCCCCCCCCCCGACCAAGTCCTCACCCGCCTCATATATCGTATACCGTAAGTACTTACAAATTAACTGAAAAAGGCACTTAAAAGTAGCCCAGACCATAAACCGATATCACTTCAATAGAATCAAAAGAAAGTAATGAAGGACGAGCTAGAATCGATTGATGTATTGGAAAATGGAATACGTCAGCTTTAGAAATAAGTTGTTCCATTGAATTCGTAGTGGTTCTACGAAATTTCGTAGAGGGTCTACGACGCCGGTGTGCGCGCATCGATGATTCTTTGTACTAATTGTTAGGACTGACTGTATAATATACATACATACACTCACTTAGTTTCATATTTTAATAAGAAAATAGGTACCCAGTGGTACAGTCAGGAGCAAATGTAAGTTAACACTTGTGCACCTCATTTCATTGTGATAGATGAAAAACTGTTAACTGACTTGTGGTCTTGACTGTACCAGGGATTCTCACGACCTCAAACAATCTAGCCTAAATATGATAATTAAAAAATGTTGACATGCTTAATTTTCAAGTATTTGCCACATCCGTTTTAAATACTCAAGAACTTCACAATTAGACCTAACAAGAATAAGAAACCAACCCATTAAGTTTAAAGACACGCAGTTTTACGCCCCTAATTTGATTAATAGCATGGACAAGTTTTTAGCTATTTATTGTGATAAGTATGTTCAAAACTTTATACCGCAACTTTAAAAAGGTTCAAAACTATAAAAAACCCACTGTCGGTTATTTTCGAAACTTGAAAATGTACCGAGGGTTAAACCCCTGATATATATTATTATACTCTTTGGTTAAACCTAACTTCAATAAAATAGGTTAAAAACAAAAAGTAGTAAAGCAGCGCTGACCTGGCTTGTCCGGCATGGTGGCGGCGGCGGGCGTCGCGAGCGAAGTGTGGGCTCGCGGCTCGTCCGCCCGCCCCCGCGCCGCCCCCGCACCGCCCCCGCCCGCCCCCGGCAGGCGCGGGCGGACTGACCATGGTCTAAGAAAACAACTGACACTCCGGAACGTGACACAAGTGTCGGCACTGTCGACGCCACACTCACACTTACGAGCGCTTATCATCGATTGGCTCGATAGCAGCTTGTGTCACAAACACTACTAACCGATGTACCGGAATGCTACACCAGGCGCAGTATATTATTGTGTCATGGGACTGACCATTAGCATATCGTCGACTAGACTTAATTAAAGTTCAGTTACGAATCCTTCTGTCGTGCTGTGTTCTTGGCGGTGAGGTGAGTAATATCGCCAGAGCTCTTGAGGCTGCGCTACGTTGAGAGCGAGGGACCTGCATATGTGACCCTCTAATCCTCAAGTCAATCAATAAAAGGTCGGAAACGATAGATTGTTCTGAAGTCGCAAGTGTCCATAGGCTCGGTGTCTGTTTGTTATCATCAGGCAGGTGCAGCTGCGGGGCGAGTACAACTGACACCAGACGAGTAACATTACCCTTATCTCTAATTTATTCAGTGCGATGCGAATGACAAATTAGTTGCTATTACAAGCAGAGCAATTTGACAGCAGATTGTACTAGCCAGTTTGGTTTGTGAGGCATGAATGAGGATTGTCTTGGATTGAAAGCGACACACATTGGTAAGACTAATCAGACTTGTCTGCCATTGGCGTCCTCTCTAGTAGCGCTCGATCTACGCACGTGTGGTCTTGGTGTGGTCACGACCAACATGACAGATGTGTCTCGTGTCCTGACTGACCTGACTTGTCTGCCATGGCTGCGGGCTCGAGGAGTGCGCGGTAGAAGACGGGCTGTGGTCACGACCAACATGACAGATGTGTCTCGTGTCCTGACTGACCTGACTTGTCTGCCATGGCTGCGGGCTCGAGGAGTGCGCGGTAGAAGACGGGCTGTGGTCACGACCAACATGACAGATGTGTCTCGTGACCCGACTGACCAGACTTGTCTGCCATGGCTGCGGGCTCGAGGAGTGCGCGGTAGAAGACGGTCTGTGGTCACGACCAACATGACAGATGTGTCTCGTGACCCGACTGACCAGACTTGTCTGCCATGGCTGCGGGCTCGAGGAGTGCGCGGTAGAAGACGGGCTGTGGTCACGACCAACATGACAGATGTGTCTCGTGTCCTGACTGACCTGACTTGTCTGCCATGGCTGCGGGCTCGAGGAGTGCGCGGTAGAAGACGGGCTGTGGTCACGACCAACATGACAGATGTGTCTCGTGACTCGACTGACCTGACTTGTCTGCCAAGGCTGCGGGCTCGAGGAGTGCGCGGTAGAAGACGGGCTGTGGTCACGACCAACATGACAGATGTGTCTCGTGACCCGACTGACCAGACTTGTCAGCCATGGCTGCGGGCTCGAGGAGTGCGCGGTAGAAGACGGGCTGTGGTCACGACCAACATGACAGATGTGTCTCGTGACCCGACTGACCTGACTTGTCTGCCAAGGCTGCCGGCTCGGGTAGCGCGAGCGCGGTAGTAGGCGGGCGTGTGGTCACGACCAACATGACAGATGTGTCTCGTGACCCGACTGACCTGACTTGTCTGCCAAGGCTGCCGGCTCGGGTAGCGCGAGCGCGGTAGTAGGTGGGCGTGTGGTCACGACCAACATGACAGATGTGTCTCGTGACCCGACTGACCTGACTTGTCTGCCATGGCTGCGGGCTCGAGGAGTGCGCGGTAGAAGACGGGCTGTGGTCACGACCAACATGACAGATGTGTCTCGTGACCCGACTGACCTGACTTGTCTGCCAAGGCTGCCGGCTCGGGTAGCGCGAGCGCGGTAGTAGGTGGGCGTGTGGTCACGACCAACATGACAGATGTGTCTCGTGACCCGACTGACCTGACTTGTCTGCCAAGGCTGCCGGCTCGGGTAGCGCGAGCGCGGTAGTAGGCGGGCGTGTGGTCACGACCAACATGACAGATGTGTCTCGTGACCCGACTGACCTGACTTGTCTGCCAAGGCTGCCGGCTCGGGTAGCGCGAGCGCGGTAGTAGGTGGGCGTGTGGTCACGACCAACATGACAGATGTGTCTCGTGACCCGACTGACCTGACTTGTCTGCCACGGCTGCGGGCTCGGGTAGCGTGAGCGATGCCCGCTGCGCGCGGTAGTATGCGGGCGTGTGGTCACGACCAACATGACAGATGTGTCTCGTGACCCGACTGACCTGACTTGTCTGCCACGGCTGCGGGCTCGGGTAGCGTGAGCGATGCCCGCTGCGCGCGGTAGTATGCGGGCGTGTGGTCACGACCAACATGACAGATGTGTCTCGTGACCCGACTGACCTGACTTGTCTGCCACGGCTGCGGGCTCGGGTAGCGTGAGCGATGCCCGCTGCGCGCGGTAGTATGCGGGCGTGTGGTCACGACCAACATGACAGATGTGTCTCGTGACCCGACTGACCTGACTTGTCTGCCACGGCTGCGGGCTCGGGTAGCGTGAGCGATGCCCGCTGCGCGCGGTAGTATGCGGGCGTGTGGTCACGACCAACATGACAGATGTGTCTCGTGACCCGACTGACCTGACTTGTCTGCCACGGCTGCGGGCTCGGGTAGCGTGAGCGATGCCCGCTGCGCGCGGTAGTATGCGGGCGTGTGGCCACGACCAACATGACAGATGTGTCTCGTGACCCGACTGACCTGACTTGTCTGCCAAGGCTGCCGGCTCGGGTAGCGCGAGCGCGGTAGTAGGTGGGCGTGTGGTCACGACCAACATGACAGATGTGTCTCGTGACCCGACTGACCTGACTTGTCTGCCAAGGCTGCCGGCTCGGGTAGCGCGAGCGCGGTAGTAGGTGGGCGTGTGGTCACGACCAACATGACAGATGTGTCTCGTGACCCGACTGACCTGACTTGTCTGCCAAGGCTGCCGGCTCGGGTAGCGCGAGCGCGGTAGTAGTCGGGCGTGTGGTCACGACCAACATGACAGATGTGTCTCGTGACCCGACTGACCTGACTTGTCTGCCAAGGCTGCCGGCTCGGGTAGCGCGAGCGCGGTAGTAGTCGGGCGTGTGGTCACGACCAACATGACAGATGTGTCTCGTGACCCGACTGACCTGACTTGTCTGCCAAGGCTGCCGGCTCGGGTAGCGCGAGCGCGGTAGTAGTCGGGCGTGTGGTCACGACCAACATGACAGATGTGTCTCGTGACCCGACTGACCTGACTTGTCTGCCACGGCTGCCGGCTCGGGTAGCGCGAGCGCGGTAGTAGTCGGGCGTGTGGTCACGACCAACATGACAGATGTGTCTCGTGACCCGACTGACCTGACTTGTCTGCCACGGCTGCCGGCTCGGGTAGCGCGAGCGCGGTAGTAGTCGGGCGTGTGGTCACGACCAACATGACAGATGTGTCTCGTGACCCGACTGACCTGACTTGTCTGCCAAGGCTGCGGGCTCGGGTAGCGCGAGCGAGGCCCGCTGCGCGCGGTAGTATGCGGGGGTGTGCCCGGCCGCGTCCCGCGCCCCGCGCGCCGCCCCCGCGCGCTCCAGCAGCGCGGCAACGTCCCGCGACGCGTAGTGCAGCGCTGTACGCCCGAACTGACCAACAAAAGAACAATATGGTCACTATTTTCATGGCCGTGTGTAATACTGATATAGTTTTAAGACCTTATTGTACAACATAATGCAATAAAGTATTGAGTATTGAGTATAAATGTATATGACTATCTCTTATGATCGTATTATGCGACGTTTGGTACCTATGCGAAGCGCGCACTCCTGAAATCAGCTTTAAGGTATACGGGCTGTTGTATCAATTGCACGATAAATATGGCCCGACAGCTGCTCATAGAGTCTGTTCGGAAATAGAAGAAGCGTAGTCTATGACCTTACATCCTACGCTTTTTCTCATTCCGAACAGACTCCACCATAGAACACTGTAATTTTTTTATGGTGTCACAACAGCTGGCGCCATATTTAACACTGATTGGTCTGAATCGTAAGTAGATGCAAACTGCCCTTTATGTTTTAAAACTAATAGTACGCAGTACGAATACTTTCTTTTACCCCTGATTGGAAATTGATTAAAACCTTTAGGTAAGTAAAATTTATTGAGCATAGAAAAATAATGCTATAGCGCAGTTGCCTAAGTAAAGAAGTTGAAAACAAATGTTTTAAAGGCATCATCCAATTCCTGTTACACTTAACCCTAAGCATCGACTCACGAGGAAGCCCGTAATGTGACGCATTAATCCACGTACGATAGGTATATTGTACGATTGACACTAATCGATAGCCTGATAGACGCTTGTACAACACCAAATACCCACGCGTCGAACGTATATGAGCTAGATAACCATCGTCATTAGGCTGCTATCCAGGTATTTCAAAAATCTAAAAGCTGGTAGATATCGCTTGGTATAATAATTACTAGAGTTACTAGAACAATGCGCATGTATATTTTATTCGGGCATTACACTCAGACAGGACCCCGATTTGCAGGCAGCGATTTCATTTTGAGAAGTTAGTGAGCAGTAGGCATGAATGTGGAGGGATGTAAGAGAAGAGGTAGGCCAAGGAAAAGGTGGATGGACTGTGAGAAAGATAATTCGGAGAGGAAGGATGTGAGTGCCGAGATGACGGGCCATTGCATAGAGAGGTATGGAAGAAATAAACATGCTGCGCCGACCCCAACTTAATGGGATTATGTATGTATACACATACATACACACACACACATACACACACACACACACACACACACACAGACACACACACACACACACACACACACACACACACACACACACACACACACACACACACACACACACACACACACACACACACCACCCACCCACCCACCCTACTTCACCTGTTCACTTACCTAAAAGGAAGTCCCACCCACTGATGGCAATTGTATAACTTATACAGGAAAATAAACATTTTTCATTTTTCATTTCATTCATTTCATGTATTATGATGATGGTCACCACTGGAGACCAAAGGGCTGGCGCATTGTATATACAACGGGGAAATGCTGACAGCCTCTTTGGCACTGTACCGTGCCGCGGGGCGACCTCTTATTTTAGCTTTTTTTTGGTCATTCCTATGTATCCCATGCAGCTTCGGACGATGCATCAGCATTGTTTAAATACAGCTGGGAAATGCTGCCAGCATCTTAGGTCCATGCCGCGGGGAAACCTCTTATAATTTTAGTTTATTTATTTTTTGATACGGCAAAAACATGTTCCGGAATCCATCCATAGGCGACAATTACGTGACCTACGTGATAATTGGATGTATCGAATCCAACGGACTAATCGCTATGTAATGGGTTCTATGGTTTATACGCGATTTTGCTAGGATAATGTTTTTCGTTCAAGAGAAATTTGTATGTAATTTCGGTCGAACTCATTATTAGTTGGAACTTTTAGTACTTTATTGCCTGGCGATTATTGGAAATTTAGTAGGTATGACAGTTTTACATAACGGCAAAGCGACAAGGTACCTTGTACAAAGACGTTAAGCCATGTAAATCCGACCGTATATTCTAGTCGATTCAATACATCGAGATTAAGTAGGTACATTCATCACCATATAAATTATTAACGTAAATTAACGTAAATATGGCAGTAAAACTTTATAATGAGTTATGGTTGACGAAATATGATTTGCACTGATTCGCCATACAAGTTGTTCGAGGAATCTGGGCAAATTAATATTTCTTCAACTATAGGTACGCCTCGTTAAAAAAAAGTCTGTTTTGTAATGCTATTCAGGAAAAGTCTATTAGATCATTGTTTTTATAACTTTCTTAACTTATATAAAAATAAATAAATATAATGTATAAAAGTTAAGTAACTAGGTTAAGACAATTTGCAATGCCCTTGCAGGGTTTATGTTGAAAGCATGTGATCAAAAACTACAATGTATATACTAAAGTACATGTGATATAATTTTAAGACCTTATTGTACAATATAATGCAATAAAAGTATATGACTATGATTACGTTAACCTCGGTGACGTCACTCGGTGATATCCGTGTACCCGTAGTAAACGGCCTTGTGCAGCATCCGGGTACACTCACCGAGTCCCGCTGATGAACCAGCGGCGGGTAGCTGGTCACGAGCCACTCGGCGATATCCGTGTACCCGGATTACACGGCCTTGTGTCAGGCCGGGTACACGCACACTCATCGAGTCCCGCTGATGGACGAGCTGCGGGTAGCTGGCCACGAGCCACTCGGCGATAACCGTGTACCCGTAGTACACGGCATTGTATCCGCCCGGGTACACGCGCACTCACCGAGTCCCGCTGATGGACGAGCTGCGGGTAGCTGGCCACGAGCCACTCGGCGATATCCGTGTACCCGTAGTACACGGCTTTGTGTAGTAGCCCCGCGCCCGCCTCGTCGCGGCACGTCACGATCTTCCGACGGTTGTACTCGCCGTCTAGCAACTCCTGGATAATAACTTATTTCAATTAATTTTATTTCAAGTGGAGTACTTTTATCTCACGCGAGCGGGTCGGCCATTGTTGTAGTTGTGACACATACGAACACATAGACAACGTGAACTCATAGCTCCTATTACGCTGACGTAGGTACATTATAAAGGTAATTTTTTTTAGCCTTTCTTAAAAAACTCGTAAACGGTGGCCCATAGCGAAATATATTCTTAGATATGAATAATCTACATAAAATTCTCTACAATAAAGGTTCTACGCACTTTTTCGCTAGTATGAATATTTAATGAGATATGGGAGCCCCCCTCAAAAACTAAATGGATGGCTTCAAATTTCCACAGTTTAAGCATCGTGTTGTCCCACATCTACTTACATCGTCAAAAAATTTTTTAAACGTTTATAAGGAGGGGGGCTCCCGTACAGCTAAACGGGGGCGCGAAAAAAAAAGGTCTCGTTTTGTTGAGATTATATTTTGCGATAATTACCAGATTTTTGGTCAGGAGATGGAAGGAAGGGTCTGAAGGGGGCGACTAAGGCGAGGGTGAATCTTGATTTTCTGCGATACTGAAAAAAGTCCAGGTCAGAAGTTCCGGCAAACGATGAGCTTGTACGGGGAGATGTATGGACGTTATTGAAGCAAAAGACATTTATGTAAGGACTCTGCCTACTCAAAGGGATACGGGCGTGAGTATATGTATGTATGTGTGTGTAATTACCAGATGTACCTGCAGTTCGAGCAGCGAGCCCTTCTCGACGGCAGTGTGCAGCGCGTCGCACCTCGCCACCAGCTGCGCGAGGTGGTGCGGCAGCGGCGCCGGCGCCTCCGCCTGCAGCCGCCGGCCCTGCCCCGCCAGCACGCACCGCTCCAGCCCGCCGTCCGCGCCGCGCGCCACCGCACGCAGCGCAGCCGACGACACCGCTCCCAACGCTGGGGAATACATACATTCATAACTAAAGAACGAAGTGTGGGTACTTTGTAAACCGCTACGCTAGTCAACTCACGACCACGGATATTACGAGTAGGACGCATCCAATTTGATCTTACGTGATTGCATCCGAAACCGCGCTATCTCTGGGATAAAATCTTCGTTGTTACCAGTGGTAACATATATACGTTGTGTTATGTTAGCAATGGAAATGTCCGTTCTGGTACTGCTGCATAAATAACATCTTATGCTACATTTGTTTTAAGTACCTAAATCCATAGAAGGGAGTGTAATGATTTCATGTTTAGTGTAGTTAATTTTAATTTAAGTTGCACTTTTAATTAAGTTTGAGGGTACTTCACCGCCATTACGACTTAAAAAAAAGATGGCGGGTAGTCTTAAAAAGGAGGGAACGTTTTTCTGGGCTCTCCTTGGTTAACCGTGCTAAAGTGTAGACGTGGTTGAGTATAGTTTGAAGATGTGTTTTAGTTCAAGTTAGACCATAAAAGTGTACGAGTGATTGTAACTTCCAGTATAAGTGAATAAATTATTCAAGAGATCTTCGAAGTTTTAACATATCAGAAGTGAACGTGTGCCTGCGCGCCATGGGACGCAGTTAAGTAATTTTAAATGTCTTATAAATACTTTCGTAATAATTATTTAGAACTGCACCCACAAGTGTGAAATGATGTTACATTATTGATAACAGTTTCCAATTAATTACGTTATAACGTTGATTGGTAGAATCGTTCCGAAAGAGTACATACTCGTACATGTTAATCGTGGCCAATTAAGAAAACCCTAACTGAATCTAATACTTAGTGCATGACAATGGAATTGTTAATATTCGAAGCGTTGACCTATTTAATTACGGAACGCTAAAACAAATAACGAAGTACGCGGCCATGTAGGTGTGTCGCTTATAGAGTTAGTAGACAGCTGCTGTAGGTGCGCTGCTTACATAAGTGCAGCCATGTAGGTATGCTGCTTAGAGAGTGAGTAGACAGCCATGTAGGTGTGCTGTTTACAGCACTGAGTTGTGACCATTTCGTGGCAAAAGCCGGTTTTGTAATAAGTGTTTTGTGTTGTCACGAATAAATGTTTCTTTTCTTTGTTTTTCTGTCATGCAGCCATGTAGATGTGCTGCTTATAGAGTGATTTAACAGCCATGTAGGTGAGCTGATTGCGGCCATGTAGGTGTGCTGCTTATAGAGTGAGTTAACAGCCATGTAGGTGTGCTGTTTGCGGCCATGTAGGTGTGCTGCTTATAACTCTATAACTCACTCGAGTTAACAGCCATGTAGGTGTGCTGTTTGCGGCCATGTAGGTGTGCTGCTTATAGAGTGAGTTAACAGCCATGTAGGTGTGCTGTTTGCGGCCATGTAGGTGTGCTGCTTATAGAGTGAGTTAACAGCCATGTAGGTGTGCTGTTTGCGGCCATGTAGGTGTGCTGCTTATAGAGCGAGTTAACAGCCACGTAGGTGTGCTGTTTGCGGCCATGCAGGTGTGCTGCTTATGGATTGAGTTAACAGCCATGAAGGTGTGCTGTTTGCGGCGATGAAGGTGTGCTGCTTATAAAGTGAGTTAACAGCCACGTAGGTGTGCTGTTTGCGGCCTTGTAGGTGTGCTGCTTATAGAGTGAGTTAACAGCCACGTAGGTGTGCTGTTTGCAGTCATGTAGGTGTGCTGTTATTAGAGTGAGTTAACAGCCACGTAGGTGTGCTGTTTGCGGCCATGTAAGTGTGCTGCTTATGGATTGAGTTAAAAGCTATGAAGGTGTGTTGTTTGCAGCCATGTAGGTGTGCTGCTTATGGACTGTGCCGACAGCCATGTAGGTGTGTTGTTTACATAGGATGTGTAGACATGTAGGTGTGCTGCGCATAGGGCCAGTGGACCTTGAAGTAAAGTCTAGTAAAGTCTAGTAAAGTCTAGTAAAGTCTAGTAAAGTCTAGTAAAGACTAGTAAAGTCTAGTAAAGTCTAGTAAAGTCTAGTAAAGTCTAGTAAAGTCTAGTAAAGTCTAGTAAAGTCTAGTAAAGTCTAGTAAAGTCTAGTAAAGTCTAGTAAAGTCTAGTAAAGTCTAGTAAAGTCTAGTAAAGTCTAGTAAAGTCTAGTAAAGTCTAGTAAAGTCTAGTAAAGTCTAGTAAAGTCTAGTAAAGTCTAGTAAAGTCTAGTAAAGTCTAGTAAAGTCTAGTAAAGTCTAGTAAAGTCTAGTAAAGTCTAGTAAAGTCTAGAAAAGTCTAGTAAAGTCTAGTAAAGTCTAGTAAAGCTCTAGTTAAGTCTAGCAAAGTCTAGCAAAGTCTAGCAAAGTCTAGTAAAGCTCTAGTAAAGTCTAGTCAAGCTCTAGAATAGCTTTAGTAAAGTCTAGTAAAGTCTAGTAAAGTCTAGTAAAGTCTAGTAAAGTCTAGTAAAGTCTAGTAAAGCTCTAGTAAAGTCTAGTAAAGCTCTAGTAAAGTTCTAGTAAAGTCTAGTAAAGCTCTAGTATAGCTTTAGTAAAGTCTAGTAAAGCTTTAGTAAAGCTCAAGTATAGCTTTAGTAAAGTCTAGTAAAGTTTAGTAATCAAGTAAAGTCAAGCCAAGTAAAGCCAAGCAAAGCAGAGCCAAGCAGAGTTAAGCAGAGTCAAGGAAAGTAAAGTATAGTAAAGTCAAATAAAGTCAAGTAAAGTAAAGTAAAGTCAAAAGTAAAAAAAGTAAAGTCATGTAAAGTAAAGTCAAGTCAATTAAAGTCAAGTAAAGTCAAGTAAAGTCAAGTAAAGTCAAATAAAGTCAAATAAAGTCCAGGAAAGTCAAATAAAGTCAAATAAAGTCCAGTAAATTCAAGTAAAGAAGTTTCAAAATACAGCGCTGTAGTCAAACTAGGTAGACATGCTTCAGAGAAAGAGCATAAAATGCGCTACAAATTTCAGATGATACAGAAGGCGAGAGTTATACTCCGAAGCGGCCGAAGCAATCGAGACGGAGGCGGAAAAGATCTTCATCGTCAAGTGAGGGCGACAGGACATCTACCAAAAGAAGCAGAGCGGGAGTGTCAACCGAAGTTCCGGGAGTTGGCTAAGAGTTGGTTCTCGCTTAGCTCGTCGTGGGACGTCTGGCAGAGTAAATTAAAGTAGGCTTTTCCAAAAGATGTAAACTATGGTAAAGTATTAGACGAAATGTTGAACCGAAAATCTCGTACAGATGAAACATTGAGAGACTATTGTTACGACAAGTTATCATTGTTAAGTCGCATCAAGATTGTCGGTCGTAAAGCGGTTGATTGCATAATCTATGGGATCACGGACAGTTCCGTCAGAAACGGGGCTCAGGCTCTATGTGAGGAACCAGAGGATCTATTGAACTATTTAGCATCACAACAGCCCTCGCAGTCTGAGGACGCTGACGTGAGTTCAATCAGCAGTAGGTGGTTAAAAGAAACGTCAATTGCGCGGTAATTTTTCTGCTAGAAATGCTATGAGTATAACGGGGAACGGATGCAGTCCGTATGAATTGCAATGGGCGCGGACATATCTATCAAAATTGTAGTAAGCCGATTGAGAAATGCTAAAAGTGCCGTAGGGTAGGGCATAATATTGAAAATTGCACTAGGAAGCCTTTGCAAACAAGTAGTGAAAGCCTTGGCCAAAACACGCACCCGTCTGAAAGGAACCTTTCTTTCAGACGGGTAAGCACCTGCTTAACGTTATAATAGACGATGACGTTGTTCCGTTGCGTGATCCTGGAGACAACCAGATTACGAAACCGAGAGCATCCGAAAGTAACTTTAACGACGCTATATATACCTCTTTGCAACAGCACGGCCGATGCGGTAAATGATAAGTTTAATAATAATGTGTGCGTTTAATGGCACAATGTTAAATGCCTTTATTGATTTCGGAAGTATTCGGTATTCGGATGCAGTCGCATTAGGTTTGACTGAAAGCACAGGCGAACGATTACCTACAATACCTACCTACCTTTGGCAATTCAACCGTTATCCCTAAATTCAAGGCCACTCTTCAAATTAGGGTTGATGAGATTGATACTGACCTGGATGTTTTGACAGTGGAGGATGCACGTCTCATTGTTAATAGGACAGGATTTCACAGAATTGACGTCGGTGACTTTACTGAAGGACAATGAGCGACTGTTCTTCTATCATACTCCTATTAACGATCCCCAGAATCGAGACCAGACCCTCAACTTTTACGTCTCTAAAATGTTACTATAGATAAAGGAGGGTTGGTGGCAGTGCACTCGAAGGAGTCGCGTATACTGGTAATGTTTATTCAGAGAGAGGTACCAGAGCAAGTCCGAACTAAGAGTATCACTTACACCAAGGTTGTTACAGGGTTTATTGCATATTTGTCCTTAGCAGTATATTGCATATTTGTCACTTCTTTAACTAATGCACCTCTTCAATTCAAGGCGGGCATGTTAATAGCTAGTCTACCAGGTACCGGAAGTGAAGTCGTCCAATCTGACCAGGACGAAAACGAACGACAACCTTTAGATTAAGGTGACGTTAGAATAGGAGAGACTGATGAGGGAACCCTTAAAAAAAATGTAGTTAGAATGTTGGACAGTTTGTTCAACGATTTTATGATACCACGTATATCTGACCGTGGCACTGCGTTTACTTCAGCTGCATTTCAGGACTTCTGTGTCAGCAAAGGCTTTACACATTGTACTCAATGCAGTTGTCTGTCTCAGAGCGAATAGACAAGCACAGAGGTACAACCAAACTATTCTTACCACTTTGTCCACACAAAATGTTGATAGTAATGAGCGTGATTGGGACGGGCAGCGGGGTCGAGTGCAGTAGGGCATTAACAATATTGTTAATGCTACGACAAAGAAAAGTGCGTCAGAAATACTATTTGGGTTCAGGTTAAATTGCCCCATCGATAACAAATTGTCAATTGACAATGACGAGCCTCCAAACAACATTGATAGCCAGTCTATTCCAATCGTAAGTGACAGTTCACTTCCTAACGTATCTCAGGTAAATATAGCCGACTTGACCAATGACGAGGATAACAGCCAGCCATTATTGCTTCCAATAATGCTGGCACATCCACATTACTTTCTATGAGTACCGACGATAAACGTTTCGACGAAATTAGGAAAAGGGCTTCTAATAATTTAAGCTTAGTCAAAGAAGGCATGGGAGATTTATGATTTAAAAATAATTCCTGCTAATAATTTTTACAATGACGGGAAAAGCAAAAGGCTCTTATCTAAATTCGTCGACCCATACAGAGTAACGTCATCATCATCATCATATCAGCCGAAAGACGTCCACTGCTGGACATAGGCCTTCCCCAAAGAGTGCCACAATGACCGGTCTTGCGCCACCCGCATTCAGCGGACTCCCGCGACCTTTACCAGGTCATCAGTCCACCTTGTGGGGGTAACGTGTTGTTTAGGAAATGATCGATACAAAATTGTCAATGTACCAGGGTTCAGTACCAGGAAGAAAGAGACCGTTGTAGCTTCAGATAGGTTGCGGATTGGATAGGATTGGATTGACGTTCAGGCATTACAAGTTAACAAATCGTCTGGTTCCGAGCCTAATACATCTGATTCCGACAATGATGCTGATTCCAAATAGGTTATATATGTATATATATTATGATTGTTATGGTATATTATGGATATTCGGACTATGTTGACAATTAATGTATGTGGGTGTATAAGGGTAGTAAAATCAGCTTAGTATACATATGTAAATGATTTGTTATTTTATATAATTGTAAATGTTGTTGACTGTTGTAGTTCAGCGTTTTAGTGAACTGTATTGATCAAGTAGGAACAGAACAGTTGCCGAAGCTTTGAAACTAATAGGTGATGTTAATGCCATTGTTTTGTCTTAGCATTGGTGCGTACGATATAATTATTTTGTTAAACTGTGTCTATGAGATGGAACCTATTGCATTGGTGTTGGGGTATAATATCCAGTGGAATAGGAGTATATGTTTTGATAGAAGTATGTAATATAAAAAAAAAAATGTTTGAAAACTGGTATTGAGTGTAATGATTGTTTGCGTGCTCCGGAGATAGCACGCAGTCGGATGGTCGAGTGTAATGATTTCATGTTTAGTGTAGTTAATTTTAATTTAAGTTGCACTTTTAATTAAGTTTGAGGGTACTTCACCGCCATTACGACTTAAAAAAAAGATGGCGGGTAGTCTTAAAAAGGAGGGAACGTTTTTCTGGGCTCTCCTTGGTTAACCGTGCTAAAGTGTAGACGTGGTTGAGTATAGTTTGAAGATGTGTTTTAGTTCAAGTTAGACCATAAAAGTGTACGAGTGATTGTAACTTCCAGTATAAGTGAATAAATTATTCAAGAGATCTTCGAAGTTTTAACAGGAGGGACTACCAGCAGTGTCAAGAACTGGGGGCCGATTTTTGAGTGTCGAACGCTCGAGTTTTCACTGGAGATCTGTCAAAACATCATAGTTTTTTGACAGAGATCTCGAGTGAAAAGTCAGCGTTCGACACTCAAAAATCGGCCCCCTGCACTGGGCATTTTTTTTAAAATAAATAAAATAAAAATCATTTATTTCGGAGTTATCATCCATAATTGGTTAGTACAAATGAACTAACCAGTTATGGATTTTTGATTTATTGTGCTGCAATTATATTTGTGGTGGTGACTGGTGATGTTTGCAATTGCCAATAATAGTGGTTTAGTTTAATTGTAATTTAAGATGGGTTGTCCCGCTAATACGATTACAGACCGAACAACCTTAAATATGACGCCGACATAGGTAAATGTAAATCAAATTCCAAACTAATTGCGATTCTATAATAGTTCCTATACTTACAAGCTTGCATTCAAGATGTTGCGGTTACGTAATATTATACACACAGTAGTACGGTTACGTAATATTATAGATCACACTACTAGAAATCTAACACTCTCTCACATCAGGAATCATCTCATTAACTAGAATTTAAAACAGTTTAAAGAACTCGAATACTAGAGAGCGGCCTAGCACCGCACTCCACGTTCGGTACCTAGTGAACCTAGTGACACCAAGAGATCCTTTTTCAACTTATATTACGACTGGCTTTTACCGGCGAACTGGCGAAAGCAATAATTACAGGCAATAAAAACATTATCAGGACCTCCCGACGACAGAATTACACGTTTGCAGCCGATATAAGTCTTGATCTTGACTCAATCGCGCAACAATATAATTATAGTTGTAGTTCGCGATATTAAAAGCGTATATAAAATCCTAGTCCATAAATTAAAAGTAGCTCAGCGTGCTATGGAGAGGGCTATGCTTGGAGTCTCTCTTAGGGATAAAATACGGAACGAAGTAATCCGGCAGAGAACCAAAGTAACCATAAGAAACCAAAGAACCATAGCTTTCCGAATTAGCAAACTAAAGTGGCAATGGGCTGGTCACATGTGTCGTAGAACTGATAACCGCTGGTGTAAGCGTGTTCTAGAGTGGAGACCGCGTCTCGGCAAGCGTAGTGTGGGTCGTTCGCCGGCCAGGTGAGGTGGCGGGACGACATATCTAAGAGGGTCGGAGTCGATTGGATGCGGAAAGCAGAGAACCGGGCTTTGTGGCGTGCCTTGGGGGAGGCCTATGTTCAGCAATGGACTGCAGTGGGCTGATGATGATGATGATGATGATATAAAATCCAAGTGCACCTCGGTACAGTCGGTCTTATAAGTAATTGGAAGTTGGAAAATAATATGACAGTTTAAACATGACATTAACGCGATAAAGTACAAACAAAGTAGTTGAGCCCCTTGCGAGTCCGACCGTGCTCAAGCAACTACTTAGTGGTTCAACCCGCGCCAAGTTAATTATGATCTCCTGAACATTTGAACCACAATAAAATGAATTTCAACCTTATGAACCTGATGTAAAGGATTACTCGTAATGCATGCTTATCATGCAAGGGAGTTGAGATCGCTGTCAAGTAATACCCACGTGCAAGCTACGTCACAATGTTTTTAAAGTTGGATGCATTCTTATCCGACGTTAATTCCCGCGGATGTGCTCTAACGCTTGACATAGTGATGGGCGTCCGTCAGACTGCATTGGACGAGTGTGTACCTAAAATGTAGGTACATGTCTGACACGTCAGAGAAATATGAATCCGGCCTTACGAAAGTAACAATTAGGTACTTACTTTCGTAAAAACTAGGTAATAAAGGTATAGATTTTAACACTTTAGCTATAACACTTTCCCGCACATTTCCTTGGACTTTAACACCGCGTCGTGATTTTTGAACAGTATGAATTTCCCGCTAAAGTGCACAACAATGAGTAAAGCCAGCGATCTAAGTTAGTACAGACAGTCTAGTGTCGCTCCGCGAGTCTTGATCCGCGCCGCGGCCGCGTGAGCGACGGCAGTGCTGGCTATCGTCCTCAATTCTTGCTGGGCACGTACAGGGCGCTCGCAACTCTTCTTATGTTTGTGTAAACGTAAGTTGAGGATTAATGTGCAAGCCTTCGAAGAACGAAGACGCAGTGAACTCGACGCTAAGCGTGAGGAGTTGAAGGCCCGAACACCAGCAGCAGCCATCCGCTACAATTATGTAGGAGGGGTGCTGACTTGTGGGGTGTGTGCTCGCACATTCAACTCATTCAAGGCAAAGATAGGCTATGTCAGTCACCTTAGAGCTCACGAACGATGCTCTCGCTAGCCAGATTCTTACCAGTCGCTGTGGTCAGAATCGGCCAGGATGATGATGATGATGATGATTGAGGTTATAAGAAAAAAAACAAAACCACATATTTGTTATGGGAGTATTTAAGAGTCAGATCGTGTTCTTTGGCCGGACATTTTGAGTATTTTATCCTCGTAATTTGAATGACCTTCGGCTCTGAAACGTGGTCGCTCACTATGGATCCAATGAGGAGGCTTAAAGTCATCCAATGAGCAATAGATGCTACGCGAGATCAAAGTGCCGACCACAAACCGGACGACGAAAATCTGAAAGCCCCCCCCACGAGAAGGGCTGATGACCTTGTTAAGGTCCCATGCCCGATCGTTGTGGCATTTTTGCTATCGGTGGTTCTGGTGTGAGTATAATTTTTTTAAACTGTTATTGTGTATTTCAACAGTCAACCTAGACTTATCGATTATAGTTCAATCGAATTGGGGATGATATTTACGTAAGTAGTGTTGACTGCTCTAATAATTGATGTCATGTCACATATGTATATACTCTATTTGCGACTACAAAAATTGAAGTGTCAGGATCGTAAATCGAGTAGGCTACATACAAATACACGTCCCAATTTGATATCGTGAAAAATCTTCGATCTTGAAAGTAGTTTTCGTTTGAGGAAGTGGGAAAAGATTGAAACTAATTCGCTGTGTACGTTTTGTAAGTATTTTTAATTAATCCTAACTATAATCATAAATTACCAGCTGCCTGCGTCAGTTATGAAATGTCAAATCTTGTCACAGGAACAATAATTAGTTCTCTCTCAGTAATTAATAATTAAGGTTAACCTCATTGCAGAAGGTATTTACGTACAAGTCAAGTACACCTATTTAGTTCCTCGTAATCATGAGAAAATTCCTTTTCCAAGAAACACGTCGTTTTAAAAAAGTTGCCCTTGGGCGGAAAATGTAAAATGCTAATGGAGCAGCCTGTTGGTCGCATGTTTATGACCATTTTTGAGATTGCGGGATTTATGGTGTACCTACAGTGTGGCCGTAGCGTGACCTAACACGCTCATCTATACTGGTCTATCATACAATAAAATTTATTTGCCCGACAGCAGCAGAGGGAGGGTTATGTTTTCTAGTATGGATGTATAGCATAATAACCATGCCAATTTTTTGTCATGCGTCTATACATTAAGCTGTACTACGCGTACCTCTCAAAAAATATTCGTAAAATATATTAGTACGTAGATAAGTGTAGCCGTGTCGCTTGGCGATCTGCTAGACTCGGTACTTGATACTTCAATGTATTGCCAAGTACCTATCTTGTTGGTTTTATAACATTACCGTGCGGTAAATCACCTGTAAGGTAACATTACTGTGAAAGGGTAGCTACAGTCGAGGGCATAAATATGTATACATTTTTAGACATTATTTCAATGGAATAAGGTGAAAAAGTGTATACATATTGGTGCCCTTGACTGTACAACGTGACTTGCTTCTTTGGAGCTTTACTCTTGATTGTTTATAATTTATGCCTACACGGAAGCCGCGCTTTTTTATGCTAATTAATTTTTTACACGTGATTTATTACCAGTATAAGACGTGTACAAAAATAGAAAAAAGTGAACTAATTTATTACAAAGCTTGACCAAAAACGTATAAACCTAATACACGTGGTACTTGTCAAGACCAAAGTAAAAGTCATTCACGCAGAGTAATTGCGTAACTTTAAATACATATTATAATCCTAACATTCCATACGTTCATTCATAAATTTCAACTGTATTTTTTCACATTTGTAATTTTTATGAAATTTGTATTTATTTTTTATAATACGTCGGTGGCAAACAAGCGTACGGTCCACCTGATGGTAAGCGGACAACGCAGCCTATAGACGCTCGCAACTCCAAAAGAGTTACGTGCGCGTTGCCGACCCTATATAAAATTTGAGGACTATTTAACTAGGAACGTACAAAAAGTTATGCAACTAGCCTGCTGCATGCATGTGCCTAGCCTAACGTAAATAAATATTTGCTTTACTTTTTCTGTAAAAGACAGTCATATCTAATTTTAACCGATGGATAATTTTATCTGTCTGTGTAGTAGAGTTCGATTTAATTAGTAAAAAAAAACTCGCGCATTTTTGTACCTTATCCTCCATTTATATATGTACTAATTGTCTCCTAAGTCAGTTATTAAAAAGCCAGGCCGCCGGCTATTGAATCGTTTTGTAGGCCGCGCGGGTGAACAGCCGATTGGCCGTCGAACCCGCATCAATATTACACGTGTGCACACCCTTTACATACGTAGAGGTATAAACCTGCCACACCGTTTCCAACCTTATTTCCATTACAAAAGATGGTTAAAAATAGCTGTGTAGCGGGTTAATTGATGTGCTACTTCCATTTGTGTCGCGCCTAGACGGAAATATTAAGAGGACAGTCAATGGCTTAACATGGGCTCTACCCTCTAGCCGCCCAATGCGACGAGGCGAAACAAAACAAACGCAACTCTGTTAAAAAAATTGAAATATACAAGTTCCATTGCCTACAATGGAACTTGTATACTTATTTCAAAATTTTAAGTGTAAGTGTGTGTTTTTTAAGTGTACCTTTTAATAGGCCTCTGGGCGGCTAGAGGATATGGAGGTGTTGAAAATAAAAAAGCTCGCGCCAGTCGATCTCGCAGTCTTTGTATTAAATATTCATTTCGTAAGGTACTTAAACATCTATCTAAAAAATAATACCAATAACTTGCGGTATTGTGATAAGCAGAGGTTTTAGTACGGCAATACGAAATGAATGGCATACCTAAGTCAAGTAGCTCAGGTAAATCAGTACTGAAACCCAATCAAAACTACCGCTGCTTTGTAGTTGACATGACAGTCCTCTCGATATATTCCTCCATAGCGTGAGTATCGGTCGAGCATGCGGTATAATCATCGCCCTTGCCTACCCTACTGCCTGCTGACTGCCATTACCGACTTTGTCTCTGTTATGACTTCGAAGTGGGATACTGGGACACATTTAATCGTATGACTTTAAATTACTAATGTGCTAATTCCTAATGCACGATGCATTAGGATATTTTTGTACCTACCAAGTCGTAGTCGTAGATACCTACTAATAAACCGCAACTTTTATTAAACCTTTGACCGCCAAAGCGATAGTGTGTCGTCGTGCCCAGTACGCCAAGCACTGTTTTTTTGGTGTAATGTCTAAAACAATAAAAACAAATTAAAACAGTTCATAAATGATTTTTTTCATGATCAAAGTACATCTTCACTCCGACCTTTTAAGTGGTTGTTGGCGTGGTGGGCGCGACGACACACAGCTAGGTTCTTGGCGGTCAAAGGGTTAAAATAAGAGTGAGTGCGGTTCGTAAGTACGCAACTAGGTAGAGTCGGCGTCGCCGGGCATGGCGTAGATACCTATCAGATATTTAGATGTCTGATGATCAATCTACTCTTATCAAGGGATCAATGTGAGTGATGATTATACTGATTACGAGTAGCGGCAGTAAAAGCCCATTTAAGAAAGAGAGAATAGTTTTTACATAAAATACAATACTTAATTTCAATTACACCAGACATGTTTGTAGGGTGTGCTTTATAATGAGGCCACGCTCATTGCCTGCATGAAGTGCTAAGCGACAACTAATCTCTACTAAAACACTACGTTGTGGAAGTGGGGAGAAGCAAGGTGTCCTCGTTGCGAAAAAAATGTTGAAATGCCGCGCGCTGGTATAATTCAGCCCCGCGAGACAGCGATAAGGCTATTCGCCACCTGCCTCCCTCTTCATCGACCATGATTACTATATTCTGACCTTTTATAGGCTTCTACAGAACAGAAATAAGATACGGAGGAACCCATGTTTCTCAAATTTAAAATAGCTGATCTATTGCTCGTCACCTGAAAACACCACAGATATAATGACATCACCGTTTGAACTTAAGTAAATAAAAAATCACCATTAGGAACTGAACACCACGGGTGTCGATGATGCGCTGTTTGAGAATGAGATAGCATTTTGTCTATAGTTAGCACATCAGCACACGGCGAATCTTCAATTCATTAAAGAGTCGGCAAGGCGTTATCCATAGTCGCCTATTAAGGCCCTAAACTTGTTTGCCATCTAATCGTCTTGTTTTGAAACGTTTCTACTGGCCAGCAATGGCTTTCGTTAAGTGTTGTGAATTACCAACCCAGACATCTTATTCACAACCGATCGAAAATGCTCATCATCACTCACCTCTGATGAACCACTGTACCTCCGAGTTAGCGTTGTTACGAATAGCGGTGTCAAGATTTACTAAGGAGGCGGTGAGATGATGTGAAGCTATTTGTGAACCGCCCGGTGCACGGCAAGTGTGCGAACTGTTCACGCCATCACGCTAAGGTCAGTTGTTTAGTAGACGGGTTGTTTGCTGACCGGTTGCTGGAGGGAGCACAGTAACACTTTTTGGAAACTGTCTAGAATATCAGTAAACGGAAGAACAAAATTGTTTAATGGAATGTCAAGTCATAAGTTTCATTTGTGCAATGATATCTAAATCAAATCTATTAATCGGTTTCATTTGGTTCAAATTCCATTGTATGCGGTCTCGGCTTACATATAATTATGGCATCTCCATAACCACGGCTCTAGACACCAACTACTAGGGTTTTCGCATGGCCACTGCGCGGCCTGAGTTCTGCGGGCCAATCAATTATGTACGTTGTAGAAATAGCCTTGTTTATAATTTTTATGAACCTCCAAAACATCTGTTCTTTTCTCAAACATATCATAAATATTTAAATGAAACCTTAGTAAATTACTGTATAAAGACAATTTAAATATGTATTTTCTAATCTGTTCGGACATTTAAGACTCGACCGTTATCAAAATGTAGTCTTGCTCGCACGCTAGTGTTAGGTCTAAATGTATTTTAATAAAAACCACGTTACTTTACTGCGGATTTTGATATCTTATTTTCTGGTATTAAAAATTTAGTCATCATCATCATCCTCCTAGCGTTATCCCAGTACAGTTGCATCCTGAAGGATGCCTGGGGTCCGCTACCTAATCCCAAGATTTGGCGTAGGCACTAGTTTTTAAGAAAGCGACTGCCATCTGACCTTCCAACCCCAAGGGGAAACTAGACCTTATTGGGATTAGGCTTTGTCAATTGAGTGGGCAACTTGACTGTTAGAAGTTCTCAAACCGCCCGAAGGCCTCCAACTCGGCTTAACGACTGCCGCCATAGACAGCAACCGGGATCAACGGCTTAACGTGCCTTCCAAAGCACGGGAGTGCTCAGTTAGTAACCACTCAAAGCGGTCACCCATCCAAGTCCTGACCGCTGCCCACGTTGCTTAACCTTAGCAAGCGCAAGCGGTTCGCAAGCGCCGCTGGGCCACGAGCGCTCCCTCCGGTATTAAAAATTTAGTAGTTAATAAAAAAAAACACAACACAAGACGGTAACAAAATAATTGATTTTTACGATAATTTACCAAGGACCCAAGGACAAGCCTTAATGTATGTATTTCAATAAAATTATTGTGCAATGCATATCTAAAAGTGCACTAATGGCTTATACTGCAGTTTGTCACAAAAAATATTAAGGAACATGGTCAGGTCATAGCCGACGGCTGTGTTCAACAACCAAACGCGGCATTGTAACATTGTGTTATTTAGGAGTGCTTGTGTCCAGAATATTGCACTTAACAGGGAATTGCCACAAAAATTTCTCAACTTAATTATTGACACTTACATTTATTTTATTTAAAATCTTTTAGCATCTCAAGGTCACAGTAGAATCCGGATACAGCGACGGTCAAGGGACCGGCGATATTACGTCGCACTGACAGGACGTCGTACAAAACGGACTGATTTTCTTTGAAAATGTTTGGTATGAATCCTAACGTCGGTGATTTAGCAGTCGTTAAAAGTGGTCAAATGTTATAAGCGGAGTCGTTAGAAGCGGATTCTGCTGTAATTTACTATTTTAACAAAGATTAATTACTAGATGTTTTTAAGAATACCTTAAAATACCTTGGTTTTAGTATTTGCCTACTACATGTCGCGTATCAGCGGTCGCCTGAGTTTCGCAACACTATGCATACCGAGAAGATAAGCGGTGACCTTCACTTCTTACAAACCAGGGATGTTGCGGATCCAGATTTTTTAACATCCGCGGATGCGGATGCGGATTTTTACAGGCTCACATCCGCGGAAGCGGATGCGGATGCGGATGTAAGATAAAATACATAATATAACGACAAATTGTACGTTTTAGTAATTTTATTATTAGAAGAAAAATGATTAGTATTTAAACTTAAAAATAGGTGAGTTATATTTGATAAAAAGTAACTTGGCTGCCTTTTTTGGATCCAAACGATTTCGCAATGGATCATAAATTTGACCTGCAGCACTAAATAATTGTTGCCTAGGAACGTAATAGCGAATTTACCTACTTTACCTAGCACACGCGGCGCCGCTAAGCCGTTCCTGTGACGACTTGTTCCAACTCCGCATCTGCATCAAGCTCCGCATTGTTTCTTGCGGATGCGGATGCGGAAGCGGAGCTTCAAAACAATGCGAAAGTTCTGCGGTTGCGGATGCGAATGCGGATATCCGCAACATCCCTGTTACAAACACAATGTTACATTCTAATAAATTACTGCACGAGGCACGAGTGACATAAAACTTAATTATTTTATCTTTAACAAATACAAAGACTTAGTAGAGTTAGCTAAATTTATTTTAGATGAATCCTTGCCATCAAGGCCAAGCCAAATTAGAGGGCTTCGGGTAGCTTGAGAACTTCTAATAGTCAAGTTGCCCATTCACTTGACAAAGCCTAATAGGGTCTAGTTTCCCCTCGGGTTGGTAGGTCAGATGGCAGTCGCTTCCATACAAACTAGTACCTACACCAAACCTTGGGATTAGGTAGCGGTACTAGGATAACGCTAGGAGGATAGGAGGATGAACCTTTGCCATCAAGAACGGTCTATAAGCGGGTGCTATATGCGTGTTTAAGGCGCTACGCTGCATGCGCTACGACGTAGCCTGTAGCCCGTTGCATTGCTTTCTGCTACGGCCTACGTTGCTAAAACTCAACGTACGCAAGACACCTAACTTACACACACTAACAAATAGAAAGGTTGCCTGGAAGAGATCGCTCTTTAGCGATAAGACCGCCTGTGGTTTACCTCTACTTTAAACCAAATTTTCAGTACTGTGTTCTTTTTGAGGCGTGTATTTGTAAATATTGTAGGTAATGCCGATGGTTCAGTCCAGCCCTCTGGCGTTGACAGACTAGGTTGGGCTTTTATTATGTTTTTACGTTTTGTTCGTTTTCAATTACCTACCGACTACCGAAACCGAGGCAGGCGGAATTTTAGACTTTAATATAGCTATTAATTATAAAAGGCTACAACACCAAGCTGTCTAACAAAAGACACAAAACCTGCGCAGTGACGAGAATACTCACTGGTCACTGCAAACTTAACGCATTCGCTGCCACCCTCTTTTCCTGGACATTCGGCAGGTGCCGCACTTTGCTGTGTGCCCCAAACGCACATGTGAGTTCAACCGACTATTTTAAGTCTAAGGCACTAAGGCACAGGGTACAAGTGTCAAATATTATGAACGCGTCTGTGCGTCGAAGGCACTGCGTGAAAGTCACGGTGACGCATATATGCGGCGGTGGCAGTGAATGCGTTAACAAACATCTTACACAAATGGGTATAAAACAAAGTGCAGCATGTAGGTTCTGCCAGGAGTCGGAGGAAACTGCCATCCATATCCTCTGCTCCTGTGGACCACTTATGCGCAAAAGAAGTATGTACCTTACCTAGGGAAGCACATCATGCATCCAGAGGAGATACAGCAGATTGCTACACAAAGAGTCTGGAAATTCCTGGAAGCAACGGGTTTAAGCAAAGAACTTTAAGGGCTGCCACAATAGATCAATAACTGGTCGAGGCGGCATAGAAGGCCCACAAAAACCAATAATAAATAATAATGATAATGAATAGCTATTCATTGGATAACAAAACACCACCTCAATGTTGGTTTCGTGTAAACAGCGTTTTTAAGAACAGTCCAATGAGGGCTACCATTTTTGTGCTCACCAGTTGGCACCACTACGCCAGTTGGTCCAGCTGACAAAGTTTACGTTGAAATCGTATTTAATACATTGAAACGTACCGTAAAAATATCGAACATCCCGTATTGTAGCGTAGTCTCAAAGGAGGACATAAGTTTACGAAAGATAAAATTGTCTCAAAGAAATTCGTTGACTCATCTTTGCCATAAACATTTTTAGGTATTGCAAAATAGTTACTGTATTATTCTAATTAGATATTTCAACACGCGTAAGCCACAAACAGTCAAATTTGACATTTCGGAGACCTGACGTTCCACTAGCGCCTCTAGTCGTGAATCATACGCATAGCCCTCATTAAAATGCTGACTTTGAAATTCAATTCAAATAAGTATTTCTGTCTTTACATTCACTGACTCTAATATCATGTCACGATACATCACACGACTTCAAATTTTTTCTTTTAGCATTTTCAGGAATTTCATCTTTATTTCCAAGTAGTCCAAGGTTCTATTTGCATGCGTTGCATTCAATATAACTGGAGCGTGTTAAATTGGCCTGTGGAAATGTTATGCGCATTAGACATGTTTGCTCGCGAACGTTCACTTCACGTTGACCATGACAACATCGTATGTTAATCAAACAGGTTATCGCAAACTCTACTGTATTATTTTCAAAATAGAGTTCAAATTTCGAAGGAGTAAATAAATATGAGAGCAAGTGTTGAGTAGTGTATTTCTGCAAGACACGCGATAGCCTTTTGGGCGGACAGAATGTTTGCACGACACTTTCATCCTGGCAGGTCGCTGATTGGCGTTTGTTTTAGCTTTTTTGGAAATGGGTATTAGTAAATCGGTGCACAAATGCCCAATAAAGCATTAAACGGCCGTCTCTCGCCAACATATTCACAATACTTATCGCATCTGACAAAATAATTGTCGTTAAAATTATTATCAACGTGGGACATTAAAAATATATGAAAATAGATGCACACAAAGAGAACAACTGACCTAAATCTATGAGTAGAGTAGAAGTATTGTATGAGTCAAGTTAACAGGAGGATAAAACTAACGATTTTTATTTCTCCACTCTCCATGGTCGGTCCTCGATTCTCCACTATTGAACACGAGCCTTACGTTTGGGCGGGCTGTGGTGCACATAGACCCCGTCCTTGGCACGGCACTTCAGCAGCCAATTCTCATCTCTCCATGACCGGTCCTCGACTCTGCACTACTGAACAAGAGCCTTACGTTTGGGCGGGCTGTGGTGCACGACTTCGCATCTCTCCATGACCGGTCCTCGACTCTCCACTACTGAACAAGAGCCTTACGTTTGGGCGGGCTGTGGTGCACGACTTCGCATCTCTCCATGACCGGTCCTCGACTCTCCACTACTGAACAAGAGCCTTACGTTTGGGCGGGCTGTGGTGCACGACTTCGCATCTCTCCATGACCGGTCCTCGACTCTCCACTACTGAACAAGAGCCTTACGTTTGGGCGGGCTGTGGTGCACGACTTCCCATCTCTCCATGACCGGTCCTCGATTCTCCACTACTGAACAAGAGCCTTACGTTTGGGCGGGCTGTGGTGCACGTACACGCCGTCCTTGACACGGTGCTCCAGCAGCCACTTCTTCACACTCTCCATGACCGGTCCTCTTCACTACTGAAACAACTGTATTTTTCAGTCTAGTGTTATTTTTCCTGGGATTTGGATATTGGAATTTTGGATTATTGGAGAGTTAGGTATTATACAATTAAATTTAACGAAACCTGAGCATAAGAATAGCTCAAATACTCAGCTTTGTATAACTTTGCCCGCATGCGTACATAGGTCGATTCACGGAAAATGTATGAAACTGTCATTAATTTCATAGCTTTCGCTAATCGACCTATACTTAATACACATAACATAAGCTTAACAGCCCGTCTTATTAATATGTAACTACTTAAAGTCAATTTGAAATAATATTACCTAATGCTTAGAATTCGTAGTAAATTGTGACGTGGGCGCTAAGCAATAGCTCACATTATGGTGATGTCCGCGTCGATTGCCGGCCGGTGGGTGGTCGATATAGTTCCATATTAAATATTTATCGACTAGTCGACTTGTCTGACTGACATCGTTTAAGTTATTGACCTATAGTAGAAGAGATCTAGCCTTAGGGGTCATAATAATTCCCAAGGAAGCGATGTTTGATTTTTTTAGTTCTTTGTGTGTATCTTTTTGACATACTAAAAATCTTCCAAAATCTGACCCCGCAAAATGCGTTTTTTGACCCCCCAAAAAAAAATTTTGGATTATTTTTTATTACTCAATAATGCTTAGTGCTACACAAAAACTTCGTATTAGAAATATGTTTAGCATACAATTATCTATAACTTTGCTTCTTATCACTTTATTGGTAAATCTAATAGTTCACGAGAAAAATGCTTTACAACATTGCGTTTCTTGTTAAAAACCTGTTGGTTAAAAGGCTTACTAAAATTAAACTATACCTTATGCAGACGGCAAGACACTTTACCCTGTGATACTTGGGACCAATAAGAATGATTTCATCTGAGGAAATGAAAATTTCATCCACTGGATTTCAAGATGGCGGTCCTTTTCTAAAATGGGAGCTGCATTTTTTCAAAAGTGATTTGTTACAAAACGGCAGCTGCCATTTCATTAATACTGGTATCAATCGATTGGTACTGACACCATTAAATTAATTAAGAAAAATGTTATTTAAAAATTAAAGATGGCGGCAGACTATTAACAAAAATGTAAAATTTTCATTGTTCTTTTTTTCATTATATTAAAAATAACAACTAAATGTCCAATTATATCGTCACTTTATTTATTTAAATAAATTCTCGTAGTATTATCTACGAGATAAAACAAAAATTATGACAATCCGTCGATTACTTTCTAAACTATATGAATTACAAACGGGCCTCGGCAACTGTATCACGGTAGATATGGAAACAAACTGCACTTGTAATGAAAATAAGACGCGTTGTACAGTCGTAGTAGTGAAGAGACCGAACTTAGTGATTGTTTTCGATGCTATCTAATTTTCATCCGTCAGAAACCGAGATTACACCATTTCAAAATAATACATTTAAAGTATTCTACCAAGTTAAAGGGTGCACAGATTTAAAAATTAAATATGGCAATCGAAATATAAATACGCTATTTAACAGAAAAAACGCTTAGATTTTAAAACTTTTCTTCTGGAACTTTTTTTTTCGTTTTGCAACTAACGACTTTTTATTTATTTATACCCTGTAAAAGCCCAGATTTTGTATATTTTGTTCAAACAATTTTTTTTAATGAGAGAAAACAGTTTTTTTTTTATATTTATATTTATTACAAAATGCGATTTTTACATTGTATTTTGAATATAAAAGTAGTTTGTTGCGTAACAAAGATAAATAAAAGTTTCCTGTTTAATGTTCCCCATTTTTATTATTTAAAAAAAAAGCATCAGGATCTAATTTATTATTTTTCAAATGTTAAGTAGCGTTTCCTCTTTCGATTGCCATATATTGAATTTCCAAATGTTTCCAAATTTTAAATATATTATTTTAAAGTGGCGTAATTTCGGTTTCTGGCGGATGAAAATTAGATAGCATCAAAAACAATCACTAAGTTCGGTCTCTTCACTATTACGACTGTACAACGTCTTATGTTCATTACAAAAAAGCAGTTCGTTTCCATATCTACCGTGATACAGTTGCCGAGGCCCGTTTGTAATTCATATAGTTTAGAAACTAATCGACGGATTGTCATAATTTTTGTTTTATCTCGTAGACGAGAATTTATTTAAATAAATAAAGTGACGATATAACTGGACATTTAGTTGTTATTTTTAATATAATGAAAAAAAGAACAATGAAAATTTTACATTTTTGTTAATAGTCTGCCGCCATCTTTAATTTTTAAATAACATTTTTCTTATTTTGATTAGTGGTGTCAGTACCAATCGATTGATACCAGTATTAATAAAATGGCAGCTGCCGTTTTGTAACAAATCACTTTTGAAAAAATGCAGCTTCCATTTTAGAAAAGGACCGCCATCTTGAAATCCAGTGGATGAAATTTTCATTTCCTCAGATGAAATCATTCTTATTGGTCCCAAGTATCACAGGGTAAAGTGTCTTGCCGTCTGCATAAGGTATAGTTTAATTTTAGTAAGCTTTTTAATCAACAGGTTTTTAACAAGAAACGCAATGTTGTAAAGCATTTTTCTCGTGAACTATTAGATTTATCAATAAAGTGATAAGAAGCAAAGTTATAGATGAGTGAATTTCACCAAACGGGCATTTTTGTCCAATTCCCATGGAATTTAGAAATACCAATAATACATAGAAAATTCTATGCTGATAATTTGATAAAAAAATTAATAAACACAAATTTTCTTACGGGGTACTTATACTTATAAAATTACGGAACTTATTACAATTTGAAAATTTGACCTGGGCACGGGAATTTATCTGTCCATGGGAATTGCCTTTTCTTAGAAAAAAATGTATAAAAATTATTATTTACCATCTTATTTATCAAGAATTATAAAGTTCAGTTGTATCGAAGTTATTTAGCCTAATTTTACTAATCATGGGTCACTCTTTTCAAATATTTAAGAAGCTAAGTGTAATTGTAGCAGTTGGCCTGTTTTCTTTAAATAAACGCATAAACTATAACTCTAATCGATATACTTAGTACAAATTATATTTATTTATGCATTTCATCCATAATTATTGTTATTAAATGAGGTTTATTAACAAAATAAGTCACCCTTCCCAATTCCCGTGTCCCAAAATCAGCTGTTTTGGGTAAACAAGCTATGGGAATTAGGACACGGGAATTGGAAATCTATATAAAAAAAATCATAAAAAATTCAAATCGCATGTTAATAATATTTTAAGTTATCGTTTATATAGAGACACCAAAGTGCTTTATAATGCATACATATGTTAATGATTACTTATGTAAAATTTGAATTTCTAAGGGCCACCGAAATTGCAAGCAAAAGCAAAAAAATTGTCGCCCACCCAGAAACCGAAGTACTTAGGTGGTTTACTCGAACTTAATGCGGTTTGCTATATATAGATTTTTTATATATAATAGCTGACATTTGAGAGTACATGTGAAGCAGGACGCGAAGCTGATCAAATGTAAACGATGGCTGCCAGGGACCTTTGAATTTTGCCGACAAAATTTAACTCTCGCGCTCGGACGATTTTTAAACATCAATTACAAGTTATTCACCACAGTGAAGTGAATAGTGTCTGTGCTCAGTGATAGTAAATATAATCGAGTTAAAGTTTTTGACACGAAATCAGTGATTCTAATGTACAGTTTTGATAGGAATTTTTGATTGATTCAAAACTCGATGCCGGACAGGGCACGGAGTCTTAATTTGAGCGTTTAGGTATTTTTTAATGTATTTTAAAAATAAATTAGTCCGTGAATTTGAGTGGACCTCAACGTGGAAGCATGTATTCTTTATGAAAAAAAATAAATGGTACGTATTATCTCATGCTACCATACGATTTTCAGCTCGGACACAAAAAAAATCGAGTATAGAAAATGACCCAGATAATTGTCTGCTAAACATATTTCTAATACGAAGTTTTCTGTAGCACTAAGCATCATTGAGTAATAAAAACATAATCCAAAAAATTTTTTTTGGGGGTCAAAAAACGCATTTTGCGCGGTCAGATTTTGGAAGATTTTTAGTATGTCAAAAAGATACACACAAAGAACTAAAAAAATCAAACATCGCTTCCTTGGGAATTATTATGACCCTCCCATACATTGATATCGTAGAACTCCTCTACTACTATTACCGAAATAATCTTTTTGTTAGGTAGGCGCTATATGACACAGATTTGAGTCGGTTTATGTTTGAACTTGATGTCTTTGGGATCAATTCAAATTTTCTCGTAACGTTTTAACCCTTTGAACGCCAAGAACGCATAAAGGTGTCGCTTGTTATCGTACCCACGGCGCCAACAACGACAATAGGTGTTATAAGTGACGTACGTTGTCAAAGCCACCTTCGTGCTTTACACTAAAGTTCATATTCAATCTCTTATAAAAAATGAGTTGGCGTCTAGGTGTCACTGCCGTACATGAAAAATGGCGTTCAAAGGGACAATCGGGTCATATACAAAAGAAGTCGTCGTCCCTGTGGTTAACGGCTTATATATGTATGTATGTATGTTATGCTTTCAGTTTGGCCCTGTTGACTTGTAGAGAATGCCATTTGGCATTAAGTCCGCCATTTGTACACTGTATTTTGTTTCGTGCAATGTTTAAATAAATAAATAGAATAAATAAACTGTCTATGCGGGTTACTAGACCAATCCAAAATTAAGCTTTGTAGTTTGTAGCCCTTAACTTTTGAAATGTCCACAGGAAAGACGCGAACCTAAATCTGTTTATGACCCATTCGCACCCATGCCTTATTTTACAAGAATGTAACACTGACCTCTATTCAATCCGCGCCCAGTCATCCATCAGTACATTTCATCTTTTTGGTTAATTCAATTCAAATCAACTAACAACAAACGCGGCTGTTACTGCGGCTGCGGCGAGTTCGTCTTAGGTACTTTAACCCTTTGACCGCCAAAGCGATAGTGTGTCGTCGTGGTCATTTTTGGTGTAATGTCTTAACCAATAAAAACAAATTAAAACAGTTCATAAATTATTTTTTTCATGAGCAAAGTACACCTTCACTCCGACCTTTTAAGTGGTTGTTGGCGTGGTGGGCGCGACGACACACAACCATTTTATAGGTTCTTGGCGGTCAAAGGGTTAATGAAATCTAGCTTTTTGAACGATCTTGTGTTAAAATAGAGTTATTATTCGACTCATTAGTGGATGACTTGTAACGTATGTATTATATGTAAATTAGTATACATATTGGAATATACATACTACTACTTATTCAAATAATCACTGATTGACTATATGCACTATAGTTGCAAGAGGTGATTTATCGAGCGGACCTATGCATCTATCTGTAAGATTTCAAACAGGAATAAGGGGTCTGAGAAAATTATTCTGAGACGAGATGTCAAAATTATATAATAAGTACCTACTACTATTAGATAGATCTCATCTTGAAGATAATAATATATTGTCACTAAACCACAACACACACGTTTTCTTCAAGAGGTGTCGGTATCATACTGAAGGATGTATGTGAGGAGTTGCATAGAATAGATAGCTGGCACCATTACCGCAGGAGGAGCGAGGTCGCGGCGCGGCGCGGCGGCGGCGCACCTTCCCGGTTCACACGAGACCCGTCTGGCGACAATGGGTACACCCGGCGACGCAGCGCGTACACTTTACCAAGTAACCTTACGAGTATCATATTTTAGCAATAGTTTAATACGTTAAAAGTGCACGGAATAGGTATTAAGGTCAAGGGTTCAAATTACGTTTTTGGCATCAAATTATGTTGAAATTAATTATGTTAATTAGTTTTGTTAATTGGGTTCAAATTATGTTGAATTTTGCGCTTCAATGAATTAAGTACAATGGAAAACGACGGAGTTGGATCAATTTTACGTCCACTCGAAAACTTTAGGTAGGTACATATACCTAATATACATATAATAATCAACCCTTTGCACTGGACAATAAGGTCGTGTTCATTTATATTAGTAGTAGTAGTAGTAGTAATATTCTTTATTGCACCAGTAATAAAGGAGTACTTAGGAGTAAAGGAGTATATTAGTTATTTATTTGCACCAATGTAACTGATGGCTACTGTATTTCCATAAATTCTTTTGGCCCGACAATACAATTTCTTTATTGTTCACCAAATACACTAAAAAAAATAACAGAAACATATTGCACAATGGTAGACAACAGGCGCTCTTATCGCTAACAAGCGATCTCATCCAGACAACCTTTGGGTAGTGGAGACGATGCAAGAAAAGTTAAAACTTGAGTAAGTGAAACAGGAAAATAGAGTATGAACAACCTAACGACCTTTCTTGTATCTTGTTGTTATGGTAATATCTCCTCGGTCACTCAGGAATACAGACACTTCGTCATGTAGTGAAACACGATAGTAACAACGGTTAGACCTCGTATATTGTGTAATGACTATTACTCAGTTATTTTTGGCTCCTCCAAAGAGCAATCACCACTCGAGAGCAAAAATGTATACCAGACCTACTTATTTTACTTTTTGTCTTTGCAAAACAAGTCCAGTAACTGTCTGTAGCTAGACACGGTTTAACTTTTTTGCATGACTGTAGCTGACTCAGCGATAATCTAAATAAAAAGAAAATCATAGTAACAAAGGCTTGTCGACAGAATAATTAATGACTGTCCGGAATATTTTAATTCGGCTGAATGCCCAAAGTCGCGGTTCGCATAGTGGATGAAAATTAGATCCAGCCAATTATCGCAGGTACGTACTTAATTCCTATTACTCGTGAGGCTTCTGTAAATCGCGAATATAATTATAACGATTTCCCATTTCCCAAATTATACATTTGAGCCATGTCTACAAGCTGTTTTCAAGAGTCATTACGAACCGTCTCGCACGCAGGCTAGATGACTTCCAGCCTCCTGAACAAGCCGGTTTCCGAAGAGGCTTTAGTACCATAGACCACATCCACACGCTCCGACAGGTTATACAGAAGACTGAAGAGTACAACCTGCCCCTCTGTTTAGCGTTTGTGGACTATGAGAAAGCCTTCGATTCGATCGAAACCTGGGCGGTACTACAATCTCTACAGCGGTGCCAAGTAGACTACCGCTATATCGAAGTACTGAAGTGTTTGTACGAAAACGCCACTATGTCAGTCCGACTCCAGGACCGGAACTCGAAACCTATTCCGCTGCAGCGGGGAGTCAGGCAAGGAGATGTTATTTCTCCTAAACTGTTCTCCGCTGCACTGGAGGACGTTTTCAAGAATCTGGACTGGAGAAGGCTAGGCATCAACATAAACGGCGAGTATATCACTCATCTTCGGTTTGCTGACGACATAGTAGTCTTGGCTGAAACCATGGAGGATTTAAGTACAATGCTCGATGACCTCAGTAAAGCCTCCGAGCGAGTTGGTCTAAGGATGAACATGGATAAGACGAAGATCATGTCAAATGCCCATGTAGCACCAACTCCCGTTACAATCGGACGCTTTACACTCGAAGTTGTAGACGATTATGTATACCTAGGACAGACTGTCCAGTTAGGTAGGTCCAACTTTGAGAAAGAGGTCAATCGTCGAATCCGACTCGGCTGGGCAGCGTTCGGGAAGCTACGGCATATCTTTTCGTCCAATATTCCGCAGTGTCTCAAGACGAGAGTCTTTGACCAGTGTGTGTTGCCAGTGATGACATATGGTACGGAAACGTGGTCGCTCACCATGGGCCTCATAAGAAGGCTCAAAGTCACTCAGAGGGCAATGGAGAGGGCTATGCTGGGAGTTTCTCTGCGTGATCGCATCAGAAATGAGGCCATCCGTAGCAGAACCAAAGTAACCGATATAGCCTTTCGAATCGCTAAACTTAAGTGGCAGTGGGCGGGGCACATTGCACGTAGAACCGATGGCCGTTGGGGCCGAAAGGTTCTCGAGTGGCGACCACGGACCGGAAGGCGCAGCGTGGGTAGACCCCCCCACAAGGTGGACTGATGACCTGGTAAAGGTCGCGGGAGTCCGCTGGATGCGGGTGGCGCAAGACCGGTCATTGTGGCACTCTTTGGGGGAGGCCTATGTCCAGCAGTGGACGTCTTTCGGCTGATATGATGATGATGATGAAATTATACATTATTATGATTAATAGATTATTAAGGGGTAATACTATTTCGAAGTAATAAGTAATTTTGTCTCCCTGCTTAACACCGCTTGCATAGTCTGAACCTAATAATACTCAAAGGCCAATTGATGGTTTCGAGCTGATGCATGCGACTTCTAACTGGGATACAAATGCGTTTTGCAATAACTAGCGACAAGGCGCATCCACACGCTCGAGCGTGGCAGTCCGCGCACGGTGCTCGCCCGTCTGGACTTGTAGGCTGTATGGGGGCCGGCATGGCATAACGCAGGTCACACTACTCACACTGTACCTACACCTTCGTCCGTGGGGATGCGCCTATAGATATAGGCAGCTGTACCTGTAGGATGTGGCGGGACAGTATCACTGCAAAAAGTATCTGTGTGTCTGTCGCCTCTCTAATATCTAAAAGACTGATGGTGATCTTTACCATTTATTGCACTGTTTTCACTGTTTGTACAGAATAATTGTAAGGGCGTTCTCCTAAGTTTCCTTGAATTTGTACTTATTTGTTTTTCCCATGATCCAGCGATGTTACGGAGTCCGTCTTAGGGAAGTTGCGATGCGAGTGGGCATCTGTTCGCTTGTCCCTGTCATGGCCGGCCGCGTTGTCCTGCTCTGAAAACATAATAAAACAATTTATTTATAATTTTGTTTAAGTAACTGCTGTAACGTATCGATAGACTTACCATTGAAATTAGTCGGTTCTTGCGTTAACGTGCGCGGTACCTACGGGTGTTTGTTTTTAACATTGCAATTGAGCGTTTTCATTAAATATAGCTCAATTCAGTGCCGTTTCGCTGGCGAAACACCTTCACCACGCCGCCACGCAGGAACCAGCTTATGTCAACGGGCTATAGTAACGTTTGTTTACTCACCAGTACTCAGTTGATTTAAAATACGATGATACAATTCGTTGAATTTCTTTTGACGTTTCACGTTAGATGGAGTGCGAACCACCAACGTTGGCAGTAAAATAAAATGTTCCAAGTTAAGCTCTTCTTTCTGATGGTATTTTCTGCGGGACGGATCTTTCTTGACGACCAAGCGAGGATTTCTACATCGGTGTTTCTCCGAAGAAGCAGAGCTGCTGCTTGAGAAAATCTCTTTGGCGTCTTCGCGGGTGTTTTTGTAAGGTCTTTTAGAGGGTCCCGCGGCTTGGTAGCAGCACGTGGGCTCGCGTCGGACGGCGGCGCGCGGCGCGGCGCAGCTCGGGCCCGGCGCGCCCTCCTCGTGGGCGGCGCGGCGGCGCGCGCTCCGCTCCGGAGACATCAGCTGGTCGTCGCTCCGGTGACTGCGCCGCCCGTACTCGGGCCACCTCTGGCCGGACATGATGGCGGAGGCGTTGTGGCCGGTGACCGCGTCTTCGTCCCTCGGGTGTTTGTGCTTGTGGCTAGCCACGATGATATCCCCAGTTTTGCCGACCCGCCCCGGGCTGGTCTCCTGGCGGTTGTTCAGTTTGACTATCCGGTAATGGCGTCGTCGCCTGCGCTCGACGTGCGCGACGCGCTCCCTCAGCAGGCTGTCGATGAGCCGCTGTAGCTCGCAGCGCGTGCTGGAGCGCTCCGCGTGGCGGCGGCCCAGGCGCGCGGTCGGCCAGTGCGTGCGGCACACGTCCTCCCAAATAATGTCACTGAGCACGGCTTCTCGGGACGGAGTAAGTTTGATGCCGTCGTTGCGAGGCGCGAACTCGCCCTGCGCCAGGTAATGCACGGTGTCCATCAGCCTGTAGTCGCGCACGGGGTTGAGCTTGTGCCGTATCTTGATCATGCGCTCGGCCGCCTGCTGCGGCTGGTCGTCGCGCCGGGCGGTCGCGGACGCGCACTGCCGCCGGCCCCGCGCCGTGAGCCCATCGTACGTTGTAAAGTCCCGGCCGTATTGCTCCGAGTTATGCTCTTTTTCTATAGTAGTACCTTTATTGGTCGACAATGTCCCCGATTGCTGAGCGTATCTTTGGAACGCCGATGTCTCCGGGACGTGGCTGTATTCTATGTAACTACACCCTGGCCGCGACCTAGAGCTGCTTCTCATCATGTCCTTCGATTCGTCATCTGATGAGGACAGAGAACGATCATTATCACCGAGAACCATTTCTTGTCTTCTTGCTAAACTTTTCAATATGTCTAACCTTCTATTAAACTTGCTTATTGAGTCAGACGGGTTCGCACTGTTATTGTTATTTGCATATGTAAATTTACAAACGTTTTTGGCGAGTTTTGGTGATTTATTCAGGTTTTGATCGAGTTCGTAATGGTTTGTTGAAGGTGTGCGGTGCTGCACATGCACATAGCATGTTTCTGGCCTTTTTTTCGTCTTATAAGTATTGTGTTCCCGCGGCGGGTTCTCTACCTGGGGCTGGCCATGGAGCACTTGATATAATGCCTGGTCAGGTGTTTCCTTGCGTTCTCCTAGTACTTTGTCTGTGCTGCGAGTGACGGGATTGACAGAACTTGACCGCGCTTCACTAAAATCTGTTGAAATGAACAACTACTTTAAATGGTGTCGTGAGACTCGTGAGAGGATACCAAATGTGTCTACAAATCAAAAACAGTTTAATATGTTACTACTGTTTGTTGTTACTACCTACTCTAAGAACAATCCGGACACCAAATAAAAAACATGATCTTACAAGTACTGATAGACGGGTGGTCTCCAATAGCAAGTAACGACTTAGATTTATCTGATCCCTGAAAAAATGCGAAACACCATTAATTCAGTCAAATATCACACATCATCATCATAACATTGCAATCCTAATAGCAGACTAAGTGCTAACTCTTCTGAATCGGCTCTTTTCAGCGAGGAAAATAGTCTTGACTGCAGGACTTCGAGAGTCGATAGTGACAAGGACCCGCTGCGATGGCTCCTGGTTATTAGATTTCTTTTTGATGTTTAACTCTGAAAGTGAGAATATGAAATGAACATTCAGAATATTCATAATTTGCGATTGCATCGCAAGCAATACTATAATAGGCAATTGGTAATTTATGACGATATTTCAACAGTTTGATTCCAATAAATGTTTCTATCTATCTAAATACTGCTATTAAACGAACATTTTGTAAATTGGTTAGTTAAACACTACCTGGAAAAAGTCGTTTCCTGAAGGAGCGAGCGAGCTCCGCATGAAATTCGTACTTCACTTGACGAGTTACTTTATCTACCTGGTTGGGTAGTGATTTCTTTTTTGATGGAGATTTTTTATCTTCCATCACATTTTATTTTTCGCTTTCCCTGCATAGTTTTAAATTTGTAACCAAAATAATACGAAAGAAGAAATTTACCACAAAATTTTTATGTTTTCAAATGACAAAAAAGTAGATTATGACAGCTAGAGGAATAAAAAATGTCAAGAAGTTTACAGAGGAATAGACACTATTTTTAAAACAACCTTAAACTTCCAGCTTTTGAAGTAAACCTCTTTCAATTACTAACTTTCTTACTTACGAGCATAAATAATACTTATATTAACGTTAACCGTGAAAATTTACCTAATATTACTTGTATAGGCTTAATCCAACTGATATTTAAAAAAATACAGCTCATTATATTAGGAATATTATTGAATATTTTTTTCTTCCACCGACTATTGTACTGGTTTGCTAGAAAATAGAAGAGGCAGGAAAACAAATAGACTGTCAAAATCAACATAGTGACGTTTCACCAATTTATGATTCTTTGATAAAAATTAAATTATTAGATTATTTTCTGATGAATAATTAGTTAAGTGTGTGTAAGGTTCTGAAATGTCAGAAAATGAGGAGAAAGATAGACACACGGTGGCCCCGGAGCCTACCGTGATCGTGTTGAAGCAGTCCGAGCATAGGCTGCCGTACCCTGCGGACCCGCCGGACGACTCCAACAAGCGGGCCAAAAAACCCAGCATCCCCTGTAAGATCCTCGGAGCACGACGGAACACTGTATTGGAGTCGGCAGTTCACTGACACCAATACAATTTACCGTCCTGGCGTATTTAACACTAGTAATGCACCGAAATGCATATAATTTCTTGTCAATAAAGCTCATCCGTAAATGTATTGTAGTGTAATGGATTTCTAAGCAATTCTTAGGAATCAGTATTGTTCACTTGCAACTTGCGAAACTGTTTTTGTACATTTAACACCTCACATGCTTGACAGCTAGATCTATATTAAATTTATGGAAACTCAGCTTCGCACATGTCTGGTGGATGATACAGAAGTACAGTCCTGAAACAGAGTGTCTTACACTACGAGTATACCTAGATATTTAGCGCTGAGCCGATGAGTCATGATATGATGTAAATTCTTTGTTTTGTTTGATTGCAATCAAAGAAGATCTGACTATAATTTTTGTCTTAATTTATAAATTTTATAATTACTAAACGGATTAATTCGACTTCCTGTTAAAAAGTATTGTGTTGTGTTTTCATAACTTTGTTAAACCGTTCCGTACCCGAAGGGTCCAAACGGAACCCTATTGCTGGTCACTCACGCGGCCGTCGTCTGTCACACAGGTTTTACAGCTAAAAGGTTAGAGCTACCGTCTTTAAATTTCCACAGTATTAAGTACGAGTATCTTGTTGAATGTACCCTATCTAACGTGGTATCGTTGTTTAAAGCTCATTAAGGAGATAAATACTGTATTTTTTTAAATACGAGTATATTGGAAAACAAAGGAATAAGGAGCCACCAAAATCAGCTCATCCATCCTTAATAATAATAAATAATAATTAGCCTTTATTCCGCTTAAGAGGTACAGTCATCCATCCTTACCTGTTCGAAATTCCTCTTATTCGAACCAAGCGCTTTGCATCATCTTATAATGCGCACTTCAAGTTCAAAGGTTTGGAACTCTGCCGGCGTTTGTATTTCCGAGTTCATATAACTTAGACCTTTTTAAGGCACGAGTGAATAGGCATCTTATGGGTGAGCTCGCTTCACCGTCGGCCTCATCTTTGCGTCCTGGCTAGATGCTGGCCAAGAGCAATCCCATTTTTAATAAATAATCTTATCTTATATCTATAAACGAGCAATTCTTGTATATATATAATCATTTATTTCGGGGATTTCGGTAACGGCTCTAACGATTTCGATTAAATTTGGTATGTGGGGGTTTTCGGGCACGAGCAATCGATCTAGCTAGGTCGCATGCCCGGGAAAACGCCGAGCAAAGCTCGGCCGCCCGGATATTAATAACAATAGCATTTTTTACAAAATTTTGTGCCGAAATTTTTTTTTCTTCCCATTGACCATGTCATTAGGTAATAAATAATACTTGTCATTAGGTAATAAATAATAATGTTTATTATTGCGTAAATTTTACCAACAAATACTAATATATTAATAAATCGGATTTTTTTCATTGAAATTTCCTTATTTTTCCTATTAAAACCAACTTAGTTTTGCGGTTGGTTCGGAACCCTAAATGTGCAGAACCCGACGGGCACATGGCCGATTTTTCGAATGTGTTGAACCTAGATGGTTTTTAGGGTTCCGTAGTAAACAAGGAACCCTTATAGTTTCGCCATGTCCGTCCGTCCGTCCGTCCGCCTTTCCCCCGCTTTTCTCAGTAACCGTTAGTACTAGAAAACTGTAGTTTGGCATCAGTATACATATCAATGACGCCGACAGAACGGTAGAATAAAATATTGAAAAAAATTTTTTAGAATACCTCCCCTACATGTAAAGTGGTGGTGAATTTTTTTTTCTTTCAATCCTCATCGTGTGCTGTGTCGTTGGATAGCTCTTTCAAAAATATTATAATGTTTCTATAAGCATTTTTTGATTCTAGAATCGGTTGGCGTGATATTAAGCTTTGAAGTGATAATTTTTGTTATGGTCAAGTGTCGTCCCCCCCCCCCCCTGCCAGCTAAACTGTGGCTACTAGGCATGTGACAAAAATCGCGGTAGTATTATATACGATGAATTTAAAAGGAATACTATCGCAGCTAAGTAGACATTACTAGTTAACGAGTAATAGTCGAACTTAAGAAATGTACTTTGCAAAAGCAAACTTTCGTACAATTTTCATTGATACCTTTGATAATGTTTTTAATTCTGTCAAAAACATAGTAAATATTTAAGTTCGCCAACTTTTTAGTCCACATAATGTATCGGGTGGACAACTACGGAACCCTACATTATGCGTGGCCCGACACGCACTTGGCCGGTTTTTTATTGATGTTAATTACTAAAATATTTTATTGTTAGCTACGACAACTACGGCAGCTGATTTAAAAGAAGCGAGTACTGCGCAACATACTGGAGGCGGCAAACAAGAAAGTCCAGAACGAACAGGTGAGATATTAATAGACCTATGACCGTAACACTGCATCACTATGCATGCATTTTAAGTGTTCATTCATTAGCGTACGGTACCGTATCTAAACGCATCTTTCGGCAAAACGCACGCCCAAGAATACTGAAATTGTATTTATAATTATGGGAACTTTCCTGTCAATGCCATTTAAAATTATTGACTTGTCAAGATCAAATTGTAGAAGATATAGTTATATTTAAATTTTGTGAGTACTTACTCGTAACTACTTTAACAATTGACAATTAACCATTAAGCACTCCTCCATCTAACCGAACATGCTTTGTATACTGTGTCCAATTAAGCTTAGTCAATACAATTTCCAATAACTACATAGTCAATGTATTCCAGTTGTGACCGCCACGTCATCGGCATGGCAAAGATACACATCATTGCTGAATCTCAGTCTCCCAGACCATGGTCCATTACTAATGGAACTAGGTTTAGATACTTAATAGGAAGGTATGGCGTAATCGAGTCCGAAAAGGTGTTGCTTCGTTTGAAGACGCTCGACTCAAACACCTGGACCATAAGCGTCATCTACGGAAGACCCGACCTAAGCCCTCATATTCTTACACCTATAATGATCAGGGGCAGTTATACTGCACACAGTGTGACCGAATATTTGCATCGAAGTTCGGTTTTGCGAGCCACATCCGTGCTCATCAGAGAAAGTTGTAAGGGTCGCCGTTGTCGGACACGTCAAGGAGGACTATATAGGTATATAGGAAGGTATGCTTCAAGCCTTCTACAGACTTACCAATTTGTAACTGACAATTACTAACAACCTAGAGACGCAGCAGTCAGATGGAAGATAGAGCAATCTTTCAATACGTTCTTGTCGCGAGAAATAGTTACGAAATAGTATATTTGGGACATAAACGCGACCGTACCTACTAGATATTCTACATTAACTAGTTTTGTTTGTTACCAGAGACCACTGCTTTATCCAAGCAGAACTTGAACCAAGCCTCCGCGATGCTTTCCTCGCCGACGCACCTGCCAGAAATCGCCAAACCCTTCGATGACATAGTCCTAGCAACGGTGGAATCAGAACCTGTTTTAGTAAGTTAACTGTAATCTTCTCGTATAGGTATTGAATGATTTTGCTTTTTTTTCTGATTTTAAGGAAAACTATATAATTTTTATGCAACAAGGCGCAAAATAAAGTTATAATGAGCTGAGCAACAATAATTGACTTTTTCATTTGTAGCATGCCAAAACCTGCGAAATGCGACATGCTACATGCACTTGATGTCGTTTGAACAGCAGTCTTTGATTGATGAAAGAGAAGAAAACGCCATCAACTGATGTTCAAACGACATCAAGTGCAAATCAGCGTCGATGTGATAGTGATACGTGACACCAGTATTGTGCATCCGCGGCACACGGCACCGGTTTAAGCCCGCTGCCTGATGGCTTTGGAGTTGGGTTCAATGACGCCGCTGCCCTCCAGCACATCAAATAAACATTTTTTAAATTTATATTATACTATATATACCTAGTGTTAACACTATTTTTATTTATAAGTGGTACACAGTGGGAGCATGTGGGGTCATGAATATTTTTTTCAGGAGTCCATGCTTTCACTGTGGGCAACTATTATATAATCTGTGCTGTGGGGTCAAATCCCCATACTGAATTCAAAGTTAGACTTGTGACAATCTCAGATCGTTTTGTAGGTATGGGTGTTTAACCATATTTACAAGTTGAGACATGAAAACAGAAATGCTTGTCAGAATTATAGCTAACGGCTGAAAGTACTGTTGGCATCTGAAGCTTGTCTTAAAAATCAGAATACTACACTACTTACCAAGGGCGGTCAAACAAAGAATGTCTCAGATTGCCGGTATTTGACGATAAATATGCGATCTGAGGCTTTCTTTATTACCGCCCATGGTAAACATAAAATTGTATGCCATTCTGCGCCAGAAAGTGGTATTGTCCGCCCGCGGAGCGTGCGGTAATTGCCACTTCATGGCCAGGTGTGACATAAATTAAAAAAGGTTTGACTCAATACCAATTATACAATTCCAGAAGGTAATACCATCGGAGCCGATCCCCCTGGAACTGAAGCCGGCCGCCGAGCGGTCCCGCGGCTCGCTGCGCTCGCGCAAGTCTGCGGGCGACGAGTCGGAGGAGGAAGACGCGGCGCCCGCCCGCGAGGCCGCCGCCATCTCCGACTGGGTGCGTATCCGACACACGCTATAAAACTCATTTATAAATAAAAGTTAGTTTCGTAAAGATAGTTACGTAAAAGAGTCCCAGTTTCATGCTTACGTGGAGTAAATCATTCTTAAACTGAGCGCACCTGCATTACAGTTGCCGGCAAACATCTTGATATGACCTTGAGTGCGCAGTAACGTGATTTGCCGGTAACTGTAGGGATCACATCTGATGTCATCGCATATGGATGCATCATGCATCACACATAAACTCACACAATGTCTATTATGAGAGGGTCGTTCATTTCTATATTGGTTTTACTCCACCCATACCTAAATAAGTTTAAATAGTGTTTATTATCCGTTGGCGCGGTAGCCCGCATGCAAAGTTCTCAGCGTTACGTGCCGTGTTTTCGAAATTTTACATGAAATTAAATTAAATTCATACACAGGTTAGGTATTTGTTTTAATCGTCCCCATAATTTTTACCCTTAGAAATTACAGTTCACATAAAGCGCGTCTTGACCCGCATGATAGGTTTTTAAGCTTAGATACCTGGTCAACATAACATTATATTTCGGAACCAGGAGCTTAATTCAACTTAATATTGTATCGGAAGCTGTTAAGTAATTATCACGAGCATACACATTCGCTTTCATGCACGCAGGTATATGTGCAGCATGCAAGAGAATGTGCGCGAACACTAAACCGTTTCAATGGGATAGTTGAGAATGTATTGGGATAGCTACATTGAAATCGTTTTATGTTGGGATCTGTGTATGATTGATGCGTATTGTTATAGTCGGATGAGCTGGAGGCCGGCGGGCTGCCGCGCACCGCGTCGCGCGCGTCGCGCGTCTCCCGCGCGGTGCGGCAACTGATCTGTTGCGGCGTGGCCTTCTCGCCCGCCTACGAAGACGACATCTCAACCGACCGCGACTTCTCCGCTATATGAACCGCTTGGCCCTTGTTTATGGACGGCGTGGAAGCGCGCGTGTACTAAATTAACTAATTAAAAAGAGAGGTATAGTCGTATCTCGCGGCGAGATTCGTGCGCCGACTTGAGCTAGCCATGCAGTTCTGTGGCTGTGGTCTACTCTCCCGCTTCCGAAGAATTGCAATCCACGCCTCCGCTGTCTGTATCCCTGTACAGTCGAGAAAATTTAATGTTTGTCACTTTTGGAGTCCAAGAGTGACATATATTTAATTTTCACGATAGAACATCTAGCACAACTTGCTGCCACGTCAAAGTAGTGACTCCTGTCTCACTCGCGCTTAAAAAAAAAGGTAGATTTATTTGTTTCACGTCATGACCTAAGTTGTGCTAGCCCTGCTAAGCTTTCGTATATGGACGGCATAGAAAACACTCATAAAGTAGTGCAATAATGTAGTTGGCCTTGGGTGTTGTTTGTCTTCAATTTCTAACTTTAGACCAAACTGCCAAAGATACCTCACCGTCACATGTACTGCTATTCATTGTCAGTATTGCTATTGATTATTAACCCATCGTATGTTTGGACACGTGCCCGTGCCTAATTGTAATATAATTTCACAACTGAAGGTAATCTTTTGATTGTCAGTTTTGACATTCGTAGCATAAACGTGAAGGGATGACTATGCGGATTTTGCTCGTCGCTGCGTTGGTGAACACACGTTCTCGGCGCGACGACGAGCAGAATCCACTACTTACCTACCGAACAAATCTAGCTGCCTACTGTCATGGCGTCGTTACCGAACAACGTCTCTGAACAAGTATTGATTGGCGAAATCATCATTAATTTGACGGAAAGCCTTTTTTAAAGAAGAAGAAGAAGACTATGACTGCCACTGCAATATAAATTATTCTTCCTGAATTGTTAAAGATTTATTACTATGGTACACTTCTTGTATTTTACTAGTATAATTAAAGCGCCTTATTCAAACTATAAAAGTACTGCTTGTGAGAATTTTATCGCTAAGCCTAAATATATATACCAGGTATTGAAAATATCTACCAAATTAAACAACCCATTGGCAGATTGGTCTTGATTTGAGTTAGAAGTTGGAGTAACCAACACTCCGGTCTTACGTATGTTTGTCTGTGCGTGCGTTCCGCCCCGCGCGCCGCGCCGCCGCCCGCCCGTCCATATATGTATGCGGCCTACCCGTAGTTTCTCCGATTATCAAATTTAGATTATGTGAGGTATTTAGTGTCGAGCTATTGATAAGGATATCGACATGTGTTAATAGTTTTAAACATGTACATAATGTGTGGAAATTAAAAATGGTTTTGGTTTTATAAGGAGTGGTTTTCGTTGTATTAATAGGTTAAATATAAGCCCGGCACCAAGATGTCCAAAGTAGGACCATGAATGCTTGCGCAGACTGCACTAGTCAGCATCGATTACAACCGAAAACCGCCAAATGCGCAGGTTCTTCAAATGGCGGGGAGTATAAAGTGAAACCCACGAAAGCATATTAAATTATGAATAAAAACTTCTACCTACAACGCAAAATTCGCAATAGTCAAAATATACACTAATTACTTACACGCAAAATGCGCCAACAGGCAAAAATCAAAATGGACAACACGTGAAATGTACATCTGTGAAATGTACCATACGAATATGCAATAGGTACAAAAGTGTCGCAGCGCAGCATAGGCTTGTAAGAATTTAACGAGACTGGCAATGGCGTTTAAAGAATTAGGCATAACTATTCGCAGTATGAAGAGACTAGCATTGGGTTTGATTTTTTTTTCAGAGGACTGATAACGTAATTAACAAAAAGCCGATTTCGTGGAGTGATCCTGAATATCTTGACGTGCAATTACGGGTGCGTATTCAATCAACCATAAACCGGATATAAACCGGATTTTCACAAAGGCTTGTACAGTCAGCATCAAATAGGTATAACTGCCAATGTAGCCAAATTTTTACGATATCTTTATATTACTCGTACAGTACCTAACTTGGACTAAGACATTTTCACAACTCATTTTATTTGAAAGAGACTTGTGTTCACTAAAGGGCAATGTATGTACATCAATTAAACGGTTCTTAACCCTTTGAACACCATGTGATACCTACACGCTGACTCATTTTCCATAAGAGATTGAATATGAACTTTATTGTAAAAGACAAAGGTGACTTTGGCAACGTACGTCATACTGAAAATACCTAAGTACCTACGGATTTTCGGAAGCCTGTGTTAGTTCGGATGCATGCGTTTCTCGAAGGTAACAAACGACTGTATGTGTGCGACTAATATCATAAGTCATAAGCCATTTATTCGTAAAGCTAATTAATTCACACGTTATAATACAGACCATATTTACAAAATAAATATGTCGTTAAATCATACAATTCAATATAATATAAATTAATACATGTCATTACTACATCAGTACAATACCTATATTATTTTATTTTATTATAATTATTATATATAAAAAATACCAAATATCCTTTGCGTGGATATTTAAAAACTCACTGTAATTATAGAACGGGTGCTCAACAAGCCAGCGTTTGAGGCGACGTTTAAAACTGTCCAAAGTTTGGGTAGCTGGTAATGCTGTCAGGTAGGTTGTTGTAGACAGTATCATCTATAGACAGTATCATCACTAAAACATAACCATGGCTAAATGCCTAGCTACTATTCACCGTCGACGGTTGACCACAATTGGCCAATTTAACCCTTTTCCAGGCATATCACGATTTATCGACCACATGCGTGTAGTTAAAATTTGAACCTTAATACCCAAAGTTAAGATTTAAATCTAATTGAATTTCATCGAAAAGTTACTTGCGCTTAAATTAATTTCAAATAGGTACATAACTATTATGAATATATATTTTGTTTTTCGCAAAATCACGTAGGTTGGTGCGGCCTGGAAAATAGTTAAATTGCTTGGTCGACAAGTGAGGTTGCTGAGCCCGTGCCAGACGGTCGAAAAATAGCCCAAAGACCGGGCGACCTTGGCCCGCACGGACCGTGTTCCAGCAAGACTTTCCTTTGATTAGCGGTCTTTGCAGACCAAGGTCGCCCGGTCTCTGGGCTTGTCTTCGACCGTCGGGCACGGTCTTTATCGTTACCACACTTATTACATTGAGCCGGCAGGCAGCAATGTAACGTCAACTGTCTGGTTGGTGATATAAGGCTGGGCGCAGACACACGGTTTCTTGATACCGTATCAGGAAACCGTGCGTCTGCCTGCGCCCTTAGGGGCCTTGATACAGTTGCAAGCGCAAGCTTGGAATCACCCTATTTTCAGGAAAGCTGTTCGTTTGACCCGTACATCGGCTGCGGAAGAGCGCGCGCCAGGGCCAAGCCCTGCGGCATTGCTTGGCGCATCCCTCGGGTGTGTAATGCTTCTTTTGTGTCAGCAATTCTCTTCGACTCGCAATAGTCGGGCCAATTTTTTGGTGTTGTAGATTTTTATTTTTCGTTAGAATTGGTAGGTTGGAAGTTGGATTGGTGGGTTGGCTCCTTATTCTGTACAATGTACATAGAAAATAATAACATATTATTTAACATAAAGAATTTTAGGATACATATTTGTACCCTAAAATTCTTTTTCATTTCTCATAAATTTTATCCACCGATTTACGAAAATCCCATAAGTTTAGGTAGAGTTTTTAGAGTACAATAAGTGTGGCAGAGCCATTATGCGTGGGCCGATGAGCATTGTACCTACTCAAGTATTAAAAAAAAACTTCTTCTTTTGCCATGTGTGTGCATTAGAGAAGTATGCATTTTCGTGAATACCTAGTATATATAGTAATACTTTTATTGTACTAGATACTTTTATATACGTAGATTTTAAATACGTAGAGAAATTACACAAATACACAAGATAGTCAAAGGATAATAATGGCATTTGTTTTCAGACTTCGTTGACTGAATTTCCCGCCCCAGCTAAAACAGGAATCAATTTCGTGATCTCCAAGGTACGGTACATTTTGTTTACAAGTGAATAAAGTCTAGTCGCTTCTATGTCATTTACTATCACCTCACAATAAAATTTAAATGTTCGTTCGATAAGTTATTAACATAAAAATAAAACATAAATAAATATTTGTGGACAATCTCACACAAATAATAATAAACCTAGCCCCAGCAAACTAAGCAAATCTAGTATATGGATACTGCCTAGGCGACGATACGTATACACATATTATACATAGAAAAAAGACTCAGGACAGGAACAAATGTTGGTGCTCATCACACATATAAATGCCCTGACCGGGATTCGATCCAGGGACCTCCAGCTTAGAAGGCAGGGTCACTAGTGTCACTACCAACTAGGCTCGTCAAGTTAAGGTGCTACAACGAGAAATATCGCGTTCTTTGAAACGCTGTTCTGCCCAAACGAGGAAACAATAGGGATTAATTTTCAGATATAATATTATTCTTGACTAGTTATAAATATGATTGTGTTTTCGACAACAGTCGAAACATGATTCCTTAAAATTTTCTCGATAGAAAAAAATCCAAAGTTGTCTTTATTTTCCTTTTTTACTCGGCCTACTGAAACAACGCATTATTAAACGACACAAAGAAGTTAATATGATGATATTTTGCCACATCTAAACTCTGTCAAGAGGAAATTTCATAAAACGGTACTGTACACATTTAAGTAGATACCTACTTATCGAGAGTTGGCTAAAAAGTCATTTTCGAAGAGTGTTATATCCCGTTTTGCCCTGCGCAAAAGGCATTAAGCGTGTCTCTTTCACGGGGGGCGTGGTTTACCGAATCGAGATGCTATACGGGATGCGAAACAGCAATATTGTACGTCGAATGTCATTTGTCAGTGACAATTTGTTAATTGTTAACACGTTCGCTGCCAGGATATTGGTAGCGCTATAATTTTCTCTACATACGAGGTAACGCATGGTGTTACGCTGATACGCGTCTAAGAGCAGAGCGCCCGCTAGCCGGACCATGGCAGTGAAGCCAGTGAATGTGTTAAATTGGCAAAATCGGGACCAGAATTGACAATATTTCATAATTTCCAAAAGTCTTCATTCGAAAATCATTTCGGTAGAAACGTGTGAAGTACACAAAAAACATTTTTTTTAGATTTTTTTTCTCCGTTAATTTTGGAAAAAATCGCAAATTACTGTAAACCGAAAGTTGACGTCATCTTCCTCGCTGTATTCAGGGAGACCTTAGTACAGAGTACAGACACAATTTAAATCGCTTTAAGTGGCTCTGGATTCTTGTTGGGAAGATGACGTCATATTTTACTTACGCCCAATAGGCATGATGACTCAAAAAAAAATATTACTTCAATAGAAAGAAGACATAAAACTATGCCAAATAGTGAAAATCCTATTCAAATATCTCAAAAAATAAGGAAGCAACAACGGTTAGAATGTTCGTAGTTAGAGAGAGAAAGTGCTACTCGACCGTGACGTCACCTTTGAGTAGCGCCATAGTAAATGACAATCGTTCAATACAAAGGTGCGTTTTGCGGAAAAGCGACAGAAAATACCCACTTTTAAAACTTTGAAGACTTATAATTACGTAATTATTAATTTTTTTTATTACTTTTTTGCCATTTGATTGAGAATTTGAGTCATTATGTAGAAAATTTGGATTTATTGATTTTCTTTTATAGTGTCATCATCCCTATTGGAATGTCCTACTTTTCAACGTGTTTTTTGTATGAAATATTGAGTCAAATTGAAAAAGAAAAAATACGGGTGGCTTAAATTTTTACCTATTTTCTAACTAGTTCATAAAATAAAGTAGTTAAAAATATGAAATGTTGTCAATTACGAGTACAATGTTTTTATGATTATTTGAACGTATTTTGCTTGACAGGGATCTTCAATTCAGTCCAACCAGCATTTTACAATTCCGCCGTCGGACGAAGATCAAATGATGCCAGCAACCCAATCTCATGAGGTAGGTAGAGGTACAGTACTTAAGAGGAGAGGTAGGGCAAGCTCTCTCCATACAAACTTTGTGCAGGATTTACTTCGTTTGCGTTTGCATTAAAGTTATGATTTTTGGTCAGTATGCTTATTTTTCTGATAGCAATTTCGTGATGTAATTTTTTTTATTGATTTTTATTTTAAATTTGCATTTTTTTGAGATATTTAAAAAATTTCACATCACTTTATTCGCATATCTAATATTTACAACCAAAAAAAAAATTATATTCGTTAGTGCTAAAACCTACGAATAAAACGCGCAGTTTGTATGGAGAATGCCTTACCCACCCCTGCGCCTTAAGCAGGATGAAGGTCGATTCACGAAAATGTTAGAACTATCATTATTTTTAAAGACATTCCGCGCCAGCCTTCGTGAGTCGACCGACAGCGTCAATAGCAAGATATGGGGTTAAAATTAAAAAAAAAAAACAATACTTCTACATACAACAAATACGAAGAAAAAATTGTTCGCGATGAAGAGAAGTGTATAACTGCGCCGTCTCATTTCTCTTGCTTATCACAGCAGAGACTACCTGTGATGTGGTCCTGTTGCAATATGGTCAGGCGTAGCGTAACTGTAGATATAGAGTGGCGGTAGTCTATGTCAATGTATGATCAATACAATAAATGATATCTATCTATCTATCTAACCCTTTTCCAGGCCGCACCAACCTACGTGGTTTTTCTTTTTGCGAAAAACCAAATATTTATTCAAAATAGTTGTATTGGAAATTAATTTAAGCGCAAGAAACTTTTGTCGAAATTCAACTCGAAATTAACCTTAATTTTGGGTATTAAGGTTGAAATTTTTACTACACGCATGTGTGGTCGATAAATCGTACTATGCCTGGAAAAGGGTTAAAAATACAGAGAGGACGTTAGTTGATCGCTAGTAGTAGCTGCACAAAATGCAAGGCTAATTAACTGGTATGCAAGGTATTCACTTTAACTATAACGTAGTGTCCTGGGTACTGGGTAGCCTAGTGGTAATTTAACGCATTCACTGCCACCCTCTTTTGCTGGACATTCGGCAGGTGCCGCGCTTTGCTGTGTGCCCCAAACGGAACCGACTATTCTAAGTCTAAGGCACTAAGGCACAGGGTGAAAGTCACTAAATATGATGAACGCGTCTGTGCATTCAAGGCACTGGGTGAAAGTAACGGAAACGCATATATGCGTAGGTGACAGTGAATGCGTTAACGAGCAATATTTAGAGATTTCACCATTGCCTTTACTTTGTTTTAGGAAATCTCACCATATTGTGCCACCCTCCTGCGAGAGAAACTCGACACGATGTTCAATAAAATAAAACATTTCTTCAAAAGATGAAATAAATTCTCATTTATTGAAATATATAAACTTCACAAAACATTTACTGTAATAAACGCCCTATTTTATCTGGACATCGACTTTCATTTATTGCTATTTTGACAATAATTTGACATTTCTAGTGATTCCCATCTGGATTGAACAACACCATTTCGTAATGATCCTCGTTTCCACTCGGCTAGTGAAACAGGTAGTCATACTGAGCTAACTCTGCACCGACTCCAACTCCAATATCAATACTCGCAACGGCGTATTGGCAACGTACCGATGGTTTGTTCCATATGGTCATGATAACAGTACTGTGGTGATGGTGTTCAATTTAAACTTCTGCCGCACAAGACCAGTTTCGTGCTCGTCCAAGGTACTCCTGCATCGTATAAGTGAAGGTCAGGCTCGAACATTGCTAAGTGTTTCAGGTATTGTCGTCAATAGCCTATATTGACCACAGCGAAGCTCTTTGATTTTGTCCAGTCTACATCTGCACGGCCCGTACTTTGCGAAAGATCCTAGGGTGCAGTCGGCGCCAAAAATTTGCGGTGCATTTTTGTGTAAGCACTGAAGCCAACAGAATTGTGAGACACGAGGCTACATGTTCGGCCCTCGTGGTCCCTCGAGCCGCGCGCCTGTGGGTCTGGTGCTACAGGGCCCGTCCGCAGCACGGGTCCCGGTTCCGGTCGAGGAGCTCCTGCACGAAGCGCACGCTGCGCGGGACCTTGCACCGGCTGCAGCCGCAGCTCTTGATGGGCGCGAGGTGCTGCACGGCCAGCGCGCGCGCCTTGTCGTAGTCCGCCGGCCGCGGCCGCCAGCACAGCTCGTACGGTCCGTCCGTGCACCTCATTTTACGGCAAATCTGGAAATGTAAACGGGAACACTTAAAACACTTTCCGATTTCTAATCAACGACATTGAACTGAGGGATTACCGGACGCAATTTGCATTCTCGTCTGCAACGAACTAACTGCTTTATTCTTAATGTAACTGAAAATAAAAATAAAAACCGATTCGGAATTGAATTTGGTCAGCATTTGAGACCTATAATTCCCTGGCGTGATTTTCACGCTCGCAGCTGCTTCGAGTCCTTAATAGAGACGCGTTAAACGGTTATCCGCATGCATGGCATGGCTTCACTGTATATACTATCTGACTGAAGCGACGCAGTCGTAAGTCCAGTTGACGGGCGGCACGCAGGCTGCGAGGGCCGCACTTGGACAGGCACATGTACCTCATCTGACCCATCGAATACTGACCGACGCGAGGTAGTCGTCGCGGCAGGCGTCGGGGCAGTCGCAGGTCCAGTTGACGGGCGGCACGCAGGGCTGCGCGGGCGGCTCGAAGCAGGTGCACGGGTGCACGCAGCACCCCACCGAGCAGCACGAGGAGCACATCGAATACACCTGAAAACAATTACATTCAACTATCCAACTGAATGATAAAGTTGAAACAGAATCCAATGTTTTGGTCTAAGTAGACGAGCCAATCGTGACTTTTAAGCCCGCGCCAGACGGTCGCCGACAAGGCCCTAGGACGCAGCGACCTTGGCCCGCAAAGACCGATTTTCAAAGGAAATCTTGCTGAAAACAAATGTCTACACGGTCCGTGTGGACATCTGGAGGTCGCCCGGCTTTGAGGCTTGTTTTCGACCGTCTGGCACGGGCTTTCAGCGTCTTTAATTTATGTCACCAGAATCAATGGCCCATGAGCTATTGACTGACAAATCAACATAGGAAACAAGGTACCGGACAGTCTTACACTGGTTCCAAGTTCATGTACGGATCTACTGACCTCGCTCCGCCTCGGCGCGCGCAGTCGCTGACCGCGCCGGATTAATTAGCCAGCACGCCATATGCCCTGACCTGGAACCAGTGTATGATGTTGTACCGATGGCTGCTCACTCAGCCGTTGCAATAGCTGACAACTTGATATACATCGAATCGTCATATTGGTATAATGTGATGAGTGTAACGTGGCGAACGTTAAAGGAGCTAGATGTTCTCCTTTCCACTATCTGATGGTTCCTATTTGCTCCATAAACTCTCATTTAAGTTTCCGAGAGGTAGATCTCTGCGTATCGTCCCTCGTACTAAATAAAGTCTGATGGCAGGTTTATTTCTTCTAATTTTAACTCTTTTGTGTTCTTATCCTTGCTCTAATCTAACCAAATCTGTGCCACGGGGCAAAATAATAAAGATCAAGAAGAAAAATAATGTCCTTGATGAAGAATTAGTAAACAATTATATAAATTAGCTACCAGCCAGATGGCGCGGGCTATCTCGTTGCGGATGTAGGGGAGGCAGTTGCAGAGAAGACAGTGCTCGAACTTTGTTAACTCCGGAACGCCCAAATTCTTCGTCACACCTGATGCTCCGAGTATCACCTGCAAAATAAGATAAGGATATATCATTAAAGTATACTTACTCATTTGGAAGTCTCAGTTCCAAATGAGTAAGTCAGATGAATATGATGTAGGCGAACTGTGCCCTGTGAACCTTTTAACCAAGTAACGGTATAAGAGGTTGATAGCTGCCTTCACTGAACACACCGCTTATTAAGCGTGATCCAGACGGTCGCCATCAGGTCCCTAGGGATGAGAGACCTTGGTAAGTTGGTAAAAACCGGTTTTCAAAGAAAATGTTGCTGGAAACAACGTCTACACGGTCCGTGCGGACCAACGTCGCCCGGTTTTAGGGCTTGTTTTTGACCGTATGGCACAGGCTTAATAATCAGTTGAGAATTTTGAAGTAAATTGGGCAGATGAATATGATGTAGGTGAACTGTGCCCTGTGCTGTGAACCCGTTAACCAAGTAACCATATAAGACGTTGAAAGCTGCCTTTACTGAATTAGCCCTTCTCAGAGCGTTTGAACCGGCGTGACTTCGGTGGTCGTATTATTAACGATGTCCTTAGTTTCTGTGGTCCATTTTGAAAACGATGAGAGCTCTCCCCGCCTGCTATACTACAGCCGGATATGGTCTCCCGCTCTGCAGTGGTGTCTTCAATAATGCGACCACCTAAGTCACTGCGGTTGAAACGCTCCGAGAAATGCCCAATACCCAGCTTGTTGCTTACATCGCTCGCGAAGAACTGGCAACAGGGCGCGCAAGTGTTGAGGCTGTCGACGTACGCGCACTGCACCACGCCGCCCTGCCCCTGCAGGCCGCGCGCCACGTTGATGGTGGTGCGCGCGATGGCGTAGGCCCCCGCCAGGCAGGCCGTCTCCTTGCAGCCGCCCTTCGCGGCGCACACCGCCTCCATGCCACTCATTATACACGACGTTACGCATTCCACCTGGTAAGAACACATCAAGATTGTTAATCACATGCGCCTGAATGACTCACTCGTGCAAACATCTACATATTACAAACTCTCGTCTCACGCCATATTATTAACAAACACAACACAAGTAACAAAAAAGCGAAAATCATGACGATAACACTTTCTACCTGGCAATTTGTAAACCATATTAGTGGATATTTCAGCTTGTCTTCGTTTGTACCTGTTCCTGCGACATGAGACAGGGGTGGACGGAGGAGGACAGCACGGGGACCATGGTCTGCGGGGTCGCTCCGCCGATGACGGGCACCTTCACCGACTCGGGTGGCACGCGGAGGAAGTCCGCCAGCACGGTGTTTGCGCGCACGCAGTTGAGCTCGACGCAGCCGAGCAGCATGCGCGGGTTGTACGCGCTGCGCAGCCGCTGGATCTCCGCTACTATGGGCACCATGCTCTCCACCGGCTCCGTTGCTACTATCGTGAACGCCTGAAAAACGTCCCGGTTCTAGCATCTGTCATGTGATACTATTATAAGAGGTTTAAGATTCACGTTTGTTGACAATCTTTATATTGTGTTACCCCCAGGGCTCAGGGCACAATCCCCATTGACTATAGACCACCAGTACTGGTCATTTTATACATTACTGATTAAAAGATTTGGAGCTTACTGTGTAACTAATTATTAAATTGAAAAGTAAGTATACGTGTATTACTTTAACTACTGTCTCTTTGGATATAACGAGATTAACGAGACATGTATACATGTCTCTAGCCCGGAATAAATACTTAAAAAGTTTGATTTGTTATACCTAGTGGTCTTTGAGGGCTTCAGGTATTTAAAAATATTACTGTGGCTTACATTAGGACACGCGTTGCAGATTTGTATGGCGATGTCAGACACGGCCGGAGCGTTGTTCTCGAACGAGTCGGTTCCGTTGCGCACTACGATCACCACGATCTTCGAGTCCTGGATCATAACATTCATCATCATCATCATAATCAGCCGAAAGACGTCCACTGCTCGACATAGGCCTCCCCCAGAGAGCGCCACAACGATCGGTCATGAGCTGCCCGCACCCAACGAACCCCCGCGACCTTAACCAGGTCATCAGCCCACCTCGTGATCATAACATTACCTGCCAGTGGCGGAGCATCCATACAACTCGATTCCCATCGGCTTGCCTAATTTTCAGCCAGTCAAGTTCTCTTACTACGGCTCATGAAGAATAAGAAAGGCAAATTATTTCCGGCTTCCCTAAGAATATTTTTGACGCGCTGCCACTGTTACCTACCTAAATAATCATCATATCAGCAGAAAGACGTCCACTGCTGGACATAGGCCTAAATAATAGCATTAACTAAATAATAAAAGCAGGTTGCACCAACTTAAGATTATGGGCAGTTCAACTTCGTTTGGTGCACGTCATGGATAAATGCATAAACTTGTATGATTTACACATTGACAATTTAACACAGTTTGTTACAAAATATATTTGTCAATTATAAACTAACACATTAAGTATGCCATGTAGATCGCTCGCATCATAATAACCTTCTAACCACGGAACGTCAGTAGTATCCAACAATTTTCAACTGTACCATCATAAATTTAAAAATGCCATTTACATCTTGTCACTTTGATATATCAGACGATGGCAGTTAAAGGGTTAAATGTTGATTCAGAAATGTGGGTAAGCTACTATCCACGTGTCTGCTTATAAAGGATGATTGGTAATTCACCTATTCCTTGAAGGGGGTTTGCTAGAGTTTATTTTGCAATAATTTTGACTAACAACTTGAGAACCACTTTTTAACCTATATACCGCCACAATTAATTCTGTAAGTTATGCCTCACACGCCAAATTCTTCGCACCAAAAGACTAAAAATGACCCGTATATGATAGCACGTAGCTTGCCTAATACATCGACATATACCTACGACTTGATCGACTCTATATGAAGTTATTGGCGTGTGGGGCACCTAATGTCCTGACTTTATATCAAGTCAATGGCGGAAAGGTTAAAGAAAAGCCCCAACTTTCTACCAAAACATGGTAATGTATGTATAAAGTAAGGTACCGTCAAGGCGTCGCACAGCATGTGCCGGCCGGAGTACGAGGAGACCCTGCACTTGGTGTCGATGTGGGAGAGCTCCATGCCGGCGCCGCACGTGGCCACAATGTCGTACAGCGCCACCTCGTCCAGCAGGGGACACTGCTTCAGCAGCATGGCGAGCGGCTGCCCTAAGGGTGCGGACCGTTCAAATACTATATTTACATTCAGCCCCTGCCGCTGCTCCTTGCACTGCCGTTAATGCTGCGTTTCCACCAGAGATGTGCGAGGATGTGTTTTCATATATTTGACACCTCGCTCTGCGCGTTGCGAGGTGTCAACTGTATGGAAACGCATCCTCGCACATCTCTGGTGGAAACGCAGCCTAAGGGGAGGTATCCCTAACGCAAATGTCCCGCTCTAACACGCGTGAGTTTACAATTAACCATCCCGCTCTCTACGCAAGCTCTGCGCGTAATTACGTAAATATTTGGCTATAGTCATTAAGCCAATCATTTTATCAAAGCAAACCCAGCGAATTTATCTATAACTAGTTAGGATCTTTAATTGAGTACAAAAATTAAATGTTAAATAATAGTAATAGAGCCGTAGCGTAGTATTGAAAATACATTCCAAAAAGGGGTAACTTCGCGATTTTTTTCTATCGAGTGAAATTCATCAGGTCACGTAACTGACAGCGATTTTGACTAAACAAGATCCTTATGTAACACATATATATTTTTTAGATTTTAAGACACTATATTCTATGTCTCAGATGGTTTTTAAAAACTCAAAAGTGGTAATACCCGGCCTTAATAATTCCCTAAATTCTGCTGCAGCGGGATCGAGAGGAGTAATGTGTTTACATACTACCCTAATACTACTCATTTCGCGTCGTCTTTCTCCTCCAAGCGCTCAGCGAATACTGTAGCTCTAGTATAAGTTTTTTCGAAACATTAACTAATTCGAACGCGTTTGCGTTTTGTCTCAAAATGTATGAAAACGCTCTCACCGAGTTAGAAATACGCGCGTTCATCGGTTAACAACAAACGTTATACTCGCTGTTTTAGTTTCCACTAGTGAACACCACAGAGGCACTGTTCACGTTTTCATACCACTTTCATACATTTTGAGACAAAACGCAAACGCGTTCGAATTAGTTAATGTTTCGAAAAAACTTATACTAGAGCTACTGATCGACGGAGCAGAATGTAAACACACTGCTGCTCGCGCTGCCGGTCCTTTGACTTCCGCACAAAAAACGCTTTTTTTGGGGAGCACCGGGCAGCGCGAGTGGCAATACTTAGCAGTGGCATGAGAAGTATCGGTTTAACAAACTCGGCCTGCCCGCTTCCCTGCTCACTTCGGCTGAATGTAAATATATATAGCATTACCGTACGAGACTCGCGTCACAGTTTCATTACACTGCCACTCACGGAGGTACAAACGAGTTCAATCGCTCTATAAAACCGCGCAATGTAGTTAAACTAGCCTTTACGTATCATCACAAATTTAAGAGCTAAACTCTTGTCGGTGTAGCTCTATCTTTAGCCCCCTAAGGTAAGTCACGATACGTTAGTAACCTCACAAATTATCATTTAGTGTGATCAATGTTGGTACAATACCAGTGCATCCCGCGGCGCCGCAGATGGTCACCTTCATGCCAGCGGGAGCCGTGCTGTAGCGACACCCTGGATGGTTCCAACTTTTAAAATACTCTGTTTTTGATACATTGTAAACGATGGGACCCTTCCGAAAACCCACCCGACATAACACCCTCAAAAAACACAAAACCATTTTATGAATAAAGGAATTTTATATATTTTTTTGCATGATTTTAATTTTGCTACACAATAAAAATTTACGTGATTACAGTGACATTGTTGAAGTTTCGATAATTTTTCTTTATTTTGACAACAAGCTGTCGAAACTTACGGTGTACATTTGTACAAGGAGAATTTTAAATGTAGGTTCGCACAAGGTTCGGAACGTTCGGAAGTTCTGTATGTTTTTTGTTGTTTTTTGTTTGTGAAAGTTACGGTTTTTGTTATATAATAATTTTATGTTATTATTATAAAAGAAAAATGGCAGCCTCGATGGCCTTTGCCAGAATCTGTGAAAGGATAAATTAAGTACAAACAAAGCACATACAAAGTAAGAAATGAAACGATTTATTAATAAAGAAATAGACGTGCTCTGGCCAAGACGGCGACGAGAATCCATCCCTATAACTTTTTGACAAGATCCCTTCAAAATCCAAAAGTCAAAACAGATGCAAAACAGATGCCACACCCAAAGACTACAATTATACATGCCACACCTAGCCATAAAGTGGCAATTACCGCACGCTTCGCGCGCGGGTAATCCCACTTCCTGGCCAGGGGGTGACATAAAATTTTGTACTTAACACGGGCGGTAATAAAGAAAGCCTCAGATCGCATATTTATCGCCCTTGCCTTCGGCTCGGACGTCAAATACGTGCGATATGAGACATTCTTTGTTTTACCGCCCTTGTTAAGTAATGTACTATTATGCAAAATAGTCACAAAGCTCAACTGAAGCTCATCTAAGGTGAAAATATTGAAAATTACTACATTGTATTGTTTTCCTTTCTGTGCTATGTTGGCAAGTGATTGTAAACAGTGTTAGAATACTTACTGTTGTCTAAGAGTAAGAAAATAATATAAACGAAAACTTATACTAAATAAAAAATTTGCCCCAGGTCCTCGGTGCACGGTAGGGTTCCCAGAAGGCTGGCCGCATTGCCACGCTGGATAGCAATGCTAATCCGTTGTGCGAAATAGTGGCCAGCCCTCTGGTCACCAGACGCTTCTATAAGGCGCGTCGAGATGTCCTTATAAAGGCGCCGAGCACTTGGACCCCATGGCCCCAGGGTCTCAACCCTAAACGCCGCAAACAAGTAGCTACTGCCGAGAGTAGCATATTTGCGACGCTTGAGGTTTTCTGCCGAGGAGGCAGCTGCGCCAGCATCAGTTTTGGTGCCTGGAATATGGGACGGTGCCAGGGTATCTACACAAGTAGCGTCCCAGACGAGAGGCCGCCCCATACTCCAAGGCACCAACGTCACGTCCACATAATGTAACTGGTGGACAACTACGGAACCCTACATTGTGGGTGGCCCGACATGTACTTGACCGCTTTTTAAATATAGCTCATCTATGATATTGCTCATCAGTGGGCCACTTGCTAACTTGCTATTATATATCAATCATTTAAACACTTAATGTTGTTTGCTGCTAAAAATTCAAACGCGTCTGATGCTACATTTCCAGATTTCCACGCTTGCGGTGGCTTGGCAAGCGTCCACAAACACAAGTGTGTGAACGGGGATGTTTGGCTTGGCTTGCGTGAGCTTGCGAGAGCTTGGCCCGATCCGGAATAGTGTCGGTTTTTGAACAGCAAACGCTTGCAACTTGCGACGTATTTACATGTTTGGCGTTTGTGAAGGCTTGAAGCTTGTGGACGCTTGCCAAGCTGTAAATGTAGCATGATATTATAAAATATTAATTTTGTTGTTGATAAGTATCATAGTATTAATCACGCATTCGGTGAATAATTTAATAGGCGGTACCTAATAACTCTGTTGTACTGCGTTACGGGACGCAGCCACGGCCGCTAATGACCGTGGTTCTTATGCCAACGAGTTAAGGCTCATTCTCGACTTGTGTCCATTACCAGTCGGCAATTTTCCTAATGTATCAACGTTGCAGTTACCTCCATTTATATCGATGCCATTAATCTTCCACCGATACAAAATAAATGTGCACTTGTTTATTGAAACAGTGCGGCCAGCCGAACTGGTTAACTATGACACGTTTAAAACGATGTGTGAGCTCAAAATCAAGATACAATTTGAATGTCATGAGTGCTTTCAAGCCTATTTACATCGTTTTAACGATGTTTGGTCTTCTGCCGTACTCGGTCCGGTTCCCGACGGGCGCGCAGGGCGTGACTATAGTCCGCAAGTCCATTTACTTCAACGCGCTGTGCTCGGTGTCTCTGATCCTAATCCTATACTCGTTTTTCGTCGTCCACACACAGCAAGTGTTCGCCGGCACGGAGAGCAACTCGATGACCGAGGTGCTCACCACCAAGTTCAACTACATGATGGAAATGTTCACTCTCATCATGTTCGCGACGATCACTTATTACTGCGCATATAAAAATAGGCTTACTTATGTGAAAATATTGAATACAATCGTTTCATCTAGTAACAAATATCGTAACGCAGCTTCGCTTCGACGAATTCAAGTGCAGGTAAGGATTATAACAGCGTGTCTAGGCGTGTTGTTAGTGCTACAGTGCACAGTAAACTTCACCAGATTCGACGCTGCAGGGAAGATGATGTTGGTGACAGTAAGCTTCATTTTACCGCAAACGATTCAATTCGCAGTGCTCAGCTTCTACTACGTCCTAGTTTTGATGGTTGTAGGAATATTGAAGAACGTTAACGACCAAGTCAATGGCATTGCTAAGGCGAGGAAGTTTAATGCCACTGATTTTGTAAATGTGGAAATGAAGACTGTGGAGTTGCGTCACCTAGAGGTTATTTATGTGGATGTGCTGGAAGCAAAGAGGGAGATTAACAAGGCCTTTGAGGCGTCTATGTTGGCCACGGCGATCCAGAGCTTCCACTCGCTGGTGAGCGAGGCGCACATCCTCTACCACGGGCTCGCGGTCGGCAACGCGCTCAACTCACACGACGTCTGTAACTGCTCCGTTTGGATTGGCTACCAGTTGCTCAAGATTTATGTCATGTCGTGTGCTGGAGACATGTTAAAAGAACAGGTAATTGGTCTTTAATTTTACGAGTAACAAGTACGTACTTTAAAGCAGCGCAGGTACATAATCATTGAAATATTTTTACAGGTGGCGAGGATTGGTCGGAGCTTGCACAACATCCCCGCAGACCGGCACGATATCAGACTATTTCTAGAGGTAAGATAGGCGTTTGAACAGTGAATAATGATCGAGTGTTCATCGACTCGACTCACATATAGATTTTGTTTGTGGCAGGTACAACACTTCTCAACGCTGATGTTGTACCAAAATGCTGAGATGACTGTTTACAATTACTTTCCTCTGGATGCAACTCTTACTTTTAATGCAAGTATAGCCTATTTATTTACGTAGTCATGGAGATTTATTTATGTAGTCACGGAGATTTCTTTATGGAGTCACGGAGATTTCTTTATGTAGTCATGGATATTTATTTATTTAGTCATAGAGATTTATTTACGTTAAGTAGTCAACTTTAGTCTGATGCTCATTTTATATTTCCAGGTAATTTCTGCGGCTGTCATGTACCTGGTGATGCTGGTGCAGTTCGACAGGAGTCCCTGAATAACGGTGCTTTCGGTATCAGTAATTTTATTTGCCATAATGCTAATGTTTGCCATAATCCTCATTTATCATAATATAATTTTCTCTGTAACCGCATTTCAGGTTAATTTAATATTAACCTGTGCATAAATAATCAAAGTTCAAAGTTTCAAATATCTGGGAAGTATCGTGACGGAAAACTCAAGGTGTACCCCTGACATAAAGGCAAGAATTGCAATGGCTAAACAGACTTTCTATAAAAAGAAATCATTACTTAGATCGAGAATAGCCATAAATATACGAAAGAGGTTTATAAAGACATATATATGGTCTATTGCCTTATACGGATGCGAAACATGGACGCTAACACAAAGAGATGAAGAATACTTGAAAGCGTTCGAGATGTGGTGTTGGCGAAGGATGGAAAGGATAAAATGGACAGAAAGACTAACAAACGAAGCCGTCCTGAATAGAGTATCGGAAGAGAGAAGCTTAATAAGCATAATTAAAACAAGAAGAGGAAGAATGATAGGCCACCTACTACGACACGACAACTACATCAGAAACATTATAGAAGGGAAAATAAATGGGAAAAGAGGAAGAGGAAGACCAAGGAAAAGTTATATGAACCAGATAAAGGAGGATGTGGATGTCGTGTCGTATCAGGACGTCAAGAGGCTGGCCTCGGACCGACAAAGATGGAGAGAACTGCATCAAGCTGCACCGACAAGAGCTCGGCTCTTAAGATGATGATGATGATAAATAATATTTAAAAAGTTAAGTTTCTGAGAAAAATGATTATGGTAAAGAAAATTATGGATTTCATTAGAAACTCGGAGGCTCTAACGCTAAAACTTTTAATTATTTCATTATAACTTATTTATCTAAGAATTGTGATGTATCAATATTAGTAAAAAAACCATTTAAGTTTAAATATTCACATTTATTTTGTATTCTACGGTTAAATATTTATTATTTATTTATTCAAATAGGAAACAAACGAATATGTACAGGCGCCATCAGCCTCTGACTGGAGTATTTTCGAAAACAAGTGGAATGATGCTGTCACTGTGTGGCGGTTTCAGTCAGCCACGCTCGGGAGGATTAACAACAGGATGGTGTGAGAGACGAATTGCCGAAAATGGCAAAAGGAACCTGCTTTAGTTGCGATTCGTCACTTTGTCAGCGTCACCAGTGTCAAACTGTATCAATATGACTAAATATGTGGTCACGGCAGCGAGTGTCTGAAACACAGAACAAATGTGACGGTCCATCTCAAGGAGGCCCTTATGGTCGGTATTGAGTTACGCACGGATCTATAATCTATATACAATAAATAAACTACCAAAAACAATAAAAACTATGAACTAACTAAACATTTCTCATCCTATGATTTTGTTTGCTGATGACAGCACATCCTATTATAAAATGTGATAACTTTAATAATTATGAACATGATATTAATAATGTAATAAATGACATCGTAATGTGGTTGAATAATAATAATTTAGTTATTAATTTAAGCAAAACGAATATAATGCATTTTTATCAGAGAATTAAATTAAATGACATGAATATTAATTATGAAGGTAATAACATATCAACGGTAGGAGTGACGAAATTCTTAGGCTTACTCATTGACAGTCAGCTCACGTGGAAAGACCATGTAAATGACTTATGTAAAAAACTAAATAAGTCTGCTTACGCTCTTTACAAGCTCTCCAAAATAGTAAACAGTGATGCTTTACGGGTTGCTTATCATGGACTCTTTGCATCTTTATTGAGATATGGAATAATTTTCTGGGGAAATTCTGTTGATAAGGACTCAGTATTTAAATCTCAAAAGAGGTGCATCCGAGCTATGTGTGGATTGAAAATTACAGATAGTTGTATTCCATATTTTAAGTCACTTAAAATCTTAAATTTTCCCTGTCTGTACATTTTAGAAACAGCTATTTTTGTAAAATGTAATCCCAACCTATACAGTACAGTTGCTAACACACGAAGGCTCCCCACAAGAACACATTACGTGAATATGTTATGTAACAAAACATGTAACACTGCTCTTCTAAGGAAGAGCATATTGGGGATGGCACCACAAATATATCTTATCTTATCTTATCTAGATGAGGGCCCTTGCGGATGAACTTCGACCCAATGGGATCTTTTGTGCAATTGCCCCCTCCTTTATACCTACTCCAAGCTGTTCTCCAATCTCTCCACAAACCGGATGATGGAGTTCAACGGGAGTACTCTGAATTCCTTTGGTTCTGGGTAACCATTGCCAAAGTCGTTCATTCTTTGTCTGGCGAGGGCGTGACATTCACACAGCAAGTGTTCCATTGTATCGTCATCCTCGCCACACATCCTACAATCCATGTTGTCGCATAGTCCCATCTTGGCCAATAGTCCTTTGACCCCGAAGTGACCTGTGAACACCCCAGGTATGATCCTGAGGTGCTTCCTGCTGCATTTCCAAAGTTTTTTGGTCCAGCTAGAGTTCACTCCTTCAATGAAGAGATTTCGTTGTTACCAGGTGTAGTGCCGTTTCTGTTGACTTCCCTGGCTGATATGCACATTGTAGTTCGTGCAGTGGATATCGTTTTAATGGGCCATCCCTTATATATCTATCTACCAGTTTCTCTAGTGTTTTTAGGACAATGATGATAGACTTATTGGCCTATATGATTTGGCTTCACTGTAATCCGCCCACCACAAATATATAAAAAAATTCCAACCTCCATAAAGAACTTACCAATTGGATTATTTAAGAAGAAGTTAACATTATTTTTAATTGACAAATGCTATTATAATATTCCACAATTTTTAAATGACACTGTTGTAATATATATATATTTTTAAATTGAAATTGTTTTACCTACTCTCATATCGTTTTGTAACTATGTTAAACAAATAAATAAATTCTGATTCTGATATGACCCTAAGTGCAATACTTTAAAAAAAAATCGTCAAAGTTACGCAACCCAAAAATGCACTTTAGAGAAATAACTAAGAGAAGTTTAAAACTCATTTAAAGTATGTTCCCGTGGGAAGTTACAAAGATGATGGTAGATTTTGAATCCTGAGGTTCTCTTCTATAAGAAACAATCAAAGATTTTTCAATTCCACTACCTTGTTGAGAAAAAATGGCCTTTGATCAGTGCAAGGCGCCGATCGTAAAAAAATAAGAAAATTTGTAATATGTAAATTATTATTTCGTATTTTGTGATTTTTGTCATAGCGTGTGCTAGAAAATAGTTTTCTTTACACCTCGAATGGAAAATAAAAACGAAAAACTAACGTGATATTTTTTTTAATAAATATAGAAAATGATATTTTTACCGTCTCGTCACGAATAAATTTAACAATTTCCGTGTAGTACACCATGCTTACCTGTAATAAGTCTAGACAAGCATTACACAGGTTTTATTTTTTTTCTATGTCAATTAGTTTCAGTTTTATGACCGATTAAAGTTACATGAAAATCAAGGTATACTTCCATACAATTGAGAAAAGGGCCCTTATGGACGAATGTAACCAAAAATGTAAGTAAATAATAATATTCTGTAAGTAATGATATTCTTTTTATCTTATGTGACATGTATATTGTTTAAACCTGTTTTGTGTACAATAAAGTGCTTACATACATACATACATACATAATATTTACGTTATCTAAGTAGCAATCTTGTATTAGAACGTAATTCTGAATAAAACTTTTCATTACAAGTTTTTTGAATTTTGCGTCATTTTTAAATTATACGAAAAAGCAATTGCGCATAGTAATAATTTTTTAACGGTATTTAAAAAAAAAAAGACCAAGTACGTGTCGGACCACGCACAATAAAGGGTTCCGTACCGACACCTACTAGTCCATATTTAAACCCAGTATCCCATACGTCGAATCGAAAAAGGTCGTATCTTCATAGTAAACTCACGGCACTTACGCCCTTTTGTTTGAGCAAAACAGTTTTTCAGCAATTACTCAAAAACCAGTAGCCGTATTTTTATCAAACCAAAAATCGTCATAAGTTTTTATTAATATACAGTCACAGTCACCAGCATCAATATCTGCTATAACAAAGGCGGCATAAATATTTGACCCGTCTTTATATACGGCCCTACAAATGGAGCTGTGTCTGATATTTATGCCACCATTGTTTTGGCAGATATTAATGCTGGTGACTGTACACCACCTCATTTTTTTTCAAAATTTTCATAAATTTGGAAATTAGAGGGTGGGGGGCGGCACTTTCTATTTATTTTTAATTTTATATTACTATTATATAGCAATTCATAGAATAATACCACAGGGGTGACACGCGAAGGAAACTAAGTGCTGTGGCTAAGTATGTGTGCGTGCGCTGTCGGTACTCGCGTCTTATTTGTGTGCCGGGTGCGTAGGGTTGGCGCAGTCACTTTATTTTGCGGCGACGACGAGGCGCGAGCGACAGCACCGGCGCGGCGACGTAGCGTAGCTCACATTGGGTGTTTGTCCATTAGCCGGCCCGGCACAAAACAAGTAGACGATTTTCTGTAAAGTAGCATAAGCTTCTCGAATCTCGTCCGAACTTACTTTTGTTATTATGATAGGTACTTGTTAATGACTGTAGTTTGACAATCATATGTTCTAGAATTTACGCGAGCACATAGTTAGACCTTTATTACAAGGTATTCATTTTCTTCGTTCGCTTCCCAATTAATTAGGTAGGTATAGATCTACCACTAACAATAATATCCCAGGTTTTAACAAATAAAATGCAAACTTTGTTAATTGGTATATAAACTGACCTCCAAGCTTTATCTTTCGTTTTGTAACATCATCGTCATTAATTTTATTGTTATACCAACGGATATAAGTAGGTAATTCTATTATGTACGAATGTTGAGTTTATTTCACATTATTGGAATCACTTGGGAAGCGATAAAAACTTCTTCGTCTATCATTTCCACTAGACAAACACCCGTACACCGCACAGTAATACAACATTTCTTTATTGGCCGCGCGTGCTTCCGTGTTAACTCGTCCGCGTTGCGCACCGAACTGAGCTACCACCCAGTTTCCACCAAGCGGGCCTCTCAGAGACGGGTAACTGACCTCGGTGCGGGGGGGGGGGTTCGTGGCCCTTCTGTATGTAATACTATTATACTATTCTGTGATAATACTTTCCTACCATATATTTCCATAATTGGCGAGCTTATAGTCGGCTGTGACATACGAATAACGGACGCACGGACGGACGGACGCACGTACGGACGGACGGACGGGCAGACATGATGAAACTATAAGGGTTCCGTTTTCACCATTTTGGCTACGGAACTCTAAAAATACAATTCAATAGGAAATGTAATAAGAAACAATAATTTTTGCAACGGTCATGCACGACTAGAACTTCCTAGACTTGAGACTAGAAATAGGTATTTGTAACGTGTACCACCTAATCCAGTAAACAGAAACAGCAAATAAATAATACAGGCAATGGTTAGAAGTAATTAGAATAAGTTATTAACCTATTTTATATCATTATTATCTGAGCTCTACCATTAGGCACAAAATAAAAAATATACAGAAGGTCCGTTCCCGTCGTTCTTGAAAATACATACCTAAACTTGCCCGACTCACAGGGTTGCTTCTGTATTGATTCTGAATTTTAAAAAGGAGTAGGTATAATAAAAATTCTTCAACATGACATTTAAATATGAACCAGCGTATCTTGGTAAAAAACCCGCCAAGTGCGAGTCGGACTTCGCACATTTAGGGTTCCGAATCAACCTCAAAAATATGATTTATCAATATATTAGTATTTGTTGTTAAAATATACGTAATATTGAACAATATCACCAAATTTCTAGTTCATAGGTCAATGAGAAGTCTAAAAATTCTTTGGAACAAATTTTGTGACAGACGACGGACGGACGGACGTCCGGGCGACACCAATAGGGTTCCGTTTGACCCTTCGGGTACGGAACCCTAATAAATTGATGCGTGACCCGCTGCGAGTTGTGACTTGTGACCGGCGGCGGTCGAGAGCGCCAACAAAGAATATAAGTACCTAATTAATTAGGTACCTACTTAACTAAACCATAGTACTTAAATACTGGCGTTTTACCAGCGTACGATAAGATGAATGTGTAATGGTTGATCGTCGTTATCAAAGCGGCTAGTTTCAAAAAATTACCTACCTACCTAGGTATTGTAACTACCAAAATGAGAAAACCGTTTTATTTACCTTTCAATATCGTTTGAAAATTTGAAGAAAGTGTAGGCACAGTTTTTTGTTGTATTTAAACAATAAAATACATTCCAACTGTAATAATATCGGTTATTCATTTTGACGTAAATGACACAAAGTACCTACGTAGCGGCGGCGACGTCAAGTGATCAACGCGCGCACAACTAGCACTCGCGACGCGACAGTGACAGTCGCGACTAAGCTCGTCCGAAATCAACCGAGAATGCCTGTAAATGGTACGTCTGTGTGCGTGCGGCGAAAATGGCACTTTGTACTGAGCGGACTCTCTGCTCCGGCGCGCGCCGCCGCTATTTACTTTGTGCATTAGGGCCCTTTTTTACTAAACTTTACAACTAATTTAAAGGTAGAAATACTTAACTTATACGTGTGAAACCAGGCTAGAAATACCTACACATCTAGTCTTATACTTTATGAATATGAAAAAAAAACAAAAATATGTGATTTTACCGTATTTTACTAAAACGCTGATATCTACGAAACTAGAAAGTGCCATATGGGCCCTTTTGTGATGGCCTGTCTCAAATAATCCAGTAACTTTAAACATTTAGGGCCCGGACACATGTCCACGGTACGGCGCCGCGCCGTACGCGGCCACGTACCAAGAACAAAGGCCGTAGCCGGTGGGTGCTCGGTGTTGTACCGTGGATATTTGTGTCCGGGCCCTTAGAGCTTGCGGTAAATCCGGTAGTTCTGATTTTTTGAAGGGTTAGAATTTTTTTTCGATTCTGACAAAGTTGCGTTCGGCCTTCGAGGTCACAAATTTGGATTATTCATTAGGCCAACATCATAAACAAGCCTGCAAAAAATCAGAACTACCGGATTTGATGAAAAACTACTCCGTACTTTCAGACGACAAGGTAAAATGGATGTAGTTATGAATGTATGAAGTGTTATTCAGGTTTACAATCTTTTATTAGCTGTTTTTAACAAAGTCATATACTAAATAAACTCGTGTATTTTTGCGTAATTTGTAAGGAAGTTTATTTACGCAATTAAGTACTTACATTGAACAACAAGGTAGCATCTAAAGGGAAATATCCGCAGGCGGTCATTTCGCTATCTTGATACGACATTGCAGAGGAGAAGTGTTGTATCTGAGGGCCAGGTAAACGAAGGTTTACGTGCTTATTCTAATTAAGTTTTTAAGTATGTGCTTACTCATTGGGCATGGTTTAAAACTTCCTTCACTAAGTTGTTCGAAATTCGTAAAATGCAGCATCTATTTTTTTCTTGGCTTGATATTATACAGGCCTATTTCTGTTTCAGTTCCGATTTCCTAACTAGCAAGACTTAAGACACAATATCTTAAAGTATGTTCGATCCTAAAAGAAGAGAAATGGTGAATTGCTTTATCTAATTTAATAATACATTCAAAATAAGAGAGTCCAAAGAAATTTATCAAAGTCAAAGAAAGACTATATAGTAAACTGAGAAGTCCACTAACCTCAGCGAATAATTTTATATTTTCAACTGCAATGCTGTGTAACGCTTGGCCGATTTTGGATTCCTGCAATAATGTTTAACAAATGGATTTAAAGTTTATTTTCAAACACCTTCAATAATAAACCGTTCTTTATGTTTTTCGTCCGCGTTTATAGGCGCAGTTCTTGTTCTGTAGAGCACTAACGAGGTCAGTTAATAAAACGAGCACGTATAGCCCAGGAACTTTAAGGATGCTCAACTTCAGAAAATATTCACGGCAAGAGATCCACTGAGGAACACGCACTATGGTTCAGATTGCTCTTTTTTGAGCCACCAGAGCTTTTTCCATGTTGTATTTGAAGCTGTTTCCCCAGAATTTAATGCTGTACCTAAGTTTGGACTCTACTAATGCATAATATATTATATTACCTTAAGCTGTTCTGTAGTGAGTTCCTCCCTTAAGCTTTTCTTTTTATTTTCAAACACCTTCAATAAAAAAATCGGCCAAGTGCGTGTCGGATCACGCACAACGAGGGTTCCGACACCTACTAGTCCACGTAGACGGACAGACAGACAGACATGACGAAACTATAAGGGTTCCATTTTTGCCATTCTGACTACTACGGAACCCTAAAAACCGAGTGCGAGTCTCCGCACATTTAGGGATCCGAACCAACCGCAAAAATTAGTTTATTTTAATAAGAAAAATAAGGTAAGTAATTTGAATTAAAAAATGTGGAATATCAATATATTAGTATTCGTTGTTAAAATATACGTAATAATGAACATTGTAACCAAATTTCAAGTTCATAGGTCAATAGAAAATCAAAAAATTCTTCGGAACTAATTTTGTGACAGACGACGGACGGACGGACACCTGGGCGACACCAATAGGATTCCGTTTTGACCCTTCGGGTACGGAATCCTATAATGGCACGCATACTTGCCTCTTGTTTTATCAGCGTCCCCGGAATCGACAAAAAACAAAGTTTGGATGTTTGTATCCAAATATACAAGAGTTGCTGCACAACTTCTATAGCTGTATACTCCCTGGTTATCACCGCGATGTGGTACAAGTAGTGCGCTTCACTGACCAGTGAGTGGAATGCTTGCAACACTATCAGTACGGCTGGGATCTGGAACATTCTGTTGATATCTCGTTTCAAACTCATAGCCTTCTTATAAGCCGTCTCTAGTTCATCTAGTGTAATTAAAGAATGATCAGGCCTGACTATTACAAATTTATACTTCGCGTTTTTCTTCACTGCGCCAAGTCGACGACAACATAGATCAATTTTCTTTAGTAAACACACCACCATACATCCAGTAACCATATATAGAATCACCATAAAAAATGGTATCACTTCTGGTAAAATGTTAGATGTATAAACCAATAGTGTAAAGTTTTCTATGTTGTAACAGATTATTTGTACGATGTGTGTACCGACGTAGCACCCCAGGGAACAATAGACCGCACACTGGAATTGTTTCAATGTAGCCCCAGCATGACTGCTCCCCAAGCTAAACCAAGTAGCCTCGACTTCGTTCAGCACTTTTAAATAAAGATTTCTATATTTGAACATCCATATATACGACCCAATGTTGATAATAATCAGGATAGATTCTTCTAATATGTAATTAATAGTAAACACCAAAGTCGGTGGTGGATCATTTGCAATATCCACGAAAATTTTGATAATACTTGCAATCACTGACGAAAGCAACATTAAAGCAAAAATACATGTAAAACCGACTGATAACTTGTTGGGTTTTATAACTGCGTGCTTTATTCCTTTAGGAATGGTAGTTGTGTAAGGAAACAATCCAAATAACAACATGAATATGAGGAACGGGTTGAATATTGCTATAATACTAGTTTCATGGTATGAATTTCGACGAGCAAAATAGTTTTTTATTCTTAAAACCATGGCTCAACCTGAGTTAGCGGAAATATTAATCTTGAAACAAAACGTATTAAAGTCGCGATGTGTATGTCAAGCCCGAAACGTTGAACGTGTCTAATAAATAGTCGCAAAGTATTTTATTTCCACATAAGGAGAGCAGCCTAATTGCGTGGTTTTGCCTTACGCATTTAACAATGTAGGTATACGAGTATACTTAACAGCTGTAACATGAGTAACATGACATGAGTGGGGTATGTTATAACGGTTATTAAAAACGCATCAACTAGCCATTTCTTGAAATTAACGATTTGTACAACTTAGTATAAACTATGATTACAGTGACTATATGATTACAGTGAACATTCTACTGTATCTATACAATAGTAGATTGTTAACCAAGGGCTGAAAGCCACCCATTTCTGTCGAGATATTTTGGGGCTCGAACGAAGTGAGAGCGTCAATAGTTCGAGGCTGAAATGGGTGGTTTCACCCGAGTTAAACACTCTGCTTTTCATTTCGAATACGAGGAAAGTAAAATATTTAAAAATAAATAAATATTTGTGGACAAACTTCCACTAAAATCGGCCTAGTCCCAAACCAAGCAAAGCTTGTACTAACGCGACGATACGCATACATCATGGATAAATGCATACTTGAATACATAGAAAACACCCACAACAATTATACGTGCTCATCACACAAATAAATGCCCTGACCGGAAATCGAACCCGGGACCTCCAGCTTCGTAGACAAAAAAAATCAAATATGCACATTTTCGTTTCATTTTTCACAAAATACAAGATGTAAAACAATATTGACATGATCTAAAAATTAGGAACAGGCTCGTCGACGCCACTGGTGACCAAAGAGCTGGCAGCTTCCTCGCACAGCGTTTAAGTATTGCCATACAGCGAGGGAATGCTGCCAGCGTCTTTGGTGCCATGCCACGGGGGCCATTTTTAGATATATTTTAATTAAATAAGTTTTAATTTTAGTTCATTTTTTGATACCTAACTTGTATTTGCAGTTAGCTATAATATTATTTTAGTTATTGTTGTATTCGTGTATATATTTTCTTATTAATAAATGTCTAATAAATATTACGGGGAAATAAAAGTTGTTGTTCGTTAAAAAAAAAAAAAAAATAGGAACTGTGTTATTTGCAACGCGAAATACTTGTTAAATTCAATAACAATATGCACAAACATTTTCTGAATCAGTGAAAAAAAAAACATTTTGGCGGGAACTTTTGACTGACGTTAATCGGCTTACGCTCAGACTAATTAGACTCGACATCAAATAATAATACCTACTGAACGAGATGGTCATATACAACTTTATATAAGAGCAACAGAGAGAGGCATATGATTTGTTGTCCTTGTCATAGTTTCCCTTTTTTTATCTACATACCACGGGCTCGCGGTTGGCAACGCGCTCAACTCACACGACGACGTCTGTATCTCCTCCATTTGGATTGGATACCAGTTCAAGATTTATATCATATCGTGTTCTGGAGACATGTTAAAAGAACAGGTAATTGGTCTTTAATTTTACGAGTAACAAGTATACGTACTTACTTAAAGCAGCGCAGGTTTATCATAATCATTGATATATTTTAACAGGTGGCGAGGATTGGTCGGAGCTTGCACAACATCCCCGCAGGCCGGCACGATATCAGAGTATTTCTATAAGTAAGATAGGCGTTTGAACAGTGAATAATGATCGAGTGTTCATCGACTCGACTCACATATAGATTTTGTTTGTGGCAGGTACAACACTTCTCAACGCTGATGTTGTACCAAAATGCTGAGATGCCTGTTTACAATTACTTTCCTCTGGATGCAACTCTTACTTTTAATGCAAGTAACCTATTTATTTATGTAGTCATGGAGATTTATTTATGTAGTCATGGATATTTATTTATGCAGTCATGGATATTTATTAATGTAGTCATGGAGATTTATTTACAACTTTAGTCTGATGCTAATTTTATATTACCAGGTAGTTTCTGCGGCTGTCATGTACCTGGTGATGCTGGTGCAGTTCGACAGGAGTCCCTGAATAACGGTGCTTTCGGTATCAATCATTTTATTTTCCATAATGCTAGTGTTTGTCATAATCGTCATTTGTCATAAAATAATTTTCTCGTTATCGTATCTCGTTAATTTAATAACCTTTGCATAAATAATATTTAAAAAATAAGTTTCTGAGGTATATTATTTAGGTAAATTAAATTATGGATTTCATTAGAAACTCGGAGGCTCTGACGCTAATTTCATTATAACTTATTTATCTAAGACTTGTGATGTATTGATCAATATTATTAAAAAAGCAATTTAAGTTTAAATATTCACATTTATTTCATCTCTGACTGGAGTATTTTCGCAAACAAGTGGAATGATGCTGTCACTGTGCGGCGGTATCAGCCACGCTCGGGAGGATTAACAACAGGATGGTGTGAGAGACGAATTGCCGAAATGGCAAAAGGAACCTGCTTTAGTTGCGATTCGTCACTTCGTCACCGTCACCAGTGTCAAACTGTATCAATATGACTAAATATGTGGTCACGGCAGCGAGAGTCTGAAACACACAACAAATAATCCACTAACTTAAAACATTTAGAGCTTGCGTTAAATCCGGTAGTTCTGATTTTTGAGGGGTTATATTTTTTTGTTCGATTCTAACAAAGTTGCGTTCGGCGCTCGAGGTCACAAATTTGGATTATTCATTAGGCCAACATCATAAACAAGCCTGCAAAAAATCAGAACTGCCGGATTTGATGAAAAACTACCCTGTACTTTCAGACTACAAGGTAAAATGGATGTAGTTATGAATGTATGAAGTATTATTCAGGTTTACAATCTTTTATTAGTTAGCTGTTTTTAACAAAGTCATATACTAAATAAACTCGTGTAGTTTTGCGTAATTTGTAAGGAAGTGTATTTACGCAATTAAGTACTTACATTGAACAACAAGGTAGCATCTAAAGGGAAATATCCGCAGGCAGTCATTTCGCTATCTTGATACGACATTGCAGAGGAGAAGTGTTGTATCTGTGGGCCAGGTAAACGAAGGTTTACGTGCTTATTCTAATTAAGTTTTTTAGTATGTGCTTACTCATTGGGCATGGTTTAAAACTATCTTCACTAAGTTTTTCGTAATTCGTAAAATACAGCATCTATATGTCTTTTTTGGCTTGATACATACATACATATACACGACTACTAAATTACTACACAATACACAATATCCTACAGTTTATTCGATCCGAAAAGAAGAGAAATGGTGAACTGCTTTATTCAATATATTCAAAATAAGAGAGTCCAAAGAAATTTATCACAGTCAAAGAAAGACCGACAATAGTAAACAGAGAAGTCCACTAACCTCTAGAGCTGAGTGTTTTTTTCAATAAGCGTTTCGTAAAACGCTTTCGCTTACAGTAACGGAATAACAGTTTCTTAGGAGAACAAAAAACAGTTTTTATAAAAACGAACACCAAAGCTGCAATGCAACGCAGCAATGAAACTACACTACATGAAAATAGAAATGAAACTCATAACTGACATAACTCAAACTATAACCTATAGGCCAGTGAAATCTTACAAATAAAAAGCTAAAATCGCAAAGCGAGATGTAAAGCTGCATTTTTGGTATGTTATTCGCACCCCTTAGGAGTATGTGTGACTACATTTTGCAAGCAAAAAAAAGTTGTGCTACCTGTATGATACGTGAAAAACTGCAAAATTTTCGGACGTTTTTCAGGTATTGTAGTTCAATTCAAAAACTATGGGTTTTGACATTACTTGTCTATGGCATTTTTAAAGTACATTAAATTTGCAACAATTTGAGCCTACCTACAGCTCCGTATGTCTTATAGTTTTTGAGACATGATGTTTCAAAAATACTGCTTTATTGAGTTTTGCCTATAGTGCGTGTTGTTACGGGTTTCCGTCGAACAAACACTTCACCACCGGCCACCAGCGCCGGCTTTTAGTATGTGATCAGGCAATCAGGCATATCTCCTGGACCCCAAAACTGCCGGGAGACAATCTCTCCAAGGTCGCTCTCCCGAGTAATGACGTCATGAAAATTGCCGCCGAAACGTTTGGAAAAGTGGCAATCACACCCAACCTATACAACATACATACACGTGTATGGTATCAAATGAAAGCTGAATAAATATGCCATAACGTATACCTAAATTAAGTTTCAATACATTGAGACAATTCAAAACTATAAAGAAAATAATAAAAAAGTAAGGAAAACATTTCCGGGTTTCCAGATTTAACAGAATAACTAGAACAGGTACCCGAGAATTATGTTGCACATAAATAGTAATTAGTATGTCAGCTTTACATAACTATTTATTGTTTCTGGATATGACCAAAACTGTGAGAGAAATGCTGAAAAATGCGGAAAAACGGCTTCGCGTTGTTGGTTTTTTCAGCATTTCTCTCCCAGTTTTGGTCATATCTAGAAACAATAAATGATAATGTAAAGCTGAAATACTAATTATTATTTATGGGGCACATAATTTTAAAATCTGGAAACCCGGAAATGTTTTCCTTACTTTTTTATTATTTTCTTTATAGTTTTGAATTGTCTCAATGTATTGAAACTTAATTTAGGTATACGTTATGGCATATTTATTCAGCTTTCATTTGATACCATACACGTGTATGTATGTTGTATAGGTTGGGTGTGATTGCCACTTTTCCAAACGTTTCGGCGGCAATTTTCATGACGTCATTACTCGGGAGAGCGACCTTGGAGAGATTGTCTCCCGGCAGTTTTGGGGTCCAGGAGATATGCCTGATTGCCTGATCACATACTAAAAGCCGGCGCTGGTGGCCGGTGGTGAAGTGTTTGTTCGACGGAAACCCGTAACAACACGCACTATAGGCAAAACTCAATAAAGCAGTATTTTTGAAACATCATGTCTCAAAAACTATAAGACATACGGAGCTGTAGGTAGGCTCAAATTGTTGCAAATTTAATGTACTTTAAAAATGCCATAGACAAGTAATGTCAAAACCCATAGTTTTTGAATTGAACTACAATACCTGAAAAACGTCCGAAAATTTTGCAGTTTTTCACGTATCATACAGGTAGCACAACTTTTTTTTGCTTGCAAAATGTAGTCACACATACTCCTAAGGGGTGCGAATAACATACCAAAAATGCAGCTTTACATCTCGCTTTGCGATTTTAATGTACAATTTCACTGCTGTACTATAACTGTTTCATTGATGTAGCGATCGAAACGACGAAACGAAACAAAACTTAGCTTTGTTCGGGTGGGCGCGCTTTGTGCCAAAAAAGTTTTGTATTGATGATTGACAAAAATGCGCTCTATTCGCAAGACATTAAGGCTTAATTTTGAAAATTCATTCATAAATATTTCTTTCGTTCGTTTCGTATTGTCGGGCGCCGCAGTGAAAAAACTAGTTACTTTTGAAACTGTTTCGTGAAACTGTTTCCAGATAATGAAAAGCTGTTACGTTTCGTTACACTTAAAAGTCGCAACAACCCAGCTCTACTAACCTCAGCGAATAATTTTATATTTTCAACTGCAATGATGTGTAACACTTGGCCGATTTTGGATTCCTGCAATAATGTTTAACATATGGATGTAATAGTAGATTGTTAACCAAGGGTTGAAAGTGACTCATTTCACCCGAGATATTTAATAGTTCAAGGGTGAAATGGGTGCTTTCACCCGAGTTAAACACTCTACTTTTCATTTTGACTATGAGGAAAATGATTGAGAAAGAAAATTATATTCTGAGGATTTAGTAACAAAAACACGCGCTGCAGCCACCAGCAGCGGGCGCCGCTGCGCTCCGTCCCCAGCCTGGGCCGCGCGCCCGCGGCTGGCTGCCCGCGCAGCGCCCAAGCGCGGCTAGCGGGCAGCCCCGGAGTACGAAAATTAAAAAAAAAAATACTTTCCACCCTAGGGTTGGAAATCCGATTTTCAACCCGGCTATCTACTCACGAAAATAGAACTTTCCGAACAGGGGAGATGAAAAGTTTATTTTCAAACACCTTCAATAAAAAACCGCCCAATTTGGCCATTCGGGTACGGAACCCTAAAATGGCACGCATACCGTACCTCTTGTTTTATCAGTGTCCCAGGAATCGACAAAAAACAAAGTTTGGATGTTTGTATAAAAATATACAAGAGTTGCCGCGCAGCGTCTATAACTCTACACTGTCTGCTTATCACCGCGATGTGGTACAAGTAGTGCGCTTCACTGACCAGTGTGTGGAATGCTTGCAACACTATCAGCACGGCTGGGATCTGGAACATTCTGTTGATATCTCGTTTCAAACTCATAGCCTTCTTATAAGCCGTCTCTAGTTCATCTAGTGTAATTAAAGAATGATCAGGTCTGACTATTACAAACTGATACTTCGCGTTTTTTTTCACTGCGCCAAGTCGACGACAACATAGAACAATTTTCTTTAGTAAACACACCACCATACATCCAGTAACCATATATAGAATCACTATGAAATATGGTATCAGTTCTGGTAAAATGTAAGATGTATAAACCAATACTGTCAAGTTTTCTATGTTGAAACAGATTATTTGGACGATGTTTGTACCGACGTAGCACCCCAGGGAACAATACACTGCAAACTGGAATTGTTTCAATATAGCTCCAGCACGAATGCTCCCGAAGCTAAACCAAGTAGCCTCGACTTCGTTCAGCACATTTAAATAAAGATTTCTATACTTGAACATCCATATATACGATCCAATGTTGATAATAATCAGGATAGATTCTTCTAGTATGTAATTAATATTACTCAACAAATTCGTTTCTGGATCATTTGCAACTTCCACAAAAACTGTGATAATACATGCTATCACTGACGAAAGCAACATTAAAGCAAAAATACATGTAAAACTGACTGATAACTTGTTGGGTTTTATAACTGCGTGCTTTCCTTTATGAATGGTAGTCGTGTAGGGAAACAATCCAAATAACAACATGAATATGAGGAACGGGTTGAATATTGCTATAATACTAGTTTCATGGTATGAATTTCGACGAGCAAAATAGTTTTTTATTCTTAAAACCATGGCTCAACCTGAGTAGCGGAAATAATAATCGGGAAACAAAACGTATTAAAGTCGCGATGTGTATGTCAAGCCCGAAACGTTGAACGTGTCTAATAAATAGTCGCATAGTGTTTTATTTCCAAACGAGGAGAGCAGACTAAATGAGTGGTTTTGCCTTACGCATTTAACAATGTAGGTATATACTTTACAGCTTTAACACGAGTGGGGTATGTTATATCTAACGCTTATTAAAAACGTATCAACTATAGGCCGGTCAGTAGAGGATCAGCGCCAAGGGCTATGTTGCAAAAGGTTGTGGAGAAGATTTAGTTTTTTTAAATTGTGCATAAGGATGCTACTGGCTATATATCAAAAATGGTAGCACGACATATCTCGGGACAACTTTTGGCAGCTACTTAACCAAGCTTTTTTTCGGTTTATCGCTCATATGTTCCATACGAAGCATTCTAGCGTAAAGTTGCCTACGAGCAAGTTAAAGAATATTAAATTCTGCGTCCAATGAGTACAAACAAACACGTTAGTAAATCGATCAAGCGATATAGTAGAAAACCTTTGTCAAAAAACGATGTTTTACAGAACCTGGGGCATATTTCAACAAAGTGATTTTTAAGTAATCTGCGTTTGAAGTTTGAATTTATCCTGGCGTATAACGCTTTAATACTAATAATTTACAGATTACATAGTTACATCAGCATTATAATCATCGAGTAGCTGTTTCCCGCGAATTTGTCTGCGTAAACTTCCACTCCTTATTTCATCCCTTCCCGGGGTGGTTTTCGGGATGAAAAGTATCCTATATGTTAATCTAGGCTATAAACTCGTTGTATATCAAGTTTCACCACAATCCGTTCAGCCGTTTTTGGGTGATTGGGTGAGCCGCATGGTTTGAAGGTTTGAAGACACAATTCGATCCGGTAGGTGGCACTGCTTTTCCGGGCAGGAAGACGTCTGCCGGGTCCGCTATTGGGTAATTTTTGTACCCAGTGTCATATCAGCGGCTATATCGTTAATTCAGGGGTCGGCAACCTTTTAGCCGCTAAGGGCCACATAGTAGTTAACAAAATGGTCGCGGGCCGCACGTGTTATAATTTTATTTGTGACTCTCAGACAAAAGGTACACTGTCGGTTGTCAGTAAGGAGACTCGCGGGCCGCAGGTAAGGGGTTCGCGGCGCCATGCGCCGGGCCGCCTGTTGCCGACCGCTGCGTAAATCGAATAATTTGCGGTACAAGGTAAGCTCAACGTTTACAACATTAGCTTCCATACGCGCTGAGTATTTTAACAGTAGGCTAAATATATTCCTAGATAATAGTTAACTATTATGCTCAGTAGCTCTAGTATAAGTTTTTTCGAAACATTAACTAATTCGAACGCGTTTGCGTTTTATCTCAAAATGTATGAAAGTGGTATGAAAACGTGAACAGCGCCTCAGGTGGTCACTAGTGGAAACTAAAACAGCGAGTATAACATTTGTTGCTAACCGATGAACGCGCGTATTTCAAACTCGGTGAGAGCGTTTTCATACATTTTGAGACAAAACGTAAACGCGTTCGAATTAGTTAATGTTTCGAAAAAACTTATACTACAGCTACAGTATCAGTATCACTTTAAAATGTTAGAGTGAAGGTGTTTACAAATTTTATTCTAGTTATTTATTTATTCACCAGACCAGATCTATGAGTTTACAAATTAATGTGTAGGTTCTTCATTCTTCACCCGTTAGGCTGCGTTTCCACATGCGTTTTATTCTGGTCTCGATTACGTATGCTGTCCAACCTTAGAGAACCTTACAATCTACAGTTTAATTTAACTGCGCAAGCAATAGGTAAGTAAGTACTAAGTTATTGTTAGTAAGGTCACCTCACAATCACAACACAACGAAATCAGTTATTGTAATCTGAACCATGTCATGATTAACTGCCGTGTCCCATGCAAGGTGGCCTCTGTGGCTGGTATTCAGAAGTTTCAGAACATTACGTACAAGTCGCCTAAAGTAACCCAGTTTTGGCCCGACCTCTCAATATGCTTAGTTTCTACCAACGTTGGGTTCAAGCTAGAAAAGGTGTTTCAACATTAAAAGTTGAAAAACGTGAATACCTACCATAGCTGAAGTACAGTCCACTGATAAGGACTAATTACTGCACTCACCGCATGAAGTATATGCGCTGAATAATACAGGAGGGCGCGATGAGTTCCATACTCATTTACACCCACTCCTCATAATTACTCGCTCACTTTTAATGACTGAGGCTACAGTACGACAGTAAATTTTCCACCTTCGACGGATTTTCAATCGCAGGTTCACCGCACAAGTCGTTAAGAATGTTTACGACACTAAAACTGTATTTCTCCCCATTTGTGAGACGAGAGGAAGAATTACGTTTGCTACAAATCTTTAAACCTCTGTACATTGTGCTCTCTGTGCTCGGCCTAATCCCGTGTTCCATCGAAATTCCACAAGGGAAGCTGGGTATTATTTTGCACAAGTCTACGTTTAAACACGCGCTTTGTGCTCTTTTTACGCTGCTGATCTTGTTTATATTTTTTGGACTCCATGTACATCAAGTTATTACTTCACGCGAAGACAGCGTTTTAATGGATGACAATACAGCAAAAGCGAATTACTTAATTGAGTTAGTAACGCAATTAATTTTCTGTCTAGTTGCATATTTTTTCGCTTTTCAAAAGAAAGATGTATACGTGTCGATGTTAAGAGACATCACAAGCACCTGGGATGAGCTGCCTTATGTCAACAGAGGAATCATTCTAGGACGTCTGCGCGTGAAGATCAATTGTGTTATTTTCGGAGCTCTGGCACTAATTCTGATCACGCTAATGATTGTTACGTACGCAGCCTCGTCCAGTTTATGGAAACGAATATTGATAACCCTGTCTTTCAATTTGCCAGAGATGATTCAATTCACGTTAATAGCTTTTTATTTAGTGCTCATCCTGATGGTGGTGGCGTTGTTGAAAACTATCCAGGACCACTGTAACATGTTTATGAGAGCCCGGAGAAATATTAAGAATAGCAGTTCGAAAGTGGGGCCGGGTCGGATGCCTGCGACGCTGTGTCAGATGCAGGCTGTGTTCGTGAAGGCCCTGCGAGTGAAGCAGCAGATCAACGCGGTCTTCCAGGCTCCCATCCTGTTCGCTCTGCTGCAGTGCTTCCATACGATGGTCAGCGAATCCTACGACATAAGCCACGGACTGCTTTATCAAGACATCTTTTCACCTCACGACATGTTCGAATGCACCTACTGGGTTATGTTGCAACTAGTGAAAATATATGCTCTAGCACATTCAGGAAGCTTACTGAAGTCAGAGGTACTTAACTTACGTCTGAGAAATATTAGTATTGGCATGCTCGCGTTAAATAGTGAAATATTTCATTTACAGTTCTATTTGTTACAGGTAATTAGGATTGGGCGCACTATCCACAACATCCCGACTACCGACGATGATGAAATAAAACTATATTTGGAGGTATTTATATGGAATGAATACTTACAATTACTAGGTACATACCTAACTATGCAATTTAAGCATTTTGGGACCATTTGAGAACATTACCGGCTAACTTGGATTGTGACGATGGATTTGCCTTCGAAGTTTCCCCGCTTCACAGGATTTGACCCAAATAATAAATAAATAAATAAATATTTGTGGACAATCTTACACAAATCAACCTAGTCCCAAACTAAGCAAAGCTTGTACTATGGGTACTAAGCGACGATATACACACTTATATAGATAAATAAATACTTAAATACATAGAAAACATCCAAGACCCAAGAACAAATATTCGCGCTCATCACACAAATAAATGCCCCGGCCGGGATTCGAACCCGGGACCTCCAGCTTCGTAGGCAGGGTCACTACCAACTAAGCTAAAGCGGTCGTCAAATAATTTATACGTACCTACCAATTCTGGGCTAGTGAATGATGATGAAGTTCCGTGTGGCATATGCAACGAATTTTTGAGCACGGAATATGTACTAGAAACAGAACAATTTATCTTTAATTAGGTACATAGTACGTAGGTACCGTATAATTATAATGGTTTTCCTCGTTTCTGTCCCCAGATTCAACATTTTTCGATGTTAATGACTTTTCAAGACACTGAAATTAGCATTTGCGGCTACTTTCCATTAGAAGCCCCACTCATGTTTAATGTAAGTCGAAATTAATTAGCGGGTCCGGTCCGGTGTTCTTGTCTGAGTTTTCTAAGACACGCTGCACGAAATGCTCAATCTAATATTGTTAACTCGGTACATTCGTCCAGAAGTTGCGGACTTTTTTTAACTGGAAAGTATTCCGAACTTAATTTGACTTCAACAGGTTGTTTCGAGGGTACACTATGACGAAGACTACACTGTGTTTGTGACCTTGAGGACATGAGTCATGAGTCTTGTTTTATTACCTAATACCAGAGACTAGGAATTATATAGACTGCCAATGCCTATACATTGTCGCATAATTTTAAAATAATGGGCCTGCTGTAGCTAGTTTCACTATGGAGAGATCAGTTTACCATTTAATTCGTATGCCACTAAGACCTCTGCTTAAAACATAGCGCCATCTGTTGGGAGCTTCTTCATTGTGTTCATAGATGGCGCTATGTTTTGAGCAGAGGTCTTAGTGGCATACGAATTAAATGGTAAAGTGATCTCTCCATAGTGAAACTAGCTACAGCAGGCCCATTATTTTAAAATTACGCCACAATGTATAGGCATTGGCAGTCTATATAATTCCTAGTCTCTGCTAATACCTACTTATTTAGTTCATGAGTGGCTCTGCATGATCTGCTGCGGGGGATGCGAAATTCTCAATTTTTTTTTGTCATTTTTTAGGGTTCCGTAGTAAACAAGGAGTCCGTCCGTCCGTCCGACCCCCGTTTTTCTCAGTAACCGTTACTACTAGAAAGCTGTAATTTGGCATGAGTATACATATCAATGACGCCGACAAAACGGTAGAATAAAATCTTTAAAACATTTTTTTTTAGGGTACCTACCTCCCCTACATGTAAAGTGGTGGTGCAATTTTTTTTACTACAAACTATCACAGCTAAGTAGACATTACTAGTTAACGAGTAATAGCCTAATAACTTCAGAAATGTACTTTGCAAACCCAAACTTTCGTACAATTTCCTTAGATAATGTTGTTCATTCTGTCAAAAACATAATACCTAAATATAAGTTTAAGAACTTTTTAGTCCACACAATGTAACGGGTGGACGACTACGGAACCCTACCTTGCGCGTGGCCCGACACGCACTTGGCCGGTTTTTTAGTGTTCGCTCCTCCTGGCATGTCAGCGTTGAAGAGTTTTAAATTTCCTAAAAGTTCGTTAGTGAACTATATTTTAGGGCCAATATAACCACGCGTACATCCGATCAAAGTTAGACAAAGTTTATTAAATGTAAAAAATAGTTACCTATTAAATTTTTTGTTACCATCATTTTACTTGTCATTTATCAACGGTAGGTAAATACTCCGACGTTGAATGTATTGAAGTTCCATTAACTTTGGAATCGATTTGAAAGGTGTAGCGGATCTTTATAACCTAACCCTAGCCTGGATTTAATAAAATGACCTAACTACGTGTTTCATCAGTTGACCTGGAAGTTATTTAAAGCTACAAGCTAGCATACTTAACGCTAAGAAATCTCAAATCAATAAAGAAACCAAAACGCGGTTAAATATGTCTGCCTGTCTGCTCACCATCAGCCAGCCAGGCTGCAACTTGTTTGCTTCCGTTGTCTCAAAACAATGACGGTCATGGTCTCATGGTCTAAAAGTGCGATCCAGACGGTCTGCGACAGGTCCGACCGGTAGGACGGAGCGGCCTTGGTCCGTAAAAAACCAGTTTTTAAAGGAAAACTTGGTGGAACTGGAAGCAACTGTATACACGGTCCGTGCGGACCAAGGTCGCCCGGTTTTGGGGCTTGTGTTCGACGGTCTGGCACGGGCTTAAGAAAACAAGGTCTGCCGCCGGATCATGTCACGACACAAGTCAAGTGTCAGCACTGTCGGCGCCACACTCACAATACCATCGATTGGCTGCCATACCTGACGCAGTAGGTATATTAATTGTATCATGAATGACGGTCGCAAACAAGCGTACACCTGACACTCACACCGTAGCCTATGAACACATGCGACTTTAGAACAATTAAGCCCGAGCTAGACGGTCGAAGGTCGAAGACAAGCCCAGAGTCCGGGCGACCTGTAGACGCAAAATTTCGTTTAACCTTCGGACGCCCTTGGTCTTCGAACGTGCGCCAGGGACCGCGGTCCGAGCTCCTGGTTTTGAGCCGTGTGGCCGCCTGTCTCAGACCGCGCAAGGCCTGTGCAGTTCAGCGATGCCGACTCGGAGTGAACGCCACTCTATCGGGGAATTAACGACGCTGTAGCGTGGTCGGCCGATCGTCTAGCCAGAACACTCGGGCGGCCTTCACGACGAGCCAGAAACCAAGGCCGTAGACATGCGCAAAATGTGTCACTAAAAAGAAAAGAGTGATATACTTCAATCCTTCACTGTGAAGTATATCACTCATTTAGTTCACTAGTTCAGTTTAGTTCACTAGTTCAGTAGCTCAACCGATTCAACTAATCATATTGATCAGTCATTCGTTGCGTCGCGTTTCTCTCATTCTAAGGCTAATTCGGGGATAATGATATCAAATTTTATATATTTTTTGAATAATTTAAGTAAAAATATCTTGTTTATGAAAAATTCGTCATTAATTTGTCAAATTTTACATTTAGTTTGAATTTTAAGACGAAAATATATTTTTTGTAAAAAACGTCATGAGATGATTGAAACGACGACACATGAACTGAAGTACTGAACTAAGTGAACTATTGAACTATATATATAGATCCGAACTGAACTAGTGAATGAATGAAGGACACCAAGTGAAGTACTTCAATTGAATCATTCATTCGTGAACTACACATGTCTACAAGGCCGTGCAGTCCGGGGCTTGTCTTCCTCTTCGACCGTCTCGCACGGGCTTTACAAGCGTGGCCGATTCTTTTTTGAGAGCTAGAGACAAATGCACTCCCCTCGACAAAGAGCATCCTAGGATCGGGAGCCCTGCCGCAACTCTGCTAATGCAGGGACGTCTGTTGCAGATGGTGGCCGCTGCAGCGATGTATCTAGTCATACTGGTGCAGTTTGCTAAAGCCAAATGATTGCAGAGAAGGATACGAATAACATTATGTATTTTAGTATTAAGTAAAGCTTGATGTCCAATCCAGAACAAATAATAAACTACTACAAAAGATATATAAAAGACTACAATCGTCCTGCACAAAGAGAATATAACCCCTATATAACCATAACCACTACGTTCTAAGAGACGGGACTTAGAACAAGGTTTTTGATGACAGTGACATTGTCAATATTGTCATCACATGACATTGATGTGCAGTTTGGCAGACATTTTGAACCACAATAAAAAAGAAAACGCGGAAGTACGTCATGCCAACATAACAACGCTATAGGGATATCGATATCCTATATATATCGATATCGATAAATGATGACCAGTGACGTCCACATAAATAATGGACGAATCTATTCCGAGTAAACGCGTGTTTAAAACGATAGAACCATTAAATTTTATTATAATATCGACCAGAACAAAATTTTATTTTAATTTGACAATGTTTGTTATGTTTGTTTCCTCGACAACTGAAAATATTGACAGCCTAAGGCTAGGTCCACACGGCGCCATTTTTCACATACCGTAATACGAGATTTTATCGAATATCGTAGTGGCAACTGAATTAGCATAGAAACGTCCACACGGCATCCGTATACTTTTGCCACCGGGAATACGGGAATCTCGAATCGATTTAATTTATCGAATACAATAGGGCTTATCCAGAAATCACGCGAGGTTTTTTGGCCCACTTTTAGACCCCTCCTCCCCCTTGGTGATCTTTGGTGAGGTTTTGGACGACCCCCCTCCCCCCGCGAAACCTCACGTGTATCTTTTGAATTTATCACCACCTATCAATTTTTTCCAGAAAATGAAGTATATTAATTGAATTTGTGCTTATTTTGGTAGGTATGTGCGTTATGAAAACGTGATTGTGTAATTTATTCTATTTTTTAACCCTTAAATGCATGATTTTTTCTTTTTCAATAAAAGCGCGATATATGGTGATTAAGGTGTACTGATAACGGTAAAAATAATATAAAAAATCTTTTGTGAGTTCATCATACAATATTTATAAATTAAAAAAATATATTTTTTTTTCGTACCTTATCAATAAGTACAAATATTGCTTATTTTTATGCGAAATATTTTACTAAACTTAGTGCTCAGATAATATTTATGATGTGTAGAAATACATTCTAGGCAGAAAATAACTACTTACTAAACTATAAAACAGTCAAAAACACTGATCAAAAAAACCTCAATTTTCGAGACCATAAAAATGGCCGCCGTTTTTTTTTTAAATTACCGACTTATCGTTTATAAATCAATGTAAGATTTATTTAATATATGGAACGGTTAATATTTTAAGAATGAAAATATATTAAATTCTCTTGTGAAATAAGCCTCAATATTACAGTTAAATAAATCTTGAATTATTTGTTATGATGTATATATGTCACACCATACATTTAAGGGTTAAGAAAATGCTACATGAGTAGATATCGTTTCTCGGTATTGTAGGTGCTGTAAAAAAATACACGTGAGGTTTCCTTGTACCCCTCCTCCCCCAACGTGATCAGTAGTGAGGTTTTCGTAACCCCCTCCCCCCCTTTGGAACCTCGCATGATTTCTGGATAATCCCACAGGTCATTTACTTAAGTTTTTCACCTATAAGCTGAAAAGTTCATTGATCTCGAGACAGACTGCTCTGTGTGGTTAACTTGCAAAGTTACAAGACAAAGACAGAGAGGGATATAAACTCTTAGTTATAGTAAATACATGTAGTAATAGATTAGCTACCGAGCGACGGGGGTAAGAGAATGAATATTCATATACCACGCAATTTCACTGGTTTGCATGTCCAATGTCTTGCTGGAAGTGTGCCTGTGCCTATAACTCGACCATGAAACCATGCTCGGTCGGTGATAGAGACAAAACATGGTACTCTTTTTTTATTTCCTCCCGCACACTGTTAGAATATTTCTAACTCTGACAGTGTGCGGGAGCTAATACAAAATGTATGCACCGAGTGCCTTCCGGCTAGCTTCAGAATTTTTCTGTTAGAAATATCTTATAATGTGCGGCCGCCCTTATAGGAATCGCAATTAGGCTATCCTTCCTTCTCTATGGAAGCGTGCCGGCCCTTGTAATAAACTTCATATCCCCATCTCGTTCTAAAGTCTTGTTTGGCTTAAAGTCCGTTACGCAGGACTGTCTGGTTGCACCTTTAGAAATTGATAATGCACAATTTTATTTCACTTTTCAGTTTCATAGGCATCGGTTACACGGTCAATATTATCACGCGATACAGTATTGGCCTCTCTCTCACTTACATGAAAGTGAGAGAGAGTCCAATACTGTATCGCGTGATAATATTGACCTTGTAAAGCTGCCTACTCAAAGCCCTGCCTGCAGGGCCCTGCTTGCAGTGCCACTGCCAAATCGTATTGCGTGTATGCATGCAGGGCCGATTTAACAGATAAAAAATCGGCCCTGCATGCCTACACACAATACGATTTGGCAGTGGCACTGCAAGCAGGGCCCTGCAGGCAGGGCTTTGTGTAGGCAGCTTTAGTTCCATCGACCGTATTTTGCTGTGGTATTTTGTGATATATGACGTATGGTATGTATGACGATTATTCTTGTTTAATCTGTGTACGTGTACTAAGTGCGCGGGGTCGGTGATCGGTTTGCGGCTTGCGCAGCGCAGCTGAGCTCATCGAAGCGTTCGTGTCTTCTTTGAAGTGATTCCTTGTTCCTTATTTTACGGTCAGTATTTTACCGGCTTTCATTAGTTTATCGACATAATCGCCGTCAAATCATTTACCGCAGATTTATTCTTCCAACCGCAACAAATATAGTGATATGAAGGTACGCGATGTCATCTTAACCTATTTCTTTTTCTTCTCTTATAAGTGTACATGTATCATTTTTCATCATAAGATAATAATTTTTCAACGTTGTATATATTTTTGTAGTAAAATTTGTTAGAATGTTAATCAATTTGGGGTTATTATATTATACCGGCAGCCCGCCGTCCGGCATGCCATTATGGGGCCATCTTGAACTACCGTAATGGCCGCCATTGGTGTCACATGTGACGAGTGTAATTTTGCCACTAGGAAGTCTGATTAACTTACTAGTTCGTTACAATACTGTAAATTGATTGGTGTATTTTGTGTATTCGGTTTCGTGGCTCGTGACAATGAGATCAATGCAGATGGAGGGAGGCGTAGTGCACGGGCACCCGGTGGGAGTGGGAGCGGTCGGCGTGCCGCACGGCGTGGCGGGCCCGGGCGCGGTGCCGCACGCGCTGGCGGTGCACGGCGCGGGCCCGGACGGCGAGCACGCGCCGCACGGCCCGCGCCGCCGCTACCAGAACCGGCCCAAGCCGCCCAACAACCTGGAGAGGCTGCCCTTGGACGAAGCCGCTAAGAGAGTGAGTACCCTCTTCTGATTTTATAACGTGTTTGAGAACTTCTAACAGTCAAGTTGCCCACTCACTTGACAAAGCCTAATCTCAATAAGGTCTAGTTTCCCCTCGGGGTTTAAAAAACTAGTTCCTACGCCAAATCTTGGGATTAGGTAGCGGACCCCAGGCATCATTCAGGATGCAACTGTACTGGGATAACGCTAGGAGGATGATGACTTATTGGTTCATTAAGAGGCGGGTTCGAGTAGCCTCAGCTGGGAAGAGCTGGAAGAAGCTGCGCAAGACCATGACAAGTGGAGAACTCTTTTGCGAGCCCTATGACCTCAATGAGGGATAACAGGATCTCATCATCATTTGTTCATTATCAACTACGTAATGCTGATGATCTAATGTTACTAAAACTCCTTATTTCCGAAGGAAACAACACTAGATTGTAACATCAGAACTGTAATTTATTTTACTTTTTGGAAGTGAAACTTTTAACTGATTCAAGTATATAATTATCAATTGTACCACCAGGAAATGGAGTCCCTCCCCATGAAGACTCCGGTGTCGGTTCTGCAGGAGCTGCTAGCTCGTCGAGGAACCGTGCCGAAGTATGAACTCGTGCAGATTGAAGGCATGATTCACGAGCCTACTTTCCGTTACCGAGTGACTGTTGCTGATCTTGTGGGTAAGTTCATCAGTTAATTGAAATATTGTGTCTTTTTTAAATCATATAAACTGAAAGCAGCTGATTCTTACTAAATAAAGATTTTAGTAATAGAATTCAAACCATAAGGATTTTGATACTTTGAAGTGGGTACCAGAAAAAAATAAAGCAACATGTAGTGAATAAAACAATTTTTTGAAAAAAATTATAATTGATAATAAATTTCAGGTCTATTTTATATTTTTCTGCAGCCATCATGATAAAAATACGCTACATCATACTATATAATCTAAATTTATAATGTTCCAACAGCTATGGGCACTGGACGCTCGAAGAAAGAGGCCAAGCATTCGGCAGCGAAGGCTCTGCTTGACAAGCTGACCGGTGCTGCTCCGGCCGATCCACCTGCCAATGGGACTGTACCTGAGGCGTAAGTATCTATTATATACAAGGACCGAAAACAGATATTTTATTTCCATTTCTCAGTTATTTATTATTATTATAGCTTTATTTGTTCCACAGTCCTTTTGGGTTCTTGTTATTTTGTTTTTTTTTTTTTATTTATCTGTTTTGGGGCAGACTGCAGATCCCATCTGCTGGGTGAAAGCCTCCTCACCCCAGTTATTTATTATATGTATATTAATGATTATGCCTGGTGCTGGGCCAGGCTTAAGTTCTCAAGCGCCGCAAATACTCATCGTTATTAGATAACTACGAGAATGCGTCGCTTGCAGTGGAGGCGCTGGGACCCTGGTCGGCTGACATGACATGAAAGCTTTTATAAGGGCCCTGAGAGTTAACTGTTGCCTTCAATAGGTCCAGGTTATATGAAATTCATGGGAAAAATTAGAGGAAATGTGTATAAACATAAGTTGAAATATGTAAATATTAATTCAGGAATAAAAGAGGTTTATTATTATTATATGAACTAGGAAATACAGATGCCAGCGGGAATTCCACAGCTTAACAGTGTGCATTATAAAAGATGACGAAAAGCACTTGGTTCAAGTAAGAGGAATTTCAACCAGGTAAGGATGGTAACATGGAGGAGGCCTTCATCCAGAAATGGATGGTCCCCATAAAACCGGAAGTGTAACTTCTTAAAAAGACTTACGAAACGTCTTTTTATTATTTTTATGTAAAAATTAATTGAGGGGAAATAAAGGCTATTTTATTTTATTTATTTATTTATTAAGGATGGTAACCTGTGGTTGACACCTAAGGGGACTCCAGGGCTGGTGCTTCCCTCGCAGAAAATATCTCTCGCTATACAGAGAGATAAAATGTGGCGAGGATATTGGGTACCTACAATACTGTAGGCCGAGCTCCTGGACGGCATGTTTTTTTTTTCCTGATTGGAGTCATTTTAATGGAATCTTCTGTTCAGGTGTTTATAATTGATGATTCGTACAATTGACAGATAGTATTAATATATTGTTTGTACAGTGGCGCTGTGGTATCATCGTTCGAGGACAAGCTGATGGGTAACCCGGTGGGGTGGCTGCAGGAGCTGTGCATGTCTCGCTTCTGGCCGCCGCCCTCCTACCACGCGGAGAACGACGACAACGTCAACAGGCGTGAGTGTGTTGTATACATGTGTTGTGTCGTCAACGTCATCCTACGAGAACAAGATAATGAGTAACCGTGTTGGGTGACTGCAGGAACTAAATGCCCCAACAGATGGAAATGGTGATGATTGAAAGACATTTGATAACCGCTTTAGCTTAGTTGGTAGTGACCCTGCCTACGAAGCTGGAGGTCCCGGGTTCGAATCCCGGTCAAGGCATTTATTTGTGTGATGAACACGAATATTTGTTCCTGGGTCTTGGATGTTTTCTATGTATTTAAGTATCTATTTGTCTATATAAGTATGTATATCGTCGCTTAGTACCCATAGTACAAGCTTTGCTTAGTTTGGGACTAGGTTGATTTGTGTAAGATTGTCTACAAATATTTATTTAAATATTTATTTGTTTTGCTACACAATTCCTTACATTCTTATTTGAGAAGTGATTTTTGATTTATTGTTGAAGGAATAGACATGTCAAATACTTACCCTCTGATAAACTCAATGTAGTTAGTAGTAGTAGTTAAATAGAAAAATAATAAATAATTATTATTTTTCTATTTTGTTAGTATTTATTTAGTTATTTTAATTGTAAGTAGTTTTAGTTTATATTCATTTTGTTTTATCAATATGTGTAATTTTAAGAATTTGCAAATGTACAGAAATAATACGTTATTTCTCTTGACAATGATCATGGTCCATGGGCAGTTTATAAGAATTATAAGTGCTAACAATTGGTACTGGTTGTCAGGTTTGCCGCACGAGCGGCAGTTCACGATCATCTGCACGCTGCTGAAGCGGCGCGAGGTGGGCACCGGCAAGTCCAAGAAGTTGGCCAAGAGACAGGCCGCCTACAAGATGTGGCAGGCGCTGCAGGACAACCCGCCCGAGACCTTCCAGCCCGATGACGAGGTAACAACACTTCGATTTTAACCGGACTCTGGCTTCAAGCTAGGGACACGGGCATTTTCAGAAATATTTGTCCGATAACGTGTTGCTCGGATTTCGATAAATTTTAGGGTTTTCCTACTCAGAATCACGAGCTCTATCGATTCTGCTAGGAGAAAAAAAGTGTCCCTATTTTTTAGATTCTACTTACGCTACTTTTCTATGACCACTTGTATTGAGGTAGCGTAATGGAAAACTGAAAATACATAGTAACATTGGGGACACTTTTTTTCTCCTAGCAGAATCGATAGAGCTCGTGATTCTGAGTAGGAAAACCCTAAAATTTATCGAAATCCGAGCAACACGTTATCGGACAAATATTTCTGAAAACACGCTCCAGCAGCCACGATATATACATTTCAGGGTTCAGATCTCATATGCATTGCATATGTTGCGTTGCGGGCTAAGTGTGTCCCTAGCTTTATATTTAAGCCCAATTTGCACAGAAATGTAAAACTATAAGAAATTAACACTACCATGGACTCATGGCATAGATATTGTAACCAAAGCCTTATAATAATAATAACACATTTATTGTACTTTTACATTTCTGTATGTTGACTCATTTAGTTTGCTCACTAGCACATTTGAACTATCACCACACAGAAAACAATTTTAAACAAATAAATTGACAACAGAATGTCTGAAAACAAAACTTAAACAAGAATGAAAATTACCCAACCAATTTTCTTTGTTTTCAAGAAAATGAAGTTCATTAAAATATAGGCATTACATTATGTGGGCAGAGCAGTTAATTACAAGACCTTTAATAATGATGATATACTTGTACTGATAGACCTTTTGAAAGCCAGCAAAACAAAAAGCATTAATTGTGTACAGTTCCACCAGAGACTAGGAATTATATAGACTGCCAATGCCTATACATTGTGGCGTGATTTTAAAATAATGGGCCTGCTGTAGCTAGTTCCACTATGGAGAGATCACTTTACCATTTAATTTGTATGCCACTAAGACCTCTGCTTAACTCATAGCGCCATCTATGAACACAACGAAGAAGCTCCCAACAGATGGCGCTATGTGTTAAGCAGAGGTCTTATTGGCATACAAATTAAATGGTAAAGTGATCTCTCCATAGTGGAACTAGCTACAGCAGGCCCATTATTTTAAAATCACGCCACAATGTATAGGCATTGGCAGTCTATATAATTCCTAGTCTCTGGTTCCACTAAGCAACTCTGACAACTTTCAATAAAAGCGCCTTATACTTGGGCAAGGCCCACGTACATTTCATTTACGTTTAGTTGGGATAAATTCATAAAGTTTGAAAGTGAATAGAGAGACGAAATATAGCTTCCTACTCGCGTTCAAACTTTTAATGTCGCAACTACACTTGAATAAATTCGTTACATAAAAGTGCAGCACGCAAAATGTTCGTGAGCCTTACCGTTTACTCAATGCAATAATTATTTTTACTCTAACAAGCTTGGCGTACACGTACGATACACCTAATTCCATGGCGTTCAGAAGGTTTCTGTGTTAATCCCCGTGTAACTAACATTTACAAAAACTTTTCCAAATTGATTAACAGCCACGAGTAGCGAGTGGCTCCTTTGTGTCGTCCTGTAAGTGTTAGCACTTGGCCAGGTGTTTTACTATCTTTCGGTCGGTCAAACGAGGTGTCACCGAGCTCTGTGTTTATAATCCGTGTTATGTTTTAGGGCGGAGTCGCGGCCCGCTATGCCGACCTGAAAGATAGTAAAATCTCCACACTGACTACCAGTCACAGCCACAAGGTGTCGCAGTTTCACAAACATCTGAAACAGTCTGTCGGGCCCAACCTGGCCAAGTTGCAGGTATGCCACATTTTCATTATTATGCATGGGTATGGTTTTTAATGTCATTAATTAATACTAATACAAAACAATTTTTTTAATCAAAGTGAAAATTGAAAAATTCAACACAGGAGGGATTTGAACCCACGACCTCTGGAATCCGTCCATTACTCTAACAATTGAGCCACCGTGGTAATCCCCCGTGTTGGTTAATTTTTCAATCATAACACTCATCTAATTAAGCCTTATTAGGGAGGCTCGTAGCGACATTTACCGTGAAGCTGTTACAACTTCTGAAACGGCACCAACGTCCCAAGTTGCATTGAGAATTCAAAAAATTCAATTCAATTTTCACTTTGTGTAAAAAAAAACAGATTTTCTCTAGCGGACGCATCCGCTTAACAAACATTTAAAGCTAATACAAAACTTTCATAATTTGGTGCATGGATAAAATTTGCTTAGTTTTCATTGTCAGTTTAATTTTGTCCAATACTCCTCTATCTCAAAATTACTTATAAAAGGCTGTAAGTTTTGTCAAAACTTTACTGACTTACCATAATATGATCTGACATTTGGTCTAAAAGTTTATTAAACCCCGCCGTAGTGTCAAAATGCCTAAATCTCAGAATGCCATTATTTTTTTGTCAGAAGACCGGATTGTTTTGAACATAAGTCATTTTTGAGAAAACAAAAAAGGTATTTTCCAGTGTTTAAACCGCCCGCGCGGTCGTGTCGGAGGTTTCCCCTGGATTTTCCCCAGGCTACCCTCCAACCGCGTACTCCTATCGCTTTTTGGGCCCCGGCCTATAAGGCCACAGTCAGGTGCAAAGAAAAGAAGCATTGGGCAAAAATAAATGTCTTAATGAAACCTTAACTGACATTTGTCGTTTAACAATCGCGTAGTTAGAAACCTTGTTAGTCCAGCAGTTAAGGCGCAGGGTAGGGCAAGGCCTTCCCCATACAAACTTTGTGCACGTTTTATTCGTCGGTTTTGGCACTAACAAATATAATATTTTTTTTGGTTGTAAATATTAGATATGCGAAGATCGTGATGTGAAAATTTTCACATATTTCAAAAACATCAAAATTAAAAAAAAAAAAACATGAAAAAAATTTACATCACGAAATAGCTATCAGAAAAATAAGCATACTGACCAAAAATCATAACTTTAATGCAAACACAAACGAAGTAAATCCTGCACAAAGTTTGTATGGAGAGAGCTTGCCCTACCGCTCCTCTTAAGACGCCAGCTTCTATGAAGTTTTGAATGTTGCAGGTGACTCCATTGAACAACAAGGACTTCAACTTCGTCCAGTTCCTGCAGGAGATCGCGTCGGAGCAGTCGTTCGAGGTGACGTACGTGGACATCGAGGAGAAGTCCATGACTGGTCGCTGCCAGTGCCTGGTCCAGTTGTCGACACTGCCGGTGGCCGTGTGCTACGGGAACGGGCTCACGAGCAAGGACGCGCAGGCGTCCGCGGCGCAGAACGCGCTCGAGTACCTCAAGATCATGACCAAGAAGTGAATCCCTCAACATCTCGCGACCTCAACCGGCCTATATTAATGAATTTCTAAATGAATTGTTGCTGTTCAATGCTGAACCGGTTGATGTCGCTAGGTTTTGAGTCGATGCTCCTTATCACCACTTCCCATTTGAAGGCATGTCGCCAGTGCCAGTAGCACTTCGGGCTATGCTTTATAACTGGCATGTTTGCAGTATCTTACTTGTGATTTTTTTCAACTTATTGCGGCCGAATTAGAGGTGTTTAAAATTCCTTTGTTTCCTTTGATTGAACTTTTATTCAGCAAGTGACTTCTCACTTGTACTACTACTGCCAACGTGCGAGGGTAAATCGCATAGCCCGTAAACATAATGAAACAAAGTATGGAGTGGTCATATAATATAATACAAGCTATACTTTGCATAGAATTAGTGTAATTTTCCCAGCGTGGAAATTACTTAAAAAAAATAATGAAAAAATACAAAAAAATATATATAAAATACTAAGAAAATGTAAAAAAAAAGTGTGGACTATAATATTTCCAGTTTAATATTCAGCATTATTCTAAGCATGTTTTTGAATTCATATCTAAAACAATGGTTATTATGAATTAAAAAGAAAGTTTTAGCTTTTAATGTACTCTATATTATAGTAATCATGGCAAAGCCTGTCATATTTTTTCCTGAACAGGTTCTACCTATTTAATTACTACATTATGTTTAGTCTGGTGTGTTTCTAATACCAACATGCTGAGCATTAAACGGAAAATGAATTCTCAGCTAGTAATGTAATGTCTTGTTGACGAACCGCCCGACCTTTGCTTTGTAACGAGCTCCGAGCTGTCCTTCACTTGAACTGAACAAGAACTTATTACAAAGTGCAAGGGTTGGTTTTTACCGATGACTCGAGTGGTGGCAGGATTGCGAAACGATTTTAGTTCTATTTTAACCAGTCACTGTCTAGGTTTTCTTTTGAACGCATGATGGAAAACTTTGCAGGGAAGCTGAGAACTTATGTGTCAGAGTGAATATATCACTGGTATTGTGGTTGCGGAGTTAGGATCCCTTGCCTGTGAAAATGGGCATTATTTTAATGCAAAGTATAGAGGTTGTAACAATTAGTACCTGTACAGCATCGTCGTCAGTGCCTCGAGTCGACGCAACGACGAGGATTCTGCGCACCCGGAGTTTCTTTTAAATTGAATGGTGTGAGCTCAACCTGCCCCTATCTGTCGCACTGTTCAAGTTAGAAAAGACTTGCCAGAGTAAAGGATTGGAGTTGTGTTCAACCAAGACCGACTAAATATCGTACTCCCGAACCGGGCGTAAACTGTTTATTTTGTGTTTAGTGAGTCTTGGTTTTACTTCTTGTGATTAATCTCAAGGATAATCGTATTGTAGAATATAGTCACTATTGTGAACACTTTGAATTCATATTTGCATAGATGTACGTTTTCTTTATTTAAAAAGCCGTAAGATTAATTTTGTCAATGCACTGTTTGCTCTAATTACAATAAATTTTGATGTTGCTTAACTAAACGTACAGTTTTTTATTGCCACCATCTGCCCCGGTAGCGCCTAGCCGCCCGCCTTTCTTGAAATCACCTGTTCAGGGTGAGTATTAACTGTATTTTTTTTTAAATTAACCCTTTTCCAGGCCGGAACAACTTCCGTGGTTTTGCGAAAAACAAAATAATAGATTGAAAATGGTTATGTATTGAAAATTAACCATTTTTTCATAGTCGGGTTAATGCAAACGCAAACTTCCATAACCAATACATTGGACATGCTAACCGGCCAAATTGCGTAGTACAGTCGCCATCAGATAAATCGATACGAACGAGGTGCTCACAAAAATCTGAACACGACTCTATTGCCAAGGCGTTAGAGTGCATGTTCAGATATTTTTGAGCACCCTGAAGAGTACAGATATATTTGATGGCGACTGTACAGTCAGCGTCATATAGTACGTAGCTCCCAAAGTGTCCAAATACTTCGGCACACCATACAAAATATATGGTGTACCGAACTATTGGGCCACTTTGGCTGCTACATACTATATGACGCTGACTGTACAAATTTTGTATGATTATGAGAAAGACATGCCCCGGTCGCTCGTTGGCGCATCTACAGAGTATATATTATATCTATGATGAGGGATGACATTGCCGGCGCCTTATCCCTTTGACCGCCAAAGCGATAGTGCGTCGTCGTGCCCAGTACGACAAGCACTGTTTTTTGGTGTAATGTCTAAAGTTCTAAACCAATAAAAACAAATGAAAACAGTTCATAAATGATTTTTTTCATGATCCTCCGACCTTTTAAGTGGTTGTTGGCGTGGTGGGCACGACGACACACAACCACTTTATAGGTTCTTGGCGGTCAAAGGGTTAAATGTACAGCTGTAATTTGTAAGTTGGCGCAAGGGCGCAACCCGCCCTAAAAGAATGCCACATTAAGGCTTAACGCGTGTCCTGGAACGCCATGTCCGTACTTGTACGCGTATATATACGCGTAGCTGCAAGTACGGACATGGAATTCCAGGACAAGCGTAACCGACTACTCGTGCCAATGTACGCGCAATCCGTACGCAGCTGTACAGTTGTACACCATTATCGATCAGGTTCATTGCCTGTATAAGTACGAGGTTGATTATCACAGATCGTGAATTTGAGTAGCGTCTGATAATAAATAAAACAAACAAATATTTATACTAAAAGCTTTAATCAAAATCCATCTAACAGACACCAGTTTGATTAATGTCTAAACGGTTTCTTTCGTACAAACTTAAACTGACACAACTTAGCTCGCCGTGAACCCAAACCGCGCGAGCTCTGCGCCGTTTGAGACCAAGGGACTGCGGCAACGGGCGAGTCATACGCATCATCTCGTGACAAGCACCAGGTTTCCATTTCATTCGGGGATGGCTGTAAATCACTGGCACTATTGTCCACCTCACTGTAGTTATTGAAATTCTCTGCACCCGTATCATTCGAATACTGTACAGATAACTCAGGGTTTTCATAGAATCCTGTTCTTGTTGTTTGATCTTCCATAGTGGGGGAATAAGCGGGCGTATCATCACTGAAAGGAGCCGGGGGAGCTATTATGTCGGTAACTTCTTGGCTACCTTCAGTAAAGTACTGTAGAAGTATCTTCGGATTAAACATGCTGTCGCCTTTACTATCTTCCAAAGGGTCTAATTTTAAACTGTGGACTGAAACTGGTGATTCGAAAGATTTATCATTGTTCTCGTAATTTTTCGAGATCAAGTTATTTTGTTCATGTGGTTCTAGGCTTTGTAATGCAGTTTCTTCTTTAGTTACTTTCACTGCTGGAATAGCTATCTGTATCGGACTGGCTTTGGCAGCTGATTTTTTGGCGATGGTTAAATTATCTGGTAAGCACACATCCATGGCGTTAATGTCACGTATTCTAAAAGGTTTCCTGTTTTTTATTACACTGGCGTTAGTAGTTCTAGGGCCGACTGTGGTATTTCCGTCTAATTTCTTATTAATTTTATTGATAGACGGTGTATGGGTTTCAGATTTGCTGAAAATAATGAATGTTTTGAAATGATGAATATTAAAACATGAGAAAACGTAATTAAAGGTAGTCATTAGGAATATACTTACGTTAATATTTTGCTATATTTCTGCAAAATATTCTCAATGCTGTTATTTGCTGTGGAAGTTTCTGATTTTTCTTCGATGCCTTCTAATTTTTTATTTTTTGCATCGACATTTTCAGTGTGATTAGATTTACTGGCAACTTTCATATCCCCGCTTTTAGTAATATTTCCTTGAGTAGTAATTTCGCATTGATTCGTAGTTTCGTTGTTTGGTTTTGTTTTAGTGTCAACGTGTTCCGTATAATGATCTCCTTTAAATGTTTTGTTTGTTTTAGCCTTGTCCTGTTTGACTACTTCCGTAATATCTACGTCTACCTTTAGTTTTCTTGTGATTCGGAGTTCGTGGTCAGGAGCATATTTTTTAGTGCACACGTCTACTTTTGTTGCTGTATAAGAGAACTTTTTGAAATAGGTCTCCTCTTTATTGTAATCTTTAGGACCCTCGAGTTTGGCCTTGTCGTCTATATCTTCAGTTCTATTTACGACGCTTGGGGCGTTGAAAGAAAAATCACCAGGCGGACAATGCTTGTAACTGGAGTTATCATTATCATTATTTGACACTGGTTTTAAATTCGTAACGTTTTGCTGTATAGTTCCTTTTTGATGCCATGCTTCTTTTTGTGTAGAGTTACTTGTACTATAATGGTATTCAGTGTAGTCCCTTATCTGATTATGTACGATCATATCTTTTGTGTCCGATAAATGCCCAGTTGGCACTGAATTGACATTGTAAGACAACCCACTAGGCTTACAATTGTTATGTATGTATTCATTATTGGGCAAACGTTTTAAATTCTTAACGCTCGACTGAACAGCTACCATTTGATTCGATGGTGCCCAATTAGGGTTATTTCTATTATAATTTTCAATGTGTTCCTGCGCGAATACATTCTGAGGACCAGGAGGACCAGTAGGAGGGATTAAAGATTTGAAGAGACGTGTATTCTCCCGATTATTCTTGATTTCAAAAACCTTAGTTTCGTCTTTGTGATTATATGGAACTAAAGCGTTATCATCACTATCTCTCGAATTTTCCAGAGTTTTTACCGAGTTAACTGGCAAGATTTTATCGCAATCAATATTCACACCAGGGCTTAATTTCCCACAACCATCGTTATAATGCAGAGTTGGATTATCTGAAGAGTTAGCAAATGGCGGCGTGTTTGGAGGCACATCAAGACATTGACTAAAACCATTATTTTCTTCAGTTAATTTGGTACTTTGTGGAATCTCTTTCAGACCAATTTTGTCAGGTATTTTGAAGTTCATGCCACTAGTATGTTCCTGGCTTACTACGTTGGTGCCTATAGGTTTTGGACTATTAACATTTATTTCTACCGAGCCAAGATTTTCCCCAGAGCCGTAGTTTTCATCACTTAAATCGACTACGTCAGTATTAACATCGTCTCGTAAGCTAGGACTTTTACTAGGTACATTTAGGTTATCTGATCTACTGCATTCAATATTGTCTTGTATATCATTTGTGTCCAAGCTTAAAGGACATTTTACGTAAACTTCTGGTAGCTCATTATTGTCATTGACGTTCCCTTCTCCATCACCTTCAACGTGTGTATTTAATTCCGAGGTTAAAGCACTTTTAACATATACTTCCGGGAGTTCTTCGTGCTCAGGTGTATGGATCAGTTTTTCTATTTCTGGCATTGTTTGCTTCGTTGTAGTTTGTGCCCGCTGTAAAAACTTATTTATTTGGCATTTGATGGCATCTGAAAATCCACTATCAATGCTTTTGTCAATATTTTTACCTTTGTCATCAGTGTACTCTTTCTTTTCAATTAAATCAATGAAGCTGTAATTTGTTTTCGTGATTATATTTTTGTGTCTTTTAGAGTCTTTGACAGATCTTCTAGGTTCATTTACAAAATGTGGAGTGTTATTTGTATTCCAATTTGTAAGATCAACTTGTTCGGTATGAGTTGGTTTTGTAGTACCATGAGCACGAGGCATTGAAGGAACTGTGAGGTGAGCATTATTTCTTGGTATGTCAGAAATTGGGCTGTTTCTAGAAATTTCCGATTCTATCTTGCTCAAAATACTGTCGATCTCTATATCATCTATATTGTCGTCGTCATCGTCATTTATGATTATTTCTTCCGTTGGGGTGAATACAATGTCTTTTGTAAGATCTACCGTGGGAGATTTAACTCCTACTTCTTTAACATTGGCTGGCGAATCGGTTACACTCTTGCCGTCCAAGAGATCATGTATGACTTTGTTGGAAAGCGCTACTGATTTGTCTAAATCAGTTTTCAGAGCTTTTGAAGTTTTACCAAAAGATTCTTTCAGAGCCTTAAGTTTCTGTGTCAAAGTATCTTCACGCTTCTTTTTTTCTTTACATTGTGCAATATCGCTATCATTCTTTCGCTTTCTTTCTTTATACACATCTGTTATGACAGTTTGTTTTGAGGCGGTATTATTTCTAGAGATGTTTGAATTTGACCAACGATCATCACGAGGGATTTGCGGTTTCAAATCCAGGAATAAGTAATCGGCTTGCACGTCAATGCCAACTGTTAAGAAAAAACGTCTTGTCATTATTCAGCAGGCAAAAGTAGATCGTTCGAAACACGAAGATCGGCCCCTCTCAGCACCGTTATGGACTAAATACAAACTAGAAGGCACAAATATCTGACCGGACAAGACACTTAAAATATCGGACATATTTATTTTATTTTTTATTTTATTTATTTCTCAGCACACATACAGCACATACATATTGTTATTAGAAGACCCGTTAAAACGTCTCAGATATTTTCAGTGATTTGCCTGGCACTGCAAATGTTATTTCTCTAGTGTAACTAACGATCCATAAGATTAATTAATCCGTAATGCAATGAATATTTTAATAAAGATTCTTACCAATAGCAGAACTCACACAGTGGATGAATATTTTGTGTTCAGTGCTTAGTTTTCTTGTAATGTCGTATTTCATTGTTCCATCATATACGCCTATGAAGTCTTTATCTCTAGAACAAAATTGATTGAATGATTCCATCGTCACGTGATTTAAAAACAGTTAATTTCAGTGCTTCTATTTTCCATTCATATTATCCCTCGATTTCCTTTCGCCAGTACGCTCGCTCTTGCATCTTACAGGTTGGTATTGTCATCAAAAAAAAGATTATTTCAAGGATATTAAGAAAATAGAACGGTGGATATAGCGGTTCAAATCTTTAATTTCTTTGGGATCATTTCTAGGTTTGTGGATATTTCGATGGTGATACTCAGTCGTTTATAGTGTCTGTAGACACTTTATCAAAACTTGGTGCCAAAGAAAATACGCAGTTGAACCTCTGATATTCACCAACTTGAAATGAAGTCCTGTAAAATTATACAAAATCAGTCTTACGTGAATTGTGTCAGTAACAACAAATTGTTTTCCGAGTCCCCGACAATTAGGTAGGTTCTGTGGTTTGGTCCCGCGGTGAGGTGGTTCATGTTCTCGGAGAGATGTGCGTGGTTGAGAAGCATCAGTTGGACGCTCACCGCTCGACTGTCTGTCGGCGTCACTGTTAGTTGGTACTTCGGCAGTAAGCTGACTTGCTTCCGTATAATGTTGCCTGCTGGGGGGCCTTTGTTCATGATCTGAAAGTTATGTTGGGCCGTTATGTAATTGAAAATTGTCCTGTACTACTATCAAGCATCACATCTGTCTGTTCAAAAATTTTAGGTTCAGTAAGTACTAGGGTTATTATGGGTTATGTGTGTCTTTCGGCTGATATATGATGATGAAGTGCTAGAGAAGAAAATAGGGTGGTGAAGGTGGGCCCGATGTGCCGGCTCACGTACTCAGAGCTCTCCCACAGGTGGGCTCGTCACTCCACGTACCCTCTCCAGGTCCCGAGGATGGCTCCCTTCCAGCATGAGCAGGCTGGTGAGACCGGCGCTGGTGAGCAGGGCACTGAAGGTGGGCCCGATGCCGCGCAGTTGCCGGCTCACGTACGGAGAGTTCTCCCACAGATGCGCCTCGATGCACTTGGAGAGCACGACCGAGTTCAGCACGGCGGAGAAGTATGGCGGTTGTTGGGAGACCAGCTCGGGACGGGTTACGTATTTCACTAGACCTGAACACATGACATGTCGATTGGTACATAAGCGGATTGGGCGAGATGCGGGTGAATGAATACGGGGAATATATCCAGTATTTGCACATCTATGTTTAATGGTCAAAATTTCAGGGGATAAATTTAAGTTATGCCCAAGGACCAAACTCGATTTAAAAATTTTGAGAAGTTAGCAACACACTTCTTTCCGATCTCTTGGTTGTTCCGATACTGAGAGCTATTTATATATGACATTCCAATTTAGTTTCTGATTTTTTTTTTCAGATAAAAAAAGGCTTGATAAAAAATACTTAGGTACTAACATTTGCAAATCCTTGATGCTGTTCTCATGACTTTCATAGCCTCCTGGTTCAGCGATGGTTCAGGAATGGGGAGACATCCTAGGGTAGCTTGGATGATGCTGTAAAACCGACATTAGTTACTTTAAAATTACAGTGTGTATGGAACACAAACCTGGGTAATCTGGGTATATTGGTCTATGGTGGTCCAAAAAACTTAGCCCCATCAAATGCGATATCGTTAAGTAGGACTCGTTCAGTGCATAAATATAGTATTTCTTGTTTTTAAAAATATTTAAAAATAAAGGAATGAGAAGCCACTTAAATTATCATAAAATTTTATTTTCCCCCTTTAAAATCTCATTAAATATATATTTTTTTGTAGATAATTTTATGTAGATTACTTGTGCCTAAGAACGTTTTTGCTATGGGCTACCGTTTACGAGTTTTTTACGAAATACCGAAAACTGGGACCTTTAAACCCCTCCCCCAGCGGCGGGGGTACGGGCGGGGACTTAGAGTGCTTTAGTTATGTTTACCTCAAGTCAGTATGTGTGTGTGTGTGTGTGTGTGTGTGTGTGTGTGTGTGTGTGTGTGTGTGTGTGTGTGTGTGTGTGTGTGTGTGTGTGTGTGTGTGTGTGTGTGTGTGTGTGTGTGTGTGTGTGTGTGTGTGTGTGTGTGTGTGTGTGTGTGTGTGTGTGTGTGTGTGTGTGTGTGGTGTGTGTGTGTGTGTGTGTGTGCGTGTGTGTGTGCGTGCGCGCGTGTGTGTGTGTGTGTGTGTGTGTAGTTTAATAGCGTAGTACCAATTAAGTTTCATCTGTCTGGTGGTGATCTTGCCCTTGATGGGGAAGCGGATGGTGGGCGCCCTGGTGTTCCGGTTGAGCAGGTTGAGCGCGCGCCGCTCGTCCATGCGCAGGTGCAGGTCGGACAGCGAGCCGCTCTCGCAGACTAGACACAGCAGCCGCTCCAACGTTTCACTCCCGTCGATCTACAGACGGTATTTAAAAAAAAACCGACAATTTGCTAAGCGTCTCCGCCATTAAGACTCGATTAAAAAACGCGCTCAACTCGGTTCATCCGTTAGGGACATACAAGGCCACAGAAAGACACACAGATACACATGTTAAACTTATAGCAAACCTCTTTGCGTAGCGCGTCGGGGGTTAAAAAACCGTCCAAGTGCGAGTCCGACTCGCGAACGAAGGGTTCCGCACCATTAACTATAAAAACGGCAAAAATCATGTTTCTTGTATGGGAGCCCTCTTAAATATTTACTGTATCCCGATTTTTTGTATTTGTTGTTATAGCGGCAACCGAAATACATCATCTGTGAAAATTTCAGCTGTCTAACTATTACGGTTCATGAGATACAGCCTGGTGACAGACGGACGGACAGACGGACAGACGGACGGACAGCGAAGTCTTAGTAATAGGGTCCCGTTTTACCCTTTTATCCCCCTCAGCGTTAAATATTGTATGACAACAATTCACAATAATAATGTAAGTACCTATACCTACTTAAACCCTCAAAGCACTGACTTCAGAGATTTCAAAGTCAGTCACCAAAAACGTGTTGGGTTCGACGTTCAAAGTTCTAAATCATATTATGTCCAAGGTCTGATGAAGCGACTCAAGTGCCATTTCAAAGTAAAACATACGTTCCCAATAACATTGCTATGTAGGATTTTATTCCCACATCAATAAGTTCAGAAACCCGACCTTTGCATATCTCATTACGTCCCCATCACCTGTGGGGCAGTAAATAAGTAACCACGCGAGCCGGCGTGTTCGTGGAAGTATTATTCCGGCCAACTCGAGTATAACTACCGTTGTTCCGAGACATATGATTTATCAAGAAGCAGTAAATTCATACTGTGAGCGATGGGGGAGCGAACAAGACATACAGAGTACCGAGAAGACTTAATAAACTGAGAATAATGGAGGATAGAGGGGTAAAGGATAGACGGCCCCATGCTAATAGCGTACACAAAATTGACAACATTTCATATTTTTAACTACTTTATTTTATGGACTAGTTAGAAAATAGGTAAAAATTTAAGCCACCCGTATTTTTTCTTTTTCAATTTAACTCAATATTTCATACAAAAAAAGCACGTTGAAAAGTAGGTCATTACAAAAGGGCGTAAGTAAAATATGACGTCATCTTAATTTTTTTAATCAAAGTGAAAATTGAAAAATTCAACACCACATACTGTGGGATTTGAACCCACGACCTCTGGAATCCTCTGGAATTGGTAGAGCAATGGACGGATTGCAGAGGTCGTGGGTTCAAATCCCACCTGTGGTGTTGAATTTTTAAATTTTCACTTTGATTAAAAAAAATTGAGATTTTCGCTAGCGGACGCATCCGCTTAACAAACATATGACGTCATCTTCCCAACAAGAATCCAGAGCCACTCCAGAGCAGCGATTTAAATTGTGTCTGTACTCTGTACTAAGGTCTCCCTGAATACAGCGAGGAAGATGACGTCAACTTTCGGTTTACAGTAATTTGCGATTTTTTCCAAAATTAACGGAGAAAACAATGTAAAAAAATTTTTTTTGTGTATTTCACACGTTTTTACCGAAATGGTTTTCGAATTAAGACTCTTGAAAATTATGAAATATTGTCAATTATAGGTAACTTAATTACAAACTGAAAATTAAGATGATAATTACGCAATGTGGGTGTTCTACCAGGAAATTAAGAGGAGGGGTAGGGCAAGCTCTCTCCATAGAAACTTTGTCCAGGATTTACTTCGTTTGTGTTTGCATTAAAGTTATGATTTTTGGTCAGTATGCCTATTTTTCTGATAGCTATTTCGTGATGTAATTTTTTTTTTAATTTTGATTTTTTTTTGAAATATTTGAAGATTTTCACATCACGCTCTTCGCATATCTAATATTTACAACCAAAAAAAATATTATATTTGTTAGTGCCAAAACCGACGAATAAAACGTGCACAAAGTTTGTATGGGGAAGGCCTTGCCCTACCCTGCGCCTTAAAAGGGAAAATCCGTGGCGCGGCTCTGGACTGTTGTCTCCTACAAAATTCAACCCGTGCCTACCAAGTTAGTATCGTGAGCACCAATCAAGTTATCCAACGGGTTACATCACGGTCAAAAACCAGAAGTTGTCTGTCCCGTCAATAGTTAAGGCGAGGTTCTTCCATTGCAAATGTCCCGCTCTAACACGCGTGAGTTTGCAATTGACCATCCCACTCTCTACGGAACTGTGCGCGTAATTTTCGTAAATTTTTAGTACATTTTTGGGTGAGAAAAATACATGGCTTACTATATTAACAAAATTAATCCCGACATCCCTCATACCATCAAATACGTTTATTTTAGTATTATTTTCTACTCATCATGTTACCTAAGATTGAAATAAAATGAGTTTTAAGATAGAAAATAGAGGTATGTTTGGAATTTTTTTCTATCGAACAAAGTTTTGCAAATTGTGTAACGGACATCCGACGGCACTAGATAAAGGTCTCAAATATAACATCGTATTTTTTTAACATTTTTAATATGTAGTATTTCGAAATAAAACCGTTTACCAAATCAGATTTTTACTATAACCCGGCCTTAACATAATAGTTAACGTCATAAAAAGACGCCGTTTATGCAGATTATTAGACCAAACAAAAATTTAGACCTATTTATTTAGGGCTAGAAAGCCCTTAAATTTAGATGTTGGCATCTTCCTTGTGGACCTGAGCATGTGTATGGCCCCAACGCTATTGGCAGGGTGCAAAGCGGGTGGAGGGGGTAGCCTAAACGATCACAGCGCTCACTACGGTTAAAATTTACATTTCGTTGTTGTAGACCGCGGGCCAGAAGGTTAAAATCGTCAGTCATTTCCTCTCGCACGAAAACTTGTACAGTGATTAAGAAAGATGAATAAAAAATTGCTGTGGACGTCTGCCACGATTCCGTTGGTGGGTTGAGGAGCAGCAGCCTCCCAAAGACGTAAAAAAAAAATTAAATTCAGTCATTTCCTCTCGACTGAAACTAGGTTTAAATGATAGTTAAGAAAATACCTTAACGAAAAACAATCGTCTGCCACTTGTAGGGCGGTGGAATACCCGTCTGCCAAGCACGTGAACATGTAAAAAAAAAATTCAGTCATTTCCTCTCGCATGAAATTTTGTCAGATGATAGTTTATGAACTATTATGAAGAAATAAATTCGTCTGCCACTTGTATCGCGGTGGAAAACCCGTCTGCCAAGGGCCTAAACATTGTATGGGGTGAAAAGGAAAAAACAATGTACATCGGCGTGTGGGGTATCTATGGATAGGTCTTTAAAAATGATATAGGGGTTTCTAAAAAACTTTTCCATTTAATTCAACCGTTGGTGAAATATTCGCCGTGAAAGTCGTAAAAAGTTCATCCCCCTCTTTAATTTCTAAACTGTGAGGTCAAAAATTCTGAAAAAAATTGGGAGGGTGTAAATAAATAAAGACTCAAAAATATTCGGTTTGAATAAACTACGTCAAACGGTTTTTGAATAAACGCTGAAAAACTGTCTTGTTCAAACAAAACGACTAAAGCGACGTGAGTTTCCCATACAGATACGACCATTTTTGCTACGATTTATTGAATAGTGGTTTAAAATGTGAACTAGTACGTGTCGGTACGGAAACCTTCATTGTGTGTACTCCCAGACGCACTCTAGGACTGCTTGAAAGTTATTCGACATGCCTCAGGTCGTGTCTTCATAGGAAACTCACGTCACTTAAGTCGTTTTGTTTGGGCAAGACAGTTTTTCAGCGTTTATTCAAAAACCGTTTGACGTAGTTTATTCAAACCGAATATTTTTGAGTCTTTATTTATTTACACCCTCCCAATTTTTTCAGAATTTTTGACCTCACAGTTTAGAAATTAAAGAGGGGGATGAACTTTTTACGACTTTCACGGCGAATATTTCACCAACGGTTGAATTAAATGGAAAAGTTTTTTAGAAACCCCTATATCATTTTTAAAGACCTATCCATAGATACCCCACACGCCGATGTACATTGTTTTTTCTTTTCATCCCATACAATGTTTAGGCCCTTGGCAGACGGGTTTTCCACCGCGATACAAGTGGCAGACGAATTTATTTCTTCATAATAGGCCATAAACTATCATCTGACAAAATTTCATGCGAGAGGAAATGACTGAATTTAATTATTTTTTTACATGTTCACGTGCTTGGCAGACGGGTATTCCACCGCCCCACAAGTGGCAGACGATTTTTTTTCGTTAAGGTATTTTCTTAACTAAGTATCATTTAAACCTAGTTTCAGTCGAGAGGAAATGATGAATTTAATTATTTTTTTTACGTCTTTGGGAGGCTGCTGCTTCTCAACCCACCAACGGAATCGTGGCAGACGTCCACAGTAATTTTTTATTCATCTTTCTTAACCACTCTACATATGTAGGTTTCATGCGAGAGGAGATTGGTAATCGTGACCTGTCGTTGGCCCGCGGTCTATTGACTTGAGCTGTCAAATCCATATTGCAGTAAAGATAAATTTAATATGTCTCTAGTAAAATGTGTTATTGTGAATTGTAAAAACACCACAGAATAGCGACTGTAAATTTTACCAGTTTTCAAGACCGTGGTGGAAACGAGACCAAAGAAATAAGTGGATAATTGCCGTAAGAAAAAAAAGTAAGTCACCTAACCTAACAACAACTGAAAACAACAATTTTAATGTTATTGGCAATAATGTTACAGACTACCATCGTCCAATATTGTCTAATATAGTAAAATAACACAAGATTTCATTAATTTTTTTCACAATATTTACTTATTTCTCGCTTGACAGCTATGACAAAGTGTCCATAATGGCCACCTGTCCGTGGCGCTGTCGTCGCGCACGGTCCCAATATTTGAGTTAGTGCGACATGTCTTACAGATGTATTGCAAAATGATTTTCTTTCGGGCAAACTCGGATCTCAATCGGAATACGATGGCACCCGAACTGTCAATCAATGATTGTATCAAATGAGTGACGTTTTCATAACCATTATTATGGAACTTTATTGTTTAGTGTCAAATGTCAAAGTGAAAAATTTCAAAGTGTCAAAGTTACCCCTACGGCTGTAAAATCTACAGGCAATTCGTCAAAAACGTGTCTACGTAAGCGAGGCGGTACAAACGCACCAATAATGACCCAGTTATCTATGAAATAAAAGTTGTGAAGTAACTACGAAAAGTAAATTAAAACGCAATTAACCGAAATTTTTGAAACCGGATTCCATCATCATCATCATCATCCTCCATCGTTATCCCAGTAGAGTTGCATCCTGAAGGATGCCTGGGGTCCGCTACCTAATCCCAAGATTTGCCGTAGGCACTAGTTTTACGAAAGCGACTGCCATCTGACCTTCCAACCCCGAGGGGAAACTAGACCTTATTGGGATTAGGCTTTGTCAAGTGAGTGGGCAACTTGACTGTTAGAAGTTCTCAAGCCGCCCGAAGGCCTCCAACTTGGCTTAACGACTGCTGCCATAGACAGCAACCGGGATCAACAGCTTAACGTGCCTTCCAAAGCACGGGAGCGCTCATTTAGTAACCACTCAAAGCGGTCACCCATCCAAGTTCTGGCCGCTGCCCACGTTGCATAACCTTAGATACCGCAAGCGGTACGCAGCCGCCGCTGGGCCACGAGCGCTCCTTTTTCGATAAAGTACGAAGGAAAATCATTTTGCACTAACATGTGTAGGTACCTATGTGTATCGGTGTCATGGGTGTACTTACCTTCATGATGTTCTTCATAGTTTCCACGTCCATGTAAAACAAGGACATCAGGCGACCGGCTTCTGTGGACTCTATGCAGCTCGCCTCATCCATTGTTATGAGCCCCGAACTCGCCAAACTATTCATAGCTTTGACGCATAGCTCTAGAATAAACGAGGACTAATTATAGTACCTATTTACTAACTTTTGCCAGTGACTTCGACCGAATCTAAAGGTCTACAGAGTCTACACCAACCACCAACATTTTAGTGCTACCTTAGATTCCTAAAAATAGTTGTCCTTTTCGAAAAAAATTAGGTACATGGTTAAGGAATTACTTAGTTTGAGTATTTTTTTAATATCTACCTACTATACCTACTCATGTAACATAACAAAATTTATCATCTTACATTCAACAAGTCAATACATTCAAACATTTAGTATAAAAAATGTTTCTGTTTGTTTCTTTTGTGTTACGAAAATTATACATTATATATATAACAAATTTTATGTCACACCTGGCCATAAAGCGGCAATTACCGCACGCCCCGCGCGCGGGAAATCCCACTTCCTGGCCAGGGGGTGACATAGAATTTTGTACTTAACACGGGCGGTAATAAAGAAAGCCTCAGATCGCATATTTATCGCCCTTGCCTTCGGCTCGGGCGTCAAATACCTGCGATCTGCGACATTCTTTGTTTCACCGCCCTTGTTAAGTAATGTACTATTAGTGACAAATAACCCTGGTGGTAACAGGTGCAGTTAAAACCCGCTGTAGTCCCCAGTCCCCACTGTCTGACCCAATATATACCTACGTTGAGGACTTCACAATTCACATCCATCTAAGAACGCTCGCTCCAGACAATACGAAAATGATCCTCCTTTTTCAAAGCGTTCCACAAATAGATATAACTTTCCGATCGAAATATAGGGTAACAGGAATGGTCCTAGCCTAGCCTAGCCCAGCCCATTGTAATTATGAACACTGGGAGGGTTCAAGTGTCAGTCCCAACAGCATCTAATATGGAAAAATACCAAACGATTACGTTATTGCGACCTAGAAGAGAATACGAAGATCAGCATTATTTATAAACTATTAAAATAGCTAGAGCCCTCATTACTCGGCGGCGTCTTCGGAAATGCCTTAACGTAAAGGGCAAGCAATAACAAGGCATGCGTCGCAAATGGTAAACGCCGAGCGAGATCGATGTGATTAGTCTACTGAATTAGCAATATTAGTATACCTACATATATATCGATCTAATAGGTACTCAGTGTTAAGAGTTAGTATATTGTCGCCATCAATTATATGTATCTGTCATTGAATTTTGATCGTCGCCGCGTTGGTGAGCACACGTGCCCGGGGCGACGACGGGCAGAATCCATTTACCGTACAAAACCTTATCTACTGTCATGGCGTCGTTACCGAACAACGTCATTGAACACGTGACATTGGCGAAATCATCATAAATTGAACTGTATCTGTCATTTCAGGATGCTCAAAAATCTGACCACGCACTCTTACTTCTGTGTGTTGAGTCCTTGGACGGTTTATGCCCGATCCGTACCAATCATGCATCATCATCAGGGCCATGATGGCGCAGAACAAGGACGGCAGTTATGCGTTAATGGGAAAAATACACACTGATCTCATTCCACCTCGTGGCCGTGTCCTTATCCAGCTTATCCTGCGCCATCATGGCCCATTTTTAGGGTTCCGTAGTAAACAAGGAACCCTTATAGTTTCGCCATGTTCGTCCGTCCGTCCGTCCGACCCCCGTTTTTCTCAGTAACCGTTAGTACTAGAAAGCTGTAATTTGGCATGATTATACATATCAATGACGCCGACAAAACGGTAGAATAAAATCTTAAAAATTTTTTTTTTTTTTTTACGGTATATTATATATATTTTCTGCCAAACCTCATCGTGTGGGGTATCGTTGGATAGCTCGAAAAATATTGCGCGGATCAGGCATTGGATCCACAATTAGACCCCGTAGGTTAAATAAAGAGTTGGATCGATTTGGCAACCTCAATGGCAATGATCATGCATTTGGCCGATACCCGAGAAAGCTCAGACAAATAAGTAATTTAAAAGATATACTTATCGCATGTCTGCCCTCACTTACGGGCGTCGATCGCGTGCGTTGCCAAGCGTCGACAAATGCTAAGCAATGTGATTCATAACACATAACCGGCTGTTCACAACGCCTGTCGATCCTGTCAGGCTAAACCAGTGTATACTGAATTTCGAACCCTTTTGATCGAGTTACCTAAAACGCGAGATGCAAATGAGGGCGTTTTGCCTAACATAAGATTTGCCTAAAAATCAGTTTAACCCAAACGTAAGATGTCGATGAAGCAGTATGCCTGAAATGTTAAATTGACTAAGAAGCAGATTGTCTTAAAGTGGGTGCCTACAAAGCCAACGCGTAATTTTTACGAATGTCTTTCAACTCTGTGTGTTATCTTTTCACGTTCAAACCGTTGAACCGACTGTGATGAAATTTGGCGTGACATTTCTTCAAAATGACGGAGCTATTTATATAGAAATGTTTAATGAACATTTATTCTATTTTATAGCGAGATCTACAGGCCTACAGCTCACATCACAGGGCCACTAAAATAATATGGTTGAAGACCAAACAATAAAATTGTAGGTTCACAGCGAGATTAGCGAGGGGCTAACTAAAGTGCATACCTATGTATATGAAAACTCATGAAGTCGTCATGACTCATGACCAATTTGACTGTCCCCTTATTTATTAAATTGCCTGTAAGGTATAATGTTACATTACGTTACAGGTGTGTGCTTACAAAAGACATCAACGCACACCACTTCTGCATTGCTTGAAACGCAATGGTTCCTAAACTTATGATAGAAAATTTATGGATATCCATAAAACCCCTAATTCATAAAACTTATTACTTACATGTATATGCATGTAGATATAAGTTTTATGAATGAGGGGGTAAGATTATACTGGTTGGTGTGGTAACAGTGGGTAAGTACGGTTCGTGAATAACAGCCCAGGATGCGCGGCCATCCATCATGAGCCGGAACCTGGCGAGGTCGCGAGGACGTGCAGAACTGGAGCGGGTTGAGGAATCGCGCGTATGTTAACAGACTGTAGGTACGTCAATATCGACAATATCGATGAGAACCAAGTAAACATGATCTGACAAGAGCGTAAGTGCGTAGGTGCAGATATTTTTGACATTTTCTTAACATACTTACATATTATTACTTTGACTGCACATCTACGAAGAAGTTCAAATGTGTATGTGAAGTTTTCAACCTGCGCTGGGACAGCGTGGGGGATTGATCCCTCTAATCCGAGCTGGTTTAAGTACGTACTCTTTATCACATTTGATAACAGTATTTTATGTACATACATAATAACAGGTTAAAAACTGCATAACAACAACTGCACGTACCGCCTAACTCCAAATTGAACCGTAATGGTATGCGTAAAAAGCTCAATTTGAAATGAGCGGAGAAGTGTCGGAACAGCACACGCCGCTCACTCTAAATTGGGATTTTTAGTCTTATGATTATGCAGTCGGCAACGGAATCGTACTTTTAAACAACATACGTGTCACATAAGTTTAAAGTACAAAGGCGAACTTATCACTATTAGGGATCTCTTCCAGCTAACCTATGAGTGGCGACAAGTGGGAAAATGAGAAATCGCATGATCGCATTTATGTCGGACATAGCTTAAATATAAGCACGTATGAAGTGCGAGAGGGTCAAAATGCTTTATGTCCGATATATATTAAACACGATCAAATATAGACAAGAGTAGATACAGAGCTGGTCGCGTTTTGAAAATTTTAAAATTTCCTAATATGTATCAATCGACACGAAAGGAATCAGAAAAACAAGATGTCCTGAATAAAATCCCATAAGAAAACGGCAAGAAGCAATTAGAATTACAAATGACGTTGCAGGATGTTCTGATCGGATTCTTATTTGCAGTTGTTTACTCATTAGAGGCAATTAAAAAAAAAAAAAAGATCCAACCCGGCATACCGTAAAGAATTATATTAATTGGTCATTGTATTGAATAATTTTAATTAAATTAATTGCTAGCACGGTATCCACGTCAATAGCATGATTCATAATAATATCTACACAACAATTTGACACGATTCTATTTTAGGGCCGGCCGTTAGATTAGAACTTGTCGGACATTTTTGCTCGACATGTTGCCCATATGCCCATAAATATTTGACACTCTACCCTATTGTTGACACCTAATTGAATGTGGCAGCGTAAGGCACTGGGACAATTTACCTTATTAATGCCGTGACTAGGTATACCTACGCGTGTTCTTTGTAAAACATTTATATGGTTGTATATGTATATGTCGGAGCGGTCGAGCTTTGTGTGTCGAGCAAGAGCCTCTACAACGGCATCAGAAGGATCAGGAGTCGAATTCATATTAAGTGGGCGGAACAGTGGGTACACTCACGCACACGAGTCTTACACGGGCACGGTAATCATAATTAATTAAAGTCACAAATCAATGTCAATAAATCACAATCACACGAGGTGGAAATCAAATCACAAAGTATTTCAGACTAATAACACGACAACAATGTTGAAACGGTAACGAATCCGTGGGTCACAAGTGGTACTTCACACGGCGCGGTCACGGTCGGGAATGCGTCCCGTCTCAATCATAGACCCCCACAGAATGCCCGCTCGGCATCCAAACCAAAGCTTCAGAACAAAGAACAGATATCATATTTCATTCCCAGACCCACGGCTACGTTTGGCAATGCGATCTTATAAAAACAACTCACACATTGCCCCGTCTCAAAGCACAAAGACTTCCTCTGTGTCAAAATACAATTACGTTTAAATGCTGTTAATATAAACATTGAACTAGGAAGGAATGCGTGTCCCCTGCGCGGGCCTCATTAGCTGTCATGAGCTTTTAACCCACCCGCGCCGACACGGCGATCCTGACTGTCACACGTCCTCGTGTGCCAAACAATTTCACAGAGTCTTTAATGAGACATATTTCATACAGTACCAATCGCTCGGCTATCCTGTCACCAAGGCACAGCCATAACAAAATAGTTTCCAAAAGCATGATTTATCATCAAGTCATCAACTGTCATAAAACATTTCTCAGGACATTTCTCAAATCCATATAGGCACAACAATTTGGCTCAACCATCATCACACATGAGATGGTAACACAACAAATGGTCTTACACAGACCACACCCCAATGCAAGGTCCCACAGACCATATTGCATCCAACGCACGGCCATATCTCAAATATCTCAATGACCAACACAAGGCCCCACAGACCACAAATACAACCAAAACAAGGTCCCACAGACCACACGCAACCGTAATCCTCCTGCTTGCCACCGAACCGCGCAGTCTCCGTACCAGCTAAACTGGGTTTGGAATGTGACCTACGGCTAGTGAACAAGTCAGTAGACCACGTTGCAAGAGCCAAATGGATGTATCAAACAAACAATACAAAATCTGTACCTTACGTGTATCAACAACACATCGCCGACAGGGCTGATCCTGACTGTTCCCCATAAACGTTAAACCATAGCTTTTTAAACTCAGTGGGAATACAAAAATTTAGCATCGATACCCACATACTTGTAATATACTTTCCAAAAAATAAAAATGCGGTCACCTTCAAACCAATGTGATTCTTAAACTGACCGATAAGTTCAGGATAAACTTAATTTAATTTCCACTCGTATGATTTATTATAATCGGTACAAAATAAAATGACTTTTTAGTGACAAACTTTTAACGTCTCACCCTTAAACATAGAATTCACCACCGATCCCCGATTCCAATCATATCGGTTTCATCAGTAACTCTAATGGCTAACTCCATTTATCCTTTTGACATCTCGTCATGTTATGTTCTGTCATTATTTTAATTCCAACAAAGAACCAATTCTTTAGTTAATTACAGAAAAGACGTTACTTTAGAAAAAAAAAACCTGACATCTTGTGTTCTATTCAGTATGTAACCGGGTTATTTTTTTTTGTTTTGTGTTATGTAACAAATCTAACAATTCTATTTTGCTTATAAAATCTATTTATCAATCAATCAATAATAATTTATTTCGGAAATGTCCATATCGTGTACGATATGACCCATTCGTTTACCGTTTCCATAAAAATATCAAAATCAAAAAGAAAATTTAATGGGTTTTTAAATTGTATGTATCACAAATACTTTGCTTTAATATGACTACGAACAGTCTACATTGCAAAAATTAAGAAAGTGCTTGACTCCATCAACAACCATGGAATGTTCTTGCTCATTAAAATAGTAACGACATTTTAGAACGAAGATACCCGTTTTGCCATAACATTCAACAAGAGGGACTTGACATTCGTTTTGTACAAAATCACATCTAGTAGTCTAAACAGCCTCCTTATGCTGTCGTTAGCTTCAGATGTTAAGCATGGCTTCGTAGCCCTAATGTAGTACTCGATTTCCCGAAACATCAGTTTTTAGTAATAAAATTTTCAAACTGCATTAACGATTATGCCATAGTCGCACCATGACTACCATGATCTTATCATGATCACCATAAATTAATCATGACCACAATCTCGTCATGACCACCATGTTAAATTTTGTCATAATCACCATAGAGTCACTGTCCATCACAAAGTCGTGTTATGACCGTCGTAATCGTCATAACCACCATCAACATCATCATTATCACGATTATAATAATCATCATCAATCATGAGCAATACCGACACCAGGCATAGACCCTTCCGGCCCAGCGCTGGCCAGAAACCACACGTAGCATCAGACTTTCTCCTAGACGCAACCTGCATGCGTCGAAGACACGCAGCTTATTTTTTTTTTCTATCGCATTGTGCAAAGATTGTTTTATAGTCACAAATATTCGTAGGTATCACCACACATCATATTAAGACACATTGGTACACGTCACGTGATAGAAAATTTGAATCTGTCAGCCACAGTACAAAATTGCTATTTAGTTATCTTTGTATAAACAAAACAAAATCTCAAAGGGCTCGCATACATTAAGCAGCTCATTCATCAAAACACTTTTTTTTTATCTAGTAACGAGCTCATCTCTTACCAGGAACCAGTCTATAACTACAACGTAGAACTGTAGAAAAATTAAGATCGTACGCAACGATCACCACTCATGATTTAACTGCATCTAAAATGCTAAAGTCAATAAGTTAACGTTGGCTTACCGACATAAGTTAAAACACAACTGAAAAACATGGGTAGTTAAAACCCTTGGCTGGGTCAAGCCAGTATAATGCCATAAATATTGCATTATCAGAAACGAACAACATGCAACAGAGATTCTGAACTGATATCATCTTCTCTTCAGATTTCAGAGATTACCTGGCAAATACTGTTCACATAGGCATCATCCATGCCGTACAACGTAACAAAAGGCTAAAAACTTTGCCCTCCAAGGTAAATTGCTCAAAAGCTTCTATAAAATCAGATATCATTCAGAATCAAAACAATAATTGGAACGACTGACCGGATATGTAAAGCTGAAACAACACAGGCTTCCCGCTTCAGCCGTCGTCTCGCTGCTGTATCGCAGTTCACTATTCCCTCGCACTGGACGACTGTGACGAAGATGTTCGATGAGTACCACATTAGGAGCAATGTATCCGGCCAACCACGTTCGAAGTAAATCGTATCGTTATCCACATTCATTGGATGTATGACCAATCTGTCCATATGTACAGCACTATGCAAATAATGACAATCATATACGCCAGAGTTCTCTTCAGACATAACAGGCGTAAAGGTCGAAAGAAAAAAAATCGCCCATCGATTTCCACCTGCTTCTCGTGGCGCGAATCCCACTTCTGATGTCGGAGCGGTCGAGCTTTGTGTGTCGAGCAAGAGCCTCTACAACGGCATCAGAAGGATCAGGAGTCGAATTCATATTAAGTGGGCGGAACAGTGGGTACACTCACGCACACGAGTCTTACACGGGCACGGTAATCATAATTAATTAAAGTCACAAATCAATGTCAATAAATCACAATCACACGAGGTGGAAATCAAATCACAAAGTATTTCAGACTAATAACACGACAACAATGTTGAAACGGTAACGAATCCGTGGGTCACAAGTGGTACTTCACACGGCGCGGTCACGGTCGGGAATGCGTCCCGTCTCAATCATAGACCCCCACAGAATGCCCGCTCGGCATCCAAACCAAAGCTTCAGAACAAAGAACAGATATCATATTTCATTCCCAGACCCACGGCTACGTTTGGCAATGCGATCTTATAAAAACAACTCACACATTGCCCCGTCTCAAAGCACAAAGACTTCCTCTGTGTCAAAATACAATTACGTTTAAATGCTGTTAATATAAACATTGAACTAGGAAGGAATGCGTGTCCCCTGCGCGGGCCTCATTAGCTGTCATGAGCTTTTAACCCACCCGCGCCGACATATATATATTGAAGACGAAGATCAGAAATTATAACATGCATTTTATGACGGACTAACTTATGTCATACAATGTATATATTATGTTACAATATCTATAGGATTGCATATTAAAACATTGCTTAGATGGACAGTAGCAATAGTGGATACCACCATGTAAAAAATAACATTATACTAGATTATTACCTAGAAACTATTTACTTGTCTGTGTGTTGTGCACTTCGGTGTGCTAGGTATCACTGGTACCTACCCATAGTTAGTAAAATCTATGAATTTGATTCTTATCTATGTATCCAGCTTGAACTATGATTATACAAAACGTTTGATTGAAAACAGCTATTCAACACTCTTAATACCTACCACAAATTCTTGTACTTTACACTTAATAGCACTAATTAATGATATTACTAATTAAAAAAGAGTGTCAGTTGACCAATTATATTATGATACCTACATAATCTTAAGATCTTTCGTCGTAATGGTCGTGAATCGTGATTATCCAGTCGTATTGGAGATTAGTGCAATTATAATCAATTAGCAAGCTCAAAAGTTCAATGCGTTTCTATCACGTTGTAGATGTTTAACAAAGAATATAATACTCACTAAAGGAGCTGGTTAGTCACATTGTGGCATTTTTATAATGACTGTCATGGTCAGTATGCCTTGTATTGTATGTAAGGAAGGTATCATGTGAAAGAGTGTATTCCTAGACATGCAACATGCACTTTGTTTTGGCTCTTCCGTAATTGTGTACAAAGTAAAGCGAACAAGCTTTTCCTAAAAAAAAATTGCAATTTCCTCAAATTTCTACAAAATGGCCTGCGTAATAAGTGCTGCTGCCAGTATTAAATGGTTCTACTGTTTCTACGGCTGCTTATCTGTACAAGTTTTTAGCTAGGCGCTTGTGGAGGTAGCTGTCTACGAAAACTTAACGATGCTTCAAGAAAAGGAAAAAATAATGCACATTACCTTCAATTTACTTCAAGATGAGCTGCGTAGGTGCTGCTGGTGGCAACGCTAAGTATCTCTTGGGGTCTTTAGCCGCCCTCACGTAGAGGAAGGTGGAGCGGAGCCACTCGACGCACTGCGCCACGTCCGTGACCGTGCCCAGCGCGGCTTCGCTGTTCAGGTTCTCAGCGAGGCGTTTGTGCAGGTAGCTGGCTGCTCTCTACGAGAACTTAACAGGGCTACGAGGGCACATTACCTTCAATTTTCTTCAAGATGAGCTGCGTAGGTGCTGCCGGTGGCAACCCCAAGTACCTCTTGGGGTCTTTAGCCGCCCTCACGTAGAGGAAGGTGGAGCGGAGCCACTCGACGCACTGCGCCACGTCCGTGACCGTGCCCAGCGCGGCTTCGCTGTTCAGGTTCTCTGCGAGGCGTTTGTGCAGGTAGCTTTGTAAGGGCTCGCTGCCGCATACCAGGGCTTGGTAACGGGGCTGCGTGGAACAAAAGTAGGTATAATTTTTATAGTTATTATTGTACCTATGCCCGAAATGGGTTGCCATTGTGACTCGCATGTTTATTTTAAGACCGTATTTGTTTGTACATGGCAGCAATAAATTATTTCTTATTCCTATTGTTGATTTTAAAATTTTATTGTTACTCGTCCTCTCCCAGCGTAAAAAACAAAACAAAACATTGTTTCAAAATATTCATGGTTTTTGAAGTGAAAACTTCTATATCGGCGCTGAGCACTTTTGTACTGGGGAAAAATTGTTAAACTCGCGACAGATTCTAAGATTCTAAGACCAGCTAATTGACCCGTCCCAGTATCGTGATTGCGATGTTAGGAGGGGTCAACTCAGCTAAACTCAGCTGGTCTTAGTTGCGTAAGACACAATGAAACTCGGGACATATTATGTATATGTCGCAGGCAAATTGCATAATCCGCCGTATTACATTACGGCTAGCCGTTTTACAAAACAGAGCCGTTTTGTATTATGGCTGGTCAACGATTAGCCAGATTGAATATAATGTGTTCGGCGCTTTACGTTATTCGTTTTACATAACGACTAGCCGTTTTACATACCGGCTAGCCATTTTACATAACGGCTAGCCGTTTTATACAACGGTGGATCAACGATACTGAATACAGCTCCGCTCCCACAATTCAATTCGCCTAGCCGTAATGTAAAACAGCGGTTCGTTAGTCGCCACTTTGACATTTTTTTGTTCAATTGATTAGGGTATTAATAAATATTCGGTTCTGGCGCTTCGCCGGCCGCTGCCGCGGCACGCTTGCTTCGCTCGCTCGGCTCGCACGCTGTAGGGTCGCAGTTCTAACGAACACTCCTCCTCGCTCCGCTCGTCGTCGTACCTAACGAAGACTCTGGGTAAATGTCCTAACCATGCAGCTAAACTAAACGTAAGCTGTCATGTTGTACCTAGAACGTATTGCAATGACGATGCGGCTAAACGTGAGCCGCCATATTGTAGAACGTATCGCAATGACGATCCGGCTAATCGTTAAGCCGCCGTATTACAAAATGGCTCTGTTTTGTAAAACGGCTAGCCGTAATGTAAACCGGCGGATTATACAATCCGGCTGCGACATATATATGTACTTATATGAACATGAGTATGAATATGAATAAGGATACGGATACCGATACGGATACCGATACCGATACGGATACGGATATGAATATCTTTGTTATTTAATTTCTTTATTGAGTTTTCACTTCTGCCGGCACTCCCGTTTATTTATTCTAAATAGTGGAATTCTTTTCTTAATTAAGTATAGTTGATTAAGCGTTATTAGTTATTCTTAGTCTTATTATTATTTGTATTAATGAACCGGATGAGCATACCTACATGTATCCGTATTATTCATAATAATAGAAACTTATTTGATATAATAGCAAAATCCGTTCTAAAAAACAAATTGTTTGACAAGAGGTCGTTACTATTTGGCGAAATGTCACAGTTGTCAAAAAAAAACTCGACCCTTATTACGATAACAATTTTATAGTGAAGATTTTATTATACACCTAAATCAAAATGGGAGCAGAAGAAAGAAAGGCGAAAAAAGAAGAAAAACGGTTGGCAAAACTAGCAGCAGAAAACGAAATACGTAGACAATTGAAACGCAAGGAACTTCAGCGGGAGATCGCTGCACAATCAAAGAAGAGAGATGAGCTCGACCGCACCTACCGGGAGATCATGGTCAAGATAAAGGAACCAGTGTTCCGGCGAGAGATCGAAGTCATGTGGCACACCTTCGAACGAGCTTACGACAAAAAAGACCACCAAATGGCACATATCATGCGACTTGTTGATGTCGCTGACGACCAATTTCAACGCACTGTATCGAGCTTCTGCGACACTATAGACACAATGATCAACAAATTCTTACAAGAATTAGAGGAACTGTCCAAGCTGAACGATCAAAATACAGCTACATTACTGAAGAGGGGTGAAGAGGAAGCAGATGATATCATGAAAGACCACAACACCGCAGAAACACACTTGCAGCTCCTACTGTACACGGCGGACAAGGAAGCTGACACCACGGCGTGGGCAACGCGGGGCGAAAATTTAGTAAAAGAGGATGAAGAGCGCACTAAATTCGCTAACGATAGGGAAAACCTGCGTTCCTACCTAGAAAATGCTTACAACAACATGTGGGATGCTTACAAAGCTGTCCTCAAAGAATACGTTACTGAAACTGCTGACAATCAGAAGAAGGTTCGTAAATTGCGTCGCAAGGAAAATACGATGGCCGACATTATAGCTTCGCAAGGTAAGAAGATAGCCAACAGCGACGGTATATTGAAACGCCTGAGGACAGAGCTGGCAGCGTACGAATCGGGAACGAAACAGGCCGTGTTCCGAGACCGGCGCGACAGGCACCGCGCGGCGTGCCACAAGCTCAAGCAACGCATGATCAACGGGCTGAGTCTCGACAGTTCACTATTGACAGTACTAGTCAGCTCAACAAATAGTACTTTAGCATGGCTTGACGCTGCTCACAAAAAGGGAGAGAAGATTCTACGCATGGCGGCGCTCTGTAGGAAATTCGAAACTCAACGAGAAAAGGTTCTTCCTTACGGAACTGAGCAACCTCATTCTCCGACACAAACAAAGACAAACGTTCGCAGGCAGCAGTCGGATGATTCACTGGTAATAAACGCTATTTCATCGACCAGCGGCATGACGAGAATGTGGCAGCGAGTGGCCAAAGCTGAACTAACCAAACGCGCTTTGTTGCGGGAAAGAGAATTGTTGCTACAGGAGAATCAAATGATTGAACACAAATTAATGGAGCTTAAAAACCAGCCTTTTGAAGCCCAGTCTAATAAATGTCCATGCAACGAAAAAATCTTCAAGAAGGATGTGTTTCACCCATGTGCAGTTGAAGGTGCATTGGAAGCGAGTAAGATAATGAAATTTAATGCTCAATTTAAATAATTGATAGATTTTTTTGAATAAATGAATAAATTTTCCGTTAACAATGTGTTCGTGTTGGACGTTCACGATTTATGACCCGCGCCCATCTCTCATGTCTTATGGTTCCGGCATGACGCAGCTGTATGCAACTGTATTGGTTTGTTTTCGTCGCATTGCCGCCGAGACGCGTGTGTCGCAACGTCAAGAAACCCTCGACAGGCGCAAACGATGCTACTTTGACCTTACCCACTTATGAACTTGTGGTGCCGGCAACAAACGTGAGCGATAACAGTCATTCAGTGAAGATCATATACCTACTTAAGTAATTTATAGCAGCAAAAGTACCCAAATATATCGAAACTCATATGCGTACACAAACACATAGAAGTTCCGTTTTTATTTTACAGGATCTTTTTTAACGGATAGCGCTACTACAAGTTATACGGTATTTCGCTCATAGTCAAATCAGCAACTTTTTATTAAATATAAAAAAACGATTTGTTAGTATGAAGTTTGTAGGGAAATACTGTCTTAGTGACGTCACTAACTGGTATGTTCAAATCAGCGTCCTTTTTAAATCTTTATGTTTATAATATCTTTCAATTAGCTAAATTAAATTAATAATTGATGTTTTCCGAGTGTTTTCGTTAGATCTTTTATTAGTCAAGTAAAGAAAAATATTTTTACCTTAGTTTAATACCCTATTCTGAATCCGGAATACTGTTTTGTGTGTGTACTCGACTCGCTCACACAACTACGTACGACTTCAAATAACGGACCTGTATGACGGATCGCTATGTGTTCGCGCCTTTAATTTTACAATAATAAAGACGTGGTGCGATGTTATATGACCACTATGTTTGCTAATAACTATATACGATACTGACTGTGCATTATGTACTTTCTTAGAATAATTTGTAATTACTAATTAGATAAGAGTCGCCATGTATTCCAGCAAACAAGGAGGTCACAAATACATGTCTAAACAGCTAGCTAAGCTGTTTAGATAATGATTCCATTTATGTTGGACATATAGCATTCGTCATAATATATGCAGTACACGATTAGGTACACACTTCATGGCTAACTCTTATAATATCATAAATAGCAACAAGTTCGTATTTTGTGCCGGTCTGCGCCTACTAAAAGTAGTGTTAAAATCTAAGTATTACTTACTTACTTAAATACCTAAAGCAAGTTCATTTCAATTAAATACTACTTAAAATATACACGATTATTTGTAAAGTCATAAATGTTTTATGAGCTGTTTGAGTAAGCTAAAAGACATTGAAAATTATAATTATGATTTGTCAGTAATTGGTTATAATGTAGGTACGTAATTTGTTATTGATTGATTACCAATTACAGTGTCTTGTTTTATAATAGGTACTTTTTTACATTTTAGTACTGTTCTTTATATTTTCATGCCCTTTTTGTAGTCGAATTAAATTACCTGTGAACAAGCTGCATTCAAACTATTATTGAATAGATATCTGGCATTTACAAGATTCCTCTTTTCAACACAGTCTCATCACGATTGTCTTGTGTTGAGTGAATAAATTAAATCGCATACTTAAGAGATGCCATTATGGGAATAGCGAGTCTAAGTAAGGCTTGGAACAATAAAGTTACAATTGATTATTGATCGCGTTGACGGATAAGCCTGTAATTTTGCTGACAGAGCGCAGCTCCTTCGAATACCAAACACATTACCGATGTTTGAAAATTACGAAATCTTTAAACATTTTCCGACTGGTACTTTGTTTTGATATCGTAATAGCAAATGTTTTAATCACCCATCTATAATGTAATTAATGGAATAAAATATAAAATAATAAGTTTTTGTATCATCATAGGCCTTTGCGTCTATTGCAGACGATTCAAGCATTGCTGTGTAGTTGCGAGCATCGTTTTTGGTGGCTGTAGAGACCAATGCGGGAACGGCACGATCTTCCACAGGTATTACAGGGAAAGTTGACGTCAGAAGCTCTAGTTCCGATTTGTTTTCTGCGGCACCTTTTACTAGCTAATTCGTCAAACCAGGCTTCATCGCATAACTTTCTGCCGTCCACAACACGTTTGCGCCATCCGTCTCTATCAGCAGCAAGTGATTCCCAGGCCTGATTATCAATTCGAAAGCCCGCCATATCACGCTTAACGCAGTCTTTAAAGCGCAGCATTGGTCTCCCAATGTTCCTTTTAGCGTTGTATAAGCATTCTTTATACCGACTGTACCTAATACTTTTCTTTTGCAAACTGTCTAAGTACTTATGCCTATTTCATAGGTTAAAACAGTACTGCCTTGTTGTTTTTACCTGATTGACTTGAACATTATGCCAAAGTCAATCAGACAATGAAAATCAGGACGAACGTATATGATCGTAGTGATAGATAGATAGTCGACAAAATAATGCATCCATCACTTTCTATCAAGACGTGACATAAAGTGGTATGCTTTATTTTGTCGTTTATCACGCAATAAACGAGATCATCATAGACCTCCAGTGTAGGTACCTACTTTAATTTTTAGGATGTTGTTTGTATTTTTATCTTATATCTTTAAACGAGCAATAATATATATATATATTTATTTCGGGGATCTCGGAAACGGCTCTAACGATTTTGATGAAATTTGGCATGTGGGGGTTTTCGGGGACGAGCAATCGATCTAGCTAGGTCTCATGCCCGGGAAAACGCTGAGCAAAGCTCGGCCGCCCAGATATTTTTATTGAAGTGTGCAATAGACTATTTTTATAGTATTGTAGAATAATACCCCAAAAACTTTTTTTTGTATTAGCAGACGTAACTGAATCCTACATGGCTATTACGTGAGTTATCGTTTATCGTAACAATACGAGTATGAAATGTCGCCGGTTGAAGAGCGTGTCACAGATTCAAAGCGTACGATACGAGAGCGCTTCCTGATACGAGGATGACAGATCTCGTGGCTTTCACCGGCCGATATGGTAAGGATAGCCATGGCTGCATGAGAGGATCTTATTAGCGAATATATCTAAACATGTAGGCTCAACATTCTACTCGTATTAAGTGTTGATATGCAAATATTGCAAACGCAGAGTTAGTAATTCTACCCAAGTGCCGACAGCTGGGAACATTAGCCGGTAGGTATTGTCGCCAGTGCTAAAGCGGATATTACACTGTCCTGAATTTAGGACACTTAGAAGGGTTCCGACCTATACGTTAGGGCGAGATGCTTCAACTCCCCTCCACTAGTTAGGACGCCTGATTCAGGACAGTGTGATACCCGCTTAATCCTAAGCTAAGCGGTAGCGTCAATCCTAAATCTATGGCTTATACCAACATCTGCCATATCTGCCATAATAACGATATAAAATAAATAAATATTTGTGGACAATTTTACACAAATCAACCTAGTCCCAAACTAAGCAAAGCTTGTACTAATGGGTACTAAGCGACGATATACATACCTATAATACGAGATATAAATAGATAGTTAAATACATATAGAAAACATCCAAGACCCAATAACAAATATTCGTGCTCATCACACAAATAAATGCCCCGGCCGGGATTCGAACCCTGGACCTCCAGTTCCATAGGCAGGGTCACTATCAAGTACCAACTACGCGGTCGTCATGTTGCCGAAGTTCAATTTTCTCCCTCTCTATCGCACTTGCTGATTCGAGCAACAGACAGGGAGATTCGCTTCGCTGTAGGCCCTCAGCTGTCGGTAGCCCTATACTACAATTCTGCAAGTAGTACAATTTCATAAAACCCATGTTAGTAATTATCAGCTATCACGGTCGCAATATATAATTATGAAAATGGCGTAGGCACTAGTTTTAGCTTAAGCAACTGTCATCTGACCGTCCGAATCAAAGCGGAAAAGAAGCATTATTGTGTGGTGTAACCATCGTATTTGGCTACACGTAAGCATGAGTGACAACTCACTAGACGCACATAAATATGCAATTTATTACACTGATACTGAAAAAACCAAAGGCAATATTATGGTATTATTGCAAACAGCTGGTTCTAATGATCCTGTCTCTACATAATTGGTAGTAGGTATGTGTTTACTGATGCCGTCCTCAGTCTGTAGGTACATACCTACAATACCTACCTCTACCTACAATACATTACATACCTACAATACATTTGAGTTGATCAGGAAATAAGAACGCAGGATTGTACCTAATAGCCGTCGGCGATTATTGTTATTACAATAGGGTATTAAACTAAGGTAAAAATAAATTATTTTTTACTTGACTAATAAAAGATCTAACGAAAATACTCGAAAAACATCAATTATTAATTTATTTTAGCTAATTGAAAGATTTTATAAGCATAAAGATTTAAAAAGGACGCTGATTTGAACAAACCTACTCACACTGTCTTAGTGACGTCACTAAGACAGTATTTCCCTACAAACTTCATATTAACAAATCGTTTTTTACATTTAATAAAAAGTTGCTGATTTGACTAGGGGTTTAATACCGTATTATTAGAGCGAGATAGTTTAACTCCCCTCCACCAGTTAGTGCACTAGAAATAGTTCAGTGTAATCGATGCTTATGACTTATAAAAGAGCCCGTAGACCTAGCACGTGTTGCGCTCGAGAGTATGTCGGCGTATCTCGAGCTATCCGTCACTTTCTAACAGCGCTAATCAGAAAAAGACGCGTAGCTCGAGATAAGTCGAGATACTCTCGAGCGCAACATGTGCTACGGGCGCTGTAAGAGTGTGAGAGAGAAAGGTAGAGCTTGGGGCTTTGTTTGTTAATGTGTCTTGAGAGACCTACTAGAAATGTTTTGGCATGCACAAGTTCCTAACCCTAGTACATAATTAGTACTGACACAATTAGAGGTTGTAAAATAACCCTTCAGGCCTACTAGAATAAACATTTGATTTGGATGCATAGTTGGTACTATGTTACGGTCAACCAATTCGATTTCTGGGCCACTTCGTACCTTGTCACAGTCAAAAAATATATAAAAGCCGCTAGAGATCTCATATCTTAATGTAACTGTGACAGAGTACGAAGTGGCCCAGAAATCAAATTGGTCGACCGTACCTATGTTTTATTCTAGTAACATAATGGGGCAAGTTGGTACTCGTATGTACTATATTTTATAGTAACATAATGTGGCAGAATTGGAGCAGTCGTCTTTCGTTGAAAATAGGCACTTTGTGCTTTGCTCAAGCTATTATCGTCATCACGACACTTCTCGCAACGGCTCAATTCAAAGCTCTGTACATTTGTGCGCTATTGCGTTGCAAATTTGCGTGTCTTAATTTACAAATGGTCTTTGTTATTAAAATTCCTTAATAGGTATGTATATTTTGTAATATGTATTCTTGCCAAGAGTATTGCTAGAAGCTAGAACGCAGAACATTGGAAGATTGTGCGCGCTTGCCACTAGGTAGGGTAAAAAGATGAGACCACACGATATTTGAAATAATTTGTGATCGAGTATTAAAGCTATGAGACATACATAATGTAAGTGGGAATTGGACTGGATTGGGGAAAAAAGAAGAAGAAAAGAAAGTAGGTTTTTTGACACATCATATTATTACTTATGTAGAAAACCTAACGTAGCCTAATACGATTAATAAGAAATGAATGCATTTTTTTTTTGTTGCAGATACTATATTACACTAAACGGTTAAACTCACGTATTAACTGTCACTCTGGGCGACATGTTTCAAACTCTTCGGGAGATCTTCTTCAGGTTGAGCGCGAAGTTTAAATTCAAGTATTGCTCCAGATATATTAGCGTCAAAATAATTTCGTTTTTCTGAAACCCAATTTTCGTAAGAACTGTTCGCTAGAAGTCATATCAGCCGAAAGACGTCCACTGCTGGACAGAAACGTCCCCCAAAGAGTCCCACAAAAACCGGTCCTGCGCCACCCGCACCTAGCGGACTCCCGCGACCTTTACCAGGTCAACGGACCTCCCTGTTGGAGTCTACTTCACGCTGCGCCTTCCGGTACGTGGTCGCCTCCTAACCTAATCAATCGCTAAACTTGTGTAAGCGTCACAGTCCTTTAACTTAACTATGTAAATGCCTACCATATAGATTGCGGGCTCAATTATGGAACACGAAACTAAAAAATTAAAAATAGGTAATGTATATGCCATCATGCTACTCACCATCTCCATAAGAATTTCGGTAAATTTTGGAAAGGCACGAAAAAGCTTAATCCTGAACCCGGCCGGACCGCAAACGTGGACGGGATAAACGAACCACTGGAGATCGCTAACCATTTCAGAAGTGTTTTCAGAGTCGAGCCCCCTCAACGCCCCGAGGTGGGGCGGGTGCTGGATGCTGGTCGTCGTGTGGGACATCCCTTGACCAAATTTACAGCCAAGGATGTGAAGGCGGTATTAAAAAGTATGGTAAGAGGGAAGTCTCCGGGGCACGACGGCCTGAGCATTGAGCACCTGCAGCACGCGGGGCCACACCTACCAAGGATCCTGGCAATGTTTTTTACGCTCTGCATAAGACACTCGTACCTACCAGATGATATGACGAAAACAATTGTTGTACCTCTAGTTAAGAACAAAACGGGGGACGTGGCGGATAGTTCCAATTACAGGCCTATTTCCCTTGCTACCGTAATAGCCAAGGTACTGGACAGTTTGCTTAACCAAATTCTAAACAAACACCTTAGTCTACATGACGCACAATTCGGGTTTAAAACCGGTTTATCTACCGAGTCCGCTGTAATGTGCCTTAAGCAAACTGTTCAGTACTATACGGATAGGAGGACCCCAGTTTACGCTTGTTTTTTGGACCTCTCTAAAGCGTTCGATCTGGTAGCTTACGATGTTTTGTGGGACAAGTTAGAGTGTGAGACTGACTTACCTGGCGATGTTATTAACATGTTTAAATACTGGTATAATAACCAAACAAACTATGTCAGGTGGGCTGATTCGCACTCTGATTTGTATCGCTTGCGATGCGGAGTGAGGCAGGGGGGATTGACATCACCAGCTTTGTTTAATTTGTATATGGACGCGTTGATCGTTGAACTCAGCAGAACTAAAATCGGGTGTTCTATTGACGGGATAAGTGTCAATAACATAAGTTACGCCGACGATATGGTTCTGTTGAGTCCATCGATTGACGCCCTCAGGAAGCTACTCGGCGTGTGTGGGGAGTACGCGGAGGCCCATGGGCTCAGGTATAACTCAAAAAAGAGTGAGCTTTTAGTGTTCAACCCGCGCGGCAGCAGCTTCGATACCGTGCCACCTGTAACACTTGGCGGTACGAAACTAAACCGGGTTTCAAAGTTTAAATACCTGGGCCACTGGGTCACCGAGGACTTGTCGGACAACGTCGATGTGGAGAGGGAGCGTAGGGCGTTGGCGGTGCGTTGTAACATGTTGACACGCAGGTTTGCACGATGTACCGCAGAAGTGAAGATTACTTTGTTTAGAGCCTTCTGCCAATCGTTCTACACGTGCAGCCTGTGGGTGAACTATACACAGCGGACCCTCAACGCACTACGTGTTCAATATAACAATGCGTTTAGGATGCTGTTGGGGCTGCCGCGCTACTGCAGCGCATCAGGCATGTTCGCGGAGGCGCGCACGGACGGCTTCCACGCCATCGTGCGCAAGCGCGTCGCCTCGCTGGCGAGCAGGGCGCGGGCTAGCGCGAACAGCATCCTTAACGCATTAGCTAACAGGCTGGACTGTCCCCTCACGAAGCTGCTCTTGGACCTTCATGTACATCCCATAAAACAATGATTAATATTTCAGTCAATTCTTGCCTATTTTAATGATTTTGAATTCTGTTTTGTTGTTATTATTTTTATTTTGCACAATTATTTAATGTATTCTGATTATTCTTTTTAACGTTGACATACCATTTTAAATTTTCAATTTTATTTTTCAATTTTAATTTTCAATTTTAATTTTCAATTTTAACTCTCAATTATCAATTTAAATTTTAAATTTCAAATTTAAATTTCAATTTTAATTTTCAATTTTAATTTTCAATTTTAATTTTTCATTTTAATTCAATGCTACTGTAATTTTTGATAATTTTTAAATTTTAAATTTTGTAATGTATATTTTAACACTAGTATAAGCTAAACAATGTTACTAACCTATGGACATGCGTCTGAAATAAATATTTTCATTCATATGGGAATGGCACATATTCCCTTATTTAACTTTTAACCCTTTGACCGCCAAAGCGATAGTGTGTCGTCGTGCCCACCACGCCAAGCACTGTTGAATTGATGTAATGTCTAAACAAATAAAAACAAATTAAAACAGTTCATAAATGATTTTATTCATGATCAAAGTACACCTTCATTCCGACCTTTTAAGTGGTTGTTGGCGTGGTGGGCACGACGACACACAACCACTTTATAGGTTCTTGGCGGTCAAAGGGTATAGATATCTAGCATAAGTAAGTATATCAAGTATATTATCACAAAACATTGCGCACAAAAATATCTGACCGAACTTTATTTCTAGTTTCTAGAGCTGTTAGTGTGTTAGATATTTATGCAGATGATATTGATATTCTATATACTCGTACTGAAAGGTTCGGGCCACTAAACTCACCCCGATAGTGGCCTCGGTAAGAGGACTTATACGGCATTTCGTGAACAAAAGATTTCCTGTATCAGGGTAGGTCCTTTAGGACCCAGAGATAGATTTTCGAAGTAGAGCCCTCGAAATTTTTTATGTCAAATTTTTGAGGGGGGGGTGAGTCCAGGTTAATCTTGATATCTGCGCCAGTTAAGCTACTGGGTCAAGTTGGGTGTCAATTTCGAGTAAATCAAGGATGCTAAATTCATTTCTGGAATTATTTTTGTACCAAACCATACAAAATTTTCGAAAAATAACAAAAAATAGGTAATTTTTCATTCATACTGAAAACAGAAAAATGGCCATAACTTTAAAAAACACCTACACATTTTGGAAAAAAAATAGGTCTTCAGAAAACCCTGTTAATATCATATTTAAAAATATATATTTCAAAACTATACCTACTGTGGAAGTATTAAAAAAATTAAAAATTAAAAGATAGAACAAAAAATCAAATTAATTAAAAAACATAGTTTGTGATCTTGGAATCGTAGTGGTGGGTTTATTAACTCAATAAAAACATATTTCATGCCAATATACGTCTTAAAATATTAAAAAAACAATGAAATATATCAATTTAGCCCTAAAATATCTCGTAAAAATTTATCAAATTTTAGAGAGCCGCCCTGCTTCGTACGCGTTAACGATTTACAAAAAGTCTTAGCTTATGTTATTAAGGACTAATGTAGGTTTCTATTACAGAAAGAATTTTTAAAATCGTTTGATTACTTCTAAAGATAGGCCCCTACAAACGATAGTACAAATTCGAACTCCATGAATTATATGGATAACGGCTAAAATTTTAAAAAAATGCCAACTAACATTAACGGATCCTGTCCAAAATAAAATAATATTGGATCACCCTAAAAGTACAGCCTTATTAATAATAATAAAAAAATGATATTGGTCCACCTTGTAAGTAATAATTAGCATTCATATACCGCGGAGATACCTTTGTAAATTGAAGAGTGTCCATTTTCTCATGAATCCCATTATCAGATCTTGACCAAATTTAAAAGAAAACATCATTGAGGCAGCCCCTTCCAAACCAAAAAAAAAACTGAAATCGGTCTTAAACTAGCAAAGATATTTGTGAACATATCTAAAAAATATTTACAGTCGAACACAGGACCTCATCTTTTTTGAAGTTAGTTATGATTTTTTAAACCCAGGACCAGTATAAACTGATAAAGATGTTGTACTCTCCTTCTTCGCCTCCTCGACGTCATCTTTGCTGAAACCCCTGGTCCACACTGGACACACATTTAAAACCATCAGTAATCGCATTTGCGACTACCCACAGGTCTTGAAGCAGCGTGCATGGCATTCATTCTCGCTTTCAAGGACAGTGGCCTCTGCAGCTGTTCTTGCAGCTAAGTTCTCGTGCCGTATTCCAGATTCTGTGTTGGGTTGTCCATACGGGCTGCCACTGTTCCTCCTTTTATCCACTCGTCTGTTAGGGAGGGTATACATTGTGTGTCATTTAAAGTTTGTCCCCACAAGTGACCTGCTTGATAGGCTGCCCTAAGCGCATGCATACTGAAACTAAAATCCATAAAATATTTCAGTGTAATTTTTATCACAGTCATCGTTTTAAAACCTGAAAATAACTTAGAGGAACTATCATTGTTATTAGTCAGACACGTCGGTATAGTCAGGTAAGAATCTCTATTAGTTATTTTTACTCTTAAAAGTGGAAAACATTTCAATTCGGTGACTGTACCCAGTAGCTAGTAACGTATTCCGGTACTTACCGACCCGCCCGCGCAGCCGTCTTGCGACCCATGATATTTTTTTCTGTCATAATTTTGTAGGCAGAGCTAAATTGATATTTATATATTTAGAATCTGCATAAAACGAGCTTTCTTATACTATTTATTTCATTATTTAAATCAACTTTTTACATCCAATATCAGAGCGCTGAATCAAAAAGTAAAAATTAAAAATGTATAAATTTGCGATTTTAGTCAGAAAATTGTTCCAAAATAGTAAAATGTACGATCAGAAATGATGTCGGTGTATTCCTTTTATACGAAAACGATACCAAACTTGCCTTAGTAGATATAAGAAAGGAGTCAGCTTAGTTTGAAATGTACAGGTCGGCTGCTATGTTTGGACCCCCCCCATTTCTTACCACGTGAAACATCCGGGGGGCTCTACTTCGTAAATGCATCTTTAGACTATAGATATCAATCCTGCCAAAGGAAATCTTTTGTTCATTAAACGCCGTATTTTCCCTTTTCTTGTTCCGTACAGATGCCACTACGATGATTGGGTAAATAAATACCTAATGCGTCAAAGTCAGATAAAAACATAGATGCCTATGATACGGATAATTAAAAAATACAATTAATGGCTTAAAATGTCATAATTATATTCAAATCAAGCATTCGTCACCCACGACGCAAACCGACCCATCAAACACACAATCAACACAAGGTTCACGGTCACTTGATATTTTAATTGGCCATGTAAACAAGCATGTTACCAAAAGTCAATACATACAGTTGCGAAAATTCTTTGATATTTGATACATGGTACAATGGCCGATGGTCAAACTTATTAGGCTCTTTAGGCGCCCATTGTAAAAGCCCATGTCGTGAACATCAATACATGTGAAATCACGAGTTAATTTCCCTTCGATTGAATGACACTGAGACATTCATCGATAGATGATGCATGAGATGGCATTTCAGCATCATGCGCAGTTGTGCTTTTGTTGAGTTGAAGATAGTATTACTCGTATCGTATGTTGTTACTCAATAGGTAATGTCAATATTACTGAATAAGAAATGTCCTAGCATAAGGGATGAATATTCGTGTTTTTCTAACAAATTAAATGCCTTTACCGGGACTCGAACCCGGAGCCGCCAGGTTGTACTAGGCTAAAGTGGTCGTGAATAAATATAGTCGACTCTGAATCCTTGATCGATAAAATCCCAGTAGGCATCAATCAAAACAAAACATTTATTCTGCAAGTAGGCCTCAAAGGCTCTTTTAAAGTCAGAGATAACAATACAGTTACAACGATAGGTTTTATAGATAGGTAATTTTGTGACATGAATAGTTACAAAGAAAAAAAAATTATGAATGAAGAAAAAGAGGAAGACCTAGAATTATGTTCCTATATGGAGCAAAAAAAAATGCTACGTCATATACAGAGAAGTGAAGGACAAAGCTGAATGCAGAATAAGCTGGCAATTTCTCCACCGGCAAGAGTCAAGCTCTTAAATATTATGATGATACAAGGAAATATCAACCAACACATAAATATCTGATTTTCAGCTGGTCCAGGAACTGTATTATATTCCATAATGCATATGTTATGCATAACCGAGGTTAGGAAGTGAACTTAGGGCCGATTTTTCAATACCTTGTTTGAAAATTTTCCCAATTTGAAAATTCAGCCCTTAGTTTGTAAGAATCTTAGGGCTGATTTTTCAGTCCCCTGATAAAAGTATCTGTCAGATGAATGTTTAGTGTCTGCCTTTTTCTTTCATTTGACGTCAGAAAAAGACAGTTACAGGTGAAAACGGAATTTAAAACAAGCTTTCCGCCTGTTTGCCGTGCGCGTGCGTGTGTTGCTAATACAAAGCACAGATTGAAGAAAATGTATATAAATGTTTGTGATAAATAATTACAATTCTAGGTAGAGACTATCTAAACTATACATAGAAACAGTAGATACAGATACAGACCCCATCAAATACATCTTACACATCAGGTCAGGGGGTTCAGAAATATCTAAATAGGTAAGTATGCCTTGTTCGTTCCGATGTATTAAGTGATGGCGACTGACTAATTAAAACTAGGTACCCCTACCTACCTAATAAAAAATCTTGAATGAAAGGCTGAATTTATTATGATAAAACTTAATATACAACGAGTTTATACAGCCTGAATTAAAATATAGAATACCTAATATCCCGAAAATTATTCCTCGAAGAGACAATAGGGAGTGGAAGTTTACGCGGTCGAAGTCGCGAGCACAAGCTATAGTACTTATGTAATTAATAAACCCGAAGACGACAAACGTCCAAAATAAAACCCCATTGAAAACTTTTTCATAGACTAGGCCCACATGATCCTTGGATTCTTTCAGAGCTTACTGAACCGTTACATGAAATGAGTCAATGAAACAGAGCAGTTCAAACCCAGGTCGCCGCACGAGCAAAGGTCGCACTACTCTGGAAACTTGATATTTACTCATGACTTTATCTCCATCGCCGAGACACCGAGATCAGCATGCGTGGATCCACCCGTGGGGTGCAATATAAGACGGGTGAGGCTGGGCCAGCCAGCAGTCGAGATACGTGCGCTAAGGGACCGCCATTGTTACGTGCTGTGTTGTGAATAGTTTGTTTTGCGGTGAGTTTGCGAATCTATTGTGTGCACGCATGAGCGGCGACGTAAGAGTGCTTGTGAAATGGTTTTGTGCGATTTAATTTGGTAACACATTGTTTTTGTTTAGGGTAAAAGTTTTTTATTCGATTACTTACCATCTAGGGTATTTTATAAAAAAACTTGAAAGCAACACAGCAAGATATAAAATCAAAAAGCAATGAATGATCTGCACGGTTAATAATCCTAATTTCATCACAAAAAAATGCTAGGAGTCTAGTGAGAATAAGTAAGTGTACTTACATCTACTGTTAAAAACAATCAGTCATTGTACGACACCAGTAATGTACGACTAGAGTGTTTCTTAATTTATAAAAGCAATCTAAATAATTACGCTCAAGATCCAGCCGTAAAAGTGTTTTAAAGGGAATACATTAATTTCTCAACGCGCCCTTGAAGACTTTGGCGACTAAGTACAAACGATTGCCGATCATCCATGGGAGATATCTGTACCCAGAAATGGCCCGTATAAGCATTGGTGGTCACCATGCATAACGAAAGAGAAAATCAATTTGTAAACATGAATCTATATTTAGGTATATGGGAAAGGTGTGGGAAAATAATAGTTTCGAAGTAGTACCTACTAAGCAATACTTCCTTATGCAAACTCATTTACGGAGGCATAACGCTTAACAATGGACCATCCATGGCCTGCTAAGCGCTGCATTGACAACCGATTTATGTAATAACTGCAAATGAGGTTTAAATTTTCACATAGGGTACTCTGGTTCAAGGTCCATGTTTATTTATGTAAATTTATACATATTGTGTTAGTACAGGTTCGAATATTACTAATATACATACATAGTAGTAGACTTACCTAATAGCCAATCGTAAGCTTTATTAAAAATTAATTAAAAATAGTTTGATGAGTCTAACTTATAATTAAAATAACAAGTTTGCACGACACGTTTTAATTACCTAAATTAACTCCGCCGTCTTTAAAACGAAATAAACTAACATTGGCTTACTCTGGAGGAGGCCTTCACCTGAGAGGGGGTTCTTGCTTCTGACCATATTATGTAGTTTTTTAATGATAAAATAATACAAATTGACACGCAATATAGCAATGTAAAAAAAATGGACAAAAATATTTAAATAAATTAGATTAGCAAGAAATAAAAGGCTTTATTATTTTTATTTATTTTAAACTAACATTGAAATTAAAGAGGATTTTCTGACAACGTACAAAAATGTACGTGGGGTGACTTTAGGAAAAAATAGCTAATAGAACGAAATTAATCGAAGTCACCCCGTGATATCAAAGTAAGTCGAAGACTGCACTTGAAGCCTTTCTATGCAATTCAATTTGTTTTCATCTACACTGTAGAGATGTAAAGGCAGTTAAGAATCTCTTGAAAGTCTTGAATGTCTTTTCCCTGTTCCCTGTTTTTACGTATAAATTCAAATTGACGGGTATAAACAAGAAAAGTATGTATATACTTAATATTTTATTTAGTACCTAAACGGATTACCTTAACTTCAAAGCCTCATCATTAAACTATTTTATGTATTTTCCCATTAACGACATCTAAATTAGCCCATTATTAAATTAATTATTCAATGTTATCAGTTGCACAGATGTGAAAATCAATTGTTAATCTAGCCTACGCAAAAACGTGAGAATCTAGATCTGACGGTGGGCGCTAGGTTTTTACGTACTGAGGCAACGACGATTTATTACGACCAATTATAACAATGAGGGCAGTTTGTGACATGTAAGCTAACCTTGATACACGGTCAAGAAATGCCCACCATTAGCACTTGTTTGGTATTTACAGAGATTTCGATTCGTATTTTTTTGAGGCTATAAAAGCTCATTAGATTATCTAAATCCGCATAAACGGCCCTCCCTTTTATATAAAACTAAAAAAACTATGTAATTAAAAAACATAACTGATATAAGAATTTAAGTATTGACTATAGGAAAGACGACTTTAATTAAGCTTTTGTGACACATTTGAAGGTAAAATTTACTTTTCGGATAATTAGCAAACTAGGACTAAACATTCATCGTTGAGTCACATCACGATTTAAACAATACATTTGTATATTTTATTCAAAACACCTACCTACACATAACTACTACACCTAGATACTTGTACTATTCTGAATTGCTCATTTGTTTACAGAACAATTGCTAATTAGTCTAATATCCTAATAAATTTAATAAAGCGTTCTCAGCGTTTTTTCCTGAAAATGACACGGTTAATGAAGGACGAATATTTGGCACACTTGGATTTATACTGAAATATGGTAAAAAATAGTGCCTGAAACATGCGTCGAGTGCCATTTGAATGGGTGGAGCAGTTTTCAAATTAGTTACTAAAGAATTTTATAATTTTGTTTCTTGTATTGCCCGGAAAATTGGTTACAATTAACGATGCCACCTACTCGTACATTTAATTATTCAAATTTTCCCGTGAACCGAAACGTCGTGAACTTTTATCTCACACTTAGGCTGATGGTTTTTTTTATACCACGTCGGTGGTAAACAAGCTGACAGCCCACATGGTAAGTACTTACTGTCACTGTCACCTACAGACGCTTGCCACACTAGAGGCGTCACTCACCCGTTGGGCGCGTGATGGTCAATAAATACCGAAAAATTAGAATGAAGTAGGAACAATGTAAAGAGTGTAAAGTTCACAGGGATGTCTGTCTGCTTTACGGTATTACATAATAGTACATTACTTAACAAGGGCGGTAAAACAAAGAATGTCTCATATCGCAGGTATTTGACGCCCGAGCCGAAGGCAAGGGCGATAAATATGCGATCTGAGGCTTTCTTTATTACCGCCCGTCTTAAGTACAACATTTTATGTCACCCCCTGGCCAGGAAGTAGGCTTTCCCGCGCGCGGAGCGTGCGGTAATTGCCGCTTTATGGCCAGGTGTGACATAAATGTACTTTAAAATAAGTCAATGCGGTATAAGGATAGTACGCAGACACCTCAGCCAATAAATCGTTATTTTAATTAAACGTCTTTTTGGAACGTTAATAGTATCAAGTTTAGGAAGGAATTTCTAGCCACTATTACGCTCATGTAATTGATTTGATTGAGACTTCTTTGAGTTATTTACTCCATATTAAACTAATGCAAAGAAAATCATGAACGAAAAGAAATGTCGTAAGGTTAAACCTATTAGTTAAGAATTCCGGTATGAATACATTATTGCACCCACAAAGCACTACTTACGTTACGAGTGTTCAAGCAATAGTAACATACATAATTGCAAATGCTAATTTCAACACCGCCTATAATTTCTTCCCGAGCATTTTTCCTGACAAAAACCGATAAGTACATACTCGTACGCAATCACATGTCTGCAAGCAAGATTGTTGTGAGACAAGACAAAGCAATTCCCTTTAGGAATCGATCACGCGAGGCCACAAAACTCAATTATTGGCATACCTAGCGATGTTTTATGCAGATAGTACCCTCCAATGTCACATTATTGCTAATTATTTTAATTAACTAACATTATTCAGCCATTGCGGATTAAAGTCTCAGACATTTTATTTACGAGCATCACTTCGAAGTATTCACAGTAAGCTTGAGACGTCATGCTGTGATATGTTTTTCTTGCAACATTCTTAGTACGTGTTGCATTTGAGGTATTTTTGAATGATGTAAATTTATATAATTATGTACTTGACATTCGCAAACAATTGCGAACACACTAAACTACTATAGTAATGCTGAAATACTAGTAAATTAACCTCTACATATTTTCTGCGTTGAAAGTACATTCGACACTCAGTCTTGAGTTAGGGACCTAGATCGAAAAGTGGGACTATTTTGAACTCAGACATGTATTTGCCATGTGGGATATGCAAAGTGCATGAAATGAGTGTTTATTTATAGAACCTACCACTTTTAGTTACATGCATGTTTACTGATAGGTAGCTTTCACCCTGTTCCCATAGTGGACCCCTACGATATCCACGGGAAGAAAAATGGTAGTGCTATTCTAACCAGACGCCATACGGTGAATAAATCAAAAGCATTTATCATAAATCAAAATTAAATCAGTTTGCATTAATTCGATTAAGCTGTTTGAAATGTCTCGCACATTATAAAATGGGTATACTATGAACGATGAATTTTCAAAGTAACCCCTTTCTACATGATACGAGGCAATCGACATATTATTGAAAAGAAAAATCAAGTGTATGTAATGAATAGCAAAGTTTCCGCATATTTATATAGTTTTTTTAAATATTTAATTAATACGTTAAGTACTATATTGAACGTTCTTTGATGCAGTTTTTATTCAAACCGTGGGAATATCTCAATGGAATTCGTGACATAGACACATAAAGCTTCCGATAATTGCAATGATTGCGCTGACATCTTCGCCGTAAATTATAAAAGTCATTACCAACACGTATTTAACTCCTTATTAGATATATCCTTCGTATTAAGCGTTTAGTCACAATGTTACGAATGTCTCCCAAGCGTTGACTCTTGGGTGCATATATAAGTACCTAATGACGCAACATCAAGCAACGTTCATATAGGTAACTTAAATGAAGGTTCGAATTAAAAAATGAACTTTATTCTGTAAGTAGGCCGCAATGGCACTTTTACAAGTCAAACCCTACTAGCGTTTCACAGAGGCCACTGCCGAGAAGAAACGCCGAAAGAAACTCGACAGTCAGCCATTTTCTCACAAAAATATGCTTATTACAATGATAAATGATAATACTTAACCTACTTAAGATCAAGAAATCTAAGTATCTATATAAAGCAACACAAAAACAAAGAATAAAATGAGGAAAAAAACCAGTTATGTACAGTGTGTAATTCTGCAAGAAAACATTTCGAAACTGTATACCTTAGCATTATCAAATTCTATTTAAGAAAAAAAAAAATTGAATCCTTTAGACTATAAATTTAGTTATAAATCTTTTGATATGTTTTCTTGCAAGAACTGCGTCAACTAGATAAAATTAAAAAATACACAATATATGAATCTTTACTCTATTTAAGTATCTGGTTTGGGCCATGCTTTTCTGTCTGTTAGATAGTCCTCAACGTGAAAGATATAAATTCATCTTATTTCAATGATAAATGGTGCGAACTGTACACGTGCGTATAGTGGACTTTTCGATTTGGTAACTTAAATGAAACACAATTACTCATAATTATAAAAAAACATTACACTCCTTTTTTTGGGCAGTCGTGTAAAAATTAAAAACACGACTGCATTAAAAAGATAAAAACAAGTTTATTTTGTTTGCAGTCGTGGGACCTAATATTTTGGTTTTACTTGTATGTAGTAGGTCCCCCGACCGATTATTATTTTATTTCGAACTTTTTTTGGTTGAAACACATACCATTATATATATTTTCGGAATCGTCTCTTCAAATGCTTCATTTTGATACCTCACTTGCTAGGATAGAAAAATTTTTTTTTTACGTAAACCTCAAAATGGAGTCTACAGTCCGCCATATTGTTTTTATTGCAACGTCACATATCCTATGTTACCCGGGATGACGTAAGGATTCCAACGATACCTCACACATCTAAATCGGTTAAGGCGTTGAGAAATTCTGGGGCAACATACATGAAACCTGAAAACATTATACTCCTTTTTTTGGGCAGTCGTGTAAAAACTGCGATTATAAAAGCACGGATGACAGACAGTGTCAGCTTCTGTATTTGTTCAAATCATCATCCTCCTAGCCTTTTTGCCGGTTGTGCTCTAAAGAGCCCGGGTTTGGCATAGGCTCTAGTTTTTAAAGCGACTGCCATGTGACCTCCTGACGCCCAACTTCCAACAGTTTGCTCATTTCTGACGCCCTAAATGGGCAAACTGTTGGACTTTTATACTTCATGACATTCGACCTAATTGTACACAGATTCTGACAATAAAATTATCTTTATGTCACACCTGGCCATAAAGTGGCCATTGTCGCACGCTCCGCGCGCGAAAAAACCCACTTCCTGGCCAGGGGGTGACATAAAATTTTGTACTTACCACGGGCGATAAGAAAGAAAGCCTCAGATCGCATATTTATCGCCCTTGCCTTCGGCTCGGGCGTAAAATACCTGCAATCTGAGACATTCTTTGTTTTATCGCCCTTGGTAACTAATGTACTATTATCTTCACAACCTGAAAGAAAACTAGCCCATGTTGGGATTACACCGGTTTCCTCAGAATTTTCCTTCGCCGAAAAGATGCTTTTAAGTATCAAATATATCAACAAATCAAATCACATAAATATTAAACAATTAAACACTGAATTTAATTATATAACCTATACCTAACTCAACCTTCCTCCTGATCTAACTAATATGTATGTATGTAACTAGATCTTCTTCGATCTAAATAAATTTACATGAATTGAACGTTAGGTAGGTAGGTACATAGTCAATTATTCAGATCACCATTAATTAGTTAAGTACAGCTTAGTCTCGGATACTGTGGTAATTATCGCATTCTTCACTAGGAGCAATGGAAAACAGTTTATCTGTTTCAATTAAACAACAATCGTAATCAAGATGACACGTGTATATCATTAAACAGGGAAAATATCTTGCTATGAAAAGTATAGGTCGGGGTGATTTAGGAAAAATGGGGCTACTTTGCTAGACTTAACTAAAAGTATCCTTAGTTTTATCAATGATATGTAATTTAGCAATACATTGTCTTAACTGAATGATATAAAGTTGCATCTAATATAAACGTGGCAACCAATTACCTTCGATATTGAAACGAACCAAAAATGAAGGATTAGGTATAAGTGTTTTGGCTCCATCGGTTACTACTGAATTCCTTTATTACATACAAAGATAATATTGAAATGAGAATCTGAAGATAATATATAAAATTTATATACTGTATACCGTACGGTCGATATTCATTGCTCAGGAGTGTACAGGCCTGAAATCGGAAGGTCGTAACCATCAAAGGTGTATGTAAATCTAAAACCTTCGGAACAATAAGCACGCCAATCGAATTGTTTATGGCCGAAAGACAAAGGATGCAAGGAGATATTTCGCAAATTGGTTCTCTGTAACGTTTTATTGCGATGTGTAGGACTAAATGGGTCGCATCGAATTCTACGAAAGGGCTTCCATTGGAAGTGTCAAAACAATTTAATGTTAAACTTACACATTTCTCCCAGTTGGAATGGATGCAGGATTAATGTTAGTCAATGACTTAATCGCATTTATACGAGTGCCTAGAGCAATAGGTTTATACATATAATATGTAAAAAAATATTTGATATCCATATCCAACATTAATTCATCAAACATTGAATGAATAATTAAAATATAATGTATAGGTGCGTATGATCAGCGCAACTATCTCAGTTCGATCATAGAAGGAAGTAGGTAGATGGGGGACGCTTAAAAATGGATGATGAACGTTTGAAAATAAATTATGAAAGAGATGCCATAGTTCATAGATTTTTTTTAAATAACTACCACGTCGATGACAAACAAGCATACGTCCCGCTTGATGGTAAGCGGTCACCGCAGACGCTTGTCTAGGCCTCTAGGGGCGTCACATGCGCATTGCCGGCCCTTTAAAATGTATACTACTCCTTTCTTTAAGAGCCCTATGTAGTCCTACTGGAAAACCTCAGAAGGAAGCTCATTTGACAGCCACAGTGGTGCAGCGGTTTTAACATTTTTTTTTTAAACAGATGTGTTCAACAAAATGGTTCTTGTGTGCGCTTGTGGTGGTGTGCGTGGCCGTGCGACACGCCGCGTCGGCGCCCGCGCCGCAGCAAGAAGACGGCCCGCCTATGCCTGTGAGTACTACTTAATTATTCATAGATGATGATTCTCTCATAGCCGATTTTGGCCACAGCGACTGTGTGATCTGGTCTGGACTATTGGGTTGGCCCGCTCTCAGGTGCGCTCACAAGTGGCTCACGTCACGTACCCTATCTTTTTAACAAACGTACGAGCGAACCTTGGGCAGGTTAACACCCCACCGAGGTAGTTATACCTTACGGCTGTTTGTGGACGGGCCTTCAGCTCGTCTCGCTTTCTGTCAAGCTCGTTACGACGCTCAGTTTCAAACTTAGAGGATAAATATACTAAAGTCTGTGGTTTCAAATGTGTTAACATGCTATTATCCACAGATATTTTATACCTATATAACTACTTGTCATAGATGCGCCACCGAGCGACCGGAGAAAGAATATTCATATAAAATTTATACTACGCAATTTGATCAGTTTGCATGTCCAATGTATTTCTTATGTAACTGTGCCTGTGCCTATAACCCGACCATGAAAGAAGTCTCGGTCGGTGATAAAGACAAAACATGGCACTCTTTTCTATTTCCTCTTATAGGAATTGCGATAAGGCTATCTTTCTCTATCAAAGCGTGTCTGGCTCTTGTACTTATCTGAGCACCTTTTTACCCGCGCGACGCAAAGGAGGGTCACGTGTTTATGATTTGAGGTTGTTTCACAGCAAATAAAACCACATAAGTACTTAAATGCAGCATTATGGGTGCATACAACTTACGTTCTCAGAAACATTATGTATCATGGATCTTTATGAGTCTTAAGGCCGACGTCCACTAGGCTCGCCGAGGCGAGTCGAATCGAATCGAAAATAATTCGCCTCCATACATTAACTATGAAAGTGCGTCGATTGACGCAGAGCCGAATCGAATCGACCGAATGGACGCACTTTCATAGTTAATGTATGAAGGCGAATTATTTCGATTCGATTCGACTCGGCTCGGCGAGCCTAGTGGACGCCAGCCTTTACAGTCTTACGGTAACGAATTAAGGTTTCAGTATAAGTACCTACGATACGATTAATTCGATATATATTTTTGCACTTAACTACGAGTATATACCTACGCTTCACATAATTATTATGTTTCTATGGAATTTCGAATAACGTATAAATATGTTTTGGTAGGTTCAATCAAACTTTAAAATTTCTGTTTATAAAATGTGTCTGTTGTCTATGTTTAGCCCAATGGTTGACTGGTAGAGAGCCCGCCATTTGATTAATTCTTTGTTTTTGTGTAATAAACAATCAATCAATCATGTGTCTTTCAAACATGTTATTGTTGCTACATAATGAATGTTACCTGTTTTGTGTGCCTTTTAAATAAAATAAAATAAATAAAATTTAAATAAATAATTAACAAAACTAATAGATTAGAGTTTGTGCATATACATGCTGCAATAAACGGCCTAACATTATTGGTGACGAATAGCAGATGTCAAGCAATAACATTTAACGCGATAGACTTAAAGGGCTCATAAAACTAAAAGTTGTCTGCCTTAACATATAAGCAGCAAGGATGCGCCGGCTCGCATCGGCAATAATTTAAACAAAACGTGAATACCTTTGACCTACAACATTGCGAGTGCTTCGCCGAGAACTTTAAATTGCGACAGGATGCGAGTCCTAGATTAAACGGATGACATTACCTTAATGTTAACGTAATTATAACGGGGACATTCTAAATGCCGAATTCCGGGTACATTCGCAGTCACATACATCGTAGCGAACAAAGTGCTCGCAAACATCTGAACAAGATATTGTCAATGCGTTAGAGTAGCTGATCCGATATTTTTGAAAATCCTGAAGTGGACAGTTTTATGTTAAGTACGAGTACATGTTGACCTTAAGTGGCCTTTGGTTTAACCTTGACATTGAAAGGGCATAACGGCAATCGGGAATTTTAATGAAGAATTTTAAAGAAGAGACTTATTTGTGGAAGAAATATGTGTTCTGAGCTTCTAAGTCTTGGATGCCTTCTATGTAAAATATCTGTTATTTAAAGCCGTCATTTCATTGACGTATTTAACAGTGTATAAGTACTTAATGAAATCTTGGAAGTCAGTTTTAAAATCGAAAGATGATATACTACTATTTTCACTGCCACTGGCCACGCTAAAATAACAATAAGTTACGAAAAAACTGGTTTGATCAAAGTCACCCCTCAAATCAAAGTAACCCCAGTTTACCGGCTTACTCTACCTTTTTTTATAGTAAGTACATGTAACGTAACCAACCTTCTAAGGACTTGAAAAGCTTTAGATTTTTCATAGTCCTCAAGTAACGTTATCGGTCTCATCACACCATTATGCTAACGATGTGAACAGCTGACGCGAACCACTAATTAACCATTGCGTTTAGCCGCCTTTGTGCTCTTTCTGTTCTTATCTAGTTTATTTAAATCATTAATTGTTAACACTACGCAGTTAAGATCTGAATCGCATTGTCTAGGTCTAGACCTTAATTATTCAGCTATTTATGTGCATTACCTTTTTAGTAAATAATGATTGATGCGTGTAGTATTTGCGATATTTGGAGTAAATGCCGACGCGGTAAATATGGCAGATGTTATTGCAATGTACCTACAGACGATGCATGGTTCTAAACCAGAGAGGAGGCATTTACAAATACGGCAAATACGACAAATAATAGGCATTTATACCTAGTATTTGTCATCGATTACAATAAACGTTAAAGTTTATATTCAGATATGGTCAATTCGTCATGGAGGTTGCAGTTTAAAGGTTAATTTGTATCTAACATTTATTAGACAATCAAATAATGTAAGTTGTAGGCACTTCAGCCCCTAATTCCATTGTATAGGCATAAAATTGTTAAGGCCGGGTTATAGTAAAAATCTGATTTGGTAAACGGTTTTATTTCGAAATACTACATATTAAAAATGTAAAAAAAATACGATGTTATATTTGAGACCTTTATCTAGTGCCGTCGGATGTCCGTTACACAATTTGCAAAACTTTGTTCGATAGAAAAAAAATCCAAACATACCTCTATTTTCTATCTTAAAACTCATTTTATTTCAATCTTAGGTAACATGATGAGTAGAAAATAATACTAAAATAAACGTATTTGATGGTATGAGGGATGTCGGGATTAATATTGTTAATATAGTAAGCCATGTATTTTTCTCACCCAAAAATGTACTAAAAATTTACGAAAATTACGCGCACAGTTCCGTAGAGAGTGGGATGGTCAATTGCAAACTCACGCGTGTTAGAGCGGGACATTTGCAATGGAAGAACCTCGCCTTAACTTTTTCTGTTGTTTTGACGACCGCTTTAGCTTAGTTGGTAGTGACCCTGCCTACGAAGCTGGAGGTCCCGGGTTCGAATCCCGGCCGGGGCATTTATTTGTGTGATGAGTACGAATATTTTGTTCTTGGGTCTTGGATGTTTTCTATGTATTTAAGTATTTATTTATCTATATAAGTATGTATATCGTCGTTTAGTACCCATCCATAGTGTACAAGCTTTGCTTAGTTTGGAACTAGGTTAATTTGTGTAAAATTGTCCACAAATATTTAAATATTTTATAAAATACCTACGTACAATAATTCTAATTACCTATTTATGATCGTATGTAGGTACGATACAATGAGATAGGTACTTTTATTGCAATTGAGTATAAGATTTTAACTTTCAAGTCCTTCAACCGAGTGTTTGTGTTTTTGCGTTGCAATTGCGTTATTCCGAGTACTTTATTATTCATCTCTAAATTAATTACAATTGTGTGTATTAGGCAATGACACGAACATTAATTTTACTTCAAGTTATGTGAATTCTTAAGGTAATGACTTAATTTCAGCTTGGTGCTATTTTAGTCACTATATTGCAAGATTGTGTCGTGACTCTTTCGACTAAAGTGTACTTATGTAGACAATTTGAAAACTTAAAAGGTCTTATTTTTGATAACATTGTACATTTTTATTGATAATTTCAATCACTGTATAATGTATTTGACCTGATCGAATTAGTCCATTCGATTTTGACATTAATTCTCAGAATTTGACTTTATCCTGAAAGAAAAGTAATCTCAAGTGTAGGAACTCATTTTCGTGGAAGCAAATTGCCATCTAAAAATCTAAATCAGATGGAATAGCACGTAAACCTTAATCAGAAAAGGTTCGCTTCATTCGTTTCTGTTAATCATAGCGATGTAGCATCAATTGGCGTAGGTACTTATACTGTGGTTACTTTAGGAAAATAAAATGATGTATAAAACCGTACCATTTTCGAAATAATTTAAACTACCGGTCAGGGGCCCGATTTTTGAGTGTCGAACGCTCGAATTCTCACTCGCCATCTGTCAAAACATCATAGTATTTTGACTGGGGGGCTAGCGTAACATGCATCTCGTCTCTTCTCGCGCTCGACATAGGCTACCTGTCACTGTCTGATGAATGCTGTCAAAAAGTGACAGGTAGCTTATCTCGCGCGCGAATAGATACGGAATGCATGTTGTGCTAGACTGCTAGAGGGGCAGATCTCGAGTGAAAATTCGAGCGTTCGAAACTCAAAAATCGGCCCCCTGGTCAAAGGCACCCCCCAGGGATGTTGACTCAAAATTTATTAATACTCCATACGAAAGAATACATAAAACTATCCCAAAAAGTGAAAATCCTATTCAAATATCTCAAAAAATAACGAAACTACAACCGGTAGAATGTTTTTAGTTAGAGAGAGAAAACGCTACAGGTCAGTGACGTCACTGACCTCGAGCGCCATAGTGAATGACGATCGTTCAATACAACGGGGCGTTTTGCGGAAAAGGGACAGAAAATGCCCCCTCTTAAAACTTTGAAGACTTATAATTATGTAATTATTTATTCTTTTGGATTACTTTTTTCACTATTTGATAGAGAATTTGATCCTTTTTCGAGAAAATTCGGATTCATTGATTTTCTTATTTGGTGTCAACATCCCTATTAAAGAGACCCCGAATTCAGAATTGTTATTATATTTTCGTTTATTTCTTTTTATTATAAATTACTATTTTTCCGGGTGTGATTTCCATTTAATAATCCAATCTCGAATGCTAATTAATATAAATTATTAAGCTTATTATTGGGATCGGGAACTAGACGCCATTTGTATAGGGTAGCATTTAACGAACCACCAAATTAATTGCCGAATGATGCCCTAAAAAATTACATTTGATTACCAAAAATACTAGATTCGCACCAAATTTTCAACCCCATTTAAATATAAAGTGCAACTCGAAGAAGTAACATGTCGATAACCTATTAAATTAAATTGTTACCAAATAAATTAGTCTCTACCCAAAAATACTTAATGATCACCTAATTTCAAACACCAAATTTCATATAATTCGCATCCAAATATAACTGGGATCGTAATCCTATTAAAATTAATTACACCCAAATAATTCTTTCGATACCCAGAAATACTACATGATCACCTAATTTCAAGCGTCATTTGTTTCATCAAATTAATATCTAGTCTATAATACCGGATCTACGCAATGTAAGAAACGCAAGCGTCATGTTTCGGATTCATCGAGCGACATGTGTCGGACCGACACGCGACATGTTCGGGCTCATCGAGCGACATGTTTCGGACTCACACGCGACATGTTTCGGATCCAGCGACATGTCTCGGACCCATCGAGCGACATGTGGGTGTCATCGAGCGACATGTTTCGGACTCACACGCGACATGTTTCGGATCCAGCGACATGTCTCGGACCCATCGAGCGACATGTTTCGGACTCACACGCGACATGTTTCGGATCCAGCGACATGTCTCGGACCCATCGAGCGACATGTTGGGGTCATCAAGCGACATGTTTCGGACTCACACGCGACATGTTTCGGATCCAGCGACATGTCTTGGACCCATCGAGTGACATGTTGGAGTCATCGAGCGACATGTGTCGGACCGACACGCGACATGTTCGGGCTCATCGAGCGACATGTTTCGGACTCACACGCGACATGTTTCAGATCCAGCGACATGTCTCGGACCCATCGAGCGACATGTTGGGGTCATCGAGCGACATGTTTCGGACTCACACGCGACATGTTTCGGATCCAGGGACATGTCTCGGACCCATCGAGCGACATGTTGGGGTCATCGAGCGACATGTTTCGGACTCACACGCGACATGTTTCGGATCCAGCGACATGTCTCGGACCCATCGAGCGACATGTTGGAGTCATCGAGCGACATGTTTCGGACTCACACGCGACATGTTTCGGATCCAGGGACATGTCTCGGACCCATCGAGCGACATGTTGGGGTCATCGAGCGACATGTTTCGGACTCACACGCGACATGTTTCAGATCCAGCGACATGTCTCGGACCCATCGAGCGACATGTTGGAGTCATCGAGCGACATGTTTCGGACTCACACGCGACATGTTTCGGATCCAGCGACATGTCTCGGACCCATCGAGCGACATGTTGGGGTCATCGAGCGACATGTGTCGGACCGACATGCGACATGTTCGGGCTCATCGAGCGACATGTTTCGGACTCACACGCGACATGTTTCGGATCCAGCGACATGTCTCGGACCCATCGAGCGACATGTTGGGATCATCGAGCGACATGTTTCGGACTCACACGCGACATGTTTCGGATCCAGCGACATGTCTCGGACCCATCGAGCGACATGTTGGAGTCATCGAGCGACATGTTTCGGACTCACTCGCGACATGTTTCGGATCCAGCGACATGTCTCTGACCCATCGAGCGACATGTTGGGGTCATCGAGCGACATGTTTCGGACTCACACGCGACGTTGTGGTTACCGAGTAACATGTTTTGGACTAACACGCGACATGTTCGGGCTCATTAAGCGACATGTTTCGGATCCAGCGACATGTCTCGGACCCATCGAGCGACATGTTGGGGTCATCGAGCGACATGTTGGGGTCATCGAGCGACATTTTGGGGTCATCGAGCGACATGTTTCGGACTCACACGCGACATGTTCGGGCTCATCAAGCGACATGTTTCGGACGCATCCAGCGACATGTTTCGGATCCAGCGACATGTCTCGGACCCATCGAGCGACATGTTGGGGTCATCGAGCGACATGTTTCGGACTTACACGCGACATGTCTCGGACCCATCGAGCGACATGTTGGTGTCATCGAGCGACATGTTTCGGACTCACACGCGACATGTTTCGGATCCAGCGACATGTCTCGGACCCATCGAGCGACATGTTGGGGTCATCGAGCGACATGTTTCGGACTCACACGCGACATGTTTCGGATCCAGCGACATGTCTCGGACCCATCGAGCGACATGTTGGGGTCATCGAGCGACATGTTTCGGACTCACACGCGACATGTTTCGGATCCAGCGACATGTCTCTGACCCATCGAGCGACATGTTGGGGTCATCGAGCGACATGTTTCGGACTCACACGCGACGTTGTGGTTACCGAGTGACATGTTTTGGACTAACACGCGACATGTTCGGGCTCATCAAGCGACATGTTTCGGATCCAGCGACATGTCTCGGACCCATCGAGCGACATGTTGGGGTCATCGAGCGACATTTTGGGGTCATCGAGCGACATGTTTCGGACTCACACGCGACATGTTCGGGCTCATTAAGCGACATGTTTCGGACGCATCCAGCGACATGTTTCGGATCCAGCGACATGTCTCGGACCCATCGAGCGACATGTTGGAGTCATCGAGCGACATGTTTCGGACTCACACGCGACATGTTCTGGCTCATCCAACGACATGTTTCGGACTCAACAGGTGGTGGTTCTGGCGCTTCGCCGGCCGCTACCGCGGCACGCTCGCTTCGCTCGCTCGGCTCGCGCGTTGTATATATATATATATATATATATATAACACATTTTGAGTCCGAAATATGTCGCTTGATGAGCCCGAACATGTCGCGTGTTAGTCAGATGACCCCAACATGTCGCTCGATGGGTCCGAGACATGTCGCTGGATCCGAAACATGTCGCGTGTGAGTCCGAAACATGTCGCTCGATGACCCCAACATGTCGCTCGATGGGTCCGAGACATGTCGCTGTATCCGAAACATGTCGCGTGTGAGTCCGAAACATGTCGCTCGATGACCACAACATGTCGCTCGATGGGTCCGAGACATGTCGCTGAATCCGAAACATGTCGCGTGTGAGTCCGAAACATGTCGCTCGATGACCCCAACATGTCGTTCGATGGGTCCGAGACATGTCGCTGGATCCGAAACATGTCGCTGGATGCGTCCGAAACATGTCGCTTGATGAGCCCGAACATGTCGCGTGTTAGTCCGAAACATGTCGCTCGATGACTCCAGCATGTCGCTCGATGGGTCCGAGACATGTCGCTGGATCCGAAACATGTCGTTGTGTGAGTCCGAAACATGTCGCTCGATGACCCCAACATGTCGCTCGATGGGTCCGAGACATGTCGCTGGATCCGAAACATGTCGCGTGTGAGTCCGAAACATGTCGCTCGATGACCCCAACATGTCACTCGATGGGTCCGAGACATGTCGCTGGATCCAAAACATGTCGCGTGTGAGTCCGAAACATGTCGCTCGATGACCCCAACATGTCGCTCGATGGGTCCGAGACATGTCGCTGGATCCGAAACATGTCGCGTGTGAGTCCGAAACATGTCGCTCGATGAGCCCGAACATGTCGCGTGTCGGTCCGACACATGTCGCTCGATGACTCCAACATGTCGCTCGATGGGTCCGAGACATGTCGCTGGATCCGAAACATGTCGCGTGTGAGTCCGAAACATGTCGCTCGATGACCCCAACATGTCGCTCGATGGGTCCGAGACATGTCGCTGGATCCGAAACATGTCGCGTGTGAGTCCGAAACATATCGCTCGATGACCCCAATATGTCGCTCGATGGGTCCGAGACATGTCGCTGGATCCGAAACATGTCGCTGGATGCGTCCGAAACATGTCGCTTGACGAGCCCGAACATGTCGCGTGTTAGTCCGAAACATGTCGCTCGATGACTCCAACATGTCGCTCGATGGGTCCGAGACATGTCGCTGGATCCGAAACATGTCGTTGTGTGAGTCCGAAACATGTCGCTCGATGACCCCAACATGTCGCTCGATGGGTCCGAGACATGTCGCTGGATCCGAAACATGTCGCGTGTGAGTCCGAAACATGTCGCTCGATGACCCCAACATGTCACTCGATGGGTCCGAGACATGTCGCTGGATCCAAAACATGTCGCGTGTGAGTCCGAAACATGTCGCTCGATGACCCCAACATGTCGCTCGATGGGTCCGAGACATGTCGCTGGATCCGAAACATGTCGCGTGTGAGTCCGAAACATGTCGCTCGATGACCCCAACATGTCGCTCGATGGGTCCGAGACATGTCGCTGGATCCGAAACATGTCGCGTGTGAGTCCGAAACATATCGCTCGATGACCCCAATATGTCGCTCGATGGGTCCGAGACATGTCGCTGGATCCGAAACATGTCGCTGGATGCGTCCGAAACATGTCGCTTGACGAGCCCGAACATGTCGCGTGTTAGTCCGAAACATGTCGCTCGATGACTCCAACATGTCGCTCGATGGGTCCGAGACATGTCGCTGGATCCGAAACATGTCGTTGTGTGAGTCCGAAACATGTCGCTCGATGACCCCAACATGTCGCTCGATGGGTCCGAGACATGTCGCTGGATCCGAAACATGTCGCGTTTGAGTCCGAAACATGTCGCTCGATGACCCCAACATGTCGCTCGATGGGTCCGAGACATGTCGCTGGATCCGAAACATGTCGCGTGTGAGTCCGAAACATGTCGCTCGATGATCCCAACATGTCGCTCGATGGGTCTGAGACATGTCGCTGGATCCGAAACATGTCGCGTGTGAGTCCGAAACATGTCGCTCGATGAGCCCGAACATGTCGCGTGTCGGTCCGACACATGTCGCTCGATGACTCCAACATGTCGCTCGATGGGTCCGAGACATGTCGCTGGATCCGAAACATGTCGCGTGTGAGTCCGAAACATGTCGCTCGATGACCCCAACATGTCGCTCGATGGGTCCGAGACATGTCGTTGGATCCGAAACATGTCGCGTGTGAGTCCGAAACATGTCGCTCGATGACCCCAACATGTCGCTCGATGGGTCCGAGACATGTCGCTGGATCCGAAACATGTCGCGTGTGAGTCCGAAACATGTCGCTCGATGACCCCAACATGTCGCTCGATGGGTCCGAGACATGTCGCTGGATCCGAAACATGTCGCGTGAGAGTCCGAAACATGTCGCTCGATGACCCCAACATGTCGCTCGATGGGTCCGAGACATGTCGCTGGATCCGAAACATTTCGCTGGATGCGTCCGAAACATGTCGCTTGACGAGCCCGAACATGTCGCGTGTTAGTCCGAAACATGTCGCTTGATGACTCCAACATGTCGCTCGATGGGTCCGAGACATGTCGCTGGATCCGAAACATGTCGTTGTGTGAGTCCGAAACATGTCGCTCGATGACCCCAACATGTCGCTCGATGGGTCCGAGACATGTCGCTGGATCCGAAACATGTCGCGTGTGAGTCCGAAACATGTCGCTCGATGACCCCAACATGTCGCTCGATGGGTCCGAGACATGTCGCTGGATCCGAAACATGTCGCGTGTGAGTCCGAAACATGTCGCTCGATGACCCCAACATGTCACTCCATGGGTCCGAGACATGTCGCTGGATTCGAAACATGTCGCGTGTGAGTCCGAAACATGTCGCTCGATGACCCCAACATGTCGCTTGATGGGTCCGAGACATGTCGCTGGATCCGAAACATGTCGCTGGATGCGTCCGAAACATGTCGCTTGACGAGCCCGAACATGTCGCGTGTTAGTCCGAAACATGTCGCTTGATGACTCCAACATGTCGCTCGATGGGTCCGAGACATGTCGCTGGATCCGAAACATGTCGTTGTGTGAGTCCGAAACATGTCGCTCGATGACCCCAACATGTCGCTCGATGGGTCCGAGACATGTCGCTGGATCCGAAACATGTCGCGTTTGAGTCCGAAACATGTCGCTCGATGACCCCAACATGTCGCTCGATGGGTCCGAGACATGTCGCTGGATCCGAAACATGTCGCGTGTGAGTCCGAAACATGTCGCTCGATGATCCCAACATGTCGCTCGATGGGTCCGAGACATGTCGCTGGATCCGAAACATGTCGCGTGTGAGTCCGAAACATGTCGCTCGATGAGCCCGAACATGTCGCATGTCGGTCCGACACATGTCGCTCGATGACCCCAACATGTCGCTCGATGGGTCCGAGACATGTCGCTGGATCCGAAACATGTCGCGTGTGAGTCCGAAACATGTCGCTCGATGACCCCAACATGTCGCTCGATGGGTCCGAGACATGTCGCTGGATCCGAAACATGTCGCTTGATGAGCCCGAACATGTCGCGTGTTAGTCCAAAACATGTCACTCGGTAACCACAACGTCGCGTGTGAGTCCGAAACATGTCGCTCAATAATTAATTTGAATGTATTAACTACAATATAGCTTGTAATGTGTATAATATTTGGACGTAATTCTAATAACAAATGATGCACGAGATTTGGTGGTAGTTTAGTATTTTTGGTGGTACTTGAGATTTTTTTGATGCGATTATAAAATTTCAGGGAACGCAATAAGTAAAATAGCTGCTACTGCTGGAATAATAGGTATGAGTGGTTAGGTAATCTGAAATTGATGGTCGATACATTTTTTTGAGTGTTCAGCCTTATTTTAGGGTTCGAAAATTTGGTGATATCAAAAGTTATTTAGGTGATCATTTTATTTGTTCCCATTTGTATATAAGGAGGGTCCTGGGCCCAGTCATCAGTCAGTATGAATCACTGCTCATCAAGCCCTTGCGAAACCCTGCGGCCGATAATTTGATATTGTGCCGTACAATGAAATGTCAACGTTGCTTTATGAAGACATGCCTATCATTCATGTTGTCGGAAAGCTTCGGTGCTTTGACGATATTGAGAAAGGGTCAGCCGCTTAGATGATTATACTTCCCTACGCTAGAGATAGCATACAAGTTTCTTTGTTTAGGGCCTGTGACCATACCAAAGATTAGGCACACCGCATAGAAGACAGACACAGAATAGTATATTTATTTATTTATTTTTATTTATTCGGAGATAAAACAGAAACATGCAAACAAAATAGGTGGCATTTACATAAAAACACAATATAGATAAGATGTTTCCCTAAACATATCTCACTGAGAACATAATTAGCGTTAAAATTTAAAACCTTACAAAATGCAAACAATTCTTGAACTAAAATTATATCTAAAATGGTCGGAGAAGTTGACGCCACCTTCCGCCATTTATAATAGTACTAGCTTTTGCCCGCGACTTCGTCAGCGTAGAACTCGGTCATCACGTTAGAATGTTATTTCATTCTTCCATTTCTTGCGCTTACCTAGTTATCTCTCTTCCATTCTAACTTAAACCCCGTTAAGGGATGATTTCCGGGATAAAAGTATCCTATGTCCTTCCCTAGGACTCAAACTATATCCATACCAAATTTCATCTAAATCGGTTGAGCATTTTAAGGGGAAACAGGCAGACAGAGCTACTTTCGCATGTATAACCCGCCCCGGTTTCGCACGGGTAGTCCAGTTTTAAACAACAACAAACAACAACAAATACGTACTCTTTATTGCACACCTCAATTAAAGGACACAGATCAGGATCACAGGGAGAGGATTTTTTATGATTTAAATTTATTTATCTAAGCTTTTTCCCGCGACTTCATTCGCGTGAATATCCATATAAACTTCTACACCGGCTGTCTCGCCAAACATTGCGCACGCCGTCTCAATGCGCCCACATGAAACACATGACTGAGGACAAAATATATATTAAGAAGCAAGTAGATGAAAACGCGCGCGAGCGGAGCGAGCGCGAAATTTTTCGGATATTCTGATACGGGTGTGGAAAATACTTCATACGCATCAAGTAATGAAGACGAAAACGCGAGCGCAGCGAGCGCGAATTCTTTCAAACATTACGATGCAGGTGTGCAAAAGACTTCAAACGCACCAAGTAATGTAGATGAAAACGCGAGCGTAGCGAGCGCAAAATGAAAAAAAAAGAACATTATGATGCAGGTGCGGAAAATACCTACTTCATACGCATCAAGTAATGAAGATAAAAACGCGAGCGTAGTGAGTGCGAAATGTTTCGAACATTATGATGCAGGCACGGAAAAGATTTCACACGCATCAACTAATGTAGATGAAAACGCGAGCGTAGGGCGCGCGAAAATTTTCGAACATTATGATGTAGGTGCGGAAAATACTTTATACTCATCAAGTAATGTAGTTGAAAACGCGAGCGCAGCGAGCGCGAAATTCTTGAACATTAATATGCAGCTGCGGAAAAAACTTCATACGCATCAAGAAATGAAGAAAATCGCGAGCGTAGTGAGCCCAAAATGTTTTGATGCAGGTGAGGAAAATACTTCATACGCATCAACTATTATGTCGATGAAAACGCGAGCGTAGGGCGCGCGAAAATTATCGAACATTATGACGTAGGTGCGGAAAATACTCATCAAGTAATGTAGATGAAAACGCGAGCGCAGCGAGCGCGAAATTTTTCGAACATTCTGATGCAGGTGCCGAAAAGACTTCATACGCATCAACTACAATGTAGATGAAAACGCGAGCGTACGGCGCGCGAAAATTTTCGAACATTATGATGTAGGTGCGGAAAATGCTCATCAAGTAATGGAGAAGATAACGCGAGCGCAGCGAGCGCGAAATTTTTCGAACATTATGATGCAGGTGCGGAAAATACTTCATACTCATCAAGTAATGTGTATGAAAACGCGAACGTAGCGAGCGCGAAATATTTCGAACATTATGATGCCGGTGCGGTAATAATTCATACGCATCAAGTCATGCAGATGAAAACGCGAGCGTAGCGAGCGCGAATTCTTTCAAACATTACGATGCAGGTGTGCAAAAGACTTCATACGCACCAAGTAATGTAGATGAAAAAGCGAGCGTAGCGCGCGCTAACGTTTTTGAACATTATGATGCAGGTGCGGAAAAGAATTCAAACGCATCAAGTAATGTAGATGAAAAAGCGAGCGTAGCGCGCGCTAACGTTTTTGAACATTATGATGCAGGTGCGGAAAATAATTCCTACGCGTCAAGTAATGTAGATAAAAAAGCGAGTGCGAAATGATTCGAACATTATGATGCAGGTACGGAAAGTACTTCATACGCATCAAGCAATGTAGATGATTGAACAAAAAGAAATTGTTGACCTATCAAATGGCTTTGTAAAGAGGTGTTTGAATAGATATTTTTTTGTTCATAAATTAGTGGAATACCTTTCAAAGTTCAAAGTGCTTTATTGTAAAACATAGGTATAACTGAATACCTACTTTGGTCTGTTCTTTCACTTTCGAAGATGGAGTAGAGGCCTAGGTCGATAGCGCACCCACCCTGGTTGCTTCTAAGGGTTATGTGATTTTCTGAGAATTGTTTTTTTTTGCTTCCTATCCGCCTATAACTTTCGAATTTGATCATGTACTTGAAGCACAAAATAAAGAATATACAGAAGGTCCGTTCCCGCCGTTCTTGAAAATACATACCTAAACTACAGGGTTGCTTCTGTATTGATTCTGAATTTTAAAAAGGAGCAGATAAATTAAAAATTCTTCAACATGACATTTAAATATGAACCAGCGTATCTTGGTAAAAAACCGGCCAAGTGCGAGTCGGACTTCGCACATTTAGGGTTCCGAATCAACCTCAAAAATATGATTTATTCATATATTAGTATTTGTTGTTAAAATATACGTAATATTGAACATTGTCACCAAATTTCAAGTTCATAGGTCAATGAGAAGTCTAAAAATTCTTCGGAACAAATTTTGTGACATACGACGGACGGACGGACGGACGTCTGGGCGACACCAATAGGGTTCCGTTTTGACCCTTCGGGTACGGAACCCTAATAAATTGATGCGTGACCCGCTGCGAGTTGTGACTTGTGACCGGCGGCGGTCGAGAGCGCCAACAAAAATATACCTAATTAATTAGGTACCTACTTAACTAAACCATAGTACTACTTAAATACTGGCGTTTTACCAGCGAACGATAAGATGAATGTGTAATGGTTGATCGTCGTTATCAAAGCGGCAAGTTTCAAAAAATTACCTACCTACCTAGGTACCTATTGTAACTACCAAAATGAGAAAACCGTTTTATTTACCTTTCAATATCGTTTGAAAATTTGAAGAAAGTGTAGGCACCGTTTTTTGTTGTATTTAAGTGTATTTAAACAATAAAATACATTCCAACTGTAATAATATCGGTTATTCATTTTGACGTACGTGACATAAACTATCTACGTAGCGGCGAGGACGTCAAGTGATCAACGCGCGCACAACTAGCACTCGCGACGCGACAGTGACAGTCGCGACTAAGCTAGTCCGAAATCAACCGAGAATGCCTGTAAATGTTACGTCATTGTGCGTGCGGCGAAAATGGCACTTTGTACTGAGCGGACTCTCTGCTCCGGCGCGCGCCGCCGCTATTTACTTTGTGCTTGAAGTTTATTGTTACGTAGATATATTTTACTAACGAATACCAATATACCCTAAATTTATGTTTGTTACGCGCTGAACGTATTTTATACATTTTGCTGACGGAAAACGCAACTAATCGGCACCTCGAAGAACCTCAATGACACCCATATCGATTATTAAGAAAAGTAAATAAGTAAATGTCCGCCATCTTCGATTTGAAAATGGATATCATTCTTGTAATGAGCACCTCAAAAAACAATATTTTATACAAAAATGCGCATACCTAATATATAGGTACATGTCGCAAGTGCTACCATGCAACCGAGAGCCCGCCGCTCTGCGTAGGTACCCTCCATCGAAAACAAAAAAAAACCGAGGTTTCGTAGTAAGGTGTGTGAATATTGATAGAGACTGACTGACCAACATAATTAGATATCTCATTTCAAACAGTTAATATGGTTTGAGGGACTTTTGTATTTTTGTCTTTAGCCCTGAGAGGCAGAGGTATTGTTATTTCACCCCCCATTTTTTCAAATACTATCTGTTTATTATAAAATGTTTGAATGGGGTTCTATTTACTTTGCGTCTATGTATATACTTACCAATTTTCAAGCCTGTAAATCATGAACTGAAAGACTTCTCATACAAAGTTTAACCCCTCTTTTCACCCCCTTTCATCCCTATCCTATATGATTTTTATAGCCTATAACCTGGCCAAAGATCCAATAAACATATTAGTGAAGGCTGTATTAAAATCCATTCGCTAGTTTTCGCGTGATAGTTAGACAAATAAACAGACAGACAAACAGACAAACAGACATACAGACAAACAGACAAACAGACACGAATTCTAAAAACAGTTGAAACGTGTTCTGTTATCGATTCTTAGACCCCTCCATCGATTTTTTTACTAATATCTTCAATGTACAGATTTTCGACCCTCTTCTGCTTTATTATATGTATAGATTATATACAGAACGGACACGATCCCCCCGCACCGAGGGCAGTTACCTCGTCCCTGAGAGACCCAGGCGTTACGATCGGGTGCCGTCGCGCCTCGCGATTCGCACGCGCTACGCACTCGCGCAAACAATTGACGCGTGTGCCGACAGCGCACGCACACATACTTACCCACAGCGCTCACTTTCCTTCCCGTGTCACCCCATTGACATAGACTTACTTATACATAGACCAATTGCGTATAACTGACCAGTCACTTTAACATCGAACGATGGTCGATTGACATGTGATCCTACGCTTTACCCGACACTACCCTAATAATTAAACCAACATGACACGTTGAAAAAATGACTAGGTTTTGGCCCTAATGTAATATTAGTATGAGCAGCCCAGCTAGCAGCTAGATGGTCATGAACGGCCCAAATCGCACCATTAAACATTATATTAATTCTAGTTTCAATTGTGTGTGTCCTTCGAACCGGATTAAATTTCCAAATCAATTAAAATTGTTATTCCTTGCAGTATGAATACAAATACGACGTGGAAGACCAAGAGAAGGCTCTTTTCTTCGGAGCCAACGAAGCTGGCGATGCCCAAGGAAAAGTCAACGGCGGTTACAAAGTATTGCTTCCCGACGGCAGACTTATGACCGTCGAATACACTGTTGAGGGAGACAGCGGATTCGTGCCGAAAATCAGCTTTGAGGACAACGCTAACCCCTTCGGCAAAGGCAAATAAGTAAAATATTACGTAATTAATCCGACCAAATGATAAATAACTCCGAAGAATTGTACGGTACTTTCTATGCTTTAAGACCTATTTTGTTATAGAATTTTTACTACATTACATTGCGGGACTCCGGGAGCAAAGTCCGACGAGTCCGATCAAACCCTGTAATGTCTAATGTAGTGAAAATTGTATGCGAGTTCTTACACTATGTAAGTGGACTTTATTGTCATTTGTGAGCCTTTATTGTCAAGAACGGAACAGGAACGGAAGAAACTACGTGTTTCAATTTCCTCAAGTGTACATTTCGATGATCTAGTTGTTTTGGTCGGCTATTAGATAAATACAACTCCCAGTACAGTCTGTTCTCAAGATTCCATGAATTAACGATGTTAGAATGTGGCCGAGTAATATTATCGTTAGTCAATAAAATGTTTATTTTTTATGCCTACAAAGTACGTAAAAATTAATTTATATTTTACACATTTAGTCAGAAATGTGATAGCATTTATGTATCGAAAATGTATTGTAAGCTGTTTGATAAGATCTCTAATCTGGACATTTATGTGAAATTGAATGAGACTAATTATTCAAAAATCGCCCGAAATGAAACAGGAACATTTCGTTCTATTATTTTTTTACTTGATACTCCTCATTGTCATTGTCTCTATAGTCTAGCCTAACCGTGAATCCAAATTAAACATATAAAGACCTCAATTGTAATTTAAAAAATCCGGTTGTTTCTTTTATATAACCACTTTTATTTTTTTATTTCTTTGCCGTAGTTTTGCGGACTTCTGTAGTCATTGTTTTATTTTTAATATTTTGTATAAAAAATGTTTAATTGGATGCTAAGCAATTGTAAAAAAAGTTACCAATTCTGTGATTCAATTAGGAAATAGTTAAGGCCACTATTGCCATTAGTTTTAAGGAATTTTATTATTAGTGTATAATTTTGTATATGACTATTGTTTTATCATCGATCATGTAGATTATGTATACAATAAATACTAACGATGATATTTATATGTTTTTAATTTCCTTTAGGCAATTAAACTAAAATCGTCCAAAAAAATAGGCCCAAATAAGCGTATACGTTTTTTTGGGCATATCTGATTGATAATGTGTTGATAATGTTACAGAAAACACGTGCAGGAACGTAAACAAAGTAATTAAGTCTTTAACACCTCGTAATGGAATAATACTACCTATAGTACGTCATAGCATAGACAGACGCTGTAGTATTGACTGAGGTTTCATGAACATGTTGCAGAGATGCGGGAAGTGAGCGAAAAACAAAGGGTGTCTCTTTCAATCGATATATCGCCTTAAAAACTTACAATAAATAGGTGTTACAGTACCTATGTAGCTAGACAAAACTAATTGTTTAGTTTGACTGTGGAGTCGACTACTATTATAAATAAATATATATACAAAAAGGAAGTATTTATATATAGTTAAGTTGTTTCAGTGGATTTACCATATTATTTCGATGTTAAATATCTTTTTTCTACTTTGGTAAAAGTTTAAAATTTTCAACTCATTGTGATATTTTGATGGTTTACTATCCATAAAGTGACACCACGTTACAGATTTTAACATGTGTCAAATAGTCAATTACCTACCTTGTCCTGGAGGCGGGTCATGATGACGGCGGTGGCGTGGCGGTCGAACTGCGGCCGGCCCGCGCGGCCCAACATCTGCAGCACCGTGCCCGCGCCGTACTCCTGACGGTGACGGGGGAACGTTGAGGATATTGGTTCACGTGCCAGGCTTCCATAAAAACTGGGGTCTGGCTCACAAACACTTGAAAGTTGGAAGGTCACGTGGCAGGCTTCCGTAAAAACTAGGGTCTGGCTCATAAACACTTGAAAATTGGAAGGTCACGTGCCAGGCTTCCGTAAAAACTAGGGTCTGGCTCACAAACACTTGAAAGTTGGAAGGTCACGTGGTAAGCTTCCGTAAAAACTAGGGCCTGGCTCACAAACACTTGAAAATTGGAAGGTCACGTGGCAGGCTTCCGTAAAAACTAGGGTCTGGCTCATAAACACTTGAAAATTGGAAGGTCACGTGCCAGGCTTCCGTAAAAACTAGGGTCTGGCTCATAAACACTTGAAAATTGGAAGGTCACGTGGCAGGCTTCCGTAAAAACTAGGGTCTGGCTCACAAACACTTGAAAGTTGGAAGGTCACGTGGTAAGCTTCCGTAAAAACTAGGGTCTGGCTCATAAACACTTGAAAGTTGGAGGATCACGTGGCAAGCTTCCGTAAAAACTAGGGTCTGGCTCACAAACACTTGAAAGTTGGAAGGTAACGTGGCAGGCTTCCGTAAAAACTAGGGTCTGGCTAATAAACACTTGAAAATTGGAAGGTCACGTGCCAGGTTTCCGTAAAAACTAGGGTCTGGCTCACAAACACTTGAAAGTTGGAAGGTCACGTGGTAAGCTTCCGTAAAAACTAGGGCCTGGCTCACAAACACTTGAAAATTGGAAGGTCACGTGGCAGGCTTCCGTAAAAACTAGGGTCTGGCTCATAAACACTTGAAAATTGGAAGGTCACGTGCCAGGCTTCCGTAAAAACTAGGGTCTGGCTCATAAACACTTGAAAATTGGAAGGTCACGTGGCAGGCTTCCGTAAAAACTAGGGTCTGGCTCACAAACACTTGAAAGTTGGAAGGTCACGTGGTAAGCTTCCGTAAAAACTAGGGTCTGGCTCATAAACACTTGAAAGTTGGAGGATCACGTGGCAAGCTTCCGTAAAAACTAGGGTCTGGCTCACAAACACTTGAAAGTTGGAAGGTAACGTGGCAGGCTTCCGTAAAAACTAGGGTCTGGCTAATAAACACTTGAAAATTGGAAGGTCACGTGCCAGGTTTCCGTAAAAACCATCTGGCTTATAAACACTTGAAAATACAAAAGTCATTCCCCCTGTGGTCAATAGTGAACGGCTTATGTGCATGTGGAATTAGGTACCTAGACCTAGAGAGTCCATACTTTAGGATGCAAATATACTGCGGTAACGCTATTGGGGTGATGATGATGTTAATGAAGAAGATTTGAAGAGTTGTAGAACGCAGATAGACTGGTTGAAGATCTTGATGACTACCTGGGTTTCAGTACTCAGGGGTTGTTCCGTAGTGCAATTAATAAAATAAGAATTTGTTACATTATCTTACTTATTAGGCGGTTGTCACACTGCTGCGGTTTCCGCACAACGGTGCGGTGTGCGAGCGAGACAGCGCTATGCGAATATATAGCGGTGTCCCGCTCACACTGCGGAAACCGCACCAGTGTGACAACCGCCTTACATACTCCAAGAACAAAATGTTGCAGTTAATGAATTTCGCTACTAAAGGAGTAGATATAGGATAAATAGTACATTACTTAACAAGGGCGGTAAAACAAAGAATGTCTCAGATCGCAGGTATTTGACGCCCGAGCCGAAGGCAAGGGCGATAAATATGCGATCTGAGGCTTTCTTTATTACCGCTCGTGTTAAGTACAAAATTTTATGTCACCCCCTGGCCAGGAAGTGTGATTTCCAACGCGCGGGGCGTGCGGTTATTGCCACTTTATGGCCAGGTGTGACATAAATATTATTATATCGTCATTGGAACATATCCTGTGGGATAAATTACAAATTTGATTAAAATTCTTTGTCCAGTGTATGGGAGAATCACACGACTTACCTGATAAGCTCCGTTAACATATTGCTGCGTATTCTTCACGATTACAAGGTGAGCCGGCAAATTCACACCCATTGCTGAAATCAAAATTATAATATCAATATAAGGTGTGGTTATTTCGACGGTTAAAATTTCGTAAAAACAGGAATTCATGAATGGGTCATAAAGAGATTTAGGTTCGCATCTTTCCTGTGCAGCATCGTGAAAGGTGGCACGAGGCTGCGCAGGATCGGGAACGGTGGCGAGCTCTCGTTTCGGAGGCCAAGATCCTCTTTGGGTCGCTGCGCCGTTAAAGTAATTAAGTAAGTCTTTCCTGTGGACATATTAAAAGTTAAGGGCTACAAAGCTTAATTTTAGATTGGACTAGTAACCCGCATCAACAGCGTCTCCGTTTCTATTAATCCACGTGATAAAAGCATAACTTACATGTTACATGCACATAAGCCGTTAACTATTGACCACAGAAGGGACGACTTTTGTTTTTTCAAGTCTTTATGACCCGAATATGCTGACTACATATTTTGCGTCTTTTCCTTATTATCACATAGTTGGGTACGAGAGGAATTTTAAGATACCTAATCCGAAAACTTCTACAAGAATGTCAAGAGAGTTACGTACATGTAACACTCACATAAATATCTTTAAATTTATAAAATTTCCATTAAGGGACGACGTCGACTTCTGGGACATCCTGTATATGTCCACAGGAAAGACGCGAACCTAAATTTGTTTATGACCCATCTACAAGTACAATGTGTGTGATGTATATGCATACCCAAGGTGGTGGTGGTGATGAGTATGGGCAGGTCCCTGTTGCGGAAGGCGCGCTCGATGCTGACCCGCTCCTCGTACAGCAGCCCCGCGTGGTGCACGCCCACGCCGCTCAGCGCCAGCGACTGGGACATGGGACATAGTACACGGGATATGGGACAAGAGGCATAGTACAAGGGACATGGGACATAGTACATGGGACATGGGACAAGAGGCATAGTACTAGGGACATGGGACATAGTACATGGGACATGGGACAAGGGGCATGGGATATGGGAAAAGAGGCATGGTACAAGGGACATGGGACATGGGAAAAGAGGCATGGTACAAGGGACATGGAACATGGGACAAGAGGCATGGGGCATGGGACAGCGACATGGGAAAAGAGGAATGGTACAAAGGATTTGGGACAAGAGGCATGGTTCAAGGGGAATGGGACATGGGACAACACCAGCTCAGTTCGACACCTAGCACCCCCATAAGTAACTTGACAAAAACCAAGGCTTTATATTACTAAAACGTTCCCCCAACGCTAAGGACCGTGCCGTGACATCATGTCCTATTCTCGCTGACCAGACTCCTCCATAGGCAAAACTTTACAAGCGTAAATTTCGAGTAAAACTTCAACAGATAATTCTGAGTTTGATAGTGTCGTGGACTTCCATAATCCACTTTGGTGTGTAGTTTCTATGGAATGACATTAGCATTAGGCGTAATTGACGACCGCTTTAGCTTAGTTGGTAGTGACCCTGCCTGCGAAGCTGGAGGTCCCGGATTCGAATCCCGGCCGGGGCATTTATTTGTGTGATGACCACAAATATTTGTTCTTGGGTCTTGGTTCTGATGTATTTAAGTATTTATTTATCTATATAAGTATGTATATCGTCGCTTAGTACCCATAGACCCCATAGTACAAGCTTTGCTTAGTTTGGGACTAGGTTGATTTGTGTAAGATTGTCCACAATTATTTTAATTAACGTCGATCGGTCTGAAATCGAAAATAGCAGCAACCCGCTTAATCATGGGCAGATGAAAATATAAGAACTCTTTTCCAGAATGTTTTTTGTTCAAAATTTTTCCTTAAATTACCTGTAACTTCTTATTCTTCAGCGTGGCTGCCAGTGCGGTGAGCTTCGCCTTCTGCTCCGCGCTAAATGAGACGGTGACCTCTCTAGCCAGAGCTTCCGCCGTGAGGATCACACTTTTCCGAGTGTTACAAAATATCTATAAATTGGAATTTTTCAGAAAAACAAGTGTGTAATTGACCGAGCTAGCATAGCGAGCCAAATGTTTCATCCGGATATTCTCCTCTACCAAATCATGAATTTTTTAGGCAGTTGTCACACTGCTGCGGTTTCCGCATCAATGTGACCTAAGCGCAATACAAGTCATTTAATCTGACTTTTTAAATTAAAAACCGGCCAAGTGCGTGTCGGGCCGAAACGTCGGGGTAGAAACCTTATAATATTTTTAAAAGAGCTATCCAACTAAACTCCCCTTTGGGGTTTGGCAGAAAAAAAAATTGCACCACCACTTTACACACTTATGTAGGGGAGGTACCTTAAAAAAAATATTATAAGATTTTATTCTACCGTTTTGTCGGCGTCATTGATATGTATAAGTACTCATGCCAAATTACAGCTTTCTAGTACTAACGGTTACTGAGAAAAACGGGGGTCGGACGGACGGACATGGCGAAACTATAAGGGTTCCTTGTTTACTACGGAACCCTAAAAATGGGATTGCTTTTTGCCAGCATCTAACCAGGGGGGGAAAGATGAAATTGACGGCGAAGCGTGTTCACCCAGAGGATGCCTATTTACTTCGTGCCTTAAAAAGGTACAGTTTATATCAACTCTGAAATATCGATGCCGGCAGAGAATTCCAAATCTTTGCAGTGCGCATTATAAAAGATGATGAAAAGTGCTTGGTTCTAGCAAGAGTAATTTCAACCAGGTAAAGACGGTAACCAGCCGTACGTCTGGATGTCCGATGGAAAAAGGGGGAAGGCGGTATGAGCTCATGGAGTTCCTAAATTTATCCATAAAGATGATGAATATTTATGTGTATAATTTTGGCTTATAAGTATTGGCTTTCTTTCTATACGGGTATTGATGAAGAAAACAGAACAAGTATAATTACCAGAGTAGGTTTCCCGTTATAGTATTTCTGTATGATTGGCCACAGTTTGTAATTAAGAATTAGGTCGAATTTGAATATGCTGGTGCCTTCCGCGCAAGGGTATCCTTCTACAACTCTCTGCAGCTTGACGGGGCGGCATTCTTCTCCAAATCTGCATTAGAAAGGTTTTCTACAGAAACATCATCATCCTCCTAGCGTTATCCCAGTACAGTTGCATCCTGAAGGATGCCGGACGCTATCTATACCCAAGATTTGGCGTAGGCACTAGTTTTTACGAAAGCGACTGCCATCTGACCTTCCAACCCCATCAAGGGAAAACCACACCTTATCGGGATTAGGCTTTGTCAAGTGAGTGGGCAACTTGACTGTTAGAAGTTCTCAAGCCGCCCGAAGGCCTCCAACTTGGCTTAACGACTGCTGCCATAGACAGCAACCGGGATCAACAGCTTAACGTGCCTTCCAAAGCACGGGAGTGCTCAGTTAGTAACCACTCAAAGCGGTCACCCATCCAAGTCCTGACCGCTGCCCACGTTGCTTAACCTTAGATACCGCAAGCGGTACGCAGGCGCCGCTGGGCCACGAGCGCTCCCCAAGAAAGGTTTTCTACAGAAACATTTTATTATAATTATATATGTTAGCTCAGGATTTTCTTCGCAAAGGAATACTAAGAGTGGGTGTAATCTGATTGTAGGAAAAGTTTGATAAGTTTCTATGAGCTGCCGACGCCATATTTAACGTTCGATCGATTTGGTATTGGTAACATAAGTTGGTGTCACTTTTGCCTTAAACATACATATATGATCAATACAATATGTATGTATGTATGTAATAACTTTATTGTACACAAAAAAAAACACAAAAAATACAAACAAATAAGGACATTTACAATAAATGATCAATACAATAAATGATATCTATCTATGGCTTTTCGCGTAATAGGCAGGAGACGTGTTAAGGACCTCGGAGTTTACTTTGAAATTTCACGTCAAGATTTAGCGGAAGCCCTAGTTTTACAGAAGTAACTCCTGGCTGACTTTTCAACCTACAAGAAAAACTATAGACTTCCAACGAGGTCTGAGACTGGTTTCGTCACGATATATTCCTTCCGGCTCGACGTCCTTTTGTCTCAGAAACTAACCTAGTATTAAGGTGGTGTGGAGGGGGTGGCAGCACTTTGACTCCTTTCCACGTCGTAAAAAGGAGAGAGACTTGGCTTGCTGGAGTCGGAGATTAAAAATCTGCTATTAAATAATAGTACATACAATACATACAATACATATATTTTCCTAAAATCATAACTGCTTTGTTCGCTTTTGCCGGAGTCGGGTATAGCTGCCGGCAAACATCTTGAACCTAACCTTGGGTGCGCAGGAGCGGATTTAATAACAAATCACGCTCCTGCGCAGGTCAATCAGATTGAAGAAGTTTGCCGGCAAGTGTATAAAGGGTGCAGCACGAGCACGTACTTATGGAAGACGGCGGGCTTGTCCCTGGTCCCGAGCCACCGCGCCACGTCGGCCGGGTTGCCGACGGTGGCGGAGGCGGCCACGAGCCGGGAGTGGCCTGATGCAGCACGTACTTATGGAAGACGGCGGGCTTGTCCCTGGTCCCGAGCCACCGCGCCACGTCGGCCGGGTTGCCGACGGTGGCGGAGGCGGCCACGAGCCGGGAGTGGCCTGATGCACCACGTACTTATGGAAGACGGCGGGCTTGTCCCTGGTCCCGAGCCACCGCGCCACGTCGGCCGGGTTGCCGACGGTGGCGGAGGCGGCCACGAGCCGGGAGTGGCCTGATGCAGCACGTACTTATGGAAGACGGCGGGCTTGTCCCTGGTCCCGAGCCACCGCGCCACGTCGGCCGGGTTGCCGACGGTGGCGGAGACGGCCACGAGCCGGGAGTGGCCTGATGCACCACGTACTTATGGAAGACGGCGGGCTTGTCCCTGGTCCCGAGCCACCGCGCCACGTCGGCCGGGTTGCCGACGGTGGCGGAGGCGGCCACGAGCCGGGAGTGGCCTGATGCAGCACGTACTTATGGAAGACGGCGGGCTTGTCCCTGGTCCCGAGCCACCGCGCCACGTCGGCCGGGTTGCCGACGGTGGCGGAGGCGGCCACGAGCCGGGAGTGGCCTGATGCAGCACGTACTTATGGAAGACGGCGGGCTTGTCCCTGGTCCCGAGCCACCGCGCCACGTCGGCCGGGTTGCCGACGGTGGCGGAGGCGGCCACGAGCCGGACCCGCGGCGACGACGACGGGCGGGGAGTGGCCTGATGGCCTTCGTGGATTTGCTTCTGAAGTTGTTCTATACGGTGCGCCGACTGCGCCGCCGTCTGCACAATACGGTAAAACTCATCATCCTCCTAGTGATATCCTCCCTACCTACCTCTACCTCTACCTCTACCTCTTTAGTTTATACCTCTTTAGTTTTTTTTAAAACAAAACACAAACGAATACTTTTGAGTTAGTCTTAATTTATTTATATGCCAAAAATGATTACCATCTAAAGGCCCCTCGCATTGTCTGCTGCTCAGTCAGCTGTCAGGCTGCTCGCATTGCCTTACAAAATGCGCCAAAATGATAGATAGATAAAAAAATATTGACAACCAAAATGAAATTTATTTTGTACCTTGTATTGAAGGATTGCGCTTAATACATTGAATGCGCTGTAAAGTAGACTGACCTATGTTAAATGGGCACTTCGTCAGGCTGTAAAGTGATCTGACCTATGCTAGATGGGTGCTTCATCAGGCTATAAAGTGAGCTGACCTATGCTAGATGGGTGCTTCATCAGGCTATAAAGTGAGCTGACCTATGCTAGATGGGTGCTTCATCAGGCTATAAAGTGAGCTGACCTATGCTAGATGGGTGCTTCATCAGGCTATAAAGTGAACTGACCTATGCTAGATGGGTGCTTCAACAGGCTATAAAGTGAACTGACCTATGCTAGATGGGTGCTTCATCAGGCTATAAAGTGAACTGACCTATGTTAGATGGGTGCTTCATCAGGCTATAAAGTGAACTGACCCATGCTAGATGGGCGCTTCGTCAGGCTGTAAAATGAACTAACCTCAACAGTCTTCATCCTGCTAACGACAGCTTCCAACACGGGTCCGCGGCTCTCGTCGTTGAGGATGTGCACTTCGTCGATGAGGAACAGCTTGATCATCTCCACCAGCCCGCGGTGGTCGCGCCAGCGACGGGTCAGCATGTCCCACTTCTCTGGCGTCGTTATTATCACTCTGGGACAACATTTATTTAAACTTCATTCATCATCATCATATCAGCCGAAAGACGTCCACTGCTGGACATAGGCCTCGCCCAAAGAGTGCCACAATGACCTCTCCTCACCCGCATCCAGCGGACTCCCGCGACCTTTACCATACCAGTTCATCAGTCCACCTTGTGGGGGGTCTACCCACGCTAAACTTCATTACACATCTAATATCATATCATCACCATCATATTTTTTACCCTGTAATCGCTCACATGAGCATAGGCCTCTAGGATGAGTGGCGCACTAGAAGACTTTGGTGAGCTTGTACCACTCACTTGTAGGGCGCCAGTTGCGTGAAGTCCACTTCCGTGTCTCCGGTGACCTCGATACAGAGCAGCCCCAGTTTGTTCAGCTTGGGGTACCACTCTGCCAGACGCTCGCTACACACCGCCTTCACTGGCGCCACTGCATCGATAAAGGAATATTATTGGTGAATGTGACTTTAATAACAATGAAAGAATGTTCACTCATTTTGAATATTAACTTTATCTCAAGATTTGGCGTAGGCCATATATTATTATACTCTTTGGCGTAGGATTTAGTTTTTACGGAAGCGACTGCCATCTGACCTTTCAACCCAAGGTGAAAGTTGGGACTAGGCTTGTCAAGTAGGTGGGTTACTTGACTGTTAGATGTTCTCAAGCCGCCCAAAGGCCTCGAACGTGCTGTCAAAAAAAGCTGAGCTGAACCATGGTTGTGTGTTGAGCTATACATGCACATTGTGCATGTGTGCGTCAGCGTAGGAGCTATGAGTTCACGTTGTCTATGTGTTCGTATGTGGCACAACTACAACAATGGCCAATCAGCGCTCGTGAGATAAAAGAAGTGTACTTACTGCAAATAATCTTGAAGTCTCCTGTGACCCCCAGAGGATCTTGGCCTCCGAAACGAGAGCACGCCACCTTTCCCGATCCTGCGCAGCCTCCTGCCAGTCTTCGACCTGAAGCTGCTGCAGATCCTCCACACTGTCTCCCAGCGATACCTGTTGACCCACCGGGCGGCGATCACTCGGTCATATGTAATACTTACTGTAGATAATCTTGAAGTCTCCTGTGGTGGGCTGGTCGTCGACCTTCCACCAGCGACGACTCTGTACCAACACCACCACCACCATCATATGTAATACTTACTGTAGATAATCTTGAAGTCTCCTGAGGTGGGCTGGTCTTCCACCTTCCACCAGCGACGACTCTGTACCAACACCACCACCACCATCATATGAAATACTTACTGTAGATAATCTTGAAGTCTCCTGAGGTGGGCTGGTCTTCCACCTTCCACCAGCGACGACTCTGTACCAACACCACCACCACCATCATATGTAATACTTACTGTAGATAATCTTGAAGTCTCCTGAGGTGGGCTGGTCTTCCACCTTCCACCAGCGACGACTCTGTACCAACACCACCACCACCATCATATGTAATACTTACTGTAGATAATCTTGAAGTCTCCTGTGACCCGCTGGTCTTCCACCTGCATGAGCAGCTGCAGGATTGCCAGCTCGAACACGACTGTTTTGCCTGAGCCCGTCGGCGCGCACACCACCAGCGAAGAGTCTACAGTAATTGGGTATTTGACACATGTCCAAATTTATAACATGGTAACACTTTTAAGATATTAAACCATCAAAATATCACAAAAAATTGTAGAGGGTCGAAGTTGCACCACGTCCGTAGGGAAAGTTCCTACCGCTAACCCTACACGTGACCCCTGGGTGGTGCTAAAAGTGAAACAAAAACTGGCAACCGTACTGTCTTCTCAAAGATCTCACGGTTCTAAATAATTGCCATACGATAAATCCATACTAATATTATAAATGCTAAAGTGTCTGTCTGTCTGTTACCTTCTGCTTAAACCGCTGAACCGATTCACATGAAATTTTGTATGGAGATAGATTGAGTCCCGGGGAAGGACATAGGATACTTTTTATCCCAGAAATCATTGAAGTTTGTATAAAAGAGCGATGAGTAGGTAAGAGCCTGATATAAGTAAATAGTAATTATTTCAGTTCTATCTTTTTTTTATTTTAACTTCGGTTTTGTGAATCTTGTGACTGCGATGCTAGTTATTCAATATCAAAGATCACATAAATCGGTTTTTACCTACCTCCAGTTAATTTGAAAAACTTGCGCGGGTACTTTAATGTGAAAAACAAACACTGTACAAGCGCCAATGTAACTACCTACGTACCTGAATATAGCGCATCTTCTATGACCCTCGATTGCACCAAATTAAAGTACGGATACGTAAACAGACAGCGATATTTTGGATCTGAAATTAACAAGATACATGGGTCAGGCCGTAGATTTTGCCACTTTTTGTATAACCTAACTCTCCGCCTCTTTTTTTTCTAACTTTATTAATGACTATATATTAATCAACTACTGCATTTTATTCCCCAAGAAATGGTGAACCATGGTCACTAGAGATATTTCAATAAACTCATAAGCTTGGAAAGTTATGACGATATATTTGTCAAAAAAGGGCGAAAATTTCATAAAAATCGCGAATCCGCCTTGGTAGTAGTGCACTTTGAGCGATCATAAAATTGAAACAATACCTATTTCTGGTTATCTGTTTGATTTGACTTTATGATATAATAGTTACCTATACCCCTTTTAAATATCGTTTCGTGTTTGCTAAGAAAGTATATTGTTTTTCGTACATTATAATAAAATGACCAACAGCCATTGTCTGTGCGTGATTTTTGTTGCGAGATCATTATCTCCCCAATTTGTGGCGTTAAACAACGGGTAGTTTGTATTCTGAGTAGTGGCAACACCGAACTAACCTAATCTGTGGTCAATATAGCGACAGAGGCCGTTATTTTCGCCAGTCTGATGACGCAGTGCTTCGAAATGAAATGGGTCACTTTTTTTTCGGAGCACATTTTTTGAGATTTCAGGGTAAGTGTTGAATTAATATCTGTTATTGTTCTTGCGGCATATTAAGTAAGGTGAGCGTGATCTTTCAAGGTTAAATTCACTTCAAAACATAGTCAATTTACTGAGTAATTGTCGATTTTATTTGCGCTATGTCGCGCAACGGTCGCGCAACGATCGCGCAGGTGTCGCGCAACGATCACGCAAAATGGATGCGTTATCGTTTTGCGTCAATCTGCGCGACCATCTCGGAGAATATTTTGCGCGACCGACTCGTAGTAAAGTGGCAAAATCTACGGCCTGACCCACATAATAAACTGTGGGTTACGTATTGTAGGTATTTCATAGTTGTTTTACTTACAGCCTTACACCTTCCTTACCTATTTCTTCCACACTTCGAAATTCGCCATGTTGACCCGTATGTTTCAAAGGACGAGTAGTTTTCTCGCTATTTGTGGCTAATATGTTTGTCGAGGATGGAGGAGTATCGCACGTAGATGGTAAGGAAAGAGGCTGTGAGAAATTTTCATCTACGATCTCATCACCAACAAAAACATCTGTGAAACTATCCCTGAAATATTTTGTCATTGATTACCTATTCCGAAATATTTCGCAACACAACACAATATTTAAAATGTAATATTTCACAAATTGTCTTACAGCTGGGAAACACTTGGAAACATCCTTGTGCGCCAGGTTACAAATTATTTATACCGGTGAACATGAAAGTTGTAATTCACAAAACAAGATTCAAGTTTGGTTGGACTGGACTTGCTTTTCCCGCCAACCGTGTTATTTTTTATTGAACCATAAACTATTAGAAAAAAGAATAGAATAGTTGCGTTCAATATAAGGCGCATCCAGACAGTCCTGCATGGCAATAACGCTGGTTAGCAATAAAGTGATAACCTACCTATGTAAAGCCATTTGCTATATTTAAAAAAATACCTTTGTTTTTTTTCTTTCAATAAATGGCTGTTCAGTAGTAACCATTTCTGTAACCAGTATTTACGAAAATATTATCGGGTCCGACACCGATAAGTATCGGATGGTGGGAACACTGCCCTACCATTACGCAGGAACTAATCTGTGGTTATAACACTATATGAAATTTCGAGTTGGCAACACTGGCTAAGCTGTCTTCAATGTAATGTTGTCAGTATTTTCCCTTTCCCATTCCCAAAACAATTTCTGAGAAAGTTTTCCTCAAAGTTTACGTTGTATTTACCGTGGGCTTTTCTACTTCTTTAATTATCAATGAAGTTTGCGTAGTCTTATCAATAGTTAATTACAATGTAACTAATTGTGTTTCAATCTCTAATCAAATAATCTTTCAAAATGCATGAGCACAATTAATTAAAATTACAATTCATTTTCCAGGGAAATTATGAAAGATTACGATAATGCAGACACGATTAGTATCGACACCTTGGCGCTTGAGGAATTGCTGGAAGAAGAGAGAGCAAGGGAGTTGGCCGATTTGAACTCGTTGAGTAAAAAAGTATGTCACCTACATACAAGTTTGCTGTATTACCGAAACCCGAAATCTAAGATGGGCGTAGCGAGTTACGAGACTTGGCGGACGCTGGTGAAGAAGGTCGGAGGCACCCCCGACGGCTGGAGGGATCTTGGCTACATTTTGGGAATAGCACACGATGATTTGGATGTAAGTTTTATGTATAAGGAAAACACCATGCGAGTATTTCATGTAGTGAGTTGTGTACACATTTTATTTTAGTAAAATCCACATCAAAAATATAGTGTGCCAGGTTATCTTATCTAGAAACGATTGTTGTATTTGGTTGGCCTTTTATAAATGGTAATTTCGTTTAGAAAAATTGTCCTTTATGAGCAGCTTTTCAATGCACATTTCGCTGCCAACTATTTTCATTGTCTATTTTTTTATATTATGCCTTATTTTTCAGTATATATCAAATTCTATGAAATATGAACCTGATCCAACTAATGTTATACTCAAAGTATTTATGCAAGATGAAGATTCAACATTAGACAAAATCGTAGACGCATTCCTAAAACTGAAACGGTATGACATACTGAAGGCCATTGAACAGTCACTTCTGGACCTTACACAGTGTTTTAATGACAAACAAGAGGACAGCGGCTACCACAGTAACAGTAAAACGGTACAGAGAGAAAAAATAAGTTACATGAAAAACTTGGTCAATGATTTGCCTCCCGCTTTATCCAAAAACAAAGACCAAAACCCACCAAACCCAGTTGCAAGGATACCATTGAATCCAGTGGACATAAATATACAAAAGGATGGCCCTATTCTGTTTCTCACATACACTGAAGATGGAGTACGGACTGCAAGCAATATACAACAAATGGTAGACAGTTGGACTGATTCACATGTCTCTGTCATCACCCTAAATGACAGAAGAGATGAAGTTTATCAGAATCCGGAGAGATTCATTAGAGAATATGTGGAAAAGGTAATTATTGTTTTTATCACTATATACTGTCATTTCACCTTAGTCTTCCAATATCACTACAAATTAAAAGTTTTGATATAAAGAAGTGTTCTAAGTAGATACTGTACTGTATTATGGGGCAACAGAATCTTGAATATACTTTGATTGAAGAGAAGTTTCAATGTGTCTAGGTCACCCTTGTTTATACCTATTTCTAATCAATAGCATAAATATTTCTAGACACAGAGTTGCACAATAACTCATAAGGGTTGCTTTTTTACCTTTGAGGTAGAGAACCCCAATGATTCACTGAGAATGTGCTTTGTTGATAAGGGCAGTAAGCATTAAAATTACAGTAAATTGACTACAAAATTGATACAACTTCCTGCAAGATGTTCATCTCTACTATCCTGAACATATAAGTCATGCATTACCTTACCATGATAATCAATAATTACAATAAGTAATTTCTGACTTATCAAATTCCTGGTAACTACGAGTATAGGTATGGGAAAGCTTGTTATCCTTCCTTGTCTTTAACTGCATATATTCAAATGGATCAGAGAATTTAATATTCTCTTTCTCGGTAAAGCTTCTTTACCTACAAATTAGCAAAATAGTAGTATATTTTTAATAATTAAAATCCTTTTTTTCAGGCTGACTATGTAGTTCCTATCCTAACCACAGGGTACCTGTCTGCAATAAGAACGCACAACACCAGTGCACCAAGCACCAACGGCAATTTGGACCACAAATACGTGAATTATGTATACAATTTAATCACTGGCCAATATATTTATGGTGACGGATGTTTAAACAAGAAGGTGAGAAGTGTGTTGCCAGACGGAGTGTTCTTGCCATGGATGCAGATTCGATCATACCCAGTATTGAAACCCTGGACCTGTGAGACAGATTTTGATAAACAGTTCAAATCATTTTTGGGGTTGACTGGGTCCTAAATAAAGATATCGCCCTCTTAGTGCAAAAACCTATTGATATGACTGCTATAAGTTATGAAAAAACCTGTCTTGCCTAGATTTTACATTCAAATTAGTGTCTAAGCTTTAAAAATGTCCTTTTGGATGCAGTCAACCGCAACTACCTTGTGTTTTCTTTTTGTATTACATGTAATTAGGGTTTTATGAACTTGTCCATGGAATGATGTTCAAATTAGATCAATTTAGTAAAAATGTATAATTAATATTCATTTCTTGACAGGCATTGATGCCAATTGCCAATGTACCTAATTATCATTAAGATTGTGTGTTCATACTCAAATTCTGGCAGTTAATAAGTATTAATGTTGTAGATTAAAATATAAATAAAATACTTCATTACATTATGTAGTTCTTTATTAAGTATTATTTATTTAACTCGAACTAAGTATATATTATGAAAAAGAAAATGTTAAAGGAACTTACATAATACTCAAGTTCATTCTATAAAATTGCTCTAAAATAGTGAAATTGAGCTTAGATACATAATTACTTACCTAAACGAAATAATGCTGGCACTTCATTTGGGACAATGCTCGCTGTGTCTGTTATGACTGATGTAGTTTCCTCTCACTAATTAATATTACATGACCAAATAAGTTGCCAGCTTAAATCCAGTTAAATCTAAGGAACTCTTATATAAGTCAAACCAAATTACTAATTATTTTATTGCATTTGGCTGGACTTTCTTACAGATACTAGTAATAGGAAAGGGGTTTTGATTATATTTCTTGTAAGTAAAGGTTATTTGGTTCTTGTACTTATACTATACACAGATATATGATTTTATGAATAAATGGATTTTGATTATGATCAACCATCAAATGTACCTATTAGCTACTTAGGCTACTATATGAAAATGCCAATAAATATTCAGGTACTCCACATTTTTCACATTTAAATTTGTGGATGTAAAGAATTTCTTAGCAAAAACTGCAGAATATATCAATAAAGTCAACAATGAATGGGCATTATTAATGATAATTAATCCATGTTTACAATAAAATAAAGACTTTATAATAGTGTCTACAGAGGATTGCACGGTCCGTATAAGATACATAGCTATCAGTTAAAATGAGGGATCCATATGTCTCTTACTCTTTCAGATTGCTGTGTGTTTGTTGGAAGGACCATTCAACCGTCTGTGAATACTTTTAGTTCTTATTCTTTTTAGGAGTCTTTGGGGCGGGTTCAGGGTCCTCCGTGGATTCGTCCGCCGTGCTGACGTCGTTCACGTCAATTCCTGTGTCGTCATTACTGCCGTTGCCCAGCTCCTCCTAAAAAAAAGCATTTTTTTAGGAGTTATTTATGGTTAACATTAAAATATGTAGCTTACTAGCTGTTATCAATGGCTACCTTGATGACTTCAATGAAGCTGTTAGCTTCATCCAGCATTTGCTTGTATTCTGCGTTCTTTCCCTTCAGTTCTTCAATGAGTTGACGGAGCTTTTCATTTTCATCTAGGGCATCTTGCAAAGCAACTCTGGAAATAATAAAATTAAATTACATACATCTTACTATACTTTCAAACAATACTCTACAAAATCTAATTATACTTTAATACAATTACAGACTGAACAACATCAAATATGGTGCGGCAGCTGTCACCCCATTGAAAATCCGAGTTTTCTATTTAAGTAGTTCAGTTCAGTTTAACTAGTCATAGTTCATTAAGTTTGTATAAAGCAGTAATGCTGCAAACGCAAACTACGAATTACTGCTAGGTGCCAAAACTAAATTTGGCACCAAGAAGGTTTCTAAATTTGTGATAGTTCAATTTTATGTTTTGCCTTATTTTTATAGTCAAGAAGTCAATTTCATCAACTTACGTTTACCTCCATGAAATTCATTTGCATGCTTGAAATGGAAGTCAAAACACTTACATCAATTCACAATAAATATGTCTTACGATAGAATTTGTATCATACAGTAAGTGATAATGTATTATCATAGCACATACTAAAGACAACAAATGAACCTGTCCTCTACTGACAGAAAAACAAAACGAAACAATTTCTTGTTTACATGACAGGGATCCCCGTTACCGGTAGACAACGTCTTAAGCTGGGTAATCATTAGTGACCAATAATTTAACTGTACCCAACTGTATATTAGCTTTCAGTTACAGTTCAATAATGAGTGCCCAGCTTTATTGGAAAGCAATATCATCCTTTTTTTTAACCCATCTTGAAAATTATACCTATAACCTATAACTTACTGGCGCTTCTCAGCTAGGATCTGCCAATACTTCTCCGAAGCTCCTTCAGGGTTGGTGAGATCATCCACAGTTATTTTCGTGTCAATATTGGCTTGGGTCTCCTTTGTTGACAAGTTTTTGCGTTTTACTTCAACATCACTGGAAATCAGAATAAGTATAATATGGATGTGTACCTAAATATGGTATAATGCTAAAAAGCATTTTTAAAAAGACCATGTACTTGAAGAGTATTTTAAGAGGACCATGTACCTATGGTTGCAACAAATATACGAATATGTGTTTTTACTGACACAATTACTGCATAGCCATTGAACCAAAACATGCTTAGAAAACTTCAAATCAATACTAATACTTGAAGTGGATACAAAACCAATTGCAAGACTATATTATTTCGGTTCGTTAGTAGATATAATTACGGTCAGACGGTGGGTAAGTTGTACTTACACCGGCGAATCTTGAGTCAGTTGATGTTTCAGTGTTTTCGAAGGCCTGCCAACTAGGTTTTCTCTGTCTGAAGCTGTGTGCTGCAGCGTCTTTAGAGACTTCCTGGTCACCCTCGTTGAACCCTAAAAATTACGACACTCGTAAAAAATTACAATCCAAAGCATCATAGTCACAGTTGTATTGGATTCTAACCTACCTGGATTTCCCGATTACTCATGATGAAAGCTTGGGGACGGGAACAGCAGAATACCTTGGTTAAAAATAAATCAGGTCGTATGCACGAGTATCAGAAAACTTATGTTATATTTTTTGTAATATACGCGAATCGTCACTTGAGCATAGCAAGCGAGAAGCGAGCGAGCTAACGAGCTACAAGCAAATGTCACTTTTGACAGTGACGGGACGGACTTTTCCCGCCTATCCTCCTGTCCAAATCAGATACATTACATAAACCGAGTAAATTATTTAAAAAAAACTTTTATTTATATGTTAAAATGTTAAATGGTTCTCAACCACTTAAATTATGAAACAATGTTTTAAAACATTATAGATGCAAATTTTCCTCAATGATCCACTTTAAGTCCATATCTTTTGATCCACTTTTCGGTTGGGTGGTAAATGTACAATTCGGACAATAAAATTAACGTTTTGAGAATGTCATTATAGGGTAGCCAGAACATGTAATGTTCCCGAGGTTACTGGTATATTTCTTCAAACGTAAATAAATAAATAATAAACGGGTCACTCACATCTTAGTTAAGGTCGTTAAGGTAAGGTATCATTCTACATGTTTCGGACCTATACGTGGTCCTTAGTCTAGATAGAGAACCAGCCGCGACGGCTAGCATCGTCGCTCGGCTGATTGACGTTGGCAGTGGCGATGGCGAAGGATGCGAGAATGTAGATGTACTTCACTATTGTCCAGGCCACCACGCAGACAGAAGACGTTCTGCGAGAGTTCTGCGTTCGCAACACTTCACGATTAATTAGATTAAATGGAGCGTGGAACATTGTACATGGTACCTAGAAAAAATAACTACAATGGTCAGAGAACAAGACGTTACCTAGTGCCTAAAATATACAATAGTTTGGCTATAAAAGACTCAAATATGTCAAATATAGGCATAGTTATAACGAGAGCGTGTATCCGCCAACAAACTGTTATACAGTTTGGCGGGTTCTAGACTAAGCTGCCATGTAACTTTTTTGGGAATCAATTATTTATTTATTTTATTTTTTATTTATTTGAACGCGGAACTCCGGTGATCATCATCTGTCTGCGCTTGACCTCAATGTCGGGTTACACACAGCTCTCACGATGCCACATGCTAAAGTCTGATCCACACTCATCACAGACGTAATACCGATTTAAAACAGTTCTCCAGCTAGCCAGTAGGTACTTACCAATTACCATCCACAATCCCTATTAAAAATTGGGCGACGACTAATTTCAATTGCCTCCCGTACTTCTAGTGGCTTTGTAAACGATAATGGTACCTGGTTGGGGAATGACTAAACTGTAAACAAGTACCTTAAAAAAAAGTTCTTTACAAGATGTTTACAAAAGATATAAAAAACATAATTATCTTAATTTTTAACTCACAGCACTACGCATTTACATCTTTGTTCATAACTAACTAACTAACTACTAACTGGGCTGGCACCCCAAAATGAGTCTTGGCCTCCGACACAAGAGCACGTCACTTTGCTGGGTCCTGCGCAATTTCTCGCCAGCTTCCGAGCTCACGCAGGTCCGCTTCCACTACATCCCTCCAGCGATACTTGGGGCGACCCAAGTTATTTTTTGTTCATAACATTATTTATATTTTTTAAGGGTTAAACCAAAAGATTTTGTCTCATTTCATTCTCAAACTACAATAGTTATCTTTTGTCATGTTGAACCCTAAAATTCTGTCTATAATGCAAGGGTAATAAAATAATTCCCCTGGCAACTTTATTATTCGCTTTTCGTTTTGACGATTTTGACGGCTACGGCTAGTGATACGATTGAAGCGTACTAGATTCATACTAGATTGCTCTGTTCGTCGTGATCTCGACCAAAATATTTATTGTTTTAGTGAAAACTCTCGTTAAAACCATGCGTAATTGAAACTTCTGTTGACGGTGACTTTCATCTGTGTAGCTTTAGTTATTTATGTGAGTGTATTGTGGTTAGTGGTGTGAAATGTATTGAACGTTTTACAACAGCAAAATTATCTTATCTTTTTACCTGGTTTGTTTATCTTGTAGGGTTTTAACCTGTACTTGTGTGTTTAGACAATTTACTGGTAATCGATACAGTTTGTTTAAGTGCATTGAAAACCCTGGGAGAAGGGGAACATAGGAAATATGGACAACCTTAGGTGAGTACCTTTGCAACTAGTTATTCGAGTTTTTACGTCAGAGTCAAGGTTGTTTAAGTTTGCCCTACACTTATGATCGATATCGATAGAAGTTATTTATATAATCCACCTAATGGTGTACAATACATATCACTTACGTCGGTTTGACCTAGTTTACAAGCTAGTTTATAAGGCTGGGTTTTATTGAGGAAATACATACAGTATTGTAATGATGTCGAGTTTTTAAATAATTACGTAAAAATAGAATAGTTAATAGGACACACAGGCATTTACAAATTTTAGCCCAAGAAAATACTGTTTCATTAAAAAATGTGAACAATTTTTTTAGTACCTATTAATGAGTGCCTGTATTTTTAAACATTCCAACCTTCCTTTTTTCACTCACCGTTGGATGGTTTATCACGATTAAACATTTTCCTTCCTTCCTTCCCAAGGACACAAACTTAGAATAACTATGGGCCATATTATGTATGTGTATATTTTCACTCATAAAGATAATATACAACCAAAACTAAGTAGCAACTAAGTACTGCATCATTTATCATACTTAGAAACAAGTTTTTTTCAATCATGTATTTAATAGTGAATGGACAGACTAGACAATATACAGGGTGTCCGAACTATGGGACATCAAGGGAAAGTACCTTAAATATCATAGATAGGATATTTTGCTGAAAGAAGACATTATTTTAATTTAAAAAACAATTTAAACTGCATTAATAGATTTTTAAATAATTATGTATGATTGAACCGGGAATTGATCCCGCTACACGAGAAAAAAATATATCCTGTAGCTTTATCATACTGATCGAAAGGCTTCATCATAAGGATTATTTTTTTAATTTTAACAACACAATTCTATTTTTCTCGTGTAGCGGGTTAGATTCCCGGTTCAACCATGTAATAATTTAAAAATCTATGTGTCATATATAAATATAGAATAAGGTGGGTAGACTCTTTTACTTTTTATCATAAAAAGTGAATGTAGTAGGTAGCACTTATAATTGTGTGTCGTGTCAAGATGTGCTCCCAAGCAGATTAAACGTATTAATATCAAACGAGTGTTTTATTGGACATAATAGTGGCGACGTACGTAAAGTGGATACAGTTTTATCAAAATGGCAAAACAATCAGTGAAATTTCACGAATTCAACCCTCAAACGGATAGTTGGGACAATTACTTGGACAGGTTAAAGTATTGTTTTGAGGCTAATGGCATCGATACAGAGCAGGCTAAAAAGGCGAACTTCTTTACTGTGTGTGGTGAACAAGTGTTTGAAACATGTTTGGCTTTGATTACACCCAAAAAATCAAGTGAGGTAACATTTAGTGAAATAGAAACGATTCTAACCAAACATTATAGCCCGAAACCGAATGAAATATCGATGTCGTACAAGTTTTACAAGCGAGATCAACAACACGGTGAAAAAGCGTCGGATTATATCACCGAGTTGCGAAAGATTAGTTCTTGTTGTAACTTCAAAGACTTGGAACGAATGCTACGCGACCGTCTCGTCTGCGGTATGAACGATCATAAATTGCAATACGAACTGTTGAAAAGAAACGAACTAAGTTACAAAGAAGTTGTTGATGCGATGCTTTCGTCGGAGAGTGCAGTCAAAGACGTTCGTATGATAGTAACAGGGAGTCCCGGCGGCGTGGGGACCGACGCGCTCGACTCTGCGCCGGCGACCTCCGCGCCCGAGCCTATGGACGTCAACGCCGTGCACTCCAAGCGCTTGCCCGGCGGCACCACTACACGGTTGTGCTACAGATGTGGAGAACATCACGGTGGAGAATGTCGTTTCATTAACGCTATATGCCGATTCTGTAAGAAAAAAGGACATCTCGAAAAGATATGCATAGCGAAAAAAAAAAGCGGAAACAGGACCGTCAACTACACAGATTCAGAGAGGGAGCAGGACGAGTATATAGGCGGCATCTACAACGTGGACGCGGACAGCCGCGTGCCGCCGTACGAGGTGCAGGTGACGCTGAACGGCGCGCCGTACCGCATGCAGGTGGACACTGGCGCCAGCTTCTCGCTGGTGAACGAGCGCACGTGGCGCGCGCTGGGGCGGCCGCCGCTGCAGCCGCCGCCGCTCACACTGCGCACGTGGACCGACGCGCCCGTGGAGCTGCTCGGCCGGACAACCCTCCGTGTGCAGTATAAGGACATTTCTTGCGATTTAAGCGTGTTTGTCGCGAAGGGTAAAGGTCCTAACCTTTTAGGCCGCGATTGGTTTGCGCCGCTTAATTTTACGCTGAACATTAATTTTGTATCAGATTTAGACGTCGATAATAACACGCATACGATCATGGCAAGGCATAGTGAGGTTTTCAAAGAGGGGCTAGGTACTTACCGAGGGGAGCCTGTCACTATACACGTGAAACCGGGCGCTACGCCGAAATACATTAAAGCGCGGCCGGTACCGTACGCAATTAAAGATCGAGTTGAGAAAGAAATTGACAGACTGGTTCAGGAGGAGGTACTTCGCCCTGTGTCTTTTTCCGAATGGGCGACACCGGTCGTTCCTATAGTTAAAAAGTCAGGAGATATACGACTGTGCGGCGACTATCGCAGCACAGTAAATCAAGCTACAGAGTCGGATACCTATCCGATGCCGACGGCGAATGAAGTATTCGCGACCATAGCGGGTGGTAAGTACTTCTCAACCCTGGACTTGGACCGGGCGTACACACAAGTGACCGTGGACGACGCGACAGCTAAATTGCTCACACTGAATACCTGTAAAGGTCTGTACTCGGTTCATCGTTTAGCATTCGGAGTTAAGGCGAGTCCGGGTATTTTTCAGCGACTGATGACAGCATTGTTAGCTGGAATCCAAGGCGTGGCGGTGCTCATCGATGACATCATCATAGCCGGCCGCACCTTGCCTGAAATGTGGCAACGATTGGACGAGGTACTTACCCGTATTGGTAAAGCGGGTCTTCGGCTCAACAGCAAGAAGTGTAAGTTGGCCAGACAACGAGTCGAATTCCTTGGGTATGTTATTGACGCGATGGGTATACACCCGGCCCCGAGTAAAGTGGAGGCTATCACAAACACACCGGAACCACACAACGTGCACGAATTGCAGGCATTTCTCGGTCTATACAATTTTTATGAAAGGTTTATACCTCATAAAGCTACTATGTTGGAACCTCTGCATCGACTGCTCGATAAAACGCAGACGTGGCAATGGACAGAGACCGAACAAAATGCTTTTAATAAGGCGAAACATCTGTTGTCATTTGACATGACATTGGTCCATTACGATTTGAACAAACCATTGACACTGACTTGCGACAGCTCGGAGTATGGCGTGGGCGCAGTCCTCGCGCACGTTATGGAGGACGGCCAGGAGCGTCCTATAGCTATGAGCTCGCGGACACTGCACGTTCACGAACGACGTTATTCACAACTCGACAAGGAAGCAGCATCGATCATGTTTGGCATTCAAAAGTTTCACAATTATTTAGTTGGACGCTCTTTCACAATAGTGACGGATCATAAGCCGCTCCTCGGCATTTTTGATCCCAGGAAGCCAATGCCAACCATGATCTCACCCAGACTAACGAGAATAGCTCTCGCATTGACGGCACATAGCTATGAAATTATTTACAAGCCAGGATCTCAGATCGGGAATGCTGATGGATTAAGTCGATGGCCACAGCCAGTACCGGACCAACCGGAACAAGAACTCTGCGAGATATTACTAATGGCGGAAACTTCACAAGCTTTTCCGTTTGACGCGGACCAAATCGCAAAAGATACCAAAAAAGACAATACTTTGGCGTTAGTCGCCAATTACATGTATCGGGGTTGGCCTGCAAAGGTGACCGATAATGAGTTACGACCATACTGGCTTCACCGCTCTGAATTGTCTCTTCAAGAAGACTGTATACTCTTAGGCTGTCGAGTTGTAATTCCTCCTGCATTACGCAAGGCAACTTTACAAGTACTCCATAGTACTCACAACGGTATTGTTCAGACAAAGGCTTTGGCAAGAAGCTACGTGTGGTGGCCACAACTCAATGAAGACATTGAAAGGCTTGTTGGGAACTGCTCCATTTGCCTGGAACATCGACATATGCCTCCGAAGACTAGTCATGAGTGGATTACACCGACAAGGCCTTGGTCGAGGTTACACATAGATTTTGCCGGCCCGTTCCATGGAAAACTTTTTCTTATCGTTGTGGATTCGTATTCTAGATGGCCTGAAGTATTCATGGTCTCTAATACAAGCTCGGCTACAGTCATAAAGCATTTGCGATTGTTATTTGCCTCGCATGGTTTATGTGAGACTATCGTATCCGACAACGGTACATCGTTTACATCGGTGGAAATGGAGCGATTTTTGGAAGCGAACAAAATAAAACATGCTAAAACTGCGCCTTACCACCCAGCCACAAACGGTGTAGCAGAGAGGATGGTTCAAACGGTGAAGAATAAATTACGAAAGATGAGTAATTTACCTTGGGATGTTTTAATTCCTAACATGCTACTAGGGCTGCGGGCCACCCCTTGCTCGGCCACAAACAAAAGCCCAGCAGAACTGCTGATGAATAGGAAGCTGCGCACTTTGCTAGACACGATCCATCCGAATAATATAGTTCACAAAAAAGTAGAACAGCAAATAGATCGAAATGCACAAATAAAACGAAGAGAAAGCAACATTGGCCAGAAAGTAATGTATAGAAATTACGGAAAAGGTGCCAAATGGTTACCTGGAAAGGTAGTTAGCAAAGGTGGCCCATCTAGTTATCAAGTTGAAGCAACCGATGGGTCAGTGGTCAATAGACATATTGATCAGTTGATTAAAACCTCAGCAGAAGGCTCGATTATAAATGATCAACCCGAGATTGGAGAGAATGGGGGAGAAGGTGTAAGACAAGATGTTACTAATGAAGAATGCATAGAAATGGAAAGTATTGGTGAGGATGATTACCAGGATGACAAAATAATAGAAATACCGAGCTCAGATCAGTGGGCTTCAATGCTGGGCATACCTCCACCTGAGCCAAGTCAGTCGGGAGGGAAAGTTCTTAACAGAACTAGACCGCATTCTAAAGCTCCTTATGATAGGCCAGGGAAGAGCAATGAATCATTATAAAACAGTTAGATGATTAACTAACAAATATTTCAATGGAGTGTTGATTTAAGGCTTACATTCATTTATGTTGATTCCATGAAGTGTGAATTTAGTAAACAGTTACTTTGGGGGAAGATATGTCATATATAAATATAGAATAAGGTGGGTAGACTCTTTTACTTTTTATCATAAAAAGTGAATGTAGTAGGTAGCACTTATAATTGTATGTAAGTCGTGTCAAGATGTGCTCCCAAGCAGATTAAACGTATTAATATCAAACGAGTGTTTTATTGGACATAATACTATGAATGCAGTTTAAATTTTTATTTTTAAATTAAAATAATGTCTTCTTTTAGTAAAATCTTCCACCTGCAATATTCAAGGTACTTTCCCTTGATGTCCCATAGTCTTGGGACGCCCTGTATATTTATAAAATGTTTCTTCTCAGATTGTACTTTGTGACATGGAATGTGGCAACAAAGCCCCCATCCCAGGACATCAATGCCCTGCTCGACTTCCCGTCGCAGTACAACAAGAACAAACCACTGCCAGACTTTTTTATCCTAGGGTTGGTATATCCTTTTGGTGAAAATATTGCTTATGTTTTTCTATAAGGGTATTAGTGAATTGATCCTTTATGTTGGTTCAAATAAGTGGTTGTCATACTGAAAACTGTTTCCGGCGGTTTCCGCAGTGCGAGCGGGACACCGCTATAGATTTGCATAGCACTATCTCACTCACACACCGCACTGTCGTGCGCGTCAGAGAGAGGATTGCAAGACTTTGTGAGCTTCTTTAAGTATTTTCATTCATCATAATCATCATTATCAACATTTTACTTACTTACTCCGCTGGCTCAGCGACCCAAAGTGTGTCTTGGCCTCCAATACGAGTGCACACCATTGATCCCGGTCTTGTACTAAATCTTTCCACAACTCAGCTTGAAGCTCATGTAGGTCAGCCATCAGCATCACAACATCAGCCCAGCAGTATCTGGGGCGACCGACCGGCCGTCTCCCTGTCGGTTTACCCTGGTAGGCTCTTTTGACAGCACGGTCAACAACATTTTAAGTCATGATTAATTGATTATTGTGTAATCCTAGAGAAAAGGGTGTTAATGTCTTCAAAAGAGTTTATGTACAGTCAACCAATTTGATTTCTTGGCCACTTCATACCTTGTCACAGTGAAAATCAATATGAAAGCCGCTAGAGATCTTAAATCAATGTCACTGTGACAAGGTACAAAATGACCCAGAAATCAAATTGGTTGACCATATGCGATAGGACACGTAAGAATGTATAGACTGTACAGTAGAATCCGCTTATAATGACTCCGCATATAACATTTGACCGCTTTTACCGACTGCTAAATTACCGAACGTTTTCATACCAAACATCTTCAAAGAAAATCAGTCCGGTTTGTGCGACGTTCTGTTAGTGCGACGGATTCTACTGTACTTTACTTAAGTATTTCACCATGTTGGCTAATTTGAAGTGTTGATAATAGTAAATAAATCGAAAATCAGTGTTGCATTGTGTGTTTTGTGATTTCATACTGATAATGATAGTGGAGATAACATTCTGTGTGTGTAACAATGTTGTACTTAAGTAGTTATTTAAATGTCATTTGCAGGGAAAAAAAGCAAAATATTAACCCACTTATTCACATAAATTTATAAACCTCTGGTAACAAAAAGGTGTTTTGTCACTTTCTCGCAAACAGCACTGTCAAAGTGATAGATAAAGACAAATGATTATAAACGGAATTTAGCTAAAATAGCCTTGTTGAACATTTATAAATAAGGGAGATAAAGTTTTGATCAGATGGCCATGAATGGCAAAATTGGCATATTTTTGTCCCAATGAGTATCTTATATCTCAGGGATATAGTTTTTTTTATCATGATTTTAAGTATAATTATAACTTTTCGATTGAAATAACAGATTTTAGATACCAATTTTTTCTGTAGCATACCTTATTGTAGTAGTTACCTGTTTTTTAAATAGATGACCTAAAATAGATGAGGAGAGAGAAGACAGCCATATTAACATTATTTACCATACAAGTGTGCAGTGTTGTGTTCCTGGAGGTGAGCAAGGTTGCCAGAGCTCCTGAGGATGCACTGTGTTGAGAGCGAGGGACCTTTTATCCCTTCTGCTGTCAACACAGTGAATCCAAAAAAATTGGAGTAGAGAGCGTCTATAGGCTGCGGTGTCTTGTTTGCCACCGTCGTTGTATAAAAAAATGAATGTAGATTATAAGTAGAAAAAAAAAAACAACCAAATATCACAAGATAACACAAACCTGTATTCCAGATTGCAAGAAGTGAAGTCTCAGCCCCAAAACCTAGTGATGGACAGCCTATTCACTGACCCGTGGACGGCTGCGTTCAACAAGGTGCTCTGCAGACAAGAGTACGTGATCGCCAAGTCTATACGACTGCAAGGGCTGTTGCTGCTGGTGTATACACAGTTGAAACACGTGACGCATTTGAGGGACATCGAGGCGCAGTACACTAAGACAGGGCTGGGTGGGATGTGGGTGAGTGCCTGAGTGACAAACCTTTACCACAGAATAGTATAATAGTATTACATACAGAACGGACACGAACCCCCCGCACTGAGGTCAGCTACCTCGTCCCTGACAGGCCCAGGCTTACAGGCCGGGTTACCGTCGCGTCTCGCGATTCGTCCGCGCCACGCGCTACGCACCCGCGCAAACAATTGACGCGTGTACCGACAGCGCACGCACACATACTTACCCACAGCGCTTACTTTCCTTCGCGTGTCACCCCCGTGCCTTTACCTATTTAGGCGATTTTCTGTTTAATTACTGTTTAATGTTAATATCTAGAACAGGACTATTGCGACCTATTGAATGAATGAATGACTTATTTATTTGAAACCACAACATAGAATACAGTTAGCTTAAATCTAGGAAATACACATTTGAAGATGGTCTCAAAAAGGAGTCCACTTAGCATTGTGTCGGAGCATGAGGTGCCACGACGCTGATTTTCAGTGGATCCATTTTAAATGATGATTTTTTTGGGTTTTTCATCAAGAAATATTGATTCAAACATCACTCCAAATCGACCATTATCGAAGCTAAAAACAGCTTTTTCCACTTAAATTCGGCCTCTTTAGCCGACTTGTCGCCGACTATAAATGTGGCCGGCTAGTCGGCTTACCCGACTAGTCGGTATATCTCTAGTTTCTAGCTGTCAACATGACGATAATGTTGTAAAGATATCATCACGGCCCGGCCCCTTTATGTTAATATTGTTAATGTGCTGCTTCTTTCTATATTGCATTACGAGTACGATTAATATGCATATCTAGAACAGCAAAGGTCAATATATTAATACTCTTTCAAAGGCACGACAATTTAATATCGCTCGTTCATACTTCATACCTCAAGTTGATTTATTATTTTCGTGCTCGCTATGTTTGGAGGCGTAGGAGGACCTATTTTTATATATTGATCTAGATTTGTCGTGAATAAGTAACGTTTCTCTGTGGAACCTTTCGTTTCGTTTAGGAACAGGTATATTACTTTGCTATGCTTCTATAGCATTGGTCTGCTTTAACATTAAATGTAATAGAGATTCGTTATTCGTCGTGTAATAGAGTTTGTTCGTATGAGTTTACAGTCTTAGGGACGTATCTATTTAGGGCGAATTAGTTCTATATTTTTTTTCTTTGTTTGCGTTTATCATGTGATAACGAGATATTCCCAATCGGCCGACACGATATCGGTAATAAGGTATGTTTACCGTCTACTTCGATATCTCATTTTTTTTACTGGCCGTGTCAAACAAACAAACAGCCTGCCTGATGGTGAGCAGACGCCGAAGCCTATGGATATTCGACACTTTCAAGGGAATCAAAATTTATAGGCTACTTTCCGTTGACCTAAAACTATCTACTATGTGTACAGAAAAAAATCTAAAAACTGTACATTTGTAGGTAACTAATTTTTTTCTGCAAATAAACAACTTATTGACTTATTGTAATTAAATCATAAAAACATAATCTTTATTTTTAAATTACATAATCAATCATCGAGGTTAAGAAATGGTATGCGTGGTCATAAAATTGTATGTACCTACTAATTTGTACGGAACCAATATTGTATGTATAGGGTTTTGTACAAATATTTATTTGCTATGTGCCATACTATTTATTTATTAAATTTATCTTACGGCAATTATTTCGTAACGTGATATCTTCGAGAAGACAGTACGGTTGCCAGTTTTTGTTCCACTTTTAGCACCCCTGGTCACATGTAGGGTAGCAGTGTGTACACCCTACGGACGTGGTGCAACTTCGACCCCCAATCCTACATCCTGCCATACTAATGTACTCCTTATTTCCAGGGCAACAAAGGCGCTATCAGCATACGATTCAACATATACGGCTGCTCCGTCTGCTTCGTGAACTGTCACCTGACGGCGCACGAGCACCTCCTGGCGGATCGGATCAGTGACTACAACACTATCATTAAATACCACAACTATCATGTTAAGGAAACAGAAAACATTTTATACCATGAGTGAGTAGTCAATTAATTTTGATTTGTATGTATCATCATCATCATCATCATATCAGCCTGCAGACGTCCACTGCTGGACATAGGCCTCCCCCAAAGAGTGCCACAATGACCTCTCCTCACCCGCATCCAGCGGACTCCCGCGACCTGGACCCTGGTCCCTGGACCTTGGATTTGTATGTATGTAAGCACTTTATTGTGCACAATAACGGGTAAAAAGATATATAAAAAGGCGAACTTATCCCTATGAAGGATCTCTTCCAGTAGGCCTAGCACAACTGTCACTCCGACGCGACGCTTAGTGCAGTAAAATCTAAATCTACCCTCCTTTTTCTAATTTGCACAGACTGCAGCAAAATTTGATGTACGCGTTGAGCATAGATAAGAGTGTAATGACTGGAAATAGATAGCTAACTACACGCATATTGTCACCAACTGCCAAAGTTAGTAACTATTATCTTGGATACACGTGAAAAAACATACAAAAAGTGCATCCGCCGCTGGGGATGGAACCCGGGTACATTGACTCTAAAGGCAGTATACTTTACCACAGAGCCACGTGTGTGATGCCAGGAGGCATCGAATTTTTGAATACCTTTTTAACAGGCCACATATAGAAGAAAATTCGTGCAAGTTTAATAACCTTAAGACTAGGTGGCACTATTACTAATTCCATCAGCTTTCTTCTATTAGATAGACTACCATGGCGTTGAGCGTTGCATTCGAATCTACCATTATACGTGAATTTAAACTTTCGTGAGACATGTTATAACTTTATTTTACTAAACGGTTAAAACTCACGTATTAATTGTCACTTCGGGCGACATGTTTCGAACTCTTCGGGAGTTCTTCATCAGGACGAGTGCGTCTGCGACCCGCGCCGATTGCACACAATTGCGGATTGATTGATTGATTTGCGGTGTGCAATCGGCGCGGGTCGCAGACGCACTCATCCTGATGAAGAACTCCCGAAGAGTTCGAAACATAACATTGTCATCAACCCTCAACTTTGGCTCCTACATCGAATCTAAGGCTCAGTTAGCTGCCAAGAAGCTGGGCATCCTCTCTAAGGTGCGGCGGTACTTCCAGCCGGAACAGTTGCTCACCTTGTATCAAGCACAAGTTCGCTCATGCATGGAGTACTGTTCGCATCTATGGGATGGATCGGCTAAATATCAGCTTGAGGCGTTGGAGGCAATCGAGAAACGTGCTAAAAGGCTCATAGGAAAGGACTCTCTTTGCAATGCGAGGCTGCAAAGTCTAGAGCATCGCCGCAAAGTTGCCAGTCTTTCGGTTTTCTACCGGTTGCATTTCGGGGAGTGTGCTGAGGAATTGCACAACTTAATTCCTCCCGCCCCTTTCTACCATCGGACGAGCAGGGATACGGCAAGGCGACACCGTTTTACGGTGGCAGTTCCTAAAACTCGCACGAAGCGTTTTGCTTCCACTTTTATCGTGAGAACAGCCAAGCTGTGGAACTCCTTGCCGGATTCCTTGTTCCCTGTAAATTACAACCTTTCGGTCTTCAAGGCGAGAGTGAATCGGTATTTGCTAGGTAAGCGCGTTCCATCCTAGACCGCAATATCGCTTACCATCAGGTGATTTGTGGTCAAGCGCAAACCTATACTGAATAAAAAAAAAAAAAAAAACATGTCGCCCGAAGTGACAATTAATACGTGAGTTTTAACCGTTTAGTAAAATATACCATTATACGTGTTTAATTTGATCTTGTTTCCTGTTGTACTATTTTGGGTGAGCAATAAGTAGGTATAATATAGTACACCTATTGATCTTCATTTGTTCCAGCTACGTATTCTGGATAGGTGACCTAAATTTCCGTACGGACCATCCAACGGGCAGCAGTCCAGCCTCCGAGGAGATAGTCGCCGCGTTGAAGAAGGTGGAGAAAGATGTGTACACGAACATCCTGAGGCACGACCAACTGCTCGCCGTCATGGAGAGCGAAGAGGCGTTTGCCGAGTTCTTGGAACCTGATGTTAAGTTCCCGCCGACTTACAAGTTCAACATTGGGACGGACGAATATGATGTCAAGTAAGTGTTTATAATTGGTATCTTTATACAGTTTGATGAATTGGAATTTAGGTAGCGGACCCCAGGCATCCTTCAGGATGCAACTGTACTGGGATAACGCTAGGAGGATGATGATGATGAATTGGAACTGAGCTCAGGAATGGGACAATAGATACAAAAGCAATTGCATTTGTACAAAGCCTTTCATCGGTTTAGTTTAGGTAGCCGCTAATTAGTTACCTTACAAAAAAGGTTGGAACTACATTTCATGTATATAGAATTTTCAACCTTATACCTTGTTGAGTAGAATGAGTAGGTTTAAAATGGCCTGAGAGGATAAGAGCACTTTCAACACTTGTGTATTTCTTAAGAACAGATAAAGCCACGCGCCACGCCATGTGCAAAACGTGCGAAATGTTTTTTTTCTTTGAACGCATTTTTATTCTTATGTCAAAGCTATAGAGTCGATAATCCGACGAAATCACTTTTTTTACCGTAGTCCTTTTTCTAGAGTGATTATGTTCTTGTTGGGCGGCGGGCTGGCGGGCGACCGGCGGTTGTAAAATCCAAGTGCCGTTATTCTTTTGTTGTGTTAATTTGTTGTCTTAAATAGACAAGCTCAGTTGATATTGTTTCAACCATACGAGCTTTTTTTTAGGTATTTATTTCGGGGATCTTGAAAACGGCTCTGAAGATTTCGATGAATTTTGCTTTTGTATGGGGGTTTGCGGGGGCCATAAACGATCTAGCTAGCTTTAAATATCGGGAAAACGACGAGCAAAACTCGGTCTGCCAGGTACTGAGATTTATCGAGGATATACGTATTCTAAAACTAGTTGGCATAATTTTTTAGTGTGATATACAATTTAGCCTCAAAACGATAAGAAGGCTAGTTTCAACATAACAACTTAAGTTTTTAACTGTAATACTGTGTTATTATTATGAATTAAATAAATCGCAAATAAATACCTCCGCCTAGTACTCATAGTATACAACTGTAAGACCAATTGCGTCAAATTGATGGAAGCAAAAATCTACTTAACAGTCAGAGCTCTAAGTCGAGTTTTGCTTGCGTTAGTTTGACAGAATTTGGCGTTAGAGTACGATTTATACAAGCTTTGCTTAGTTTGGTACATACTGTAGGTCGGTTTTTGTAAGATTGTTTACGATTTTTTTACAATTTCAGACGGAAACCCTCCTGGACAGACAGGATACTGTACAAAGTGATGGCGAACAACTATGAGAACATAACGCTGCGCGCCGACATGATATCGTACACTCACGTGCCATTCTATACTCTCAGCGACCACAAACCAGTGGTGGCGCAGTACAATATTAAGGTAAGCTGTTATATACATGTAAGAGCTCGTTCACACGGAGACATCCTATTGCGAGTAAATCGGATCCTACAAAAAACAGTTCCCGCAAAACATCGGATGTCTCCGTGTGAACGAGCTCTAAGGGTATGTTTATCGACAGTGGTAGCGTTGGACACTGCGGTCTACCGCGAAAAAATATTCCAAATTCTATAATTTCCAATGATTGGTTTTCTGTCATTGTTAGCGGTTTTTAAATTAAATATTGTTTAAATATTTTCTAACATGTTATATGGGTAGGCAAAGGTTTTTCTCATCTTTATGGCCGGTGCACATTGGTTGCGTACGCAGCACGTAAACGTCGACGTGCACGTAGACGTGCGCGTTGTAAAGTATGAATCTCCATAGTAGATGTCACACCGCTTGCACGCGCATGCGCACGTACACGTCACGCAAACACGAATTGGTCGTATTCGCATCCAGTGAGCGCTCCCGTAGTATTTTCAAGGTCGGGATCGCTCGCGCGGCTTCGTGCGTGTTCGGACGAGTAATTTCGTACGAAAACGTGTCCAATGTGCGACCGGCCGTACGGGCCTGGTGATTGAAACGCTCTGTATCTTTATCTTTTTTAAATCTAGCAGTTGTGTAGTATGTTAGTAGTACCTATCTATGTTAGTACCAATTTTGCAATAACCGCTTGCGAACCTTGTGCATGTTTGTTTTCTTCTGTGTAAATTAGCATGTCTGGGTCAAAGCTACTCCTATCTTAACGTTTTCAAACCAGTACATTAGGCTGCGTTTCCACCAGAGATGTGCGAGGATGCGTTTTCATATTGACATCGCAATGCGCCGAGCGAGGTGTCAAATATATGAAAACACATCCTCGCACATCTCTGGTGGAAACGCAGCCTTAGTATGGTGTGTCGTTTGACTGAGACAGCGCCTGTAACAGGTCAGGGTCTAGTCGTATGTATAGTCCAGGTCATGTTCAGACTTTTAGAAACACTAAAGGGTACAGATATATTTGACTATGAATTAAAAACTTTGAAATACTCAAAAATATTCATCTATTTATTTATTCATTGTGTACGTGTACAGTTTTGTTGTATGGTGTTATATTGATTAGGCATCATCATCATCAGCCTATATATGTCCCACTGCTGGGCACAGGCCTCCTCTCATAGATGAGAGGGATTGGGCAGTAGTCCCCACGCTGGCCCAGAGCGAGTTGGGGACTTCACATACAACTTTGAATTTCTTCGCGGATTTATGCAGGTTTCCTCACGATGTTTTCCTTCACCGAAAAGCTAACGGTAAATATCAAATGATATTCCGTAAATAAGTTCCGAAAAACTCATTGGTACGAGCTGGGATTCGAACCCACGACCGCCGCTTGACAGCCGCATACTTGAACCACTGGGCTACCGTAGCTTATCATTAGGCATCTACCTTTGAAATCATTACAATGTCATCTTAATAACAGGGTCATATAATAAATATGTTCCATCTTCCGTAAATCAGTACAGTCAAGGGCACCAATATGTATACACTTTTTCACTTTATTCCATTGAAATAAGGCCCAAAAATGTATACATATTTATGCCCTTGACTGTACAATCATCTAGTTGTACATGTAGGATTGATTATATAACGATCATTCGATGCATGTTAAACACCTGTCTGTAGTTTCTTCACGAATGAATCTGATAAACATTGTACCTAACATGATCCTGATAGAAAACATGCGATGTTGTTTTAATCAATTTTGTAACGATCGTACAATCGATTTGACACTGAGCGCAGTAAATTCGTGATATCTATAACTAATCTGAAGTATGAAGAACAATTATAATTTGTTTTTTATTACTTTTATTTAATGATAAATTTTTTCTTAATGGTGAATAATTATAAGTGATAACGCTGATAATCAAGCCCTTAGACAAAACATGTCAGAACGAATATTTTGGTGATTTATAATTGTTTTAGTATAATTTAGAGTAATCGTGATTTAGAAGGCCGTACAGTGCTATTACGGAGCTCTCCTAATTACAGTCCTAACGGTGTTTGGTTTCACTTTCTTCGTAACGCGAGGCTTATTTTGTGCGAGGTCCGATTCCGTTATTTCACCTGCGTCAATTTTAGGGTTCCGTACTAAAATAAAGATTAATACCGAATGGGAAATCTCACCATTTGGTATAAGATATAATTGTTATTTGTCCAATGTCCATTGAAGCGGATTCTGAGTCGTTCAAAATTCAAAATGCATAATAATTATAATTATAGTGGTCCTCAATAGGCAATACAGTAGCAATAGAAATAATTTGATTTCAACGATGATTATATTAATTAATAATAAATATTTATTTAGGTACGCACGGAACCCACCGTGTCAATCTGAATGCGAGAACATTTTCGATGCTAGTCAACTAGCTTAATTTATGTATGTTAATTAACTAAATTAATAAATATGTATGTTTTTTTTTGTTAATAAACTAAGAGATAGATAAGTTGAGATTAATTATGGTTTATATAGATTCTAGCCGTTTATCAGAGTATATAGTATAGTAGTATCCGGATACAGCGACCATCAAGGGACCGGTGATATTACGTCGCACTAACAGGACATCGTACAAAACGGACTGATTTTCCTTGAAAATGTTTGGTATGAATCCTAACGTCGGTGATTTAGCAGTTGTTAAAAGCGGTCAAATGTTATAAGCGGAGTCGTTATAAGTGGATTCTACTGTATATGACATTTGTACAGTCTAAGCTATAAAATAAAATACCTATATCAAAATTAAAACTAAACCAAAACATACGAGTAGGTAAAAAATTGGGCCCCGAAGATGCTGGCAGCATTAAATATATATACATATTTTTTAATGTACGTTCCCAAAATGACAAAAATATCTGTACGCTTTCACTTTCTCATTAAAGTTACGCTCACTGATTTTCTCACTAAGTATAAATGTAGCATTTTCCTGGTCGGTGCCCTAATGAGCTCGGGTTTGGCTTTGACACACAATATTTCTCACTAATTGCAAATACAGTACCCGGCAATAAATATTCCACGTCGGTCTTTGGAAAGAGACAATTACCTGTACCTGTAGCTCTAGTATAAGTTTTTTCGAAACATTAACTACATCGAACTTATACTAGAGCTACTGTTTACGATGATTGTCGAACACTGGCGAGCGTGCATCAATTATTATTATTTTATTGTTTATTTATCAATCATCTTATTTATTCATTGACGTTTTACATCAAATAAACACTGCACTTTATGGGCTTTAGTTCACGTAGTTTAGTTCACGTCAAAAGACATGTAAACTTTAAATGTAATTTTTTTAAATAAGTATCTATAGTTTCTAACAAACGTCGCACAGGTCGTGTGAGACAACAGACAACGCTCTATAAATCCGAGATTAGCCGATTCTCTTTCCAAAGGTCGATGCACTATACTTATCGCCGGGTACTGTGAATATTAAGGATGTTGACTGTAGTGTAGCCTCGTAAGTCCCAAATTGATTATATTTGGCTATTATTGATTTTTAAGATTTTATTTATTTCTTTAGTAAAAGTAAAACTTATGGTACAAAAGGCGGACTTGTTAGAAGGTAGAAACTCGATTTGAAACTTGTGGGACTTAGTGTAAAACCTGAGTGGACGCTCGAGTCGGGCGTCCAGCGGGGCGTGCATGTCAAACAATTGAAATTCATACTGGTGTCCTGAGTCGCCGCCGCACAAATAGTATGCACGCTCGCCCGCCCCGCTGGACGCCCCGCCGAACGCTCCGCTCCGAGCGTCCACTCAGGCCTTATGCGGGTATTATACTGTCCTGAATTCACTATCTTGACTAGTGGAGGGGAGTTGAAGCATCTCGCTTTCTCGCTCTAACGTATAGGTCCGAACCCTTCTAAGTGTCCTGAATTCAGGACAGTATAATGGTTACATATTCATCATCATCATCAATTTAAGAGCCAAGCTCTTGTCGGTGGAGCAATTTCCATGTATCTCTTTCTTGAGCCTTTCGTTTGACCGCCTGATACGACACGACGTTTACTTTTTCCTTAAGTTGGTCCATGTACGTTCTTCTTGGTTACATATTAAAATACCTAAAATTGATATACCTATTTTCAAAATACCTATGTACGAAATACCTATTTTTTAGAATACCTATGACTTATTTGACCTATTTTCATAATACCTATTGGACGAAATACCTATTGAACGTTTAACCTAAACTTGAAATAACTACTATTAAAATACCTATGTACGAAATACCTATTTCCAAAATACCTATATGTCATTAAACCTACGGTCGTAATACCTACAGTCGAAACACCTACAGTCGAAATACCTACAGTACTAAAGCGTAGCCAAGTGTTTACTGTTATTATATACAAGTTAAATTATTAAAAAAACCGGCCAAGTGCGTGTCGGATCACGCACAACGAGGGTTCCGTACCGCAACCTACTATAGTCCACATTTAAAAACAATCAAGAAAAGGTCGTATCTTCATAGGAAAGTCACGGCACTTACGTCCTTTTGTTTGGGCAAGACAGTTTTTCAGTGCTAACTCAAAAACCCTTAATCCCATCTTGTACAAACAAATTTTCGTTGAAAGTATTTATTATTGTTCACCACAATTTTTTTCAGAATTTTGATCTTCATAGTTTGGAAATTAGAGAGGGGGGGGGGGACACATTTTGTACAATTTGTACGACTTTGGGAGCTAATATCTCACCAACGATTGACTTAAATGGAAAGCTTTCTGAGTAACATCCATATTATTTTTAAAGACCTATCCAAAAATACCGCACACAACTACTTGCATTTTAAATTTTTCGTCCCCCGGTTACATGTACGGGGTGCCCCCCATAAAATTTTTTTTTTCCTTATTTCACATCACATTTATATAGCGGTTCATAGAATAGGTACATCTTCTTACCAAATTTCATAATTGTAGTACTTATAGTATCCGAGTAAACCGGCTGTGACATACGGACAGACAGACAGACAGACAGACAGACAGACATGACGAAACTATAAGTTCGTTTCTGGCGCTTCGCCGGCCGCTGCCGCGGCACGCTCGCTTCGCTCGCTCGGTTCGCGCGCTGTAGGGTTGCAGTTCTACCTAACCACTCCTCCTCGCTTCGCTCGTCGTCGTACCTACACCGACCTGCCCTAGTAATAGTACAGGTAAAAAATTATGTTATGACAATCTCCACCTCTATTCTCCGCTTCTACATATTCTACTCTAAGGCAGGTCGGTGTAGGTACGACGACGAGCGAAGCGAGGAGGAGTGGTTAGGTAGAACTGCAACCCTACAGCACGCGAGCCGAGCGAGCGATGCGAGCGTGCCGCGGCAGCGGCCGGCGAAGCGCCAGAAACGAACATTTTCCCATAAAATTATTATTCAACTGACATTCTTGATTTTTGATATTTTTTACTACTATTTACCTGAATTTAAACTTTTGTGAGACATGTTATAACTTTATTTTACTAAACGGTTAAAACTCACGTATTAATTGTCACTACCTACCTACCTACCCCTGTGACTATTTACCTATTTCAAAAAACGGCCAAGTGCGTGTCGGATCTCGCACAACGAAGGGTTCCGTACCCGACACCTAGCAGTCCACTTTGCTCTGCATGCAGTGCATTTTGATCTTCATAGTTTGGAAATTAGAGGGGGGGGGGGGGGACACATTTTGTACAATTTGTACAACTTTGGAAGCTGATATCTCACCAACGATTGACTTAAATGGAAAGTTTTTTTATTAACCTCGATATTATTTTTAAAGGCCTATCCAAAAATAACTCCCACAACTACTTGCATTGAAAAAAAAATTTTCATCCCTCGGTTAAATGTATGGGGTGCCCCCCTAAAATTTTTTTTTCCTTTTTTCACATTACTTTTATGTAGCGGTTAATAGGATACATCTTCCTACCAAATTTCATAATTGTAGTACTTATAGTCTCCGAGTAAATCGGCTGTGACATACGGACGGACAGACAGACAGACCGAAACTATAAGGGTTCCGTTTTAGCCATTCTGGCTACGGAACCCTAAAAACCCATTTTTAAAAACCTGTCGCGATAATGTACTGTAGGTATTTTGACTGTAGGTATTTTGAGTGTAGGTATTTTGACCGTAGGTAGATCAAACTTAGGCGAATCGTCCATTAGGTATTTCATCCGTTAGGGATTTTTAACAGTAGGTATTTCGTTAAATAGGTTTTTTGAACGTAGGTATTTCAAACTTCGGTCATTTAAACTATAGGTTAAATAACTGTTAGGTATTTTAAAAATAGGTATTTCGTACATAGGTATTTTGACAATAGGTATATCAAATTTAGGTATTTTAATATGTAACCCAGTATAATACCCGCTTTACACTTACGAGGGTAGATAGGCGTAGATCACATATTCACACGTAGACGGGTCATTGTCAGTCGGAAAAACAAAAGTTGTCCATTCGGTGGTCAATAGTTAACGGCTTGTGTGCATGTAATTAACGTTTTTATTACATGGATTTATAGATACGGAATTACAGATAAGATAAGATAAACGTTTATTGTCAATAAGCGTGTACATTAATAAGATGTCATTTCATACAATTGGTTTCAACACCTTGCCCATTTCGGACGTACAATACCTAACATTGACAGTACTACTAATGATTTTTACAAAAATAAAGAAGTACTAATGTTTTATACAAAAATATTCGTTTAAGTTATAAAAACATTTGAGTAATAGCCATTGTCTAACATACATAAATACAGATTATGCGGGTTATCAGATCAATCGAAAATTAAGCTTTGTAGCCCTTAACTTTTGACATGTCCACCGAAAAGACGCGCACCTAAATCTGACAATGACCCAGATGCTTGACTAACACATGCATGCAGATTCGGCACGGCTTCATTCGCTCGCTAATCGAGTCGCCGAAGGCGCGGGCCTCCGTTCGGATGCGGTCGGCAATGGTCGCGCCCATGTCCCTCACTGTGAACAGTGTGGACACAGACACTGTCACTGACGGACCGGCGGAGCCGCCTTTAGTTGCCGATGTCTGCGACTCTGACGAGGTAATTATATAATGATAATTACTAATGAATTGACAGATTCATCATCATCATCAGTCGCTCCCCCAATGCTGAGGATCGTGATATCATGTCCCATTCTTGCTGACCAGACTCCTCCATTGGCTCCTGTCACCCGCTTTATGGATGGCCTCGTGCCGATGTAGTTGCAGGGGTGCAGTGATTTGGGTGCTCCATCTAGCGGGTGGTCTGCCCCGGGACCTCTGGCCCTCAACTTTTCCCGTCATTATATTTTTCTCCAGGCTACTAGAAGGACGTCGTGAGAGGTGTCCGAAAAATGTGAGTAGGTATGCGGTCCTGGCAGACAGATGACAGATTATCTGTCAATATTAAGGCGCTGATATCACAGACTAGCGAGCCAGTTGTAAAGTACGATAATCCTAACAATGGGTCACACACGCGGCCTTGGCGCGGTGGACGCGGCCGCTCGCCGCGCGGACGGTTGCAAAATTTCCAGTGTGTGATAAGCTTTACGGTGTAAGACTCGGGACTACACCATGTGTTCGAAATTGCTGCCTTCGCGAGCTATCCTTAAATCATTAGTAGGTAGTAAAATGATCCTCGGCATATAAGTAGAACTTGCGCTGTAATAAATTGTCGTTTGTAATCTGAGGGCAGTAAGCAAGTACTGTTTAGCTAACATCACATAACACAAGATGTCTGCTAATTAAACTTTCATTGACGGTAAGTAAGCAGCAGTAAGTAGCACTATATTTTAGCTAGTAGCTAGTACTTGCATGATAGTTTAGCTAGTAGGTATTGCACATAACACATAACTTATTTGGTTTTAAAACCTCTTTAGCACTTTCGCACATGTGTACTAACAGCTTCCCAGTAGTTACTGACTATTCGTGAATCTTATTTCAACTAGATAATGTCTACCAGTGGTCAGGTATAGGTATAGTGTGCGTGTCATCCGCGAAGGCAACTGGGCTGGCACGACGACCCAAAATGAGTCTTGGCCTCCGACACAAGAGCACGCCACTTTGCTCGGTCCTGCGCAATTCTCGCCAGCTTGCACCAGCTCCGAGCTCACGCAGGTTCGCTTCCACCGGGTCTATATTGAGATCCCTAAAATTGTTTGTCCTTTTTTTTGGATGCCAACATGTTGTTTGTTCTAGTGATCATTTGTCCTAACGTTTATAGCCCAAATATAGAGTCACCTAATTACATAAATACATTTTGTCCAAAAATTATTTATCCTACTGGCTTATTAGGTACTAATATTATTTGTCCTAACGTTTAGTTCCCCTAATGACGATTGACCCAGTGTCATTTATCCTAACACTCAGTAGGCCTAAAAAATGCAGTCGGACTCCGCCTTAGCTCCGGCACTGCGGGAAGACCAGCCCTTCCGCCCTTGCGTGCCGGCGCACGGTCGCACGTGCTCCGCTCCGCAGCTTCGGGTTTATATATACACTCTAGGGGTAGGGCAGACAAGACCACGTGGATAGTGGGGTGCTCCGATTCGGATTTGGTATCAATATTATGGATTGAAAAATTGTCTTTTGTAGCCCAAAGTAGGTTAATCGATATTATGGTAAATAATTTTAGGACTCTTAATCATTATGGCATAAATGCTTAGGACTAATATGCTTTAGGATAAATAATACGTTATGGAACATGAATGTTAAGACAAATAAACGTTATGACAAAGTCCAACAGGGCAAAACTGTTATGGCATGTGACTTTAGGACAATCGTTAGTAGGAATTCAGACGGTCCCCCGCTTCCACCACATCCCTCCAGCGATACTTGGGGCGACCCACAGGATTGGTTGATTGACCTATATAATTGTATAATTGCAGACGTTCTCCAACTACACAGAGAAGACGATCAGGTTCGTGCTGAACGACCAGAAGTGGTACATCGGCGACTCGGAGTACCGCGTCGAGTGCGTGCTCTCGCAGGACGTCGAGATACACCCCAACGACTGGATCGGCATTTACGATGTAAGTGCCATAAGTGTTATATTTAAGTGTTATACTATACGTAGGGTTGCCAACTTGTGTGCTCAGATTTTAGGTACATTTGTAGTGGAATTGCGGGACCGGGCTAAAAATGCGGGACTAACGCACCCTATCCCAAAGAGTCAACATTGTTAACGTGTATATAAGAAAAAGTGTGATGTAGAGTGCACGATATATGTACACCTTCTTAGTGGATTGATTTCCGAGATAAAATTCCATTTTTTTTAAATTTATTTACCAAGAAAAGTTAGATACAGTTTTACATTCATATAAGTTCGCCAAACACAACGTTTATTGGCGAGTAATGCACTCATGTTCTTAACAAATTAATGTACCTATCTACCTTAAAACCTAAAATATAAAATATATTTAGAGGGTATCTATTAGCAGTTTTTTCAATCTAGTTTTGAAGACGTGTTTGCTACTACATTCATGTTCTGGAAAGATGGTATTGAAAATGCGTGGTGTTAAATAACTTCGAGTTCTTTTGCCGTAATAGTTGTTAGCTGCGGGTTCTACGTAATTTCGGCGCGAGGTAACTCTCAGTTTGCGGGTATACACTCGAGGTCCATGTACCCATCATCAATACCAGTAGGCGAGTTAGTGGTAAAATGCTTACTTAATTGTGTATAAAATAGTACCGTCAGGAGTAGCTCCTAAAGAAAAGTTGGATTGATGATTACATTTTAAGTTAATATGCTAATTAAAGTTATTTTTATGACGGAGTTGATCAACCTGAGTTAAGGCCGTTGACCTCTAACAGTGCGGAATAAAGTACATTCTGCTGTGACGTAATATTACGTCAAACACGTAGCGTGGAAAACCCGCGGCCTTGGCTTATGGTGATGCGGTATTTAAACCGCAGTTAAGAATATTTTTATATGCGTTAAGATAAAATACACGTCGTGAGGAAACCAGCATACACCCGCGAAGAAATGAAAAGTTGTATGTGAAGCCCCCAACCCGCTCTGGGCCAGCGTGGGGACTACTGCCCAATCCCTCTCATCTATGAGAGGAGGTCTGTGCCCAGCAGTGGGACGTATATAGGCTGATGATGATATGAAAGATAAAATACATAGTTTGACCGTAAAAAAAGTGACGTCAGTCATATTTTTCTACAAACTTCATGCTAACCGTGCGTTTTCGACGTTTAAAAAAGTTGCTGATTTGTCTCTGGTAAATACCGAACCTGTTGTGGTATTATCAGGGCGGGTTGTAATAAGCTGGTGTTCGTTAAAATCTGTTTGTATGGAGAGTTTGCAAGATTCTATGGGATAGTTACCGGTAGGGGTCACAAAACCGGTTTCACCGAAACCGAAAAAACCGGAAAAACCGGGTTTTTCGTCGATTGAGAAAACCGGCTTTCATATTTGAAAAAACCGGTTTTTCGAGTTTTTCGGTTTTACACTTAAATATTTGATAGTTGTAAGTATTACTTTGATTATCAATTTATTACTACTTATAACTTCTTCTTCTATTTGTAATTTCTACTTTTTAGTTTATCAGTAAATATAGAAAATATAATTGAATTATATGTTCTGCCGAACAAGCCGGCTTCAGGAAAGGTTTCAGCACCGTAGACCACATACACTCGCTTCGTCAGATTATACAGAAGACGGAGGAGTACAATCTACCCCTCTGCTTAGCGTATGTGGACTACGAGAAAGCCTTTGATTCGATCGAGACCTGGGCTGTGCTACAAGCTCTCCAACGATGCCAAATAGACACACTATGTCAGTCCGTCTCCAGGACCAGAACTCTAAACCGATACCATTGCAGCGTGGAGTTAGACAAGGAGATGTCATCTCTCCGAAGCTATTCACTTCTGCACTGGAAGATGTGTTCAAGGTTCTGGACTGGAGGGGGCATGGCATCAACATAAATGGCGAGTATATCACTCACCTTCGGTTTGCCGACGACATTGTGGTTATGGCGGAGACGATGGAGAACTTAAGTACTATGCTCGATGATCTGAGTAGGGCCTCTGAAGAAGTTGGTCTTAAGATGAACATGGACAAAACGAAAATCATGTTTAACGCCCATGTAGTACCAACTTCAGTTAAGATCAGAGACACTACGCTCGAAGTTGTTGACGAATATGTGTACCTGGGACAAACGGTCCAGTTGGGCAGGTCCAACTTCGAGAAGGAGATCAATCGTCGAATCCGTCTTGGCTGGGCGGCGTTTGGGAGACTACGCAATATCTTTTCGTCCAATATCCCGCAGTGTCTCAAGACGAAAGTCTTCGACCAGTGTGTGTAGCCAGTGATGACCTACGGCTCTGAAACGTGGTCGCTCACTATGGGCCTCATAAGGAGGCTCAAAGTCACTCAAAGAGCAATGGAGAGGGCTATGCTTGGAGTTACTTTGCGAGATCGAATCAGAAATGATGAAATCCGCAGAAGAACCAAAGTAACTGACATAGCCCGAAGAATTGCCAAACTTAAGTGACAGTGGGCAGGCCACATTGCCCGGAGGACCGATGGCCGGTGGGGCCAGCGAGTTCTCGAATGGCGACCACGTACCGGACGACGCAGTGTTGGAAGGCCCCCCACGAGGTTGGCTGATGATCTGGGTAAGGTCGCGGGGATCCGCTGGATGCGGGCGGCCCGTGACCGGTCTTTGTGGCGCTCTCTGGGGGAGGCCTATGTCTAGCAGTGGACGTCGTTCGGCTGATTATGATGATGATGATGATAATTGAATTAATAAAAATTAGCTAATTGCCCTACCCTACGTATAGTTTGTTTTTCAATACAACGTCTCTGGTCTTCCGTTGGAAACTTGGAATCATTTCAGTGAAACCACGGCATGTAACATACACCAAATGAATACACGGTAAATAAAAATAAAGAACAATATCTGTAAGTTAATTAACATGACAAAAGATTATGTAAAACAAAGTGTGTGCGGGTTTAAAATAAACATACCGAAAGAGATATTTTTTAACAATTGCAACACAATCACATCAAAATGGCAACCATGGTCGGAGTGTTGCTTGCCTAATCTGTAATCCTAGAAAATATCATTCACTTCACTCACTCGTTCCGTTCCGTTCTAACACTTGAGACACTTCTGACCGAATGAGCTGTGTAGTGTCGTTCATGACATTCACTTCTGATACTTATGACTGAATATTAAAGTTTAAATTCATAAAATGCAGTTTTTTTCACTTTTTATATGTAAAACCGAAAAATCACCGAAAAACCGGAAAACCCGGTTTTGTAATGTACAAAAACCGAAAAACCGGTTTTCAAAAATACTAGCGGTTTTGTGACCCCTAGTTACCGGCGTCATATTTAACGGTAACCGGTCTGTAATCGTAAAGTGCTGCAACTCACTCTTAGTCTATATTGAACAGGAACACCACACAACATCACTTACAGAGTAAGTAATAGTATTTTACATGTGAAATTTGATATTGTTTTCTCTTTTGTACAATATTTCGTGAGTAATAATTATAAAGGGTGGTATAAAACAACGAATGTCTCTGATCGTAAGTAATTCAAGGTTTCCCGCTGTAACACGCGTGAGTTTTCAATTAACCATCCCGCTCTCTACGGAAGCTCAGCGCGTATTTTTCATAAATATTGATGTTTATTCTAAACGTGTACATTTATAAGGATATTTTTTTTCTCAGGTTTGAGAACTTATCATTTTACAACTATTAAATCAAAAATCATTGTTAAAGATCCAACCAAAAACATCAAAAAAAAGGGTTATGTTTGAAAAATAAAAGTATCGAAAAAATTTTAGCAAATCGTGTTTTCACTTTTAGCAGACTGGAGGAAAATAGTCCAAGATTAATACAGGGACCCGACCACCCCTTCCCAGAAAAAAGCCTTTGAACGGCTTAGTCGTTCAATGAATAGCCCTAACGTCTTGCTAACCCAATCGAAGGGGTAACCCCTTCATTTTGCTTAGAACTAGGAAAGAGGCTACCACCGCTTTTATAAGGGTATCCCTTTCCGACAATTTTAAGCGCTGGTAGCCCATTCAATGAATAGTTTCGGGAAAGGCTAACCATAACGAGTTTAGCGCTTACCCTTTGGAAGATCTTCAGTTTTCTGTGCTGCGTAAGTACTTGCAACTCGCGTAGAGCGGCGTGAATTAATAGTTTCACTTTAGTTTTTAATATTTGGGTAGCCGACGCCGAAGTTTTGTTTTGTTTCGTGTTCGGGCGATTTTTCTACCGTTGTATAGCGGCATGTCCTACCATTATTTTTATCACTTTAGACATGTTTTTAAAGTAGTTGCGTATCTTTTGTGCTATTAAATACGTTAATAGATAATTTTGCATCAATAATGCGTAGGAACTTTTTTTAATAATATATCTACAAGGTAGCAACACTGCCATTTTTTCCATGTCCCAGCATTTTATTGCAGATGCAGATTTTTGTATGGTAAGAGTATATGATTTGACTAGCAATAAAGTTTATAGATACATCGATATTTACATCATTGTAATGGTTTTAATTTAAATGTTTAGTGTATAATATTGCTCAACAAAAGTAGCGCTGTAGAGATTCATATTGAATAACGAATGTTATTCGATGATATTTTGATTAATTCTTCCAAAAAGACAATTTTATTTTGGTAAGGCTACATTCTTTTATCCATGCCGTGTTGGTTTTGTTGGTTAGTCAGTATACTGAAAGCTTTCGTTGCAAAAGGAGTTTTTTGGTTGACTATTTTTAGTTCCATTTAGTGACGGAGTTTTAGAAGGTAATTATCGTATTTTATCGTATTTCTTATATGTGGTGTTATTAATAACATCATTCATTGATATAGAAATTACCGTTACTTTTCATAATAAAATAACTTAAATTTTGTATCTCAAGGTACAAGCGTGAAGTTCCACTGAGAAATTTTGTTTCTCATTGGATCGAAAAGTTACTCAGTGTAACGGTAAAGCCGCGTTATAAGTGCATAAAGAAGGATAATAATTAAAATATGAATTCTGTACTAGTTTATTGCAGTGCCATTACAGATGTCTCGCTCTAACACGCGTGAGTTTGCAATTAACCATCCCGCTCTTTAAGGAACTCTGCGCGTAGTTTTCGTAAATATTTATTTTGATCGGTTTTTGGAATACTGGATCACTTATCAAAAATCTATCCGGTTACCAATTGTGTTAGAACGATAAAAAAGCTATCCTTGCTTGTCATGTTTTCGTAATAAACAAGGAACCCTTATAGTTTCGCCATGTTCGTCGAACCGTCCGTCCGGTTCCAGCTTAGCTCAAAAACCGTTAGTAGGTACTATAAAGCTGTAATTTGGCACGGTTATTAAATATAAACGGACGAATATAGAACAACATCTTGAAAAACATGTTTTTTTAGGGTACCTTCCCTAGACATAAAGTGTTGGTTAATTTATTTTTGTTTCATTCAAACCGCATCATGTTGGTGCTGTCTAAATATTGTGAGGTTACTCAAACCGTTTTTTGATTCAAGAATCTGTTGGCGTGATATTAAGCTACCAAGTGTTGGTTATTGAAATTTCCTGTTACTGACTGATTACTTTTTTCATGGTGACGTAAGTAGAATTTTCAATGAGCACACGTATTGATACAGTGCGTTACCGGGAAGCAGGTATTAATTTTAAACTGATATTAATATGTTCCATTAGCCATTCTACGTCGACTAGAATTTATACTACGATGGTGGCAAACAAGCGTGCGGTCCGCCTGATGGTAAGCGGACACCGCAGCCTATAAACGCTCGCGACTCCAAAGGAGTAACGTGCGCGTTGCCGACCCTTTATAAAATTTGAGGATTCACTAAGCTGAGGAGTAGCAAAAACCCAAAAACAAATCAAAATCATAATCATAATTATGTGAATAAAACTGCGAAATTAAATTCCGCACCTTCAATGTACTACGTGCACTGCCTAAGAGAACGTCATAGTAAACAGAACACTAAGGGCTGTCATTTGTACTGAGTTGTCAATTTACTATGCAATACATTGCTGGCAATTAAAATTTTAATTTAATCGATATCAAATCCCTAGAACTTGTTCCGAGTTAGCACAGGTATGGTCATAACTTCATAAGTAAATGTTACTATGATGCTATCTAAAATGAATAAAATGCATCATAAATTCATAACATAACCCTTCATTAAGTTGATGTTTGAAATGGCAACCATGGTTTTCAATGCGATATTAAACTCGTTTAGGTGATGATTTTACTATTGCGTTTTTCTTGTTACTGAAATCTATGACATCGTTCCTAAGAATAGATCTTCGTATGTCTTATAGTTTCAGACTTCCCATACTGACCGATTTAAATGTTACACCCTATATAATGAAATTATAAGTAAAATGATCACAGCTGAGTAGACATTACTAGTTAATGACTAAAAGCCGAACTTTCATACAATTTCCATTGAGGTAGGTACCTCAGATAATGTTTTTAATTAAGTATTTCAAAAACATAGCAGGTAAATATAAGTTTGCAAACTTTTTAGTCCACATAATGTAACGGGTGACCAACTACGGAACCCTACATTGTGCGTGGCCCAACACGCACTTTACCGGTTTCGTAAAAAAAGAACATAGTTATAACTGACGTTGAAAATTACGAAATAATCAGCACTAAAGTTGATTTTTACGATGATATTAGGATTTATGACAGAGTTAGCTAAGGCATTTTTCAATGTTTTCTTCGGTTATTTTACTAACTGTGTTCTTTTTCAGTCTAAATATTTTTTGTGTAGTGTAATTCTACATTATTTCTTCACACTGGAAGCTCAAACTTCAATTTTATTTCGTCGATACAAATCAATCATAAAGTTAATCAAAAAGTTAACGTAGCTAGACGTTAACTCTTCTATGAAAATGAGCTGTCAAACAAATATAAATATCTGGATGACCGAGCTTTGCTCGGCCTTTTCCCGGAGATGAGACCTACTAGACCTAGCTAGATCGATTGCTCGTCCCCGAAAACTCCCACTTACCAAATTTCATCAAAATCGATAGAGCCGTTTCCGAGATCCCCGAAATAAAGATATATACAAGAATTGCTCGTATAAAAATATAAAATATCTGGGCGGCCGAGCTTTGCTCGGCGTTTTCCTGGGCATGAGACCTAGCTAGATCGATTGCTCGTCCTCTAAAACTCCCACATACCACATTTCATCAAAATCGTTAGAGCCGTTTCCGAGATCCCCAAAATAAATAAATATATATACAAGAATTGCTCGTTTAAAGACATAAGATTTGGCAACACTGTGCATTATACGTCATATTGGTATTACTAACAACTCACAAAAAAAAATTTTGTGGAATATAATGTTTTTCTTCGTTTATAATGCATGCAAATAGAACCGGTCTATTACATGGCACTTCACTAAAAAAAATATGTACCTTTTTCTCGTTTTTTAGGTAAATTATGTTACTTAAATAATAGTGTACGTATACGTGCACCTTGTACAAAATGTAACTCAGTGGAAATTCAAATGTCTTTATTTTAAAAGGGTTTGCTATATATGCAATGTTTTTTGTATTTTGAACATTGTTGTAGTCTATATTCATAATTTAGGGAAAAATATATTCATTATCGTATTTTAAAGAACCATTTTATTAATTTCAATTTCGTCACTCAGGGGAACATCGGTATCGGTACAGAGATTATTAACACATTCATCCGATTTTTTTAGCTAAATCCAAGCATTAATCTGTGAGTATATATCTATATTTTTTAGGTACCTTAATAATTAATTAACATAAAAAACCCAGCTAAGTGGTTGTTGCACTCGCACATTTAGGGTTCCGAACCATCCGCAAAATTTCAAAGGAAAAACCTCATTTATCAATATATATATTAGTATTTGTTGGTAAAATAATAAACATTATCACCAAATTTCAAGTTCATAGGTCAACGGGAAGTTAAAAAATTGTTAGGAACAAAGTTTTGTGACAAACGACGGGCGGACGGATGCGTGAGTGACAGCAATAGGGCTCCGATTAGAGCCTTCGGTTTCGGAACCCTAAAAAGTATTTGCATTAACAGAATCAGCATTTGTTTTTTGAACACTACTTTTTAAATATGTTACAAGTGTTACAACTGCAGAAAAGTCGGCCCGTTTGATAAATTGCACGCTTCAACTTGTTCCGGCCCTTCGCCATACCAAAGGAAACCGTATTGCAATGTGATAAGGTATTTTTAAATCGCAACTTAGCGGTATTTCAAAGGCGCCGGCGTTTTATGGCACCTGCGGCACCGCCGGCAGTCATCCAGTCGTCAAACGTAAATTTGCAATACTGCTCTTATTGTCATCAGTAAAAGGATGAAAATTGCATAAGCGTGGAAAGGGAAACCCCTTCAAACTGTTGCCTTTTCGAAAGGCTTTTTAAGCGCTTAGTAAAAATATCTGATATTCGTTAACTGAACGGCTTACCCATATTTAAAGCGCTTTAAAAGCCGAATGAATGGGTTTTTTTAGAGCAACGACTTCGGTAAGCAAAGTCTTACTAAAAACCCTTTCAAAAACCCCTTGAAGGGGATACCGTATTAAAAGCGCTTTAAAAGCCAAATGAATGGGTTTGAAGGGCAACGGATTGGGTAAGCAAAGCCTTACTAAAAACCCGTTCAAAAACCCTCGAAGGGGATACCGGGCGGGTCCCTGGATTAATATACTGAAAGGACAGATATTTAAGGGGCTCCCCTATCTGAATGAACTTGCACGTTCCGACTCCCTCGACCCCTCTCTTCGTTCTTCACCTTACAACTTTTACGTCATAATCATAATGCGCGAGGCTGCCATCTAGTAAATAACAGGTAAACTACAACGTACATTTGAGCCTCTTAATCACTATAGATGTTGAGATCTATGTCGATAAACATTGGCAAAAGTGCATATGTGGGCTTTTATGGCTAGGTGTGACATAATAGTACATTATTGCCGTGGCCGGGAAGGGAGCAATTGCAGGCCGAGTATTTGTTTAAACGGACGAGCTTGCGAGTCCGTTTCATTATAATACGAAGCCTGCAATTGCCATTCCGGCCGAGGCTAATATAGTGCTTTTCTCAAAAATGGGGGGAAATACGACAAAAATTTAATTAAGATTTGAAAAACATAACCTTAAAACGTCAAAAACATCATGCTTTCCCGCAGTTTATTTTTTTTAACAGAATCGCAAGTGTATTTTTCCACCGCAAAACGCAAATTATTCGAGACATAAAAAAATGTCGCGTTTCTAACAGAAAAATACGAGCTGAATTGGCTGAATACGACCTGTGCCTCCTTTTATATGACAGTTTATACTTTTTAAAAAGTTTATAACTCGACAAATAAAGGAATTTATATGTGACATTGCAGGCGGCCTGCAATGTTTTTTACTTTTTAATTTGGATCTGACCTTAAACTATACACTTTACCTTCCAATATGTAGCGACTAAAGTCCAGTTTGCGGGCCATTTTTGAGAAAAATTGATATAGTATTGTCGTTTCTCTCTCCAGGCGAACTTCCACAACCTGGAGGACTACATAGCGTACGAGTACATGGCGGCGGTGCACCGGCCCGAGCTGGCGCCGCAGCACGTGTCGGCCGACACGCACACGCGCGCGCGCACCCTCACGCTGCGCTTCCCCGTGGGCAGCGGCGTGCGCGCCGAGGGACTCTACCGGTTCATATACTTCAGCCAGCCCAACAGCGACGTCAGGAGTGTCTTAGGTCAGTATATCGGGGTCAGTTACCTCGCCCCTGAGAGACCCGCCTGGTGTCGATCGGGTCAGCGCCGGCCCTAGCCCTAGATCCGGGTGGGGCAAGCTGATCTTTGGGCGCCCTTTGGTTTGAAATTTTTCTACATTGCCAGTTCGGCGCCCCTTGACATCCGGCGCCTGGGCCGGCCGCCCCACCCGCCCCACCCTTGGGCCGGCCCTGGATCGGGTGCCGGCGCGCCTCGCGACTCGTCCGCGCCCCGCGCTACGCACCCGCGCAAACAATTGTCGCGTGTACCGACAGCGCACGCACACATACTTACCCCACAGCGCTTACGTTCCTTCGCGTGTCACAGGTGTGTGCTAACACCGCTCCAGGTGTCTAACACCTGGGCATAATGCTGAGACAGCAACCGATTCACTGCCGCGAAAACACGTCATTTATTTGTTCAATGTGGTGCGTTTTTTTTTGTATGTGTGTCGTTTCGTGCAGTGAATAAATGTTTTCTTTCTTTCTTTTCTTTCTAACGTTTAGGGTGGTCATAAGAGAGATTACCACGGTTACGTCTCCTATGTCACTCTTTAAAACTGCAATTTTATATGGCTTAGAGCTCCTAAACATGAGTTTTAGCGATGCTTTTAAATCCATTTGAACGTGGGTCATGTATTGAGTTTGCTTGAGGTCCATATTGTTTATAAACATTTTTCTAAGAAACTTGGTTCCTGTTGCCTCCTCGCTGACGGGACAATAACAACAAGAAAAAGTTGATTAAATAATAAATAAATCATTTAATGAAAAAACGTTTTACAGAAATAAGAAATAAGAAATATTTATTCGGGACAAAACAACTAACAAATAAGAAAGCAAAAATAAACAAAAACAGGAAAGTTGTGTTGTCACGAAACGGTTCCATCTCAGCATAATGCGGGCAAATGCCAGCGCTGGTCTTCCGATGGAACCGTCGAGTGAGTTCACAGAGATATACTTACGTACTAAAATGTAATAATAAGGGATAATTACAAAGGCCTGAACTACCTGATTGACCCCTTGATATCCTTAGAAATACATGCACGGATAGAGTATCTAATGAAAGGGTTCTGCAGTTGGTTGATAAGGACGTTGAGGTTCTCAAAACTATAAAAAAACGCAAGCTCCAATATTTGGTCAATATAATGCGTAATGAGAAATGTGAACTCCTGCAACTCATTATACAAGGGTCCAAGGAAATGGACCACCCGAAAGAAGGTCCCACCCGTGCCTAAAAAGTCTTCGGACTTGGTTCAACCTGAGCAACAAGTTCTTTATTCCGCGCGGCCGAGGCATAAGTCCGTATCACTACATAGTATAAAACAAAGTGGCTTCCTGCTGTCTGTCCCGTTGTATGCTTAGATCTTTAAAACTACGCCACGGATTTTGATGCGGTTTTTTTAATGCATAGATTGATTCAAGAGGAAGGTTTATATGTATAATTTGCACCCGTGCGAAGCCGGGGCGGGCCGCTAGTAGCTTATATGAATATGATCCAGTAGGAAATGGCACTTGAACAAGAAGTTCCTTAGAAACCGGATTCACTAGTGGTTAGACATGTAATAAAATGGAAGACAACGCAACATTTATAGCCTTTGAGCCTAATCTGTTTTATGACACAAAAGTCTTCTTTCCATGTGTAGATTGTTGTTATTGATAGTGATTATTGATTTATATCGATATTTTAATTACCAACGTATTTTGTATCGGCACATTTTCTCAGGACTCTTAAGGACAATCGTCTTCGTGATCAACTATTGGCTCACTACTTGATCTCGCTTAATATAATTCTAGTGAATTTTTAGACATCTCAGCTGTTCACTCGAACAGATCATTTTTATGCCACCCACTGAATATACTAATATTATAAATGTGAAAGTTAGTGTGATTGTGAGGATGTTTGTTACTCAATCACGCAAAAACGGCTGAACGGATTATGACGAAACTTGATATACATCGAGTTTATATCCTGGATTAACATATAGGATACTTTTTATCCCTGAAATCATCCCTCAAATGGATCAACATCGAAGTACACGATCACGCGGACGAAATTGCGGGCAAAAGCTAGTATTATAATTTATAATGGATTGTTTTTAAAAATTAGTGTTGATTTTTGTTCAAATGTTTTACAAATTCAACACCAAAATATTGTACAGACAATTGCAAAAATATTGATGTATACAACTTGCTCAAAAATATGTCCCATAGCTCTTATGTCGGTGAATTAAGGTTTTGGTGCTTATTTATGAAACGATCCATTCGATACATATTTTTGCACTTGACTGTACAATGTCAATGAACAAGACCTTGACGTTGTCCTATGTCGAATCCACAGATAACCCCCACTAGATAGAGCTTCTAGGGCGACGCGCTCGCGCCACAGCTGGGCGAAGTTGCGCTTATAATACTGCCCCGCCTTACGCCGCTCAGTCAGTCTCGTCCAGGTTCATGACCTATACGTACGTGGCACAAAAAATACTTAAAGTTGGTTTCGACTAACCGTAAGCATGGGTCTTGTTCGGTAAAGTGGTGTGGGAACGATTCCCGAACTACAAATCTAAAGAAAGGCGGAATTACATATCATAGGTAAGTTAAATTAATACAAATACACATTTTATTCTGCCCGGCGGAGATCATTTTACACTGGCCGGGCCGGCTTATTAAGGCGTAGTGAAGTGTGCTTGTTCCTTTCCAACCAACTCAAAGGCCAATATACTTTCTCTTTCTAACAGCACGTGCGCGGGCTAGTGCTGTGCCAGTGATGTTCGGTTCCGATTTCATTTAATTATCAGTTCATCCGTATTTAATATATCACATGATTTTAATAAATATTAAAATTTTATTGGTAAACATTATTGATTAGTTTTATTTTTTGATATTGAATGTCAGTATTTACGTAGACAATATTATTTTACTATATGAATCATTGTAGAGGTTCGTATAAGGAGGTGGCAGATGGTAATAGTGTAGTGTTTTTTATCTCGTTTTACTTTATACGCTAAACAAATCAGTGTGGTTGTATGGGATAGAATATTTAGTTAGTTTGTTCTCATTGTAGTTTTGTTGTTGTCTTATTTTATTATGAAGTTTATATAGTAGTAACATAATAAGTGCTGGTGGATTTCTTTCAGCAATTAGGACTAGTGACACGAGAAGGCCCCAATACTGAATTTAGAAGAAGTGTAAGGGATTTAGAGATAAACCCATTGCAATTAGGTTTTTTTCGTATTGTCTTGGTGGGCAATCAGCACTAGTGACACGTTGTTGACCCTCTGCTAGGCTTCGAATAAGTATAAGGGATCTCGGAGCGGAGTTGGTTAGACATGGAGTAACTACAATTGGGTTTTTTCGAATCGTCTTGGAGGGCAATCAGGGCTAGTGAAACGTAGTTGACGCACTGCTGGACTTCAATGAAGTATAAGGGATCTCGGAGTCGGTTTGGGATGGAGTAACTGCAATTGGGTTTTTTCGTATCGTCTTGGTGGGCAATTAGGACTAGTGACACGTAGTTGACCCACTGCCGTACTTCGAAGAAGTATAAGGGATCTCGGAGTTGGTTAGAGATGGGGTAACTGGAATTGGGTTTTTTCGAATCGTCTTGTGGGCAATTAGGACTAGTGACACGTAGTTGACCCACTGCTGGACTTCGAAGAAGTATAAGGGATCTCGGAGTTGGTTAGAGATGGAGTAACTGCAATTGGGTTTTTTTGAATAATATGTATGGATCAACATTTGATCTGAAATAAACGATTTTTATTTATTTAAATACAGCGCATATACATGAATCAAAATGAAATTGTTTCAAATCTAAATTTTATACAATAGTAAAGGTTGTAAACATGCCTAGAAGATATTATTATAGTCAATTCAATAGATAAAGTATACACGCCATGTAAAATAATTTACCTAGAATAAATTGGGGTGCTAGTAAAAACCGGTAGTCAACAACCGTGTCTCATCACTAGCCCGCGCGCCATTTTGCGGCGAAGGCGCGCCACAGCCGCGCGCATTTTGAAACGGCCAATCGCAGCGCTGTTGCCGACCTCCCCGCAGCCCGCACCTACCGCTAACTTTGGTGACTTTTGAATCGAACTAAATCGTTCATATGCGGTATCTAGTGTGGGGTTATCTGTGGTCGAATCATTTGTCATTAACATGACCACTGTGACAGTACAATTAGTCACAGAAAATAGCTCTAACCGATCCATCAGTTAATGTCCTATCCTACTGTACGTCCGAAATGGGTAAATTGCTGATGCTATAATTTTTATGACTACCATCACAATGTACACAGTTCTGACAATAAAATTGATCTTATCTTATCTTCATCCACAGGCGTATCGTCTCCCTTCGAAGCGTGCTTCAAGTCGGAGTCTCCGCCGCCGTGGCCTACCACCGCCCCCGCCCCCTCCTCCGCCTCCCCCTCCCCCGCCTCCCCCTCCCCCTCCCCCGCCTACAAGCCCTCCACCGCCACGTCGGACGTGTTCACCGACTTCACGGGCCTCGACGTGGCGAGCCTGTCGCGCCACTTCTCGCACGACCTCAGCATCGACTGACTAAGGACGTACTTGCCGGGGTCACCGGCCAACGGCAGGAGGAGGATTTAAGGTTTAGGTTTAGGTTACTTGTACAATTGTAGAATAGTTTTAACCCTTTCAGCTAGGCGTCCACGCGCGTAGGCGCACTTATCGTACGCATTTCCCGCAACGGTCTGTTGTATTATTTGTATAGAATTTTGCACAAGTGCGTCCATTGATCTGCACCTCCGTACGGTGCGGATCAGTAAAGTCAGCATTGAAAGTAGCTTGGCATATGAAAGAGGTCAAACGTTCCTATTCCCTTGTAATAAAAACTTTTAACGTTTTCATGTGCCAAGCTAATTTTGATGCTGATTGTACAACCGGTTGCGTGCGATGCGGTACTGTGGACGCTTAACTTTGACTGCCGAACGGCAAAAATGGTACTCACAATTTTTTTACTCTACTGTAAATCAAGATGTCATTTACACTGTTACTTTGACATCGGACAATGGCGGTTTATGTTGAAATGTCCTTGTCATTTGCAACAAGTGTAGTCGCGGCACAGAATTTGACAGACAAAAATAATAAAGATACACTACTGTAATGTCCTTGTCAATTTCAACTAGTGGAAACCAGGGACCCGCCCGGTATCCCCTTCGAGGGTTTTTGAACGGGTTTTTAGTAAGGCTTTGCTTACCCAATCCGTTGCCCTTCAAACCCATTCATTTGGCTTTTAAAGCGCTTTTAATACGGTATCCCCTTCAAGGGGTTTTTGAAAGGGTTTTTAGTAAGACTTCGCTTACCGAAGTCGTTGCTCTAAAAAAACCCATTCATTCGGCTTTTAAAGCGCTTTAAATATGGGTAAGCCGTTCATTTAACGAATATCAGATATTTTTACTAAGCGCTTAAAAAGCCTTTCGAAAAGGCAACAGTTTGAAGGGGTTTCCCTTTCCACGCTTATGCAATTTTCATCCTTTTACTGATGACAATAAGAGCAGTATTGCAAATTTACGTTTGTCGACTGGATGACTGTCGGCACAGGTGCCATAAAACGCCGGCGCCTTTGAAATACCGCTAAGTTGCGATTTGAAAATACCTTATCACATTGCAATACGGTTTCCTTTGGCATGGCGAAGGGCCGGAACAAGTTGAGGCGTGCAATTTATCGAACGGGGCGACTTTTCTGCAGTTGTAACATATTTAAAAAGTAGTGTTCAAAAAACAAATGCTGATTCTGTTAATGCAAATACTTTTTAGGGTTCCGAAACCGAAGGCTCTAATCGGAGCCCTATTGCTGTCACTCACGCATCCGTCCGTCCGTCGTTTGTCACAAAATTTTGTTCCTAACAATTTTTTAACTTCCCGTTGACCTATGAACTTGAAATTTGGTGATAATGTTTATTATTTTACCAACAAATACTAATATATATTGATAAATGAGGTTTTTCCTTTGAAATTTTGCGGATGGTTCGGAACCCTAAATGTGCGAGTGCAACAAGCACTTAGCTGGGTTTATTATGTTAATTAATTATTAAGGTACCTAAAAAATATAGATATACTCACGGATTAATAATTGGATTTAGCAAAAAAAAAAAATGGATGAATGTGTTAATCTCGGTACCGATACCGATGTTCCCCTGAGTGACGAAATTGAAATTAATAAAATGGTTGTTTAAAATACGATAATGAATATATTTTTCCCTAAATTATAAATATAGACTACAACAATATTCAAAGTACAAAAAACATTGCATATATAGCCAAACCTTTTAAAATAAAGACATTTTAATTTCCACTGAGTTACATTTTGTACAATGTGTACTAGTACGTACACTATTATTTAAGTAACATAATTTACCTAAAAAACGAAAAAAAGGTACATATTTTTTTTAGTAAAGTGCCATGTAATAGACCGGTTCTGTTTGCATGCATTATAAACGAAGAAAAACATTATATTCCACAAAAATATTTTTTGTGAGTTGTTAGTAATACCAAAGAGTAATACCAATATGACGTATAATGCACAGTGTTGCCAAATCTTATGTCTTTAAACGAGCAATTCTTGTATATATATTTATTTATTTTGGGGATCTCGGAAACGGCTCTAACGATTTTGATGAAATGTGGTATGTGGGAGTTTTCGAGGACGAGCAATCAATCTAGCTAGGTCTCATGCCCAGGAAAACGCCGAGCAAAGCTCGGCCGCCCAGATATTTTATATCTTTATACGAGCAATTCTTGTATATATCTTTATTTCGGGGATCTCGGAAACGGCTCTATCGATTTTGATGAAATTTGGTAAGTGGGGGTTTTCGGGGACGAGCAATCGATCTAGCTAGGTCTAGTAGGTCTCATCCCCGGGAAAAGGCCGAGCAAAGCTCGTTCACCCAGATATTTATATTTGTTTGACAGCTCATTTTCATGGAAGAGTTAACGTAGTAAAATTGAAGTTTGAGCTTCCAGTGTGAAGAAATAATGTAGAATTACACTACACAAAAAACTATTTAGACTGAAAAAGAACACAGTTAGTAAAATAACCGAAGAAAACATTGAAAAATGCCTTAGCTAACTCTGTCATAAATCCTAATATCATCGTAAAAATCAACTTTAGTGCTGATTATTTCGTAATTTTCAACGTCAGTTATAAATATGTTCTTTTTTTACGAAACCGGTAAAGTGCGTGTCGGGCCACGCACAATGTAGGGTTCCGTAGTTGGTCACCCGTTACATTATGTGAACTAAAAAGTTTGCAAACTTATATTTACCTACTATGTTTTTGAAATACTTAATTAAAAACATTATCAAATTGCATGAAAGTTCGGCTTTTAGTCGTTAACTAGTAATGTCTACTCAGCTGTGATCATTTTACTTATAATTTCATTATATAGGGTGGTGTAACATTTAAATCGGTCAGTATGGGAAGTCTGAAACTATAAGACATACGAAGATCTGTTCTTAGGAACGATGTCATAGATTTCAGTAACAAGAAAAACGCAATAGTAAAATCATCACCTAAACGAGTTTAATATTGCATTGAAAACCATAGTTGCCATTTCAAACATCAACTTAATGAAGGGTTATGTTATGAATTTATGATGCATTTTATTCATTTTAGATAGCATCATAGTAACTTTTACTTATGAAGTTATGACCATACCTGTGCTAACTCGGAACAAGTTCTAGGGATTTGATATCGATTAAATTAAAATTTTAATTGCCAGCAATGTATTGCAAAGTAAATTGACAACTCAGTACAAATGACAGCCCTTAGTGTTCTGTTTACTATGACGTTCTCTTAGGCAGTGCACGTAGTACATTGAAGGTGCGGAATTAGGAAATTTAATTTCGCAGTTTTTGGGGTTTTGCTACTCCTCAGCTTAGTGAATCCTCAAATTTTATAAAGGGTCGGCAATGCGCACGTTACTCCTTTAGAGTCGCGAGCGTTTATAGGCTGCGGTGTCGGCTTACCATCAGGTGGACCGCACGCTTGTTTGCCACCATCATAGTATAAATTCTAGTCGACGTAGAATGGCTAATGGAACATTAATATCAGTTTAAAATTAATTCAATTCAATTCAATTCAATCATTTTATTTCAGATAATATATAATCCATACAATTAGTTAGTAATACACCAAGAACCTTGCCTAAAATACCTGCTTCCCGGTAACGCACTGTATCAATACGTGTGCTCATTGAAAATTCTACTTACGTCACCATGAAAAAAGTAATCAGTCAGTAACAGGAAATTTCAATAACCAACACTTGGTAGCTTAATATCACGCCAACAGATTCTTGAATCAAAAAACGGTTTGAGTAACCTCACAATATTTAGACAGCACCAACATGATGCGGTTTGAATGAAACAAAAATAAATTCACCAACACTTGATGTCTAGGGAAGGCACCTTAAAAAAACATGTTTTTCCAGATGTTGTTCTATATTCGTCCGTTTATATTTAGTACCCGTGCCAAATTACAGCTTTATAGTACTAACGGTTTTTGAGCTAAGCTGGAACCGGACGGACGGTTCGACGGGCATGGCGAAACTATAAGGGTTCCTTGTTTATTACGAAAACATGACAAGCAAGGATAGCTTTTTTATTGTTCTAACACAATTGGTAACCGGATAGATTGTTGATAAGTGATCCAGTATTCCAAAAAACGATCAAAATAAATATTTACGAAAACTACGCGCAGAGTTCCTTAAAGAGCGGGATGGTTAATTGCAAACTCACGCGTGTAAGAGCGAGACATCTGTAATGGCACTGCAATAAACTAGTACAGAATTCATATTTTAATTATTATCCTTCTTTATGCACTTATAACGCGGCTTTACCGTTACACTGAGTAACTTTTCGATCCAATGAGAAACAAAATTTCTCAGTGGAACTTCACGCTTGTACCTTGAGATACAAAATTTAAGTTATTTTATTATGAAAAGTAACGGTAATTTCTATATCAATGAATGATGTTATTAATAACACCACATATAAGAAATACGATAAAATACGATAATTACCTTCTAAAACTCCGTCACTAAATGGAACTAAAAATAGTCAACCAAAAACTCTGCAATGTAAACTCCTTTTGCAAGGAAAGCTTTTAGTATACTGACTAACCAACAAAACCAACACGGCATGGATAAAAGAATGTAGCCTTACCAAAATAAAATTGTCTTTTTGGAAGAATTAATTAAAATATCATCGAATAACATTCGTTATTCAATAGGAATCTCTACAGCGCTACTTTTTTGAGCAATATTATACACTAAACATTTAAATTAAAACCATTACAATGATGTAAATATCGATGTATCTATAAACTTTATTGCTAGTCAAATCATATACTCTTACCATACAAAAATCTGCATCTGCAATAAAATGCTGGGACATGGAAAAAATGGCAGTGTTGCTACCTTGTAGATATATTATTAAAAAAAGTTCCTACGCATTATTGATGCAAAATTATCTATTAACGTACTTAATAGCACAAAAGATACGCAACTACTTTAAAAACATGTCTAAAGTGATAAAAATAATGGTAGGACATACCAAAAATGCCGCTATACAACGGTAGAAAAATCGCCCGAACACGAAACAAAACAAAACTTCGGCGTCGGCTACCCAAATATTAAAAACTAAAGTGAAACTATTAATTCACGCCGCTCTACGCGAGTTGCAAGTACTTACGCAGCACAGAAAACTGAAGATCTTCCAAAGGGTAAGCGCTAAACTCGTTATGGTTAGCCTTTCCCGAAACTATTCATTGAATGGGCAAGCAGCGCTTAAAATTGTCGGAAAGGGATACCCTTATAAAAGCGGTGGTAGCCTCTTTCCTAGTTCTAAGCAAAATGAAGGGGTTACCCCTTCGATTGGGTTAGCAAGACGTTAGGGCTATTCATTGAACGACTAAGCCGTTCAAAGGCTTTTTTCTGGGAAGGGGTGGTCGGGTCCCTGGTGGAAACACAGAACTTGACTGACAGAAATAAAAAAGATCACACTATGTGGTTATTTTGTCCAAGTACATTGATACTTTTAAAGTTACAGCCGCCATTAGGTTAGGCTGAGCATATGAGTTCAAATTCCCCTGTACAGTCGACCAATTTGATTTCTGGGCCACTTCGTACCTTGTCACAGTGACAATTCTAGCGGCTTTCATATAAATTTTCACTGTGACAAGGTAAGGTAAGGTAGGGTAGTTTATTTTGTTATAATTTCACTTTGTGGTGCACAATAAAGTATATTATTATCTCTTTATTTATTTAGAAACTTAGGCTAGGTTGATATAATATCTTTATAAAAAGTAAAATATAAAAATACACTTACAAAACATAAAAATATTATAAAAACCTAACCTAGGGAGCCGCCGGCAGCGGGGCAGGGCCTAAGCTACCGGCGGTTAGGGCGACAGAGAGAGGAACCTCCTGACAATATTATTATTATTATTACAGCCCATCCGCTGGTCTAAGGCCGAACAGCTCTAAAGATAAGCTAATTAGTAAGTCTATATTGCAAAAGATCATAAGTGATTTCTTAAACATAGCAAATGCTAACGTAATAGTGTGCACTAAAGTTCAATGTCAAATTATAGTACAAGAAATATTTGACGGTAGTTGTTGAGATAATTTCTGTTTACGGAACACACACGGTATTTTACCCTTTAAAGATGCTAGGCTTAGCTAGGACCATTCCAAATAATAAATGCTATTGTTGCATAATTAATTTTATTGCTTATAGTTTTATGGCTGTTTGGTCTTGAACAAACTATACAAAGAGGTTCAGAAATCAAATTGGTTGACCATACCTAGTAGAATCCTCTCCGTCTTAACGTAGTTGATGAGGACCATACATTAGGAAACTTTATGGCAGAATAGTGACGCGTAAGACGCGTCACCGGCGTCATCACGAAAGCATACGCGATGCAAGCTTCAGTGGAGTTGTTCCTCCATTTTGTCAGTGCACCACACACACATCCACACCACACACACACACACACACACACACACACACACACACACACACACACACACACACACACATACACACACACACACACACACACACACACACACACAACAGACACATGCTACATCGTAATCCGTATTGACCAGTCTCGTGGAGTTTTTACGAAATTAATTCACATTTGTGCAGGCTGCATAGCTAAGTTGCTTAATGAAATCTTTGACTGCCTTAGACGGCTATTGTCTGTCTTATGTGACTGAGACGTTGAAGGCCTTAAAATATATTGTAGGCAATAATAAATAGAAAAGTCGCGTATTTATAATTATTAATTATGTATGTACCTAACGTCAAATATGTCACTAAAGTCGATTATCGCTCGACATAGCATTTTTAACTCTCGCGCTTGGTAAACATACTTAAAGAATTAAACGGGTCGAACGCGATATTTATGTATTTGCCTTTTTCACCGACGTTTCGACACGGGTTAGCTGTATATAAGCCGTTAACTATTGACCACAGCCGACACAACTTTTGTTTGACCTGTGTCCTACTCACCACCAATAAGTATTTTGTACATGGCATCTAGTTTTAAAGTCTAGATATATAAACACAGCTCCCACCAACGCTACGACACTTCCATAGAGTTAGATTAAATATCTAATTGATTGGAGCTATAATATAATGACTGTACTGAAATCATATAAACTAAACATGTAAAAAAGAACAAAGGTAGTAAGTAGATTTTGTAATTAGCACGTTTTATGTGAGGTACATCGGGATAAAGGCGTCTATGGGCGAAGTTACAACTAATTTAGAAGTTAAATCGCTATTTTAAAAGTTACGGTCTATGGTTTTTAAAATAGATGGCTAAAGTAGTAGTTGTAATTGTGAAATATACGAACACATACGTGTACACATAGCTCCTACGCTGACGCACACATAGACAATGTGCATGTATAGCTCAACACACAACCATGGCTCACACCCGCGCTCGTGAAAAAATACTGTAGGTACTGTGTTTGTGTTTAGTCTTTTAATCAAATGTTGTAATTTATTATAAAAACTAATGTAAACTAATATACCCTGTGTGTAATTATATATTTGAAGAAAAGAAGCAAATTCCATAGCTTTTAGACAATAATTAGAACGCTAAACAAACACACAACTGTACATACAACTGTATATGATAGTATTATATGTTTATACAACTATAAACTACTGTACCTACTTATAGGCACAGCATTACTTAGGTACATCTTAGGTAGCGAAATATTACCGGAATTGACTAGTCGTTTTGACATATTTAAATGCAGAGGCCTGTTCAAAATTAGGTAGATTGATACTTATGATTGATACTTATTAGTAAAATATTGAGGGTCCCTTTATATTGTATTTATTATTGTAATTGTAAATACTGTATTCACGTGTTTTAATGTAAGTACATGACAATTGTAAAAATATAGATTCATACAATGGTAGTCCAATTATTATATGTAATATGTGATGTGCATTTTTCGGTTTGAAATCTTTGTAACACGGGCCACTGTGTATTTGGCTTTCCTGAGTTGAAATTACTTAAAATATTCGTTTTTTTTTTTCAATCAGACGCTCGATTTTGAATCTTCTCACTTGTACTGTAAGGTCTTTTTTTAAATGGACTAATTTGATATAATTCAGCCAATTTAATAGTACATTACTTACCAAGGGCGATAAAACAAAGAATGTCTCAGATCGCAGGTATTTTACGCCCGAGCCGAAGGCAAGGGCGATAAATATGCGGAGGCTTTCTTTATTATCGCCCGTGGTAAGTACAATGTTTTATGTCAACCCCTGGCCAGGAAGTGGGTTTTTTCGCGCGCGGAGCGTGCGATAATGGCCACTTTACGGCCAGGTGTGTTTAATAGTACATTACTTAACAAGGGCGGTAAAACAAAGAATGTCTCAGATCGCAGGTATTTGAAGCCCGAGCCGAAGGCAAGGGCGATAAATATGTGATCTGAGGCTTTCTTTATTACCGCCCGTGTTAAGTACAAAATTTTATGTCACCCCCTGGCCAGGAAGTGGGATTTCCCGCGCGCGGAGCGTGCGGTAATTGCCGCTTTATGGCCAGGTGTGACATAAAATTATTTTAGTATAAGTACATGGTGGCCAATATTATACCAATGAGCCGAAAGTGCACCTCGCATAATACTTCCACCTAGGTTTACATAGCACTAAAGAGCAAGTAATGCAATATTATTCATCACAAGTTATGGCATTTCATACCTATTATTATGTACCTGGCTGGGCTAAACTTATATAATAATGTGATATTTAAAATAATCCATAAAAAAATAACTAGAAAATATGCATAATAAATAATAATGCACGGTATAGTCTTATAATAATGATTCATTGTTTATACGGAGTATATGTAAGTTAAAGTAATATGGCTCAAATGAAACAAACCATAATAATATTAAAATATAATAAACGGGTCACTGACATCCTTAAGGTTAGGACCAATACGTGCTCCTTAATCATGAGCACTAGCCGCTACGGCCGCGCGTCTAGCACTGCACGCAGCATAAACAATCAATGTACACTGTACAGTCAAGGGCACCAATATGTATACACTTTTTCACCTTATTCCATTGAAATAAGGTCCAAAAATGTATACATATATGCCATCGACTGTACAAGTAAAAAGTATGACACTGATATACGCTCTTTTTCCATTGTTTATTCTTTTTTATTTATTTGTTTAGTACGGTCACGTGCATTAATTTAGGACCCATTTCGCAAACTTTTTCTTTGAATTTCTATACTGTTTGACAGTACTGTCAACCTTAAGGGGGTCCCAAATTAAAACTCGTGACTGTACATCCACATCATATATATTATATTTCACTTAAACCTTAGTATCTTAAGGGGTATTATATTCTACTCTAGGACTAATTAAATAGAGTTCCTATTACAACACACTGTCCAAAAATCGTATGTTTGTATTAGAAACTCATTAGCGTTAAAGTGGAAAATCCAATGCAATAAAAGCGCGTGTCAGTACTGCACTATAATAGGTACCTATATAGTACCACGCTGCAGCATTCCATTGCTATAAAGTATTGATTTGTATTATTAAAAGTTTCTATTTTTCATATCTTATTTTAATACACTTTCTGAATTGGGCTCAAAATACGGCTCTCTACGACAATAATGGGTTGGATTTGTAATTTAATTTTTAATTTATCATTGGCTATGAGGACAATGAGTTTTTTTTTCATTGTATGCCAAAAGTTAACCGTCCCATGTCCCGTTAATCGATTTTGATGTTTCTGTAGTGCTCGGAACAGTTAAATCTCACTGCATCAGATTTTTTGTTATTATTTCCTTAAAAAAACTCAATTTAAAAAATAATTCATAAAACACAATTAAAAAGCAAAAACATGTTGTCAACAAGTGTTAGTTTAGTGCGACAACCTACCTATAACAAAAGGGCGACAACCAATGAAAATATACCTACAGCCTTGGCCAAAAGTGTTGAGCACTCACACGTTTTCCATGAATTAAATATCTTTCAAAAACTCCTTTTATTTTTCGTCTATTTTTAGTCTTCCGTTAGCAATAGCTACTTCGAAATGATATTATCTAAAGTTCTCTAGATGTTCTTTAGTATTATACCTTTTCATATGTTACGGCAATGTGCATTTTTGTAATTAAAAAATAATAGTTTTTTTATAAGTTACAAAGGAAAATAAGGGGTGCTCAACACTTTTGGCCAAGGCTGTATTTGAAGTTGCCTGTTTCGTGTCCAAATACATCCAGTTTCGCATACCTATGGTTAAAAATGTAATATTTTCAGGCCAAGTGCTTTAATGGGTCATTGTTACACTTTACATTATCACTGTTGTTCTAAAAAGTTTACAACTTTTAAGTGCTTAAAAGCGTTGATTTGTGTTTTGGTCTCTAAAGTTTAGGCTCGTTGCTGGTCCATTAACGGAAGTGCTTATGGACTAAAAACTTTAATACTTTGTGGAATATAGCGTTAAAAAAACTGATTATTTTGCGTTGTATAACTATTGGAACCTGGGCATTTTCAGAAATATTTGTCCGATAACGTGTTGCTCGGATTTCGATAAATTTTAGGGTTTTCCTACTCAGAATCACGAGCTCTATCGATTCTGCTAGGAGAAAAAAAGGGTCCCCAATTTTACTATGTATTTTCAGTTTTCCATTACGCTACCTCAATACAAGTGGTCATAGAAAAGTAGCGTAAGTAGAATCTAAAAAATTGAGGACACTTTTTCTCGTAGCAGAATCGATAGAGCTCGTGATTCTGAGTAGGAAAACCCTAAAATTTATCGAAATCCGAGCAACACGTTATCGGACAAATATTTCTGAAAATGCTCACCTACACAATTACCATAAAATAAATAAATAACTGTATATTGCGACACATAAAACAACAAGAATAATATTACCTCTACATATTTAGACCAAACTATATAAAAGCGGACACTAGCCAAGTTCATGCAATGAGTTTTACAGTTATACATAAAATATGAGCATAAAACTTGTGCTAGCTGGTCAGAAGATAATAACTTGCCTTTCATTATGTTGACTGATTATACAGGCTGTCCCAAAAAGGACGCAATATTTGAAAAAAATGGAAAACACTTTTTTGTTTTTGGTTAATTTACTGTATTTTTTTATTTGAACATTAACAAAACAGTATAGGGTTATGTATGAAAAAGCACATTGGGCAAATACCCACCACGACTTTGCTGGCACATACGAATTCTTTTGATGTAATTTTCCTTGACCATTTTGCTCAAATGTGGGTGAATTTCGGGAATGCAACATTGAACCTCCATCTTTCATGCGGTAGGACTTTTGGCATAGACCTTTGACTTCAAATACTTAACATAAAAAAAAAAAAATAGAAAGAAATCTAATGGTATTAAATCACATGATATAGCCAATTCTGCTACCGAAACGAATCAGTACACGAAATTTGTACGAAACTTGCGAGAATTCGTAGCCAAATTTTCATTATTTTTTGTTCAAAAATAAAAAAGAGTTGTTCTCTCGTGTAGTGTGCTACATTATCAAAAACCCTAAACTATCAGCTGTCATATAGCCTTTTTTTAGGGTTACCGGCACTAAAATGCAAAAATGGCGGCAAATTTAAAAGTCGCGCCCTTTTTGGGACACGCTTTACTATTATGCCGCATCTCGAAACTTGTGACCTCGACGGATTCTTGCCAAAAGTAAAATATGTAATGCAATATATCATCATTATCAACCTATATACGTCCCACTGCTGGGCACAGGCCTCCTCTCATAGATGAGAGGGATTGGGCAGTAGTCCCCACGCTGGCCCAGAGCGGGTTGGGGACTTCACATACAACTTTGAATTTCTTCGCGGATGTATGCAGGTTTCCTCACGATGTTTTCCTTCACCGAAAAGCTAAAGGTAAATATCAAATGATATTCCGTACATAAGTTCCGAAAAACTCATTGGTACGAGCTGGGATTCGAACCCACGACCGCCGCTTGACAGCCGCATGCTTGAACCACTGGGCTACCGATGCAATATATACGAAAGTATTTTTTATTATTATTTATGATATAACATTTGTCTCAGTTTTAATACTTCCGCGTCAACTTCCGCGCCCGGTAATTTGCGCCGTCATATATATTTACAAAAAATGAGCGGTAAACGACGGAGTACTGATATTTGGGACAACAACTTAATTACACTGTGCGTAACATTAAAAAAACACATACAATCATCTATGATTCTTGATTATATTACCTCTTTTGTAATAAAAGTAAATTGGTACGATTGTTTACAGATATGCCTCACGTGTTACTTAATAGTTGGTAAGAAGTGAAATAGTTTTGTAAAAAAAAGATACATTTGTAGAAATATGTCGGTAATTTGATATTTTGATCAACTGACAATACTTTCGCAACCGAAAGGAGATTGTTTAAACGTTCATTTTGTCTTTGCATTTAGAATAAATAACAATTCAAACCATCACCCACCGTAAATTCTCTTTAATTTTCAATTAATTAATTAAGTACTTAATTATTTACTAATGATTGACTGGTTTTGAAAATAAATAAATATACAAGTTACACTTTACCTGATTCACTGAGCGTCTATGTATCTAAGCAAAGTTTGCTAAGCTGTAACCTGTATCGAGTTCAATACCGTATGTAGAGAAATTCGGCGTAGTCCCGTGACGTATTTACGCGTCTATGGACGTAGAAGGCGTGGCGTTATCGAAATCAAATGCCTAACATGATGTACCTTTGTCATCCATGACTAACCTTAAAATACAAATAAATGTATGGAAGGCCTATTTACATATTTAATCTTATATCTTTAACGCATTCACTGCCACCGCCGCATATATGCGTCACCGTGACTTTCACGCAGTGCCTTCGACGCACAGACGCGTTTATAATATTTGACACTTGTACCCTGTGCCTTAGTGTCTTAGACTTAAAATAGTCGGTTGAACTCACATGTGCGTTTGGGGCACACAGCAAAGTGCGGCACCTGCCGAATGTCCAGGAAAAGAGGGTGGCAGTGAATGCGTTAAACGAGCAATTCTTGTATATATATTTATTTATTTATTTATTTCGGGGATCTCGGAAACGGCTCTAACGATTTTGATGAAATTTGGTATCTGGGGGTTTTCGGGGGCGAGAAATCGATCTAGCTAGGTCTCATGCCCCGGAAAACGCCGAGCAAAGCTCGGTCGCCCAGATATTTACCTATTATTTTAGCATATTCCGTAAACGCACCCAAAACGCATCGTAATGTCTAAAGAGTTGCTACTAGCGAGGGTCGCATCTATTTAAATCGAAGTCAAAGGCTTTCAATAGTAGGCGCCGGCGGCGTTAGAATGTTTAGTATAGAAATGTACCGAGGCGTTCACACTGAGACGTATAGTCTAATTTCGGCATGATTCAGTAGGTAGGTGCATTTGCATTAACAGAATATTTAAATTAGTAATCATTAAAATTGTAGCGAATATATTATTTTAGACCGCTGTGTCATTAAAATGGGCTCAATTGGGATTCAATAATTAAAACTGATAAAACAAAATATTGCTGTATACTTATAGTTGCTTTTGTAAATGTAATGGCAATATTTGCTTAGGTATATTTGTTTATAAAGATATCGGAATAATTTCGATATAAACACTAATTATAAGTAGCACTTATATTTTGTTATTTAATTGTTATTAAGATAATCAATTTTATTTTACGTTAAAGGTTAAGTGTAAAGTTACTAATTTCGGTAAGATACAGTACAAATTGTTTTTTTTTGTAGTTGTCACAACTGTGTTATAATTTATCGTAATATAATTTATTTAGTTGAACAGGTTGTTTCATTAATTTTCACCTTAATTTTGTACAATTTTCAATTAAAGTGAATAAATAAAAACGCCACAGGTGGGATTGGAACCCACGACCTCTCGAATCTCAATACAATGGATTCGTATACAGTTCCTTCTGGAATGAATCTCAATGCAATTTGAGACGTTAGTGCCGTTTCTGAAGTTGTAATAACTTCACGGTAGATGTCGCTACGAGCCTCCCTAAGGTGACTTCCTGACTTGGCGGGGCGGGATCGATATGTGACATTTTCTTCTTTGAAGTAAACTTACTGACGTCGCAATGATTCTCAGTTGATGGAATGCTGTCAGTATTACATTTGCGCAGTAGTAATATCATGCGCAGAAGCGGAGCAGTACTGCCTTCGCATCGTCCCGCTACCCCTACCGCGCATCCCGCGCCAGTCAGGAAGCACTCATTTAAATGTAGGGGCGCTGTAAAAAGTAGTACTGAGTTGACTGACAGTTGACACTGAAATTTGACAGTTTTCTCATATCGTACCGCTTCCGCACCGACAAATCAGGAAGTCGCGTAAGGTTTAATTAGCAGAGTGTAATGATTGAAAGATTCACAACCACAAGGATACCCACGGCAGCTCAGTTGGTTAAGAGCAATGTACGGATTCCAGAGGTCGTGGGTTCAAATCCCACCTGTAGCGTTTATTTTTTCTCTTTGATTGAAAATGAAATCGTCACCTTGTTGTGTCCATGAGACAGAGCGCGTCTGTTTGGCATCTGATTAGATATTCGATTATTGAAGTATTATATCAGTGATAAAGGAGTACTTGATTGTTAGTAGAGTTGGACAAGCGAATTTCGCATATTTTTCAATTCGCATAGGTTCCATTTCCCAAACGACGAAACTTGCTTTAAATTAACGTATGGAGTCGTAATAACGTATCAATCTAAGCCAATACGTTATTACTTACGACCTAACCTTTAGATTCTAAGGTTAGGTTTATTTGATAGTATTTTATTTTATTTATTATTTAAAGAAACAAACGGTCTTTTACAATAAAGATTCATAGACATTATGCCTTAAAATTAGACCTACAGTTTCATGAATGTATTTCATAAGTGAAAAAGCAGAGTGTACTAACAAACAAAATTATGAAACAACATTATATAAACACAGTAATATTTAGGTTATAATCTAACTGTATACAATGAACACTGTTAGTTATCTAAAACACCTTTTTTAGGGAAGTAATGCAACAATTAAATTGATAGTTACTATCATCGAAAAAAAAAACAATATTAACACATTCATTGCCTACGAGTGCTACGCGCTACGGTCGTAGCCGATAACATGGTTTTTCCGCTTTGTAGCGAAAATTGTCTACGAACGGAAATCCCGACTATCGGGTACTCGGCGATGAATGTGTTAAAACTGTTTTCTCAAAAAATTATACACCTATATTTCATTTGTAAGGTTGGGTTTTACTTGAAAGATACGGTTTCAGAAAAATATGGATTAGAAAAACAAAACTTATGCGAAACATATCAATTCGAAAAAGTATTAGGGTGACGCTGGATGTCACCACCAGTAATGTACAAGGCCCATGTACAATTGACTTATGTGAAAGAAAATAAAGAGTCAATATTTTTTTATAGAACAATAAATTTAAAACCGTATGATCTTCGAATTGAATTACTACTGGTGCTTGTCAGCTTAAAGTTTCCATTACTGGTGGTACCTAGTAGGGTGACACCACCAATTATGGACACTTTAAGAACAAGCGCCAATAATGGACATAATATGTCAACCCTTATTCAAAGATCATACGGTTTTAAATAGATTGTTCTATAAAAAATAAATGACTGTTATTTTCTTTTACATAAGAGTTAATGTACATCATTGGGCCTTGTCCATTACTGGTGGTGTCACCCTATGCGAAACATTAGTAATGTAGGATAAAGTGCGGTGCGTTGATGTCGCGCGTCGTAGCGCTACGCGTTATCGGGAAAACGCGGGAAATGTTCGCGCCGCCTCCGCCGTCAGTAGGCTCGCGCCCGCCGCCCGAGATGGTCGGCCCCACGCGCGCGCTCGCGCCGCTCGTCGCGATCGCACTCGCGACCGCGTGCGCCCATCTACCCTCCCACGACAACATACTCCGAATACAGCTCTGGGACGCTGAAGGGCTCAGCCGGGACCCTGTGAAGCCTGACCCTAACCCAACCCCGCACAAGTTGAAAGTTAATCTGGACTCGTTGTATAAGGCTATGTTGGATGAGGACGGTGGTGAAGTTGGGAGGTTCACGAGGCATAAGGTGCGGCATAAGAGGCGCAGGCCGCGGCAGGCGCTGCCTTGGCGCTTCCACGATGGCAACTCCTCGTTGAACGTGGTTGAATACGACGGGGACGAACCTCCGGACTTGTTCAGTGACGACAGTGCAGTGAGTGACAGTGGTGATCCTGTGAATGCCGCGCGACGCCAGGACGAGGTAATGAGTGAGGGCAAACAGGCCCCATAATGTCCCTTTCAGAGTTATCGTCGCCCCGAGGTGGTTAATAGCCATTCAGGAACTGATAGCCTGCCGGTGCGCCGCAGGGGCGGCTATTCACGCCGCCTTTCACCCCGGAGCGATGCGTTGATAAAAGTGAATGGGCTTCATTGTTTTTAAAAATATTTTTTCTTGCTTGTACACTAGATGATATCGCCCGGGGCGACGTGAAAATGAGGTGAAATATTAAGTAGAGATTGGCCTCTATGTTATCTGATAGTGTATCGAACGGTAGCGATTTTGTTATGACTATAATTTTTGCGGCTAACACTCGTATTAGTATTTTTATAGTGAAAGATAATATCGAGTTATTTAGGGAGCGGCACGTTATCGGTAATCCTTAACCTAAAGATAGTATTTTTTCTTAGAACGTACGTTGCGTAATATGTTAGCAATTGGTGTATAACGTTATCTTTAGGAACTCGGAAGTGATTACCGAAGGTTGGTTGCCGCACACGCCTACGACAGGTAATTTGTTACTGTCGCCGGGAGATAATACACGCATTACGTATCTGCTTAGTAAAAATGTAACGAAATAATGTACTACTTAGCAACTTATGAACATGCGTAGCTGATATCATTTGTATTTTGTTTGTTATAGTAACTATTACCTAAGTAGGTATATCGGAATCGAGGTGGCGCTATATTATACATAGATTCGATGAAATTCGCTGCTGGTTTCCTAGAATAGGAAAATGTTTCCTCGTTAATTTAATGTTATTGTGTCGTGTATCCTTGTTTAATTTTCGACAAATAGGTATTCCGCAAAATTTCAAATAATTTTAGGTGAATGAACATACAAATAAAGAAATGTTTATTTAAGTATAAGTAAACACTTTGTTTGGAATCATAGTTTCAGAAAAAACCGTATGCTTTATCATTCTCTAAATTGCTAGTGATTAGTTTCTCATATCGATAAATTTTGAAACTAGGTTTTATTTTTACGTGTAGGTACCTAAATCTACCATACCGATTCGACTCTACCAAAAAAACCACAACACTAACAAAGTATGAAGAACATATTTAACAAATCATAATTAATAAAATATCGTAAAAACATGTAGGTTTTTAAGTATTTGTTTATGTACGTACATGTAATATATTTGTATCGTCGTCTACTACCCATGGTAAAAGCTTTAATTGCTTAGTTTGGGACTAAGTAGATTTGCGTAAGATTATTAATAGATATTAGATTCACTAATATTTACTTATTTAGGTATAACTAGTTACCTAGTCAGTACTGTCAGTAGGCTGTATTGTGGTTGCATGAATTTCTCTCGGCATAGGACTTTAGTATTAATTAAACTTGAAGTTCATGTCGTTAATAATGAAACCACGAGCACTGATCCAAGAATTTAACTGAAACCTGCGGTCACAACAAACTAACAACTAGCATCTAGTATCAAATGCAAATGACCTCCCGTACTTTACCTAAGTGCTTCGTTCTGTGAAGTATTCTAAATTGAGACTTCGGCTAACTTTGTACGGAATAGTCGAAGCGATATGTGCTAAATTAGCCAAGTGTTGATATCGGAAACTACACATTAATTATTAAATTGCACCATAATTAACTTTTTACTTTGCAGTTATTTCCGGAATTACCTAACTTAGTTGAAATTGATTAGGTAATTTATTTTAGGTTCATTTTCTAACGAATCTTTAAGTACCTATTCGAATAAAATCGACTACTCAAGTAGTTATATATGCTACATATCATCATATTTAATGTAATATCTATAATCAAAAAATGTTTCGCACTAAAATTACTCAATTGTGTAGGACCTACCGAATGCATGGATTAGGTACCAATATCGCTACGTCAAAACAACTCATTTTTTACGATTGGCATGCATACTTTGAGATAGTTTAATACCTTCTACCTATATACATTTGCATACATTGCTCTACATTCAAAATCAAACATTTATTCTGCAAGTAGAGCACAAGGGCACTTGTACATCACCACTATCATCCAGCGTTATCCCAGGTACTTACAGTCGCATCCTGAAGGATGCCCGGGGTCCGCTGTCTAATCACAAGATTTGGCGTAGGCACCAGTTTTTACGGACAAGACAAGGTAACTAATTTACGAAAAATCTTTCAATAAATACAATAATTTCAAAACTACAATTTGCACAATACAGACCATTATATTTTATATATCTACCTGGGTTATTGTCGGTTGGAAATACAAAAGTTGTCCATTCGGTGGTCAATAGTTGACGGCTTGTGTGCATGTAATTTACGTTTTTATTACATGGATTTATAGACACGGAATTACAAATTATGCGGGTTATCAGATCAATCGAAAATTAAGCTTTGTAGCCCTTAACTTTTGACATGTCCACCGAAAAGACGCGCACCTAAATCTGACAATGACCCACCTACCACCTACCAATTGTCTTGTCGTTATGACTGCCTGTATTTTACGACTTGAAGTCTCAGAAAAAGCGTTCAAGTAACCCTCCTGTCCCCACGCTGCATATTAATAAATTCGCAGAACGATTGGGTGAGTAGTTTTATATGCTTGACCTTTGCTGGCCACGCTTACCTTTGCTCGTAACGGTGGAGAGCCATGCAATCGCTACACTCCATGCTCTGAATAAACTGAATACCTAAACTAAATACAACTAGTCATTACCTTTACACTTTTTTATATGCCTGCCTGTTAAATAGACATCGTTCGACGACCGCTTTAGCTTAGTTGGTAGTGACCCTGCCTACGAAGCTGGAGGTCCCGGGTTCGAATCCCGGCCGGGGCATTTATTTGTGTGATGAGCACGAATATTTGTTCTCGGGTCTTGGATGTTTTCTATGTATTTAAGTATCTATTTATGTCTATATAAGTATGTATATCGTCGCTTAGTACCCATAGTACAAGCTTTGCTTAGTTTGGGATTAGGTTGATTTGAGTAAGATTGTCCACTAAAGATTGTTCACAAATATCGTACCTTATGAACGGTTGTAAGTTAAACGGAGTCATTACGGAGTCCGCTTACCGGGTAGAGTCCGTCCGCACAGGTCGGGCCTAGCTGAGTTTCTTGGACTCTTCTCAGCTAGGCTAGGTTAGGGAACCAGCGAAAGAATATGGCATATAGAAACTTGTCTAACGGTCCATATAATCAGATTTTAACGAACAACGCTTACGATTACTGACGGTTTGGTAAACCCATCCTTATTTTTATTTTTTATACAACGACGGTGTCAAACAAGCGTGCGGTCCACCTGATGGTAAGCGGACACCGCAGCCTATAGACGCTCGCAACTCCAAAGGAGCTACGTGCGCGTTGCCGACCCTATATATAGTTTGAGGATTCACTGTGTTGACAGCTGAAGGGACAAACTTAGGTACCTCGCTCTCAACACAGTGCATCCTCGGCAGTGGCGGCGCGTCAAAAATATTCTTAGGCAAGCCGGAAATAATTGGCCTTTCTTATTCTTCATTAGTCGTAGTATAAGAACTGGACTGGCTGAAAATAAGGCAAGCCGGTGGGAATCGAGTTGTATGGACGCGCCGCCACTGATCCTCGGGAGCTCTGGAAACCTGCTCATATTCTCTAGGTGCCATATCCTCTACGATCGTCAGCTACCACTGTCCGCAACCCTCTATTCGCAGTTTCTCTGCCCAACGAGTGAGCGTCAATCCTGTCCAACTCTTGAAATTGTCCAATGTCCATCCATGTTATTCTTTTTCTTCCCATGGCCCTTATTTATTGCTCCTAAAAATGAAAAGAATCCATGGTCGTTCCGAGGCCGCATGTGTGTATTGAATTTACAAGCTAAATTAACGTAGGCGTGGGTTTTCGGTCGGCGCAGTATATGTATGTATGTATTGCTATAGTTACGACGTCTACACACGGCCACTGCCCTTAACATCAACTATTATGTTCACGAAATAGGCTGGATTATATCAATTCCTATTAAGTATAAATATATAAGCTGTATTAAATACACTATCCTATAATCATATTTTTGTAAATGTCATGTATTTAAGTAACCTAACTTAATTAGGTTTACCTATTTACTAAGATTTATTTATTTATAACCACGACAAGTAACAAAACTGAACGTCAATTTTCGTAACAAAATGGACAGCCGTGATGAATTTAAACGAAATCCATCAACTTATGAACTACGATATGTTTAGTCAAAGCCGTATGTCTTCTACAATTACCTATCACTGATGAATATACTTATTAACTAGATAATCCGAATACTATTACAAACTTAGGCTTTATTAATATAGCATAATCGGTCTCAAAAATGACTATTATAAAACGCTTTGTCATTATTACTGATTTAACACATTGAACCTCCCCAGCATTATTACTACATCACGACAAAGTATTACAATGACCAAATCATGCATACAATGCGCGACGTGGAACAAATTTATTTTAATATACAGGTAGGCAATCACTTTTAGAATGAACGTCCCTCTCCTAGTAGACAGTTTCTATTAAAGTTTACCTATAAACATATATTACACTTAAATATATGCTTGTTCGTCAGATATGAAAGAACACACCTTGGGGGCAATTACTCTAATTATACATAATTTAAATTATTATTTACTTAAATTGTATGACTAATTTTTGTGTCACAGCGGAATCAATTACCTAAATCGTAGACGAATTAAAAGTCTTATGTAAGCTCCAAACATAATAAACCTGACCCAAATACTGGATTGACAAAAGACACAAATTGATATACATTGATGTGAACATCTATGTACTATAGCTACCAGCTACGGTAGCCTTGCTTGGCAATGCGACTGGTGGTCGTGGGTCGTGGGTTCGTCGTTCCATGTAAGCAATCGTTTTTAGTCGATCCGATAAATATTTGTGACAACAAGTTCGAATATTATAAAATCATATATAGTTAATTCCATCCTACTAGCTCAGCATTTTAATGTTTATTCTGCAAATAGGCCACAGGAGCTATTTTAAATGTCAATTGGTACATAATATTTCACAATTCCAAAAAATGGAATAGTACAGTCAAGGGCTACAATATGTATAGGTAATTAGGTACACATTTTCACCTTATTCCATTGAAATAAGGTCCAAAAATGTATACATATTTATGCCCTCGACTGTACCTCTATACCTAATCAGACTAATATCAGTCAATTTGTATTCAAATCAAGGTTTGTGTTGATCGTTAGTATCATTACATTGTTATCTCAAAACACAATGTAACAGCTGAAATAGTATTGCCCACGGGAATTGGGTCAAAATCAACTCGTAAAATTTCATTACCGACGTGACACATAAAGTTAAATAAAAGCTTGTGGAAACAGGCCCATTCGAGTCGACCAAATCGTTAAGCAGTGGGTCCATCAATCAAGTTTACTTTACGCATTTACGGCGTCATAAACATTTAATAGTTGTATTCAATTATTCGTACCAGAAACCGAACTTGTTACGTTCGGCGCTGACATTTCAATTAAGTTTAAACAAGCTACCAGTCTTTGATGTGGTTTGACAGATTGCAGCCTAATTTAATCGCGCGGACAAAGCCTTCGATAACAATCTCGAAAGGCAATGTGTGGCAAAAATTGGCGTGAAACACGACGCCCTTTCCTTTTTTGGTCGTCCCCCGTCATTCGTTAAGGTAATGGCGCCAAGAATTCCGTGCCGAGTAGTTTTTAACAGAATTGGCTTCGCAGTTTGCGGTTAATAATTTTAAATTGCGACACTGCACGATGGCATATGATTTATCGACGAGAGGTATTTAAACGCGATGGGTTGTTTTAATTAGTGAGGTTCATTGGTAAGGATGCTTTTGTTATATTGGCTTTTCAGGTATGTCTACTTAGTAGGTATAAATGGAATTGAATTTATATCTTGTCGAGCACGCACAGCAAGAGATTTTAAAGAGAGCATTTTAAAAAGATAGACACGCCTCTTGAAGAAATAACAATTTAGTAATAGCTACACCACCATAACGTGGTTTACTTACTCGTACACTAAGTAGGTAACAAAATTTACACGTCATTATCTTTAAATAGGTATATTTTCTGTACTGAGGAATTACACAACTTAATTCCTCCCGCCCCTTTCTACCATCGGACGAGCAGGGATACGGCGAGGCGACACCGTTTTACGGTGGCAGTTCCTAAAACTCGCACGAAGCGTTTTGCTTCCACTTTTATCGTGAGAACAGCCAAGCTGTGGAACTCCTTGCCGGATTCCTTGTTCCCTGTAAACTACAACCTTTCGGTCTTCAAGGCGAGAGTGAATCGGTATTTACTACGTATAAGCTCGTTCCATCCTAGACCGCAATATCGCTTACCATCAGGTGATTTGTGGTCAAGCGCAAACCTATTTTGAAAAAAAAAAAAACATTTGTAAATTAGCTATGTTACTTAGCCTTAGTCGGTTCTCTCGTGGTTCAATCTTACAATGCTTTGCTATATAACTTGAACTTTGCAGACTTTCTTAACAAATAACTACCTATTTAAGGATTTCGTGCCTCAAAAGCTAAAAAATACTGAACTTCAACAAAAGAACGAAAAAGGACGTAATAAAACCGGTATTTTTGTATAGGTAAAATACCGGTATCCAACCCCTGCTTGATATATAAATTATTTATTTAACTTTATTGCACAAAAAAATACAGTGTACAAATGGCGGACTCAATGGCAAATGGCATTTTATATCAGATTATAGAGATGACGATTGATAGCCGAATCAGCAATAGGTACCTACCTACTCGTATAAAGTTTGCAATGATATAAAGTGATGTCACGGTTTATGATGGCCAAAGAGCGTCCAATTTTATGTATTTTAAAATCCCGCAAAAAGTGGAACACGCGTACCTACTCATTTAGTATTATTTATAAACTACATAGCATAAAACAAAGTCGCTTCTCTGTCTGTCTGTCCCGTTGTATGCTTAGATCTTTAAAACTACGCAACGGATTTTGATGCGGCTATTTTAATAGATAGAGTGATTCAAGAGGAAGGTTTATAGGTATGTATATATTGCACCCGAGCGAAGCCGGGGCGGGTCGCTAGTTATTTATAAAAGCTAATGCCAGAATAATTTAATTTTACTCCACATCTACCGTAATCTTCAAACAGAAGAGCCGTAGTGACGCCTAATCAAAGCGCTGTCATTTATAAACATGTTCCAACTCAATTTACCCGCCACTTCTCATGTACCTAGACGAGTCCATCAGCTCCATTAGTGACGGCCAGTATTGGAGGGAAATTATTGATTTGCGCCTAATTTCCGTTGGATTGGCGCCGGCTGCGGGCGAAGGGCGTAACGCGGTGGACAGGTGACTTTGATCACTTCACTATACCGCGCGGTTATGTCTGATCCCTTCGGAACATTTTCATGTAAATAAGGTACCGCACGGAAACCGCACCTTGGGTTGGGCAAGTCTGAAATGGGCCTAATAGTTACTAACTTCAATAAGTATGGGTGACTCTCAGGTGGAGTTAATTGACCGAGTAAAACGAGGTCTCTGTTTTAGCTTCGACAAAAATGCTTTCGTATGTCCGGCCGGATTTTTGTATGTCCTCCTCTACAGGTCGCATTTATCAACCGATTTTCGTGAAATTTTGTGAGCAGGTTCGGTAACTATATAGAATTTTTTTGTCGAGTCACTTTTTGGAAATTCAAAAAAACAAACATTGTATCAATGATTTCGTGTTTTTCTGCGGCCATTTTTTCCTCTACAGGTCGCATTTCTCAACCGATTCTCGTGAAATTTTGTGAGCAGGTTCCATGACTACATATAATTTATTTGTAGAGTAAATTTTTGTAAATTTTGAAAAAAAATTTTTTACGTCGTTGGCTGATCTCCTCTACAGTTCGCATTTATCAACCGATTTTCGTGAAATTTTGCGAGCAGGTTTGGTAACTATATAGAATTTTTTTGTCGAGTCACTTTTTTGAATTTCGAAAAAACAAACTTTGTATCAATGATTTCGTATTTTTCTGCGGCCGTTTTTTCCTCTATAGGTCGCATTTCTCAACCGATTCTCGTGAAGTTTTGTGAGCAGGTTTTATGATTACATAGAATTTTTTGGGCAAGTAAATTTTTGTAAATTTTTTTTTTTTTTATTTTAATCATTGGTTTGTTCTCCTCTACAGGTCGCATTTATCAACCGATTTTCGTGAAATTTTGTGAGCAGGTGCGGTAATTCTATAGAATTTTTTTATCGAGTCACTTTTTCAAAATTTAAAAAAACAATTTTTTTATCAATTATTTTGTGTTTCTGCGGCCGAATTTCGATATGTTCACCTCAAAGGGTCGCATTTCACAACAGATTCTCGTGAAGTATTGTGAGCACGTTCTTTGATTACATCGAATATTTTTGTCGAGTAATCTAAAAAAAATCTATGGTTTGTCCTCCTCTACAGCAGCGGTCGGCAACAGGCGGCCCGCGAGCCCCTTCCGTGCGGCCCGCGAGCCTCCCTGGCTTTATTGTTTGTAAAGGTAAAATTTGAAATTCTTAACATACGTGAAAGCGTCTGTATCGCCAACCACGAATATTTTCACAGTTGGTCAGGACGAGATATGTGTTTGTAAGTATACTTTACAGTTAAATCTATCTAAACTTTTTTCAAAAATTTCGCGCTCGCCGCATTTGCGTTAGACAGTATGAAGTATTTTCCACACCTGCATCTTAATGTTCAAAAAATTTCGCGCTCGCTGCGCTCGCGTTTGCGTCTACATGACTTGATGCGTATGAAGTATTTTCCAAACCTGCATAATAATGATCGCAAAATTTCGCGCTCGCTACGCTCGCGTTTTCAACGACATTTGTTATGACTTGATGCGTATGAAGTATTTGCCGCGTTTGAATCAGTGTTCGAAAAATTTCGCGCTCGCGTTTACATCTACATAACTTGATGTGTATGAAGTAGTTTACGCACCTGCATCATAATGTTCGAAAAATTTCGCGCTCGCTGCGCTCGCGTTTGCGTCTACATGACTTGATGCGTATGAAGTATTTTCCAGACCTGCATAATAATGTTCGCAAAATTTCGCGCTCGCTACGCTCGCGTTTTCAACGAGATTTGTTATGACTTGATGCGTATGAAGTATTTGCCGCGTTTGAATCAGTGTTCGAAAAATTTCGCGCTCGCGTTTACATCTACATAACTTGATGCGTATGAAGTAGTTTCCGCACCTGCATCATACTTAATGTTCGAAAAATTTCGCGCTCGCTACGCTCGCATATTCATCTACATGTGTTATGACTTGATGCGTGTGAAGTATTTGCCGCATTTGCATCAGTGTTCGAAAAATTTCGCGCTCGCGTTTTCATCTAGGTGTGTTATGACTTTATGACCCGTTCCCCCCTTAAAGTTTCTATATCGCGATATATAATCGCGAAATTACGATGCGGTTGAAATGCGAATTATCTGGGTTTGGCAAGGAAACTAGCTGGTTTATCTGTGAAAAGTCGGTTTTTTCGTCTTTCTCGTTTTTCACGTAAAAAGAGGTGCGAATTTTTACTACGTTACTGTCGCGTACGACGTACCAATTTGTTTCGAGTTGATATCAACAGACAGTGATCATTATTATCATCTGCGGCCCGCGAAGATTTTTTTAGCTACTATGTGGCCCGTGGGTGCAAAAAGGTTGCCGACCCCTGCTCTACAGGTTCGATATCTAACATAGTTTTGGAAATAAAAAAAACACTCACGAGGTCTACAGCTCACAGAGCCACTAGTTGTATAGAACCGAGTTCCTTTGACGACAAGTCATGTAAATTAGGTTAAGAAGACTTGATAAATTTGCAGTTTAGTAGTTAAAACATAGGAGAGTGAATTTTGTTTTATAAAGGTTTGGTGGACATTAATAATGTAGGATATCTGATGCCAGCTCAGCTGTCAAAAAGTATCCTTAACTTAAAAGTAGTCACAAATAATTTCACCATGTTACACTAACGTGGCATCGTGGGAATCTAGCAGTCATTGTTTTTAGGGTTTCGTACCTGAAGGCTCCAAACGGAACCCTATTGCTATAACTCACGCGACAATCTGTCCGTCCGCCCGTCCGTCCGTCCGTCCGCCGTGTGTTACACAGGTTTTACAGCCGAACGGTTGTATTGAAACTTCCTTATTTCTCCTACTATAACAAACTTAGTTTTGTGGTTGGTTCGTTTAAATGTGCGGAGTGCGATACACAAATGGCTGGTTTTTTTATTTTCATTTTACACGAATTAACAAGTAAAACAAATATATGTAGTAGACGGTGGCGTGTCGGTGTTTAGGCGGTGCGTTATGATTACGAGTCATGAACATGAATACATGTTCCGTTACACGCTTGCCACTTCAATTTAGCTAATGTCATAAGCTGGATCGTTGGAACTGACGTGTTATTGACCGAGTGAGCGAAGCGATCGAAGTTCTTCGTTTCAGCGTGTGCAAAAATGCTTTCGTATATCCATTTCTAAACCGATTTTCGTGAAAATTTTGTGAGCTGGGGGCCGATTTTTGAGTGTCGAACGCTCGAATTTTCACTCGAGATCTGTCAAAATACTATGATGTTTCCCCCCAGGCCAGGGCCCCAGGGGCCCGATTTTTGAGTGTCGAACGCTCGAATTCTCACTCGCCATCTGTCAAAATATCATAGTATTTTGACAGATCTCGAGTGAAAATTCGAGCGTTCGAAACTCAAAAATCGGCCCCCAGGTTCGATTGTTGTAATTTTTTAAAATAAATAGTGCTCGCCAGGTCTACAGCTCACAGAGCTGATTGTAGGAATAGCACTAGTTGTATACCTAATGTAAACGTCCCTATATTTGACACCTTAATGCCTAACAGTTAACATCAACTGCATGTGAAAACAAGTGGATGCATCATGCATCTCATGTAAGTATATACACGTTCGTTTAGCGGAAAGCGAAAAAAATGTTGTCAGATACTTATTGTAGATTCAAGATTCATTTAATTCACGATCAAAATGAAAATATAAATTTGCATGTCTGTCCAAATTACAAGAATTTCTGCCATGACCGACAATCGTTTTACTTGTGATCGCGATTTATCGTGGATCATGGAATTCCGCAAAGTAACGCCAGATTCCATCAATCACCTGCAGACAGTCATAACCTACAAATTTGTATGTTATATGAGCATTAGATGCTTGTATCTTAATAAATACCTACAAATTTAGTGTCCATCTTTCGAGCGTTGGATTTTCCGTAGGCCGGGGAATAATAGAAATGAATCATCAAAACATCCATTAGACAAGTTTATGGATAGAGGAAAGCCTGGGCGGCTACCGCGAACGCCATTCGAAATTTTCCCTCTCTGTCGCACTTGCAAGTTTGCATATAAGTACGACAGAGAGGGAAAACTTCACTTGTGGTTCACGGTAGCACTCCTGACGTTATCGGATGTAGCTATAAATAGTGGTAATAATTCATCCATTACGAAATACCTCATGTACACGACATACGAAATACAAATTGAACTGTTTACGTACTTACTAAAAATATTGTTCCTTTGACCGACTATTTTGTGTGCCATCACATACACACATTTTATAATATACACATATACACATTTTATAATAAGAATGATGGGGTCCATCAAAATTTAAACAATAATAGGGATATCAGGTAATGCGTTCTTTTCACACGCGACGGTAATACCGAATGAGGTGTAAAAAAAGCTATAAATGACATGTAAAAATCATCAATATTGACTACGGAAGAACATTGCTTTTAATAATGGGTTTATACGGGCGCGTTGCACCAACTTATGATTAGGTACGGACCGATCTACAAGCCATCCTCTCCCGGCGAAAAAAATATACAATGCCATTCTTTTGTTATCTGCCCAGGGACTGGTAGACGACGGGTTAAATGTGGTTAAATCCCCAGAGAAAATTGACAAACTTTCTATAGATAAAGGACAGGAAATCATACTGACATACCGAGTATCAATCCAAAAGCCATGTTCGTTCATGTATCTCCCTAATGCACTTGCCTGGGGTGATAAAGACGAATACGAGTAAAAGTTTAAACGAGTTGAAGTCACGGGAAAGCAGATCCGATCCACTGGGAGACTCATGACAGTACCGCGTCGCATGGCACTCTCAGCAAAAAATCCACGGGTAATTGGACCAACCTATTACGAGCGTCTACCCGCCAAATTGCGAACTGAACCATCTGAAGATACATTTAAACGTCAACTGAGAATCTTTTTATTAGAAAATCCTTTATATTCCATTGGTGACTACATGGAAATGAAATTTAGTTGACATTGTTTAATTTAATATTATTGATTAATTTAATTCTTGTTACAATTTTACTTTGACGATCATTATGAGATATTGACATTGAATTCCTTGTTTAGATTGGTATTGTTATAACATATTTTTTATAATGAATAATGATATACCTGACATAATTATTATAATATTCACTATTTGACGATCATAATGTAAATTCTTGTAAATTAGCTTTAAGTTAATCTATAATGTAATTTATATTATGAAATAAATAAATCTAAATCTAAAAATCTAAATCTAAATCTATGCACGTAACAACTTCGTTTTCGTTTCGCTTACTTTAGAATTTTTAGTTTAGTCAATGATTGATCAATTTCAAGATTGTGTGATTAGAGTACATGTAGTTAGAGTTTCAAACTAAGTAGGTACCTAACTAATCACATAAGTGTCTCTGTCAACAAAAAAAAGTACCAATAATGAGTAGTTTTACGCATGAAACAATGTAAAATTCATCATAACTTGAGCATTATTGAAGGTTCCGAAGTGAGCGCACAGGTGTTTGCTTCCGTCGAGGGGAGCAACATCGATTTCTGTTAAAATATTCGGCTCATCGCTTTTAATGATTGAAGGGGAAAAGAAAGATAATTATTTTGCTTGAAGACTGCCAATGTTAAAAGCAGATGTTTTATTCGGCAAGGAATTGGTGACATTTCCTCGAGAATTATTACACGCAGTTAAGTGTTACGATCTAATCGAAAAATAAAGTTTAACGTTTTAGAATGGCGGAAGCAATGTTTCGAAAGCGTTTCATTTCGGGATACAAAACCCTTTGATTGACGGAGTGAAATAAGTCTTGATGTCTCCATTATTCATTAGTGAATTCAATTTCAAGTAAACATTAAAATAAATCTGTTATTTGGCGATAAACGTAAGCAGAGTTGGGTGAGTGCTTGTTGAGACGCTTGCTTCCATAAATCTCGGGAGGTAATTAAGTTGGTTTAACAATTTGTCGAATATAACGTCAGCTGGAAGGTAAATGTTTACCTAGTAAGATTTATTAACAGTTTTCAGGTCGCGTTGTACGTGTTCTGGGGAGGTATTACGAGTATACAGCTGTGTGTATGTAGATATATTATTTAATAAGAATATTAATTTATGTTACTAATGGCCTGTCCCTTTGACTATCCGTTACAATATCGGTGTCGGATTCGATTCGAGATCGGATAACGAATTTTGGTGAAACTTTTCAGTAATGTTTTTTAGACATTTGAATACCTAGGACATAAATTGTAATTTTATTTATAGTCGAACGAACTTGCAGACGGCTTGTTGTAAAACCACTTTGTTGTAAGAATTTCGTAACTAATGCAGATTAATCGCATACCTTTTCGAATGCTCGTTTAGAGATATTATCTGTCATTTTTGTAAATATGAAAGTTGATGTTCCCTAACAGGCTTATAAAATAGAAGTTAACAATTACCCCGCTGATCATCACAATATTTTCTCGCAAGCCTTAATTGTTCCATTTCTTGTAAAAGTGTTGTTTTAAAAGCTACTTAATGAAGAAATGATGGAGATGGCCCGGTGTAAGAAAAACCAAAGTATAGAAGTTGTTACGTGTAACTTCTGAAGGAAAATATTTAAATTTGTTTCAAACTACCAAGGACAGCCAGCTCAGGAACCAACAGACAGGAAGCGTTCAGATACAGCCGACACAGCTCGTCAAGTCATTTGCTATAATCGAGTTATTCGCAACATACAAATAAACGTCCACTCACATTTACAACTATTGTAATCTAGACGCATACACATTTATTTATAGACTACATTTATACAGTTAAATGAGTCAGTTCTTTTAAGCAATTAAATAAATGATACCAAAATGAGATTCCTTTTCAGTAAATTTTACTGTTATTTTTGTAACTCTGAAACGTAAAACCTGTGCGGTGCTTTATAAAATTTCTTCAATGAGCCCAGCAGGGGCAATTCATAAATTTCCGAACGAACTTTGAGCGAAACACGTTGACACAGTCGTAATTGGAGTTTTAAAAGACAAATTAACTTTTGATTCTACCAAAGATCAATGTATCATCGATAAAACGCATAATAAGTAAATGATAACGTTGAGAAATCGATAAATAGATAATAAGTAAATGTATTCGTTAAACTCTCGCTCGAGTTCAAACGTCAACGGCCGATTACTAAACTGTCGATTAGTCCAACAGTTATACTTAGTCCGAGATGAAGTCATTATTAGAACCAGTTTCGAACTGCAAGATTCTACAGGTTTAACGTAGAACGATGCAACTTAATATCAGTTATCAGCGCTTCATAACAACTTAATGTGGGGTTTCTAAATAACCTTCATTAGTAATAAAGATTGGGATCTGCCCGTTCTGCAGATCTGTGGGAGCTCGTTTAGATTGCAGAGCATCCACAAACTTGGGTAAAGGAATAATGTGTTTAAGGAAAAATATAACCTCGCTCACACAGAATGTCATAAGACCGTCTTAAGTCCAGATAATAAGTTCCAAAGTCGTGTAATTGTTTGTTCGACTCCAAATACGTAGGAGTTTTGATCCCTGATTTATTTCAATCTATGATCAAGTGAAGCCTGCCACATAAATTCGAGGCGTCATGTACCTTGGTAGGTATTTACAGATTGTCCGGCGATTCTGCACACTACGAGCCAGGATTTATAACATGTGAAGAACACGATGTGTTGTTTGGAGATTTAGTGGTCAGGTTTTTGTGAATGAAATCAGATAAATAAGGTTTTAGGTGGACAGGTTTGCTTAAAGAGGTGCGGCAAGGATACAGCTTTAGAAATATAATAGCTGTAGGTTAGGTTAGAGTAGCGATATAAAAGATAAACTGTATCAATTCTTACAGTAAATACTATTAGGTATTTAATATGAATGTAAATACCTAATCAAATTGCAAGAAACTAAGTAAATAGAGTATCGGATTTTTCAATAAATGTCAAGGGAAGTTTATTAGATTTCGTGAAAATGTATACCTAACTAATTTAATTACCTTTGGACTTTTAAACTTAATTTGGAAGCAGCGTCACGCCATCTTAAAATATCTGTCCCTATAATAGAGGTACTTTAATAGCGCCGACAAATTTATAGACTTAACATTTTATTGTCTCCAATAAAATTAATTGCGAGTGAAATTATAATAATGCTTCATTACCATAAAGCATGTAAAAAGTTTGTTTATTATCCAAGAGCGAGAATTTATTCCGAAATCAGGCCCGTAATTATTTCCAGCTCATTTAAATGTGTGCATTCGTCTTGTTTTGTATGTCGTCTCAGCATACAATCAGTTGAATTGTGTGTCAGATAATAAATAACAATCCATGGAGTCGGTGAAAAGCGACTAATTAAGTTCTTGTGGGTTCGAACGCCGGCGTGGGCGCACGCCGGGATTGTAAAATAGTGGTGGTACCCATGCTGCATCTAAAATCTACTCTATGAATACCAATATAAGACTCAGTTTGTAGAAATTGTGGTAGGTGAGATGTTTCAGATGCAAATAGAGAATATTTAGTGCCATAGTAAAGATATGACTCTATTTCAATAATTGATAATGCTAATGAAAAGCCAGGTTTCGATGTCTCGGCGGAGAAATGCAAATGATCTCGATTTATATTATAAGTAGTACAAGCTAATGGGTTATTGTGATTGTATAATATATGAGGATATGATGCGGGGTTGAGAAGCAGTTCCACTTTTTGAGAAATATTCAGTGCGTAAAATCTATTCACCTTTTATATTATAGTTATTATCGAGTCACTTTTTTACATTCTTGCATACTTACGTCTGCAAGCAATACTTTATTAATCAAATATGAAATCGCGTATAACTTACAATATAATATTTTTTCTCTATACATGTTAATATCAATTCACCAAATTCCTTTATTTTAAAATTGGTTTTACTCTTACACCAAACCTTATTATTGTTTTGTGGTATTCTTTGTGTCGCACTCTGTTGTATCTCCTCTGGATGCATCATGTCCTCCCAAGGTGGATACTTTTGCGCATAAGTGGCCCACAAGAGCAGAGGATATACACCAAACCTTTATGGTTTTTCTAAACATCAATCTGGTGCGTAAAGTATTATGTTACGTGTCATTGTCAACAAGATCAGTATCGGCCGTGTAGGTAGTTCGTAAGTCGGGCCCGGATCAGTCAACGGTACGACGTGACGGGTGCCACCGAGATATCGCTCCGATAAATCGGACGTCAACTTGATACGCATTTCGTTATTTGGTTCAACCACGTTCAACGGTACTTGGGATTAATGCTTATTCATAATTTGTCTCGGTTCGACTCACTTCTCGCTATTAGCATTTAATTGGTCCCCAATAGTCTATGCCGCTATTTGGAAATGGAGCTCAGATTTATGCTGGTTCGTTTGGAAAGTTGCGGCGTAGTCGGGTTGGTATTTCGTCATGTTAGATATAGAAAGTATTAAAAGATGTTAATGATGGTTGGGATTAGAAATAAATTGATGGATTTGAAGTAGATGTCGCAAAGGCGTACCTTTGAGATTCTATGGTAAGATTAGGTTTAAACTTATTATAGTAAGTTCAAATGAATTAGAATAGTTGTTGTAAATTCAACGATATAATATGGATCTAGATTCTAAACAAAATTACTTTTAGGTCGTAAATACCGTGACTGTTTTGAAATCTTATTAATTAATTAATTCAAGACCTACTCACATATGTGAGAGGTACTTATTGTAAACGTGCGTCCTTGTCTTGAAATACAATAGTTATGAATGTGGTTTATATAGAGTAGGATTGGCAAGGGTAGTTTAAGTGGGTATTTAAGGTCCCTGTGCTTGACATTTTCAGTCATCCTATGTAATGTTAATAAAGATGGATATAAATGGTCAATTATTGAGCATTAAATAGTTAAATATTGGGGTATTTACTTTATCATTCTATTATATATACGAAATTCTATTTTTATGCTATACGAGTCAATTAACTTGTCTGAGGGATGTTCTTAGCGTTCAGTATGCGGAGGCGGTATATTATTTAGGGTATAAGTATAAGAAGATATTTTTATACATTGTACATCATCACGGGTATAACACCTGCCCCGGAGAGGTAGGCAGAGCCTACGGACTTTCATTTACTACAATCCTATAGGTCGTAGTTTTTATATACTTTCCGGTCGAGGTCGACGATTCGTCAAAAACATTACAAACACGTCCATAGATCACAGCCAGCGACTGGCATGAATGAATGGCCATCGGCGGTACGTCTGGCAAAAGGTCGCACACGAGCAAACGAGGGATAAAAAATGTAAACACCTGCGGGCCCTTGGCTGCTTTTATTTCTGGGCAATAAAGCGTGAACAAAATTGAGTGAACTTTTTGTTTGCTTACGTTATACAATAAGTAGATAATAAAAAAAACAAATAACAATATCCATACTTTGCAAATTTAACAAATTACAGCCTATATTTTTTTCGTCATATACCGCGCTATCTTCACCTGGTTTTATATTACTTACCGGGTTCGGAAGATGAGGGGATAGGCCTTCGACGGGACGATGTTACCTATGTTTACGAATAAATTATTATGACTTAGGTACTTACAGTAATTTAATATCTTGCCTGGTCTAAAGTACTTATAACATTTCGTACGTTTATGTAAATACTAGAAAACTTATAGGATGACATCGGTGTCCGCCATAACTGTCGTGAGAAGTTATTATATTCATAAAAACATAGACAGAAATTGCTTTTTTCTTCCATGTCTAATGAAAATGAATAGGCCTTTTGATAGTGATTTGTTTGACCATCATTTACATTATGTCTTCACATAAAAAGAAAACAAAAACCCCGTGTGTGGCACCGTGTGAACAGGCTTTACTTTTTAATGGATGAGATGCAGATTAAAAGTGTCGTTTGTATTCACTATTGTTCTGAATAATGCATCACATTGTTTGTCTCGCTCCAAATTGAATTGGTACACGTCTCATTAAAATGTTTGAACCAGCTACGCTATTCACAACCGGCTTCACCTCACCACTCACCCCTAACTTGAAGTTCGGATTCGTAATTAATGACACGTAATCGGATATCAGACGCGTCTGTCTGTGGACTGTCCAGGACGCACCGTGCTGGGTCATATTACAAGTAGATGTTTCGTTCCCATTATATTATATACATATACAAAAGTTGATATTCGTGCCATTCTTTGTTTTTTTTTTGTAAAACTACTGCTCCTAGTGAAATGTAGGTATGTCACGTTCATTTGTTTCTTGCATAAAACTTATAAACTTTCATGTCACATAATGAACATATTGTGCAAAGAGAAAAGAGAGCTACCTAATTTTACGAATCAAGATTACAAAACGTAAAAAAATAATGTTTTGCTACGTGTATATTTTAAAAACTTAACTACAGGTGCACCCTTTCGAAACCGGACAATACAATCGCGCAGGTTGATTACAACTTATTTTATTACAACAATTATTTATTACAACAAAAACAAAATGCTTCATTTTACGACACACAGTGTTGTTTTTCCGGTATGAAAGGGATATAATCACCACTGGAGTATGCTAGAGTGAAATAGATCACGTCACTTTACGTAAAACAACATTTACCTCCCACCAAACAAATAAAGAAAACCGTCGGTTGTAGCACAATGTGAGGGTGGCCCTGGCTGTTGTCACTAAACTAACAATTTATGCATGGGCCCTAATGGGCCGGGCCATCAAGCTTTGTTTGCCAAGCTTTCTATGAAATTTTATTCGGTAATAGCGCGTATACGCCCGCACGTCTTGTGGCAATATCATTTTGTCAATATGCCGCATTGTTAAGTGATTTCTGAGGGCTTATTGCGTACGTATACGGTCTTTTCTTTTTTGTTTTTCTTTTTGTTAATGGTTGTCGAATCTTCATTGACAACATGGTGTATAATTAGGGTTTTCTGCGGCACCGATTGGCTTTATTGATGCTGCTATTTTTTTTATATATGAGGCTCATGGATTGCAGGAATTACAGCTAATTATTGTACAAAATTGTCTATTTTTATTCTAGTTGTATACCAAGTTTTCTAATAAATTCAGATAAGCAATCCTAAAACGGGTACCACGCACCAAAAAGCTGCGGGTGCTAAGCAGAGCACATGATGACAGAGGAACAGGAAATGCAATTTGCAGTGAAATAGTGATATTGTCACCCGTAGAGATGTATACCGACTAGTCGGGAGAGCCAACTCTCCGGTCACGTTTATAGTCGGCGATTAGTCTAGTCGGCAAAAGGGATTCGGCACTTAATAATTTACCGCAAAGAAATTTAACAATATTTAGTTCAAGTTTTATTTTATTTATTTTTAAGAATCTTTCTTAAATACAAAAAATAATCAGCTTAGAAATAGCAGCTTTTTATTTTGATCATAGACTAATGAAATAATTTTGACTAGAGATGTACCAACTAGTCGGGAAAGCCGACTATCCGGCCAAATTTATAGTCGGCGACTAGTCGGCCACCTCAGCACCGATTAGTCGGCTAGTCGGCCTATCTCTATCACCCGTCAGCATCACCCATTGGAAGTATGACACTTTAAACATGACGTTAATGCGACGGGGTATAAAGATGAGGCCGACCGTACAGTTATCACTATGTTAAGTAGGTACATTCAACTCTGATGCTACATATAAAATATAGGAATAAAGCTTCGCTCCGAATAAGCAGCTTAACTATTACGTGTATACGACAACACCTCGCATCGCAGGGAAATAGGCAAAATATATGCATCGTCTGGCGAGCACAATGGGCTAGAACCTTCCTTCGGAATTCCGGTATTCGTCGAATAGAATTCTTTCAGCGCCTTTATCGTCGACTAACCTGCCAACCTACTCCCGTACATCGACTAGGACACGTACGTTCTATCTCTTTTATCTCTTTCTTTCCACCACGAATCGAGTGAGACGGTGCAAAATTCAAGTTCCTTCGCGGAGTGAGATCGAGTTGAAGTGTTCGCTAGCCGTTTCTACTCAACACGCAATATCGAACAACTTGCAAAAGGCACGCGCCAATATTTCGAGAAAATGTTTCGCTGTCATTGTTACGTGTCGCTTTGAGCGTAGGTGCTAATAGTATGCGAACATTCTAAGTCGATACCTGCCTTTTTTGTATCTCAGACTTCGTAACTTATTTTATAACATACTCAGTTCGGTCAGTTAGGGTTTTGTTAAGGCGATATATCGATTGAAAGAGACACCCTTTGTTTTTCGCTCACGACAAAACGGGATGCAACCCTCTCCGAGAATGGCTTTTTAGACAAATCTCGTTAAATATCTGACTGTGTGCAGGTTTATTAAATTTCCTCTTGTCAGTACCTAGATGAGGTAAAATACCATCACATTAACTTAATCGTGTCTTTTAATAATGCGTTGTTTTAGTAGGCTGAGGAAAAAAAGGAAACAGGAAAGGAGGAGGGAAGGACTCGACTTTGGATTTATTTTCTATCGAGAAAATTTTAAGCAATCATGTTTCGCTATTGTCAGTACTACAATCATATAGTCAAGAATCATATATCTGAAAATCAGCCTCTACTGTTTGCTAGTCTGGGCAGGACAGCGTTCCAAAGTCTCAAAATTTCTCAGTGTAGCGCCTTAAGATAACAATGCGATAGTTTTAATTTCAACTCGCTTTCTGATGCCACTCGATAGAAAGTGATCTTTATCTTGTCGCTTATCACGCGGCCATCATACAACCCCAGGAACAAAATTTATGATACTTTAATCACCCAGAAAAAATGCTATAGGTATATAGATTGAGTTTAGATAAAATTTCGATCAGTTGATTACTTTAAGCAAATTAAAGTCATAGCCGAAGAGTGAAGACATACTATATGTGTCAGTGGCGGCGCGTCAAAAATATTCTTAGGGAAGCCGGAAATAATTTGCCTTTCTTATACTTCATGAGCCGTAGTAAAAGAACTGGACTGGCTGAAAATTAGGCAAGCCGGTGGGAATCGACTTGTATGGACGCTCCGCCACTGATATGTGTGTCTCTTTAGGCGATTGTGACACTGATGCGGTTTCCGGACGGGTTCCGCATCAGTCTGACAACCGCCTTATGTAGGGGCGTGGTTTACAGAATGAAGGCATCCCCTTAAGCCATTAATAGGGTCGATAGGTGGGTTTGCGGCCAGCGAATTTGATTCGCCGGTTGGCGGCCACTTGGATAATGTGATGAACTGAAAGGCTATTTTCTCGTACGACTCATTGTTTCTTTAGGGCATGTAAAAATGTGAATATCTTGAATTTAAAAAACTTCGTTTTTCAGACGGCCGCAAACTGACACAGGCCGCATAACTGGGCTAGTGACCCTACTTAAATAAGTACCTAGGTACAAATGTAGCCATACATACTAATCATCAATGCGGGTCGGGTTTCGTACAAATTCATATATATTCAGTGTCGAATAGTTTTGAAAGGTTTTCAGTGTTCTCAAAGCAATAAAAATGTCAACCGATATTGGCTCATTATTAACTTTTAACAATTCGTCTAGCTCTCTATGAAATTTTCACTGAAACCGAGCGCGGTACAGCGAGAAGAGTCTAAAAGTGAAATATCTGGCTCTAGTGAAATTGGGTACAAGTCCTGTACAATCGCACGGCACTTGTAGCCTTTGTCACTAGGGTCACAGATATTTTCTCTGCGCGCTCGGGTCATTAGGTCGACTGCATAAATTATGATCGCTGCTGGCGGACACTGTTTTTTCGTTCGGTGTTTTCGGTATTTGCAAAAATGTGTATTGAAAGCGGCCGGAAAAATGGAGAGACATTTGGCGGCTTTCAGTTACTGCTTTACATATTTTTCGTCCGGTTGGACACTTGTTGATTGCATGATTTTTTAACAATTATATGCCAAAAGCTTATGTTTTATATTTTGTCTTAAAATCCAGTCAGGTGCAATCATATGTATCGGATTAATCCTGACATTCCTGACATAAATAAATATGTACCGAAACCTGTTGTTAATTCACCGACAAACTTAAGAAGTTTTTATTGATTTATTTATATTTATTTAATTATCAACAATTACCACTATTTTTACAGGTACTTAGCCTAAGACAATAGTGTAACTCCCATTTACATATATTATATTTCAATGCTAGAACGCTTATAACATAAAACACGAAAATAAATCAATGTTTTCCGCTACGACATTGAGGGAGTTCTTACTAAGAACCAAGGGAGTAAGTTGTATGCACCAACATTCTTGCTCTACAGAGTGTCACAATGTCACAGTCCCTAAATATCTATCGCTGTTTATAACTGACATGTAAAAGAGCCCTTGATGCCTATTTACATACAGTAGGTATAGATATTTGAATATCGAATATCCCGTATTGTACAGCCAATACGAAATACTAGCTGTCGTGAATAAATAGAAGAATAGAATAAGAATTTAGTTATTGAACTAAAGAAAAAAAGCATGTCGATAAACGAATATCTGAATATAATTTCACATATTACGTGTACCAGCCGTATAGCTATTAATGCTACACAAATATTTAAAGAACCTTACATAACCTTTCGATGTGGGAACCTCAACGGTTCTCTACAATATAAATATTAAATGAACAAGTCCCAGTCAATATTCCTATCTCAACGCCCAGTCCGGTCCGAGCTCCCGGAAATTACCGGCCATCTCTCGCCGTCTGTTACGGCCAAACCTTATCGTTCCAGGGAATCGAATCAGGCTGTTAGCGAGCCTAGCATTGTTTCACCAGACATCTGAAATCCCTTGTGCCGACATTGTCTTTCTAATACTAGCGTATCTAGGCGATTGGAGGGAGGAACGTCGCTCTGGCAGAGTGCTCTGCCATGGGAGGCACGGGAGCCAGTCAAGCCAGTTCAATGTGTACGGGTTGACAGCCGAAACCAATTATGGAAGGACTTTGAAAATGTAGCTAAAAGCAATCTGTTATTAACGAGAAATCGGCTCTTTTATAAGCATAAAGCATTATTTTTAGACTAGTTTTTAAAGGTTCGGCAACCATTATTTAAAAATACACCAGTGACTTTGCCCATAGCTATTTTGTAATTTACGGCCGTGCAAGAGAAATTTACAATGACGTGTCAAAAACAATTTTACTCCATTCGATGTGTAATTAACTTTAAATTCAGGGCATTAATTAAAATATGGATTGAAGTGCCAATACTGAAATTCTCATTCCAAAAACTGCCTCTGGCTAAATTTAACTGAAGCAATTTTATTGCCAGTAGGTATATATTAATTAAATTGTCACACCTTCAAAATCTATGTAGCAAAGAGTGGAAGTTCACTGGCCGTGGGCCTATTGTGATTTTTTTATCCGGTAACATGACGAAAGTTTTACAATTTTAATTCATTTGATAAAATACTAATATCTCACTCAAATGTGCCGGCATAGGCTCAAGTTGTTTTTTGTTCCCACACAGTGTAGTGTTTTGTTATGTGGCCGGAGATCTTCGGGATCGAGAGATGAAGGTTTAATATACTAGCTAACAATAGGCCCCTATACCACAAAACTTTACGAGTGTACAATTCGACAAAATTGTACGCTTGTAAAGTGTTGTGGTAGATATAGGCCCCAGATAGCTCGTACAAAATTCGATATTGTTTAGATAATCTAAGAGGTAGGGTATTAATTTATACATATACTTAACGTATAATTATACATTTAAAAGTTAATATTGTAACCTGCAATTAATCTCAATTTAATAATAATAATAATAAAGACATTTATTCAACTAAGTTGTAATTTCCGCGTTTCCTGTAAAATACGTGTTACATTAAGGCGACATCCTGACTTGGCGGGGCGGGATGGACATGTGATATTTTCTTCTTTGACGTAAGCTTAATGATGTCACAAAGATTCCCACTCTGACAGAATACTGTCAGTATTACATTTGCGCAGTAGTAATATTATGCGCAGAAGCGGACCAGTACTGCCTTCGTATCGTCCCGCTACCGCGCATCCCGCGCCAGTCAGGAAGCGCTCATATAAATGTAAGGGCACAGTAAAAAATAGTACAGAGTTGACTGTCAGTTGACACTGACATTTGACAGTTTTCTCATATCGTACCGCCTCCGCACCGACAAATCAGGAAGTCGCCTTAAGCTACGCAATAACACAACGCGAAACATTTTCGCCAACAAAATACATAAAGAATATAATCTTTCCAGCATTAGGCTACGCCAATGTTGGTAATTTGCCTTCCAAATATGCGAACACAGCTAGCTTGTGTTACGTTGCTATTTAAGCCCTGGTCACACAGCGTGCGAAAACGCACGTCGGACGCCGTGCAACGCTTTTGCTGCGCGCTGGATTGTATGACAAGATCTGGATCGTAGTGTCCGGTCCGACCGAAACATGTTTATTTGCCGGTTCGGTTTTGGCTCTAGTTTCGGCCGAAACCGAAACTTTTACAGACGTTGAATAAAGCGTCAGTGGGCCGTTCTTTCTAGGCATAAATGCTAAATTAAACATCTATTATTCGTGTAATTTGAAAAATAAGACAATGTTAGTAACAAGATATTAAAACAATCGTGATAAATTTACCCAAGCTGAAGCGGAGACGCTTCGCTCGCTTCGTTCGCTCGGTCAATAATGTAAGTTTCGGCGTTGCCGAAAGGTTCGGCAGCTTTTTGGCCGAAACTGAACCTTCGGCCGAAAAATGATTTTTATGTCGAAACTTACCGAAACCGAAACTTCGGTCGGAAACTAATGATTCCAAAGAGGGGTAACTTTGCGGTTTTTTTCTATCGAGTGAAATTCATCAGGTCTTGTAACTGACTACGATTTTTACTAGACAAGATCCTTATGTAACACATTTTAATTTTTTATTTAAGATACTATTCTATGTCTCAGATGGTTTTAAAAAACTCAAAAGTGTTAAAACCCAGCCTTAATCTCTTAGCATGCTACATGAAAATACGTTGTGCGACACTCTCATTTTCTAATGGACATGAATGTGAGTTTTTGGTACGATATTTACCTACGATACGATATAATCTGTATACCTACATACTCGTATATACGGTACAAGACGTTGTATTTACGGTACCCATTCGGCTTATGTTTTATGAATATTTCATGACTGCCCGCGTAACTGCTGGGCTGAGTAATTAGAAATATCATGTATGTGGGTCCTCATTGTAATAATATACACATTCCCGTTGATATAGTGTGCGTATGCACAAAGTGTTTTCGTTTCCATAAACAATACTTACCTTATTAGTAGAAGAGAGGAATTATTTTAACGCTTTTAAAAATATAAAACTAACAAAACAAGTGTTTTCTTTCGCATCTATGACAATTATAACATTAAGAGACACTGGTTTCAATATGCATTTTTAAGTTTATAATTGTTATGAGTGCAATAAAAGACCAGGCCCCCCCTGTACCACAAAAAGTCTAGAATTCGACAAAATTGTACAATTTTCCATAGGGAAGGTTGTCAAATTTGTCGAATAGTACGCTTCTAAAGTTTTGTGGTACAGACCCCAGTGGTTTGGATTGCTGAGATTGCCGATTTAAAAAATAATGAATATTTTTGGACAAACTTCACAATCAATAATCAATTTGAGTGTGGAGAAGCGAAAGATTCGCAAATGTCATTAAAAATATTGTGTTTAGGCAGTAGGCACATGAGTAATCATATCCTACTCCTCTTCTGCTGCCTTTAGACTTCTCAATATCTGGGCATGAGACCTAGCTAGATCGATTGCTCGTCCCCGAAAACTCCCACATACCAAATTTCATCAAAATCGTTAGAGCCCTAAATAAATATATATAGATATAAATATTATATAGATATAATACAAGAATTGCTCGTTTAAAGATATAAGATGTTCAGTAGTAATTTTCCCGCTCCCCCCATAACCTAGTGTGCTATTTTTCAAGAGAGAATTATTGGAACAAGCATGACTCTTGCCTATGCCCGAAAGATTTTTGAAAGGAAAGATGCCAAATTAGGGGATTCAACTTTTTTATTAAGTATAAAAAGTATAAAAACTTTTCTCGCTTTTGCAAATGACGTTCCATTAATTGTGCGATGTAATTAAGTCACTTTGTTATTCGGCGCTTTTTTGCTCGTTCTCCAATTATTTTTTCGTTGGCTGGTAATTGTTTTAGGTGTGTTTTAAAGGCGTAAACAAAGACATTTGCCAGTTCTCGGGAGTTTAGTGATGACTTATCCTTATTGACCCGTTTACTGGTTAATATTTTATTAGAGTGCAATATCATTGTAAGAGCTTATTTGTTGCTGACTCTATGATGTGATATGTAAATAAGCGACTCTAGGTACATTTATGTAGGATAGCCCCCTAATATTAAATATATTTTTAATGACAATGTTTAGTTTAAGATACAAAATAATTCCGTAGAGTAATTCAATAGAATTTTAAGCAAATTCAATATTCAAATAAGAACCAGCCTTTTTAATGAGCTTGGGAGACACTTTAAAATGTAAGATAAAGAAAAATGAAAAGCGAAAGGGATCTAAAAGCAATTTACAAGGTAGAACCCTATCTCACTTGTCCCGTAAAAGCAGGCTGTAGGTAGCTCCGGGACAGACTCGAAGCTTGTTGTTTATCAAGCTCCTTCTCACCTTATTTCAGACAAAACTCGACTAAGTTAAACCTATAATTACCTTCTTCTTTCGTGTCGAGTTCCTGAAACAAGATACCGTCGACGTCGCGTCTATCAGGTTGTACCCATTCCGAGCAGGAGTTTGGACATGCATGCATTAACTGATTATGCGTTATGTATGTATTGATTAACTGATTATGTGTAAGCACTTTATTAAAAACAATAACAGGTAAAAATTATATACATCTCACATAAGTGGCGAACTTATACCTATGAGGGATCTCTTGCACGTAACCTTTGAGGGTTTGAGTGGAAAATTGGAGAATTAGATAGACAAGCTTACACCATTTTCAGCAACGGTTCAGTAAGTAAAGGTAACTTAAAGTTAAACCCAAAAATAAATAAATTGATACAATTTAACACAAAATATAGTATATACAAGTACCTAGTAATTGATGCGCCTCCAAGCGACTGGGGGTAAGAAAGAATCATCATCCTCCTAGCGTTACCCCAGTAGAGTTGCATCCTGAAGGATGCCTGGGGTCCGCTACCTAATCCCAAGATTTTGGCGTAGGCACTAGTTTTTACGGAAGCGACTGCCATCTGACCTTCCAATCCCGAGGGGAAACTAGACCTTATTGGGATTAGGCTTTGTCAAGTGAGTGGCAAACTTTGACTGTTAGATGTTCTCAAACCGCCCGAAGGCCTCCAACTTGGCTTAACGACTGCTGCCATAGACAGCAAGCGGGATAAACGGCTTAACGTGCCTTCCAAAGCACGGGAGCGCTCAGTTCGTAACCACTCAATCCTCGATCTCCTCCTCAATCCGCTGCCCACGTTGCTTAACCTTAGATACCGCAAGCGGTACGCAGGCGCCGGCGCTGGGCTACGAGCGCTCGTGGGGGTAAGAAAGAATATTCATATAAAATTTGTACTATGACCGGTTTGCATTTCCAATCTATTGCTTATAGAAGTGTGCCTGTGCTTATAACCCGTCCATGAAAAAATGCGCGCTGATAGACTCTTTTCTATATCCTCTTATAGGAATCGCGATAAGGCTTTCTTTTTCTATCCAAGTGTGTCAAGCCCTTGGTGTCAAGTTATACTAGCGGGAAGGGAAGTGCGTCTAAAGAGCTTGTGAATCGTAAAGCCAGAAGTTAACTCGAAATTTAACGAGCACAGTCGACATGAAGATGTTAACAAGTTTATTGCTCACCGCTTTAATTCTGTGTACAATTTTATGACTGCAGGGGTATGACCTCTACACCTACGGGAACATTGTTAATTTATGGTTATTCAATTAACAAGTATTTGATATAAATTATATCTTACATATCAATAAAATCTTATTACTAACAGACACGAACATGTCTATTAACAAGAGCTATTAAAATAGGGATGTGGGACAGATGTGGGATTGTTTAGTATTCAGTAAAATTAAACATAATGATGATGATGATGATGAGTTCCTGTTATCCCTCATTAGGGACATAGGGCTCGTAGAAGAGTTCTCCACTTGTCACGGTCTTGCGCAGCTTCTTCCAGCTCTTCCCAGCCAAGGCCACTTGAACCAGCCTCTTTTTCAACTGAGCGCCTCCATGTGGTTCGAGGACGCCCCGGCCGTCTTCTGCCAGTAGATTGCCAGCGTAGGCCCTGCTAAAAATTAAACATAATAAGAAATAAAAATAGATAAATAGCTAATAGAAGTTGTGCATTGTTGCACATGGATTATAAGCTGCATTTTTCAATACAATGGCGGTTACTTCACACGACCTTTCATGTCATTGTTATTTTAATTTTAAAGGACAGACATATTTATCTTTGTGGAGATCACATTATCAATCTCTAATCGGCCATTTTCGCATAAATAAATATAAACAAAATAAAAGTTATAAGTTATAAGCTCTAATAAACAACATCACACAATATAAATTAGCGACAACTCTCGTACTTACTCTGTGTGTACTACTGTAAATAAAATACCCTATGCAACTCAATAATTCAAGCCGCTATTTTAGAATACCTACTTATATTAATTATTTATTAGAACGGCTTACCAGCTACCTATACAATAAATGGCGCGTGAAACCACTTCGCCACTTCTATTTGTATCCTTACTAATATGCCTAATTGCTGACACATATATCTTTCCGGGCCCTCAACGGTCCTAATTCTAATTTGGATATTGGAAATAGGCTCAGAGGCAGCCGCATTTACATTCACTAATGTATAGAGAGCATAACTCACAAATGACACTAAGCTTGTCATAAATTACCCTATGACATCGCAATAGTACCCTCCTTTCATAAAATGTCGTATGCTTGCCTCCGATTATACGAACTTATGCTCTTTTAGCCTAAGAACAAAGCAAAATAGAGGCAAAGAGGATTCTAAATTATAATGAAAATTAGTGCAATGTTTCCAATTTATTAGAAAGGTAGGTTTCAGTAGTCCACAGCATTAGTCCGATTGATGACGTGTGGCAGATATCTTATTTTATATTATTTTCATCGACATAACGTAGTGCTGTTATAGTACCTATATATACCTATAGTACCTATTGTTATTCTTTGATATGATCTCCGCTACCCTAAGGTTGTCTGGAAGAGATCGCTCATTAGCGATAAGACCGCCTGTTGTTTGCCTCTACTCATTGTCATTATGTACTGTTATGTGTTACTTTTGTTGAGGTTATGCAATAAAGAGTATTTGTATTGTATTGTATTGTATTGTATTGTATTGTATTGTATTGTATTGTATTGTATTGTATTGTATTGTATTATATTGTATATCTCACGAGTTGTCCATGGTTGTAGTTGTGATAAATATGAGCACATAGAAACGTGAACTCCTAGCTCTTTCTTTACGCTGACTCACACATAGTCAATGTACAGTGGGCCAACGAAAATGTTGACCACATTAGTACTTTGTCAAATTAAAGAGGTTTAAAATTTTATGACGTTTCAGTCTAAATATTTCTTAGATTTCGATGTGACAAGGTTCTAAGTATGCTCAACATTTTCATGGGCTGACTGTACATGGTATAGGTCAAAACAGAACCATGGCTCACCCGAGCTCGCGAGATAAAATTACTATACACGCAATCGAATTATTATAGGCAAACAATTAACTCCAATTTTAATTTTTAATTATCAATGCGTCAGATTTGGCCGGCATCATGAATTAAGCCCCTTCAGCACAAATGAATAAAAAAATTTACACAAACCGCTTTGAGTGGTTACTAACTGAGCGCTTTGGAAGGCACGCTAAGCCGTTGATTCCGGTTGCTGTCTATGGCAGTAGTCGTTAAGCCAAGTTGGAGGCCTTCGGGTGGTTAGAAAACTTCTAACAGTCAAGTTGCCCACTCATTTGACAAAGCCTAATCCCTGCAATGCAACTGTACTGGGATAATGCTAGAAGGATGATGATGTTGATGACACAAACTCGCGTTTAAGTGGCTTTTAATTTCGCTGGAAATAAACGTCGAAGTTCGCATTATACTTTCAGGGCTGGCCTGAGTGCCAAAACTTCCCGATAACAATCTTTTCTGTGCGACTACAAAGTACAAGAGATGTCAAATTGTTGAAAATAGGCCGTGTCAAGTCAAGTTGGAAGTCCCGCGCCGGAGCCGCGACGATTATGTAACTTAAGTCGGTTAGGGCTGTGCCATGCCGCTTAATTCCTTCTAACTTTATAAATTGACTTTGAATATGGAACAACTCTATTTAGCACGAAAGATTAAATGGATTATGATGAAATCTTGTCTCTGTCACTAAAAAATAAAAAAGTCGTCCGGGATTTTTTTTGATCGTTATACAGATGATCTGACCGGAACAAAAGTAAAATAAACCGGATAGGTACTTTGAAGGATCGGATATTAAAAACCTTCCGCTAGAGAATTTCCCCAATTTCTTAATATTTTCATTACCGGCCAATTTACATAAACTGATCGATCAGCTGAGACCAGGTGTATTCAAAAATACATTCAAATTAGGTAAAATAAACCTTCTAATGCTCGATTATGAACCAATACTGCACTTTCCACCTTACGTCATATTCAAGGTAAACGAATGATATAAATGACAACTGCTATAATAATGTGTCTTGAGACGTGTATCTTAATGGCAGACTTACTTAAATATAATGTTTTTAATGTGATTTTACTCATTGAGCAACGTATTTTCGATAAGTTTAAAGATTTTTGAATCCATACTAGTATCCATCTATACATATAATAAAGCAGAAGAGGGTCAAAAATCTGTACATTGAAGATATAAGAAAAAAAATCGATTGAGGGGTCTTAGAATCGATAACAGAACACATTTCAACGGTTTTTAGAATTCATGTCTGTTTGTCTGTTTGTCTGTCTGTTTATTTGTCTAACTATCAGGTGAAAACTAGCGAATGGATTTTAATACAGCCTTCAATAATATGTTTATTGGACCTTCGGTGAGGTTATAGGCTATAAAAATCATACAGATTGGGGATGAAAAGGGGTGAAAACAGGGGTTGAACTTTGTATGGGAAGTCCTTCAATTCGTGATTTAAAGGCTTGAAAATTGGCAAGCATGTACTTGGAAGCAAAGTAAAAAGAACCCCATTCAAACATTGTGCAATAAACAAATAGTATTTGAAAAAACGGGGGACGAAATATACTTCAGAGGCCAAAGACAAAAAAACAAAAGTCCCTCAAACCATATTAACTGTTTGATATGAGAGATCTAATTATGTTGGATAGCCGGTCGCTATCAATATTCACAAACCTAGGTACATACCAATCTTACTATGCAAGCTCGATGTTTTTTTTTTTTTTCGATGGAGGGTACCTCTACCTACCTACGCAGAGCAGCGGGCTCTCGCTTGCATGGTAAGACTTGCGGCACGTATATGTTATGTATGCGCATGATTGAAATAATTTGAGTTTTCCGAGTTGCATCAACTTTATTTGTTCAAAAAGCGATTTTACTGTTCAAATAATAAGGTTCAAAATGTATAAATTTAAATATTAATATTTATGTATAAAATCTTTTTTTTTTGGGTGCTGATTACAACAATGATATCCATTTTCAAATGCGGACATTTATTTTCTTAATAATCGTTATGGGATATGTTTGAGGTTCTTCGGGGTACGGGGATATCAGGGGTGGGGAAGGGGTGTGGGGGTCACTGACCATTCTCAAAGCCAGAAAATAAACGAACCACAAACGAAGTTTTCCATCTCTGTCGCACTTTGGTACAGACTTGCAAGTGCGACAGAGAGGGAAAACTTCGTTTGTGGTTCGTGGTAGCCCCCCCCAATTCGTAAAATTTGCGTTTTGCGTTAGCAAAATTCATAAAATACGTTTTTTGATGTAATTAATTCGAAACAAATTAAGCATAATTGCAGCTCTATAAGCTTAAGCTATGGCCCTTAAAAAATGGCCCTATTTATGTTCTCGCGTTTCGCAGTTCGCACCGAAGTAAAGTTTGTCAAAGTTGCAAATTTGGATGAACTAACTGATCCATACAACATACCGAAGACCGGCCGGCTCAGACTTTTCACATTTAGGGTATATAGGTATTTGTTAGTACAATATAGGTATTGTAACAATAAACATTAAGTATGACCAAATTCGAAATTCATAGGCCGATAGGAAACAAAAACTCAATCTTAGAAAATCACACATCTCCCAGGAACAAACAACCAGGGTGGGTGCGCTATCAACCTGGGCCTCTACTCCACCTTTGAATGTGAAAGAAAGAACAAACAAAGTTAGTAAGGTTCTCCAATAATTTTTAAACAAAAAAATATGAATTCAACCACCAACAACTAATTTTTTTTCTTTAATATTTTCCGCTCGCTGCGCTCGCGTTTACATCTACATTCCTTAATGCTTAAGATGTCTTTTCCGCACCCTGCATCACAATTTTCTAAAAGTTTCACGCTCGCTTGGCTCGAGTTTTCATCTACATGACTTGATGCGTATAAAGTCTTTTCCACACATGCATTACAATGTTCGAAAAAATTTGCGCTCGCGTTTTCATCAATTTTACTCGATGAATATGGAGTATTTTCTGCACCTGCATCATAATGTTCGAAAATTTTCGCGCTCGCTTCGCTCGCGTTTTCATTTACACAACTTGATACGTGTAAAGTATTTTCCGCACTTACATCGTAATGTTCGAAAGATTTCACACTCGCTACGCTCACGTTTTCACCTGCATAACTTAATGCGTATGAATATTTACCGCACCTGTATCATAATGTTCCAAATAATTCGCGCTCGCTTCGCTCGCCTTTTTAACCACCTGCATCATTATGACCGAAAATTTTCGCGCTCGCTTCGCTCGCGTTTTCATTTACACAACTTGATACGTGTAAAGTATTTTCCGCACTTACATCGTAATGTTCGAAAGTTTCGCGCTCGCTACGCTCACGTTTTCATCTGCAGAACTTAATACGTATGAATATTTACCGCACCTGTATTATAATGTTCCAAAAATTTCACGCTCGCTTCGCTTGCCTTTTTAACTACATTACTTGATGCATATAAAGTCTTTTCCGCGCCTGCATCATAATGTTCGAAACATTTCACGCTCGCTTCACTCGCCTTTTCAACTACATTACTTGATGCATAATTTAGTCTTTTTCGCACCTGCATCATTATGTCCGAAAATTTTCGCGCTCGCTTCGCTCGCGTTTTCGTTTACATAACTTAATACGTGTAAAGTATTTTCCACACCTACATCGTAATGTTCGAAAGATTTCGCGCTCGCTACGCTCGGGTTTTCATCTGCATAACTTAATGCGTATGAATATTTTCCGTACCTGTATCATAATGTTCCAAACATTTCGCGCTCGCTTCGCTTGCCTTTTTAACTACAATACTTGATGCACATAAAGTCTTTTCCGCACCTGCATCATAATGTCCGAAAATTTTCGCGCTCGCTACGCTCGCTTTTTCATGTATATGACTTAATGCGTATGGAGTATTTTCCTCACCTGTATCATAATGTTCCAAATATTTCGCGCTCGCTTCGCCCGCCTTTTTAACTACATTGCTTGATACGTGTGAAGTCTTTTCCGCGCCTGCATCATAATGTTTGAAATATTTCGCGCCCGCTGCGCTCCCGTTTTCATCTACATTACTTAATGCGTTTGTAGTATATTCCGCACCTGCATCATAATGTTCGAAACATAGGGAAGGATATGGGACACCGCAAGGGGTTGGAAGAGAGATAACTAGCTTAGCGCCTAAAATAAAAGAATAGCAATAACATTCTAATGCGATGACCGAGTTCTACGCAGACGAAGTCGCGGGCAAAAGCTAGTACTTAATATAATAAATGCGAAAGTGTTTGTCACCTCTTCATGCTTTAACCGCTGAACCGATTTAGATGAAATTTGGTATGGAGATATTTTGAGTCCCGGGGACGGATATAGAATACTTTTTATCCCGGAAATCGTCCCCTAAGGGCGTGGCATAGCGATAACTAGGTACACGGCAGAAATAAAATAATGGCAATGTAATACAAACGCCATAAACGAGTTTAATATGCGGGCAAAGTCGCGGGCAAAAGTCTTTTATATTTACGGAATAGTAACGGTTAAACTTTACTAGGTATAGGTACACCCCGTACACCGTCAGGATCTTAGGTTTCCACGTTTACAGTAATTAAAGTTATTAAGTTAGAAGCTGACTACGTCCGTAACACGGATTTATGGTAGTCAGGTATCCTGCCGTGCCGAGTGAAGGTCTAAGGAATATTAATGGATTTAATTATGCGGTTACTACATTGTCCAGTGGTTTCAGTTCAGTGCTTAGTAAAATTTTGGTCACTAGAGTATTATAGACGGCGTCTGTACCAATAAATGAATTTCTTGGCAGAAATTGACACTTTGTTAATTTTATTATTCAAAATCTTGACTTAATCATTTACCATATTTTTTATATTATTATTTGTAATTTTTTGATTCAATGACATGCGATGAGCGTATCTATCGAATATTGTACGCCGAAAACTGGCTGATTGTGACGAACTTATTATCATTGTGACCTTTTTATTATACTCACATTCGGACAATAAATATATATATATTTTTAATTACTTTATTGGTACTTATCTAGATGTTAAAGTTGCTTGCGAATGCTCAGGTTCGGTTAAGTGTGCTTATTTTGTTTATGGTTCAGTAACTGTATTTGTCACCCAGCATTGATGAACAGTCAGCAACATTAAGAGGAATGTGAAGCAGAATTTTTCCATACAAAAAGCGGCAACGTTTTTCATCTCCCAATACTGAACCGATGCATGAGTTTTGCAAATGTTGTCTTCTTGTTGGTCGGTCACTCTTGTCAGAGTGGCCGTGGTTGCGCAGACGAGGTACACGGAGCGATGTTACGTGGGTTGTTGTAGTTTCCGAGGACAGCTCTGTTGGCGATGAGCTTCCATTTCTGCCGGTTAGAAGCATCGCGAGTACATTGGACCATGGTGGACTCAGTAGCTTTTTTGATCAGGTCAGTCCAGCGAGTTGGTGATCGGCCACGTGCTCTCTGCAAATGTATATATGCGTAAAAAACGAAAGCCAATAATATCTGTATAGGACTTTATTATACACTTAACATGAATGATGAATACATGATGTTGATTTAATTCAATATATGTCAATTGCCTGTTAGATTCATATTCGATGACATTTCCTACATTGGATTAAATTATAAAAGCTTTGTTTGCTTATTGAAAAAAAAAACCTCTGCGTTCAAGCTATATAAAATTTTTATCTTGGGTTATACTACCCAATGTGAAGACGCCTACCTGATCGCATTATCGTAATCCTATTATGACATACTTCAGACTACGAATTGGAATATATTTACAGTCCTCAAAAATATTTATTTTCCTTAACCGTAAAAACGTGACAGTAGTGAGACCATTTACAACCGTCTTAAACTCCCATTATTCCCACAAATCCGCCTAATCTTCGTCTTACTATCCTCCAATTTAGTTTTCCGTATTCAATTCCCGGCGTGGCAACCCTAAGCCGCTATGACGACCCTTGTCACGAGTGCGAATGCGGCTAGAGATGTGGCGTTCAAAAGCAAAATATTATCTACAAGTAGATAGATAAAACATTTATTTGCTTGCACGCACTTCTTCTGTTTGTGCTATATCCTCAACGGATGTCGGCGGCCATCTTCGGGAACTTGATTCTGTCTTGTGTTGGTCTGCAAACACTGGCAGTGTCCTTAATGTAATACAGACATTACAGACACACGTTGAACAAAATTACACAAAAAAGGAAAACGTAAATTGAATACATGAAATCAATTAATTCAAAGTAGGAGTTGACAATACAATAAGTGACATGAATACATAGCAACAATCAACCACACAAATACACACACACATTTCTGTTTTTTTAGTATTTGTTGTTATAGCGGCTACAGAAAAACATTATCTGTGAAAATTTCAACTGTCTAACTATCACGGTTCATGAAATACAGTCTGGTGGTGGTGACAGACCACTGACAGACGGACAGACGGACAGTGGGGTAATAGGGTCCCGTTTAAGGAACCCAAAAAAAATTTGAAAAAATACGCAATTGAAAATGTAATGTACATAAATGAGAAAGGAAAGAAAGAATTAAGTTTTAGTGATATAACACGTTACCGGAACGGAAACATACGCTCGGTCATCTTCCACATCTTACAAAATGGAAAGATTCCCGGTATCGGCACATCCCTAGCTCGAGGCCTACATTCCGCCGATGGCTCTGTTCTTGAATCGTAACCTCAGTTCAAAAACCTACGATACATTCGGTTTTTAGTGGGTCGATTTGAGACGTAGCTGTACAGTTGCCATCCGATATATCTTTCATCATCATCATATTAGCCAAAAGGCGTCCACTGCTGGACATAGACCTCTCCCAAAGAGTGCCACATTGACCGCCTCTGCGCCACCCGTATCAAGCAGGCTCCCGCGACCTTTACCAGGTCATCAGTCCACCTTGTGGGGGTCTACCCACGCTGCGCGTCGGTGGTGGTAGCCGGATCTTTGCCTGAGATTCTTAGCACCCCTGACCTTGCTAGCGCCCTGGCCGCTACCATAACCAGGGCACCAGGGACCGTGGCCTTATTGTGTCTTGTATGGGGGTAAAACGATAATCGCTACACTTGGCATGCGGGTTGGTGATCGCCGTATCTCCACCGGACTTCAGGGATGCACCTGCCCATCCCCCGTTCCCCCGTGTCAGGTAAACATGTTTGCTTCCACAGTTGTACAAAAATAAACAGTGATACAGATTATTTACCCAATCTCCATCTTATTCGATTCAGTTTTCCGTTTTAGATCCGGTCTGTGACAACCCTAAACCGTGTTATGACGACCCTCGTCACGAGGAGTGTATCGCGGCCTACATTCCGCAGGGTTCCGCGATTGGATCGTCAGCTTACTTCAAACAGAGGGTATAAATGTATACACAATTTTGGACCTTATTTCAATTGTATAAGTTGAAAAAATATGTAGATATTGAATCAAGTCCAGAAACATGGGTGCATAAAACTTACACAAAATATGTCCCATTCGTCATCCCGTTGGCGGAAGGTTGCGTTCAAACTAAAACATCCGAGCATTATTCGGGATCGACAACTACTTAAGGTCCAATGTTTAACATCATTATACCTAATAGTAGTCACGTTTTGTTCGTCTCTATGTGCCAAGCATTGAGTCAGTGTTAAGGCCTGGGACCTTCACTTGAAATTCAAGTCTAAGATTCACTGTAATACATCTGGGTACTGGGGCAGTCTAGTGGTAAGGGCGCTGGACCGGCAAACCATATGTGCGGGTTCGATAGATGTCATAGGCTGCGCATGAGATCACAGTTATTTTGTTCTGTACATTTGCTATCTATCAGACAATAATTATCTTTTGGTTGACCAAAATTTCATAGTTCAAATAATTAATATCCCAAAAACCTTATCAAGTGTCCTAACCTAATGTAGGATCAAACGATGTAAGTGACACCCAGGCCGCCATGACGACCCTTGGTTGGATCATCGGCTTAAATAATCCGATGAGTTCAGTGAGTCGGCGAATTGTTGGGATCACCGAACGTCATTTGTTTTGTATCCAAGGATACGTTCTGTTGGAAATAAGATTTTGGAATCTGGAATTCTTTTTGTTATATTATATCTTTTAATAATATTTTAATTTGTGTGCAACGAGAAATGACCCATTAAACGCTGAATTGTTGGGAGCACCGAACATGATGATGATGATGAGTTCCTGTTATCCCTCATTAGGGACATAGGGCTCGTAGAAGAGTTCTCCACTTGTCACGGTCTTGCGCAGCTTCTTCCAGCTCTTCCCAGCCAAGGCCACTTGAACCAGCCTCTTTTTCAACCGCACATACCACCGAACATACCTACTGTAAACTTTCAGCCGTGCTTAATTATAAGTATATTGAAATATAATAAGCATGAAATATCGTTGTGGCAAATATGATAAATGATTAGGGACTTTCCAATATGCAATTGTTTAATAATTTACACCCTGTTTTGAATTGAGATTTCATAGCCAGGTAAAATTTCGCGACATTAAATAATTAAATGTCCCTGGTTGAAGAAAAGTGTAATGTGCATTATGCTGAGATGGAACCGTTTCGTGACAACACAACTTTCCTGGTTTTGTTTATTTTTGCTTTCTTATTTGTTAGTTGGTTTTAATGTTTAGGTATGTTTAGTTTAACTTGTTGCCAACATAAATAAATACACAAGGACTGACATTTACTGAGTCAGTAAGGCGTCAGTTAATAACAAAATAAATGTTTTTCAGACATGCTTTAGCTGCTCCAGTTATCATTTTACCCCAAGGACATATTTTACTAGACTTTAACTTCGGCCTAAAATTACGGTCATAAAAATTTTACGCTGTACTTCTGCAGAAAACCTTTTTCTGTTTACATAAAATATAATAACTGCAGACGGTCAAGTTTGAATCGTAATTTGAGGATGGAAATCGATATTTAACTACAGATATAGTAGGTAGTTATCTAATTATAAAAGTTCGGTCTACGGGCCATAAATTTTCACTAACGTGAAACATAATCACACTCAACTCGATACGACAATATTGTTTGACACGCACTTGGAAATGTCACTATTTGTGACATGTTTCATGTTGAAAAACGGCCCGTACAAAATTTAAATTTATGCGATGCTATAAAGATGTGGATAGAAAAAAAAACTCATTATATATGTAGTCGTTTCGTTTAATCCCAATTGATCTGTAAGTATTTTCTTCATATAGCTAATAATCGATTAATTCTCCGATTAATCGACTCGAGTGGTGAATTGGTCCCTACATCATCCTCATAATCCTCCTAGCGTTATCCCAGTACAGTTGCATCCTGAAGGATGCCTGGGGTCCGCTACCTGATCCCAAGATTTGGCATAGGCACTAGTTTTTACGGAAGCGACTGCCATCTGACCTTCCAACCCCGAGGGGAAACTAGACCTTATTGGGATTAGGCTTTGTCAAGTGAGTTTGGCAACTTGACTGTTAGAAGTTCTCAAATCGCCCGAAGGCCTCCAACTTGGCTTAACGACTGCTGCCATAGACAGCAACCGGGATCACCGGCTTAACGTGCCTTCCAAAGCATGGGAGCGCTCAGTTAGTAGCCACTCAAAGCGGTCACCCATCCAAGTCCTCACCGCTGCCCATGTTGCTTAACCTTAAGCGGGTATTACACTGTCCTGAATTCAGGACACTTAGAAGGGTTCCGACCTATACGTTAGAGCGAGATGCTTCAACTCCCTCCACTAGTTAGGACGCCTGATTCAGGACAGTGTAATACCCGCTTTAGATACCGCAAGCGGTACGCAGGCGCCGCTGGGCCACGAGCGCTCCCTCCTAGCTCCGAGCGGTCTCTACATTATACATATTTCGATCCCGAACAACGCAGTAACTAGATACGTTACACGACTTGCTTTAGAATGTTTCTCCGATGCGCTTATAAGCATTGAATAATGCTATAATCCTTAGTATCCGTATCTTGGGCTTCTGGGAATGACCACTTGTTTCCCAGATGCGAAATGATTCAGATGATGATTTGGTACTCGTTTGGATCGGCGCGAGAGATTAATGAGGCGTTTATTGTTGAAGGATGTCTGTTTCGACCGTATAGTAATGTTTGTTGTGTTGATAGACAGTCATTTGTTATGTTAGTCATAATAACATCGTTAGCTAAATTCTAATTATATTTATTAAATCCAAGACGCTGGCCAAGAGCAATCCCATTATTAGTAAAAAAAATCCTTCAAATCGTTTATAATATTAAATCCTTAAAATAGTTACTATAAATACAAAATAAATAAACCTAATTAGTCTAATTACAACCAAATTAAAACTAAGTATAACCTAAAAATAAAACTGCATAAAACACTTATGTATCAGGCGACTTCCTGACTTGGCGGGGCGGGATCGATATGTGACATTTTCTTCTTTGACGTAAACTTACTGACGTCGCAAAGATTCTCACTTGACATAAATACTGTCAGTATTACGTTTGCGCAGTAGTAATATCATGCGCAGAAGCGGAGCAGTACCGCCTTCGCATCGTCCCGCTACCGCGCATCCCGCGCCAGTCAGGAAGCACTCATTTAAATGTAGGGGCGTAGTAAAAAATGGTATCGCGGCGACTGACAGCTGACACTGACATTTGACACTTTTCTCATATCGTACTGCCTCCGCACCGACAAATCAGGAAGTCGCCTAAGTGCATGCATACAATTTGCTCAAAAATATGTCATACCTATTACCTATGTCTTAACTAGTTGAACTATGATTTCGGTACATATTTTTAAGGATTAATCTGATACATATTTCTGCACTTCTGTACGAGTATGTAGTCATGGTAGACCTTTTGTACCTACAAACTATATGGTAGGCCACATTTTTTTGGCGGCGACTTCCTGATTTGTCGGTGCGGAGGCAGCACGATATGAGAAAAGTGTCAAATGTCAGTGTCAGCTGTCCGTCGACTCGGTACCATTTTTTACAGCGCCCCTACATTTAAATGAGTGCTTCCTGACTGGCGCGGGATGCGCGGTAGCGGGACGATGCGAAGGCGGTACTGCTCCGCTTCTGCACACGATATTACTACTGCACAAAAGTAATACTGACAGTGTTCCGTCAAGTGAGAATCTTGGCGCCGTCAGTAAATTTACGTCAAAGAAGAAAATGTCAATATCGATCCCACCGCGCCAAGTCAGGAAGTCGCTTAAGGTACCTACTGCCGGCATATTTAAAGTCCTAAAAGGTTAAAACATTGGAATTATTGATCTTGTTTAATTGTTGCTTAAATCAGATGTCTTATCAGTAAATTTTGGCAAAGTTAAGTGCCGTAAGTGACCTCCATACATCTGGAGTGTTCGATTATCTGGACAGGTCTTAACGAGTGCGATTAGTGCAAAGTATAGGTGGTCCCAGCCATAAATATGGTTCCGTCCCGTTAGTACTAATTGAGCAAATTAACGATCAAGTTGGAATTAAATGGATCGAGAATACTTTTGTCGGCTTGGGTAGCGAAAACACAGAACTTTTAGTTGGACTCATATAAGCTCCATGGCCGATTTCGGCCAAGGCGACTGCTATCATCTCCGAGATAATTGTCTTTGATGTGCTCGTATGTGGCTAACATAGCCGATCTTGTTTACAAATACGCGAGAACACTGTGGACATGTGAGCACACCATTTATATAATTGTAAGATATTGCCGCAGGTGGTCGGGCTTTTATCTCATCGCGCTTGGCATCAAGCTCAATGCGCCGTTGACATTCAATGTTCTCAACTTTGTAGTTAACCAAAGTTCTCCATTCGGTCCGCACTGCAGCCCGCCGCTCTCATTGTGAGGTCTCTACGGACTCTATGCAGCATTTTTTTATATGGCGCTTAAGCACATCTTTGCACCTGAGGAGCTGGCCGCCTTGTTTCCGCTTGCCCTCCTCAAGTTCCGAGTAGAAGATGCGCTTAGCGACCTCTGATCTTTCATTCGGACTCATATCATAGCGTTAGCCGCATGTCTGTTTGTTTAAATCTTAAAATTCGTAATTCATCTTTTATGAACCAAGCGTTTTACATCATCATTTATAGTACGCACTGCTAAGGTTTGAAATTCCCTGCCGACGTCTGGATTGCCGAGTTCATATAACCTAGACCCAGACCTTTGGCACGAGTGAATAGGTATCTTCTGGGTGAGCTCGCTTCACCGACAGCCTCATCTTTGCCGTCTGGCTAGCTGGCCAAGAGCAATCCTATTTTGGATTAAAAAAACTATGTAATAAAAACATAGCACTGCATATAACTATTGCCCATAGTAAACACGAACATGTGTGCTACCCCTTTCAGTCAAGAGCTGCAGATTTGGGTACATTCGACATCAAAGATGTATACATACATTGATCGTCCTATTATCATGGCCATAAGGTGCAAAAGTGTACTTCTGATGGCTGAATATACATAATTTAATTAAGTTAATAATTTAATTGAACAAGTCAATCAGTAAACATGCAAGCTTCAAAATCAATTCATAGCCCGAAATAATTCGCCGAATAATTTCCGCGGCGCAGAGTTCATAATTTCATGACACGCACCTACATACGATACGAGTATAAGTATGTCGATGCCAACACATTGTCGCAGTGTCCTTTCAAAACGATTTCAGCGACAAATTAATTATAACAACAATCATAGTCCCTTTTGTTCGTAACACAAAGAAATTCCCGGCCAGCGTCACAATTTGGAGCTTAACCTATTGTTTGTGGCAAACAACACGATACGTACACTGAAATTACGGAAATTCACGTTTTAGATGGTAACCGCTTAAATTTGAGCGGGCCAATTTCGAATGTATCTATCTCAACCACATCTTAACGGAGAAAGCTTGAATTGAACTGTGTAAGTTCTTAAGAATACTGTAGATATAGGGAAAGGAAACATTCCGGTCATAATTGAACTCTTAGGACTAAGATTTAAATGAGGATTTCTTGGTTGGAACTATGAACTGACACTTATCTACTAGGGACAATAAGTAGTTCACTCAATAGTGTACCTTTTTCTTTATCAAAATCAAGAGATTTATTATGATTCGGAAGGAAGAAATCCTCAACTTTTCAAATTCTGAAAAGGTACTTTTTTCGGTATATACAATAATTAAATATAAATAAACCAGTAAGAAAAGAAGACTGAAATGCTCGTAAGAAGTAGGAACAGTTCTTAAAATGCCATGATATATATTACTTCGCAGATAGGTTTTCAAAAAAGTTAGAGAATAGATACTTAGTTTAAAGTACCTAAACAGTTTAATTCAATCGTGAATTCTATAATGATCACAACTACTTTACTTTAGCTATAATTACTGATGTGCCTTTGGAAACTTTCCAAAATTGCGAATTTTCCCACATGGGTAAGTTTCTGAAATTTCTCACATTTTTGTATGGGGTTTGAAACTTTCCGAAATGTAAAATGGAAATTACTTATCTTTCAATGGAATTCTCAAGAAATTTCCGAGAACTTTTCCAACTTTTTTGAAACTTTCCGCAACTTGCACATATGTAGCTATAATATAGCATACCTACCTAATACATCAACTTGTAAATTCTTTCCGTTCCTTTCTGGTAGAGTAGACACCAGATTAGTTTTATCAATCCTTCACACACCCATTAACATTCTTTCATCAACTTATTGATCTTGTAAACGCGTCGTTTGTCTTGTTAACGTTATTATGAATCCTATATAACTGCTTTATGAGATTATCAGGTTTATAGCGGCCAATTTCAGCGTATATTCTGGCGTTAATTAGACTTGTTTAATCATGCTAATACGGCTTTTGCTAATGAGATATCAAGCCGATTAGCTGCATTACTTGTTGGCTTGCGCTAGCCAGGTTACGAATTTCAGATAGGTAATTTTGTGGTATTTTTTTACGAGTTTAGCCCGCTTGGCGGTCGTGGGCGATTTATTATTCAATATCGTTTTTTTATCGTCCGTATTTAGAAAAGTATATGATTCAATTATCCTTAGTAACGATTTTTTTTTAAATTGAGTGCGCGGTTGGAGAGTAGCCTGGGGAATATCGAATGAAAACCTCCGATCCGACCACGAGGCGGTTTGAACACTGGAATACTCTAGGCGACTTACTGTCTTGGCGGGGCGGGATCGATATGTGTCATTTTCTTCTTTGACGTAAACTTACTGACGTCTCAAAGATTCCCACTTGACAGAATACTGTCAGTATTACATTTGCGCAGTAGTAAAATTATGCGCAGAAGCGGACCAGTACTGCCTTCGCATCGTCCCGCTTCCGCGCATCCCGCGCCAGTCAGGAAGCACTCATTTAAATGTAGGGGCGTAGTAAAAAGCGGTACTGAGTTGACTGACAGTTGACACTGCCATTTGACAGTTTTCTCATATCGTACCGCCTCCGCACCGACAAATCAGGAAGACACCTAAAAGTTTACGCTCCAGTGAGATTGGTTGATCCGCTTCGTTCGACCGAATCTAAGGTGTGATTCACACGTCGCGTGAATTATTAAGCGGATCAAATACTTTTATAAATACATAAGATAAATATAGAATTTTATATATAGAAACAACATTTCGTCCTTTCGTGTCGAGTCATTGACTTCCGTTTACTATAACTACTTTACTATACTATAAGTACGTTCGCAAATACCTAACATTTAAAAAGGAATTAGATTACGTCATTATTACATCAATGTAAAAAAATTAATGCGTCCAACAAGACAGAGCAAGTGAGAAAACTCTAGCATTTATTACAATGGCATAAGATTGATTTTAACTTGGCCCGTGGAATTTTTTTCGGTACAGAAGTTTTTGCCTTACCGAATGAATCACAATGCCATAGACTAAATTATTATAGTCGCAGTCAGTATGTAAGAAGCTGCGTCATTCGTTTAGGTCTATGCGCTATATTTTTTAGCTGTGTGAGCTAGAGTGCGTTACGAATCTGATTCAAATGCTTCGTGGAACATAAATTGGTTCGTCCGTTGAGGTCCCAGACGTATTTTATTAGGCATCACACATGTCTTGATCAAAAACTTTTAAAGGAAAACATGCTTTAGTTATGTGCATGGTTAGGAAAAAAATTGTCTTCGTCGTAGAAAACCAAATAAAATATCGGTTAGCTACGAGGAAAAAAATAATCCTATTTGATAACCGAATTAAAGAAGGAATTATTTTTCCTAGTAAATCACCAGTTATCAAAATTGGTTATCTACGCGGAATTTGAGCGATTTGTATAAACACCAGACCTGTAGGTATCTAATATCTATAAACCAGCACATCTTGAATAGTACTTAATACATCTTGTATTTATCTATTGCGGTGATCTCTGAAACGGCTCTACCGATTTCGATGAAATTAACTATGTGGGTGTTTTTGTGGTTGAACCATCGATCTGGGTTCCGGGATCCGGGAAAACTCGTTTTATACCGTAAAAGCCAAGCTCGGTGTTCTTGATCTGTGATCTGTGAAAAATGTGAGGTCGACGGAGAACAAACCTCATTGCTCGTACGTAACCCATTAAAAAGCCTGATGTATTAGTATTAGGTGAAAAATCAGCTGTCAATTTTACCTACCCGCCGTGAACGTCATCTTTTGGCAATCTAAATTTTTTGTTCATTCTTATTTATTTTACAGATTCTGATATCGATAGAAACGAATCTATATACAGGCAAAAATGCATACCTACAGAAATATTTATTTGGACTGCGTTTTTAAAAAGAGAATGCATTTATTTTTCAGTAATCTAATAAATTATTTTATCCGCTGAAAAATTGGTAATATATTGGATTTGTATTTGTTGTGAGATTTGTAGTATTTTGGCACATTTTCACTGTCCGTTGGGACGCGAAGTAGGTGATTTTTGCATGGTCTACCTATATACATGTCTGTGGTTGAAACGATCACGCAGTAGATACCGGGGATACTATAATTAAGTGCTTCGGTTGAGACGTTAATGTGAGTTTGATGTTATTCGAATAGTTAGGGGTAAAAGTTGTTGCCGTCTGTTGGAAGTCAATTTATTTGCATACCGATTAGCAACTAGGGTAAAACCAAACTCAAAATAAACCCCTCTCCAGTGTTTCCGCTCACATCGGACGAAGTACTCCGACACTGTCACAGAATAAGTAATAGTACAAGTACAGAAGTTTCTCTGCTAACAAATTCCCCGTTTAGGTATGCCAAACGTGCCTAAACGTGGCCATCTCTTTCAATCGCACGCAACGCGCTGTTTCGAGGCCCCGCCCTCAGCGCTAGGGTTACCACCAGCGAGAACCTATTTTAATATATGTACTTTATTATTAGTAGTGTTGTTTACAATACAATTACGAATAGTACTTTTACGGCTCCGTAGCCAAAATGGTGAAAACTGAACCCGTCCGTCCGTCTTTTCGTCTGTATGTGACAGCCGATGTACTCGGAGACTATAAGCACTACAAATACAATTAAAACATTTAGCAGGAAGGTGTGTTCTACTCGTATGAACCGCTACGTAAAAGTGATGTGAAATGACGAAAAAAATATTAAAGTAGGGGGAGGGGGCACTCCATACATGTAGCCAGGGGATACAAAGTTTTATATAATTTTTTAAGGCATCACTTTAAAAAAAAAAGAGGTTTCTTAGAAACAACGTTTTCATTTTCGTTTTCTTTTATGTCAACCGTTGGTGAATACCAAACTCAATGAGCGTTCTTACGTCTACGTTCTTATTGGTGCAACCTGCTGGAATACAATAATGCTGTGGTTTTGACATTATTATTTAACACGAAACTACACGAAAAGAATTATTTTTTATGATCGTACAAGCGCGTGCGCGTGCGATCCGTAACGCTGCTCCGCAGCCATTGAATAGTCACACAATGTGTGAGCCGGCGGCCGCATGTACTTTGCGCGGCGCGATGACGTCACGGTAGTAAGCCCCTCCTGACACTGTATACAAGAAAACGGTGTTGCTCAGATTGCTGGATGCTGACACTGACAACGAAAGTTGAAGTAGCGGCTCAGGTTTTTGCTATTCTTTGTATGTATCCTTCTTTTGTATCGTTTAAAAGAATCTGCAAGTTATTTGTTACCTATTGTTCCACATATTAGTCATAACACTTAAATGCACAGACTATCTATCCATTACCATTGTTGCATTATTATAATCACTGTTCCCACCTGGCCGTTGGGGCCGAAAGGTTCTCGAGTGGCGACCACGGACCGGAAGGCGCAGCGTGGGTAGACCCCCCACAAGGTGGACTGATGACCTGGTAAAGGTCGCGGGAGTCCGCTGGATGCGGGTGGCGCAAGACCGGTTATTGTGGCACTCTTTGGGGGAGGCCTATGTCCAGCAGTGGACGTCTTTCGGCTGATATGATGATGATGATGATGAATCACTGTTCCCACCTATTATTAACTGCATGCATCTTGTCATTATTGTACACTGTATTAACTTTAATTTTAAGATACTTTAAGTACCTACTTAGCGCTTAATACCAATCTTTTAATCTGTGGACAATGTCGCTGGTTTCACACACTGTAATTTTAAAGCTTCAATACTTAAACTTGTAACCATGTGTGTAACTGTTTTTTGTCCCTAATAAATTGAAAAAAAAAAGTACTCTTATAGGCGCAATATACCGTTCAGATATTTTTGAGAGCCCTGAAGAGTTCAGATTTATTTGATGGCAAGTATACAAACCAGCCTCTTCTTTTGGTAAGTAATAATAAAGTGTGATAATTAATTACACAAGTTGGAGCGCTCGTAGCCCAGCGGCGCCTGCGTGCCGCGTGCGGTATCCCAAGTTAAGAAATGTCGGCCGCGGTCAGTACATGGATGGGTGACCGCTTTGAGTGGTTAGTAACTGAGCGCTCCCGTGCTTTGGAAGGCACGCTAAGCCGTTGATCCCAGCTGCTGTCTATGGCAGCAGTCGTTAAGCCAAGTTGGACTACTTCCGTAGGGAAAGTAAAGTACCTTCCCACCGCTACCCTACACGTGACCCCTGGGTGGTGCTAAAGCGGGTATTACACTATCCTGAATTCGGGCGTCCTAACTAGGACGCAAGGGAGGGGATAGGAAGGAAGCTTCTGATTACACTACACTGAATTCACTCTCTGAATCAGTTCGTTTCCACTGCTCGACGGAGAGAGACGTCGTAGCGATGCCGCCGATATTGTCAAAAAACCAGAAAGTTGGCCTTGGCCTAGCATTGGCACTATTAGCAGTGGCAACCATGCCAATAAAGAAAAAAAACTATATAGCCCTCCTCACACACACCTATTATCCATGTAATTGTTTTAGGGTTCCGTACCGGAGGGGTCAACCCTATTGCTGTCACTCACTCACGCGTCCGTCCGTCCGTCGTCTGTCACTCGGGTTTTACAGCCAAATAGTTGGAGCTATAGTTTTCAAATTTTCACAGTATAAGCATCTAGTTGACCCAAAGTTTTGACAATTTGCCATACAAATTCTCCCATAATGCTAAAGGGGGTGCGAAATTTTTTTTTTATCCATTTTCCACCCCATCGAGTGGGGTATAGAGCTCATTGAGTACATAAATACACTTTATGGGCAATGCCTGAAATAAACGATATTGAATTGAATTGAATAAATACACAATTTATTGTTTTAAAATTATATAGGGAAATATCAATGAAAAGCAAAATCCTGTTCCTTAGAATTTTTTCATTTCCCATTGACTTATAATTTGAAATTTGGTGATAATGTTTATTATTACCCATAATTTACCAACAAATACATATTAATAAATCAGATTTTTTTCTTTGATATTTCCTTATTTTTCCTATAAAAACCAACGTGCTTCGTTCATTGCACGCGACCTACACGTACGTACGCTGTCGCTGGCACGACCCGACTGATTTGGCTAAATATTATTACACTATCCTAAACAGCTTCCTAGCTAGGATGCTTGGTCATTCAGTTCGTCCGGAGCCATCCTGACGTCCTAGGTAGGATACTTTTTAGGATTCTTGCTTCCTGAATGCGATTACACGTTTCTGAATCTGCTTCCTAGCTCATTCAGGATTCTGAATTCGGGATAGTGTAATAACCGCTTAACAGTGCAACAAAGCTGGCCACCGTACTGTCTTCTCGATGATCTTACGGTTAGAAATAATTGCCATAGGATAAATAAATAAATGAATTACACAAGTTCAATGTCGCCTTTAATGAGGTGAATTTTAGGGTCGACAAAGCGCCCGTGACACCCCTACAGCCCTGGCCCCTGTACCACAAAACTTTACAAGTCTATAATTTGACAAAATTGTACAATTTTCCATAGAAAAAGTTGACAAATATGTCGACTTGTACGCTTGTAAAGTTTTGTGGTACAGGCCCCTGGCCTCTATACCACAAAACTTTACAAGTCTACAATTTGACAAAATTGTACAATTTTCCATAGAAACAGTTCACAAATTTGTCGAATTGTACGCTTGTAAAGTATTGTGGTAAAGGCCCCTGGAGTTGCAAGCGTTGGTTGCGTTGCGGTGATCGTTCACTATGAGGCGGGCCGTATTCTTGTTTGCCACGTGGTATTAAAAAAAATAGTTACTCTCTATCAATTCTAGTTTTTGTGAAACTTACGTGCCACGCTTGCGCATCGGAACATTCTTAGAAAAAACGCACAGCTGCTTTTTATCAAAATGTTACCTTTTATAGAAAATCTGCAACGTGAATAACATGCGAATTCAGTCATTCCATTTCAAACCTTAACACATCTCCAATGCGTCTAAAATACAATAGCCGATTGATGCTCTTGTTTTTAGTTCACGGCATGCTGATCGGACTTGCAACGTTCTTATCAAAGTTTGTTTTCCGAAAAGAGCTCTTAATCCTTTGAAATAAGAATGACTCGTTGTTAGCGAAGGGAGCAGTAGTATTTATCATTAGTATTTCTTCTAATGTGATCTGGAAAGTTTTTAGAAACGTTCCTTGGATGCACTATTTTTTTAATGTCCTGTACAGCAGTTTATGCGCGGTTTTAGGTACTGTACGGTCAACCAATTTGATTTCTGGGCCACTTCGTACCTTGTCACAGTGACATTGATATAAGATCTCTAGCGGCTTTCATATTGATTTTCACTGTGACAACGTACGATGTGGCCTAGAAATCAAATTGGTTGACTGTAAAATGTAATTAATTAGGTACTTTATTGTACGTGAGCGCTCGTGGCCCAGCGGCGCCTGCGTACCCCTTGCGGTATCTAAGGTTAAGCAACGTGGGCAGCGGTCAGGACTTGGATGGGTGACCGCTTTGAGTGGTTACTAACTGAGCGCTCCCGTGCTTTGGAAGGCACGTTAAGCCGTTGATCCCGGTTGCTGTCTACGGCAGCAGTCGTTAAGCCAAGTTGGAGGCCTTCGGGCGGCTTGAGAACTTCTAACAGTCAAGTTGCCCACTCACTTGACAAAGCCTAATCCCAATAAGGTCTAGTTTCCCCTCGGGGTTGGAAGGTCAGATGGCAGTCGCTTCCGTAAAAACTAGTGTCTACGCCAAATCTTGGGATTAGGTAGCGGACCCCAGGCATCCTTCAGGATGCAACTGTACTGGGATAACGCTAGGAGGATGATGAGGTACTTTATTGTACATTGTACCTACACAAAACACAGGATATACATGTGACTATATGATACATACGTGTGTATGTTTTTTTTGCACCTAACTGTACCTGATATTGCCGCAATTTCTTCTCAGCGTCATTTATAACCATTAAAAAGTAGTAACTGTAAATAAGTAAGCCCTTTAGCCCACTTAAAATTATATAACTTGTACTTAAGGTGTAACGTGTAGCGTAACGAGTGTATCCGATGTCACGCTGGCAAGGTTCATGCCTACCACACAGATCTGTATTTATTATAATTTGTGTACTAATAAAAACCGGCCAAGTCAGTTTATAGAACTTTATTCTCATAAGAAATTTACATTTCACTTAATGAGAAATAATTAAATAATTATTAAAATTAACATGCATCAAGAGCAGTTTTAAAAGTACCTAGTTATTCTATAAAAACGCTAGTTATTAATATCTAATAAGCCCATACTTCATCATCATCATCATCATCTTAAGAGCCGAGCTCTTGTCGGTGCAGCTTGATGCAGTTCTCTCCATCTTTGTCGGTCCGAGGCCAGCCTCTTGACGTCCTGATACGACACGACATCCACATCCTCCTTTATCTGGTTCATATAACTTTTCCTTGGTCTTCCTCTTCCTCTTTTCCCATTTATTTTCCCTTCTATAATGTTTCTGATGTAGTTGTCGTGTCGTAGCAGGTGGCCTATCATTCTTCCTCTTCTTGTTTTAATTATGCTTATTAAGCTTCTCTCTTCCGATACTCTATTCAGGACGGCTTCGTTTGTTACTCTTTCTGTCCATTTTATCCTTTCCATCCTTCGCCAACACCACATCTCGAACGCTTTCAAGTATTCTTCATCTCTTTGTGTTAGCGTCCATGTTTCGCATCCGTATAAGGCAATAGACCATATATATGTCTTTATAAACCTCTTTCGTATATTTATGGCTATTCTCGATCTAAGTAATGATTTCTTTTTATAGAAAGTCTGTTTAGCCATGGCAATTCTTGCCTTTATGTCAGGGGTACACCTTGAGTTTTCCGTCACGATACTTCCCAGATATTTGAAACTTTGAACTTGATCTACTTTTCTTCCATCTATTTTTATCTCACTTTTTATGTTACCTTCCTTTGATACTATCATAAATTTTGTTTTGTTATTATTTATTTTAAGTCCAAAATCTCTAAATATGGTGTCCATTTTATTCATCAACTTTTCTAATTCTACGCTGTTGTTGGCTAAAGCTGCAATATCATCTGCGAACCTGACAAACACCACTCTCTTCCCATTCATTTCAATGCCTTCCTTTACAGACTCCAATACCTTCAAAATGGCTGCTTCTATAAATACATTAAATATGAGTGGTGACAGTGAGCATCCCTGTCTTACTCCTTGTTTTATTTTGGCTGTTCCTTTTTCATTTCCTATTTCAATAATCGTTTCTTGTTGCCTATACAATTCATATATTATCTTTCTATCTCTATAGTCTAGTCCTATTTCTTTGAGTCTTTTCATCATCAGTTTCCAATTTACTTTATCAAAGGCCTTTTCTAGGTCTATAAAGCCTACACACGTGTTAAGGCCTATATCTAAACGTCTATCTAATGTTAATCTCAATGCCAATATCGCTTCTCTTGTACCCTTTTGCCTTCTGAATCCGTATTGGTCTTCGCCCAAATTGTTTTCTATCTTTTCTCTGATGCGGTGTTGTATTATCTTTAATAGAATTTTTGAGGCCTGTGATATTAAACTAAGGGTTCTATGTTCCTCACACTTTAAAGTTTTAGCTTTCTTTGGTAGCATTACTGTTTTTGTTGTTGTAAAATCCTTTGGTACCTTTCCTTTAGAGTACATACTCGCTACCAATTTAAAAATTTCATCTACTAGGACTGAGTTATTAGCGTATTTAATCATTTCTATAAAGATATCGTCATCTCCTGCAGCCTTTCCGTCTCGTATTGTTTTTAAAGCCATATCAAATTCCTCTCTAATAATTTCTGGTCCCATTTCGTCCGGTTCCACATCATTGACCGAGTAAAACGAGGTCTCTGTTTTAGCTTCGACAAAAATGCTTTCGTATGTCCGGCCGGATTTTTGTATGTCCTCCTCTACAGGTCGCATTTATCAACCGATTTTCGTGAAATTTTGTGAGCAGGTTCGGTAACTATATAGAATTTTTTTGTCGAGTCACTTTTTGGAAATTCAAAAAAACAAACATTGTATCAATGATTTCGTGTTTTTCTGCGGCCGTTTTTTCCTCTACAGGTCGCATTTCTCAACCGATTCTCGTGAAATTTTGTGAGCAGGTTCCATGACTACATATAATTTATTTGTAGAGTAAATTTTTGTAAATTTAAAAAAAATTTTTTTTACGTCGTTGGCTGATCTCCTCTACAGGTCGCATTTATCAACCGATTTTCGTGAAATTTTGCGAGCAGGTTTGGTAACTATATAGAATTTTTTTGTCGAGTCACTTTTTTGAAATTCGAAAAAACAAACTTTGTATCAATGATTTCGTATTTTTCTGCGGCCGTTTTTTCCTCTACAGGTCGCATTTCTCAACCGATTCTCGTGAAGTTTTGTGAGCAGGTTTTATGATTACATAGAATATTTTAGGCAAGTAAATTTTTGTAAATTTAATTTTATTTTATTTTATTCATTGGTTTGTTCTCCTCTACAGGTCGCGTTTATCAACCGATTTTCGTGAAATTTTGTGAGCAGGTGCGGTAATTCTATAGAATTTTTTTATCGAGTCACTTTTTCAAAATTTAAAAAAACAATTTTTTTATCAATTATTTTGTGTTTCTGCGGCCGAATTTCGATTTGTTCACCTCTAAAGGTCGCATTTCACAACAGATTCTCGTGAAGTATTGTGAGCACGTTCTTTGATTACATCGAATATTTTTGTCGAGTAATCTAAAAAAAATCTATGTTTTGTCCTCCTCTACAGCAGCGGTCGGCAACAGGCGGCCCGCGAGCCCCTTCCGTGCGGCCCCCGAGCCTCCCTGGCTTTATTGTTTGTAAAGGTAAAATTTGAAATTCTTAACATACGTGAAAGCGTCTGTATCGCCAACCACGAATATTTTCACAGTTGGTCAGGGCGAGATATATGTGTTTGTAAGTATATTTTACAGTTAAATCTATCTAATTTTTTTTTCAAAAATTTCTCGCTCGCCGCGTTTGCGTTAGACAGTATGAAGTATTTTCCACACCTGCACTTAATGTTCAAAAAATTTCGCGCTCGCTGCGCTCGCGTTTGCGTCTACATGACTTGATGCGTATGAAGTATTTTCCAGACCTGAATAATAATGTTCGCAAAATTTCGCGCTCGCTACGCTCGCGTTTTCAACGAGATTTGTTATGACTTGATGCGTATGAAGTATTTGCCGCATTTGAATCAGTGTTCGAAAAATTTCGCGCTCGCGTTTACATCTACATAACTTGATGCGCATGCGTATGAAGTATTTTCCGCATCTGCATCATAATGTTCGAAAAATTTCGCGCTCGCTACGCTCGCATTTTCATCTAGATGTGTTATGACTTGATGCGAATGAAGTATTTGCCGCATTTGCATCAGTGTTCGAAAAATTTTCCCGCTCGCGTTTTCATCTAGGTGTGTTTTTTTTTTTCAATTTATTAGGGACAAAAAACAGTTACACACATGGCTACAAGTTTAAGTATTGAAGCTTTAAAATTACAGTGTGTGAAACCAGCGACATTGTCCACAGATTAAAAGATTGGTATTAAGCTTAATTGGATTGGTTTAAGATTAGTGTTATGACTTTATGACCCGTCCCCCCCTTAAAGTTTCTATATCTGCTATTCTATATGCTTGCATTGATCGAATGAATCGCGAAATTTCGAGGCGGTTGAAATGCGAATTATCTGGGTTTGGTAAGGAAACTAGCTGGTTTATCTGTGAAAAGTCGGTTTTTTCGTCTTTCTCGTTTTTCACGTAAAAAGGGGTGCGAATTTTTACTACGTTACTGTCGCGTACGGCGTACCAATTTGTTTCGAGTTGATATCAACAGACAGTGATCATTATTATCATCTGCGGCCCGCGAAGATTTTTTTAGCTACTATGTGGCCCGTGGGTGCAAAAAGGTTGCCGACCCCTGCTCTACAGGTTCGATATCTAACATAGTTTTGGAAATAAAAAAAACACTCACGAGGTCTACAGCTCACAAAGCCACTAGTATTCCATCTCTATGTCATCTTCGTCCAGTCCATCACCTTTGTATAGTTCTTCTACGTATCCTTTCCACCTCTCCAGAATCTCCTTGTTATCTGTCATTACCTGTCCGTGCTCATTTGTTATTGCTGTTGATTTAGTTTTGTGTTTCTTATGTAATTCTCTTATGATTCCATATGCTCTGTCCATGTTTCCCTTTTTGATGAGTTCTTCTATCATTTCGCAGTCTTTTTCCATATCTTTTATCTTCGTTTCTCTACATAGCAAAGTTATTCTATTTGTAATCCTCTTGTAGCTGTTCAAGCTTGCTTCATCTGTTCCGTTTCTCAGTTCCCTTCTTTCTATTATTAAGTTTATAACATCTTGTGTGAGCCATTTCTTCCTTGGTATGACATTTTCTTTATTCACTGTAACCTTTGCACTATCCCTTATTATGTTTCTAATATCTTCCCATCGTTCTTCTATTCTATTCGTCATATTATCTGTTATATATTTATCCTTATATTCTAATAATTTGTCTCCTACAGAGTTACTATATTGCACATTAGTTTCGCTATCACACTTTAGTTTCTTGAGATCTATTTTCTTATTTCTATATTCCCTTTTACCTTTTTTCCTTTGGATTTTAAGATTGCACATTACTAGATTGTGGTCTGTGTTTACGTCTGCTCCTGGGTAGCTTTTACATTTCGTTATATATCTTCTATGTTCTCTTTTTACTATTATGTAATCTAGTTGATATCTGGCTAAGTCACCAGGCATTTTCCATGTATAACGCCTTCTATAGTACAGCAGTGAAATTGTACATTAAAATCGCAAAGCGAGATGTAAAGCTGCATTTTTGGTATGTTATTCGCACCCCTTAGGAGTATGTGTGACTACATTTTGCAAGCAAAAAAAAGTTGTGCTACCTGTATGATACGTGAAAAACTGCAAAATGTTCGGACTTTTTTCAGGTATTGTAGTTCAATTCAAAAACTATGGGTTTTTGACATTACTTGTCTATGGCATTTTTAAAGTACATTAAATTTGCAACAATTTGAACCTACCCACAGCTTCGTATGTCTTATAGTTTTTGAGACATGATGTTTCAAAAATACTGCTTTATTGAGTTTTGCCTATAGTGTGTGTTGTTACGGGTTTCCGTCGAACAAACACTTCACCACCGGCCACCAGCGCCGGCTTTTAGTATGTTATCAGGCATATCTCCTGGACCCCAAAACTGCCGGGAGACAATCTCTCCAAGATCGCTCTCCCGAGTAATGACGTCATGAAAATTGCCGCCGACACGTTTGGAAAAGTGGCAATCACACCCAACCTATGCAACATACATACACGTGTATGGTATCAAATGAAAGCTGAATAAACATGCCATAACGTATACCTAAATTAAGTTTCAATACGTATACCTAAATACATTGAGACAATTCAAAACTATAAGCAAAATAATAAAAAAGTAAGGAAAACATTTCCGGGTTTCCAGATTTAACAGAATAACTAGAACAGGTACCCGAGAATTATGTTGCACATAAATAGTAACTAGTATGTCAGCTTAACATAACTATTTATTGTTTCTGGATATGACCAAAACTGTGAGAGAAATGCTGAAAAACCCAACAGCGCGGAGCCATTTTTCCATATAAGATAAAAAAATGATGAAACGCCTATTTTCCATGAACCAGCTCAAGCGTTTTAGTATATTGTTAGACATGATATGGCATATTTATTCAGCTTTCATTTGATACCATACACGTGTATGTATGTTGCATAGGTTGGGTGTGATTGCCACTTTTCCAAACGTTTCGGCGGCAATTTTCATTACGTCATTACTCGGGAGAGCGACCTTGGAGAGATTGTCTCCCGGCAGTTTCGGGGTCCAGGAGATATGCCTGATAACATACTAAAAGCCGGCGCTGGTGGCCGGTGGTGAAGTGTTTGTTCGACGGAAACCCATAACAACACGCACTATAGGCAAAACTCAATAAAGCAGTATTTTTGAAACATCATGTCTCAAAAACTATAAGACATACGGAGCTGTAGGTAGGCTCAAATTGTTGCAAATTTAATGTACTTTAAAAATGCCATAGACAAGTAATGTCAAAAACCCATAGTTTTTGAATTGAACTACAATACCTGAAAAACGTCCGAAAATTTTGCAGTTTTTCACGTATCATACAGGTAGCACAACTTTTTTTTGCTTGCAAAATGTAGTCACTCATACTCCAAAGGGGTGCGAATAACATACCAAAAATGCAGCTTTACATCTCGCTTTGCGATTTTAGCTTTTTTATTTGTAAGATTTCACTGGCCTATAGGGTTGATCGTATAAAGTGTTTGTAATCGTTAAATCGTGCTCTTTGCAGAATTGTACCAGTCTTTCCCCTCTTTGGTTACGCTTCCCCAATCCAAACCTGCCAACTACCTCTCCCTCGCTACCTTCTCCCACCACTGCATTAAAATCGCCCATTATAAGCAACTGTTCGTTACCTCGACTCGTGTCAATTATTGTTTCTATTTGTTCGTAAATATCCTCTATCTCATCATCCGCATATGAGCTTGTTGGCATGTAAGTTTGTATTATAAGCATGTTTTGCGGCTCTGCCTTTATTTTCAATGCAGTGATTCTATCACTGAGGTGCAAGGTGTTTTCCACTTGTAATCCCCATTTCTTATTTAATATTATTGCTGTACCGTTCTTTCCCCTTTCTTCTCCCGTGTAAATTATTCTGTGGTCATCCTTCCAGTAGTCTCCGCTTCCTTCCCATCGCGTTTCGCTTATTCCTAGAATGTCTATATTTAGTCTTCTTATTTCGCTCGTCAGCTCTTCTAGTTTTCCATCGGGCAGCATGGTCCTCACGTTCCAGGTTCCAATCTTCATTTCTTGACAAGGATTTCGCGGGATGACGACCGAGGCAGCCTTGCTTCTGCCCCTGCCGGACTCGGACCGCCACGGCATGTTACATCGTGGAAGCCCATTGTCAAGGACTTTATTTCTGTACATTGTGCTATTCATCTTTGCTGCGGGGTGAAGGGAATGTAGTGCGGTGGTTTCCCCTTTCCTTCCGCACCGCAGTTCAGCAACCGTGGGTATGCTTGCTGATGTCCTTTTCCGAGCCCTACCGGAACCTGCTTCCTCGGCCTCTTCTTGGTACTGACGTTGCTGCTGCCCAACGTCAGGGGAACGCTTATTTTGTGGCGGCGTTTTTTCGCCACGTCACAGAGTCGTTATTGAGCCTTTTGTGGTATTTTTTTAAGTAAGCCCTTCCCACTGGACTTCCCCCCACGCTCTGATGACTCTGCCGCTGTTTGGTCGGGGACTGCTTATTGGGTATTCGCAGCTGGCCATCATATCTGATGGCCGTTCCATTATCCGCCACCTATGGACCCCGCTAGTAGCCTACAGCTCAGCCCAAGCCCATACTTAATAGGTAAATAAACCATTTAAGTGCTATAGCACAATAAGGTGGGTAAGAATCAAAACTTTGCTCGGTAACAGGCAGCATACACTTGACATACAATGTTGCTAATCACCTTGTTACAGGTATATAATTAACATTTTAAACCCTAAAGACTTAGCTATAAGGTTGTAAATAATATTACTATACAATTGCAAGAAAAGATAACATTCATTGCATCTATTGCTACCAAGCTAGGACTCCCAGAGCCGGACTTAAACATTGCGTGTACAATATACAAACATAGCCCAAGTGCGTGTCGGGTCACGCACAACGAAGGGTTCCCGACACCTAGCAGTCCACTTTTAAAAACACTATTTAATGCCTTGAATCAAAAAAGGTCGTATCTTCATAGGGAAGCCACGGCACTTATGCCCTTTTGTTTGGGCAAGACAGTTTTTCAGTGATAACTCAAAAACACTTATTCCATCTTGTTCAATTCAAACTAAAATTCGTTGAAAGTATTTATTATTGCACACCACCTCAATTTTTTTCTGAATTTTAATCTTCATAGTTTGGAAATTAGAGGGGAGGGGGACACATTTTGTACAACTTTGGAAGCTAATATCTCGCTAACGATTGATTTCAATGGAAAACTTTCTTATCTATCCAAAAATACCCCTGACAACTACTTGAATTGAAAAAAAAAATTCCATCCCCCGGTCACATCACATTTATATAGCGGTTCATAGAATACATCTTCCTGCCAAATTTCATAATTGTAGTACTTATAGTATCCGAGTAAACCGGCTGTGACATACGGACGGACAGACAGACAGACAGACATGACGAAACTATAAGGGTTCCGTTTTAGCCATTTTGGCTACGGAACCCTAAAAAGGTGTTAAAATTGCCGTTTGTTCTACAGACTGACATAGATTATGAAACAGTAGTATACATTATACAAGAGTAGTAGATTGAACTGAATTTGTCCTAAACGTATATATGTTCCATATAACGCGATCAAGATCATGCTAGCTAGGCTGGTAAACGATGCACCTAACTCAAAGAGCAGGTACATAAAATATAGGCGATTTATCGGCCCAGCCCACGTAAACTATATCGAGCCTCGGGCGCATCCTGCCAGATAACAATAACAATTTGTAGAATATACTGACTGCACTTATCATAAGTATACTGACTGCACTTATGATACCGCATCGCCGTTATTCGGACCTATTGACTGCATGTTATTGATGGTTAGGTACTTAAAGATATGCTGATATGCAAGTATTATGCGAAATTAAATATGGAAAACGTTTTACAGGTAAAGATTTTTTTTGAATTCCTGCTAAGCAGGTTTCAGGACCAAAAGCCCTCTAGAAATAACTATTTATCAGCATGGGTCATAAACAGATTTAGGTTCGCGTCTTTTCTGTGGAAATATCAAAAGTTGAGGGCTACAAAGCTTAATTTTGGATTGGTCTCGTAACCTGCATAAACGGTGTCTCCGGTTCTATATATCCAGTAATAAAAGCATTAACTTACTGGCTCATAAGCCGTTAACTACACCACAGGAGGGACGACTTTTGTTTTTTCAAGTGTTTATGACCCGCATGTTTATGCCATCAATAGAATGCGTCAGAGTCTAACGATCTCTTGTTTTAAACAAATGACAAACGTCGTCAATATTTATCAATAATGGTAGTGTGTGCACATTGTAGTATGTAAGTTTGAATGTAGGTATTATGTAGATCTGTGCATAAATAAGAAACATTTGCCATCGCGATGTAAATTTGTTTGTAAATGACATGAAAATAAAAAAGCCTCTATGGCCTGCAGATCAAACTTTGTTTAAATAGCTCTGTTTTTTGTACTTTGTATCATAAATAATATACATATTTTTGATCTCCTATTTTTTTGGAGACGAATTTATAGACAGGTTACGAAACTTGAATTCGCGATTTTTATTTGTCAATTCTTCCAAAGGATTAATTAAGATTTACTGTGGATGAGAAAATGATTTCATGTTTTTTTTTAATTTGCCAAGAAAGGGTTATTAAAAGTCAACCGTGCGGTGTGTGCGAACCCTACTGCGTAATGCAGAGATTATAGCATTAGCAATGGACTCGATCTGTCCGGATCAACGCACGCTTGGAACTGGTATTGAATTATGACCGATGCCAGAATTAAGTGCAGCACTTACATAATATGTACCTAGGTACTTATTGTGAAGTAGCCAGATCAGCGTTGGGTATTAGGGTTGTATCGTTAATATTTTTAAGTGAGAAGGAAATATTAAACTTAAATTAAATGCTTATATTATGACATGCAGATAGATAAACACAACTTACATATATTTTTATTATTCTATTTTATTTACTAATAGTAGGTATATTTTTACAAGAAAATAAATAAATATCGAATGATATTCATGACGAACCGTTTCCAGTGCAAAGGTGTCCAAAAATCCTGGCTATACCTATCTTCTCGCTGGACAATCCAAATTAATTTTTATATAAAAAAAGTTAAGTAAAAACTTAAAAATTTAGTTCCCTTTATTTCTTGGAATAAAAACACAGTTAATAACATAGGTCCTTATTCCAAGATTGGTCCTTACAATTATCACGAATCATTTCAGATGAGATGATACCCATTAAATAATTGAAGTAATAATAATACTTATACTCCTGGACACGGCGCGGATAGTCAGGAGGTTCCTCTCTCTGTCGCCCTGACCACCGGTAGCTTAGGCCCTGCCTCGCTGCCGGCGGCACCCTAGGTTAGGTTTTTATAATATTTTTGTTTTGTAAGTGTATTTTTATATTTTACTTTTTATAACAATATTGTAAAAACCCAACCTAAGTACTTAAATAAATGAAGAGAATAATACTTATACATACAATTATAGTCAAGTACTATTCCAATGTAATAACGATAATTCCATATCGTATTTAAAGTAATAAGTTAGTGTATAATACAAAATGAAGTTAAGCTTCAATAAAAGAACGACTTCTAATTCAAACTTTTCGTCTTTCTATTTACTTTAATTACTTAACTGAACAATTCTACCCACCTAAGACGAAAATTAATTAATTTTAACGTATAATAGGTTCTTTAATCGTACTCGTTGGATAAAGGAGTTGGATATGAGGAGTGTATTCTTATCCTTTTGTTTCTATAAACTTTTCAAGACTTTGCGAACATATAAATGTAATTGGCTGATATAATTATTGTAGACACAATGATAATAATAAAATATTATCGATACAAGACAAGGCCAATATTTTCGTGAAAAATCTTTTGAAAAACAACTCCCTCACTTCTTCAATAAAATGCCATGTTCATATCTTGTTACAGTATTTAATTCAGTTATCAGTTAATTACTTTATCATTGCTTTCTTAGTTATTAAAGATAATACATTACATACTACAACCAATAATAATCTCCATGACAGTTCACCACAGACTAACTCTAAGTCGCGCCATTTTTTTTTAATTCTCGAAAATGGCGCCAATACATTCAAGGCAGATATTAAAAAAGGTTTTATACAATTCCAATAGTTTGATTGATGGATATTTTCTAAATTAATCATCTCTATACAAATACACTAATAAAGTTCCTTTTTAAGTGGTGAACTCAATACAACATTAATTGGTTAGGCTGGCCACACACCGTGTCAGTAATACTGTAGCTGTAAGAATAATAGACATTTTCTTTGGTCCATGATTAACTTAACGTTCTATCTTAATTCTATCAACCAAATATTTAAACGAGTCTTACAGTTCGTCCATCCTGATACTCCTTCGCGTCCTCGTGAAGTGAAAGTATTGTTTACATAAACAAGTATTAGTTACATTTTAATTTAGTTTAATCATATAAACTGTTTATTTTCTTTTCATAGATATGTATGATGGTTTATAAGGCATATGTAAATATGGACCTTATTGCCTGATTCAAACTAACTCAATCTTTTAGTCAATCTAACATTCTATACAATTATTATTTATTTGGAGAACCAACAGCTAATAACTTTACAATAATTTTTGATATATGATCATCATCATCATCAGCCTATATACGTCCCACTGCTGGGCACAGGCCTCCTCTCATAGATGGAAGGGACCGGGCAGCAGTCCCCACGCCGGCCCAGAGCGGGTTGGGGACCCCACACACAACCTTGAATTTCTTCGCTGATGTATGTAGGTTTCCTCACGATGTTTTCCTTCACCGAGAAGCTAACGGTAAATATATGGATATATGATACAAAGAGCCAGTTACAGGGTCTCACCAATAGCCACACAATAGCAAAAAACAAATGGTAATTACCATTTAAAGTAATTTGTTGTGAATTGATGCCTTACAGCCTTATTATATATATTAATAGTGACATTTTCATCAACTGTATGATATGACGCCAATAATTGTAACTTACAGAAATAACAAAATATTTTTCTTTTAAAATAATTATCGCAAAATCTAAATATGTCTCCACTCGATAGGCCCTATGATATACAACAAGCTCCCTTTATACACCATGCTTCAGCGCCAACGATGAACACGCCTGTCACTGCGCGCAGCGCGACACCAACCCACATGCACTTCTATGGGTTTCAGCCTCGAGTTTGACACTCCCATGTCACGGCGCGTGAGCCTCAGCGCCCGCATTTGACAGAGCACTGAAAAGATCAACACATTATTTAAAACTTGAAAAACAGTGGCCGTGCCTTGCAATTTACACGCGTACGTGCACCTCTCGAGATGGCCGTGCCATAAAGTATACAAATTGTTTGCCATGCAACGGCTCTCCATGGGACCCCTTCCCCTCTCCCTCGAACAGACAGGACCAGGCCATGGCCTGTTTGGCCAAAAGACGTGTGCTAGACAATATATACCAATTTGTCATACAGATTTTAACCCAATATTACGCTTCATTAATTCATTTGTAAAAAGTAATATATTTATAATTTGTTTATCTAATAGGTCATTAAATCACCGTAGAATAATTCGTATTCGTAATAAATTCATAAGTAGGATTAGAATTAAATATAATAATGGTTAGTGTTAAGGCGCAATTTCAATGCGCGCATATCAGCTGGCCGCGTACGGCGATATTCAAAGCGCGCGCGCGCCTCGGGACACCGTCCATCTTCCGTGACGTCACTCTCACGTATCGCGACATATGCCAGCAACCAATCAGAGGCACATATGACGTGTGATCGGCAGCCAATGACATCGTGGGTCGTCATCGCTTCGCGCACCAATGGAGATGCGGGACGTGGAAGATGACCGGACACTTACCGAACAGCTTTCGCTTCATAAACTGCACTATGCAGATATTTTGCCTTAATTTTGAAACCTATTTTATATAACGTTAGCTTCATATTAAAAACAATGTAAAAAGCCCGAATTATACATTTAATTCGATGAACCGCTGCCTTCGTCATTTCTTCAACCTGCCATCCACATCTTCAAGCCAGCCTGGGCCATCAAGCCACCAATATATGTCTACACGCGCCGACATAAGTTTTGGACCATCGATACCGGATACCAAGAACCAGCCCTGGATATTTGGATTGGGTGTGAGAACGCATCGGCAGTTTGAGTCGACGACAGACATCGCAGCGGCATCGGCAAGAGAGCTTCGGTGAGACGAGCCAGCTTACCTCTCTACCTACCCCTTTACGCCTACGTCATACTGTGCTTTTCTCAATTCCAGTGCTTGTGCTTTCGTTGTGGCCCCTATCACGCGTCGTGGCCCCTATCGATCATCTTAAAGCGGTCAGCCAACAGCGTGCGTTAGCCAGACCGCAAGCTGCCTCGCTGTGACCCTAGTGGTGCTTGCAACTGTGAGTAATTAAGCCTCATACCGTCAAAATGGTTGACAAACGTAATCCCGAGTTCCATGTTGCTTTAGGGAGTCCTAATCAGGAATCGGATCAGGAAACCGTAAGACAATTGAACCGTAGACGTGGCTCCATTAAGTGTAGACTTACGAATTTCAAAAAGTTTGTGAAATCATTCGAGGGCTTAGTTTTGTCCGATACTCAGCGTACCGAGCTAAATTTACGCATGCAAGGGGCTCAGGGTATTTTCGACGATTTCACTAACGTCCATAATCAGCTAGAAAGCATTATTCCCGACAGTGAAATGGACACACTTTTTGAAACCAGGGAGGAGTTCGAAAGCGAATATTACGGCATTCTTGCTCAGACTCAATGCATGGTAAATTGCTCGGTAAAGGCAAACGAATCTAACGCAATAGCTTCAAATAGCCTAGCTCAGTCAGTTCGGCTCCCCACCATTTCTTTGCCTTACTTTGACGGTTCTTATGAGCACTGGTTGCAATTTCGCGACACATTTTCATCACTGGTTCACAATTCCCAAGAAATAAGCAACATACAAAAGTTTCACTATTTAAAGTCCTCGCTTAAGGGTAATGCGCAACTTGTAATTGATTCGCTTGAATTTTCAGCTGATAATTACACTATTGCTTGGGAATTGCTTCTAAACCGGTATGACAACAGTAGATTGCTAGTGCATAATCACGTAAAGGCCCTATTTTCCATACAGTCGCTTACTAAAGAATCGCCGACACTGCTAAGAAAGCTAATCGACACAGTATTAAAGAATTTACGTGCTTTAAAACTGCTCGGTGAGCCCACAGAGAGTTGGGGAACGCTTATCATTTACTTGGTTGTTTCCAAATTAGATCCCACTACCGAACGTGAGTGGGAACAATACAAGAGCACTTTGTTACCAGTGTCAAGCGATTCTAAAACCAAGCTTAAAGTGGACGACTTGCTTAAATTCATTCGAGACCGCGCCGACATGTTAGAAACACTGTTGGTTACGCACAGCCGGTCCAGTTATAGTAGCACTTATCCACCGCACGATAGTAAGAAATCATACGCTCATAACGCACACACAACACCTAAAGTTAACTGCAACATTGTTACCGACAAGCCCGTGGACAAATCTCACACTAAACCGCATAAAAAATTATGTTTAATGTGCAACGGTAAACATCCTTTGTTTTCGTGTCAAACATTTATCGATTTAAGTTTGAGCGACAAATTAAATCTAATTCGTAACAAACAGCTGTGTGAGAATTGCTTACGTGCCGGTCATACGACTAATGACTGTAGGTATGGCCCGTGCAGGAGGTGTAATAAGAAGCATAATTCCATAATTCACACGGACGAGAAGGAAGGTGACACCGACGAGCGCTCAGTATCGCTTCTGGCGCTAGATAACGGGTCGACGCCGCCCTCCTCCTCTGCCTTGATTCCCGATAACAATAATGCACACGCACACGCGCAGCATACAATGCAGGTAACTAATGCACACTTAGACATCAACGCGCAATTGTCTTCGGTGCAACCCGTGTTGCTATCCACTGCTTTAGTCGAAATTCGTGATAGTTCCGGCAACAATCATAGGTCGCGAGCGATTCTCGACAGTGGTAGCGAATGTTCAATAATGACGCAAGCGTTGTGTGATAAATTAAAACCGAAAGTGATACAGTCCATTCAACAAATTCGAGGAGTCAGCAATTCTATTACTCATTGTTCGCAAAAATGTGAAATAGAACTTAATTCACTTGTTGACAACTTTAAAACGCGATTACAGTGTTTGGTTTTACCGCAATTAACCTCAACACTTCCTACGTTTACGATTAAACGTAATCAATTCCGCATTCCAGATAATGTAAGTCTGGCAGATCCAACTTTTTACGAATGTCAAGCCGTTGATTTACTTATAGGCGCGGACCTGTTTTGGGACCTACTCGTCGATGGTAAAATGCGATTAGTCAACGGCCCATTCTTACAAAATACGAAATTTGGTTGGATTATCTCGGGACCTGTTTACTCCAATACGCGCAACACAAAGCCTTTTAATTGTAATTTCACGCAATGTCATGATATGCAATCAATAGACAATCAATTACGTAGGTTTTGGGAGATAGAAGAGGTCTATTATACAAATCATAAATCGGGTGATTTGCGCACTGAGGATGAGATCGCATGTGAGGATCATTTCGTCAAAACAACAACTCGTCTCGAAGATGGTAGATTTTGCGTACAGTTACCTCTCAAAGAGCCACCAGAATCACTTGGTGACTCATTCGCACAAGCGAAAAGGCGCTTTCTGTCCTTAGAAAAACGGCTCAATCGCGACCCCGTATATAAGAGCATGTATAGCGATTTTATTAAGGAGTACCTATCGTTAGGGCATATGAAGCGAGTTTTTTCATACGGAACCCCTTATTATGTTTTTGCGCACCATGGGATCCTGCGTCAAAACGCAGTCAAAACACGCCTTCGAATTGTTTTTGATGGAAGTGCCTCCTCAACAAGTGGAAAATCGTTGAACGACTTGCAACGTGTCGGCGCGCCTATTCAAGGTGACTTGATTGACATCTTGTTAAGATTCCGCGAAAATAGGTACGTCGCTTGTGCGGACGTCGAGAAGCACTATAGGCAAGTTCGTATTCATGAATCGCAACGCGATTTGCAGCTGATTTTATGGCGCGACAACCCAACTGACGAACTTGAGGTATATCAGCTGCAGACCGTTACCTACGGAACCGCCGCCGCTGCATTTCTCAGTTGCAGGTGTCTTAAACAGTTGGCGATGGAATGTACAGATCCAGAAGTAGCCAGAACAATTAGAGACGATTTCTACGTAGACGATTTGATTACTGGATCGTCTACAATCTCAGAATTACAACGCATTTGTAAAGAAACCACGAAAGTTTTAAGTTCTGGCTGCTTTCCATTGCGCAAGTGGGTTTTTAACTTCGACTTTACAGACCAAAGCTACTGTGATGACTCATCAAAAGAGCTATCGTTAGGTGAACACGCGCATAGCAAAACTTTAGGTATAGGTTGGTACTATAGGAGCGACGAATTGCATTATCACTCGCGACTCGAATCCCCCACAAAAGCTGTAACGAAACGCGTAATATTGTCTACGGCATCCCAGGTTTTCGATCCGCTTGGCTTACTAAGCCCAATGATTACTATCGCAAAGTGTTTATTGCAAAAATTGTTCTTATTAAAACTTGATTGGGACGCAGCGGTTCCCGATGACGTCACGCATACCTGGCACCGCTTCGTAAACAATCTTTCGCTTTTACCTACCATTCGCATACCACGCCATGTCATGTGTAATAGCAACCCTATATGTATAGACTTACATATTTTCTCAGACGCATCTCAATTAGCTTACGGGAGTTGTGTCTATGTTCGAACAATAGACAGCAAATCAGCTGTTACGGTGCGACTGCTCTGCTCGAAGGCCAAGGTCGCACCCATAGCGCCCGCTATGACTACGCCGAGGCTGGAGTTATCAGCTGGGCTAATTGGCGCGCGTTTATACAATAAAATAAAAGAATCGTTTCGCTGTCAATTCGATAGGGTAATATTTTGGACAGATTCAACAATTGTTCTAGGCTGGCTTCGAATGCAGCCTAACTTATTAAAAACCTTTGTTCAGAACAGGGTCGCTGAAATTCACGAATTAACGCAAGGACATTCGTGGCAACATGTTAGTGGCAAGGAGAACCCAGCAGATTTGGTTTCTCGCGGGGTACATTTAGACGCACTAATAAACTCTAATCTCTGGTGGAGTGGACCCCAATTCCTACATGATGCCAATTATGTTTATAAAAACATAGACATGACATTGTTGCCGGGCGAGTCCCAGTTGCCGGAATGTAAACCGAATACTGTGACTAGTTTGTTATGTAACGGCAACAATGACAGCTTGTTTACGTTCTCCAGGTTTTCTCAGTTCAATCGCATGCAGCGCGCTTCCGCGTACGTACTTAGATTCATTCATAACGCGCGCAATAAACATGCACGTCGAACCGGTGCGCTGACGCTGGACGAACTGAGGGAATCGGAGATACTTCTCGCGCGCTTATCACAGATAGAATCATTCAATGATGTTTACGATGAATTGACAAGAAATAAATATGTCGCAAAGGGTTTCTTAGCAAAACTAAATTTGTTTATTGATGACTGTAAACTAATTAGGGTTGGAGGTCGTCTAACAGATTCTTTACAGTTTGAATATAATAAAAAACATCCCATTTTACTCTCAAGTAAACATCATTTTACTGTGTTATTGTTTCGGTTCGAACATCGAAAATTATTTCATGCTGGACCTCAGCATGTTTTATTTTCGCTTAGAGAGACTTGGTGGCCCATAAGCGGCAGGAATCTCGCTAGGAAAGTTGTCCATGACTGTGTTACCTGTGCTCGTTTTCGGGGTAAAACACTGACTCCTATTATGGGAAATCTCCCACCGGAACGACTAGAATCCGGATTCGTGTTTATGAATTGCGCTGTAGATTACGGGGGACCCTACCTCATACTGAACCGCAAAGGGAGGGGAGCCGTAACTACAAAGGCATATTTGTGTATTTTTATATGTTTCACTACGCGCGCTGTTCATTTAGAGCTGGTCACAGATCTCTCATCAGATGCGTACTTGCTGGCGTTGAAAAGGTTCATTTCTCGTCGAGGTAAACCGTCGAAAATATTTTCTGATAATGGACGCAATTTTGTAGGCCTCATGAATGATTTCGCAAGGTTTTTAAATTCATGCTCAGATGAGATAAAAGAGTACGCGAACACACAAAAAATTGAATTTATAATGATGCCACCTTATGCTAGCCATTTTGCCGGTCTTGTTGAGGCCGGTGTAAAAAGTTGCAAGCATCACCTGCGACGTGTGATAGGTGATGTCAATTTAACTTACGAGGAGTTCAGCACGGTATTGACGCAGGTCGAGGCCATCCTGAACTCCCGCCCTTTGAGTCCTATGTCCTCAGATCCGCTGGATTACTCCCCTCTCTGCCCGGCTCTTTTTCTGGTTGGTCGCCCGCTGACTGCTCCTGCATGCGCTGACCTCACCGACGTGCCAGTTCACCGTCTGTCACGATATCAGCGAGTGGAGCAGATACGACAGCATTTCTGGGCGCGCTGGTCCAAAGAATATGTATCCGAGCTCCAGGTCAGGACCAAATGGACACGAACCAAGGGGGAATTAAAGCAGGACACGCTCGTACTTATTAAGGAGGACCACGCTCCGCCCCTCAAATGGAGTATGGGGCGAATTATAAAGACTTTTCCTGGCAGGGACGGCGTCTCAAGAGTGGCAGATATACGCACAGCCCACGGCACCGTACGTCGAGCGTTCTCAAAGATCTGCCCGCTGCCTATAAATGATGAGTAGCTCTCACCGTCGTCCAATGTTGGAAGCTGCATCTTCCAAGGCCGGGAGCTTATGTTAAGGCGCAATTTCAATGCGCGCATATCAGCTGGCCGCGTACGGCGATATTCAAAGCGCGCGCGCGCCTCGGGACACCGTCCATCTTCCGTGACGTCACTCTCACGTATCGCGACATATGCCAGCAACCAATCAGAGGCACATATGACGTGTGATCGGCAGCCAATGACATCGTGGGTCGTCATCGCTTCGCGCACCAATGGAGATGCGGGACGTGGAAGATGACCGGACACTTACCGAACAGCTTTCGCTTCATAAACTGCACTATGCAGATATTTTGCCTTAATTTTGAAACCTATTTTATATAACGTTAGCTTCATATTAAAAACAATGTAAAAAGCCCGAATTATACATTTAATTCGATGAACCGCTGCCTTCGTCATTTCTTCAACCTGCCATCCACATCTTCAAGCCAGCCTGGGCCATCAAGCCACCAATATATGTCTACACGCGCCGACAGTTAGATCTCACGAAATTCATGGTCCGCAATGCATCGATCAGAGGCGTTGTGACGTCGGGTGACGCCGTTGCCGCTTTGGTGTTACACGCCAGTGTGCCAGCGCGCTGCTTCAGCGCCGTTCGGAGGCGCCAGCACGCCAGTGTGCCAGCGCGCTGCTCCAGCGCCGCTCGGAGGCACCAGCACGCCAGTGCGGTGCTTCAGCGCCATTCGGAGGCGCCAGCACGCCAGTGTGCCAGCGCGCTGCTCCAGCGCCGCTCGGAGGCACCAGCACGCCAGTGTGCCAGCGCGCTACTCGATGCTCCAGCGCTAACACGCCAGTGTGCCAGCGCGCTGCTTCAGCGCCGTTCGGAGGCGCCAGCACGCCAGTGTGCCAGCGCGCTGCTCCAGCGCCGCTCGGAGGCACCAGCACGCCAGTGCGGTGCTTCAGCGCCATTCGGAGGCGCCAGCACGCCAGTGTGCCAGCGCGCTGCTCCAGCGCCGCTCGGAGGCACCAGCACGCCAGTGTGCCAGCGCGCTACTCGATGCTCCAGCGCTAACACGCCAGTGTGCCAGCGCGCTGCTTCAGCGCCGTTCGGAGGCGCCAGCACGCCAGTGTGCCAGCGCGCTGCTCCAGCGCCGTTCGGAGGCGCCAGCACGCCAGTGTGCCAGCGCGCTGCTCCAGCGCCGCTCGGAGGCACCAGCACGCCAGTGTGCCAGCGCGCTGCTCCAGCGCCGTTTGGAGGCGCCAGCACGCCAGTGTGCCAGCGCGCTGCTCCAGCGCCGCTCGGAGGCACCAGCACGCCAGTGTGCCAGCGCGCTGCTCCAGCGCCGCTCGGAGGCACCAGCACGCCAGTGTGCCAGCGCGCTGCTTCAGCGCCGTTCGGAGGCGCCAGCACGCCAGTGTGCCAGCGCGCTGCTCCAGCGCCGCTCGGAGGCACCAGCACGCCAGTGTGCCAGCGCGCTGCTCCAGCGCCGTTTGGAGGCGCCAGCACGCCAGTGTGCCAGTGCGCTGCTCCAGCGCCGCTCGGAGGCACCAGCACGCCAGTGTGCCAGCGCGCTGCTCCAGCGCCGTTCGGAGGCGCCAGCACGCCAGTGTGCCAGCGCGCTGCTCCAGCGCCGCTCGGAGGCACCAGCACGCCAGTGTGCCAGCGCGCTGCTCCAGCACCGCTCGGAGGCACCAGCACGCCAGTGTGCCAGCGCGCTGCTCCAGCGCCGTTTGGAGGCGCCAGCACGCCAGTGTGCCAGTGCGCTGCTCCAGCGCCGCTCGGAGGCACCAGCACGCCAGTGTGCCAGCGCGCTGCTCCAGCGCCGTTCGGAGGCGCCAGCACGCCAGTGTGCCAGCGCGCTGCTCCAGCGCCGCTCGGAGGCACCAGCACGCCAGTGTGCCAGCGCGCTGCTCCAGCGCCGCTCGGAGGCACCAGCACGCCAGTGTGCCAGCGCGCTGCTCCAGCGCCGCTCGGAGGCGCCAGCACGCCAGTGTGCCAGCGCGCTGCTCCAGCACCGCTCGGAGGCACCAGCACGCCAGTGTGCCAGCGCGCTGCTCCAGCGCCGTTTGGAGGCGCCAGCACGCCAGTGTGCCAGTGCGCTGCTCCAGCGCCGCTCGGAGGCACCAGCACGCCAGTGTGCCAGCGCGCTGCTCCAGCGCCGTTCGGAGGCGCCAGCACGCCAGTGTGCCAGCGCGCTGCTCCAGCGCCGCTCGGAGGCACCAGCACGCCAGTGTGCCAGCGCGCTGCTCCAGCGCCGTTCGGAGGCGCCAGCACGCCAGTGTGCCAGCGCGCTGCTCCAGCGCCGCTCGGAGGCGCCAGCACGCCAGTGTGCCAGCGCGCTGCTCCAGCACCGCTCGGAGGCACCAGCACGCCAGTGTGCCAGCGCGCTGCTCCAGCGCCGTTTGGAGGCGCCAGCACGCCAGTGTGCCAGTGCGCTGCTCCAGCGCCGCTCGGAGGCACCAGCACGCCAGTGTGCCAGCGCGCTGCTCCAGCGCCGTTCGGAGGCGCCAGCACGCCAGTGTGCCAGCGCGCTGCTCCAGCGCCGCTCGGAGGCACCAGCACGCCAGTGTGCCAGCGCGCTGCTCCAGCGCCGCTCGGAGGCACCAGCACGCCAGTGTGCCAGCGCGCTGCTCTAGCGCCAACACGCCAGTGTGCCAGCGCGCTGCTCCAGCGCCGTTCGGAGGCGCCAGCACGCCAGTGTGCCAGCGCGCTGCTCCAGCACCGCTCGGAGGCACCAGCACGCCAGTGTGCCAGCGCGCTGCTCCAGCGCCGTTCGGAGGCGCCAGCACGCCAGTGTGCCAGCGCGCTGCTCCAGCGCCGCTCGGAGGCACCAGCACGCCAGTGTGCCAGCGCGCTGCTCCAGCGCCGTTCGGAGGCGCCAGCACGCCAGTGTGCCAGCGCGCTGCTCCAGCGCCGCTCGGAGGCGCCAGCACGCCAGTGTGCCAGCGCGCTGCTCCAGCACCGCTCGGAGGCACCAGCACGCCAGTGTGCCAGCGCGCTGCTCCAGCGCCGTTTGGAGGCGCCAGCACGCCAGTGTGCCAGTGCGCTGCTCCAGCGCCGCTCGGAGGCACCAGCACGCCAGTGTGCCAGCGCGCTGCTCCAGCGCCGTTCGGAGGCGCCAGCACGCCAGTGTGCCAGCGCGCTGCTCCAGCGCCGCTCGGAGGCACCAGCACGCCAGTGTGCCAGCGCGCTGCTCCAGCGCCGCTCGGAGGCACCAGCACGCCAGTGTGCCAGCGCGCTGCTCTAGCGCCAACACGCCAGTGTGCCAGCGCGCTGCTCCAGCGCCGTTCGGAGGCGCCAGCACGCCAGTGTGCCAGCGCGCTGCTCCAGCACCGCTCGGAGGCACCAGCACGCCAGTGTGCCAGCGCGCTGCTCCAGCGCCGTTTGGAGGCGCCAGCACGCCAGTGTGCCAGTGCGCTGCTCCAGCGCCGCTCGGAGGCACCAGCACGCCAGTGTGCCAGCGCGCTGCTCCAGCGCCGTTCGGAGGCGCCAGCACGCCAGTGTGCCAGCGCGCTGCTCCAGCGCCGCTCGGAGGCACCAGCACGCCAGTGTGCCAGCGCGCTGCTCCAGCGCCAACACGCCAGTGTGCCAGCGCGCTGCTTCAGCGCCGTTCGGAGGCGCCAGCACGCCAGTGTGCCAGCGCGCTGCTCCAGCGCCGCTCGGAGGCACCAGCACGCCAGTGTGCCAGCGCGCTGCTCCAGCGCCGCTCGGAGGCACCAGCACGCCAGTGTGCCAGCGCGCTGCTCCAGCGCCGCTCGGAGGCGCCAGCACGCCAGTGTGCCAGCGCGCTGCTCCAGCACCGCTCGGAGGCACCAGCACGCCAGTGTGCCAGCGCGCTGCTCCAGCGCCGTTTGGAGGCGCCAGCACGCCAGTGTGCCAGTGCGCTGCTCCAGCGCCGCTCGGAGGCACCAGCACGCCAGTGTGCCAGCGCGCTGCTCCAGCGCCGTTCGGAGGCGCCAGCACGCCAGTGTGCCAGCGCGCTGCTCCAGCGCCGCTCGGAGGCACCAGCACGCCAGTGTGCCAGCGCGCTGCTCCAGCGCCGTTCGGAGGCGCCAGCACGCCAGTGTGCCAGCGCGCTGCTCCAGCGCCGCTCGGAGGCGCCAGCACGCCAGTGTGCCAGCGCGCTGCTCCAGCACCGCTCGGAGGCACCAGCACGCCAGTGTGCCAGCGCGCTGCTCCAGCGCCGTTTGGAGGCGCCAGCACGCCAGTGTGCCAGTGCGCTGCTCCAGCGCCGCTCGGAGGCACCAGCACGCCAGTGTGCCAGCGCGCTGCTCCAGCGCCGTTCGGAGGCGCCAGCACGCCAGTGTGCCAGCGCGCTGCTCCAGCGCCGCTCGGAGGCACCAGCACGCCAGTGTGCCAGCGCGCTGCTCCAGCGCCGCTCGGAGGCACCAGCACGCCAGTGTGCCAGCGCGCTGCTCTAGCGCCAACACGCCAGTGTGCCAGCGCGCTGCTCCAGCGCCGTTCGGAGGCGCCAGCACGCCAGTGTGCCAGCGCGCTGCTCCAGCACCGCTCGGAGGCACCAGCACGCCAGTGTGCCAGCGCGCTGCTCCAGCGCCGTTTGGAGGCGCCAGCACGCCAGTGTGCCAGTGCGCTGCTCCAGCGCCGCTCGGAGGCACCAGCACGCCAGTGTGCCAGCGCGCTGCTCCAGCGCCGTTCGGAGGCGCCAGCACGCCAGTGTGCCAGCGCGCTGCTCCAGCGCCGCTCGGAGGCACCAGCACGCCAGTGTGCCAGCGCGCTGCTCCAGCGCCGCTCGGAGGCACCAGCACGCCAGTGTGCCAGCGCGCTGCTCTAGCGCCAACACGCCAGTGTGCCAGCGCGCTGCTCCAGCGCCGTTCGGAGGCGCCAGCACGCCAGTGTGCCAGCGCGCTGCTCCAGCACCGCTCGGAGGCACCAGCACGCCAGTGTGCCAGCGCGCTGCTCCAGCGCCGTTTGGAGGCGCCAGCACGCCAGTGTGCCAGTGCGCTGCTCCAGCGCCGCTCGGAGGCACCAGCACGCCAGTGTGCCAGCGCGCTGCTCCAGCGCCGTTCGGAGGCGCCAGCACGCCAGTGTGCCAGCGCGCTGCTCCAGCGCCGCTCGGAGGCACCAGCACGCCAGTGTGCCAGCGCGCTGCTCCAGCGCCAACACGCCAGTGTGCCAGCGCGCTGCTTCAGCGCCGTTCGGAGGCGCCAGCACGCCAGTGTGCCAGCGCGCTGCTCCAGCGCCGCTCGGAGGCACCAGCACGCCAGTGTGCCAGCGCGCTGCTCCAGCGCCGCTCGGAGGCACCAGCACGCCAGTGTGCCAGCGCGCTGCTCCAGCGCCGCTCGGAGGCGCCAGCACGCCAGTGTGCCAGCGCGCTGCTCCAGCACCGCTCGGAGGCACCAGCACGCCAGTGTGCCAGCGCGCTGCTCCAGCGCCGTTTGGAGGCGCCAGCACGCCAGTGTGCCAGTGCGCTGCTCCAGCGCCGCTCGGAGGCACCAGCACGCCAGTGTGCCAGCGCGCTGCTCCAGCGCCGTTCGGAGGCGCCAGCACGCCAGTGTGCCAGCGCGCTGCTCCAGCGCCGCTCGGAGGCACCAGCACGCCAGTGTGCCAGCGCGCTGCTCCAGCGCCGTTCGGAGGCGCCAGCACGCCAGTGTGCCAGCGCGCTGCTCCAGCGCCGCTCGGAGGCGCCAGCACGCCAGTGTGCCAGCGCGCTGCTCCAGCACCGCTCGGAGGCACCAGCACGCCAGTGTGCCAGCGCGCTGCTCCAGCGCCGTTTGGAGGCGCCAGCACGCCAGTGTGCCAGTGCGCTGCTCCAGCGCCGCTCGGAGGCACCAGCACGCCAGTGTGCCAGCGCGCTGCTCCAGCGCCGTTCGGAGGCGCCAGCACGCCAGTGTGCCAGCGCGCTGCTCCAGCGCCGCTCGGAGGCACCAGCACGCCAGTGTGCCAGCGCGCTGCTCCAGCGCCGCTCGGAGGCACCAGCACGCCAGTGTGCCAGCGCGCTGCTCTAGCGCCAACACGCCAGTGTGCCAGCGCGCTGCTCCAGCGCCGTTCGGAGGCGCCAGCACGCCAGTGTGCCAGCGCGCTGCTCCAGCACCGCTCGGAGGCACCAGCACGCCAGTGTGCCAGCGCGCTGCTCCAGCGCCGTTCGGAGGCGCCAGCACGCCAGTGTGCCAGCGCGCTGCTCCAGCGCCGCTCGGAGGCACCAGCACGCCAGTGTGCCAGCGCGCTGCTCCAGCGCCGTTCGGAGGCGCCAGCACGCCAGTGTGCCAGCGCGCTGCTCCAGCGCCGCTCGGAGGCGCCAGCACGCCAGTGTGCCAGCGCGCTGCTCCAGCACCGCTCGGAGGCACCAGCACGCCAGTGTGCCAGCGCGCTGCTCCAGCGCCGTTTGGAGGCGCCAGCACGCCAGTGTGCCAGTGCGCTGCTCCAGCGCCGCTCGGAGGCACCAGCACGCCAGTGTGCCAGCGCGCTGCTCCAGCGCCGTTCGGAGGCGCCAGCACGCCAGTGTGCCAGCGCGCTGCTCCAGCGCCGCTCGGAGGCACCAGCACGCCAGTGTGCCAGCGCGCTGCTCCAGCGCCGCTCGGAGGCACCAGCACGCCAGTGTGCCAGCGCGCTGCTCTAGCGCCAACACGCCAGTGTGCCAGCGCGCTGCTCCAGCGCCGTTCGGAGGCGCCAGCACGCCAGTGTGCCAGCGCGCTGCTCCAGCACCGCTCGGAGGCACCAGCACGCCAGTGTGCCAGCGCGCTGCTCCAGCGCCGTTTGGAGGCGCCAGCACGCCAGTGTGCCAGTGCGCTGCTCCAGCGCCGCTCGGAGGCACCAGCACGCCAGTGTGCCAGCGCGCTGCTCCAGCGCCGTTCGGAGGCGCCAGCACGCCAGTGTGCCAGCGCGCTGCTCCAGCGCCGCTCGGAGGCACCAGCACGCCAGTGTGCCAGCGCGCTGCTCCAGCGCCAACACGCCAGTGTGCCAGCGCGCTGCTTCAGCGCCGTTCGGAGGCGCCAGCACGCCAGTGTGCCAGCGCGCTGCTCCAGCGCCGTTCGGAGGCGCCAGCACGCCAGTGTGCCAGCGCGCTGCTTCAGCGCCGCTCGGAGGCACCAGCACGCCAGTGTGCCAGCGCGCTGCTCCAGCGCCGTTCGGAGGCGCCAGCACGCCAGTGTGCCAGCGCGCTGCTCCAGCGCCGCTCGGAGGCACCAGCACGCCAGTGTGCCAGCGCGCTGCTCTATCGCCAACACGCCAGTGTGCCAGCGCGCTGCTTCAGCGCCGTTCGGAGGCGCCAGCACGCCAGTGTGCCAGCGCGCTGCTTCAGCGCCGTTCGGAGGCGCCAGCACGCCAGTGTGCCAGCGCGCTGCTCCAGCGCCAACACGCCAATGTGCCAGCGCGCTGCTTCAGCGCCGTTCGGAGGCGCCAGCACGCCAGTGTGCCAGCGCGCTGCTCCAGCGCCGTTCGGAGGCGCCAGCACGCCAGTGTGCCAGCGCGCTGCTACAGTGCCGCTCGGAGGCGCCAGCACGCCACAGTGCCAGCGTGCTGCTCCAGCGCCGCTCTGAGGCGCCAGCACGCCAGAGTGCCAGCGTGCTGCTCCAGCGCCGCTCGGAGGCGCCAGCACGCCAGTGTGCCAGCGCCCTGCTCTAGCGCCAACACGCCAGTGTGCCAGCGCGCTGCTCCAGCGCCGTTCGGAGGCGCCAGCACGCCAGTGTGCCAGCGCGCTGCTACAGTGCCGCTCGGAGGCGCCAGCACGCCACAGTGCCAGCGTGCTGCTCCAGCGCCGCTCTGAGGCGCCAGCACGCCAGAGTGCCAGCGTGCTGCTCCAGCGCCGCTCGGAGGCGCCAGCACGCCAGTGTGCCAGCGCCCTGCTCTAGCGCCAACACGCCAGTGTGCCAGCGCGCTGCTTCAGCGCCGCTCTGAGGCGACCGTGCCTTAAAATATACATATACACGTGCTCACCACCAGGCGGCCGTGCCTTAAAATATACATATACACGTGCTCACCACCAGGCGGCCGTGCCTTAAAATATACATATACACGTGCTCACCACCAGGCGGCCGTGCCTTAAAATATACATATACACGTGTAAATAAACATTACACATGACATGAACAATAAAGACTTGCATGTAGTAAAAGTTTCCCACATAAAGTACTAAAGAACAGAACAATCTTTCATTGGTAAAGTCCAATGTAGACATGAAAAAACATTAGTCAAAGCTTCTCACTTTGTCTCAAGAATTTCAGTCTCAATCAGTCATTCATTTCACACTCAGTGTCATCAGCTTGTTGGAGGGTGGCCTGGGCAAAATCCAGGGGAAACCTCCGACACGACCACGACCACGTGGGCAGTTTAAACACTGAAATACCCTAAGTATCTAGTGATCTTGGTTGAGCAGTTTTATTTCAACCCAATTTGAACTACCATCATCTAGAGTGTGGTCACACTATATGTCATCAATGCATCCTATGGCCATGTACACACACATAAATGAGCACAAGCAGGTTCTCAAATAGGATCTCTGTCTACCCTATAGTAGACACTGCCTAAGTATGAAATTCAAAATTAAGTTCTAGGTAAATTACATGTACTGATCACAACAGTGCACAACACATACTATGTGGCACTCAGCTATACACTTTGCATACTTACTAAAGAAGTAATGTTGCAGGGCACAGCCCTAACATTTACATTGCAACATAACATGAGACGTGTCGATCCAACTTAGCATTCATGTTCTAGGCCGTTACTTACTAAATCCATCTGCGTTCATGATTTGGACCATTGCTCACAAATTCTATGTACCTATGCTGTAAGGTGCATCTCACAGTCTCTGAAATCAAAACTCAATGTGCAAAATGTTTAGGAAATAACCACAATCACTAACTGTGGTGGATTCATCCATAATTCCATACCACAATTTTATTGACTGATACTTAACTGATTACTCCAAATTACATCACTAAATCTTTACTTGCTTGGAATACAACTTGCCAAAGTACATTTTTTGTACAGTCATTTAGCGGTTACTATTGATGTGCAACAGGTATTTCAACTCAAAAGAATTAAAATAAAGTGGAAGTCACTATCAACAACTTACTGTCAATCCAAATACCTAGGAGCCAACTACAGTTAGCTCACTTAACTACCGACTTTCAATATTTCTACTGCACTTAAAAACTTAATTCCTTACCATTGAAAAGTCATAAGTTAGTGCACATACCGCACTACTGCATTGTTGTTTGATTTTGTATGAAAGAGGTTAGTTCATCTATTAACTATCTCAGATTAACAGTCTGGAAGTACTGAATAAGCCAGCACCATACTGCACTTTACTACAAACTTTACACAGTCACATAACTAACAAAGTTATGCCAAAATCTATTTCTTTAATGATTACAAAGTTTGGTTTTTTTTTACCTGTTTGTATAGCAGACAGTCTTATGAGTACCGTCTATCCATGGGGAAATAGTTACCAGAACATACATCATTACTCAGATGATATAAAAGATGCCAAGCCTGTATTCGCAGTGTCTGTTTACACAATGTGATTACTCCAGAGATTGACACTTGCTTTGCTGCTCGCTGTATATGAACATTTCACGGATTCCCACATGTATATATCCGATGACGGCTATGACTCAATCACACCCATGATATCTGGTGCAGCATGCTCTAAGTGCAGTTGCAAGGCAGCTGCCATTTCACCTTTCTGCTAATTATCTGACCTTTGAACACTATGTTAATAGTATCAGAGATAACTAGGTCTCTGAGCATCAAAAGAAATAAACATTAATAACAATTAAAAACACTAATTTAATCATAACAGAGATGTATAAGGTCTCTGAGTGTGGAAACAATAGAACCAATCAAGTACAGAATGTCTCTCTACTCATTTCAAATAATTAGTTCTGGACTAGTTGATCGAGCTAACTAAAGCCTTTAACCCTTTATAGGGCAAGACTTTTTTTTGGGCCAATCTTCATGATTTTTGGGTATGTTGTAGCTTATGATCAGCCGAAAAAACTAATTTCTCAAAATTACTGGAAAACTTCGGAAAAGCGAGAAAAGCGGCGGTCAACCATATGACCAGAGACCATCTAGACCAAAATGCTTGCGGTCATCCATTTGACCGGTGAGCAATTAGCACACAATGAATGCGGTCAACCATATGACCGGTGAGCATTTAGCACATAATGAATGCGGTCAACCATATGACCATTGCCCATTCTGGTTATTAAGTGTTTTAGGCATTTATTTAATAAAACAAGGTAATATTATTTAGATTCATTTATTTGAGTGTAGATAATTATTTAATTATTATTTGGAGCTTAACTAGACTTTCAGTCTCTCAGGGAAGTCTTAGTTACAATTCTTATGAATTAATACATTTTAGGCAATACTTTCTCCAGACCTAGCACTAAATTTTCAGTTAATTTTAGGTTTGTCTTACACCTACACCAGGCTGTCACAGCAGGCTACTGGTTAATCTAATAATTTTTCAATCTTAGATAAAAAAAATTACATTCAAATAGACTTTGAAAAATCTAAAACATATAATAAAAAATAATCACAATAGTTATAAATTGAAGCTGATGAAATTGAGATGCCCTGCCCCTGCTATGTCCTACATTTTCAGATTCCTCTTCCTTATGACTGCAAGATGAACCCTCCTGTGAGAACTGGTCCTGACCACAGGTGTGGACGGGACAGGCATATGATCGTCAGCGTCTCAATCGCCCCCAATGTCGGAATTTTCGGCCTGCTCGTCTGTGATCCCTTCAAAAATATTCTCCCAGACAGATTCTTTAAATTGCTCCAATTCACACTTCGTTTTTGGAGGCATCTGAAAAGTACATGAGAAATATGAACTAAAGTTGTACAAAAATCTGCCATATTACGAATTTTGTGACGTAAAGTTATCTTAGCTGAAACTTCCACTGAATATTTGTTAATGTGATGTTAAAATGCACTTATTTAGCTTTCCTTTCGTAAATTATTAAACCAATATCTTGAATAATTTCATCAAAATACGGAATGTAATAAAAAGATGTAAAATTTGAACTTAGGTTACATTTTTCTCACTAACGATATTCGAACCCACAATATACTTAAGATTTTATTGCAACCCAAAAAATATATACACTAAATCATAGTAAACATTATAAATTAGCATATTACATACCTTTTATCATTACTTTTTCACTTAAATACGGTATATTCGATTTTGTAAACAGACCGGCTGTCATCGCAGCTTTTTTTTTTACCGGCGCGTTCATAGGTCGCTGCCGAGACCGCCAGTTGGATGCGTTCAAAAATTCTTTGCGTTTGGTTGACATATGAGCGGTCGCTATAGAGACCGAAGTTCATTCACTATCTATCCAATAAATCATAAGGTTTTGAATAGGTTATAATAATATGTGAACACTAGCAAATTTGAGTCCTATGGATTAACGGTCGCTCGAGCGACCGATTTCGGCTCTTGCCCTATAAAGGGTTAAAATATGTCTGGGTTTCCTGACAGTTTATATGTGATTCTGATTGCTGACTAATTTCAACTCTTTAATGCCATGGCATTGGAAAATGGAACCCAATCTCGAAATCAGTTATGCGATTTTACCTACTACATGAAAAAGCAACTTTTGTTTTTTTTTTTTTTTTTTTCTACTATCTACTTAAAATCAATAGCGCTCAGTTGGTCAAGAATGTCACACTTGCTTGTTAGTGCATCCAACTTCTTAAACAACTTGAATACCTGCATTAAAGTTGTTCTCTCTCATGCTCACACCCAATCCACAGCCGGACACTCCAGCTTTGATTCTACTGCAGTTGCTCGCGCTGCTTCTGCTCGCAGCTTCAATTCGGCATGACGCCGCTTCGACCTCGGCCATTGGGGACGACTACGCCTCTGCCAGGATCAAGCCAGCTCCATGCTGATTGTGACCGCTCAGCTCGACCTGCAGTGCCTGCTAAGCTTTCAACTGCTTGCGACTGCATCACTCCAACGGCGAACATGACAGCCTTGGCCACCTTTGTCATTATGAGCACAAAGACTGACAGTTTAATTATGCTTCTGAAATCAACCTCCATTTCATTAGTGTCCACCATGTCCACCATGACATAGGTAATTTGTTGAGGAATAACACTAAAACTAATTAGTTATTTACTTAACCAATTAACTATCGCGAAGCGACAGTTACATTTTACTTTGTTCACTAACACGTTACACAAAAGGGTTTAGCGTGTACTGAACTATAAGGATCAGTCACTCAATATGTCATATAGCTCTTAGTGCCATACAGCACCCAAAGGAAATGATTAGTTTACTTATACAAAAAGCTCAAAACTTTTAATAACCAACAACTGTAACTTGGTGTAAAAACTTCACAAATTAATTGGTACATTATTTAAAACAATCAACATGCTATCTTGCCATCCTAACAACTCAGGCAAATAAAATATGTTTCAGTTACACTTCTTCAGTAACATTTATCACTAGATATTTAAAAGTAACCAACCACAGTTCATAAATCTCTATTATAGTATACAAGATGTTAACAAATACTTCACCTGTACATAGTTGATTTTTACTTTTACCTGTAGATACGTAAACCTTGCCTGTTTACATAATCATCATCAGTCATTCTTGCTGACCAGACTCTTCCATAGGCTCCTGTCACCCGTCTTATGGATGGCCCCGTGCAGGTGTAGTTGCAGGGGTGCTCCATCTAGCGGGTGGTCTGCCCTAGGACCTCTGGCACTCAATTTTTGCCGTCATTTAATACAATACAAATACAATACAAATAGTTTATTTGGCAAAAAAGTGTTTACAAAGTTGGAACTTATCTATCAGACTCCAAACTAGGCTGAGCCTGTATTTTGGGCGTCTGCGTCTGCGTTTACATCATAATGCTTGGAATATATAGATGGCACGCAGCTTTCTTAGATTTCAGCGCGCGACGTTCCCGCTTCCGATTTGAAAAACAACTCCCTCACTTCTTCAATAAAATGCCATGTTCATATCTTGTTACAGTATTTAATTCAGTTATCAGTTAATTACTTTATCATTGCTTTCTTAGTTATTAAAGATAATACATTACATACTACAACCAATAATAATCTCCATGACAGTTCACCACAGACTAACTCTAAGTCGCGCCATTTTTTTTTAATTCTCGAAAATGGCGCCAATACATTCAAGGCAGATATTAAAAAAGGTTTTATACAATTCCAATAGTTTGATTGATGGATATTTTCTAAATTAATCATCTCTATACAAATACACTAATAAAGTTCCTTTTTAAGTGGTGAACTCAATACAACATTAATTGGTTAGGCTGGCCACACACCGTGTCAGTAATACTGTAGCTGTAAGAATAATAGACATTTTCTTTGGTCCATGATTAACTTAACGTTCTATCTTAATTCTATCAACCAAATATTTAAACGAGTCTTACACTTTAGTCATGAGTATTTTCGGATTGACATAATCAGGCCTAGGAAATTGCGAATCACTTGTCGCGGATACATACAGACGAATGGCGCAAACGCGTCGTGGACGGCAGAAAGTTATGCGATGAAGTGTGGTTTGACGAATTAGCTTATACAAGGTTGCACAGACAATCAGAAAGGTTGAATCGGAACCTTCTCTGTAATACCTGTGGAAGATCATGCTGTACCAACATTGGTCTTTTACATTCACCAAAAACGTCTAAACGCATGGCTATTGGCTATAGAGGCAGCCCTACCCTACAGTTTAAACGTTGTAACATAGATTCAAACTCTTAGGGCTTAACACGTTCACTGGAAAGTAGGGTGAGCGCGCTAATCTCGGACACCTTGACGCTATTGATCCGTTTTCTCTCTGACTGATCAGTTTAAAGCTGTGATCATTAGTCTTCTTAAATATGCTCAATTGGGTAAGATGTAAGGCGTCACGTCTTATACATTAAACTTAATAATATTCTGTAAGGTAAACTGCATTATCCCTTTCTTACATTACATGTCGCCTTTAAATGTATAACTGAAGACTTTAGGTTGTTTGAACATACCCATGTTCAAACAACCTAAACCAGACCCTCACAATCTTCAAGTTGTCATTGGACTTAATCAACCTTTTATCGAAATTAGCACACTCAACTGCTCCCCCTAAATATTACAAAATCGCTGGAATTTCCGCGCGTTGCTGCACGGCGGTGTGGACACAACTTAGTGCCGACATTTTGAAGAAAATAAAGTAAGTACGGCGCACGTACGGCGAAGTACATGTGGCCAAACAGAGCAACACGCGACTTACACTATTAACGCTAATTGAGATAACAAAGTACAGTATAAGTGCAGTTTGTTATTTATATTTTATGATTATTTTATTTATTTTATTTATTTATTTTATGAGTTTTTTTATGAGTTTAAAGATTTTCTGACACACACTGATACCTACTACACAACTGAAAAATGAAAACCTAAATATTACTATTTTAGGGTAGCTCTGTTTGAGCGGTAGACCTTGCGAGTGGTATTTTTTACGTTTTTAACGCTCATGACTCCACCATTTTAAAAAGAAATCCAAGAACTGAATCGGAAAAAGAATACTTTTACTTCAATATTGTATACTCCAGATTTAATTACCATGTAGTCCGTTCTTCGACATACTGAATCGACACACAATTTTAAATATTTAAAAATGAAAACTTTTTTACTATTCGATTCGGTCACTCATTCAGTCACCGGTCCGGTCTGTCGCAACCAATCTTGTTCATTCGTTTTTCGTATGTAGCATCGTCAACATCGTTCCTGGTCTATTTGTTCGTGAATTAATTATATTATTAGGAACGCGACTTTTGAAAAGAACAGCCGGACATCCGGACTTAAGAAAGTATTTTTACCCAAGGTCCAACGTCCAAGGTGTGTGCTTTGACGTCGACTGGCACTAAGTTACTTTTCACCCAACCAAAATGCATATGCCTGGAAATATTATATTCGAATTAAGTATTATTAGGTATCAAAGCACATTAACCCAGAGCTCAGAGCAAATCAATAAAGAATGAGAAAAAAACACACCTGAAAAGTTGCCAGTCACCCCATAGTCACTTGACGGGTTTGGTGTCTCTATAAATTGCAAATAATTTGCCGTAGCCATATCTTCGGCTAAAACGGAGAGGCTTCGCGTGCTCTCGGTCAACAAAATCGCTGGAATTTCCGCACGTTTCTGCACGCCGGTGTGGAGGTAACTTAGCGCCGACATTTATCTAAGAAAGTAAAGTAACTACTTCCTCGAGTACGTGTGGCCAAACAGAGCAACACGCGACTTACACAATTAACGCTAATGGAGCGTTTGTTTGTTCTCACGGAGTTGCTTTAACTTGTTTTACAATGCTTTGAGTTATTTTTGGAAGTTCACTGCGGGTGTTTTCAGCTAGTGGGTTATCTAATGTGATAAATTCGATGCTCGACTTTAAGCTCATAGTTATTATAAATTATATAAAATCTTCAATTCCACTCTACCTCACCGTACTCACACCTCAGATTCGGTTGAAACCGCTCAACCAATTTCATTGGAACGCAAACTCTTAGGCTGGTTCTCCACTAAAGCTCCAGCTCGAGCTACGTGTCAAATGTATGAAAACGTAGCATAGCATAGCTCTAGTGGAAAACCAGCCTTTGGGTGTTCTAGTATTTAAACCGCCCGCGTGGTCGTGTCGGAGGTTTCCACTGGGGTTTCCCCGGGCCACTCTCCAAACGCGCACTGCTGTCGCTTATTGGGCCTGGTCTATAATGCCACAGTCAGGTAAAAAAAAATTGACTATCATGATTTGTTTATGTGTAATTCATATTAAAGGCCCATCATAATGAAAATTCGACTTATTTGTCAACTATAATTATAACATTTTTTTTTCAATATCAACTATTGAGATATAGGTAGGTACTTTAACTGCATGACTACACGTACATGTGTTCGGAATTGTTTACAAACAACTCTGATAGTCTTCAAGCTATCTTAGTTTGCCTACGGACCCATGTTTGCGAGCCTGTGCAAACGGTCTTATTATCCACAGACATATGTTTACGTAGACGCTGCATGTATCTGAAGGGCTAAGATGATCGCGTATACCGTCACGTTTTATGGCCGAAATGTATGAAAACGCCACATAAAACATCACGGTATACGCGATCATATTAGCCCCACTGAGATTCTGATAGTAAGCCATGAATTTGATATCGACGATATACAAATCTAAGCAGCCAAATGAGAAAATGCAGAAACATTCTAAAACAATTATTCATTTAAAATTGGAAAGGATACCTCTGATTTGGTACAAACCATAAATGCATTATGTCTAGGCGTCATAAAAAATAGTAGGTATAGTTGGTACAAAACTGTAAGGCCAAGCGCTGTCAAATTATCGCAAGCAAAAATCTACCTTACAGTGAGAGCTCTAAGTCTAGTTTTGCTTGCGTTCGTTTGACAGAATTTAGCCTTAGAGTTGTGTCCGAACTATACTATAATTGTTTAGAGATAAGTTCAGAAGCGTTTGCGTGGTCTACCTAAACCTATGTCTGTGTTATGATATGTTTGCCAAGAACCAGCTACCGTGCTAACAACCATAATTACATAACGCCTTATTTCGTAGTTTGTATGGCTGTGCATCGTGGGAGGAACACTGAGACAAACATACCGTTTGAAATGGTAGTAGGTTTGCTTATTGGTGAAAGCAAACGAGTGATCTAATAATAGACTATACATTGATCATTGTCGCTCATACGGGGCAGGTTATTGAATAATCGCAAATGTTTTGTTGATGTGGTTTATAATGATGACATGGGTCCGATGGCAGGTTTGTTTCAACTTGGTGTTTCGGCTGAACTCGGATCTAGCACAACTTCGAGGTGACGCTATCGTCGAGCAACACAGGCTTTCGAACTTCGTCTAAGAATAAGTAATAGTAGAACTTCGTCGTTGCTCGAAGGTAGCTATAGTTATTCGCGCTAGGAAAGAAAGAACGTCTCCTATCAAGTCCTATGTGGCGAGCGCGCGCAAGCGGTATGCCAGGATTGGTTATAAAACATCAAATTTGTTAGACAGAGGGCCTATACCAAAGTGATCATCCTAGTAGAGTTTTTTCCTATTGTTCCCTAAAAACCCGGGTCTGCTATCACATACACATGTATAATCCCAAGATTTGGCGTAGGAACTAGTTTACGGAAGCGAATTTGACCATTAAACCAAGAGGGAAAACTAAACTGTTGGATGTTTTCCTTCAGCGAAAAGCCACCGTTAAATATCAAATGATATTTCGTACCTAAGTTTTTGAAAAACCCAGTGGTACGAGCTGGGATTCGAACCCGTGCCTTACCGCTTGGCTAAAGTGTACTGAGTGTCAGCAACAGAAATGACAATAGTATACTCCTTACATGTATTTGACGCCTGAGCCGAAGGCAAGGGCGATAAATATGCGATCTGAGACTTTCTTTATTACCAGCCGTGGTAAGTACAAACTTGATGCCTCTCCCTGGCCAGAAGTGGAATTTTCCGCGCGCAAAGCGTCCGGAATTTGCCGCTTTATGGCCAGGTGCGACATAAAAACTATAACCTACTTCTTATAACCTAGTTCCTAAAATTATAACCCTACTTAGGAAAGCAGCTCGCCGAGAATAACATTAGGTATAATGACATAAACAGCTTACTAACGGTTAAAGGTCCTTTAACTTAAAAAAGCTCATAAGTCTTTAATCCCTTTTGATAAACGATATCAAGAAATAATTCAATTTCCTGGCAATAAATGCAATGGGGAAACTCGGGTACCATTAATGATTGATGAGGCCGCGTACAAAAGAAATTATGGGTAGGAGCTCGTCGGATCAAATTTTTAATTTGGAATCATTTGATATTTTTTCCCTTCCCCTCGATTAACGTAATGAGTGCCTGAGTGCTGGGGTTATCGGGTGTCGGCCGTTAGTAGGGTTTTAATGTAATTAATATTTTATCGAGTATCTGTGGATTTTATGGAAATACACGTTTACCCGTTTATACCTACGTTTTATTTGTAGGTATGCTTTTGTAAAAGAAAATAGAGGCCACATGTATTTCGAACGTTACGCAGAAATTATACTTAAACTTAGTACCCATAGTACAAGCTTTGCTTAGTTTGGGACTAGGTTGATTTGTGTAAGATTGTCCACAAATATTTATTTTATTTATTTATTTTTATCAATTATTTGAATGTCCAATAATTTTAAATACAATAGAAAAATGTAGGTGGTCCTTGTTTTGTTTTGAGCAGTATATTATACCTATAATTATCCATATTATCCTCCTCCATATAATGTCCTCCTCCATTTTTTTTTCCATGATTTTCTGCCTTGTGTTGTATAATCGATATTAAGTTTTTTTTAGTTTAGTTTATATAAAATATAAAAATATATCTATCCGCGTAAACCTAAAATGTATTTAGTCCCTTTCGTGCTTTCTTTTAAATCACAAATAATATGTCAAAGTGACAGAAAGACTAATTTTAACTTTAAACGGGTTTTATGAACGTTTGTGAATAAAGTTGCGCTTAAGTAAATAGGTCAATATTCTATGTAGTTAAACAAACATGTCGAACTAATGTCTAACTTTGTATGACGACAGATTACATCACTTAGCACACGATAATGCTAATTAAGTTCTCAGAAGTTCTATTTTTATATCGGCGTAACCGATCCCGTAAAGATGCTCAATTAAACGTCAAAGCAATTTATCAAGTCTGTGGGCTGAGACGGCGTTCGCGCCGTGTTGGCCGAGCAAACATGAGATGGGGAACTGTCAAGTACGTATCTGCTCAATCGCGTAAATGCAAAAGCAACCTTGTTCTGTGCAGAATAAAGATTAGTTTTGATGACTACCATATGAAAAGATGCGAGTGCGAGATATTTGAATGTGGAAATAAATGAAATGCGCGGTTAGAGTGTCGCTCGGCCGGCCGCGGCAAACATTTGCGTTGTATTATCTTTGACGTGTGCTTGAGGAATGCTTGTGTCGTGTATGAAAAGGCAGCAGTAAGTGGGGGTTGATTAGGCATGGAAAAGTCCTTAAAATACTTACTAGAAGTCCCAACTTTACAATCGTATGTATTTATATATGAATGTTTTTCGTTCTCGTTATGATAGTTTGCTTTTCTTATTGCTTCCCATACCAAAGTCTTACTAACCCGTATCGCACTGTACAATCTGAGAGATCCAATTGTTATTATCGACCTAGACATGAGGTGGGCGTTCTCATTTAGGTCGCAATGTAGCTCTAACCGAGGATAGATACAAGATAAGGAATGCCCATTCCACTGGCCCAGGGCTACGGGAATGCAATCTAGGCAACAATCAAAATCATATTGAATTAGCTATTTGCTATAATAGGATCTTTGCCTAAAGGCAGGTGAGGGGTTAAAGGGTTAAAGATGGGGATATTATGATGATCTAGTTTGTGTGTGTGTTTAGTCCGACTGTTTAACTGTATTTAAGCACTACTTGCCTGGACTATATATTCGGGGATAGGTGAATATAACTATAACTTGGAGTTTCGCGAATTGTATATTTTTGGTTTAAATCCTCATGGCACAATAATTAAAAAAAAAAACAAAAACTAAATCCTTAAAAAACTCCATATAATTAAGTACCGAATCTGCTAAAAAAAATCTCAAAAGAACCGGTTGAGAAATGAGACATATAGAGAAAAACAGCCGAAAATCCAGGCACGTGAAATGCTAAAACGGATACAATTTAGGCAAAGACCTCTTAAAAGTAATGATTTTGACTCGAGATTTCGAAAATATTGACTGTGCGTAAGAGCATCTGCGTGGCAGTGGGCGGGGGGTTGCACGTAGAACCGATGGCCGTTGGGGCCGAAAGGTTCTCGGGTGGCGACCACGGACCGAAAGGCGCAGCGTGGGTAGACCCCCCACAAGGTGGACTGATGACCTGGTAAAGGTCGCGGGACTCCGCTGGATGCGGGTGGCGCGGGACCGGTCATTGTGGCACTCTTTGGGGGAGGCCTATGTCCAGCAGTGGACGTTTTTCGGCTGATATGATGATGATGATGAAGACCATCTGCATTTTTGAGTCAAGTCGAGTCTTGAGTTTTAAACGCGGTTTTGACTAGCTAGAACTGGCGTGTAATTTTAAATGAATTTCCATTAGTTTGTCGGTGCGGAGGCGGTACGATATGAGAAAACTGTCAAATGTCAGTGTCAACTGTCAGTCAACTCAGTACTACTTTTTACTGCGCCCCTACATTTAAATGACTGCTTCCTGACTGGCGCGGGATGCGCGGAAGCGGGACGATGCGAAGGCAGTACTGATCCGCTTCTGCGCATAATATGACTACTGCGCAAATGTTATACTGACAGTATTCTGTCAAGTGGGAATCTTTGCGACGTCAGTAAATTTACGTCAAAAAAGAAAATGACTCATATCGATCCCGCCCCGCCAAGTCAGTAAGTCGCCTTACATTGCAGGGTTTGATCGTATTCATCTTACCTCGGTAGCCAGGAGCCCCGCAATGTAATAAGACTTGTATATATTATTATGCAAGTTCTTGCCAATGTAAATCGGCCTTTAGCGTCACTTACTGAGCAACTACAAACATCCTAACTGTCACATATGTTTGGAAACTAATAAAGTACCTAACAGAAGGACGAATATGCAGATATGGGTGTGAAGATGGCTCTGGGATGCCCATCCTAGATCCTGATAATGGTCACGATTTTATATTTATATTTTATATCAATATTTGTATTATTTAAGGTATCTATGTTTATTCTCATAAAGTAACAGAACAAATTCCAAATAGCTCCAGTCATCATCATCATCATCATCATATCAGCCGAAAGACGTCTACTCTGCCCTCCTAACTTAAAGTGCAATAACTCGAGTTTTGGGTCAAATTGAGTTATGTACATATTCGGAATCAGAAAGAAAAGTTCTATATTTTGTTCTTAGACAGTTTTTACGTATCTTTTAGATTTGACACCTTTTTACTAAGTGAAAGTGCAATATCTAAGGAAGTGAATTTAGGTTTACTTATAAAGAACGTCATAACTCTACTTATGACTCGGTTGAAAAATATTTTAAGCGAAATTATGAACAATTCCTAACAATAACTGCAATAAGTATAGTTATCGCATTTATAATTGGTAGAATTCATTATTGGTTTATATTAATGTTCTAATTATAAACGCAATAACTTTAGTTATTGCGTTTTTGTTAAGGATTCTTATTATTCGTCCTTAATAGTATACTTGACTTTAAGGAAATAAGTAGAGTTATTGCGTTTATTCGTAGGAAGAGCAGGGAAATACAATTTGACTATACCAAACAAATTGCAAATGTTTTCAAGTTATTGCACTTATGCGTAGTAAAGCACCTAGTAACTGCGGGGCGAGGGGTACTGCCCTCCTAACTTAAAGTGCAATAACTCGAGTTTTGGGTCAAATTGAGTTATGTACTTACATGGTGGTCCCTTGTTTCGCAGACAGATATTTCATAAAATTTTGTTTCGCAGAAAATGTTTCATGTAATATTTGGTCCTTGTATTTTTACTTCGAATATTATTGTTACCATGACTATTTACTTGAATGAAAAATATTTCACAGAAACGCAATTCAAATAATGATATAAAATATTTTTTTATTAAATACACATATCAAATAGTAGAATTATGTTTGGTGTTTCCTTAGTTTCGCAGACAGAAATTTTAAAGGATTTCGTTTATTAGAAACTTATATAAAATAGTATTTGGTCCTTATATTTTTATTTCGAATATTTTTGTATCAACGCCTAATTTACTTCAATTAAACATATTTCACTGAGACGCAATGAATTTTAAAAAATCTATTTTTTTTAATCACACATTTAATCAGCTTATCAAATATTAGAATAATGTGTTTCACTAACATTGTTAGTTCGGTGTTTTCATTTAACCGAAATTGTTAAAAACGTGTCACAAGCAAAGCAAAATTCCTGCCTGAAAGTCCGTCTTATATCTACATCCAAACTATCGGGCGAGCGAGCGAAGCGAGCGAGCAAAACCGACTCTGTTAGGTTAGGTTCAGAAGACTAAGGCGGGAGCGAAGCGAAGCTTTAGTCTTCTGGTGTTAGGTTTTTTTTATGTGTCTTGAAAAATCGTAACTCGATAAAATGTTTTCCCTAGTTAACTAATTTAATATATTAACTATAATAATTTAAGTTATAGAAAATATCGAAATATTAATTTTCTTTGTAACAAAAAACTATGATAAAAATTTCCATCAAGTAAGTACTTTGCGAATTGATTATTCAATGAAATAATAATATGAGATTTATTTTTATGAGAAACAAAATTCTATAAACCTCCGGTCTTCGTAATAAGTTTAACTAAACTAAATAATATATATTAATAATTATTATTTGACTTGTAATTCTATGAACATGAATATCGAAATTTTAACAAATATTGGTATCAAAAATGTATGACTTGAATTTGTACAAAGTGACTATACGTTGTAATTATTATGTGAAATGATAATATATCAAAAATTTTCTTTGAAACAAAATTCTTTAAAAACATTTCTCTATAAAACAACGTACAACCAAAGAAAAGACACTGCATGAAATGTCAATAAGATATTGCACTTTTGTGTAGTAGTAATGAGATATTGCATTTTGATGTAGTAAGTATAGCCATGCTTACTACACAAAAACGCAATATCTTATTTTCCTAGCGATAACTGCAATAAGTAGTCTACTTATTGCAGTTATGCCTAGTAAATATATAATTTATACGTTAAGTTAACTAAACATAACCGCGCTTTCTGATTTTTAACTGTTTAAATAAATAGATTTATAAAAAATATGTACGTACAAATCAGCTTCATAATATTGTCTATATTTTAGTCAAAGTTTCAAGTCGATAGCATGCGTAATAATGGAGATACAAACAAAACAATATTTAAATTTTTGCGCGCCATTTTCTCGAAAGTAGCTTGAACCTAGTTATTGCACTTTTAGTTAGGAGGGCAGTACTGCTGGACATAGGCCTCCCCCAAAGAGTGCCACAATGACCGGTCTTGCGCCACCCGCATCCAGCGGACTCCCGCGACCTTTACCAGGTCATCAGTCCACCTATAGCTCCAGTATACCGTATTAAATTAGTAGGATTAGTAAATACAGCTATTACAATTTCATAGCCTAATCCAAACTACATGTTCCTAATAATGCAAACAAGCGTCGAAACTGAAATAGCCTCATTTCGCTTATCAAAGTTAACCAACCTGATGTTGGGATAATCCCACGCGTGTTTGTATTTCACAATTAATTTTCGGGTAGCATTTAACGAACCACCAAATTAGTTGCCGAATGATGCTCTAAAAAATTACATTGATTACCAAAAATACTAGATTCGCACCAAATTTTCAACTCCCTTTAAATGTAAAGTGCAACTCAAAGAAGTAACATGTCGATAACCTATTAAATTAAATTGTTACCAAATAAATTAGTCACTACCCAAAAATACTTAATGATCACCTAATTTCAAACACCAAATTTCATATAATTTACATCCAAATATTACAGGGCTGGTAATCCTATTAAAATTATTTACACCCAAATAATTCTTTCGATACCCAGAAATACTACATGATCACCAAATTTCACGCGGCAATTGTTTTTTAATGTCCGACGCGCAAAGCAGTTCCAATCTAGTCTAACCTCATTGCTAGCACACTGATGCGGTTTTCCATACGGTCCGTCTCGCTCGCACGTCGCACCGCGTGCGAGCAAGACAGCGCTTAATGATTTTAAGAAGTTGAAGTTTGAAATAAAAATAGCTATTTTTATTTCAAACTAGTGGACATTGGAACAGTATTGACGGATCTCCGCTGGCGCGGAGCTCCTATTTTGAGTTGTTTTGGCCCTTCGGGCCGATGCAAAACTAACATAACCTAAACCTACCTATACCTATTTCTACCTATTAATTTCCTTTAATTTTTCCATGAAAGTCTATCTATATTAATAAAGTAAACTCATTTGAGGACCTTTATCCATTTTCATAACAAACTAACAATTTAATAAATCAACAAAACTCATTTTCAAATAAAAGGTTTCAATCAAACGCGCTCACGTCAACGCATAAAAAAAAAAAAAAACTTCTTGTAGTTTGTAAACCATCAGCAATAGGTAGTTAGAATGAAACAGCAATAGGTACCTTTCACTCTAACGACATATCAATAGGTTTTATGCTTCAGACAATTCTTTGAGTGAGATAGCAGTATACGTGTATTTACATACTATACGTGTTATTATTTCACACAGCCACATTGCGCGTTGCTTTTTAAATTAATTTAGAATTTTACTTTCTAATTTATAACATTTTGGAAATGACTGAAATATTTATAGTGCTAAAAACAATTAATTTGTAACTGTTTACTAAAATGTAGCATGCGATGTGTATAATATTTGGATGTAATTCTAATGAAAAAAGGTGCATGAGATTAGGTGGTAGTTTAGTGTTTTTGGTGGTACTTGACATTTTTTTTGATGCGATTATAAATTTATAGGAACGCAATAAGTAAAATAGGTGCAAGGGCTGCAAAAATAGGTAGAAGTTTTTTGGTGACTCGGAATTGCTGATCGATAATTTTTTTTGAGTGTTCAACCTTATTTTAGGGTTCGAAAATTTGATGATATCAAAAGTTATTTAGGTGATCATTTTATTTGTTCCCTTAATTTTCATTGCGGTTATTTCTAAATTTTATCCCTAATATGTTACGATGGTAACGCATGGGAAAAACAAAAGTTGTTAACCTAGCAGTGGTAACAAATTGGAAAAGGAGACTAGCTGTTAAGGCGCTACACTGAGAAATTTGGAGACTTTGACACGCTGTCCTGCCCAGACTAGCAAACAGTAGGGGCTGATTTTCAGATATATGATTCTTGACTATATGATTGTGGTACTGACAATAGCGAAACATGATTGCTTAAAATTTTCTCGATAGAAAATAAATCCAAAGTTGAGTCTATATTTTCCTTTTTTTCCTCAGCCTACTAAAACAACGTATTATTAAAAGACACGATTAAGTTAATATGATGGTATTTTACCTCATCTAGGTACTGACAACAGGAAATTTAATAAACCTGCACACAGTCAGATATTTAACGAGATTTGACTAAAAAGCCATTCTCGGAGAGGGTTGCATCCCGTTTTGTCGTGAGCGAAAAACAAAGGGTGTCTCTTTCAATCGATATATCGCCTTAATCCAGTTGTTGTATCGACAGGGATAAAAGCAGAATTTCCAGCAGTTATCACAAAAAATTTGGATGACTTGTTACTATTGGTCTAAAATTGCAGTCGTCCAAAGGCTTACTTATCCTCTGAATCTTAGCTGTTACTAATGGTAACAAATTCTTGGTTACAGGCGGGACAACCCCTTTTCATTGATTGCCTTGAAACATTACGTTATCTCCGTTTATCGTCGATAAATTACGAGTACCTACTGTATTATCTGCATTATCGCATTCTTGATTGTTTCATATAGTCTGAGGATAATTGCAATTAGATAAAGGTTGTAAACTGTTGTAGTGTAAGATATTAATGTATATTGTACCTACAGTACGCGAAAGCAAAGACGATTAATGGTTTCAAGTTTCTTGTCCAGCCTCGTCTTTAGACTATTTATTACACTGTTACTAATCCTACTTATATTATAAATGCGAAAGTTAAGATGTTTTGTTAACTCAATCAGGCAAAAACGGCTGAATTGGCATAAAGATCGGTCAGATTTCGCACACTTAGGGTTTGTTTACGCTTAGCTGTATGAGAGCCCCTTTTAAAACATTTAAAAATAAGTTTTGACTATTTGTATGACTTTGGGCCGCCAACTGCTTGGCTGTAAATCTGTGTGACAGACGACAGACGGACGGACGGACGGACGCGTGAGTGGCATCAATAGGGTTCCGTTTTGACTACCACTTCTTATACCAACAATCATCCCTCTGTACACACTATGGTTGCAATAAATGATATGACTATGAAGGGCTAGAACAGGAAGTGGAAGATTACGCGGACGAAATCACGGGCAAAAGCTAACTAATTACATTGTCGCTAAGATAAATTAGAGTTAACAGCAGGGATCGGAACCGGTTTCCAAATACCGGTATTATTTTGTTCCTAAACCGGTTTGATTTCGTTCTTACATAATACCGGTTTATCAAAATACCTGTTAGTGAAAGAACGAATTATTTCGGTTATCAGTATTCTAGGAGAACGGAATTTTAACGTTCCGTGGAACTTTATTAAACCGGTTTAAAATGTCACGACTGTCACTTTCTCACTTTTGAAGGCGTTGTCGTCAGGTAATAACATCACCCGCGGGCCCCGCGGCGCGTGTGCTCTTATAATATTTAGATTAGAAGCTAATTTATATGATGCCGCCGGAACGGAAGACAGTCACTGGAACTTCCTAACGGAAAGTGCTACGGTAGTCGAGATTGGGCTCGTTTGTTGTGTTGTCTTGAGTACTTACCACTGGACCTGATGTCAAGGGTGTGATGACGCAGCCGGAAGAGAGTCACTGGAACTGCCTAACGGAAAGTGATAAAGTAGTCGAGTTTGGGCTTGTTTGTTTTGTTGTCTTGAGTACTTACCACTGGACCTGATGACGAGGGTCTGATGATGCAGCCGGAAGAGAGTCACTGGAACTGCCTAACGGAAAGTGATAAAGTAGTCGAGTTTGGGCTTGTTTGTTTTGTTGTCTTGAGTACTTACCACTGGACCTGATGTCGAGGGTCTGATGATGCAGCCGGAAGAGAGTCACTGGAACTGCCTAACGGAAAGTGATAAAGTAGTCGAGTTTGGGCTTGTTTGTTTTGTTGTCTTGAGTACTTACCACTGGACCTGATGTCGAGGGTCTGATGATGCAGCCGGAAGAGAGGCACTGGAACTACCTAACGGAAAGTAATAAAGTAGTCGAGTTTGGGCTTGTTTGTTTTGTTGTCTTGAGTACTTACCACTGGACCGATGTCGAGGGTCTGATGATGCAGCCGGAAGAGAGGCACTGGAACTGCCTAACGGAAAGTAATAAAGTAGTCGAGTTTGGGCTTGTTTGTTTTGTTTTCTTGAGTACTTACCACTGGACCGATGTCGAGGGTCTGATGATGCAGCCGGAAGAGAGGCACTGGAACTGCCTAACGGAAAGTAATAAAGTAGTCGAGTTTGGGCTTGTTTGTTTTGTTTTCTTGAGTACTTACCACTGGACCTGATGTTGAGGGTCTGATGATGCAACCGGAAGAGAGGCACTGGAACTGCCTAACGGAAAGTAATAAAGTAGTCGAGTTTGGGCTTGTTTGTTTTGTTGTCTTGAGTACTTACCACTGGACCGATGTTGAGGGTCTGATGATGCAACCGGAAGAGAGGCACTGGAACTGCCTAACGGAAAGTGATAAAGTAGTCGAGTTTGGGCTTGTTTGTTTTGTTGTCTTGAGTACTTACCACTGGACCTGATGTCGAGGGTCTGATGATGCAGCCGGAAGAGAGGCACTGGAACTGCCTAACGGAAAGTGATGAAGTAGTCGAGTTTGAGCTTGTTTGGTTTGTTGTCTTGAGTACTTACCACTAGAACTGATGTCGAGGGTTTGCTGATGCAGCCGGAAGACAGCCACTCGAACTGCCTAACGGAATGTGATAAAGTAGTCGAGTTTGGGCTTGTTTGATTTGTTATCTTGAGTACTTATCACTGGATTTGATGTTGAGGGTCTGATGATGCAGCCGGAAGAGAGGCACTGGAACTCCCTAACGGAAAGTGATGAAGTAGTCGAGTTTGAGCTTGTTTGGTTTGTTGTCTTGAGTACTTACCACTAGAACTGATGTCGAGGGTCTGCTGATGCAGCCGGAAGACAGCCACTCGAACTGCCTAACGGAATGTGATAAAGTAGTCGAGTTTGGGCTTGTTTGATTTGATATCTTGAGTACTTATCACTGGATTTGATGTTGAGGGTCTGATGATGCAGCCGGAAGAGAGCCACTGGAACTGCTAACAGAAAGTGATAAAGTAGTCGAGTATGGGCTTGTTTGTTTTGTTGTCTTTAGTACTTAGCACTAGACCTGATGTCGAGGATCTGATGATGCAGCCGGAAGAGAGCCACCGGAACTGCCAAACGGAAAGTGTTACGGTAGTCGAGTTTGGGCTTGTTTGTTTTGTTGTCTTGAGCACTTACCACTGGACCTGATGTTGAGGGTCTGATGATGCAACCGGAAGAGAGCCACTGGAACTGCCTAACGGTAAGTGATAAGTAGTCCGTTCCATCCGTTTGGCAGTTCCGGTGGCTCTCTTCCGGCTGCATCATCAGACCCTCGACATCAGGTCTATTGCTAATTACTCAAGACAACTAAACAAACAAGCCCAAACTCGACTACTTTATCACTTTCCGTTAGGCAGTTCCAGTGCCTTTCTTCCGGGTGCATCATCAGACCCTCGACATGAGATCTAGTGGTAAGTACCCAAGACAACAAAACAAACAAGCCCAAACACGAATACTTTGTCACTTTCCGTTAGGCAGTTCCAGTGCCTCTCTTCCGGCTGCATCATCAGACCCTCGACATCAGGTCCAGTGGTAAGTACCCAAGACAACAAAACAAACAAGCCCAAACTCGAATACTTTGTCACTTTCCGTTAGGCAGTTCCAGTGCCTTTCTTCCGGCTGCATCATCAGACCCTCGACATCAGATCTAGTGGTAAGTACTCAAGAAAACAAAACAAACAAGCCCAAACTCGACTAGTTAATCACTTTCTGTTAGACAGTTCCAGTGCCTCTCTTCCGGCTGCATCATCAGTCCCTCGACATCAGATCTAGTGGTAAGTACCCAAGACAACAAAACAAACAAGCCCAAACACGAATACTTTGTCACTTTCCGTTAGGCAGTTCCAGTGCCTCTCTTCCGGCTGCATCATCAGACCCTCGACATCAGGTCCAGTGGTAAGTACCCAAGACAACAAAACAAACAAGCCCAAACTCGAATACTTTGTCACTTTCCGTTAGGCAGTTCCAGTGCCTCTCTTCCGGCTGCATCATCAGACCCTCGACATCAGGTCCAGTGGTAAGTATTCAAAACAACAAAACAAACAAGCCCTAACTCGACTGCTTTATCACTTTCCGTTAGGCAGTTCCAGTGGCTCTCTTCCGGCTGCATCATCAGTCCGTCGACATCAGGTCCAGTGGTAAGTACCCAAGACAACAAAACAAACAAGCCCAAACTCGAATACTTTGTCACTTTCCGTTAGGCAGTTCCAGTGCCTTTCTTCCGGCTGCATCATCAGACCCTCGACATCAGATCTAGTGGTAAGTACTCAAGAAAATAAAACAAACAAGCCCAAACTCGACTAGTTAATCACTTTCTGTTAGACAGTTCCAGTGCCTCTCTTCCGGCTGCATCATCAGACCCTCGACATCAGATCTAGTGGTAAGTACCCAAGACAACAAAAAAAAAACAAGCCCAAACTCGAATACTTTGTCACTTTCCGTTAGGCAGTTCCAGTGCCTCTCTTCCGGCTGCATCATCAGACCCTTGACATCAGGTCCAGTGGTAAGTACTCAAGACAACAAAACAAACAAGCCTAAATTCGATTACTTTATCACTTTCCGTTAGGCAGTTCCAGTGCCTCTCTTCCGGCTGCATCATCAGACCCTCGACATCAGGTCCAGTGGTACGTACTCAAGACAACAAAACAAACAAGCCCTAACTCGACTTCTTTATCACTTTCCGTTAGGCAGTTCCAGACGCTCTCTTCCGGCTGCATCATCAGATCTTCGACATCAGGTCCAATGGTAAGTACTCAAGACAACAAAACAAACAAGCCCAAACTCGACTACTTATCACTTTCCGTTAGACAGTTCCAGTGCCTCTCTTCCGGCTGCATCATCAGACCCTCGATATCAGGTCTAGTGGTAAGAACTCAAGACAACAAAACAAACAAGCCCAATCTCGACTAGTTTATCACTTTCTGTTAGACAGTTCCAGTGCCTCTCTTCCGGCTGCATCAGCAGACCCTCGACTTCAGGTCTAGTGGTAAGTACCTAAGACAACAAAACAAACAAGCCCAAACTCGACTACTTTATCACTTTCTGTTAGACAGTTCCAGTGCCTCTCTTCCGGCTGCATCATCAGACCCTCAACATCAGGTCTAGTGGTAAGTACTCAAGACAACATGACCAACAAACCCAAACTCGACTACTTTATCACTTTCCGTTAGGCAGTTCCAGTGGCTCTCTTCTGGTTGCATCATCAGACCCTCGACATCAGGTCCATTGGTAATTACTCAAGACAACAAAACAAACAAGCCCAAACTCGACTACTTTATCACTTTCCGTTAGACAGTTCCAGTGCCTTTCTTCCGGCTGCATCATCAGACCCTCGATATCAGGTCTACTGGTAAGTACTCAAGACAACAAAACAAACAAGCCCAAACTCGACTATCGTAGCACTTTCCGTTAGGCAGTTCCAGTACCTCTCTTCCGACTGCATCATCAGACCCTCGACATCAGGTCCAGTGGTAAGTACTCAAGACAACAAAACAAATAAGCCCAAACTCGACTACCGTAGCACTGTCCTTTAGGCAGTTCCAGTGGCTCTCTTCCGGCAGCATCATCAGACCCTCGACATCAGGTCCATTGGTAAGTACTCAAGACAACAAAACAAACAAGCCCAAACTTGACTACTTTATCACTTTCCGTTAGGCAGTTCCAGTGCCTCTCTTCCGGCTGCAATATCAGACCCTCGACATCAGGTCCAGTGGTAAGCACTCAAGACAACAAAACGAACAAGCCCTAACTCGACTACTTTATCACTTTCCGTTAGACAGTTCCAGTGGCTCTCTTCCGGCTACATCATCAGACCCTCGACATCAGGTCTAGTGGTAAAATTTAATATAAAATTATAAATTAGCTTTTAAATAAATTGTAAGCGCACTCCCGCTGCGGATAATAGTAACCCTTGGCGGCCTCTGTCAAAAATTCGAGTTAAGACTGGTTGTCTCTGTCGAAAACCGGTTAATTTCGTTCCACGGAAACGAAATTGGGCCCAGAACAGTTCCTTCACTAACCGGTTTTGAGTGCCGAAAACCAGAAACAAGAACGAAACCACAAACGCTATTCATTTCGGTTTGGGGTCAATGGCCGAAACCGGTTTGAAAATAATACCGGTATCCGATCCCTGGTTAACAGCAAATAAGGTCGTTGACTGATATACAGTAGCTAGAATGATTATACGTAGCTGTAATAAGCAGCTAAAGGAAAAAAGGAAAATACGCAATAAGTGCTCTATCATCAATCATCCCAGTAGTAATTGACTCAAACTCGTTAACACCTCACTTATGGTACTATAATTCCGTCTATTTCTCTCATTAGCTATATGAAAGAGACAATTAGAGACATGCATTTCCTCATTTATCAAAAACTAACTATTGCAGACAATCGATAACAAAACAAGTTAAAAAATTAATGGATCGAAGCCACTTTTAAAGCAGGACCCGAGTGTTTAGTTTTCCTAGCATGCGTAACTGGGTATCATCGAAAATTATCATCATCATCATAGCGTTATCCCAGTAAGTACAGTTGCATCCTGAAACCCTCATCCGCCCGGGGTCCGCTACATAATCCCAAGATTTGGCGTAGGCACTAGTTTTTAAGGAAGCGACTGCCATCCGATTTTCCAACCTAAGGGGAAACTAGACCTTATTGGGCTGGGCTATTCTCAAGTAAGACTATAATTTGGTACTTACAGTAAAACCATTATAAAATAAACGCCCCTCTCCTGGTAGCCTTTGTTTCAATGTGCGAGTTTTGTGTGTATTGCCACAGAATAAGTAATTAGTACTAGAACGTAGGGATTGCGCCTTGCGCCTGTATGCTATTATGAATAACCAATTGTTTATCTTTAATTTCAGGTACGTAAACCGGATAACGAGCTATTGAGAGATATTGTAAGTAATATTAAGTACCTAGTCCCCTGACTGGTTTGAGCAGCGCTAACAACCTTTCATCCTAGTCCAGTAGGTATAACGACAATAAAAGACAAGAAAAGCACCTAGTATTTTTAAAGCGACATCCGTATGTATCTTCTTCTTCTTTTAAAAATTCCATCAAATTTATGATTATTTCGCCAATTAATACTTGTTCAGTGACGTTGTTCGGTAACGACGCCATGACAGTAGGCAACAAAGACAGTGTACGGTAGTGATTTCTGCTCGTCGTCGCTCCGGGCACGTGTGTTCACCAACGCGGCGACGACCAAAATTCTCCGTATTTATCGGTGCGGTATTTCTTGCCTGTGCTGTCAGTGTCAACTGTCAGTCAAGCCAGTGCAGATTAGATTCTCTTCGCCATCTTGGCCAGAGTCACATTGTTTATTTTTTGCTAAATAATATTATTCAATATTTCGTAGTCAATTTATCCCTTCACCCTGGCAGAGGCCCTTGACGCTGCCATTTCTCTTTTATAATGTATGTATGTATGTAAGCACTTTATTGTTTTTTTTTTATAATGATAGTGCAGATTATTTTTCTTCGCGCCTACTTTCAATGAGTGTCTCTGACTGGTGTCTCTGATTGCGCGGAAGCGGAGTGATGGTAAATATGAGGGAATGCAGCACTGCGGGCCTACCGCTAACCGAAAACGAAATATCTGCCTCTCTGTCGCACTTGCATATTGGAGCAACAGAGAGGGATTCTCGATTCGGGGTTCCCGGTAGGCCCCTTGAATGCAAACCGCACCGCCACCGCGCGATATATAAGCCTGTGACTCAAATCTCTAATGGTCGAAAATACACATTCAAAGTTTAAATAAACACCATCGATTACCGATAAGTACAAACGTAAACAATATGCATATTTGTTATCCCTATTATCATATCATGTCACCCACCCTGCATGACTATTTAATCAAACACACCAATAACTCAGCCCCGAACCTAAACTAACTCGTATTTTAAACATCACGTTTCTCACCTGGTGTTACGAACTAACGAATTACGAAATTCGATACTAAATGTGCCCATTTTATTGGCACATAATCATATTACACGCAAAGGCATGAATTGATAATATAACATTATTAAATCATATAATTGACATCCCTGATTTATTAAGTGTCCGCTAGTTGTGCGTTGTGTGGGAGTGAGGGTATCGGCATCTTATCTGCGACTGTCACCGCTTCGCTACCGTCGTCGCGTCGTGATACTGATACTTCGTCCAGATTACGAGACACGCTATTAAATACACGTTTTATGAGACCATTTTAATTCACAGACATTCCGATTACAGAGGATTAAACGTGTAACAGATTGAATTGGATTTTGATAACGCAGGGGTGTGAAAACTCGTTTCGGGCGCGATGAATTGAGTTAGGCAGCGTCAAGTGAATTGCGTGGCCAAGATGATTTTTTTTCCAATTCTGTCAAGTAGCTACCTGTATGTTGGCAAACTTACACCATAGTCTAAGGACGTTGGAGATACCACTATACCTAGCGTGATTGCGTTTAGCATTTGTCTCTTATTAGCTATAGTATTACGTAAGTGCGAGAAGGACGGCTGCTATATTCTAGTTTAGCCATGAATCACGAGCGTTGTGTACGTTTTGTTAATTAGAAGGTTCGCTGCTTTAACATAACATCAAGACGTAACTGACAAGTCCAGGTTCTCTAGTCTTGACAAAGTGTAGCTACGGGAGCTCTATCGACTGCTACACACCACTTGGAACAAAGCACCACACAACCACATATCTACACATAAAGCTATGAATTATATTATATACTATTCTGAGATATGAACTACATAACCAGAACGTTGCTATAAAATCCGTTCAGTAGTTTGGGAGCTCATAAAAATCAAACATTGACACAAGTTTTCACGCACATAATATACCTACTTATAAGGTAATATATAAATGTATTAGATATTACGATAATACTTAATCGAACGCTCTTGTTGGATTCCACATAGATTCCGTATGCCATTACAGTGTAAAACAGCACTTCACTACCATATCTCTCGTAAAATTGAATATTTATCCAACTAGGTAACTTTAGTATCCCTTGCAATATTTCCTGTTTGTGCTATCTAAACGTAAACCATCTCACATCCAGCAACATGAATACAAACTTAAATAGACATCAAAATGAGATTAAACTTAGAATGAACGGCGAATCCTATAAAACAAGCAGACGTTATCTCCGTCTCACTCTGATGTATCGCTTAACGCTAGCAGACAGCATTTCGTACTTAACAATATTTATTTCGGGATTGGGAGCAGTATTTTTACAGAGAATGTTCATATTAACTGGATACAATCCTGGGAGAATGGATGCGTAGGTCCCGGGGCAATCTCTTTAAGTGGCGTCCTCCAGAGACGGTGTCTTATCGCGCTTTATTAGTTATTTATTCGAGAAGGTCCCGCGAAGGCCTTCATGTAAATTGCATTGTTTACCCAACTATGCGCAGGTCAATGTGCCGTGAAGTTAATGGGATTCTAGATATTTAGGCCAGGCAATCCGCTTGAGAGGTAGGTCACAGGAGAATAACTATTAAGCTCATATTTGGAGAAACTCACTGGCTATTGGCTGAGCGTCTGATCCCAAGAAAAACTACTTTTTGTCTGGGCTGAAAGGTCAGATGACAGTTAATCTCCAATCAGACGCTCAGCCAAGCCTCTGTAGCCCAGAGCCATTGAGTTTCTCCGCAATATAGGGCTCGCAAACAAATTGACAAGCCCTTGACAATAGAAAAGATAATCGCGTTTAGATATTTTTTAGCAGTCTAATATTCAATAATTAGGATCGAATGTTAACTGTGATATAGACGCGTGAAACCGTGTGCCCTAGTAAGTAAATGTCAACATTAACACATCCATAAACAAAACACGGCGCTGCCGGATCGCAGCAATGTTTACTTTCTATTCCCTGCCGGTGTCGCCTAGTTTATGTCACGACACTATACAGCCCTCTTAATATTTGGGATGCGAAATATGGCACGTTGTGTAGACAAGAACGTTGATAAAAGAACGTAGAACGTATATCACAAACGTACGTACGCGTCATTTTATCCATACTTAATATGTCTGACGTCTGGTTACCTATTACGCTTAAACCGCTGAACCGATTTAGATGAAATTTGGTATGGAGATAGTTTGTGTCCCAAGAAAGGTCACATTTAATATACTTTTTTATCCCGGAAATAATCCCTTAAGGGGGTGCACATGGAAGGGTGATGAATGATTGAGAGATATCGATTATGGACGAAGTCGCGGGAATAAACTATTTTTTTATATAAAAGATTGACTACAGTGGTTAACCCCAGTTTCACCTGCACAAGTTACGACAGGCCTTAAAATGGTGCTCACTGGTTCAGTAATAGCCTTTCACTTGCTGTGAAGACACCTATCGTAATTATCGGGGAATCTGTACGACGGAAACGAATTCCAATCCCCTAAAGGTATCCATAGGAGATGTATACTGTGCTTTCGTGCAAACTGATCAAGCTTAACAATATTTATATTATGCGCCGAGAAGACGATCACCCGGTTAAAATCGCCGTTTAAATTGACACAGACAGACAGACAACCCTGAGGACTCCCAAAGCTACTTAACTAGAGGAGAAACCTCAAGAAACCGGCCACGTGCGAGTCGGATTTCGCACATTTAGGTTTCTGAACCAACCGCAAAATTAAGTTTAAAAACATTGAACCTGTGTGACAGAAGACGGACGGACGGACGCATGAGTTTCGTTCGGTTAGGACCTTTCGAGGTGGTTGGCTTTCTTTCAAGGTGGACTGATGACCTGGTAAAGGTCGCGGGAGTCCGCTGGATGCGGGTGGCGCAAGACCGGTCATTGTGGCACTCTTTGGGGGAGGCCTATGTCCAGCAGTGGACGTCTTTCGGCTGATATGATGATGATGATGATGATGAGGACCTTTCGGGTACGGAGCCCTAACTAGCTAAAGCTATGGGTACCAGCAAGTTATAATGATCGAGTTAGGAGCAAACACCTATTCAGAGGGCTGACCTCAAATGAAATGGGAATCGGCATGACAAAATGGCAAGAAAATTGGTTGTCTGTAGCTCTCAAGGTTACTGAGATTGTTTATTTATTTATAAGCTTTCTATCATAATCGGCTTTTTACGCTAAATCTAAGAAATCCAATTCAACGGTCTAGTTCACTCTGAAACCTATTTAATCTCTGGAATTAATACGATTGAACAATAATCTTGTTTGTCAAGCTAATGGATGATGATAAATATAAAACAACTTGAGCGTAGTGAAAAATAAAGTGACTGTACGTATTTTACAAGATTTTATTTAACTTGCAATTTCATGTTTGTTCGTGTGGAATCTTTGCAACTTAATTTTGAAGTGGATATTTTCATTTCATCCGATTGAGCTGAAATCTTGCAAATATACACGTTTAGATTGGATGACAACGCAATCATCATCATCATCATCATCAGCCTATCTACGTCCCACTGCTGGGCACAGGCCTCCTCTCATAGATGAGAGGGACAACGCAATATTATGGTATAATCGAGCTGATCTGATGATGGAATCAGAGAGGCCATAGCATCTCCTAAACGTTACAAGATATACTCGTCGTGTTTGGGTTCATTAGAACCGTCTCCACGAGTAGTTGACGACGGTGAAAAAAAGTACAGTCGGCAATAAAAGCTTGTACCAAAAATTTAAATTTTTACAGAAACTTATTAAAGTGGCATTCGTTGTCTGACGTGACCTGTCGTGAGGCGACAGAATGATATCGTTGTCAAACATTTAGCGCGGTTACCTACGCGCACGACGCAACTTAGGCTGGGTTGCACCAAACCGTCTGTAATCGTAAGCGGTGTTCGTCAAATCTGATTGTATGTAAAGTTTGGCAAGTTTCAATGAGATGACAGCTGCCGGCGCCATATTTGACGATGACCGGTCTGTGTTCGTACGTTGGTGCAACTGGCACTTAGTCTCCGTGACAGTACCTATGTCTGTCTGTATCGCACTTACAATAAGTAAACGCAGGGAGAAAACTAGACCCCGGTTAGGACTAGAAAGGTTTCCTCACAATGTTTTCCTTCAATCTAATTGTAATATACGTCTTTTTTTTGACAAAATGGTGCGGTGGTACGTGTCAGGGGCTGATCCCACGACCTCTAGGCACAGTGACGTATAGAATAAGGATATGACTTGTAAAACATGACGAAATTACGTGTTTTGAGAATACAAAGCTGTTTTTTACGGCGGGTTTTATATTACAAGTTACCAAAATGGCCAATTAGTCAGTTCCTTCTTTCAAAATAATTATTGTACAGTCGACCAAAAAAGTGGTCTACCACTCTTCGTTTTGGACTTTATTATATATTATGTGTATCTTTAGTCGTCCGTATGTCTGTTACGACGTGTTACATCGTTATCTCGATTGTATTTGTATGTTTATGTAGGTTTATATATCTATGTATCTATGTAAGTGTATGATTTTTCTTATGATTCAGTTGTTTATACTGCTTAATATCTTTGTGTCGCCTACTCATGTCAAATTTCTGTCGTGTCTCCACCACCCAAAGGTTGTCTGGAAGAGATCGCTTTTTAGCGATAAGACCGCCTGTTGTCTACCATCAACATGTTTAGTTTTAAGCCCAACTTCTATGTAATTTTTGGTGAACAATAAAGAATATTTGTATTGTATTGTATTGTATGTGTACGTTAAAGTCCAAAAGTGGTAGAACACTCTCTTTGCTGACTGTACCTAAGCCTGAGTTTGTTTTAACTTATCTAACACCAAATATTAACAAAGTGTAAAGGTTTCAATATTGTTTGGCATTCCTTTGTACATAACTTGCAAGTTACAAAGGCTTAAATAACTTCCCTCCAATTCCGCGATACCTGAACCTTTGCAAGTTTCAAATGATGTTTATTCCGGACCTTATTCTTAGCACGTGACGGGCATGCTTGTTGTTCATAACTGCTATCTCCTCACCATCACAACTCCACCGTTGATTGGAAACAGAACTTTATTCCACTGATACTAAGTTTACTTTTCAATACAAAAAACGGGTGAGATACGATTTTACGAAACTAAACTAATATTATTAGTATTATTACTTGCCAGCGAAACGCCAACGTGAGTTTTCTTAACTTTAGGTGCGGGTAGAAATTAGCGAATGCTACCTTATAATGATCGTAGTAGAGTCGAGTTTTGAGTAGCCGTTTCCGGCCAGGTCGGGTATCAATGGATGCAACTTTATACACTGACACGTTCATATTTAGTCACCTTTATCTCGAAGGCACGAATGGTAACAATTCCGGTTTGGTACAGTCAAGTTCGTAAATATGTGTACAGTGCCTACAGCCCTACAGTCAACCAATTTGATTTTGGTCCACTTTGTACCTTGACTCTAGCGGTTTTCCTATATTATAGATTTGACAAGATACGAAGTGGCTAAGAAATCAAATTGGTTTACCGTACGTTAAGTTCCCGAAGGATCAAACATATTCGAGCACCCTTAGGTATGCTCTAAACAAGAAAGTCGTGTCCACATATTTGTTAAGAGCCCACATATGCACTTTTGTCGATGTTTATCGACCTAGATCTCAACATCTATAGAGATTAAATATCGGTCCTTTCAGTATATTAATCTTGAACTATTTTTCTCCAGTCTGCTGAAAGTGAAAACACGATTTACAAAAAAATTCTCGATACTTTTTTTTTTCGATGTTTTTGATTGAATCTTTAAATCCCTCCCGTCTTTAACAATGCTTTTGGTTTAATAGTTGTAAAATGATAAATTCTCAAACCTGAGAAAAAAGATTATCCTTATAAATGTACACGTTTAGAATAAACATAAATATTTACGAAAAATACGCACTGAGCTTCCGTAGAGAGCGGGATGGTTAATTGAAAACTCACGCGTGTTAGAGTGGGACTTTTGCAATGGCATCTACGCCTGTAGGTACCTGGAAATAGTAATAGGTTGTCAACACTATTGTAAATATCATGTAGAATTGTAGACATTAATAGAATAGAATAGAATATTTATTTAAAATCCTTAAGTAGGTATAAAATTAATTTGGCATCATTAATTTTGCTTGCTTTTTAATTGCTAGTTATCAATCAATAAAACTTCTCATACTTATCATTATTATAAAACATAAACTTATCTACATTAACATCAACTTCTAAGTAACATTCGTTACTATCAGCAAATGATTAAATACCTGAATCGCATAATTCCACAGATTGGAATCTTTTATCGGAATAGAAGCAGGAAATTTTTATCCGGTGTTCCGGTAAATCACACTTAAACGACGAGGAGGGATTTCCCGCGTCCGGGTGTCGTATGACGACGTAAATTTCAAGGATATTAAACGGATAGTCCTGTAAGAGTTGCAGACATTTATGTAAGTTTGCACATATATGATACATGACATGATGCTGATAGACAAACGTACGAGCTGACTGATGAGCAGATTAAGCCTATCATAATCATCGGACATTTTCATTAACGAAAATATGATTTAAGAGTATTAGTGTTTTGGATTCAGAGATGCCGAAAGAATTGATAATATCAATAAAATGATACGATGACTCTATTAAAACTTAAGATATTTAGAGAGCCATTTTTTTAGGGTTCCGTACCAAAAAGGTAAAAAAGGAACCCTTATGGTCTCACTTTGTCTGTCTGTCTGTCTGTCACATCGTTAAATATCTCAAGAACTACTTATGCTATCGATTTGAAATTTAGAATAGTTATAAATAAGGGTAACCCAAATACATGGAAGATGGTTTTTTTAAATATTTTATTTTATTTTCTGTGAATAATGACAGATAAACGGGGGTTCAAAATTTTAAAGTCTGGAAACTATGTCAAGTGGGGTATCATATGAAAGGGCTTGACTTGTACATCCTGAAACAATTTTAAGTTTTTTTTTTCGTTGGGAAAATTTTGATTTACGAGGGAAAATGTAAAAAAAAAAACCATTCCCCCCTTATCTCCGAAGTTTACGAAGAAAAAAAATTGAAATGATTACACAACATTAATATACATGTATATTTTACAGGAGAAATATAGCCATAGCCCTATCTAGTTTTTCTTTTTTTTAATCATCAAAAAACTCTTCTATACTAAGTTTGTAATTTAATCACCTTTGTATATATTTTTGTTTTATATTTAAATTTACAAAATTACGTTGAAAATACCTTCTTTAAATAAAAAAACAATTATTGAAATCGGTTGATGTGATAAAGAATTATCCTTGAAAAACCAACATACGTACTAAGTTATTCAGTCGCGCAAATTAGTAACACAATGCGCCGATAGATGGTGTTGTCATGTTTTTTAAAGATTGTTCCTGAATTAATGGGGTCGGGACGGGTACACAACTACATATACAAGAACTGTGTACGGAACCCTCGGTGCGCGAGTCGGACTCGCACTTGACCGGTTTTCTTTTATTGTGTGTACTAGAATTTATACGGAAGATAACTGGTTTTGTTGCAATTAGTTCTGTTCTAGATGGGAACGTTGAGAAATATCAAGACACGTAAATTTTCTGCAAAATAAACAACTTACTTACCAACTTTATACAAAAAGCCCAAATATGTGAGCGTTTATAAACTCATAACGGACCTTAAGGCGCAGGGTAGGGCAAGGCCTTCCCCATACAAACTTTGTGCAGGTTTTATTCGTCGGTTTTGGCACTAACAAATATAATTTTTTTTTTGGTTGTAAATATTAGATATGCGAAGATCGTGATGTGAAAATTTTCAAATATTTCAAAAAAAATCAAAATTCAAAAAAAAAAAAAAATTAATAAAAAAAAAATTACATCACGAAATAGCTATGAGAAAAATAAGCAGACAGACCAAAAATCATAACTTTAATGCAAACACAAACGAAGTAAATCCTGCACAAAGTTTGTATGGAGAGAGCTTACCCTACCCCTCCTCTTAAGCAGTGTCCATAGACCGGTGCCACACCCAAGGGGCTTGTAAGACCGATATATACGAGAGCGACAACCAACAGAGGTAGAACGTAGAACAGTGGATAGCACAGACGCTTGTCAAATCCTTGTTTGGACAAATCCTTGATGTGTCAAATCCTTATTTCGTTAGGTGCTAGTTTTGTCCAATCGTAGGCTCGTCAATTCCTTGTATTGTCAAGTTCTTGGTTCGTGTCGTGATGCACTTGTTCTGTCAGATGCTTGTTTTGTCCGATTCTAGTTACGTTCAAACCTAGCTTCGTCGGATCCTTGTTTCGTCAAATCATTGTTTGGTCTAATGCTTATTGAGTCAAATCCAGGTTAAGCGTCGATCGTGTTTTGTTATTTTTTCATGTACTTGTAAGGAGAAAAGTAGTTATCGGCAAATCCATACTAATCCATATACTTCCATCCATACTTTAATACTTTAATTACTTTAATAATACTTTAATATTATAAATGCGAAAGTGTGTCTGTCTGTCTGGTCTGTCTGCCCTGCCTGCCTGTCTGTCTGTCTGTCTGTCTGTCTGTCTGTCTGTTACCTCTTCACGCTTAAACCGCTGAAGCGATTTAGATGAAATTTGGTATGGAGATAGTTTGAGACCCGGGGAAGGACATAGGATACTTTTTATCCTAGAAATTATCCCTCAAACTGATAAATTCGGGGGTGGAAGTTGAATCTATGAATTAAAAAATGGATCCATGTTAGGTATTTAGAATGCCCACGAAAATACGTCTCGCTAAAACCAGTGTAAGCCTGACCTTCGAAAATGCTCATAGTTTTCACGAATCTCCGGTTTAAGATACAATTGGGACGTATGGTGAGGTAAGTCTAGACAGTTGTAAATGTTACGATATTATTTGACGTTTGACATGTCAGAGACGTGTGTCAATATACAGATCATAGATATAATATAAACTCTGTAGTTATAGATGCGCCAACGAGCGACCGGCGCTATGTCTTTCTCATACTTGCTAATTTTCATACAAAATTTGTACTACGCAATTTGGCCGGTTTGCATGTCCAATGTATTGCATACGGAAGTTTGCATTTTGCCTATAACCCGACCATGAAAAAATTGAAAAAATGTTCGGTCGGTGATGGGACAAAACATGCCACTCTTTTCTATTTCCTCTTATACGAATCGCAATAAGACTATCTTTCTCTAGCAAAGCGTGTCAGCCCCTTGGTCAGTATACAGATGCTATTCGTTTAAGGTGGTTCGCTTAGGTTACCCAAAGCTTAAATGGCACTAGATGGCACCACTTTTGCAAATTGAACCCTCTCTGAGCTAAATAGTAGAGCAAATAGAGGTCACAAGCGTGTGCAGTAATATTTTACTATTTGATTGTACTGACGCTTGATTTAATTACGTTTTGACATAATAATCTTTCGACGAAAAAAGAATTTTACTGGATAAGCTTTAGACCAAACAATGATTTGACGAAACAAGGATCCGACGAAGCTAGGTTTGAACGTAACTAGAATCGGACAAAACAAGCGTCTGACAGAACAAGTGCATCACGAACCAAGAACTTGACAATACAAGGAATTGACGAGCCTACGATTGGACAAAATTAGCACCTAACGAAATAAGGATTTGACACATCAAGGATTTGTCCAAACAAGGATTTGACAAGCGTCTGTGCTATCCTTCGAACAGTGCGCTGCGCTATCCTTCGAACAGTGCGCTGCGCTGGTGTCTGAACTTCTGAAGATAAAAGAAGAACGCCTGTAGGAGATCATACTATCACGCGAGGTTTTTTGGGCCACTTTTAGACCCCCCCTTGGTGAGGTTTTAGACGACTCCCCCTCCCCACACGAAACCTCACGTGTATTTTTTTAATTTATCACCACAAGCAATTTTTTTAGTAAATGAAGTATTATCAGTTGATATTATGCTTATTTTGGTAGGTTTATGCGTGCGTACGATAACGTGATTGTGTAATTTTAAGAAAATGCTACATGAGTAGATATCATTTCTCGGTATTATAGGTGCAGTAAAAAAATACACGTGAGGTTTCCTTGGACCCCCAACGTGATCAGTAGTGAGGTTTTCGTAACCCCTTCCCCCCCTTTGGAACCTTGCGTGATTTCTGAATGAGCCCCATGTGACAGGATTCAAAAACGTTGCTAACATTTTATTAATTTGAGCTATCGCTCCTCAGCCTGACTAACAATTGAACGTCGCGTCGTAGCTTTGGGAGCTCTGGTGACCTCACTCACCAATAGGAACTCAAGACAACCTGCGTAGGAAAGGTTACTTATTTCGAAGGTACGAAAAAACCTAAGGAAATTTTCCTAGGATTTTCTTTTTTGCCGGGTAGGCAGGCAGTAGGTATACCTAAGTTTCCATAAAAATAATTGGATTTTGAAATTTATTGTTTAAACGGTAAAATATCTATTTGAATGAATTACTTAGGCGACTTCCTGATTTGTCGGTGCGGAGGCGGTACGATATGAGAAAACTGTCAAATGCCAGTGTCAACTGTCAGTCAACTCAGTTCTACTTTTTACTGCGCCCCTACATTTAAATGAGTGCTTCCTGACTGGCGCGGGATGCGCAGAAGCGGGACGATGCGAACTGCGAAGGCAGTACTGGTCCGCTTCTGCGCATAATATTGCTACTGCGGAAAAATAATACTGACAGTATTCTGTCAAGTGGGAATTTTTGCGACGTCAGTATGTTTACGTCAAAGAAGAAAATGTCACATACCGATCCCGCGCCGCAAAGTCAGGAAGTCGCCTTATATGAAACTCAGCTATTGAGTCTGCACTAGTGTTACGATGTATTACGTCATTGTAGGTGTGGAACAATGAAATCTGATTTTCCGCGAAAACATAGCCCATGTCAGTAGGATCGCGTAAAAAAGTAACTCAGCTCTGTTCGTCGAGTAAGTTATTCCATAAACTAATCTAGTTAATCGCAAAAACCCTTTATATAATCCGTTTTTTTACCGAAATAGCGAATCAAATAAATTAGTAGAATCACGTAAAAAGCGCAGTTTACTCGTAAGTTCTAAAAATCAATTTTTCGCAAAACCCTTAGTTTTTCGCGTACAAGTACATCACACTAACATAATTATACCTAGTGTGTACTGACCCTACTTTTTGTACATATTCTAAAATCTCCAATGCATTAGAACTCCAAAAGTCTGCTACTTACAAGCAGGTACTACCTACTTGTACGTAAATATCTACAGCTTAAAAAACAGCCGTTTTAAAGCAAACCAAAGAATCCTTAAACATACTTCGTTAAATTCCTTAAGAAAACAGAAGTTTCCGGGGCTTCCGGTGACGGACTGAGTCGAGAACAGTTCGGGAGGGACCCGTAAATGAAATTGAATGTTGTAAACACTGACTAGGAATCCGTAAAAACGTTGACGAAACTTGCTTTTCAGTTTTCTAAAGGTAAACGAGGTTTAAGAGACCGACTGTTACTTGCCTTTACTTATGTTGTTAATGTTCTGTAGTTTGTCATTTTATTTAGGTGTGCTCATTAATTGACATTATTCAATGTATTGACAATCACAATAGACGTTTTTAAATTGACATTAATGTACTTAATTTATAATGAAGGATTGTTTATGTAATAAATGAAATCTAAATTTACTATTTTTGTCAATACAGTCTTTACATTTGTCAATATAAGAAGAAGAAGAAGAAGAATAAATACATTTATTTGGTGTAAATAAAGAATAGTACATTACTTGACAAGGGCGGTAAAACAAAGAATGTCTCAGATCGCTGGTATTTGACGCCCGAGCCGAAGGCAAGGGCGATAAATATGCGATCGGAGGCTTTCTTTTATACCGCCCGTGTTAAGTACAAAATTTTATGTCACCCCCTGGCCAGGAAGTGGGATTTCCCGCGCGCGGAGCGTGCGGTAATTGCCGCATTATGGCCAGGTGTGACATAAATACAATAATAAAATAGTAGCTACTGAACGGAGTGGGGATACACCGAAAAGGTTGCCACTCAGCATATGCCACGAATGATATGTCACGTCATGACGCTGATTTTCAGGAAGACCAAAAAATAAATATATACTACTTAACCTAATTATTCTATTCTAATATTATTCTTCTAATTATACTATTAATTACCTACTAATATTATTATTGTCAATTTAAGTTTGGAACATCATCATTTATTTATTACCTTTTTCTACATTGCACACACAACACAGTTTTTCATGCTGGCATTTTACGTTACGGTACCCAGCTATCATTATCACCAGTTAGTTCTTCATAAATACGATATTTTAAAGTCTATAAATTCGGTATAGTACCTACCAATCAACATGCGTGGTCTAACGAGCCCCGAAACGCGTCCAATCGTGAGTTGAGCCGTCTAATTGATCGACAAACACTACACGACCACTTTCCTTCGTAATGCTTTGTAACTACGAACGTGATGCAACACTTAAATGGAGGAAGTTGTTTGTTTTCTGCCACATGTGTTGTATTATTATTTTGTGATTGTGGATTTATAGGCCGTGCCCAATTGACAATATTTCATAATTTCCAAAAGTCTTAATTCGAAAACCATTTCGGTAAAAACGTGTGAAGTACACAAAAAACATTTTTTTAGATTTTTTTCTCCGTTAATTTTGGAAAAAATCGCAAATTACTGTAAACCGAAAGTTGACGTCATCTTCCTCGCTGTCTTCAGGGAGACCTTATAGTACAGAGTACAGATAATCGCTGCTCTGGAGTGGCTCTGGATTCTTGTTGGGAAGATGACGTCATATTTTACTTACGCCATTTTGGAATGACCTACTTTTCAACGTGTTTTTTTTTGTATGAAATAATGAGTTAAATTGAAAAAGAAAAAATACGGGTGGCTTAAATTTTTACCTATTTTCTAACTAGTTCATAAAATAAAGTAGTTAACAATATGAAATGTTGTCAATTAAGCGATATGAGTGCGCGGGTGGGTTGTATTCTTACAATCATTACGCAATACTTTGTGTCTATTTTATTTATTACTCTGTCTGAAAACGGTTTTAAGGGATTCGAAGAAAATTCATTAAATTTACTTTAAAAAAAAAACTGGTTTTCTACAATGCAAAGGCCAGTCTCCCATGTAGGTACAAATGTATAGTACGCTCCGCAAAATACAAACAATTATTTACTATACCACTAATAAACATAGTACCTACCTGTGTCCCTTTCTTTCATTAAAGTCTAACGTTAACAAAATAATATTTTATCATCAAGGCCAGAATAAAGAAAATGTAGCTTCATGTGCAAAGAGGTTCTCAAAGTATCTTTTCCCTCATGTATACAATAAAATCGTAAAAATATGCGACATAAGGCACAGCAGTGTTACTGAGGCCCAAAGCCTCCTCCGTAAACTCCTCCTAACATGGAACTACGATATGTCAGAGGAAATTGTGAGAGTGCAACAACTGTAATCGGTGCTAAAGTCGAATATCTTCTGAACTCCAAAAGGATATATATATATTTTTCCTGAGTTACCTTTCATACTATGCTCGCGCACGCATGATTATAGCCACGATTGGATTTAAAGCACGCACACTCAGACATGATCACACACTCACTCACACACACACATACACACACTCACACACTCACACACACGCGCACGCATAACTATATATATATATATTTATATAAACTAATTAGTTGTTAATACAAACTCATTACCTTGTTTTACCTAAGTTTTTGAAGCTGTAAGATAATTTATAATTTTAAGCCGCATCATACTGAAATTTATTATCATTGAGCCTGAAACCCACGACACAGGCTTGCCTAGTGTGGGTGTCATTGTATCTACTTGTATGGTCTTTGCTATTTTCGGTAAATAAATATATATATTTTTTTTTGATGTACCTAAACGTAGCCCTTAATCTAGTTTTAACAGCTCAGGGCCAAACGCAGTTAACTGTACATCAAATCTAATAATCTTTCAGCCCCTGTATGATGCGACGATCGTCACATTATGTTTTTAGGGTTCCGTACCCAAAGGGTAAAACGGGACCCTATTGCTAAGACTCCGCTGTCCGTCCGTCTGTCTGTCTGTCTGTCCGTCTGTCACCAGGCTGTATCTCATAAACCGTGATTATTTCTGTTGCCGCTATGACACAACAACAAATGCTAAAAAGTAGAATAAAATAAATATTTTAGGGTGGCCACGGCGTGCAGCGGCCCGTAGCCTGCGGCGTCTTTATGGTGTGTTCGAGAATGTTCGACAGGCCGCTGCACGCCGCGGGTGGCGGTTCAGAATGACCAAGGCCTAAGTATTGGCCAGCATGGCAACGGGCAACAAATGCATCACTTCACTATAATCAATACGTCAAGTGAAGTGTAAGACCGCCTGGGAATGGTTCGGCGGTAACCGTGGCGGCTTACGTCACGGTCTCATTACCGGTGAGCACGTCCTAACAAGCCTATTGGTGCGACGTGTCGTCAGCTTTTTTACGGCAAGACTTTAGGGACCGTCATGTAGGCAAATGGTTGCTACATACTGTTTTATTGATGGTTCCCGTTCAAGGTCTCTACACTTTCAACGAAGAAGTGTCTTGCGAAGTATGTTATATCAGTTTTTACAGAAATTAATTACCATCGTTTCCCTGTTAACTGTTAGTTGCTCAATGCTCAGATAATGGGTTGATAGAGCACAGTTATATTTTTAGAAGTAAAACCCACTTAGTGCCTAGGTTCTACTAAATGGCTAGCCCCTTCATTCATTAACGTGCAGCATACCTTTGTAAGCTAAATAAACACAATTTTGATTTACTTAATAACATAATAACCTACTTTGTCAATATAATAAGATTGCTGTGCCCAAGCAGGGTTCATGTTTCTTCAACATGATTTAGCAATAAATGAATTGATAATAGATACCAGATATACGTAATATATGTCGCGCTATAATGTTATCTATAATATTGTGACTGCCGGAGTTATTTTTCATGATCTACAATAACAGTCTCAACTATATAAACAATTCAGCTACTAAAACAGCTGACTTTGATTGACTGTTTAAGCTTGTTTGTAAAGATATTGTCAAAAAGAGTGATATAAAGTTAAATAACTAACTACACATTATGTTTATCTATTAGTATAATTAAAATACTGATCGCTATATGCATTCAGTGGGATAAATACCCTGACTTATCCAAAGACAGTGTAATTTGTAGAATGCTTGTGGGATAGGCATGCTCACGCCTCATATTTATCCATTAACTTATCCACTATCTAGCCTGATATCGGCGCGTGTAGAACACTAAATTACACTCCTTATCTTCTCGGGCGCGCTCAAGGACTCGAATTCAGCATTACGGGAGTGGTAATCAGTATTAGCCTGTGAATCGCGATACGAATAGCTATTCGTGAACCGGTAAATTCACAGGTTTTAGCTGCATAAGGCATTGCTGCTTCAAGTACTTACGAGAATACCTTTGAATAAGTTTGTATGTACTAGGACGATATGTAAAATTTTCACATTCTAATCTAAACCCACACCCGAGTCATTTCTGGTGCAAAGGTGCTCGAAACGACGAAGTAACAAAGGTTGCCGCGTTGGACTACAATGGACAACTTTTGCATCAAGAATGTCCCGAAGCGGGGGTCAAGCCTCCTGTCTCCCAACCTCACTTATTTATAAATATTTTAGCCTCCGCGGGTTATTAGATTAGCAAATTTAGCTTATTGCTTGGCCGCGCTTAGTAACATGGATAATAATGCCTCTAGGCAGTTGAAAATACTCGTAATACGGCTTCTTACTTCTACTCAAATTTTTACGAAGTCGAAATCAGATCCGCTGAACACTAAGTTGCTGCCGAATTCTCGAATTTCGTTCACAACGAAATATAATTTAGGATTTATGGTTTAAATAGCGTCCAGGTAAAATCATGTTACGCCACGGCACGTCTTGTTTACGTGACCAATTTAAATATATTGCGTTGGTTCAATTTCTTTATGAACACCAAAGTTCAAGAGAAATACTCGAGTTGAATGTTGAGCAGGCCTTGAGGATGATTTGAGTGATTTATCATTGTTTAAATGACGTCCCTAATTGTCTTGTCCTTTCCGCGTAATTTGGTATGACCTAATTTGACGTGTCACAGTGGTCACAAGTTTCTGTAACTAGCCCGTAAATTATTGGTACAGAGATCAAATTGGTATTACGAATAAAAAAAACGTTAAGAAAAGGCAGGAATCATAGCTTTTTTTATAATACAAATGCCGCAAAACAAGACTAAGGCCTGCCTGATGGCTAAGCTGAGCTGTGCCCACACTCGACAGTTAGAGACAATTTGAATTGAACTAGAGACAGTGCATCCTTTGGAGTTGCGAGTGTATAGGCTGCGGTGTCCGCTTACCATCAGGTAGACCGTACGCTTGTTTGTCACTGTCGTTGTATAAAAAAATGTCTGAAGAGTCGGCAACGGGCACGTGACTTCTTTGGAGTTGCGCGGCTAATAGGCTGTTGTGTCTGCTTACCATCAAAAGGACCGTATGCTTGTTTGCCACCGTCAACGTTTAAAATTGCAATTCTCTCATTGTGGTCACAGTACATCCTCGGAATCTCTGGCCAACTGGCTATCCTACTCCCCACTGTCTTGCAATCTCAGGATACCGAACGCGAACAGCCACCGAACGGTTAAATTAGGGTTTGCAGAATATTCCCGAAAGTCCCGGCACTACCAGCATTTTACAAGCCCGGGATTGAAAACCCTTGGCGCATTTACCAAGGAGCTCGCGCTACTACCGACCTCTGTATATAAAGTTAAATTTTTGTACTGTTTGTATTGTTACATACATCATCAATGAGTACTACTAGGTGTAGTATTGTGTAAACATGAGAGTATCTTATCGTTGTCATAAACCAATATAGTGAGTCATTCAAATATTATAAAATATTTGCAGATCCATTTTCGGTCTTACTACAAAGGAATATAATACAAAATTGTAGACATTTATTTCACAGCAACCGTATTTAATACTAACAGATGACGTGTCTTTCTTTACTAACGTGTATTGAACACCCATTTAAAGAACAATTGGCATTAACAAGTACGTTATTGATAAAATTAGTGTGAGTGTGATTTCCGATTGGTTGATAATATAGTACATTACTTACCAAGGGCGATAAAACAAAGAATGTCTCAGTTCGCAGGTATTTTACGCCCGAGCCGAAGGCAAGGGCGATAAATATGCGATCTGAGGCTTTCTTTATTATCGGCTGTGGTAAGTACAAAATTTTATGTCACTCCCTGGCCAGGAAGTGGGTATAATGGCCACTTTATGGCCAGGTGTGACATAAAATAACTTACATAACCACTATATTCGTCAGAAACTGCTTTGGAAGAATAATTGTATAAATTCTTATGAGAATAAAGAATCTTTAAACCGAAAATGTGTTTAATTAAGTTAGGTACTAACATGTTGCGAAATAGTCAGCCACAAAGTTGAAACCCTAACCTAACTGTCTAAGACATTCCTCGTATTATTTTATTACTAGAAATAGAACACTAAATTCAATGACATGCTAATAGAATCATAATATTGTACGCCATATAATGGCTGATTGTGAAGAACTATCGAACGATTGTCACCTTTATTATTACTCACATTCATACAATAAATTATTTGTATTTTGTAAGCAAATATTTATAAATAACTATGCCTTAAAAACGATTTTCTTAACTAATTTAATGTACAATAAAATTCTATCAAATATTTAATTTTGTACCTATAAGTTTTGTTGCCATCTGTACCTATACTATTTCCACAGACATCAACGACTCTAATCTCATGTCATAACACTAAAAACATGGATTATATATTTACTACTAAAAAACAAAGAGTAAGAACTCGCCATAACATTCCTTAACTCTTCCCTTAAATTGGTATTTAATTGTATTTCTATAAAATTGTATGTAGGTATATATATATATATTTTTTAAGAACATCATCTAAAATCATTTATGTAGGTATAATGTTTTATGCTTATATTATGTATGTTTAATAATATATATTTTTGATTAAGGGCCCGCATGTTATTAGTTAAAATCCATATTTTGGTTTGCCACCTACTCATTTATATATGTATTATTAATTTTGCATTATCTCCTCTCGCAAAGGTTGCCTAGGGAAGAGATCGCTCTTTAGCGATAAACCCGCCTGTTGCTCATCTCTTCTTTAAGCATAATGTTTTATACTTCTCTTTTTGAGGTGTACAATAATAGTACATTACTTAACAAGGGCGGTAAAACAAAGAATGTGTCAGATCGCAGGTATTTGAATATACGATCTGAGGCTTTCTTTATTACCGCCCGTGTTAAGTACAAAATTTTATGTCACCCCCTGGCCAGTAAGTGGGATTTCCCGCGCGCGGAGCGTTCCGGTAATTGCCGCTTTATGACTACGTGTGACATAATATAGTTTATGCAACTGGTACATAATGAGGGGCATTAAAACACGAGTGTGTTTTATGAAACGAGCCGAAGGCGAGTTTCATAATAAGGTCACACGAGTGTTTTAATGCCTAATTATGTACAGTTGCATACATTACTTTATCTACACACATATTATAATTACTCTAAGATGGGTTCAGAAACCGTAGTAAATAAATACAATAATTGTGTTAATACAACCTTTTTTGCACGGTTGCGGAAATATCGAAATCAGAACTGGCAACAGATACCTGAATGTTATTTTAAAAAGTAAAGAGTCCTTATTCTGATGTGATCATGTCGTTCTAGCTCAAATTTCGTGCGATATATACTAAAAAAACATCGAGCTGACATTTCGCATCGACTGAATTTGAATTTTCAGTGATACTAGAATAGGGACATGTCAACTTTGACATTTAAATTTTGACAGTTTTGTTTGACGTAATATTTTAACATCATATATGAGATTAAAATGAAATATTTTATTACTGCTGTAGCCTTAGCCACAGATAAGAAAATTGCCATAAATTCATTGAATGTTGAAATGAGAGTCATTTTCTACGGTTTCCGAACGCATATTAGAGGATTTATGATATGTGTGTAGATAAAGTGTTTTTATATTGTAGAAAACGGTAGTGATGGGAACAGAGGTGTTTCTGAGAAACGGACAGCTTAATTCCGAAACGACTGTATTAATCTCAATTTCTCTCCAACAGGACCCTGATGAAGAGCTGAAAAAACAACTGCCAGTCGTGCCAAAATGCTGCGCCAGCGGCCAAAATCTCACGTTCACGCTAGAAGACGGCAAGCCGCGGTCGGTGTGCGCGCGCAGCAGCCTCACCTTCCAGCCGATCTTCCACAAGGCTAACGAGTCGCATATCTGGAGCTACGACAGCAATGTCTTTGAGACCATCGTTGGCAACCCCTGCGTCTACGACAGGTCTTTGTGAACATGTAACTGAACTTTTCGAAGTCTTGACTTGCATTATAACCCCCTCATCCATAAAATTTCAGTGAACTAAAATGTGTTCTGTCCCTTACTCACAAACATACATTGAAAGTGACAAATAAAGACAAGCAATTTTTTGCGAAATATAGGTTTGATGCATGATTATGAATAACGAATCCCGGATCATTGAAGGAGTTGTAGCTGAGGAGATCAAAATGTCGTCAAGATAATCCATAAGCAAAATCAAATCCACGCAAGAGCATAAATCTCGGTCATAAATCTTTGGAATGTTTGAGCTGCATTACGAAGTCCAAACGTCATGAACGGAAATTCGAACATACCAAAAGGCATTGTTATGCTAGTTTTAGGAATATCCAGTCCATAAACGCGTATTTAATTACAGAGTCTTGCATCGAAAATCACGTTGCTTCACATCTTTGGACTACATATTACACGGATATTGTCATCTGAGGTTTTTTATACGACGGTGGTAAAAAACATACGGTGAATCTTAGCCACCAGGCAGAGGTGGTAAGCAAACACCGTTGTCTAAGATTTACAAGCGCGTAAGCGCCTTTGGTGATTTGAGGAATCTTTGTGTTGGCAGCTAATATGCAGGTCTCCCACTCTTTAATACAGAGTATCCCCTGGAGCTCTAAAAATTCTAAGAAAAAGCGAACTCTTGCTAGGTACATCTCGCTCGCATTTTGATCGAGAGACATGGCATAAAAAAAGGTGTTTGTCTGGAATCTCAGATGGTAACGTTCGTGCTATGTTATAATGCGTGTTTTGTTGGCTAACAAATGTTGTTCATCTTCCCATTTTTGTATTAACGTATGTCGCAACATATTATAACGCCTGACAAACTTCCTTTCCCATCATTCACATTATAAACAGTATAATCTGTCAAACTGTGTCAGTATTACGGCTTCGTATGGGTAGCTATGCACAAGAACTTTTCCCCGCATAGGTACTTACTTGATTCGATCTCATGGGGAAAACTTCCAAATATCCCGATGGAAACATCATTAGCTAACAAAACGCAGTTATATCAGAGATAGGCAATAAAAACGCCATATTTAGAGGATTTATGTTATAATTGTTGTGTTTTTTGCAGATATAAATTGGAGCCAGACAAAATCAGCGAAGATGAATTTTATTTACTGGTGAACGGTTCCTTGTTCGTACCATTTAGCAAGCCTCCTTTATTGAGTACGAAGGACTTTTGTATGGAGACGTTTTGGAACGAATCCGATCCGGCAGCGGCGGGCGTAACGCTGCCGCTCGTGTGTTTCTCACAGCCTGTGGAGACGGCGCAAACTTCCACCACCCTCGTACTTTATGCTATAGGTGAGTTGATAGTTGATTGTAAATAGGGTTTGCAGTGACGAGTACGGCTTGTTTTAAAAGTCCTGGAAATCCCGGGACTGCTAAATCTACGAGTAAATGTTAATTATGCTCAAAGGTCTTTAAAGTTTTTCAACCTTTCTATTTTGGTAATGGTAATCCTTACTTGTTAAGTCTTATAAGAATAAGAATTTAACAATTCGTTATTTCTGTTATTTTTAAAGAAACCAGAGCTTTACTCCTACATGGTGTATTTTCATAACATTTAGGCCTACGCTATTTCTACCCACGATGATAAAAAAACTGTTCCGAGTTATTTTTATCATCGGCATATCTGCAGTTGAAATCTCAAAATAACACAGACTTGATAAAATGCTTACCGTAATTAACAATATTTTAGGTATATTATATCAGTAATTATGCAGTTAACTCTGTGGGGCTAGCATAACATGCATCTCGTCTCTACTCGCGCGCGAGATAGGCTACCTGTCACTGTCTGATTAATGCTGTCAAAAAGTGACAGGTAGCTTATCTCGCGCGCGAGTAGATGCGGAATGCATGTTGTGCTAGAGGGGCTGAAGTCAGAAATTAAGACAAATATGTACCTATATAATAATCAGCTTAAACTTTGTTTCATGCTCACAATTTGAAAGACTTCATGCCATATAATGAATATTACCTACTCTACAACTGAACAGAAGCTTATACTTTCTGCAAATTAAGTACATGGCATGTCAGTGTTTTTTAAAACTCCAAAAAGACACGTTACTGCGTGCACGTGGTGTCCGTACCTATTTTAATTTTCGATGGAATCCTTTCCACAGAAGGATTAACACTATTTAATTTTCAGGTTTAATAATATCCGTGCCGTTTCTCCTGGCAACGGCGTGTGTGTACACGTTTATAACCGAGCTTCGGGACACGCATGGCAAGGCGCTGGCATGCCATTCGACGTGTCTGGCAGTGGCGTTCTCGTGCCTCGCTGCCACTCAGCTGGCTGGCCATGCGTTCCCTATCACTGCCTGCACAATAATGGGTATTTTTTTTAAAGTGTATTTTTGTACTATGATTATCAGTGATGTAATTGATAACTTGCCAGAAATTGATTGTATTTTTATGTACAAAATACCTTTTTTTTGTTTAAATAGCATTTGTTTGAAGGAAAACCTCGTTATGAAATCTTTAAATTGTACTTCAAGGTCTATTTTTCCCTAAAGGGGTAGGAAAGTCAAATGGCATTCGCTTTTTAAAACTAGCGCCTACGCTAAAGTCAATAAACTAAAACTACCACCGGTTCGGAAAAAAATTAAACCTCTGCCACGAGAACCGGCGTAATAAAGATTCGGCGAGGTTATCGTTTTTGCATAACATCCTTTTTCGGTTTTCAAATCAAAACAGCCATATAAATAAATAAAATGGATGCAAATGAACATTGTTATTTGAGTTGTTAATAAGTATTATTTTGTTTCAGCGTACCTCATCCAGTTTTCATTCGTTTCCTGTTTTTTCTGGTTAAACGTTATGAGCTTCGATATTTTTCTAAATGTTAGGTAAGTGATATTTGTATATACCTATGTATAATTTTAGTATACTCCGTATGTTTGATTATAATTAGAGTAGTGGGTGGTAGTGGATTGTGTTGATACAATGATAGATACATGTACTAGGGCTTCATGTATCGGTACCGGATTCTTTGAAAAATCCCGGGCTTCCCGGAAATTATATTACTTAGTAACAACTCTGTTTGTAGGATACTACAGAAAGAAATCGCTCAAGAAGGGGCGCTGGTTATCCCTCACCTAATTAGATTGAGCGGGTAAACATTTATTACAAGTCAAAATACAATTTTCTTTCTAAAGTAAATTTAATAGCCCAGTGCTTTATGAAAACTCGCTAGGTATAGGTAGGTATATTATTTAAATCTTAATTCATACCAAGTTCGAAAATTGTGTCAAACAATTGCAATTAGTGTTAAAATTCGCCTTATTAAAACTAGTGCCTACGTCAAATCTTGGGATTAGGTAGCCGACCCCAGGTATCCTTCAGGATGTAACTGTACTGGGATAACGCTAGGAGGATGTTAAAATTCAATTCAATTCAATTCATTTATTGCTAAGTCATGTTGTTTACATGGTGTAATTCGCCTTATATTACGCATGCTTGAAAACGTAATCACACTAAGGTTTAACATTTATAAAACCAAATTTAAACTTTCTTGAGACATGCTATAACTATATTTTACTAAATGTTTAAAACTTACGTATTAATTGTCACTCCGGGCTACATGTTCACACAAAACCTTCAGCGCGGAGCTGAGTTGTTATTCACAAATAGACTCGTCTTCACCTGTCACCTCTCCTCTTACCTGTTTTTATGTAGTACCTGTCAAAAGGTGACAAACGACATTTGACAATTTTCCATATAAACGCGGGTGAGGGCTAAGGTGCCGGTTTGGACGAGTCGGTTTGTGAATCGTATAGCTGATCCCTGCCCCCGCCCTGTAAAGCGGGTATTACACTGTCCTGAATTCAGAATCCTGACTAGTAGAGGGGAGTTGAAGCATCTCGCTCTAACGTATAGGTCCGAACCCTTCTTAGTGTCCTGAATTCAGGACAGTGTAATACACACCATGGACACAGACGCATTCATCCTGGGGCCCGATTTTTGAGTGTCGAACGCTCGACTTTTCATTCGACATCTGTCAAAACATCATAGTTTTTTGACAGATCTCGAGTAAAAAGTCGAGCGTTCGACACTCAAAAATCGGCCCCCTGGCCCCTATTTCACCAACTTGACAATTGTCATCTCACAATGACAATTCCAAGTACACTTCTGAGTCGTCACGTAAAGATGGTCGTTGGATAGCATCGATACTTTTACCAGCCCGGCAATGTGGTTTAAGTACATGTGGAATTGTCAATGTCAGGTGACAATTGTCGAGTTAGTGAAATAAGGGCCTGAACTCCCGAGGAGTTCGAAACAATTGTCAATTTTAACAGTTTATAACCAATCTTATTCCAATCCTTGTCCAGACGCTACCTAAACTCGTCGGTGAGCAGAAGAAGTATGCGCCGTCGTTTCGCCTGGTACTGCGGGTACGCTGTACTGCTGCCAGTCATCCTTCTGGTGGTGACCATCAGCATGGAGCTGTCGCCAGCCGTGCCCAGCACCTACCTCAAGCCCAACTTCGGGGTTAAGGGCTGCTGGTTCAAAAGTAAGAGATTTTAGTTGGTAACTAGAGATGGGCCGACTATGGATTTTACCGGCTAGATGACTAATCGGTGCCGAGGTGGCCGACTAACTGCGCTAGAAATGTGGCCGATACTCGGCTTTCTCGAATAGTTAGCGACTAATCGGTACATCTCTATTGGTAACGTTACTTCTTGTCGGCTCTTGGTGCTGATTTCAAGAATAAGAAATCTTGTCGAGCCTTTGTTCCCTCACACTCAGCTACGGAATCAAGTGCATCTGGTTTGAGAATAAGAATAACATTGATTGCTAGGTTATACCTATGTACTAGCTGAACCTGGGTAGCTGCTGATGCTAAAGAAGCCCTTTAATCTTACTGGTGATGGCGGTCTTACATCGTTGGTATATTCACCTCAAAACTTCAAAGCCTTTATTTGTTACCATAGCATTACTCAGACTCACCAAGTTTTGTAGTACTCGTATCTTGGGGTCAAGAATATAAAACTGCATTCCTAAACATAATAAAATTGTCTACCTAATAAACGAAAGAAAAATATGCATATTGTGAAGTATTGTTATGAGTATATTGGCATTTTTATAGGTCTCGGAAAAATTGGTAAGGCGTTTTGTTTATAAATAACACATGCATCGCTATTTTTAGCTTTATCCCAATTCTCAAAATGTAATAAATTAATGAAACATTATACTTAACCATTAGTGTAACTTCTTTACATAAAATTAAGTATATACTTTCAACATGTCTGTATGAATACTTTGCAGGCAGTTTTGCACTATTTTTGGAGCGGCCGTGTAGATGGCACTTTTTAAAACATGCCTGTTTTTGAACTTCACTGTCCAATCGCATTGAAACAAAATAATCGGTTTGAAATTCACAAAAATTACTAAGTACTAACTTATTAAATAACGGGAACAAATAAATTGATCACCTAAATAACTTTTGATATCATCAAATTTACGAACCCTAAAATAAGGTTGAACACTCAAAAAATTTTATCGATCAGCAATTCCGAGTCACCAAAAAAATTCTACCTATTTTTGCAGCACTTACACCTATTTTACTTATTGCGTTCCTATAAATTTATAATCGCATCAAAAAAATTGTCAAGTACCACCAAAAACACTAAACTACCACCTAATCTCATGCACCTTTTTTCATTAGAATTACATCCAAATATTATACACATCGCATGCTACATTTTAGTAAACAGTTACAAATTAATTGTTTTTAGCACTATAAATATTTTAGTCATTTCCAAAATGTTATAAATTAGAAAGAAAAAATCTAAATTAATTTAAAAAGCAACGCGCAATGTGGCTGGGTGAAATAATAACACGTATACTGCTATCTCACTCAATCAAATACAAAGATTTGTCTTAAGCATAAAACCTATTGATATGTCGTTAGAGTGAAAGGTACCTATTGCTGTTTCATTCTAACTACCTATTGCTCATGGTTTACAAACTGCAAGAAGTTTTATTATTAATTTTTTAATGGGTTGACGTGAGCGCGTTTGATTGAAATCTTTTATTTGAATATGAGTTATGTTGATTTATTAAATTGTTAGTTTGTTATGAAAATGGATAAAGGTCCTCAAATTAGTTTACTTTATTAATTTAGATAGACTTTCATGGAAAAATTAAAGGAAGTTAATAGGTAGAAATAGGTATAGGTAGGTTTAGGTTATGTTAGTTTTGCATCGGCCCGAAGGGCCAAAAGAACTCAAAATAGGAGCTCCGCGCCAGCGGAGATCCGTCAATACTGTTCCAATGTCAACTAGTTTGAAATAAAAATAGATGTCATAGAAAAATACTAAGACTACCTAGGCAAATTGACGATTATCAGCGAATAGAGTAGAGGCAAAAACATCTGAGAACAAATAGCTGTATGCGACCAGTAAGGAAAGCACTGTTGAAAATATATTAAATTAAATTATGTTATGTACGTGCCTCATTAAAGCTACAGAAATTTTGAAGGTTCTATAAAATAAAATCATTTAGCGCTGTCTTGCTCGCACGCGGTGCGACGTGCGAGCGAGACGGATCGTATGGAAAACCGCATCAGTGTGCTGGCAATGAGGTTAGACTAGATTGGAACTGCTTTGCGCGACGGGCGTTAAAAAACAATTGCCGCGTGAAATTTGGTGATCATGTAGTATTTCTGGGTATCGAAAGAATTATTTGGGTGTAAATAATTTTAATAGGATTACGAGCCCTGTAATATTTGGATGTAAATTATATGAAATTTGGTGTTTGAAATTAGGTGATCATTAAGTATTTTTGGGTAGTGACTAATTTATTTGGTAACAATTTAATTTAATAGGTTATCGACATGTTACTTCTTTGAGTTGCACTTTATATTTAAAAGGAGTTGCAAATTTGGTGCGAATCTAGTATTATTGGTAATCAATGTAATTTTTTAGAGCATCATTCGGCAACTTATTTGGTGGTTCGTTAAATGCTACCCTTAAATAACACTGCATGCTACACACGTCTGTCGCGTTTTGAATGAACTGGTACACAACAGGCGTGACAGAAGATGCTTTTGGGTCGTTTAGCTTTAGTAGCAACATGGGGGTGACGGCACAGAATAATCCACTGATTCTTGGCTTGCATTCATCACAGGCATGTTGCTGCCCTGTATTGACTCGACGATTCGTTGCTAGATATATATCCTGACATGTTTGCCCCTGTGCTAGATGCTGGCCGCTCTTGGCTACTATATTCAATGAATAAAGAAACTGACGAGGCAGGCATAAGAGGGGAGATGTTAAAGCGTAGCGGACGGGTAGTGGTCGGCGGGTCCCTGCCTCCCGCCTAGTCTTTCTGCGGTCTCAACTGGGGAGGTACCTCCGCCTTGCAGAAGACCACAGCCATGATAACATTATTTACTATACAAGTATGTAGTGTTGTGTTCCTGGAGGTGAGCAAGGTTGCCAGAGCTTCCGAGGATGCACTGTGTTGAGAGCGAGGGATCTTTCGTCACTTCTGCTGTCAACACAGTGAATCCTCAAATTTCATAAACGGCATCGCGCACGTGATTGAGGTGTCCGCTTACCATCAGGTGGACCATACGCTTGTTTGCCGTTCTGACCGTTCCTTTTTCCGCAGCGGACCAAGCAGCGCTGCCGTACTTCTACGGCCCAGTGGCGGCCATCTTGCTCAGCAACCTCGTCATCTTCGTGCTCACGTCGCGAGCCTTCGCCAAGCACTATGACAAGCTGAAGGATATCACGCGTGAGTTTACATTATTGTTAAAAAATATATAAAAGTCATCAAGGATTTTGCTCGTCGCCACGTTGGTGAACACACGTGCCCGGAGCGACGAAAAGCGGAATCCACTACCGTACACTGTCTTTGTTGCCTACTGTCATGGCGTCGTTACCGAACAACGTATTTGATAACGTGGTTGGCGAAATCATCATAAATTTGATGGAAAGCCATTTTTTTAAAGAAGTGAAAAGTCGTCAAATATGATAAAAGTACGGACACTCGGCCTGCATGAACATTTCTACAGACCCTACAAATTCAGAGAGTCTTATGCAATTTACTCATCATCTTCGTCATCATTATATCAGTCGAAGACGTCCACTATTGGACATAGGCCTCCCCACTCACCACAAAGAATGCCACAATTACTGGTCCTGCGCGACCCGCATTCAGAGGACTCCAGCGACCTACTAAAAATACAATTTACTATTTCATAGTTATTGAATTGTAGTTTCAAAACTAAGAAAATATCCGTATAAGGTCGCCATTTCATCCATGGTCGAAATCCGGCAATAACATGCATCACCTTAGTCATTTGGGTTTATTTATGTATTAACACGTACGTTCACCGTATTGAATAAAAGTGACGTAAATCTTTGTCATGGATGACTAACACGATAATGCTAGAAATACCTAAATTGTTAGACTTGCTTAATGCTTTTGCTGTGTAAAATTGTGCAAATAAAGATGAGTACAGTTACGATACCGTTAATCTGATTTAAGTAAATAAATGATTGTTTTCGTGAATTCGTGTTACGATAAGTGCAGGTACCTAATAAGTAAGTATGTACCTACTTATCTATGGTTACTTATTGGCTAATATTAGTCTTGAATATAATGTTTCAACTTGGATTTCTATCAATCTATTTTTTGGATCTTTCGTTAAAAGATCGTAGTGTAGTAACTAATATTCTGATAATGATATAAGTGTTATCATTATCGACGGTGACCCCTAGTTTGGTGTTCATAAAAGTGCTAATTGTTTTTTTTTTTCACTGTTTTTATCTGCAATCGGCTATTTAGCCGTAATCAGATTGTATGTCTTGTTACAGTTGTTTTGAGAGGTATTCCATTAAATACTCTCCCTCCAGACTTGGAGTTTCCGGTCTAGAATCTCTGGTCTAGCTGCAATATCTGCCATCTTTTCAGCCTTGTTGTTGTATTGTCAGTGTCGTTAACCAGGTCCCTGGCGAGTTCATTTGTGTGCAACGTGCTAACATAAATTACTAGGATTGCTACATGCTAGGATTGCTAGGCTTTAGGTGTTTACCGTACGTAAATGTGACCCTATACGCATAGTTAAATAGAGTAACAAAACTGAACGTCAATGTTTCGTAACACAACGGGCCTGGTTAAATAGGGTAGCAAAACTGAACGTCAATGTTTCGTAACACAACGGGCCTGGTTAAATAGGGTAACAAAACTGAGCGTCAGTGTTTCGTAACACAACGGGCATGGTTAAATAGGGTAACAACAATGTACGTCAATGTTTCGTAACAAAATGGACATGTGACTCAAACATCACTTGAGTTAACTTCATGCAGAGGCTTCGGGCAGAGGTCGCCGTGCGTTGAACGTACACCATCAAGGGACGACAATCAGTCAAGTTGCAAGTACTACATTTCTGGGATTCCAGATCGACCAAGGACTTACGTGGGAGGTGCAAATCAACGCAGTATGCGGGAAGCTAAGCAGGGCATGTTTTGCGCTCTCAAGGGTAAGCCAAACCCTGGAGCGCCAGGCAGTGCGGTCTTGCTACTTCGCAAGCATACAGGCAATTATGCAATACGGCCTGGAGCTCTGGGGGCAAGCTGCCGAATGGCAACGCGTTTTTCGGTTGCAAAAGCGCGCTGTGCGCGCACTGGCGCCAAGCGGGACGAGAGCGCCAGACCGCATTTTATCGCGCTCGGAATCATGACACTGTCATCACTGCTCATATTTCAAGTAGCCGTATATGCTAGGGAAAATATAGCATTATATGGACGGCGAGGTGACGGATCTGCTTGGGTCACTCGAAACGCTCATAAATTAAGTACTATTTCCCATAAGCTCACAAAGACAGCGAAGACAATCCATGTCGCTGGTCCTATCTTTTACAACAAGCTACCAGACAGCATCACGGAAGCTAACAGTCTCCCGTCTTTTAAAATTAGATTAAAAAAATGGCTAATAAATCAATGTTTCTATACTATTAAAGAATTTTTAGAATATAAAATATGTAATGATGAAAATAGCAATAATATATAATGTAATGTTCTAATAATGTAATGTAATTTTCCAATGTAATGAATAATCGAATTAATATAATCTATAATGAATGTACAATTGACTTGTAATACCTATTATTACCAATAAATTATGTCTATGTCTATGTCTATGTCTATGTCTATGTCTATGTCTTTAGTTAATTTATTCAGTCTCATAATAAATTTTGATTGGGACTAAATAACCTATATTAAGATAACACAGGTAAATAGTAATTAGTAATAATACAATTTGTTACTAATCCATTAAAGATCGACTAGGGTCTGAAATAAACGAATATTTTAAACCTGCCTATTGAAAGTGAAAGTTTCAACTTTCCATTTATTAGGGTTCCGTACCCGAAGGGTCTCTTACTGACACTCACGCGTCTGTCCGTCGTCTGTCACACATGTTTACAGGCAAACGGTTGGAGCTACAGTCTTAAAATTTTCACAGTATTAGCATTTTGGTGGCCCAAATAGTCATACAAATATTCAAACTTATTTTCAAATGTTTTAAGGGGGCTCCCGGATACCTACAGCTAAAGAGGGCGCGAAAACAAACCAATTTTTTTTTGGTTGGTTATGAACCCTAAATTTGCGAAGACCGACTAGCACTTGGCCGAGTTTTTAATAGACATGAATGTTTGTATAGCCCTGGACATGGCGCACTCGGACTTCAGCACAACAGATGACTGGGTCCGGCTGGGCACGGTGCTGGGACAGCCGCTGCCGGCGCCCGAGCGCTCGCCCGCGCGCGACCCCGGCAGCTTCTCGCAGCGGTTAAAGAAGTATAGGAAAATGTGAGTCACTTTATAAGCGTACGGCCTCAGTGGATGGGGTGCAGCGGCCATATAAAACAAATGTGATCCAGTGAAGCCGTACACTAAGTCACCCTTTTATACCATGGTAGTACACTGTTAGCTATGGATAACCAAACTGTTGTGTATGGACGTCTGCAACTCAGAAGGAGCAACGCCCAAGGCATAGGATAATTACTTATATACTAATTTGAGGCTCCGCTGTGTGGAGTGCAAGAGCACTCTCCATTTGTCTAACTTTGTGTCCACCGGATTCTATGGTCTATGATTTAGTCGCAAATATGATCCTGGGAATAAATATGTTAATGACTGGTTTTTCTGGCAGATTCCGCACATGCTGCCTGCTCTCCTTCATCATGGGTCTCTCCTGGGTGCTGGAGGTAGTGTCGTGGGCGGCGGGCGCGGGCTCCAGCTCCGTCTCGGTGTGGTCGGTGTTCGACCTCATCAACGCGCTGCAGGGCGTCGTCATCTTCGCCATCTTCGTGCTGCAGCAGCCAGTCCGCTCCTATGTCAAGGTAACAGCATATCAATGTTCTCATCATCATCACGTCAGATGAAAGACGTCCACTGCTGGACATAGGCCTCACCCAAAGAGTGCCACAATGACTGGTCCTGCGCAACCCGCATCCAGCTAACTCCTGCGACGGCCTTTACCAGGTCATCAGTACACCTTGTGTATGGTGTGAAATCATTTATTTTGACCGAATTTCTATTAAAATGTTATTAATTTTGAACCTTATTATTTGAAGAGTAAAGTAGCTTCTTGATCTAATCACTTTGATGGAAGTCAGCTAACCCATATATGTAATTACAAAATTTGTGATCATGTATGATTTGAAGCACCGTAGCCATATTTGGTAGACCGCAGATAATATGACGTATAGTGATGATTTTTCTTACTATCGATTTATAGTTCTTAGTTTCTTACGCAGAAACTACCTTGTTTAAAGGACACAAACTTCAAAAAAAGTATGCTTTTAGTGATTTGTTTAAAAGATTAATCAAGTTTTACGCACGCGTAGCTACATGGACAGAAACAGAAAAAGAAAGGATAAACAGGGATAGGTAAACCACACACATTGACACACACCTTGGGGCGTGACTACATTTACCTACCCTACTGATGTTGTTTTAAAATAAATACCTATACTATTTAGAGGTATGCCCTTATGTAAGGTAATGTAAGTTGAAGCAGTCAGAATTCGGTCAGAACGTTTCACAATTAATTAAAATCTGAGTCGGTAAATATTAATTTTTAAATGGTCATACTATAATACTTATCAATTTATGAGACTTGAAGATGCTACGATAGCGCAAAAATACGATAACCTCCAACGCAACCGTGTCATAAGTATGCAATTATTGAATGGTTTGTACCGTTCACACTTCGTTAATTATGCCAGGAATTACAGTTTAGTGGCAATTATGTCGTTAAATTACTGATTGTAAAACGCTGCAACAATTAAACGTATCCTATTCAATGCATTCATTGGTTTTTCGTTCGTGGAATCTCTTAACGCTAATAAGCCATTCTAGGTTCATAGAATTGTTAATACCGGTAGCATGGTAATTCCAAAGACATTGATAATGAAATAAAGTACGTTTGAAATAATTACAGCCTTTAGTTGAATAGATTTTGCTAGAAAATGACGTTAGTTTACCTACTATAAAATTGATAAAAAAATGTTACTTTAGCCACCTAGTAACAGATCTGCGTACATAATTAGCAAGTATGTACGTAAGTATAAACAAAATACGATAACATGTCCCGCCCCTCCAAAAATCAAATCGCTTCTATCACTTCCATGTACCTAGTTAGGCGACTTCCTGACTTGGCGGGGCGGGATCGATATGTGACATTTTCTTCTTTGACGTAAACTTACTGATGTCGCAAATATTCTCACTTGACATAATACTGTCAGTATTACGTTTGCGCAGTAGTAATATCATGCGCAGAAGCGGAGCAGTACCGTCTTCGCATAGTCCCCGCTACCGCGCATCCCGCGCCAGTCAGGAAGCACTCATTTAAATGTAGGGGCGTAGTAAAAAATGGTATTGCGTCGACTATCAGCTGACACTGACATTTGACACTTTTCTCATATCGTACTGCCTCCGCGTCGACAAATCAGGAAGTCGCCTTAGTCTCAGCATGCACATATGCGTTGGGATTGTTGACGATGATTTATTAAATACGATACTTTCCCAAATACATTGAAGCGTTTTGAATTTTGGAGGGGCGGGACATGTCACCGTAGTTTACGTGTAGTGCCGTAGGGACAAATGCTTAATAACCGACATAAACGCGATCATGCTTTGTCTGATAACGAGCCGATATTTTGGTAGCTGTCGAGATTCAACAGGGATATTGACTACAATAAAAAAAATGTACAATTTCGAATTAAATTAGCAAAATTATTGAAATTGTAATCAAATTACCTACGAAAAAGTGGAGTTGCAGCCTCATTATTTTTTGAGATATTTGAAGAGAATTTTCATCATTGGTCACGTTTCTTTTGTAGTTATAATAAAGTTTTAGTCAACTCTGTCGCTGAGATTCAACAGTCAAGATATTATTTTAACGTATGTTCTTCTCCCACAGCTATCAAAGTTCTGCCAGTCGTGCAGACGAAGAAAAAACGGCTCAGAATTGTCAGTGGTCAGTGCCAAGTACAGCATAGGCTCCGGTCGAAGAGACTTCGTGTAAAGTGCACTGGCACTGGTGGTATGAACTGGTGGTACGCACTGGTGATGTTGAAGGAACATTTAGTGTCTGGACGCCATGAGAGCTGTGGATGTGGACAGTCATCTACTACGGACGCCATAACCAAAATCTGGTTGAATTGTATCAATTTGGCGGACAATGCAATGGTGATCAAAATTGATTATAGAATTTTAGTGTCTGGACGCCGTGCTGTGTGATTTGTAAAAGTACACAAGACTGTGAGGCGTGGTCGAAAGTAAAATGGCAAGTGATACAGTTGACGTATGGTTTTGTTCGTATTTGGTCGCGTTGTATCAAATGTCAGCGATTTATCAGCCCGTCTGTCGACTGGCAGCGTTCGAGACTGATAATAGTAGCAGTATTATTATGTACGATCGCTTCAGTGGTTTGAATTTAAGGAGATTATTAAGATCAGCTAGATAAGAGAGATATCAGGTACATAAATTAATGCCAGGTTTTAAAAGATCCGTTGGATAATGGCCGTTTGAGAAACAAAAGTCACTAGCAAATCAGTCTTTCCTCTTAGAAACCTCGTAACTCGATACTGAAACGATTCTGAGATACGAGTTTTACTTTAGTTAGCTTAACTATTTATTTATTACTTAGTGAGTTTTCGTTGTTAAGCGACGAATTTTGGAAAGTAGCTCAGTGCATTTTTTGAAATAACTTATCGGCATAAGTTCTAACGGATGTTTATAAAACCGAACCTCATAGTTTAATTGAGCCTCCTGGTAACAGCGATTGGAATTCTCGTTATTCACAAAACATTTCCAAATTGAATCCGTTTTGAAGTAGCTTACATAAGCAGAATTCGCAGGTACCTAATAGCTTTGTTTGATTCAAGTTCTCATTGACATCCAATTAGTGCGGATATTGATATCCGTGTCAAGGATATGACATCGTATTCAGCCGTTCAAATATTGGTGTTCAAACTATTATAGCGATCTATTTCATCTGTGGTGTTATTCCCCGTTTGTTACCACTGAGAAATTGGAAAAAAAATTGCGCTGTTTCCACAAGTGTTACTGCGGTGACAGTTGATTTTTTTCTCAGTAGTACTGGTAACATAAGGGGAAAAACACGTCTGTAACAAATTGTATGTGAGGAAATAACCCCTCTGTGTATGTAACTGTGAAGGATGTGTGAACTTCTTCGATTTAATTTTCTGTGATAGCGTCTTTTTAATATTTTCTTTGCTAGTGTATCTTGTTATGTTAATCCCTATAGATATTTGTAAAAAGTGTTTAAAACTATGGATTTACTAGCAGACATCTGTCTACAAGACTTACCGCGGCGTGCCGCGGGACATTTTGTCTCTTAGTGAATCCTTTAAATTGTAAATTTAGGTTTGTACAAAACAGAATGTCCATTTAAAGTTACCGTTTATTTCTAACAGCTTGTTGTAGCTATGGTTGTTAATATTTAGCGTAAGAGAATTGGATATTTTTATATCGTACGTAATGATAGGCAAGACCAAGAAGTTAATGGTTATAAGTTTTGATTTATTGTTAGAGAGAGCTCATGTTAACCGCTTTTGACATGTTTTGGGTTCGATGACAACTGTTCAAGAAGTTTTAAGGTTATTTGATGATATAGTTATTGCAGGATGGCAGCGTAGTGACATGTGTCAAAGAACTTTAATTCAATTCAATTCTTTAAAAAATGGCTTCCATCAAATTTATGATGATTTCGCCAATGTCACGTGTTCAATGACGTTGTTCGGTAAGAACGCCATGACAGTAGATAAGGTTTTGTACGGTAAATAAATGGATTCTGCTCGTCGTCGCCCCGGGCACGTGTGCTCACCAACGCGGCGAAGATCAAAATCCATGTGTCAAAGTACCCAAGCTATGTTAAAAGCGTAATAACCGCTTTGGCAAGACGTTTCATTTTACGGAGATTGTTTAGTGCCATAATAATAGAAAATAGTAACAATCATGGTGCATTTCGTTTCCTTAATGAGGGCTAGTCATATAATTATTGTGTAATATTATAAATGTTATAATCCAAATAAGTTAATTTATTTACTTGAATAATTTAAGCATAGTTAAACATTAAAACATCTAATTTTTGTAAAATTCTTTCCAATTTCAACGATTGGTTAAATCAACTATTTAAATAACATCTGTTTTATAAGACTGTTTAAATAAATGTAATAAGGATACGTAAATACGAAAATTAAATTCAACTAAGTGCATGATAAGTGAGGATTTGTGCTGAGGGTAGTACATACAAATTACAAAATAAATGACGGTCGTCAGTATCTTGTTTCCTTTAGGGTTGTTTCACTCAACAGTGTACTGTCGACGACAACGATGTGTTTACACTTTTTTTCCCTTATTTCTATAGCAATAAGGAGAATTATGTATTATCTTTGACGTACCTTTTTCTTTTTCTCCAATTTTCTTAAAAATCGTTAAGTTTTAATCTGATCCAGAAAAAAAGTGTTCTCACTTTATTCCACTCCACACATTTATAATCTGTCATCTGACAATCTGTCAAAGAAACACTTTTGAGTGGCATTCCCCTATGGTTCCAGTTTCGTGAAATAGGTACTTCTTCAAAATTAATCTCCACGACAATAATTAGATTCGTAACATTGTATTTGTGTATTACGTTTCCAAATTACCCAACACTTGTAAGTAGACTGTTTAATTACGATTATTTTGTATCCGCGTAGGCTAATGGTGTAACAAGAGTGCGCCGCTGCGAACAGTAACGAGCAGTAACCCGGCAAATTAGCGAGAGCGGTGTACCTATGTAATGTATTATTGTTAAATGTTGATACGGAATTTTAAGTAAATGACGATTTAAAATGTATATTTGTCTATTTTGCAAAACATGACGTTAAATAAACAAGCTTTATATAAAAATCGCTTTTATTTTGTATACCCCGTTTGATTAAGTGAATGCAATTATTGAACATGTAAATATAATTAACTGTCGCTGTGTTTGAATGGATTTAATTACATTCATAAACGGCAGGCTATTTGAGTAATTTTCAGCAGTAAAATTGAATACATTCAATAAACCTACTACAGGGTAAGATTTACGCAAGTTTCCCCTGTACCTATAAACATTCTTCGAGATCTACTGCATGTGCATAATAGTATGCAGCTAATATAATATCTAGGTAGTCAAACATACCATTTTATCAATTTGATAAAAGTTAAGTGAATGGTAACTTTAGCAGACATAGGTTATTACGAATTTACATAAAATACCATAAAAATGTCCATATAAGGTGAACAGCCCAATAGTTGCTGTTAATTACTAGTGTATTCAGATTGTGAGAAATGTCTAATTAGAAATAAAAATCCAGTGTTGTCAACATTCAGAGGAGAAACCACTTTTTTCCGTAAATCGAAAACAAATACTGCGAACAAAGACATTTAGAAATGTAATATTTCTCCCTTTTAACTCTATATGGATGGCATAATGAGTTTTATCTACACACATTGAATTTGTTCATATAATAATCAGTTCTTTAATTTGGCTTCACCGCGCTATCAGCTGAATGCTATCCACATTTGAAAGAGCGCTGATCAGTATTTTAAAATCCTTATTCATTACTTTTTAAATAAATCTAGAATTTCTCTTCCATTTCCGTGAACTGACCCGTAATTAAATCATGACCGGAGTCAGAGAAATACGGCATTAATGGAACCTCTTCCATGTTAACGTCGGGATACGAGCCTTTTTCTTTTTAATCGACGTAATAAAACTAAAGCGAAGGGATTGAGCGCGCCAGACGTTAATCTTCGACTGGTAATTCGGAAAACTCCTAAATAACTAAATAGTTTCAAGTTAATATCGACCTTGGTCCTACCAATTAAAGTATACATTTAAATAACAACTTATGCATACGAGTACTGCTTAAAGTACGGAGTTTCTTACGGAATCCATGAGACGTCGGACGGCTAGGATCCTAGCGCGCTTCGGCATTCCATTTTCAATATCACGGATGCTTCATTTAGCAAAATGAAGGGAATGCGAGTAGGGGGTGGCTGTCATTTGCTTTTAAGGCGCAGGGGTGGGCAAGCTCTCTCCATACAAACATTGTGCAAGTTTTTCTTCGCTTGTGTTTGCACTACACTTATGATTTTTGCTCAGTATGCTTATTTTTCTGTTAGCCATAATCTGGAGAAATATATATATATATTTTTTGTATTTTCTTATTTTGCATTTTTTTGAAATGTTTGATTTTTTTTTAGGTTCTTCGTATATCCGATATTAACGAGCAAAAAAAAAGTATGTGGGAAGTGCCAAAACCGACGAATAAAACGTGCACAGAGTTTGTATGCAGAAGGCCTTGCCCTAATACTCTGACTACTTAGGATTACCTAATAGCAGGGTGGGTTGTAGTGTAGATATGGTTAGTAAACTAATAATTATGTACCTACAATTTAACCAGAGACGTGTTTGACACGACTGTTTATTTTCGTACCGACTAGTCTGGAAAACCGACTATCAGGCGATATTTGTAGTCGGCGATTAGTCGGCAAAAGAGACCAACCGGCCCTTAATGATTAACATAAAAATAAAAGCTACTAGTATTTACTTCAAGTTTCATATTTTTAAGTATCTTTCTTAAATACAACAAATGATCAATAATGTCGACCAGAGATGTACTTAAGAGTGAATTTCACCAAACGGGCATTTTTGTCCAATTCCCATGGAATTTAGAAATACCAATAATACATAGAAAATTCTATGCTGATAATTTGATAAAAAAAATAATAAACACAAATTTTCTTACGGGTTACTTATACTTATAAAATTACGGAAGTTATTACAATTTGAAAATTTGACCTGGGCACGGGAATTTATCTGTCCATGGGAATTGCCTTTTCTTAGAAAAAAATGTATTAAAATTATTATTTACCATCTAATTTATCAAGAATTATAAAGTTCAGTTGTATCGAAGTTATTTAGCCTAATTTTACCAATCATGGGTCACTCTTTTCAAATATTTAAGAAGCTAAGTGTAATTGTAGCAGTTGGCCTGTTTTCTTTAAATAAACGCATAAACTATAACTCTAATCGATATACTTAGTACAAATTATATTTATTTAAGCATTTCCATAATTATTGTTATTAAATGAGGTTTATTAACAAAATAAGTCACCCTTCCCAATACCCGTGTCCCAAAATCAGCTGTTTTGGGTAAACAAGCTATGGGAATTAGGACACGGGAATTGGAAATCGATATAAAAAAATCATAAAAAAATCAAATCGCATGTTAATAATATTTTAAGTTATCGTTTATATAGAGACACCAAAGTGCTTTATAATGCATACATATGTTAATGATTACTTATGTAAAATTTGAATTTCTAAGGGCCACCGAAATTGCAAGCAAAAGCAAAAAAATTGTCGCCCACCCAGAAACCGAAGTACTTAGGTGGTTTACTCGAACTTAATGCGGTTTGCTATATATCGATTTTTTATATATAATAGCTGACATTTGAGAGCACATGTGAAGCAGGACGCGAAGCTGGTCAAATGTAAACGATGGCTGCCAGGGACCTTTGAATTTTGCCGACAAAATTTAACTCTCGCGCTCGGACGATTTTTAAACATCAATTACAAGTTATTCACCACAGTGAAGTGAATAGTGTCTGTGCTCAGTGATAGTAAATATAATCGAGTTAAAGTTTTTGACACGAAATCAGTGATTCTAATGTACAGTTTTTGATAGGAATTTTTGATTGATTCAAAACTCGATGCCGGACAGGGCACGGAGTCTTAATTTGAGCGTTTAGGTATTTTTTAAAGTATTTTAAAAACAAATTAGTCCGTGAATTTGAGTGGACCTCAACGTGGAAACATGTATTCTTTATGAAAAAAAATAAATGGTACGTATTATCTCATGTTACCATACGATTTTCAGCTCGGACACAAAAAAAATCGAGTATAGAAAATGACCCTTAACGACTAGTCGGCAAGACCTATAGTCGGCCCATCTCTACTGTTTAAGGCCGTGTATTACCACTTTTGAGTTTTTAAAAACCATCTGAGACATAGAATATAGTGTCTTAAAATCTAAAAAAAATATATGTGTTACATAAGGATCTTGTCTAGTCAAAATCGCAGTCAGTTACATGACCTGATGAATTTCACTCGATAGAAAAAAATCGCGAAGTTACCCCTTTTTGGAATGTATTTTCAATACTACGGCTATATTACGGATATTTAACGTTTTATTTTTGTACTCAATTAAAGATCGTAAATAGTTATAGACAAATTCGCAGGGTTTGCTTTGATAGAATGATTGGCTTAATGAAAATAGCTAAATATTTACAAAACTGCGCGCAGAGCTTGCGTAGAGAGCGGGATGGTTAATTATAAACTCATGCGTGTTAGAGCGGGACATTTGCGTTGGGGATACCTCCCCTTAATAATGTGGAACTTTGCGTGTTTGCACATATTTCTTCTATGGCAAGCTTGATCTTCGCACATCTGTGATGGATGAGCACTCTTAATAGTAAATTTAATTATATCTCTCTTGACGCCAATAACGCCTATATTAATATAGAAAGTCAGTTATCATGTCAATCATTCGGTGCAAGCTTATTTTAGAAATCAACAAAGAAATAAATGGGTCGTCGCAGATTCAGAATCAAAGTCGTCTGAGTCGTCTCTTTGCAAAGATAATCTAAAAGTGCATCTTTGAATAACAAACTGAATATTTAAAATCTATATGCAAATAAGCTTCAAGCGGTTGTGCCCTGAGGATCCCGGGCTCCACCTTGACACCTTTTTTTTTGTACGGGGGGAAAATCCGTTATAGATACCTCCGCTACGCGGGGGCAGCGCGCAGGTTATGTCCGACTAAAAACCCCTCGATCGTCCTCCTCAACCCATTTCGGACGGCTCTGTGATCTCCCATGGAACGCTCAAGTGCCGCCCTAGAGTCCACCTATATGGTCCCGCCATGTTTTTATGGACGATCGCAGCCCCCAACTACGACCGTCTACGACCCCGAGGACCCCCTTTTAGTCGCCTACCACTACAGGCAGAGGATACCGTAGCCGTATTGTATGCCCGGGCTACAGGGCGCCCGATTTGACACATAATCCCAAGATTTGGTGTACAGTCAGCAAAGAAAATCCTCTACTACTTTTGGACCTTAACGTACACATAATAGAGTCGAAAAGTGGAAGACCACTTTTTTGGTCGCCTGTACCTAATAACTAGCTTTACAGAAGCAACTGCCATATCTGACTTTTCAACGTAGAGGGAAAAATAGAACCATGTTGGAATTAGACCGGTACGATATTTTCCTTAACCAAAATATGCTGATAAATATCAAAGCAAATATTACCTACTGCGCATCAAAAAATACTGATTTGCACAGCAAAAATACTAATTTCACAACGAAACGCGGTTGTTTTTTAATGATTTGAATGATTTTTTTTGGTCCCATACAATCTTTTGATCCTGGATAAAAATCAAAAAAAGTTTGTAAAAAATTTTCTTTTACTCGCACCGTCGCACCCTTTATGTTTTTTCCAAAATCTGTAAACGCCAATCTTCATTAATTTGAAATCGAGGGAAGGTCTTCTCAGACCATTTTCGCGTACCAGCACGGGATCTGGCAGCTCTGCTGCCCTCACTGAACCAAAAAGAAAATCCACCATGTATAGCAACTAATATCACTTATTTACCAGCCTCTTCACTTATCGAAAATTCCAGTAACGCAGCCATAAAAGAGCCAGGATAACTCCACCTAATCCCGTCTAGCTCTCTAAGGAATCTTTCATTTGTCGTATACTCCATTACGGAGGATACAACAAATCAAAAGTACAGGTACAAAGGCGATGCGCATTCCTGGCTCCCTGCTAGATATTGCTACTAGACACAAGCAGGTCGGGAATGTAGTAAATACATGGGTCACAAAACGGCTTATTGTACAAGGATTTGCTGTCGCTATAATACTTTTTAAACGCCTGCAAGTTTTGGAATGGAGCCTGTGCGCAATATTGAGACCTAATTTGATAGTTGTAAGTGGATGTGAGAATTATTGTCGTTTACTTTTCATTTCATCCGTGATTTATAAAACTTTAATTCATACGAAGTATTGTAGGTACACTAGGTACTTTAACGATTATAGAATAACTAGCTTTTGCCCGCGACTTTGTACGCTACCTATTCTTTTATTTTAGGCGCTAACCAAGTTTTCGCTCTTCCATACAAAAGTCCACCCCAGTTAACGTTTGCTTGTTGCAATGGCTTGTTGTTTGTCGAACAATTCCACGGACACTCGAAACGTAAATTATATGTTTCGTAGTTTACGAGACCAATGGTACATTAGTGAACAAATGTTAACTCAATAGGAAATCGTGTCAGTTTAGCAGTTTGACTGAACATGGAATGTGTTACCGAAGCTGACAAACTTATATTATCAGCACAATATCCCTCTTATTACGTTGACAAAAGGTTTAAAATTATTTAGATCGAGTAGGTTAGTTGGTGTGTTTGTAAAGTAGTAGTTTATCATGCTTGGTGTGACAAATCGGGGGATTTACACGGGGTAGTTAGGACGCGGTTTGACGTACCGCAGGTGGTTTACCTGGCGTTGAATATGTTTTCAATTACTCGCTCATTAGTAGGTCAGGGAAAGTTATAATTGACTGTTTAATATATGTAGTACATGTAAAGCTAGTATCAGGAAATAGCTACGCGTATGTAGAGGTCCAAAGCTCTTAGTGTCTTATATTTAAATACGTGTATTAACTAAGCCAGTCACTAAAACGTGGTACTCTTGCAAAAAGGTGGTGTATTTAGAAGATTTTGTTTTATTAAATTATGTATATGGTTGCTACTGAATATATATCAAAAATGGTAGGACGAGATATCTCGAGACAACTGTTGGCAGATACGAGACCTCGAAATTTACGGACTTTTTTCGGGTTTTCGCTCATACATTCTAATACAGCGCATCTTAGTGTAAAATTACCAAGTAGCAAGTTAAAGAACATGAAATTCTGCGTCTAATGAATACAAAAACTTAATAATTCGGTCCCAACTTGGACAAAACTAGAATATAGTGAATATAGTAGTGATTTTAAGCATCTGCGTTTGAATCTCGAATTTATCCTAATTTAGCCTCAATCATAAAGAATTAACAGATATGAGAGTTATATAACCAATATTATCTTGTACTACCTTTGCCGGCGACTTCGTCCGCTTAACTTCCACTCCCTATTCCATTCGGGATAAATAGTATCATGTACCTATGTTAATCTAGGCTATAAAATGGTTGTATGTCCGGCAAATAAGCGATCATCTTAGCCCCTCTGGGTCTCCACTCTCAAAACAGAGAATAATTAAGGAAAAACTGCTCACAGCTGATTTGAAAATGTATTAATAAATTTATAGCATACTCGAACCTCGCCAGCAAAGACGTCTGCACAGAGATTAGCCTAGTTCGTGAATAAAACTGGCATTTCGATCACCCCCTTTCTCCCTAATCCGCCAAATATGCAGCGCGTCGGTCCATATTTCAAGGTAGGGGCTGCACTGCTCAGATAAGAGCCCATCCATCACACTTTGCGTTATAAACAGAACCCCAACATTCAGTTCTAAAAGATACTAAATACCGAGGAGTTCTATAGACGTTATTTCTTTTAAGAACTTCGTGATGGCGCTGAAGGCGCCCCGCGGACGCTAAGAGCGATATTTCACGGAGTGTCTAAGTTCATAATCATTATTCTGTCGATCAAAGGGTTGTCCGCCTGTTTTGGCGGGTAAACAATAAGTTGAGGCAATGAAATAAAAGTGAAGTATTATCAAAGTGATGTTATTAATAAAATGATGTACCTATTTCTAAATAAAGAAAGTGCGTTAGCAGCGTTACTGTTAAATACAGAATTAATAAAAAATTTGGTACCGTTTGTCAGTTTCACATGGTTTATGACAGAATTATAATTCGCAACATTATTCTATTATTTCATTATTCCATGTCGGAGAAGGTAAGAATTTCAGTACACATATTCATGAGTGGATTAATTCTTCGCTTTTTTGCAATTGGCCGTACCTATATCTAGTCAGGAGACACACGCGGTGACACAGACTCACGTGATAAACTCTCACGTCACGCCTTACACCGTGTGTGTGAGATATCAGAGCGCCTAAGAGAGCATTTACTTCAAATAAGTATGAATCCGGTTTAAGGCCGTGTATTACTTTTGAGTTTTTTAAAACCATCTGAGACATAGAATATAGGGTCTTAAAATCTAAAAAAAAATATATGTGTTACATAAGGATCTTGTCTAGTCAAAATCGCAGTCAGTTACACGACCTGATGAATTTCACTCGATAGAAAAAAATCGCGAAGTTACCCCTTTTTGGAATGTATTTTCAATACTACGGCTATATTACTGATATTTAACATTTAATTTTTGTACTAAATTAAAGATCGTAAATAGTTATAGACAAATTCGCAGGGTTTGCTTTGATAAAATGATTGGCTTAATGACTATAGCTAAATATTTACAAAACTGCGCGCAGAGCTTGCGTAGAGAGCGGGATGGTTAATTGTAAACTCACGCGTGTTAGAGCGGGACATTTGCGTTGGGGATATCTACCTCCCCTTAAACCTTTTTGACGACAACGATGCATATATCCGTCTCGGCGTCCAATGCAATATCGACCTATATGCATTTCTATAGGGTCCAACTTCGCGTCTAACATTCCCATGTCATGTTGTAGGGCGTTTATATTTATTTGACAGAGCCCTGAAAAGTTTAAGCTAAATAAAAAACATTATTTCAAAACGATTCATATTAAGTAATGTGTCTTAAACGCGCACTAACTTAGGAAGCTAGCCCAAGTTTTATGTTTCTCTAAATATACAAATAGATCATAAAAGCGCTAAGATAACTTAAACCATAAAACGAGACTTGAGTCAAGTCTTATATCTCAATACTAAAACGACTTATAAGTTATCAAAAGTGCCGTGCAATACTGGTCTTTATGTTTAACCGGGTAGAGTCTTCGTAAGCAGACGAGCTAACATGCTTAATGTTATGACTTTAATTAAACTCGTTGACTAAATACATTCTCTTTGCTTTTGTGAAACGCATAATGTGAAGAGTTTTAAATTAAAACAAGTGTAGATACAATGCTCGGAGTTTAAACGTTCAAGTCTGATTCCATTTTAGTAGATTTTCGACTGTAGGTACAGTCACGAATTTTAATTTGGGATAAGGGGGTCCCAAAAAAAGATTGACAGTACTGTCAAACTGTCTAGAAATTCAAAGAAAAAGTTTGCGAAATGGATGACCGTACACTTAAAACTTGACTTGTACGGTACAAATTGTTATGAATGAATATTACAAAGTGTTATGAAATATTTGTTAAGAAAAAAAGTTTTAACATATTTAATTTGTAAGTTAAGAAAACTTGAACAAGTTGTACCTAATCAAGTTTTCTTAACTTACAAATTAAATATGTTAAAACTTTTTTTTCTTAACAAATATTTCATAACACTACTAATTGAAGTCTTTATAGTTCACGTATTTTCTGTTCCCTTTTTTCCAGTCCATTTATTTCCGTATTTTATTGCAAATCCTTCTTTCTCGGGAGCTCGGAATAATCAGAACCTTACATTTCGTCCACATCCGAAGATGCGTATATTGATCAATATATTTCTATTTCTGCAATCACATGCTCCATTACATTTGTAATCCAACTGCGCCCGAAGAAGGGGATTCGGATAATGTTAGTATCGGACTTATTTATTCCGCCTAGTTACCCTGGGAGTTTGCGGCGTTCCGTCGATCATGCTTTATGTAGCGGAGTGGAACAATACCTTGCTTCCCCATCTTCGCATCTCCTTTCTATTGTTTGCCAAAGTCAACCATATTCAACACTGCTTAAGATTGCTTTTGGGAGGGTAGTCGTATGTGATACGAGGTTGTGGGATTTATGATTGGGAAATGTGGGAATAGAGGCGGATGAGCGATGCTTGCGTTGAGAGATAAGTCACGTCTGCGACCCACTATCATAGTTCCTACTAGCGCAACTCGACGCACGTGTGTATAACGCTTATCGGGTTTCAATTGTTTTACACCTTCGATTCAATTAGCTAGTTCTAAAATGGATGAAGTCACTCTAATTGATAGTTGTTACGAAATTATGGACACAACGTCTAAATGTGTCATACCTTAGTACATATGTAGATATATGGAGCTACGTGTATATTGGCGTGAAATATTTGACGTAGGTAGTACGTCGTTGTTTCAACATACTAAACTGACTAAAAGTAGACTTTAATTCTTATGCAATAAGGCTCAAGTGTTTCAATTAACTGTGTTAATAGAACGTTAGTATCTATCTAGATAAAATGAAACTATTGAACCGCCGCGTTGCTCTGAATATAACCAATAACTCATCAAAAGTAAAATACATTTGAGATGACGTGGCCCTATTAAAGTCTTTAGGCTTAACTTATAATGAAAGAATTTATATCCCTCTGTACACTTCCGTATCGCCGTCACAAACCGATGGTACGACCCAAACGACAGTTGCTTATATCGCTAATGTGTTCGAACAAATCCGAGCCACCATCGATTAGGGGACTCGATGTGCTCGCATGTTGGATATAATTGATCGCTCTGCGCGATTTACCGATCCACCGAATCGAGCCGTCGCTCCGATTGGCACGACCGTTTCTGTAAATACGCATGTTGTCTGATTGGGTATACTTGTATAGGTACCTCTACCGTAAGTGCCTAAGTAAGCTCTAAACACGGGTGCGTAAAGGCCGATTTACATTGGCAAGAACTTGTATGTTTTTTTTACATTGCGGGGCGGCGGGCTACCGCGGTAATACGAATACGATCAAACCCTGCAATCCTAATGAAAATTCACTGAAAATCGTACGTAAGTTTGTGCTAGTCTAGACTGCGCTTAAAACTTACTCGAAAATATCATGTACCAATAGTCTTATATCGGCGAGTTTTCGGTAAGTTTTATGTTCAGATGATCAAACGTTCTGCAAATATTTCTAAAAAGCTAACAAAATATACAATTTAATTTCATTTAATTTTCTTTTTAATGAAAACAAACAGCTACAAGCATATACAGTTTCTGCATCAAGCAGGTAGTAAGCTTATATTCCACTGTCCTTTTGCACCCTAGTCCAGAAAGTTCCCAAAGCTCCGCCGTGCTACAATTCAATGTGTTTTCCGTTTCCAGGTCAAACATTTAATCCGCGCAGCCAAAAACCCACTTAAAAGTTTCCAATTGAGCGCGATCCTAAATAACACTGGACTAACCTCTACGTTAAACTGCAGTCGGCATCCTAGAAATTTTAAACTAAATTGTATTCTTAGGTAACATTTTTCTCTAAACTTTATACCTGACCTTAAGGCGACTTCCTGACTTGGCGAGGCGGGATCGATATGTGACATTTTCTTCTTTGACGTGAACTTACTGACGTCGCAAAGATTCCCACTTGACAGAATACTGTCAGTATTACATTTGCGCAGTAGTAATATTATGCGCAGAAGTGGACCAGTACTGCCTTCGCATCGCCCCGCTTCCGCGCATCCCGCGCCAGTCAGGAAGCCATTTAAATATAGGGCGCAGTTTATTGAAACTGAATTGAATTGTCAATTCTTTAAAAAATGGCTTCCATCAAATTTATGATGATTTCGCCAATGTCACGTGTTCAATGACGTTGTTCGGTAACGACGCCATGACAGTAGATAAGGTTTTGTACGGTAAATGGATTCAGCCCGTCGTCGCCCCGGGCACGTGTGCTCACCAACGCGGCGACGATCAAAATCCATAGGGCGCAGTAAAAAGTAGTATTGAGTTGACTGACAGTTGACACTGACATTTGACAGTTTTCTCATATCGTACCATCTCCGCACCGACAAATCAGGAAGTCGCCTTAGAGACCTTTTACACATGTAAAACTTAAAATTGTTGACTATGGGGACACTGGGACACTTTACATATATACTATGAATACTAGTTTTTGCCCGCGACTTCGTCCACGTGGAACTTGTTCATCGCGATATAAATAATCGCGAATAAAGCTCTGATTATGATTATGATATAATATAATGTAAATGCTATTATTTTTTTAATATCAGGCGCTTACCTAGGTATCGCTCTTTTATTAAAATTTCCAATCCCTTGAGTGATGACTTCCGGGATAAAAAGTATCCTATGTCCTTGCTCTTCTAACTATCTCCATGCCAAATTTCATCTAAATCGGTTAAGCGGTTTAAACACGAAGAGGTAACAGACAGACAGACAACATTTATAGTATTACCAAGGTATTACGCATTTATAATATTAGTATGGAATTTACATCTCTGTATTATAGGATAAGCTCAGCAAATATGTGCCCACTTGAGGCCTATACACTTGCATTAAGATAAAACTCACGCCTATATTCCTAATAGGGACACAAGTATAATTTCCAGTATCACGTCTACCACAATCGGTTAATTTGATTGAAATATCAGTTGATACGATGCTAAGTTAGCACCGACACACTCCCCGCAGTCAGTGGACCCAAGGTGGTGGTAAGACCCGCAGAAAACAAGAGAAAACTTGAACTATTTTCACCTCAAGACTAATTTTGAATTTAATGATTGTTTTAATTGTCGTAATTTAATGTGGAAAAAAAAACCGCCTAAATCGTATTGCATTTCATTGGGGATTTTTGACATGATATTCAGGTCCAACGAATTAATACGAAATTGCTATAAACTAACTCGACGCTAGCGATAGCACAACTTTCAATGTTCTATATACATACATTATTTTGACCGTGAATCAATAAAGTAAGCATACCTTGAATCAACAACAAGTTTCTTGTCAACATTGACTTGAATTTTGAAGCAAATTGAGACTGTCTCTCGTACTCTAGAACAGTAAAAACAAACGGCCGACGAAAATGTTTTTGACTTACTTAGTATTAACTTCTTGTTAGTACCTATACCTACATTGACTCCTTACAAAAAGGGTATTATGTAAGGAAGTTTTAATTCATGTTAACAATAATATGATATGGAAAAAAAATTATATAAAAGGTATATACAAGAATACTTATCAAAAGTAATTTTTCACTTCTCATGCTCGAAAAGTGTGTCATATTAGACTTGTGAAGCGGGGCTTAAGCAGTATATTTAAGCCCTAGGGAAAATATGTACACATATTTATGATTTCCAAACATTTTAATTTGACCAATCAAAATACTTCACCTATTAAATCCACCAATCACAGAACAGTAATTTGACAGATAAAAAATATTTGGTAAAAATATCAACCAATCAGAATACAGCTGTAAGTAAAATCGACCAATCAGGAAAGACGTTTTTCAGTTCTCTAAAGATTAAGCGGTGTCTGTGGTCAAAGCAACTGCGCCTCTTAAAAGAAAAAAAAAGCCGCATGCATGCATCTCTTTGTTTAATATAGCAAAAGAAAAGGAGGCGAATACGCGAAGTGAATACGCATAGCGAGGCATGGTCCTGGCCTTAGAAAAAAAAACATGCTGTCAAATTAGACATACGCCCGCCAAGAGATAAATTATTCATTTAATGTGGAAAATTAGTGTTTATGTGTTTTCTCGCAATCGAAGTGAAAAGTAGAGTGTATAACTCGGGCCTAAAAGCCATATTACCACTCGGACAATTTTCCCTCACTACGTTCGGGAAAATAACTATCTCGTGGTAATATGGCTTACTTTAGACCCTTGTCAAACAATCTACTATTAATAATATTAAAACAGTAAAATAATTCAACACTTAAGAAATAAGCATGCTTAAACTAAAACTAGTAATTTCTAAACATATTTAATAATTATTGCTCTAATTTCAGATTAAACATAACAAACAAAACAAAACAATTACTTAACACAAACTTTTCCTGAAATAACATTTTACTAGCATTACTTTGCGAGCTGTTTAAAGTTCAGGTCAAGGTTAAAAAAACTACAAAGTCGTGGTAATAACTTTGCTAGGTAATGAATACATATACTTATATAAGGCCGAGAAGGACTAGGCCAGCAAGTACCTAGATGCTGGCCAAAAGCAATCCCATTTTTAATTTAAAGAAAAAAACCTAGACCTGGCACATGAGGTGACCGCCATGTGGGAAGTTGATTCGACGATCATTGTCCCGATAGGTGTTTTGCGAACGGTATCGACCAACACCTCAAGAGACTCTCGCTAGATGGTTGGGTCAAGGGTCAGATACAGAAGACGGTACTATTGGGCACGGCCAAAGGCGCGACACGGGTCTATCGTTGTTAACCGAGTGTGTGTGAGTGTGTGTGTGATCTTGGAACGCTACCATTCTAAGCAATTTAGCTACTTTGCCCGTCCGAGGAGTGTTTTCCACACACCGCGCCACCCTCACGCGCCCCCGCTCGCGTCCGGACACGCACACATAGCCGCAAGACGGGTTTACAGCACACATGCTTCGGTGTCGCTTCTTATTACGTTAGTATATATCTTCTCTGGCACGGAGCGGATAGTTAAGAGGTTCCTCTCTCTGTCGCCCTAACCACCGCTAGCTTTTAGGCCCCGCCTCGCTGATGACGGCACCGTAGGTAAGGTTTTTTATAATGATTTTATTTTATATAAGAATATTGTAAAAAAACCTAATCTACGAAGGAAAGTAAATAAAGAGATAATAAGTATAAAAATGTAACGAAATATTCTAATACTGACTCACACTGGTCTAAATATTCTAATGATAATACCAAATACGTATCGTACTTTTTCGAGTTAGGGAATACGACCCCGTATTTGAGTAGGAAATTGGATTTTTCATGACACGCCTGCTAGCGTGCGGCGTTGTTATGGAAATGGCCAGTGAAATTAGTCGTTTGATGCCGTTTTTTATGTTTGCTAGGATCTTTATGTAGGTCAATGTCAAGTCTGCCTAAATCTTGGCATAACATTGACCTGCGACATGCAATAAATGAAACAAATAAGGCCGCAATTACACTTTTACAAGGCAATTCTACTACAACTACTTATAGAGTTTTTGAAACGGAAAACCATTGTCGTGAGAAAACACCGTAATAAACTGATCGTTTGCATATCACTACTTTTGGAATTACACTCATTATTGCATCTATTTGTATGGCTTTTAGAAAAGGGGCAAAACGTCTGACGTTCCAGCGTGGCCGTTTACGCGTGATTTGCTTATGAAAAAGCAGCATGCAAAAGCATGACACAAAAATATTTAATCTTCTTCTTCTTCTTTATCCCGTTACCCTCTGCTGGGTGTAGGGCTCGAATCAATTCTCTCCATTTGCTTCGGTCTTGGGCAACTTGGGTTACTTCTTCCCAGTTCATCCCCATAGAGCCCAACTCTTGATCCACGGAACGTCGCCAAGTTGTTCTGGGACGGCCAAGCTCCAGGTGTTTGTGAACAAGTGTCTACGGCAAATTTTTCGCATCTTCTGGCCAAATTGTATCACGAACTCGGAGCTGTGGAGAATCTCAAAGCAGAAACCCATACAACAAGAGATACTGCTACGGAAATGGCACTGGATCGGTCATATCATTCGAAAACTGAACTCCCACTTATCCAAGAAGGCTCTAACTTGGCAGATACCCGGCAAGCGGAAAAAATATTTAATACAGAACCAAAATCTAACACCTTGTACTACCCATGTTGACCAAATAAATGTTTGAATATTCGAACCGCCTCATCAAACTTAAAATAATTACAGGCACAATACTCATGACGTCAAAATACGCCAATGCCACATAAAAAATAACGTGTGTGACTTAACCCACTTTCTGAGTGCGGGTTAAGAATTCAATCAAGCAGGGAACCAAGTTTGTATTATTTAAATATTAATGCGTCCAGTGTCGTCAACGATTATGTTCCGGATGTTGTTCCAGAGGCCCTGACGGCAATTTCCGGCTTCGGTCCGGGCGGGAAAAACCCACGCCAACATAATGGAGCTAACATAACAAGGCCTCCGTAATCGCGCTTTCGTTTTGCGATGCGAATTGATTTGGGAATGTGGGAAAATTTCTAGTTACGTATTAATTCAAAGGGACTTCGAGAGCAGAGGAAATGAATTTCTCTTTGACAGAAAATCATGGTAGGAAAATGCAAACGTTTCCTGTAACATTTAAAAGTTGCGCAATTTATAGGTCGTGGATTTAACACTGGGAGATTTAGCAGCTATTTAAGATTATTATGTTTAATTGTAAGTCATTGTAATCAACGGTATTTATTAATAATAATAAAAATCTTTATTTTCAGGCCACATTGACCCATACATAAAAACCTTTTAGCTAACATACATACAAAAAATATAAATAAGGTCTAGTTTCCCCTCGGGGTTGGAAGGTAAGATGGTAGTCGCTTCCGTAAAAACTAGTGCCTACGCCAAATCTTGGGATTAGGTAGCGGACCCCAGGCATCCTTAAGGATGCAACTGTACTGGGATAACGCTAGGAGGATGATGACATACAAAAAATATAACCTAAAAACGAGCAAAAATAAACTCACTACAACTGCGATGTATTATGCATCTTAAACTAACTTAATATTATTAATGGGAGGCAACGTCTTTCGTCTTATTAAATGTAAGTAAATAATTACCTTTTGGCATGTGAAAGTGCCCTTGTGGCAGACAGAAATACCTATTTGATTTTTATTTTATCCGTGATAGAATTTACAGGGTTAAACAAATTTTCAATCTCGCAAGGTATAGAAAACCTACGTCATGACCCATCCATGCATTGCTTCAGTTATAACTATTTCTTGAGAATTTGCTCTAAACTAAACTGACCTGCCAACAGGGAGAGAAAACTAAGACCTACTCTGACCTGACCCGGATTAGACTGGTTTTTCTTCAACAAAAACCACAACTATATATTTTCATATTATTATATTTCGTACGTACACAAGTTTCTTAAAAAACCGAGTGATATGAGTCGGGGTTAGTACCAACGACCTCTACATCCAAAGTCGCGTGCCTTCTTGCAGAGGGACTTTGCCTCCTTGTGCGTGTCCTACCTTGTGCCTGTATAACGGGGTGTGCTCAGAGGAACTGTTTGATGATATGATGCCCACGGCCACCTTTCATCATCGCACCGCTCGCCATCGGCAGCGAGCTCATCCCCACACCTTGGAGCCACTGCGTTCTCGTACAGTGCGATTCAACAGGTGCTTTATACCGAGAACACTCAAGTTGTGGAATGAGCTTCCTGCCGAGTTATTCCCAATGGGCTACAGCATGGGGCTCTTCAAAAAAGGCGTGAAAAGGGTTCTTATGGGTCGGTCGTGAGTGACGCCTCTGGCGTTGCAAGCGTCTATAGGCGGCAGTAACCACTTCCCATCAGGTGGGCTGTCAGCTTGTTTGCCTCCGACGTAGTATAAAAAAAAAGTTGCTCTAAAATTGCTAAAGTGGCACCGAAAATGTTCATTATCTGCTTACCCTTTTTAGGGTTCCGTAGTAAACAAGGAACCCTTATAGTTTCGCCATGTCCGTCCGTCCGTCCGTCCGACCCCCGTTTTTCTCAGTAACCGTTAGTGCTAGAAAGCTGTAATTTGGCATGAGTATACATATCAATGACGCCGACAAAACGGTAGAATAAAATAAAATAAAAAATTTTTGATTAAATAATTGGTTAGCGTAATATTAAGCTTTGAAGTCATTGACTTATAATATAGAAATAGACACACAATGCCGAACAAAAATGACGGAAAATGTGGCACTGATTGACACTGTCAGTTGCATACACGCTTTGTCACTGTCACTGTCTGCCGTCAACACGAAAGTACCGCAACGCGGTACATTTGAGGGTACCATTTTTTTCGCCTGACTGTGTATCTAGTTCTTTTATAGTACATCTATGTTTGAAGTGATAATTTTTGCTATGGTCAAGTGTCCCCCCCCCCCCCGCCAGCTAAACAGTGGCATCTAGGCATGTGAAAAAAATCATGGTAGTAGTATATACGATGAATTTAAAAGGAAAACTATCACAGCTAAGTAGACATTACTAGTTAACGAGTAATAGTCGAACTTCAGAAATGTACTTTGCAAAAGCAAACTTTCGTACAATTTCCATTGATACCTTAGAATCCTTAGATAATGTTGTTAATTCTTTCAAAAACATAGTAAATATAAGTTTTCGAAGTTTTTAGTCCATATAATGTAACGGGTGGACGACTACGGAACCCTACCTTGCGCGTGGCCCGACACGCACTTGGCCGGTTTTTGCGAATACAGGCGAACCTTAAAGTAGATTTGCATGTAGCAACATCTACATCGTAACAATAATGCAGGATTATCCTAATTCTAACGTGATGTGATTTATACATTTTCGAACCTTCTGACCCCCATAATATGTCTCATAAAGTCGTCTGATCCGGGAACAACCCAATGGGAGGCATTTCTCAGGCGGGTGTCAGGGGCAGGTTTAATGTAAGGCCGAGTAAGCTTCAAGGAAGTCAAATTGCCAGTTTTACAATAGCATGTGCTCGCCGTTCATCGACTAAATACTTACTATAAATTTCTATTCAAATTTCGGCATATCGAGCTACCATTCGCTAGCGAGTGAGCGAGACAAAATTTGTAGCAGGGGCCTTTATTAGAAGTACGATTTGCTTCATTTTTAGAGCTCGTTCATTCTCTATTAATTATGCAAACAGAAAAGTTTCCTTCGCAAGCCGATGTGACTTTTATTTCATAGCTACTGAACTTTGTTTTACAATATTTTATTACTTACTTAAATAAAGCTGTTGTAACTAGTCCACTAGTACTTAGTCTATAAAACAATAAGTAGACACTAACATTATATCAACTTTAAGGTCAACAACTTACAAACTTAATTGGAAATTGGATATAATGTTTTTCACGTTATACTTGTGATTTTAGTTCCTATTAATTCAATTAGGAACCTAATTACAACCCATTTTACAGTGCGCTACAAAACATAAGCAATGAACCAAAAAATGTCATTCCCGCTGCAAATTTATCACTTTGAAATGCAAATCTCTGACAGAGGTATCGTTCTAAACTGAATTTGGATTTGGATAACAAGCATTTGGTGGTACATTTTGAATGATAAATGTATTTTGTTACAATTCAATTTGCGTGAAAAAAAAACTTGTTTAAAAAAAATACGATGTGGAGACGCGAAATTCAAATGTGAATATTCTAAATTGGAATAATAATTGGACAATTTTCATGTCACATGTGTGATAAAATAAATCATTATAATACATAATGATGAAGAACTTGAAGTAAAACTCCGACTAATAAGGTGACTTTGACCGTAGCGTGGACTGAATATTTCAATGTCGAAATGATTAAGGTAACATTATTTTCTTTTATTATACACATTATTTGGTACATTTGTTGATGGCTTAATTATTGTAATGGACCTAAAATTACAAGCCATAGTTTAGTACAGTAATAGCTCACTCCTATTTCGAATAATTACACTGTACAATATCCAGTCCAGTTATTATTTTATTTAATAAATTATTTCTAAAGGCCGATTCACACAGTACGATAACTTGTATCGTCTAAGGCGATTTCCTGATTTGTCGGTGCGGAGGCGGTACGATATGAAAAAGTTGACAACTGTCAGTCAACTCAGTACTACTTTTACTGCGGCCCTACATTTAAATGAGTGCTTCCTGACTGGCGCGGAATACGCGGAAGCGGGACGATACGAAGGCAGTAGACTACTGGTCCGCTTCTGCGCATAATACTTATTACTAGTTAATTGCGCAAATGTAATACTGACAGTATTCCGTCAAGTGGGAATCTTTGCGATGTCAGTAAGTTTACGTCAAAGAAGAAAATGCCACATATCGATCCCGCCCCGCCAAGTCAGGAAGTCGCCTAAATGGGCCTTAAAGATTTACGTTGCGCAACGCGATGCAACTTACCTAAGTCTGTCCGGCTTGTCCACACGATTAGTCGAGGCTGTTGCACACGTAGACGTGTGCAACAGTTTTACGTTGTACATCGCGTTGTACTAACTATCTGCGAGACCGCGACATTTGGACCCAGCAAAACCTTTGTAAGTACCTTTTGGATTTAATATCGTGCCAAAAAAATGACACAAAATATATAGAATAAAGAGTTTAAAGCTAAAATATAAACATAATGTCAAGAACTTAAATTATACGTAATATACGTTATGTGTTTACGTATAGGCGTGAAATTTTTCAAAGAGTCGCCTTACATCATGTGTTAAGCGTTGCCAAGCCTTTACCTTCGCTGTGGTTGAGCCTTAAGGGGAGGTATCTCCAACGCAAATGTCCCGCTCTAACACGCGTGAGTTTATAATTAACCGTCCCGCTCTCTACGCAAGCTCTGCGCGCAGTTTTGTAAATATTTAGCTATAGTCATTAAGCCAATCATTCTATCAAAGCAAACCCTGCGAATTTGTCTATAACTATTTACGATCTTTAATTGAGTACAAAAATAAAACGTTAAATATCAGTAATATAGCCGTAGTATTGAAAATACATTCCAAAACGGGGTAACTGCGCGATTTTTTTCTATCGAGTGAAATTCATCAGGTCATGTAGCTGACTGCGATTTTGACTAGACAAGATCCTTATGTAACACATATTTTTTTTTAGATTTTAAGACATTATATTCTATGTCTCAGATGGTTTTTAAAAACTCAAAAGTGGTAATACACGGCCTTAAACTTCACATTTGCTATTTACATCTGTGCAAGTCCATTTGCGGATTATATGGCCACAGGTTTGACCAAACGGTATCTTTCTGTTTGTACAGACAGACCGAGCACAGCACGCCAGCCTTCAAAACCATAACGCCACAAATGGTTACAGCATCTGTAATCGCTGGGGGCAATTACATATAACGATGAGTGGGAGATTGAGATGAGAAGAGATATGGGTGAGACGAGAATTGAACGTGGGCGAACTATATATGGGCTGGCTTACTTGATGGAAGGTGAAGCGATGAGATGGTATAAATTGCGTCTGGGTGCTGGTGGTGTGAGCTGATGGATGATGCTGTCGACTCCGACGGCTGTGAGCTGATGATTTCTTCGTGAAGCACTGGGTTTAAGAGCTGATAATGTTCACTCGCGTTATATGGGCAGAATAGTTCACCAATTGTCACAAAGTAAGAATCACTCGCGAAACTATATATTGGCCAATATGAATTGCAGTTTTGTATGGTATCGCGTGCGCGGGAGCTGATTTTTTTTTTTTTTTTTTTTTTTATTTATATTCAAAAACAAACTTAGGTGGTAGGTATACAGTAAATTTCGCCAAACTGAGGGCAGTTTGTTGGCGAATAGTGCGCTCACATATTAAACAATGTTTTTGTTATACCTACTTATATTCTTATCTAATCTAAGTTACTAATCTTATTTATTTATTTGACTAGTGCAAATAAATACTATTTAGGGTGCAGCAAAAATGTATGTGTATCTACCCTCTTCTTCCCACGAAGGCAGTGACCCTGACCTATATTATTACGTTAGGTTTCACTGAGTGACTCACCTTCGTGAGTTGAAGTAGGTAGTCATGCGCACATACCAATACATTAAAACTAATACTAATAGGTATATATTATTATATTATGTATCTATATTATCCAAAAGTGTTTCTTTTAATCGTTTTTTGAAAATCTCTTTACTACAACATTCTTCCATTGTTGGGCTAAGTTGGTTAAAAATCTTAGGTATCATATGTTTCCGAGTTCTTTGGCCATAGTAATTGTTAGTGTTATATTCTACATATTTTCTTTTTGTACTTAACCTAAAGTTACGTAACGATTTTCTACATGTTTTAAACCTGTCATGGCCATAGTTTTCTATGTATATTAAATATTTCACTTTGTCATGTACTGGTAAGATTTTTAACCTTCTATAAAGTACTTTATAGTTCTGTTTACAACTTATTTTAGTATTTTTATCCACTAATACATTTTTAATAATTCTAATCTGTATGTTATATATTTTATCAAGGTAAGTTTTAAAGGTAAGCCCGTATGCATTTAAGCCGTAACTAATTACTGACTCGGCTAGCGAGTGGTATAGGGTGTGCATTATTTTTCTGTTTACAATATTTTTTAAACTATATAATTTTACCATAATTGCCCGAAGTTTATTGCATACTATATCTATGTGGTTGGCCCAGCTGAACTTGGTATCAATAGTCAAACCTAAATATTTATAATTATTTACGAATTCAATACTAGCACATTTACAGCCTATTTGGTTCTTATGTAAACAGTCGTAAGTGTGTCCTACTATGTTAATATTTTCGCTCGGGGCTCGTAGGTACGGTGATTTAATTAACATGCATTTAGTTTTTTCTATGTTTAGGATAATCCCATTGTCATGCGACCACTTAATTATGTTTAAAAAATCAGTCTGCACACACTGTTCTAAATTTTTTATGTCCCTGTCTGCATATACTATACATGTGTCGTCAGCATACATATATGTCGAGCAATTCTGGACCACATTGCTCATGCTGTTCACATGCATAATATAGCCTACTGGGCCATAAATGGAACCGGTCGGCACGCCATAGATCACCCTGGCTTCCTCCCCGCTCGTCCCGTCGATCACAGTGGTTAGTGTTCTGTTAGATAGATAGCTTCTAAACCACTCGAGCGCCGAACCACGAACACCACATTCTTGCATGGCAACAATGAGCTGCTCGTGATCCAGCGTGTCGAATGCTTTTTTGAAATCGATATATAATGTTACTACATACTTTTTATTATTTAAGTGCTCATTAACCTGATCTGTGAACTCGGACAGAGCGGTTGCGGTGCTGCGCATACGCCTAAAGCCGTGCTGGGTGTCAGATATTATGTTGTTTTTCTCTAAGTATTTACTAATTTGTGATACAATAACTTTCTCCATTATTTTATTTATGACTGATAGTATAGCTATGGGCCTATAGTTTGTGTATTCGGAGTGGTTACCCTGTTTATATATAGGTCGGATTATTGATTTTTTCAACTGGTCCGGGTAGGTACCTGATGAAATGCAGATATTTACAAATTTTGCCAAAATAGGACTTACATTCGATTTTATAATTTTTAGATCCATACATCTTATACCATCTAACCCCGGTGATTTTCTACTACTTAAATTATCTATAATTTTTTCTATATCCGTGTTCGACACCTTTTGATAACGGAATGAGACATCGCTCGGATTAACATAGTTCTCGCGAATTAAGAATTTTTTATTACAATTATGTTTAATATTTTGAATTTCGGAGGTAAATGTTTTGGCAAAATTTGTACACACCGCTTCAATAGATGTATTTTTACCTAAATATTTCTTTATCACCTCGTCTAAATTTGGTTTTACATTGCCAAGCCATTTATTTATTGTAGCCCACAGTTTTCTCAAATCATTCTCACACTTTTTAATTTCAAATTGCATATAGTTTTGCTTTGCTAAGTATACACATTTATTTGTTAGATTTCTAAACCTCGTATAATCCAATCTATAAGTTATATTTTTAGGACAAGACTTCCATTTTCTAAACAGTTCATCTCTACGTACTAACATATTTTCTAAATTTCTAGTTATCCAAGGTTGGGTGACTCTATTATTATTATACAATTTTACTTCTTTAGATTTATTATATATTGTGCTAAAAATTAGGTGGATTTTTTCATACATCAATTTCGGGCATTGAATTTTATACACTTCCGACCAGTCTATTTTTTGTAATTCCGCTTCAACTAATCTATTATTAAGTACTTCGCGCGTATGGGGGACTATGCCGTTTCCATTTCTTGTTCCGATTGTACCGGCCGCTGCACTCGTAGATATGCTGACGCCGACGAGATAGTGGTCCGACACCTTGCACGTGAGTATGTGTGCGCCGGCCGCCCGTAGGTCCCCGGCCGCGCGCACCCACACATGGTCTGCACCCACTCATTTGAGGTGGTACGTGTCCGCTTCGAATGCGTGTCGCTCGCAGACTGACGCCGCGCTGGCGTCGTTGAGTGAGCGGAATGAGCCGGGCGAATGCGTGAATGAATGAATGGACCGTCGCACCGTTCAGGCGCGAACATCCTGGGGGGCCCGGGGGAGAGCCTCTTCCTGAGCTGAGTCCAATGGCAGCCTGGCTATCTTGAACACAGGTCTGCGCAGTTGTCCATGAGCGGTGTCCAGATCCACCACTCGAATCACTCCATCCTTGCCGGGTATTGTGCGGGTAATCCGGCCCAGTCTCCATTGCAGTGGCGGCAGGTCATCTTCCTTGATGAGTACAAGTTCGCCCACTTGAGGAGGGGATGAGGAGGAAAGCCACTTAGAGCGGGTTTGAAGTGTGTGGAGGTATGAGTTGGACCACTGAGTCCAAAAGCGTTGGGCCAGAGCTTGTATGAGCTGGAAGCGTTTAAGAGCAGAGAGGGGTCTATCGGCAAAGGATAGCTCGGGCAGAGCAGTGAGAGAACGGCCCGTAATGAAATGTGCAGCAGTTAATGGTTCCCTGTCCGAGGGATCGGAAGAGAGTGGGCAGAGAGGTCTTGAGTTAAGAACAGCCTCGATTCGTGTGAGAAGTGTGGAGAATTCTTCAAAAGTTAGGTGCTGTTCACCGATTACGCGATAGAGCAGTTGTTTTGTAGATTTAATATTAATCTCGTGCAGAGCACCGAACCAGGGTCCCTTGGGTGGGTTCAGCAACCAAGTGATCTGCTGGTTGGCAAGTTTGTGTGTAATTGCGTCATTATTGGCTGAAAGAAAGTTCTGGACTTCTATGAGCTGATTTCTAGCGCCTACATAATTTGTGCCGCAATCTGACCTAATGAGAGCTGGTGTGCCACGTCGTGAGACGAATCTTTGTAATGCCGCGAGAAAGGCTTCTGTGGTGAGTGCGGAGACGGCCTCCAAATGAACCGCCTTTGTTGAGAGACATACGAATATGCATAGGTATGCTTTTAGGAGCTTAGCGTTTCGTAACGTACTTGATTTAACGAGAAATGGGCCGGCAAAGTCGGTCGTGACTTGACTGAATACGGGTTGTGGTGTAACCCTGTCCGCGGGTAGGTCAGCCATGTACGGGGCTGTAGGTTGAGCGCGACATCTAAAACATCTAATGCATTTGAATACCCGGAAGCGAACCACGCGACGAGCGGATAGTATCCAGAATTGCTGGCGTAAGATGGCGTGTAGTGTGTCCGCACCAGGATGGCAATATACTCTGTGGTAATAGTCAATGATGAGATCTACGAGTGGGCTAGAGCTGGGTAAGATGAGCGGGTGTTGGGCGTCGTAACTGATCGACGCGTGAGAGAGCCGACCGCCGACTCTCAAGAGACCGTCTTTAATGAAAGGCGAGAGCCGTTGGAGTCGGTTCGTGCAAAGTTTATTGGTTTGCAGACGATGAATGTCTTCTGCGAACTCATTCTGCTGAACAGAGCGGACCCAGAATAAAAGAGCGTCCCTGCGTTCACCGGCCGTGATCGGTCCGGAGCGTCGCTCGGTTGAGCTGTGTGTGCAATTAAAAATGAAACGCTTGAGGCATGACGTCACTCCAATGAGTTTGTCAAACGAGCTGAAACGAGTGAGCAGGTCGTGGTCCACATCAGGGACTGCTATGTGAGCTAAAACCTTTTTTGGCTTAAGGCCAGGCAAAGCGTGGTGACCCAAAGCGGATGGCATTTGGGGCCAGGTGGAGGGAGGCTCCTTGAGCCATCTGGGAGACCACCAGAGGTCATGAGTTAAAAGAGATTGAGCTGATATTCCCCTGCTTGCACAGTCTGCAGGGTTGAGGTTCGTGGGAACATGCCTCCACGTTGAGCTGGTTGGACTAGACATTATTTTAGCCACTCGGTTGGCTTCAAATGTCTGAAGACGATGAGGAGCTGTGTTGAGCCATGCGAGCACTATGGTGCTGTCGGACCAGCAGATATGTTGGTCTATTTTGATGTGAGCAGATAGTTGGACTGACACTCGAATCATGAGCTGTGATAAGAGAGCTGCAGCTGAGAGTTCCATCTTGGGGATTGAGAGACGATTCTTGAGAGGCGCGACCTTTGACTTGGCAATGACCAGGTGTACATTGACATGTCCATCTGCATCGAGCTCGCGCAGATAAACTACGGCTCCATAACCCGCCTCTGAGCCATCTGAGAATCCGTTGAGCGAGTATGTGGACGTGGGCTTGTACTTGCAAATGTGCCGAGGTAAGCGTATGTTTGAGAGTTGAGGAAGGTCTTGGGAAATGTGTTGCCACTCTGTGTGGACTTCATCGGGAGTGGGTTCGTCCCATCCCAGTTTCAAGAGCCATAACTTCTGTAAGAGGAGCTTTGCGCGAAATATTACGGGTGTTACCCAACCGTTGGGGTCATAAAGAGAGGCTACTGTGCTGAGAATAGAGCGTTTTGTCACTTGAGTCGGTGCGGGGAGAGAGATGCGGTATGTGAACTCATCTGTTTGAGGGATCCATTGTATGCCGAGTACTTTAATGGAATTCGAATCTGGGCTGATGTCAAAGTCTTTCGGCATGTCACACTGGTCATCTGGGAACCGATCGAGGAGCTGAGGTGAGTTGGAGGTCCATTTGCTGAGCTGGAAGCCACCTAGGGCGAGTAGGTCGATCAGCTCGGTTTGAAGTGCTTGAGCAGACTCCACCGAGTCATGACCACAGAGTATATCATCTACGAAGATTGAGTGGCGTAGGACCTGAGCAGCCTGTGGGTAGTGATGACCTTCGTCATCAGCCAGTTGGAGCAGAGTGCGGATTGAATGAAACGGCGAAGAACGTAAACCGTATGTGACGGTGTTAAGAGCGTAGGTGAGCAGAGGCTGGTCAGGTGAAGACCGCCAGAGAATGAGCTGATACTGCCGTTGATCGGGATGGACGAGTATGTTTCGGAACATCCTTTTGATGTCAGTGCTGAAAACTACGGGATGTGTTCTAAAAGACATGATTATGTCAACAATATCTTGCTGAAGAGCTGGACCTGTGTGCAGGCAGTCATTTAGGCTGACGCCATTGGAGCTTTTACTGCTCCCATCAAATACCGTGCGTATCTTTTCGGATCCCGATTTGAAGATACCATGGTGTGGGATGTAAAAGTGGGGCTTATTCGCGAAGGTACTTGGGTGACAGGGTGACATATGTCCTAGATTGAGATAGTCGGTCATGAATTCGACATATTTTGAGCGGAGTATTGGGTTTGCCTGAAGCTTCTTCTCGAGGTTAAGGAACCTACGTAGTGCTATAGCATGGGTGTTGCCTAAGGTCGGCGCATCTGGGAGAAAGGGCAATGTCACCATGTAGCGGCCTGAGGGTTCTCGAGTAGTCGTGGTGCGGAATATTTCTTCGCACTGTTCGTGTAATGGGCTGGTGTGTACGTGAGGCTGGGGTTCCTCCGTTTCCCAGAACCTCTCAATACTCTTACAAATATCATGAGTGGATTCCTCAGATTCCGGTTGTGGGCTGATAATATGAGCTGAGTTGGATTGCTTCGTTGGAGTCGCACATAAGTCCTCGATAGGTCCTATCAATGCGAAGTCAAAAATCGTGCCGAAGGCTATGGGCTTCCCCCGGCCTAACGAGACCTTAGTCCCGTCCAGAACTTGGCCGAGAACGTCTGAACCTAACAAGAGATCAATTGGAGCTGGAGTGTTATATTCCTGATCTGCTAAGGGAATCGGCGGTTGACCTCTCGCGGGTGCAATGTGTGGGACCTTTTGTAAAGGTAAATAACCGGTGACGTTATTCAAAATATGAGCTGTAGCCGTAATGGTTGGTGTGTCACGATGTGTGGGCGGACATACTATTGTGATGGATGCCTTAGACTCTTGTGTGTGATGATTGCCTACTCCTGCGATTTTGAGTGATGTTGAGTTAAGCGGCAGATTTAAAATGCGAGCCATGCGCTGAGTTATAAGTGTGAGCATGCTACCGCAATCTAGCAAGGCTCGTGCTGAGTGAAAGTGTCCATTTACGTCTGCTATTTTTAGCGAGACGGTGGGCAATAGTATGGGCTGATTCGCTACCTGCTCTTCATGCTGTGGGTAACTACACGTAGAATGATTTGCTACCTGATTTGCTTTTAGAGCTGATCTCGCAGAGTGGGCTTGTGATGTCTGAGTCTGGGCTGAGCGTGTGCGTTGTGTGTGTGAATGTGTGTGCTGATTGTCGTCCTCTTCGTTATGTTCCGTTATCGTCGATAGTCATTGCTGACCACCTGGTCGTGACCTACTGGGCGAGCGGGAGTGAGTGGGTGGCTCGTTCTGCGGCGTGGGTTTCGGTTGTGAGGCGTGCGCTGATACATGTTGGGGCTCACGAGCTGGGCGCGTTCTGGGCTGATCCCTCAGATGAGGGGGTAGGAGATGAGCGGATGTGTGAGTGGGGGAATTAGCCCCGGGGCGGTGTAGTGATGTGTGGTGGCGAGGGTTGCCACACTCTTTGCAAGCGTTGGTCGACTTGCACTCGTTCTCATAATGGGGACCTAGGCAGCGGCGGCAGCGGTTGCGCGCCTGAATGAAGTCCCATCGGCCTTGAATGGGTTGGTCGTTGTAGCGCGGGCAGGCGATGAGCTTGTGGCCTCTTTCGGTGCAGTATGGGCAGGGCATATTGTTTTGGGTGTTAGGAGGCGGTGGTGTGGGTTGAGCTGAATAGACCGGCCTGTGCTGAGCTGGGTAGTCTAGTCGGGGCCTGACCGGGTTTATGGGGCGGAATTCCCGGTAAGCGGGTTGTCGGGGCGGGCCGCGTGGAGGGTTTATGGGGGACTGTCTGCGGTATGGGGCCGGTTGGGGGGAGGGCTGAGTAGCGGGGGAGGGGCCTGAGCTGGACCACTCGGTCTCCACACAGCGTGCATGCTCTTCCAGGAAGGCGATTAAATTTTTGAGGGTGGGCAGAGTCTGGCGTGAGCCATATTTGCGTTCGAAGAGGGTTCTGAGTTCACCCTGTAGTTTTCTGACTACTATGGATACGAAAACGTAATCGCTCTCTTGCATGGGCAGATCTAGATTATTGAGCGCGCACTGCGCTGAAATGAGCGGGGTGAGGAATAGTGTGCGGATGTCTGAGCGCGCGTGGATGTTGGGCAGGCCTAGGATAATATCGACAAATCGATCGATGAGGACGCGCCGATTTTCATACCGTCGAGTGAGGATGTTCATAGCCACGGCGAAGTTTTCATTTGTGAGCTGAAGGTGTGACACCATACTGCGTGCCTCGCCTGTGAGAGATGAGAGCAGATAGTGAAGTTTCACGGCATCCGAGATGGTGGACATGTCATCCGTGAGACTTCGGAAGATTGCGATGAATGATGGCCAATCCTCGACCTTTGAGCTGAACTTGGGCAGGGTTATCTTGGGGAGCATGGCTGTGGGCGTGGCCGACGTTGAGGGGTGGGAGGTTTCTGGGAGAGCTGATGCCACGCTGAGTTTTTCAAATGTCACCAGTATGTGTTCGTAGTCGGTCATGGCGGCCTCATAATTTGTCGTGTATGTGTCTTCAGTCTCGTTAGTCAATGTCTCGTCGTCCAGTATTTCGTGGTAAATGTCCTCAAGTTTCGTCTTGTGGCCGTCCAGTTTTGCGTACCTGGCGGTGAAGTCTGTCATTGTGTATTTCTTTGCGTCTTTGTTTAATACGGCGTCGCCTATTTCTTTGAGCTGTGAGATTGCCTTGGCTGCCTCACGGAAGATGGCCGCTTGTGATTTGGTAGGCATTGTTGTTTAAGTGTTGAGCGGAATTGACTTCAAAACAAAAAAAGAAAAAAAAATATTAAAAATATATGTTTACAAATTGAGCTGATAATGTCACACCCTGTATAGTGTGGACGGTGTGATCTATTCTGTGTAATTGCTGAGGAGTGATTTTACAATTTTATTTGTGAAGTGAAAAAAAATAAAATAAATGAGATGGTTTTAATTTCTGAATGTGAACACCCTGTATAATGTGTCGTGTAGGCTTTGTACCTGTGCAAGTGTTTGTGCGGAGCGAAGTTATGATTTACAAAACAAAGAAATTTTTTTTTTGGAAGTATTTAATTTGAGATTAAAAAAAAAATCACTCTGTATTACTGTATTTTGAAACACACTGTATACACCTATACTATCTTCTTATACTGTACTGTTTGTGCTGATTTAAAACAATGTGTTATTGTAAATTGGTTTTTATATCTTTCGTGCTGATCCCTAAAACTAATACTTTTTATTCTAACTAACCACTTGATTGCGGTTTGTTTACTTAACTAAACTATCTTAATAAGTAACCTAATGAGCGGATTATCTATCAACAATACGTTGTTGCGACGCAAATTACGTAGGTAAGTATTTATTACAATGTTGCAGGATGATGCAATCACACGTTGCTTTTACTTGAGCGATTACGTCTTGCTTATTACGTATTTAAACTTATTCTACACACTTTTTTAATATCAAATATGAACGTATCGAAATTGTTTGTTTATGGGAATGGAATTTTAAATAAATGTGGATTGGTACTTTTTATAGTTGTACCTATGTGAGAAATGTATGGAACAATGGTGGGCGGATGAATATTTTGTAAATGTGGGTGGGTTTTAATCGAAATGGGGCACTTTTGGGGCGAGAAAAATTTGAGCAAGGGGCTTTTCCAAAGGGGTTAAGTAGGTTACGATGGACCAAAATATTTCGAAAATGGGGGGGCACTTTTGGGGCAAGAAAATTTGAGCAGGGGGCTTTTTCCAAAGGGGGTTCAGGAGGTTACGAAGGACCAAAAAATGTAATCGCTGGGGGCAATTACATATAACGATGAGTGGGAGATTGAGATGAGAAGAGATATGGGTGAGACGAGAATTGAACGTGGGCGAACTATATATGGGCTGGCTTACTTGATGGAAGGTGAAGCGATGAGATGGTATAAATTGCGTCTGGGTGCTGGTGGTGTGAGCTGATGGATGATGCTGTCGACTCCGACGGCTGTGAGCTGATGATTTCTTCGTGAAGCACTGGGTTTAAGAGCTGATAATGTTCACTCGCGTTATATGGGCAGAATAGTTCACCAATTGTCACAAAGTAAGAATCACTCGCGAAACTATATATTGGCCAATATGAATTGCAGTTTTGTATGGTATCGCGTGCGCGGGAGCTGATTTGAGGTGGTACGTGTCCGCTTCGAATGCGTGTCGCTCGCAGACTGACGCCGCGCTGGCGTCGTTGAGTGAGCGGAATGAGCCGGGCGAATGCGTGAATGAATGAATGGACCGTCGCACCGTTCAGGCGCGAACAGCATCTAATGTGTGTTACTGGTATGCGGGTTTTATTGAAAATGGATAGAATGTTTCATTAGCAATTATTTGCATGATAGCTAATCATAATTATATGATTTACCTTAATTCAATTTCCTAAATACGCATCACCTACAATGTAATGCACTGCGTAAAATGACTCTATAATAATTATAAAGGCCGATTTAAATTTGCTAAAACTTGTATGCAATTTTGATTGAAACTACATTGTAGGGCTCGATCGCACTCAGTACCTATCCCGCAGCCTCCCAATGTAGTAAAAAAAATCTTTCAAATGCCTGAACATTAAGGGCTACCATTTGCACTTAAGTAATTATAAATTTACTTTGCTGTGGCCATTGAAACCGCGGGATCCTGTGAGGCTCGGAACTCGGAAGCCCGTCAGCTCTTCCTGCGAGAAAGGGTCTGTGACCCTCGCTCATGGTCGTACTTGGTTCAACAGGTCTCCATCGCCGTTCAGCGAGGTAATGCTGCCGGCATCATGGGGACCTGACACTTTTGCTGTATAAGGCGACTGCCTGATTTGTCGGTGCGGAGGCAGTACGATATGAGAAAAGTGTCAAATGTCAGTGTCAGCTGTCAGTCGACTCGGTACCATTTTTTACTGCGCCCCTACATTTTAATGAGTGCTTCCTGACTGGCGCGGGATGCTCGCTAGTGGGACGATGTGAAGGCGGTACTGGTCCGCTTCTAACAGCGTACAAAACGAATAGCATGGTACACAACTACAACACGCGTAACGCCCATAAGCTCATCGGCGTGGGCCGCAAGTTGGTCAAGTCGGCCAAGCTCACTCATGTCATGGGGCCCGCTGTCTACAACAACCTACCTGACAGCATTACCAGCGCCCAAACTTTGGACAGTTTTAAACGTCGCCTCAAACGCTGGCTTGTCGAGCACCCGTTCTATAATTACAGTGAGTTTTTAAATATCCACGCAAAGGATATTTGGTAACTTTTATTGATTTTTTATTAATGAAATGTATTAATTTATATTATATCGAATTGTATGGTTTAACGACATATTTATTAAATGTAAATATGGTCTGTATTTTTAACGTGTAAATTAGCTTTACGAATAAATGACTTATGACTTATGACTTATGGCTTCTGCGCATGATATTACTACTGCGCAAACGTAATACTGACAGTATTATGTCAAGTGAGAATCTTTGCGACGTCAGTAAGTTTACGTCAAAGAAGAAAATGTCACATACTTATATCGATCCCGCCCCGCCAAGTTAGGAAGTCGCCTAATGCAGGCAATTTTAGTTAAAAAGGAATAAAGTCGATTTTTCGATTTAAAACATACAGTTTAAACTGAAATTATTGTTTAAAAGGAGCCACTAATTACTTAAACCCTACTTAAAGAACCCGCATGTCCGAAACTGCATAGTCACATACGGGGTTTCGTTACTGGACACAATTGCAAGTAAGCCAAAACACAGTGTCACAAGCGTATAGTATCTGTAGTCGCATATCGCTTTACGTTGCTACAGACAACATTTGCATGTAAAGGGATCATAGGGGCGCTCGCTGCCAAATCTATCCCAGATTTAGACGCGATGCGACGCGAATGCCAAGTACGGTTAGCGAGGTAACGCGCGAAATAATGTCTGATGTGCAGGTGGGCTAGAACTTGGTGCTAAATCTCGTAGCGACTCAACGATTCCCGTCTCACCTCAGATTCGGTTGAAGTCGCCTATCGCTGTATTGGGTCCCGGCCTATAAAGCTACAGTCAGGTAAAAAAAATCCTGTCTCACTCGTCGGGAATTAGAAAGAGGGGGGTTTTTCTTCTCTCACGTCGAATCACAGTAGTAGTTGCGCTAGCCCCGTTAGTAAGAGAGCCGGCTTGCCACAACGCTTTGAATCATACTATCCTTGCGAAAGTTAGTGTGTTTGGATGTTTGTGACTCAATCACGCAAAAACGGCTGAACGGATAATGATGAAACTTGGTACACAACGAGATTATAGCCTGGATTAACATAATTTTAGACCAAATATCAGATAACATTTTCTTAAATAAGTAAATTTTTTGACGTATCTTACCGACATAAAGTCTAACGAATTTAAGTATATAAAATTCAGTCTTAAACCTGCTTCACCCGTTTAAAAGTTTTTCGCACAAAACCATCCGTCAATGTTTGATAGTCACAAGAAGAATCCTTGCAGAGACAGGCTCTGGAATCCCCAGATGAACGGGAAACTATACAAATCAATTTCAATCCGCAATGCATCACTAACCAAGCGTTGCATTCACGAACCTTAACCCTTCTACTCCTAACCCAATTCAAAAGTCAAGTGCCCTTCGCGACAGTCAAAGGCTTGCTCGCCGAGGCGTGATATCACCCTGTACATATTGTTGCTACGTGCTTCGTGTCGAGACGAGCACACTGTGAATTCGGAGCGGAGTCATTTTAAAAATGAGGTTGGTCACTGGCAGGTTTATGGTAATAAGCTAAGAAAGGAATGTTTAAAAAAGAATTCGTAAGCTAGGCGACTTCCTGACTTGGCGGGGCGGGATCGATATGTGACATTTTCTTCTTTGACGTAAACTTACTGACGTCGCAAAGATTCTCACTTGACATAATACTGTCAGTATTACGTTTGCGCAGTAGTAATATCATGCGCAGAAGCGGAGCAGTACCGCCTTCGCATCGTCCCGCTACCGCGCATCCCGCGCCAGTCAGGAAGCACTCATTTAAATGTAGGGGCGTAGTAAAAAATGGTACCGCGTCGACTGATAGCTGACACTGACATTTGACACTTTTCTCATATCGTACTGCCTGCGCACCGACAAATCAGGAAGTCGCCTTAGAAAGGAATTGCGTACCTCGAAATGAAAAAACCGGCCAAGTGCGAGTCGGACTATATACGGATAAAAACTGCAAAAAAGATCATGTTTGTTGTATGAGAGCCCCCTTAAATATTTACTGTATCCCGTTTTTAGGGCTCCGTAGTAAACTAGGACCCCGTCCGTCCGTCATTCCGTTAAATGATTATAACATGATTGGATAGATTTTTGATAAATGATCCAGTATTTCAAAAATCAATCAAAATGTACTAAATATTCACGAAAATTGCGCGCAGATTTCCGTAGAGAGCGGGATGGTTAATTGTAAACTCATTCGTGTTAGAGCAGGACGTCTGCAGTGGGACTGCCTTGCCTTAAGGCCCCTTTTTAGTGTTAGAATCTTCCTGCGCGCAATCTAAGATATCCTTCCTTAAAATATATAATACAACGGGACAATCAGCGTCCCGCACGCGTCATTTGCAATGCATCCTCTAGGGTCCTGGGAACGGGACGGCCCGCCTGAGGCGGGACGGTTGGCAGCCCTATGATTGACGGACGTCACTGACATTGATATGCTGTATAAATAAAAGTTTATTTGGAGCAAAGGTCACAAAAATACCGGCCAAGTTCCTGTCGGGTCAAGCTCAATAGAGAGTTCCGTGATCCATAAATTCGTTACATTCTATATACGCGAACTTAAAAGTTCAAGACCGGATTTTTTCTTTGTATTAGTTCTCTATATTAGGTAGTCATCGAAATATTTATAATATTTCGTTAAAGATTCAAGATTCATTACAATAGGTACTTACTAAGCTTATGTTGAAGGCGGCTTTAAGGAGTTACACGCGCGGCAGATTCAGTGAGTATTAAAACAAAATTCTTCATTTTAACGTCTTTCGAATACCAAATTTTCCTCAGACTCTATAAATAATGTATCGCTTTGATGTCTGGTATCGTGTCGCCTCGTTTATTGGAGCAAATAGTAATCAATGGAGTCGACTCGAAAATACTTATACGTTTCAACATAACACGTGTGTGTTTTTCTCACACCAATTTTTTTTCCTGTTTTATTGGTTTAAGGGTCCTTATAAGGTAAAAAATGCTCATCTATTTAGCCCATTTTCTGTTAATTTGACAAGTTTCTTGACATTTTATCAATGTTACTATCTAGAACAGGACTATTGCGACCTAATGACATACATTTTAAATGTATTTCTTGCATTTTTCATTAAGATATTTGGTTTCAAATATCACTCCAAATCGACCATTTTCGAGCTAAAATCTGCTTTTTCCACTTAAATTCTACTACACACAAGAAAATCTAAAAAGGGCAATGTTACTGTCTAAAACTTTATTAAACCATAGTATCCAATAATCAATTTATTGGTATTATCAATACTTTCGTCGAAATTTGAAATCAAAAATTTTTTAAACTTGTAAGGCCTCTTTAGGTTATTTGGTGTGCAGTAGCAAATAATATAAGAAAACTTACATTGAGTAATTTTGTAATGTGATGATGTTTCTGGTCTATGATAAGCATGCTAGACGACGTTAGTTTTGTTTTCTCATAATTTTGTTATATTATAAGATTTTTAGATAATAGGAGACCTTTTACATCTCTAGTAAAATGTAAGCAGTTTTAAATAATATTTAAAACTGCAAATATTATTTATGTCACACCTGGCCATAAAGTGGCCATTATCGCACGCTCCGCGCGCGAAAAAACCCACTTCCTGGCCAGGGGGTGACATAAAATGTTGTACTTACCACGGGCGATAATAAAGAAAGCCTCAGATCGCATATTTATCGCCCTTGCCTTCGGCTCGGGCGTAAAATACCTGCGATCTGAGACATTCTTTGTTTTATCGCCCTTGGTAAGTAATGTACTATTGTGTTGAGTATTGTATGACATTCAAAAGCGCCCGAAGGGCCCGCTTGGAGAAATAAACTATAATTCTATTTCTATTCGATTATTATGTTAAAACTTAGAACAATAAAAAAAGCTATCCTTTTTGTAAACAAAAAATATCACTGTCGTGGACAATTACGAAATAATGATTTTTTTTTCCGATACTATATAGGATTTTTTGACAGAGTTACCAAGGCATTTTTCAATACTTTGTTCGGTTATTGTGTAACTTTTTTCTTTTTCAGTCTACAATATTTTTTGTGTACATTCTTTCTTCACGCTGGAAGTTCAAACTTCAATATTTTCGTCGATTATGAACCGGCCTTGTCTTAATAGTATATTTATACAAACAACTGAACTATTGGTATATAAACAAATGAAGGATAATCATCCTCCGTTTGCCCGGAGCCGGCCGGGTAAAAAACTGCCAAACTCGAGAACGACGGCTTTGTGCATTTCCTCTCCATTAGTCACGATTAGTCCCTAGTTTTCGAAGCTTCGTCAGTTCGGTAAGGTTTATTTGTCAAATAGTCTTGCAGCGAGTTTCGTGGGACTGTTTTATCGACATGGCATGTTTTTCAAGGTCATAATGAGTTAAATACGTAGAATACTAATTAATGAGTTTCTAAGCTACGCATGAAAAAAAGTAAATTCAGATTTTTACGTACAAATTGAAATTGGCAGGTTTTTATATTACTGCATGATGACTGCCATATAATAACCAAAATCGAATATCGTTTGTCATTCTAAATAAAGCGACAATTAAGTAGTTTAGAATTTGATACCCAGGACTATAAGTGGACTTAGTATTATAAAATCGAAGGTTAAACCATAATTGCGCCTAACAGGTATTTTAACTTTATCCTGTACCCCACGCTCGTAACAATATTATAATAAGAGTTTTTTATAAGAAAGAAGACTACGTACAGAAATGCTTTTTATGGAGAATGAACTGAACTTTAGATAGTCTTGTTTTTAAATTGAATATGTTTTGCCATTATCCCTTTGACATTATGTTTTGTTCAACAAACTATATATGTTTTGTTTTCTGCTTTTACAATTTGGTCTGTGCGCGAGGAAATCGCATGGTACATCGAGCTATCACTAGCGACGAAGAGAGACAAAACTTTGAGAGCATAGGCGGCTTAAATGGTACGTATTGGATAGGTAATCTACTTACGTAGGTAACACTGAGCGAAAAAAAATACTATTTATTAGTAAGTTTTAGTGAATCCCAGGACAAGGAGATTATAATTATACTAACGGTTACAAAACAGTTTTTGACAATAGTAGTTATTTACTAATACCAAAAAATTTGCCCTTGTAACTACTAATTACTACTAAACTGTTTTGTTACCGTTAGTATATAATTTCCTTGTCTTGGGATTCACTAAAACTTACTAATAATTAGTATTTTTTTCGCTCAGTGAAGTTTTCAGAGCAATCGTATTAAGTTCAAGTGAATAAGATTTAATTTATAATATATAAGTGCCTACTGTATTCTTAACAATCTGTTCCTAGAGGTAATTACGAAGTATCTTTTCCAAGAAATGACATACTTCTCACGTCACAACCATTCCATTTGCCATATTCCAAGCGAGACTTCAAAACTCACGCCGTGAAATGAGATTTCATAAGTTTCCTCCACTCGAGTATTTTCAGCTTGAATTTCCGTGACACTCTGTAGCAGGATGATCTGTCTCAAGCGGACCTTGGCCCGATAAGAACACAGTTCCCACTCAATAGCCGGCCATTTTGCAGCTTTGCTGGTTGCTTTACCGATAGCTTCGTTTTATAGTCTTTTGATAACGGATATTAGACTGATATAAGCTAGGAATGGCTTAGAATTGATATAATGTTAGGTACTTTTAGCTACAAATCTTGGCTGACCCTCTAACCATACTATCTACGGTGTACAGCTAGAGGTGTACTCAAAATTTTGAGTACAAATATCCCAACATTCTCAAATTCTGAAGGAACAATTTTGAAGTAGGTATACGTACTACATATTTATTTGTTTAACACAAATGGTATCTGATTGTAATCACGTAGCCACGATACAACGTTGCTAAACCAGGTCATATCTAACTTAATGGTAACAAAAACAAACCACGCGGCCCATCGAAAGCAATCCCCAAAACAGACGAGTCATGATACGACAATCCTCCACAAACTATAGATTAATCGAATCGTGTGTGCCAAAAATGTCAGCGTATTATCCGTGGCAAGGCAACAGTGAAATTGAAACCAATGAAATGCTGCTTGTAGTAAAACGTTTTCCGTGTACCCGGCCGCGAGTGACAGCGGCGCTTCACGACACTTCTCAACAGAGGAACCAGTGTAAAAACCGATTTATATTAGCTGGAACTTGCATGCAAGTTTCTTTATATTGCGGGACTGCGGTTTTTTTTATACTACGTCGGTGCTAAACAAGCGTGCGGCCCGCCTGATGGCAAGCAGTCACCGCAGCCTATGAACGCTTGCAACCCCAAGGGAGGCACACGCGCATTGCCGACTCTTTTAAAAATGTATACACTCCTTTCTTGAAAACTCCCTTTTTTTTTTATACCACGTCGGTGGCAAACAAGCGTGTGGCCCGCCTGATGGTAAGCAGTCACCGCAGCCTATGAACGCTTGCAACCCCAAGGGAGGCACACGCGCATTGCCGACCCTTTTAAAAATTTATACACTCCTTGAAGACCCCCATATTGTGCTCGTAGTCCCTCGGGAAAACCTCGGCAGGGAGCTCATTCCGCAACCGGAGCGTGCGAGGGAGGAAATTCCTCTTAAACCGTACCGTACGCGACCATTTAGGTTCTAAGGTGTGAGGATGAATGCCCTGCCGACGGCGAGCGGTGCGATGGTAGAAAGCGGCCGTGGGCATCATGTCGAACAGTTCGGATTAACGAGGTAAGATGATACGATCAAATCCTGCTACCCGCTATGTTTTTAAAATTCACTGTAAATTGAACGCAAGTTCTTGCTAGTCTAACCTGCGCTTAGGTACGTAGTACATTATTCGAGCGTTACAACCGTGGAACTTTTGTGGACACATTTTTGATGAATTGGCTGTAGATTTTGGTGGGATATAATTGGTAGTGGTGCCGTTCTTTTACCAAATAATTAAAAACGTGATTAAATTCATTCATGTTAACAAATTCAGCGCTGAGGACACGATATCGTGTTCTCCGTTCATACACAGTTATCGCCACTAAGCGGAAAAGACATGTTATCGGCTAGGAACGTAACGCGTAGCACTCATCGGCAATGAATGTGTTAATCCAATAACAAAATAGTGACCCCGAGAGGGATTTGGAACAGATGCCCGGCGTTACAGCATTCGCACTTCATTAGCAAACATGGAAGTGAAATGGGGACAGACGTTGTATCTTATCTTATATCTTTAAACGAGCAATTCGTGAATATTTATTTATTTATATATATTTATTTCGGGGATCTCGGAAACGGGTCTAACGATTTTGATGAAATTTGGTATGTGGGGGTTTTCGGAGACGAGCAATCGATCTAGCTAGGTCTCATGCACGGGAAAACGCCGAGCAAAGCTCGGCCGCCCAGATATTATCTGATATAAACACGATATAGCTTACGAAGCCACGGAATCAATATACCTGTACTGTATACTAAAAACCTGCCTATTGTGTTTATTTTCCTATTCTTTAATTCTTGTAAAGTAAGTTTTTATCGTTGAGTAAATGGCTCTTAATTAAAAAAAAGAAAACTTTTTATGAATACAAAGAAACAGATAACGATGGTATAAATTACCCTTTTATAAGTAGGTACGACCCGTTTCCTAACCTTTCCTTATCGGTGTCAAGATACACAAGAGGTTATAAAAAAAAATTATTCAACAGCACAAACAGGTTACATAGTTGATTTGAAACTAATCATGTAGGTACAAATACAATATGTCTGGTTAGCAGTGAGACGACGAGAAACAACTAGTGAATGTGACACCGCTTGACGAGGGTTGTCATAGTCATAAGTCTTCCTTACGCACTTCGCAGGAGGTAGTGCGTTCATGCGAGTTGTTACAGCGTTCATTGGCAGTTTCGGCGATAATTCAGTCGACGCAGAGTAGGGCGGATATTCGGAAATGTCGAGATTCTGTTTCCGGTTGTTTTCTCATGTACATTGTATCTAGTCGTCGCAGTCCTGGTGGCCGATTTTTGAGAGCCGAACGCTCGACTTTTCACTCGACATCTGTCAAAAGTTTTGACAGATGTCGAGTGTAAAGACTGTAAAGTCGAGCATTCGACACTCAAAAATCAGCCTCCGGATGCTTGTACAGTCACCAGTATTAATCAATATCAAATATTATTCACCGAGTGTAGGCAGGCCTCTTAGTCTCTTTTGGGCCATTTATCATCATCATCATCATTTTCAGCCTGTAATCGCCCACTGCTGAGCATAACTCTTTGAGTACGACACCCATAAACACAGGACATAAAAAAGGGCAGTGATATACACGCATCAGCTTGTTGCTGCTGGGTCATAAAGAGATTTTGGTTCGCGTCTTTTCTGTGGACATATCAAAAGTTAAGGGCTACAAAGCTTAATTTAGGATTGTTCTAGTAACCCGTATAAACGCCGTCTCCGGTTCTATAAATCCATGTAATAAAATCATAACTCACATGCTCATAAGCCGTTAACTATTGACCACAGGAGAGACGACTTTTGTTTTTGCAAGTGTTTATGACCCTGCTAGTGTATAATAAATAATAATATACCTTCCGTAAACTTACTTACTTTAGAAAAAAACTGATACTTTGATAGATTTTGAACACTTATATAATCATCTCATCATTATGACATAATGCCTAGTTTGATTCAGTTGAGTGAATAGCAGTGGCGGAGCGTCCATACAACTCGATTCCCACCGGCTTACCTAACTTTCAGCCAGTGCAGTTCTTTTACTACGGCTCATGAAGTATAAGAAAGGCAAATTATTTCCGGCTTTCCTAAGAATATTTTTGACGCGCCGCCACTGGTAAATAGTAAGGAAATTTACGAAGGCACTGTCCCCTGGTCAACCAAACAAAAACTACAAAACACGGCATAACAACTAGATTTTTAAAGTCGCCCCTCAATTTGAAAATAACCCGTACGTAGGTATAATAAGAGATGTGAATAGAGAGAGAGAGAGAATTAATATCAGCAACTTAGTGAACATAATATCTGACACGACTAAATGTGTAGGGACACGTCCGACGTCAAATATTTATGCCACATTTGTTTGGCAGATATGAATGCTCTCTCAACAAGAACCGGCAAGCATCAGCCTTAATAAACATTTTATGTGATCACGCACATTTAATATTACTGTGTTTGCTACGTCAATGTCTGCGAACTTTCCAGACAGCAAAGACAGATTAATGACAAATACAAGTACCTAATTGGGTGGAAATATTTTATTAATATCAACACAAAAACTGCTGAGATCTGAAGCGGGCAGCATAATTATTCCGATTTTTAGGGTTCCGTAGTAAACAAGGAACCCTTATAGTTTCGCCATGTCCGTCCGTCCGTCCGTCCGACCCCCGTTTTTCTCAGTAACCGTTAGTACTAGAAAGCTGTAATTTGGCATGAGTATAGATATTGATGACGCCGACAAAACGGTAGAATAAAATCTTGAAAAAAAATTTTTTTTAGGGTACCTCCCTTACATGTAAAGTGGTGGTGCAATTTTTTTTTCTTCCAAACCTCATCGTGTGGGGTATCGTTAGATAGCTCTTTTAAAAATATTATAAGGTTTCTAAGAGTATTTTTTGATTCAACAATCGGTTGGCGTGATATTAAGCTATGACGTAATAATTTTCGTTATGCTCAAGTGTCCCCCCCCCCTGCCAGCTAAACGGTGGCTGCTAGGCATGTGAAAAAAATCATGGTAGTAGTATATACGATGAATTTAAAAGGAAAACTATCACAGCTAAGTAGACATTACTAGTTAACGAGTAATAGTCAAACTTCAGAAATGTACTTTGCAAAAGCAAACTTTCGAACAATTTCCATTGATACCTTAGATAATGTTGTTAATTCTGTCAAAAACATAGTAAATATAAGTTTGCGAACTTTTTAGTCCACATAATGTAACGGGTGGACGACTACGGAACCCTACCTTGCGCGTGGCCCGACACGCACTTGGCCGGTTTTTTTCGTATTAAAGTTACAATCACTTTTTTCCATGTAAATTCTTAATTCATTATAAGTGGGGGATTCGTCTGCCGCATGCAGGAAGACTTGACTAAAATCACCACCAAGTGACCTCTTTGGAGGTGGCGCGACGAACTTGACGTCTTTGATGGAAGACTGGTGGGACACTGCCCAACACAGGGATAAGATTTTGATCGTCGCGTCGGTGAACACACGTGCCCGGAGCGACGATGAGCAGAATCCACTACCGTACAAAACCAGTTGCCTACTGTCCATGGCGTCGTTACCGAACAACGTTACTGAACAAGTATTGATTGGCGAAATCATCATAAATTTGATGCAAAGCCATTTTTAAAGAAGAAGAATACAGGGATGCGTGGAAGAAAAAATGGGAGGCCTTTGCCCAGCAGTGGGACACTTGAGGTTCTAAATAGTAATAATAATAAATGCTTAATTTATTTTGGATTGCTTCGGTCGGTTGCAAGGTATGAATTAAAACCCATAAGTACTTTTCTCGCAAAACCGCTGAACGGATTTGGCAGATATTATATAGATAGATATGAGATTTCTGTCGCTGATTTAGCATTACCCATATTATTATGCGTGCGTCATCCGTAAATGTTTTTTTTTTCATTATTGTGAGTAGGAGTAAACGCTCATTAGGCGACTTCCTGATTTGGCGGGGCGGGATCGATATGTGACATTTTCTTCTTTGACGTAAACTAACTGACGTTGCAAAGATTCTTACTTGACATAATAATGTCAGTATTACAGTAGTAATGTCATGCGCAGAAGCGGAGCAGTAAGTACCGCCTTCGCATCGTCCCGCTACCGCGCATCACGCGCCAGTCAGGAAGCACTCATTTAAATGTAGGGGCGCGGTAAAAAATGGTGCCGAGTCGACTGACAGCTGACACTGACATTTGACACTTTTCTCATATCGTACTGCCTCCGCTCTGTCAGTTTGCCGCGCCGCTGCAAGTACCCGTAAGTGTCCATTCAGTGGCTGCCGCGTATTGCTACCGGACGGTCGCGTCGCGTCATTCTCTTGGCGTGGTCAAAGTTTGGGTGTTTATTTACCTATTATAATTTGGGGGTTGTAAATTGGTAATTTGTTAACGGTGGGACTTCACACTTACCATGAGTTTGCATTACCGTAATAGTTAATACTCGCTAGCGACTGCGTAGGCGTTTAGTATGGCTATTCTTAGTTTTATTGCGTAACCGCCAGAGGCGCTGTACTTTTGTTCATGTACTACGTAGTATTTTATTTTATTTCCTGCTATTATATATATTGTATGCCGGTCCGCGAGTCACCGACGGTACTGGCTGAAAATCAGCGCTGTAGGTGTCCAACACCTCAGCATAATGCTGAGCCAGTGTCCGTTTCACTGCCGCGGGGACACACGTGTGCTTTTGTGTATGTTTTTCTTCTTTTGTTTTTTGTAATATTGTATGTCTTCTGTGGCAATTAATAAATGTTTCTATCTATCTATCTAGTACAATACTTATTCTGTTGTGTAGATAACTATCTTCTGTGGGAATTAACTCGTACCGGATATTTGATCTTTGGTCATATCTTGTACTACTGCCGCCTAATAACATACATTTTACAATGCCCTTATTGCCATTAAGAAATTTCGTTTCATAAATCACTTCTGAATCGAGTAATTTTAGTTCAAAAGGGATTTTTTCGACATTGAATCTAAACTTTCTTGAGACATAATGATATTTATTGTGTTGTGATATTATCATGTTTCGAACTGTTCGGGAGTTCTTCTTCAGGATGAGTTTGTTCCGCGTGACGCGTAGACTCACTCATCGTGACGAAGAACTCCCGAAGAGTTCGAAACATGTCGCCCGGAATGACAATTTATGTATGTAGGTATGTATGTAAGCACTTTACTGTACAATAACAGGTTTATACATATGTTACATGTCACAAGTATACTAATGTACAGTCAACCAATTTGATTTCTAAAAATCAATATGAAAGCCGCTAGAGATCTTATATCAATGTCACTGTGACAAAGTACGAAGTGGCCCAGAAATCAAATTGGTTGACCGTACAAAGGCTAGCTTATCCCTTACCTTATTTAATACGCGAGTCTAAACTGTTTTATATACTTTTTCGACTAACTTTATTAATAATAACAAATGTCTCAGTCATTATCTAAAACGTTGATCAAATCATCGTATTCTTCAATCAGTTTATTGGAATCATCAATACTTTTGTCATGTCCTTATATTATAGGCATAAGTTCGCAGTACCAATATAACCGAATTTGTCTGTGTTTTTAATTACGTTTTTTGTAAAACTAAGTAATTAGATGGGTCATTGTCAGATTTAGGTGCGCGTCTTTTCGGTGGACGTAAGTTAAGGGATAGGTACAAAGCTTAATTTTGGATTGGTCTAGTAACCCGCATAGATAAACTGTGTTTCCGTCACTATAAATCCATGTAATAAAAACATAACTTTCATGCACAAAACTGTAACCCGTTAACTATTGACCACCGAATGGACCACTTTTGTTTTTTCAACTGACAATGACCCAGATAGGCTAAAGTGGTGGTAGTATTTTATCGAGCAAGCTTAGTAAATTTGAAATAGCAGGTAAATAATTAAACGAGCGAGCGGTCCCCAGCGGCGAGGTATTCCGTGCCCGACCGTGCTCCGGTGTCTCGTAATAAATAGTTACTTCTCTAGGGCCCTTGTCAGTTAAAACGCTCATTTAGGCTATTTATTATACAACAACGGGGGAAACAAGCGTACCTACTGTCCACCTGATAGTAAGCGGAAACCGCAGCATATAGACGCCACAACCCCAAAGGAGTCATGTGCGCATTGCCGACTCCTTATTAAAATTTGAGAATTCACTGTGTTGACAGCAGAAGGGACAATAGGTCCCTCGATCACAGTGCATCCTCGGGAGGTCTGGCAACCTTGCTCACCTCCAGGAACGCAACACTACATATTAGTACAGTAAACAATGTCATTATGGCTGTGGTCTTCTACAAGGCGGAATTACTTTCCCAGTTGGGCTGCTCCAAATTCGAGCATGATGACATTTTGCTGTGCCCTACCTCTCTAAGTGGCGTTAAGTTGAAAATTAATTTTCATGTGCTCCGACAATCCCTTTTCAAAATTCAGTCGTGAGTTTATGTATGTTAATACATTCACCAGAGTTGGTCGCCCGGCCCCATACTGAAGTTTAATTTAGACAAGTTTTGTTTTAAACTCAACGTTTTCAAATAACGAAAGAACATGCGAAGTTCGAAGAGCACGTACAATGTCTCCTTAACTCTAAACTGTAAATAATCGGTACATAAACAGAGCTTGAGTCTATAAACTTCAAAGGAGACCAAGCACGCACACACGTTAAACAAGATAACAATACAATACATAGTAGGTATATATCAAACTTAATGTAACGCAGAACTAATAAAAAAACCGGTAAAGTGCGTGTTAGACTTCACACATTTAGGGTTCCGAACCAACCGCAAAATTAAGTTTAAAAACATTTAAAAAAATGTTTTGACTATTCGTTTGGCTTTGGGCCAATAAGACGCTTATACTGTGTAAATTTGAAGCCTGTAGCTCCAACCGTTTGGCTGTAAAACCTGTGTGACAGACGACGGACGGACGGACGCCTGGGCGTCACTAATAGGGTTCCATTTTGACCCTTCGGGTACGGAACCCTAAAAAGCGTCACAAAACTGGCTTTTTTTGGGGTAACGCTTATTTTTCGCGGAAATGGATACGAGTAGTACTCGTGATTCTGAGGCAGAATAGAATACCCAAATCTTCAAATATTATTGAGTACTTACAAAATAATTATTAAAATTGTCATAAAGTCAACGTTATAAATGTTATCAATAAAATTGACAAAAAGTCAATGTAATAAATGTACAATTAAAATTACTTACAATTAGTTACAGTCGTAATAATTCATTAATATTGTAAAAAGCTTTTTCAGTAAGTCAAGGTAGGGGGGGGGGGTTAGGTAGTTTTTTTACCTTGTTAAAAAATGTTACATAATTTTCAATGGCTCTTAGTTCGGCGGGTAGTTTGTTGTAGACACGGCCCTATTATAGACATTGTTTTAGTCGATTTTGCAAGTCGGCAACATGTTGTGGCTAATGTGTTTTTGTTTCTCTGAGCAATTCTAATGCTTTTAGGTTCTTTTTTGGGAAATTGATGTATATATTACTTCTAACGTGTTTTACAATGTAGAATATGTATTGTGATATTATTATTGGGGAACGGGACTTAATCGCGTACAATTACAACTAATTATAACTAGTTCGGAAAACCCGTGCGGCTAGAAGATGTTGATACCCGCTCACGCCAGTCAGCTCGCGACCACGGATGTTGTGATACATTCGAAACGTCGGGCAAAACCTTAAAAAAGGTAAATTAGTTATAATTTTACACGATTAAGTCCCGTTCCCCAATAATAATGTGTGAAAATCAAATCAAATACATTTATTACCATAAACACAAAAAAAAAACAAATATACAAAAACAGAGGATCTTATATCTAGATATACATATTTAAGTATTTAGGTAATGGGTAATACCAGTCTCAGCGTATGCTAGGTATGCTAAATCGTGTAAGTTTAAATCAATATATGTATTGTGATGTCAGTGTCATTAATGTCATTATGTTAGCGTCTATAAAGAGTTGTCGTGCTGGGGTTCCGGGTGGTGCGAGCGAGATACTCCTAACAGCTCTTTTTTGGGTGTACCTACAAATACTCGTTGCCATTCAGCTGCTGTGCCCCAAAGTTCTAACCCGTAGCACATCACCGAGTGGAAGAGTGAGAAATAACTCGAAGTTGTTGGTACCCTAAAATACGCGCAAGTCTACTGACCTTTAGAGGAAATAATTACCTTGTAAGATATAAAAGTGCCCTTGTAGCTGTTTGCAGATTAATATTTGGTTTTGTTTGATAGCTTATAACGAGTGGATCGGAGCTTATTCAAGACCCTAAAAAATCAAAGGTTAACTTAACTCAGTGTAGCTATTTACTAACAAAAAGTTTTCTCTGACAGACATCAATTTATAATTGAATGTTGTAATAACAGATAATAATATATAAGCAGTTTCTTTCCACCCACTAATATTGTGTTTAACGCCTCTTCACTCGGCGACGCCTACCATTTATAACAACTACTACAATAACAAGCAATTTCTTAGATAAAACAATTCGGCAACCAATCATATATGACGGTAATAAATCAACAATTTAGCACGGCAATTTCCATAATTCACACAATATCAAGTTACCCGCGCGAGAATAAAGAAAAATCCAATTTCCTTCGCTTGCATTACGAGGGGACGGAACGGCGTCCACACTGGGCCACTTGATGACCAGCGGACGGTGCGTTCGTACTTTGCTTTCATCTCTTATAGAACTGAATATTAATTATTCAAAATCTTAAAACTGGCTTAGGTTAAGTTTTTATATAAAAGTTTAGAGCTGCTTACCTATTCACAAACATTTTGTTCCTCCAATTTTGGTCATAAATTCTGCTTTCCGGTGAATCCACTTATTTTTTCGGACCTAGATAATTCTGTATTTTTTTCTGACTCAGAATCATGAGTATTATTCATTTCTGTAATGAAATAAAGTATCCCCCGAAAAAAGTTAGTTTCGTGACGCTTTTCTCATACAGTTTATAATGTTTATATGGCTCATAAAACTGATACAGAAAATTTGTATGGAAAATGAAGCACATTTTTTTCTTCATCTGAATCAGTGCTCAGGATTCTGAGTCAGAAAACCCAAAATTATATAGATCCGATAAAAAGTGACGGGTGCCCTTTTATTAGAAAGTATCCTAATCTTAATCATAATCCTAATCCTAATCCTAATCCTAATCCTAATCCTAATAATATTATAAACGTGAAAGTTTGTGCGGATGTATGGATGTACGTTCCGTTTAATCTCAAAAACTACTGAACGGATCTCTTTGAAACTTTCCAGTGTTGTAGCGTAGACATCAGAATAGGACATAGGCTATAATTTATTTCAAAGTTCCAAAAAATTAGGTAGCAAAACTAGACTATCCGTGCGTAGCCGGGGCGGGCCGCTAGTATGTAATAAATACGTAGTTAATGGAGAGTTCCAGCAAATTAAGACCACGTTATTCGAAATCATAGTATTTTTCATTCAATTTTAAACCATTAAATACTCACTTTATTGATGGGATATTTAGATATGTTATAGTTTAAGAGTCGGTCTAGTGTATTTTAAGGCTGAAAACACGATATTTGAAACTTCGCTCGATGATCTCACATCGCAAAAACAGGTAAATTTTGATCTTATTGTGAGTCGTATATAAAATATATCCAACTCAGACTCGAGTAAAATATATCAATAGATAGGAAACGATGTGAAGAAGTGTATTTTACGGCTAATTTTTCAGATCAAAAATATCAGAAAAGTAAACTGCGCGCTTCATTTTAGTAGACAGATGGCCGTTAGGCCTCGAGCTGGACGGATGTCTGTCGCACTTTTTGCAGTTTGACATTTATAAAAATCGCATATTTAATACCAGTAACTAGATGATATTAACATTTTCAGGGTAAATTACTGGTGAGTCATATCGACGAATAAACATTTAAAATAGTTCTCCTGGTACTTTTACAATTCGAGATAGTGGAAAACATAAAATGTGGCTAATAAAGCTTATCATTATATCATTTTTTTCCTTTTTAAACCCTCTCTTATTACAAAAGGTTTCTTGAATTTAAACTTTCGTGAGACATGTTATAACTTACTCCCGAAGAGTTCGAAACATGTCGCCCGAAGTGACAATTAATACGTGAGTTTTAACCGTTTAGTAAAATAAAGTTACAAAAGGTTTCATTGAGTATTTGTAGAATGTGGAATTTTTTTCGATTATACGGGTCACACTCCTTCATAAAGCATATTGTATATTTTATGTCTATGTGTGAGTATATTCATAGCGCCTGACACATAGTTTGACATCTGACATTAGCAAATTAAATTCAAGCTTGGTATTTCAAATACAATATTTTAAATTATTAAATATATTGAGCTTCGTATTGTAACAAAATAAATATGCCCAAACGGACCGTAATCCTGCCAAAGTTTTGACGCTATTCGACTTCAATTTGCTCTGCAGTTCAATGTAAAGCAGAATGACATCAGTATTACGATGAAAGTGATATTATTGCATTGTGTAATTATTCCAATATATCAACGTAAACGATAAAAAAAGAATAATACAAATTTAAATGAAAACATGCCTCGGATAATATCTGAAATAGAAAGGGCCCAAAGCTCTGAGGAATTCTGGCCGCTTACGGCTAGTATGTGGGGGAGGATATCTGGTGACGGCGTCGCGGTCTCAGTTCTATGATCAGCGGCTTCGGTGAACTTCACTTCATACCCACATCATGCGCAAATGTTTACGTGAATTTACTGGACGAAGTGATGCTGCAAATTGTTCTACTGACTTTCCTGACTTTATTCAAGATAATTGCCCCATACAGCACGGGTCACTTGGGAATAGTTTACTCTACAGCTACATCCAGGCATAAATGTAATAATGTAATGCCATCGCCTGAAATTCGAACCCGATTGAGAATCTTTGGAGTTTAATGGTTCAACAGTGGGATCATCGCCATGAAAGAACCAAAGAAGCAATTCAAGCAATAGATACTGCAATGAAATATGGGAGGAAATGCGGGGAACTGACATAATTATCAACGTCTTCTCAGCTTATTGAGAGACAGGCTACAAACTGTTATAGACGCACTGTGGTTGCACGCATTATAATCCCTCAGTCTTATGTTTTATGTTTATAATAAATTATATAATAAATCTTGAATTTTATTTAAGATGGATTGATGAACCGTACTGTCTTCTCGAAGATCTCACGGTTCTCAATAAAGGCCATACGATATATAAAGAATAATAAAGAACTAATAAATAAAGTTGTAAGCTTTTATTTATAGCCCTGCTAGGCAAAATATTTATGTTGAATCTTTTTCTAAATAAATAAAAAAAGTACAAAATATTTATTTACCAAAATAACGCTCAATAATTATTTATGCTCTAGAAATTACGGTTGTTCAAATAAAACACAAAAATAAAACACTTGCTCTTGCCTGAGATTCGAACCTGTGACCTGTGCTTTAGAGAGCAAGCGATTACTAATTACACCACAATGTACTTGGCTTAGTGGTTGAAATTAAGCTACTTATTTGTGGCTTGCAACTTTGACTTTTTGTGTCGAGTCGTGATAAAATTTAGCCCTTATTTAGTTAAGTGAAATCTGTCAAGACTGCGCAACAGAGACAGAGATATGCAATGACAAGTCTACACTCTTTTGCGTGAATGTCATAACAATCTGTTCTAAATTTAAATGGTTGACAACCTAATTATCACGTGCGCCACTCTGGCTTATTCTGGTTAATTTGACAAAGAAGGTCTGTCACATATTCAAATTCTAAGTTACAGCAATCATTAAAAAAACGAGGTCAGTGACCTGTCACAGTAAAGTGAGATAGTGTGTGTAAAATGTAATTGTGTTTGTTACTGGGGAGAATTACGATAATGTTGCGCCGCCTAGCGGATTTTTTGTGTCGCGTTTGTAGTTTCGCTGCAATAAGAAAGCCTTAACATGAAATATTTATAGGTTGTTTTCGCCCAGTGTGGACGAATCTCGAGGAAGGTGTTTCGGATATGAGCGATTATTCGGGGGCACGATAACAGTGCCGTAATAAATTATGATTGATGAATACCCTAAAGGAACTGCGTGCGAGCTACTTACTGAGCAATGAAATCGGTAGCTTTTCCAGAATATTTGTTTTAATAATAAATGCATTAATTTGGCTGAACAAACTGTTTACCGATGATATTGATTAATGGTTTACCGGGCTTTCGAATTTGCAAAGAAATGAGATTTTCTGTTTACATAATTTTTCAATCTGCCATGATACAATTGATAATGTAAATACTACTATTATTTATGCCACAGCTACTACGAAACTTTGTTGCCTAGGTGATGTAAAGAGAAAACGATATCCAGCGTCGAAAATATTTTTTCACGGTTAAACCGCTGAACCAGGGTAAAACAGAGTAAGGACTCTTCATACAAAAGGTACTTCCGTGGCTCACACACTCATATACCTACGCGGCCATGTGTGCATGGCCGCCATCGCTACACGCTACCTGGCAGACGGGGCTGAACCGATTTAGATAATTTAAGATCCGCTTTTATTCTAGAAATCATTCCTTTTCAGAAAAAAAGTAATATGACGAGTCATTCGGCGTATTCGGATATTCGGCAAGTAAAAAAAAAACATTCAGTCGTTCCTTGTCAGGATGAACCCAAACTTGGTGTACACCTATTTGAATATATTTTTTAAAGAAAATATTTTTTCGACACGAAATTCGAGGAACATAGGTAGTAAAAAATCATAGCCGCTGTTCTAAATATTTTTGATTTGATTTTCTGAGAAAGTTTGTGATTTAATACCATTGAGGAGCGTTGAATTACGAAAAAAACTTGTTATAAAATTCATAAGATGTCGGCCGTCCTTAGGTAAGTTTTTCAAGTAAATAAATAGCAAGTTTAAATACGACGGTATTTTTAAGTACGGCATTCAAAATTGTTGTATTCGGAAAAATAACTCCCTTCAAAATTACGGGGTGGCTCTAACTTTTTAAGACATCCACGGTAAGAAATAAGGTTGTGCATTAAACACGACATAATATAATTATATAATTAGACTTCAGTAGGTACAGTCAACCAATTTGATTTCTAGGCCACTTCGTACCTTGTCACAGTGAAAATCAATATGAAAGCCGCTAGAGATCTCATATCAATGTCACTGTGACAAGGTACGAAGTGGCCCAGAAATGAAATTGGTTGACCGTACCTTCCCTTTACACAAGCGTAACTCAGTATGAAACGTACGTCACTTGTGACCTTTTTAAGTATGGATCTGCGTGCGTGCTGTGCTAGGGACGAGCCAACGGCGCCAAGTCATGTGTGCTTCCCGCTCGATGCACAACCCTTTGTAAACACCTCGCAAACTGGCACGTTCAGTAATTACGAGAATTTGTGTACCACCGTACAAACATTTTCAACAGGATGTCGACTTGAGTCGTACAAAGCTGAAAAACAAAAATTGGGATTCCTGAGGCTACCTTAATTACGACATAATTATCACTTTCGGGTGTACCCCAAACTTTTTTCCGGATCTATATAATTTTGCATCCATAAACTGTAATTTGTACGCCGAAAGGCAAAACATGAAGGACTACTTAATCTGTAACATCTAAATATATTTTATACTCATGTTTAAGCAAATAAATTATCTTTATCTTTATCTTTATCTTTGGGTTTTATGACTCAGAATCACGAGCACTCAATTTTTATGAAGAAAAAAAATCTTACTGAATTTTAATTTTCAGTGATACTAGAATAGGGACATGTTAACTTTGACATTTAAATTTTGACAGTTTTGTTTGACGTTTAATATTTCAACATCATATATGAGATTAAAATGAAAAATTATATTACTGCTGTAGCCTTAGCCACAGATAAGAAAATTGCCATAAATTCATTGAATGTTGAAATGAGAGTCATTTTCTACGGTTTCCGAACGCATATTAGAGGATTTATGATATGTGTGTAGCAGTGGCGGCGCGTCAAAAATATTCTTAGGGAAGCCGGAAATACTTGGCTTTTCCTATTCTTCATGAGCCGTAGTAAAAGAACTGGACTGGCTGGAAATTAGGCAAGCCGGTGGGAATCGAGTTGTATGGACGCTCCGCCACTGGTGTGTAGATAAAAAAGCGTTACAAAACTGAATAAAGTATTGAGTATTGAGACTCGTTTCTTGCGGCCGTTTTTTTCTTTACGGAAATAAATAGTAGTCGTGTCTGCTCATAATGAACGTGTTGTCCATGTAAGTAATGTTTTTAATACATAATATATCTATATTATAAGCTAGTTGTACAGTGTCTTAAATAATCACTTGCCTGTTATTATTTTATTCGTGCTCTTGGGTTCGCTGTATGTATGTCTAAGGTGACTTCCTGATTTGGCGGGGCGGTATCGATATGTGACATATTCTTCTTTGACGTAAGCTTACTGACGTCGCAAAGATTTTCACTGGACGGAATACTGTCAGTATTACATTTGCGCAGTTGTAATATCATGCGCAGAAGCGAAGCAGTACTGCCGTCGCATCGCCCCGCTACCGCGTATCCCGTGCCAGTCAGGAAGCACTCATTTAAATGTAAGGGCGAAGTAGAAAACGGTACTGCCTCGACTGACAGTTGACACTGATATTTGACGGCTTGCTCATATCGTACCGCCTCCGCACCGACAAATCAGGAAATCGCCTTTCTAAGGCGACTTCCTGACTTGGCGGGGCGGGATCGATATGTGACATTTTCGTCTTTGACGTAAACTTACTGACGTCGGAAAGATTCCCACTTGATATAATACTGTCAGTATTACGTTTGCGCAGTAGTAATATCATGCGCAGAAGCGAAGCAGTACCGCCTTCGCATCGCCCCGCTACCGCGTATCCCGCGCCAGTCAGGAAGCAGAAAACAGTACTGCTTCGACTGACAGTTGACACTGATATTTGACGGCTTGCTCATATCGTACCGCCTCCGCACCGACAAATCAGGAAATCGCCTAAGTGTCCCAAAAGGTAAATAGGGTAAATACTCGTACTTTCTAAAGGGTCTACTGTTCTTTAGAGTTTGGTAAGAAAGTTCGTGGAGCGGGAAAGGTTGAATCTTGTTTTGGGTTCAAACTGGGGCGCTCAAACACAGTTGTAATATTGCATATTGTGGGTTAGCGTTGTATTGTAACCGAAGTTGTATTCAACTCATTTAGATGACGCACGTCGCACGTCGTTGCACATTTTACATACAGAATGTAAAAAATATGCCCCTTGAAGGGAACTACCTCGAATTCTTTAAACAACTCGTTTTATTCAGTGCAAACATGCTTTTACGAAAAAGCGGGAGTAATTGCAATAGCAGATTCAAAAAATATATATATACTGGTTAGTACGAGGAAAATATTTTGAAAAATAAATTTACCCGTATACTCAAATAAAACGTATCAAATAACGTAGGTATTGCGAAATACTTCCACTTTTACCCGTATTATAAGTATAAAAATGTATTCTTTACAATTTAAGTTTTGTTTTCAATTATTTTTTATTTATTGTTAACCATATTTATAAATAAAGTTTTAAAATTTACGCTATGTTCAATAAACATAGTTAATTCCCATTTTAAATACGCTATCAACGACTTCAGTACTTTTTTCCTCAAAGACTTAAACAGAAATAATTTCCACCGCGTATGTTAAAAGTTTAAAAGGTTGATTGTTGTACTGCACATAATACTTTCACTGCGGTGCGTCACCGATTACACGTATCTTGTGTTGTCAGGTTGAGGCAATCGCAATGATGTCGTGACATCGCGTAAATTAACGCTCTGAAGCCTCATATGAAAACAATTAAGGAGTATGTCGGATTAATTAAAAGTAAGCAGCCTAGGAGTCGTCTCTGACATTTAATACCTGACAAGACCTTTAACATCTTCAGACTCCGTATGCAAAATTTTGTACAATTTAAAAACCAGGGCTCGGAGCCGGTTTTTTTAAACCGGTTTATTTGGGTTTAGCTCCGAACTTTATTGAGAACGCGAACGTTTTAAGAACTTTATATTAACCGGTTTATTCGACGAGAGGCCCGGCCATTGTCTGTAGGTATTACGATAGGTAGGTATAGTTCAAATTATTTCCGTTGACCGAATTTCTATAAACATGTTATTGGATTTTGAACCTTATTGTTTGATCAGTAAGATAGCTTTTTAAATAAATTAAGTTGATGCAACTCGGCCAACTCAAATTATTTGCGTTCGCATTGACCGGTTTTTATCGTTCTAAACCGGTTAATCCGACAAAACCTTTATATAAAGCTCTTCCGTAAACCGGTTTAAATAAACCGGTTTTTGTATGTAAACCGAAATAAAAAGGTTTTGCCGCAAGTACATGATAACGGTTTCAAAAATTAACCGGTTTCCGAGCCCTGTTAAAAACGAACTTTGGACATCTGAATAACGAACAGTTCTATATTCAGAAACACAAAATTATCTGGGTCTCAAAAGGTTACGTAGACGTTGATACATTTGTTTGAGTGTAGGGCTGCATTTGTCCCTAGATATCAACACAAAGAATCTTCATATTAAAGAGGGTCGGCACCGGCAGTGGGCTTGTCCATTTGTCCATTATGCTAGATAAGATAGATAGATAGATAGATATACTCTTTATTGCGCACTACAAAGTGGAAATATTACAAACAAAACTTATGACTAATAATAAGGCAACAACAGGCGGTCTTATAGCTAAAAAGCGATCTCTTCCAGACAACCTTTGGGTAGCAGGAGAATCAGAAAATATAACAATTTACAGGTAGTGCATATTGCATATTACAAGAGAGGTAGAGATACAATCATCGATACTATATAAGATAAGATAAGGTGTATATGTAACAATCTGTGGTGGTGCGCTTTTCCAATCCAGAGATAAAACTAGACCATATACTTATTATATTAGGGAATCCCAGTTTCCTTCACATGAAATGATATTTTGTACAAAGATTTTTTACGTATATTTTGTACTAATTTTTTTTAACAGTAGTATGAGCTTGGTTCAAACCCGTGACCTCAGTTTAAATTAAAAGTCGCTTGCTTACCGCTCGCTTACAATGGCATTTAAAATACTAGAGAAATCAAATAAATCTCTAGAATCTCGATATCGGTACTCAAGTCAATCTCAAAGATGGCTGCTGTACCGTCGACCGATATTATACGCTTGTTAACTTCCGCGTATTTTTATTCTCCATTATTATTTTGCCTGAAAGCCCCAATTAAGTAAAATGTGAAGGATTTCGCTTTAAATCTTCTCAGGCATTCTTTTGTCGTAATTACGTTTACGCGTAACAATCTCGTTGAAAGATTACGGGAATTTCGTGCGCTTTTCGGGAATGTTTTGATCTTGGATTATTTTGTTTACAATGAGTTTTGTTCATAATGTGGCCAGTGTTTACAAACATTTACATTACTTAGCTACGTAACCTATCATTAGTGAAATATTTTTCTTTTAGTTATTAGGCATCTGCTTTTTTAACTTTTAATCTTATAGAGACTTCTGCATTTGGCGGTGCGGTGTCAGTGCGGTATTAGCTGAGCTGTCAGTTAGGTACCAGTATTTTTGTCAGCCATGTCGGTACAGATTCTTCACTACGCACCTACAAAATTCAAAATTAAAAACATTTATTCTGCAAATAGGCCTCAAGGGCACTTTAACAAGTCAAAATCTATATCCATATCAACTAAAAAATTAAAGGTACCTAAAGGATGCCTTTCGGCCGATGAAACAGCCACTCACATCTCACATCATTCTGTAACGCGAAGGTTGCACAACGGTCTCAAATCCTCAACGCACCGAGGTTCAGGAAGACTGTAGTGGCACCAGAAGGATCCTGGCGCTTCTGGTCGGAGTTAGGCTGGCTAGACCCCTAGCTGACATTCACAATGGTTCGACTTACATGGATTAAGTGATGAAAAGGTAGTCATCCTCATCCGTTATCCCAGTACAGTTGCATCCTGAAGGATGCCTGGGGTCCGCTGCCTAATCCCAAGATTTGGCGTAGGCACTACTTTTTACGGAAGCGACTGCCATCTGACCTTCCAAGCCCCTTAGATACCGCAAGCGGTACCCGGCGCCGCTGGCCCACGAGCGCAAAGAAATCGCTCTTTACAAATACAAATACAATACCGCTTGTTGTTTGCCTCCACTTATTGTTATTTTGTACTGTATTGTGTACTTTAATTGAGTTGTGCAATATAGAGTCGTCATCATCATAGGCCTTTACGTCTATTGCAGACGATTTAAGGGGAAGTATCCCCAACACAAATGTCCCGCTCTAACACGCGTGAGTTTACAATTAACCATCCCGCTCTCTACGCAAGCTCTGCGCGCAGTTTTGTAAATATTTAGCTATAGTGATTAAGCCAATCATTTTATCAAAGCAAACCCTGCGAATTTGTCTATAACTATTTACGATCTTTAATTGAGTACCTAAATTAAATGTTAAATATCAGTAATGTAGCCGTAGTATTGAAAAAACATTCCAAAAAGAGGTGACTTCGCGATTTTTTTCTATCGAGTGAAATTCATCAGGTCATGTAACTGACTGCGATTTTGACTAGACAAGATCCTTATGTAACACATATATTTTTTTTAGATTTTAAGACACTATATTCTATGTCTCAGATGGTTTTTAAAAACTCAAAAGTGGTAATACACGGCCTTAAGCATTGCCGTGTAGTTTTTGTACACTGTTTTTGGTGACTGTATAGACCTATGCGGTAACGGCACTATCTTGCGCATGTTTTGCAGTAAAGTTTGACGTCAGAAGCTCTAGCTCCGACTTGATGTCTGCACAAACTTTTGTTTGCTAATTCGTCAAACCAGGCTTCATTACACAACTTTCTGCCGTCCACAACAGAGTATTTGTATTTGTTTAACCATATATAACCATATGACGGTACCGATGCAGTTCTGCATCCGCAGCACTCTCAATTCTGAATACCTAATATAAAACTACAGCGCAACTGTAATACTGACAGTCGATATTGTAAGGAAATCGAGGTGACTCAGTATGCTGTCGGGAAAGCCTGCGGGTGCTAAAATCGAACCAAATTGAACCAACCAGCAGCAGAAAGATTTTTCTAATAAAGAGTGTTTGCTAGGAAATTCCGAACCAAAAAACAACATAAAATTCTCATGTAATAATATTAACTAGGTATATTTTTCATGTATAAATTCTAGAGTAGAATTAACCACAAAATTATAGAAAATACTTTTCAGTTATTATCCTGTCAGTTGCACCAATAAAAGGCTTTAATTTGTGTGTCGACCTCATCACAAATTCTTTGTAAAGTGTTAGTTCGTAGTAAATACACCACAAAGAAAATTAAGTACAAGTTTTATGTCAATGTTATGAATAATCTATAAAGCCATTATTACTTTTAGTATATCGGATACTAGCTTTATCCGCACTTTGACCGCGTAGAACTCTTTCATCGTGTTAGAATTTCATTGCTATTATTTTATTTCAGGCGTTTACCTGCTTATCGCTCTTCCATACAAACTCTCACCCCCTTAAGGGAGGATTTCGCGGATAAAAAGTAATGTAAATCGGTTTAGCAGTTTAAGCATGAAGAGATAACAGAGAGATTTTCGCCTTTATAATATTAAGTATGAATTGAAAGTAGGTACTCCAATATACAGAGATGTGGATATTAAGAGTACCTAAGTTGCTGGCCAACGCTTAAGCTTACTTCACTCGAACCGAAGATCAGATAATAAAAGGCTATTGAGGATGAATACTATCTAGATTTTGATATTTTTGATGGCACTTACATTCGCTCCAATCCATTTCAATCTGAACCGTATTGCCAAGTAAGTTTAAAGTGTTGGTTAAATCCAAACATAATCCATTATGTTTAATATTAGAAATGCGAAAGTAACTCTGCTTGTCCGTCTGTCTGTTTGTTGCTCCCTTCGCATTTTATTCGCTAAATGTATATTGAAAATATTTGGCATTGAGATAGTTTGACCCCGGAAAAGACAGGTTATTTTTTATCCAGGAAATTTATTAAAGGGGTGAAAATTAGGGTAGATGTTTGTATATGACAGCTATAATTAAGCGTGCGCCTAAACTAATTGAATAGCAATGACTCTAAGGCAAGAGCTACATTTGCTATAAAAACTACGGTAGACAAAATAGATTTAAATTAAACCAGTGTAGACAGTGGTTTTCAAATAAATTTACAAACCACTATCTATCTGTTTTAAATCTTTGTTGTCTACTATGGTTTTAAACACTGTAGCACAGGCTTAATATGAGACGCGAATGCAAGTAATGAGATCAAAAAAATATCAAAAATTATTTATTCAAAATAAATTCATATAGAACACTTTTTGAATGTCAAAGGTTGCTATTAAGGTAAAGCGATTACATTTGTCCATATTTCTTTATCATCTAAGTATTTGTCAAGTTTATAATAAGCTCTATTTATCAACGTTTGTTTTACAATGGCCTTAAATTTATTTTCCGATATATTCAAAATCTGGTCCAGATAATGGAGCTTATTATGTACACAGGACACAGACATGACACTGACCCACAAATGACTTTTGTACTCTACTTAACCTAGTTCTAACTGCTACTAATTTAAATTTATTCCTAGTATTTTATATCATGAATGTCACAACTTCGACGAAATAGCGCTTGATTTTTCCTAACGTACATAATATTTTCATAAATATATTGACATGGCACAGTCATAATTCCAATTTTTTAAACACTTCTCTGAGAGAGTCACGGCTCTTTAATCCGTATACTTATTGAGCGAATTGCTCGCTTTTGTAGAACAAAAATCGACTCGATATAACTGATTATCGAGTCGATTTTTCGTATCGGAGTGAGTATAGACACAGTCATTTTTATAGTTATTAGCAAACAAGGAGACATAAACAATCAAAAACAAATTCACACAATCCCTTCGTTTATCCACCAACCAACGCTGAATTAGAATTTTATGGGGCGCAAAGGATTCCTGATTGCATTAATAAATAATTCCAGGCCGCCTGACCGTTATTTACATTCTTATGAATAAAATCAAACCCTTTCGCCGCCCGATGCAAATCTCTTTGAGTGCCTATATTCCCGCATTATACGCTGTTGGTCGAGCTCCCTCGTGTATAGTACGTTTGACATAGTTAGCGATATCTTTAGCACAAACAAGCGGTTAACGACGTGGACAGAATGCTTGTTTTTCTTTGTTTTTTTTTTATCGATAATGGGATTGCTGTTGGCCATCACCGACGATGAAGTGTGCTTACCCAGATAATGCTTATTCATTCGTGCTTTAAAGAGGTCCAGGTTATTGAACTAACCAAATACAGATTGATGGGATTTATTAAACTAAAAATACTGACTGCGTATCAAAAAGTATAGATTTGAACAGCAAAAATACTAATTGCAATGGAATTAGTATTTTTGCTGTGCAAATCAGCAGTTTTAGGTAAGTTGGTGCACCCCGACCTAATGTATAGAAAAATTAACATTTTATGTACACAAAAATTCAAACACTGGGGTATTTACCAGTGAGGTAAATGTTTTGATTGGGTCACACGGTAAAGTGTTCGCATAAAGTTCTGTCTCGCCAACATTCTTCGTACCGTCGCGGCGAATAAAGTTGCAAATTTTATTGTTACCGCTCAGCCAGCGATGGCCAACTCCGAGACAGAATAAAATAATAAATAGGCACTTAGTGCAGAAGGCCCGCGTAACAAAACGTTGTTTGACAGCTTTCTTCTTGATACGTCCTTCTGCTGACTGCGTGACTCTTATATTATTGTCAACAAATATTCACCTCGGAGGAGATGAACAGGCCTGACCGTAAGGTGACTTCCTGACTTGGCGGGGTGGGATCGAAATGCGACATTTTCTTCTTTGACGTAAATTTACTGACGGGGCAAAGATTCTCACTTGACGGAACACTGTCAGTATTACTTTTGCGCAGTATCATACTTGTATCGTGCGCAGAAGCGGAGCAGTACTGCCTTCGCATCGTCCCGCTACCGCGCATCCCGCGCCAATCAGGAAGCACTCATTTAAATGTAGGGGCGCAGTAAAAAATGGTACCGAGTCGACTGACAGCTGACACTGACATTTGACAGTTTTCTCATATCGTACTGCCTCCGCACCGACAAATCAGGAAGTCGCCTAAGTTTTCATACATCTGACACTGGAAACTCATCCTCACACATAGGTCGATATGCACCCTAAAAGTCGGGTTACTTTGACCCAATGGAGTAATTTTAGCCCTAAAACCACGCGTAGAAACTTCTAATAAAAAATATAAAAACGTTGACGGTTAGTTCAAACCAACTTTATGGTAATGTGCCATAATTTAAATGCAATAATTAAGCCTAGACAGAATATTATCTCAAAAACCAAAGTTTCCTACTACTAGTACTAGTTAGGTAGTTAAACTAGTTAGCTACTAGCTACATACTGGGATTTTCTACTGTACTGTTTCCTTTAATTGAGGTGTAAAGAGTATTCGTTGTTGTTGTTGCTACCCTCCAGGGTTAAGGCAAGGCAGTCCCACTGCAAACGTCCCGCTCTAACACGCGTGAGTTTACAATTTACCATCACGCTCTCTACGGAATTCTGCACGTAACTTTCGTGAATATTTAGTACATATTGTTAGATTTTTGGAATACTGGATCATTTATCAAAAATCTATCCGGTTATTTTATTAGAATAATAAAAAAGTAACCCTTTAAAAAACATATCACTGCCGTTGACAATTGGGTCATTGTCAGATTTAGGTGCGCGTCTTTTCGGTGGACATGCCAAAAGTTAAGGGCTACAAAGCTTAATTTTCGATTGATCTGATAACCCGCATAATCTTTAATTCCGTGTCTATAAATACATGCAATAAAAACGTTAATTACATGCACACAAGCCGTTAACTATTGACCACCGAATGGACAACTTTTGTTTTTCCGACTGACAATGACCCAATTACAACATAATCAGCATGAACGTCCTAAAAATAACGATGATATTTAGAACTTTTTTACAGAGTTACCAAAGCATTTTTCAATATTTTGTTCGGTTATTTTGTTAATTTCTTTCTTTTTCAATTTACAGTAATAGTAGAAGAGCCGGTGACACTGAACCTAGTATGATAAGATTCCCAGATGGCATATATATAATTAGGTGCGTCATTAGTCGGGGAACACGAAACGGCGATGCTGCAATGCGAAAAACCTGGCGAAGCCATTGAAAATTAAAATTGAAAAATGATGAAAAATCCGGTTTCTAGTATGATAAGATTCCCAAGTATCGTTTGTTCCTCGAAACAGGGGAGGGGTAGGACTATACGATAGTGCAGTGCTGCAAGCCCTCCTGACTGGCCTTGTCAGTGGCAGCAGTATGATAAGCGACCACTTTTCTGAGGTATCTAGTATGATCGGATTCCTGAAAAAAACAGGGCTCATCTGAAAGATCAGCACTTTCTGTGTAAGAAAAACCACTGCTGCATTTTCCAAACAGTGGAGAAGGTGGTTGCTGCAGCGATTAAAGGAGCCGACAACACTGAACCTATTTCGATAGATTCCCAGATGATATATATATAATTAGTCGCGGCATTAATGGGGGTACACGAAATGGCGATGCTGCAAAGCAAATGAGCAGGCAAACCTATTAAAATTCAAATTTAAAAAAATAAAAAATAAAGGGTTCCTAGTATGATAAGATTCCCAAGTTTCGTTTGTTCCTCGAAATAGGGGAGGGGTAGTACTATACGATAGTGCAGTGCTGCAAGCCCTCCTGGCTGGCCTTGTCTGTGGCAGCAGTATGATAAGCGACCACTTTTCTGAGGTATCTAGTATGATCGGATTCCTGAAAAAAACAGGGCTCATTTGAAAGATCAGCACTTTCTGTGTAAGAAAAACCACTGCTGCATTTTCCAAACAGTGGAGAAGGTGGTTGCTGCAGCGATTAAAGGAGCCGACAACACTGAACCTATTTCGATAGATTCCCAGATGATATATATATAATTAGTCGCGGCATTAATGGGGTACACGAAATGGCGATGCTGCAAAGCAAAAACCCCCCAAGTGCGTGTCGGGCCACGCGCAAGGTAGGGTTCCGTAGTCGTCCACCCGTTACATTATGTGGACTAAAAAGTTCGCAAACTTATATTCACTATGTTTTTAACAGAATTAACAACATTATCTAAGGTATCAATGGAAATTGTTCGAAAGTTTGCTTTTGCAAAGTACATTTCTGAAGTTCGACTATTACTCGTTAACTAGTAATGTCTACTTAGCTGTGATAGTTTTCCTTTTAAATTCATCGTATATACTACTACCATGATTTTTTTCACATGCCTAGCAGCCACCGTTTAGCTGGCAGGGGGGGGGGGGGGGACACTTGACCATAACGAAAATTATCACTTCATAGCTTAATATCACGCCAACCGATTGTTGAATCAAAAAATACTCTTAGAAATCTTATAATATTTTTAAAAGAGCTATCCGACGATACCCCACACGATGGGGTTTGGAAGAAAAAAAAATTGCACCACCACTTTACATGTAGGGGAGGTACCCTAAAAAAAATATTTTTCAAGATTTTATTCTACCGTTTTGTCGGCGTCATCAATATCTATACTCATGCCAAATTACAGCTTTCTAGTACTAACGGTTACTGAGAAATACGGGGGTCGGACGGACGGACGGACGGACGGACGGACGGACGGACATGGCGAAACTATAAGGGTTCCTTGTTTACTACGGAACCCTAAAAAAGCAGACAAAGCTATTAAAAAGAAAATTTTAATACATAAAAAAACTGGTTTCTAGGATGATAAGATTCTCAAGTTTCGTTTGTTCCTCGAAACAGGGGAGGGGTAGGACTATACGATAGTGCAGTGCTGCAAGCCCTCCTGAATGGCCTTGTCAGTTTCAGTTTCGAGGAACAAACGAAACTTGAGAATCTTTTCATACAAGAAACCGGTTTTTTTATGTTTTCAAAATTTCTTTTTAATAGTTTGTCTGCTTTTTTGCATTGCAGCATCGCCATTTCGTGTCCCCCATTAATGCCGCGACTAATTATATATATATCATCTGGGAATCTATCGAAATAGGTTCAGTGTTGTCGGCTCCTTTAATCGCTGCAGCAACCACCTTCTCCACTGTTTGGAAAATGCAGCAGTGGTTTTTCTTACACAGAAAGTGCTGATCTTTCAGATGAGCCCTGTTTTTTTCAGGAATCCGATCATACTAGATACCTCAGAAAAGTGGTCGCTTATCATACTGCTGCCACTGACAAGGCCAGTCAGGAGGGCTTGCAGCACTGCACTATCGTATAGTCCTACCCCTCCCCTGTTTCGAGGAGCAAACGAAACTTGGGAATCTTATCATACTAGAAACCGGATTTTTCATCATTTTTCAATTTTAATTTTCAATGGCTTCGCCAGGTTTTTCGCATTGCAGCATCGCCGTTTCGTGTTCCCCGACTAATGACGCACCTAATTATATATATGCCATCTGGGAATCTTATCATACTAGGTTCAGTGTCACCGGCTCTTAAACTATAATGTGTAGTGTAATTCTACATTATTTCTTCACCCTCTAACCTCAAACTTTAATATTTTCGTCGATTATTAACCCGACTTTCGGTAACACTAGTTGGACAAATATGAGCAAACGTTTTGACCAGAGCCGGGTCTCGTGTTGGAGCAAACTGTGTCCAATGATAATAAGTGGATGCTTTTACCAGTAGTAGCCATTTTGTGGCACCTAACTCGATTGAACGCGACGCGCCCGCGTATATTCTGAGGACGAAAAGGTAGGCAACGTTGCTGAAATAACAACTGCTGTCTAAAAAAAATTTACGTAAGAGAATTTTTCTTTTAAATAAATATATAGACACAGACAACTTCTGATATAGTAAGTACTGTATTTATTCAATATGTACAACGTCTTATAAATAAACAAACAATCAAATAAAAACTTAAACTAGGAGTATACTCGTATAATAAAAATTAAAGATAAAAAATCTGACCCAAGTCGCCGTCTCAGCGGGTAGTGTGCCCAGAAAGCTGGCCGCATTACCGCCATTACCACGCTGAATGGTAATAACTTATCCTTTGCGCGAAATATTGGCCAGCCTTCTGGTCATTAGTAACTTAGGTACTTGATATTATGTGTTTTTTAGGGTTCCATACCCAAAGGGCATGGTTAAGGGCATGGGTAAGGGCATGGTTTGCGACGCTTGCAGACAAGCGAGCCAAGAGACATCGACAAGAGACCTGTTCGCCACGGGCGAACTTTACTTGCCAGGGCTGCGGTCGTGTATGCCGCTCTCGCATCGGCTTACACAGCCACAAAAGACGTTGTCTACCTGCATGACACTACTTGTATAGTCTGTAATAGACTCGAAGGCCATTGTTGACCCAAAGGGTAAAACGGGATCCTATTACTAAGACTCCGCTGTCCGTCTGTCACCAGGCTGTATCTCATGAACCGTGATAGACAGTTGAAACTTTCACTATTATTTATTATTTAATAGTATTTCTGTTGCCGCTACAGCAACAAATGCTAAAAAATAGAATAGAATAAATATTTGAGTGGGCTCCCGTACAACAGACATGATTTTTTGCCATTTTACAGATAATGGTACGGAACCCTTCGTGCGCGAATCCGACTGGCACTAGGTCGGTTTTTTAACGCCTAAGAAATAACATCAAAACACAGTTAAGAAAAAATCTTAACAAAAGCGATATATTTATTCGTATGCAATTTAACAACTAGCCAATTAAATTAAGTTTCAGGCGTAAATAAAATTTTTGCTTCTCAAGCCTCACCCGAAGTTTGAGCCTCCAAGTGCCATAGGGTAACATTAAGGCTGAAAACAGTAGTTAAACATCCAGTATCTAAGGTACTTGGCAGTGTTAGTAATATTGATTTTTTACTGATTATTGCCCAATTATTACTCTAAAACTTTAATACAATCGTCGTATCCTGTAGTCACATTATTGATTTAATCAATACTTTCGTCATAATTTGAAATGAAAACATTTTGAAACTTGTACTTGAATACTATAACGAATAACAATTTTGTTTCCAACACAGATTGAATTGACACCCTCTTCTGAAGGACTATTAAGGCGACTTTCTGATTTGTCGGCGCGGAAGCCGTACGATATGAGAAAACTGTCAAATGTCAATGTCAACTGTCAGTCAACTCAGTACTACTTTTTACTGCGCCCCTACATTTAAATGAGTGCTTCCTGACTGGCGCGGGATGCGCGGAAGCGGGACGATGCGAAGGCAGTACTGGTCCGCTTCTGCGCATAATATTACTACTGCGCAAATGTTATACTGACAGTACCCCGTCAAGTGGGAATCTTTGCGACGTCAGTAAGTTTACGTCAAAGAAAAAAATGTCACATATCGATCCCGCCCCCGCCAAGTCAGGAAGTCGCCTAAAGGATCCTCTACTGCTGTATCTCATTTTATGTTACTGTTAAAGAGGCTTTTATTTTCTTGGTAAAAACGCGAACAGCGGAGGTTTGCGCGAGCAATATTTCGCGATGGTGTTTCCTGAGTGTCTCAGTTGAGATTTAAGTTTGGTAATTAAAAGTTGCCTTCGTTAGGCGTTTGCGGCACTTAGTGCACAACGACAATTCGCCGTGTGATGGCGTTCATACATTTGTTTACAAATGAGGCTTAAATTTTTCCAGAGAGAAAATTAGTAGATTGTATTACAAGTGAGAAAAATTAGATATTTTATTGAGGGTTAGCTTAGTGTAAAACCTGAGTGGACGCTCGAGTCGGGCGTCCAGCGGGGCGTGCATGTCAATCAATTGAAACTCATACTGGTGTGCTGAGTCGCCGCCGCACAAATAGTATGCACGCTCGCCCGCCCCGCTGGACGCCCCGCCGAACGCTCCGCTCCGAGCGTCCACTCAGGCTTTACACTTACAGTTCCCGGATGTGAGCAAGGTTGCCAGAGCTCCCGAGGGTGCACTGTGATGAGAGCGAGAGACCTAAATTTGTCCCTTCTGCTGTCTACACAGTAAATACTCAAATTTTATAAAGGGTCGGCACCGCGCACGTGACTGCTTTGGAGTTACGAGCGTCTATAGGCAGCGGTGTCCACTTGCAATCAGGTGGACCGTACATTTTTTGCCACCGTCGTTGTATTAAAAAAAAAGTTAGTGAAGGATGCAAACAACCACGCCAGAGTTAGAAAAATATAATATAAATAAATGTATATAATTTAAATAAAGAAGTGAAAAGGGTTATTGTTTCAGATATTCTGATTTTGGCTACTACCGAATTTGTCAGTGACGTACAGTCATTGTACAGTCGATTGATACCTACCATATTTCATGCTGCTGTCTTTACGCAATATAAGCACAAGCAAGCAAGCGCTCTGCGCAAGTAATCTACAAATTAGGAAATTCGGATATTATCAGGTAGATCTCTGTAAATTAGAAAATAAGTCGAGAAGTAGTATAATTTGTTTGTTTCATTCTTATTTTGAAAGTCAAGGTACGAATAAGTATAAATAATATTTATGCCGGACACATGAAATTTGGTATGTGGGGGTTTTCGGGGACGACGAGCAATCGATCTAGCTAGGTCTCATGCCCGGGAAAACGCCGAGCAAAGCTCGGCCGCCCTGATATTGTACCTAATAGATGACAAATAATGGATCCTCCCTAACTAAACTAATGAAACTAATGATTGAACTTATTTATTTGGACGATCAGTCAAGCCTGTTAGTAATTCGAGACAATATTTTTTTTATCTTTTCTGTGGTATCTAGGAAATGTTGATATGATCAACGTAATGAAAAATAGATCAAGAAGTTACGAAGAATTTCGACACTGCCCTCGCTTAGAGAAACTTTACAACAAAGTTTCCAGATAATACAATACAGAACGTAATTGGTATGTCAAGAGCCCCGTCGACACCTAAAACAATAAAAAAGTTGGAAGGGCGCTAAGTTCTCAACTTTTCGTCAAGTCACATAAGCTAAAATAGCACTTAACCTTAATGGGCAAGGCCATTAATTTCTCTCGGGACACCGTAATGCCTTTTTTGACGCAAAAAACTCTGAATAGGTGCGACCACCACGAATTTTTAGGCTAATTCTTCGCCAACAAAGACCGATGAGTAAGGGTTTCACAGCGTAATAAACATTTCAATACATCGTTCAATTAGCTTAACAAATACGAGTTGGGAGCTTGTTCGAACGTAAAATTATTCAACGATTCAGCAAGCTTGTAAATAATCGGAGTCGAGAAAAACTCGGTACCTAATTGGCTCTTTGAATAAAGACAACAAACAGCGGGCGATTGAATTACCCGTATCCTAACTTATTGTTGTGCGAACTGATTGGCTCACTTATTTGTGATCGTGAACGTGAAGTTTGACAGTTGCTGTCATTGTGTTGGACTCACGAAATGTGCGATCGAATTCATAAATAAGTGTTTTGTTTTGTACCTGCAGAAGGTCCCAAATCCCAATAAGTCGTATTTTATGTTACCACAAAATTTTGTTTTCCGTAAACATTTTAAGTATGTACCAAAAAACACACAGCTCGTACGCACACACCTGTTTTACAATACATATTTATAGGCAAATAAAGCTAATATTCTTGCAAATGTATCTATATAACTAAGAATACATTTTTTATGCTTTAAGGCAATGTTTATAGAGTTTGATCCGACTACATCTAAAACTTTGTTAGTTCGTTCGCACACTACGACTGTAAGTACCTAATGGTACAATTTTCCTGCAAAGTTTCTGAGAAGGGATTCATCATGATCCACAAAAGAAGACACATGAATAAATAAAAGAAATATAAATGTCTGGGCAAATGTAAGTTGACAAGAAGCAGTGATGTGCTACTAGGTTTAAAGTTAGTTCATATATGTATAAAGCTTGTTTAGTCTCTCATTGTATCTTTTTAGGAATTGCAAAAGTTAGAAATACACAACGAAGTATTAATCTAAGTCAGCCACATGCTAGTAAAAAGTCAAAGATTAAAATAAACATCACAGCCAGTGTTGCCAATATACATTTAAATACATAATTATACCAAAAGCAGTGTCCTGCGTATTTAAATATATATGACGAAGATAATACTGAGTATATTTTTTTGAATGTGATTGTTGTGATGTATGTAAGCACTTTATTGTACACAAAACAGGTTAAAACAATATACAACAAGATTAAAGTACAAAGGCGAACTGATTGTGGTCAGGGGGGCTACGGCGAACCGTAAACGAAGTTTTCTCTCTCTCCCTCACTCTGCCCTCTGGTAGACCTTGGTCAGCACATACTACAGTGTACCAAATGAGTATACATTTGAGGACTCATTGTAGCGACAGCTAGGGACAATTCCCAGAGACCAAGAGTCAGTAAGCACTCAACACATCTTCGGGAGCTCAGGCAACCTCACTCACCACCAGGAATACAGCACTACACAACTAACTGACTATGCAAAATGTAACTCGTCAGACTCCACACGGCACAATTTTAAATGAACTAGTTACCAAATTCCTGGTGCAAACGAAGTTAATAACTTATCCAGCAACAACGTTACCGAAAACGCTGCAATAAAACTGCACTAAAGCGTGTAAAAGTTCGTTTACAATCGTTGGTGGCCTAATTAGGAAGTTGGGACGTCGCTTCGCTCCCGTAAGAATATTTAACGTAGAGGCGTTACCATTCTTTGCGGGCGCGGTAAATGTTGTCACAAAAAAATATGATTTCGAATTTTCAAATAGAGAAAAGAGTAATACAAAAGAATACGTAATTTGAGATTGAGATTGAGATAAATCCAATAAAAAAAATCATAAAATTATTAATCATTTTAAACTTTTTTTATCCTAGTTTTAAAGTCATAGTTTTATGAAAGTTTTAAGGGGGGCATATTTTGTTCCTTTTCCGCAAACGTGCCTTTATTTGAAAGAATCGTCGTTTTCTATGCTACTGGTACGCTGGAAGTTCATGACATCATGGACCTCTCTTTCTCTCTCTAATTAGCAACATTAAAACTGTTGTATCTTCGTAATTTTTGACATATTTGGATAGGATTTTTAACAGTCAGCATATTTTTTGGTCTTCTTTATTTTAAGGGCTAAATTAGACCTAAATTAGATTGTTCATACGAGGCTGTTGTACCTATTACGAATGTCAAAATTATGGAGCAAGAATTTAATGGTACTCGTACCTAATGCAATACCAGTCTGAGGCAGTCAGTGACAAGTTAAGGGTAGTCTATGACGCTTCTGTCAGCGGGGTAATCACGTAAATTTTCAAACGTACGGTAGGCATATTTTAATGTCATTTTTAATATGGGATTTGACACTTAGATCTGTCGTACTAACGGTCAAAAACGTTCCGTAATCGCACCGCATGTGTAAGAAATGTAAGCCCAAAGAGATCAGACGGGCCTATCTTTACTTTTGAAATCATTGATATCGAAGTGTCGCCTCTTCACGTTTTTATTCTAGTGTCGTTACTGTCTAGTTAGGGGAGTTCGTTAGCGGAACCCAGTTAGTCGTTGATTGTAGGTGAAAGTGAGAAGCGCCTTACTTCTGTCCTTTTCTGCAAAACGTCACATGACACTAAGCAAACCTGACGTTTAGGGCGTTCTGCATCTGGAGTTTGGTACCAGTAGTATGAACATTAACTTTAACGGTTCTGAGTATATTCGGTAGTTTTTTTTTATACCGTTTAATTAATATGAAGCTTAATCCTGAAGACTTCAATGAGTATGTATAAAGCGCCTGTCCTTCAAGCATACGGGCGATATCCGAGAAAAATGCGGTTACGCGGTGTGTACGGTGAATGGGTTAATTAGGGCAAAAAACAATCCACCCAAGACATACGGCTTGCGTGATGGTAAGCAAATACCGCAACCGCTTTTTTGAACCTTTATTGACATGAGTATACGTTGCGTTTACAGATAGAAACATATATTGTATCAGTCCGACCCAAGTTGAGCCTAGCAGAGTTTCTTGCTGGGCTTTTCTCAGCTATGCTATGTTTAGTGAACCAGCGACAAAACTCCCCGTGGCTCGATTCCACTTAAGCACAGAATAGTATAATAGTATTACATACAGAACGGACACGAACTCCCCGCACCGAGGTCAGTTACCTCGTCCCTGACAGGCCCAAGATGACAAGCCGGGTTACGATCGGGTTACCGTCGCGGCTCGCGATTCGCCCATGCCACGCGCTACGCACTCGCGCAAACAATTGACGCGTGTACCGACAGTGCACGCACACCTACTTAACCACAGCGCTTACTTTCCTTCGCGTGTCACCCCCGTGACTCAAGTGCGCCAAACTCTTAGGATAAATCCAGGGGAAACCTCCAAAACGACCAAGCGCGCTGGTTTCTAAAAGAACATATACTTTTTAAAACACATTTAATGAAATAAACGGAAATAAACGCCTGTTTGTCATATTGGCTGTTTGACATAGGTCAGCAGACAGTAGTAAAACAAACATAGTAGATATGATGATGATGAGTTCTTGTTATCCCTTATTAGTAACATAGGGCTCGTAGAAGAGTTCTCCACTTGTCACGGTTTTGCGCAGCTTCTTCCAGCTCTTCCCAGCCAAGGCCACTTGAACCAGCCTCTTTTTCAACTGAGCGCCTCCATGTGGTTCGAGGATGCCCCGGCCGTCTTCTGCCAGTAGATTGCCAGCGTAGGCCCTGCTTGGACAAGTGGTCATCCGATCGTCGAAGCGCGTGCCCAATCCATCGCCATTTCCATTCCAGGATTTATTGGCTTATCGGCTTCTGGTTCGTTATCTGCCACAGTCTGCATAGCAGATATAAATGTATATAATGGTACCAGGAAAATCCCAATGTACAACATTATCCCGATTGCGAGTACGAATCGTAAGCCGCTATTACCGTGGTTTTAAGAGACACCGCTAATTCTTGAATCTGTGCGGCATACAAATGGATCGGGGCTCCATTTTGTGACTGAAGATTTCGCTTTAATTTCAAGCTACTGTAGTATCCAAGTTTAAAGGCACGCAACTTTAAATCTGGGTCGTGGGTTTGAACACCGACTCGTACCACCGGGTTGAAAAAACTTACGTGAGGAATATAATATAATTTCATATTTAATAGTGGCTTTTCAACTGGCTCTAGTTTTACCTCTGTTTGATGATTTCATAAAGTATAAAAAAAGATTAATTTTACGTTCCGTACGTGGCGCGGCGCGTTCTTCTCAGCTCGACTACGACAAAACTTCCAGTAGTTCGATACCACTGACACCTCGGATTCCGTTGAAGACGCTCAGACAATCTCACTGGAGCGCATCGTGTTTAAACCGCCCGCGTGGTCAGTCGTCTCGGAGGTTTCCCCTAGATTTTCCCCAGGCCACGCTCCACCGACCGCGGACTCCTATCGCTTTAATTGGGCCCGGCGTACAAAGCCACTCACAGTCAGGTTAAAAAAATCGCAGCGCGGTCAGTGCAAATGCGAACGTTAAGTTTCGTTACGAATGCCAAATGAGCTTTGTTCCATTTAAATAAATGTAAATTACAATCATATATGCTCCGGCTTGCGTTTAATAGCATCGATCCATTTTTAAGGCGATTATTATATCGTATGATTTTATTTATGTGTACAATCAGATTTACGTTACGTACCTAAGTACATTTACAAAATGTGAAAAAAAGTATGTTGTGTCTCATTTTAGATATACAAATTTTGGGGCTTTTACGATACCATTACGTACCAACTAACCACAAATATAGGTATACATATATGTACTTCCAAATAAAGTGCTAGGGATACACAATAATTTATTTTAGATTACGTATTTATTTTTAAGTTACTTAGGAATTATTTTAGTAATATTTAGTTTTAATTATGTTTTATTTATATTCCTACATTATGTGATTAATTAAAATATGGATATGGAAATTTCCATTGGAAAAACGTTTTGTTAACTAACAGCAAGCACTAAAATGTACCTATTCCTTATTAAGAACAGTAATTCATATATTTAGATATGCTAACATCAAGACAAACCATCCAACACGGCATCATGAAGTATTTCATATAAAGATTTGTAACTAATTAATTAACTACGTATAACAAGATTATAAAAAAATAAAAAAATAACAAAAACAAGTAAGTAAATTATAGCGTCTCTGTTTGGCACTATGGTTGGCTGGTTGAGAATGCCATTTGGAATTAAGTCTAAAAAATTTGTACACTGTATTTTGTGCAATAAAGTCTAAATAAAACATAAACAATTCAGCTTCCGCACGCTAGCTTTTAAGTTAAACAAATATACAAAATCTATCTTTTCTCACACAACAGGTAGAAAAATGTAACTTACCTTTTTCATTTTCCACGTTTAAAATTAATTGCATGGGAAATTCGTATCACAGTGGGGTTTATTACCTAATATTTCACGAGAAATGAAACTTCGCGATAACACAGCGGTAAATAACACAGTTTACACAGGTAGAGCTATATATTGTTAACGTACAGGCGTGTAATGCTTCACTTTAAACTCATTACTATGATTTGTGCGCTTTTAGAAAGCATTATTATTAAAGCAATCTTAACATTATACCCGCTTATCTGTTTGACTGTCTGTTTCTCCGTTTAGCCTTCTGATTAGTGGCCCTGAATATGAAATCGTCGGTCCAGGCCCTTTCCTACTCTTGAATGTTTTCTACAAACATATCGTCTTCTAGTACCTACACCTACCCATAAACATGAGTCTAATTGAGGTTACTATGGAGTCTGGTTCGATTCGTGTAATAGTTTCCCCTAATGCTATGTTTTTAGTTTTAGGCATAGACAATAGCATTATGTTTTTACAACTGATAACTAAAAATAAATAAATAAATATAAATATTTTGTGGACAATCTTATACAAATCAAACTAATCCCAAACCAAGCAAAGCTTGTACTAAGGTTATTAGGCGACGATATATTGTACATACTTACCTAGGTAAATAGATACTTAAATACATAGAAAACATCCAAGTCTCAGGAACAAATATTCGTACTTATCGCACAAATAAATGACCCGACCGGGATTCGAACCCGGGACCTCCAGCTTCGTAGGCAGACCAACCTAGGCTAAAGTCTGTAGCCGTCAAAACTTCACTAATTTTCTTAGCGGGACAATTTGCTTAGTGGTCGGGATCCACCACGCTTCAAATCGGGACGTATGGCAACCCTAGCAAAGGCGCGACACGGGTCTATCGGTGTGAACCGAGTGTCGGTGACCTTGGAACGCTACGATTCTATACTTTGCCCGTCCGAGGAGTGATTTCCACACACCGCGCCACCCTCGCGCGCCCCCGCTCGCGTCCGGACACGCACACAGCCGCGAGACGGGTATACAGCACACACGCTTCGGTGTCGCTTCTTATTACGTTAGTATATATCTTCTTTGACCCTAGGCTAATGTAAAAAGTTTCAAGCCGCGGCATTACGATTATGGGTATTAAATACCTTGGACGGCCGTGGAAAGTATCGATACTCGACCGGGAACTTCATTTCCGGTCACGTACCGCGCCGTCCGTCGACGGGGCTCGATGAAATTTTCTACAGACATAACTTATTACGGCCGGCCAGAGAGGACAGCGTCTTGACTTGAACATAACTTTCGACAAACAGCTCACCCATCATACGCGGATCGACTGATGGTAAGTGATTACCGTCGCCCATAGACACCTGCGACACCAGAGGAACCACCATTCTCCATAATTGACAACATTTAATATTTTTAACTACTTTATTTTATGAACTAGTTAGAAAATAGGTAAAAATTTAAGCCACCCGTATTTTTTCTTTTTCAATTTAACTCATTATTTCATACAAAAAAAACACGTTGAAAAGTAGGTCATTCCAAAAGGGCGTAAGTAAAATATGACGTCATGTTCCCAACAAGAATCCAGAGCCACTCCAGAGCAGCGATTGTGTGTACTCTGTACTAAGGTCTCCCTGAATACAGCGAGGAAGATGACGTCAGCTTTCGGTTTACAGTAATTTGCGATTTTTTCCAAAATTAACGGAGAAAAAATCTAAAAAAATGTTGTTTGTGTACTTCACACGTTTTTACCGAAATGGTTTTCGAATTAAGACTTTTGGAAATTATGAAATATTGTCAATTATGACTGTGTTTTTAGGGTTCTTTTATTTATTAACTTTTGCCAACGTGTACTAGAAGTCACATAAAGACACATAATAAGGTTGCTTGAGTATACACCCAATTATAGGAAAACACAACATGCATTTAAAATTTAACGCTTAAAATAAAATTAAACAGCGAATAAACACAATCTATAAGTACAGTATACATTAGCACAAAGATAGAATGTAATTTGACTATAATAATATAACTAACCCGTGCTTTGGAAGGCACGTTAAGCCGTTGATCCCGGTTGCTGTCTATGGCAGCAGTCGTTAAGCCAAGTTGGAGGCCTTCGGGCGGCTTGAAAACTTCTAACAGTCAAGTTGCCCACTCACTTGACAAAGGGGGGTCGAAGTTGCACCACGTCCGTAGGGAAAGTACCCACCGGTACCCTACACGTGACCCCTGGGTGGTTCTAAAAGTGCAACAAAAACTGGCAACCGTACTGTCTTCTCGAAGATCTCACGGTTCGAAATAAAATGCCATACGATAAATAAATAAATAATAAACTAACTATAATAATAGGCAATGCCACAATATTAACTATAAATTAAATGATCCTATAAGTTTAAAACTTTACATGATTAGCTTTCAAATACACTCGCGGACAATGAATATGGGTTGGTAAAAAACCATCATATTTCCTAAAATACTGCGAGGTTGTAAGTTTTTTCAATCATGTGATTATCTTTATTTAATTTTACATCTATACTGCAAAAGTAACAGCCAAAAAAAGTTCCGTTTCCAGGATAAAATCGGACATAAAAAAAAACAACGTTAACGGAGCGAGATTGCGCGAAAATCGTCATTTTTAGACATTGAAATTTTTATATAATAGAGTCCCGGAAATTCCTAATACAGTTGGGCAATACGAAGAATAGTATATTATGTAAGTAAAACGAGTGTAGAATATTTCACAAAACCTACTGAGGCTATTTGAACTTGGGTGACCCGTATTCATTGTCCGCGAGTGTAGATTTAAACATTATATTGGTACACCGTACCTGGACATCATTATTACTTTATTATTATTGGTCGCGAGCTGACTCAGCTATATAGTAATATCAAGTGCTTGTGCGCATATGTTCTGCCTGACCATAACAGCCGATAGACTTTTCAACATCTATTAATAGCCGGAGTCAACATCCACTTAGAAATAAGTTTAGGCTCCAATCTCCATCCAAAAATAATTTGGGACATTCGCAGAATGACTAATACAAAATAATGCTAATTCGCTCGCGTTGTTTTTAGGTCAACGATGTAATGTATAGTGAATACAAGTAAGAATTCTCCACCTCTAGTTTTCCGTTCGAAGTTTGAAGTAGATTTTCCGGTTGAAGATAAACCGGTTGTATTACGATCCTAGATAACAAATTATGTACTTCTCGATAAAGTTTTCATGTAACATTTCATTAGTTCAACTGGCCCCTTAATTATTTACGATCCCACAAACTTTTTGATATTGGTATTGTTTTTGTTGTTTTAATTAAAGTTTGTTTTGATGTGCGAGCTTAATTTCCTCCGATTATTTCTATTTACCCTTCAGAAATATAGGCTGTTGAATGACTACCGTGGCCATTAAAACATTCAAAGGGGTCCGACTTTCGATCTTGATTTTTATGTGGTGCGTAATAAAAATACGAGTACGAGGCTCCCCTACACTTGTGCTGAATATAACTGCCGACGGAACATAAAAAACATTTTGGCGGTTATTCTTGAATCGTTCGAAATACAAACGAGTTCAGTTTTTATGCTGGCCCCTCGTCAGACTGCGCTTCGGGCCACTTTTACAATTGTAATAAATTGGAGTTTTGCGGGACCGCAAAAAAGTGACAACTCATATAAAACATTTTCAATTTCGCGACAAATAAATGCGTGCCTTCGTGTTCATGTTTGTATCAAAAAAATGTACGGTTCAGTCTTTCTTGTTGACGTCCAAGCCAAGGATTTGTGTGTAAATCATAATTTTGCCTTTATATGTAGATGCATGTGTACGGAGTCTGCGACTTTATGTTATGACTTTTATGATTGAAACATACATTGTACATAATGTGTATATGTACCTCAACTCTTCGTTATACTACAGGAAAAAACACGTTTCGGCCTCCTGCTTGGCCGATATAATTTTAGGTAAATTTGCCAAAAACGTCATCTACACTCTTACGTTTCTTTAATATTGATTTTGAAAGATATATGGCGTAAAATTGGGACTGTCTTCTTTTGTAGATTAACCGTATTTGGCATATTTTTGACCACCTTATAAATATCGACCTAATTCCAAATTAAGCAACGCCTAAGACTGTACTATGAGTAAAGGCGTACTTCTATAGATAAAATAAATATTTAAATACGTAGAACACATTCAAGACCCACGAACAATTATTTGTTCTCAACACATTTATTTGTTGACCGGCTTGACCGTGTATTCGATTCGAACCCATTAAGACGCAGCAGGGGTGGGGAAGCTCACTCCATACAAACTTTGTGACAGTTTTTCTTCACTTATGTTTGCAATACACTTATGATTTTTGGTCAGTATGCTTATTTTTCTGTTAGCAAGAACCTGGAGATTTTTTTGAATTTCTTTATTTTTTGTATTTTTTAATTATTTTTTTTGAATTTTTTGTTTTTTTTTTCCTTGAGGTTCGTTTATCCAATATTTACAAGCAAAAAATAAAAGAATATTCGGGAGTGCCAAAACCGACGAATAAAACGCACACAAAGTTTGTATGGAGAAGGCCTTGCCCTACCCTGCTCCTTAAAGTTCCAGCAAGCATGTATGTAGTAGATTAGCTGTCTAAAGTGCTGCATTCGACAGGAGATCCGTTCTTTGAAGCGCTCCGCGCAATCAGTGCAAGCATTATCCTTTGTTGTCTCCAAACTGATTAGCAATCAACTTTGATGATCAATACCAGCTAGCGCTTAGTCTAGTTTCCTTTGCAGTAAATAACCTTGTCTTTGTATGGTATAGTTTATCCTGTGGCTAGGGAATGCAATCTCGCACCAAGATTGGCCATTCGAGATCTCGCATAAGATATCCGAGGTCGAGATTTGGAATTCGACATCTCGTCAGAAAAACAGACGAGATCTCGTTTAATCTCGTCGATATCGAGATTCAACATATTTTTATGAATATAATACGCTTTTTGAAGTGAAAACTTCTTTAGCGGCGCTGAGCACTTTTGTACTGGGGAAAAATGTATAAACTCGCGATAAATTCCAAGACCAGGTTAGTTGACCCCTACTAGTATCGTGATTGCTATGTTACGAGGGGTCCCCAGCTGGTCTTCTTAGAAAGCCAAGGTTCTAACTGTTTTAAGACAATCCTAAGATTTTCCATAAAGATCATATTTCAAATAAATTCTCATGGAAAGTAGCTCTTATTGTCCCTAAAAAAGCGTTTCCAAAGTCCAATATCGGATAGCCAGACTGACCGATTTCCGTAAAGATCATATTTCAAATAAATTCTCATGGAAAGTAGTTCTTATTGTCCCTAAATACGGTGACAGTTCCCTTCAAAATACCTAGTGGCCAAGAGTGATGGATAAAATACCAAGGGCCTGACACGCTTTGTAAGAGAAAGATAGCCTTATTGCGATTCCTATGAGAGGAAGTAGAAAATAGTGCGATGTTTTGTCCTTATCACCGATCGAAAAATTTTGTATTTGTGTCAAAGTTTTGTGTCAAGAAGATTGCAAAACAAATTGGCAATATTTGGTAGTGCATTTTATAAATGGAGAATTAATGATAAGTTTGGTTTAAATGAATAATAATTTACCAATTATCAGATCCGTAGTGTTTGGGTGTTCAGTGCAAACATGGTGGGGTGTTCAGCTCAACTGTAAAAGCAAACTCGACCGAAAAAAGGCGGATGTTACATTCCATGCGTAATTTGCGTAAGTACATTTTCTTTGCATTTTGGACCCGTGTTTATTTCTAAAATCTCACCGGTACCAAGTTACTGAGCTAAATCATTAGTTATATCATGAGACACTTGATGAAATAGGAAAAATATGTAAATTAATTCAAAAATAACCTCCAAACATTTCACATATAAACCGATCAAATCGCGTAGTATAAATCTACCATAGAAGCCAGCTTAGAATTGATGTCCCATCATTCAGTCGGTTTATAATTCGATTTCGGGATACCAACAAATAATAAAAAAATCCCCTGAAGATTACCCCACGTTTCGGGAAATTCAAGTAATTTGATTTTTTCAGTTTTTAGGGTCCGTAGTAAACAAGGAACCCTTATAGTTTCGCCATGTCCGTCCGTCCGTCCGTCCGACCCCCGTTTTTCTCAGTAACCGTTAGTACTAGAAAGCTGTAATTTGGCATCAGTATACATATCGATAACGCGGAGAAAACGGTAGAATAAAATCTTAAAAAAAAATTTTTTTTAGGGTACCTCCCCGGGTGACAGTAACGGAAACGCACAGGGCCGGGCCGTCTTTAACCAATTTGAGGCCCTGGGCACATTAGGGTAATGGGGACCTATGACCTTGATAGAGCACGATTCTGTTAGAATAGACAAAGAAAGTAAACGAGTCACATTAAATGATTAGATATTAATAATATAATATTTCCTAAAAAATAAAATTAATTTTCAAAATACACCAAATTTGGGTTCTTCCTTAGAGCAAACAGCTAAATTAAATTTTCTTAAATAAACGCCTAATTCTAAGTATTCTAACCAGTCATATATATTTTTTTAAATTGAAAATGAGGCCGACGCTTATGCGAGCTCACCCAGAAGATTCACTCGTACCTTAAAAAGGTCCAGGTTATTTGAACTCGGAAGTACCTACATACGCCATTCGAATACCAAACCAGTAAACATTATAAAAAAAGATGATTTTGACCAGGCAATGAAAGTAGCCAGTCGTACGTCGTCTGGATATCTGATGGAAGAAGGGGGAAGGCGGTATGAGCTCATGGAGTTCCTGAGCACACTCAACGAATCTAAAGAAATAAAAATGGGAAATAGGTAGTATTGCTTACAATTTTTGAAGTGAAAACTTCTTTAGCGGCTCTGAGCACTTTTGTACTGGGGAAAATTTGTTGAACTCGCGACAGATTCTAAGATTCTAAGACCAGCTAGTTGACCGCTCCTAGTAATCGTGATTGCGATGTTAGGAGGTGTCAACTCAGCTAAACTCAGCTGGCCCCTATACCACAAAACTTTACAAGTCTACAATTTGACAAAATTGCACAATTTTCCATAGAAAAAGTTCACAACTTTGTCGAATTGTACGCTTGTAAAGTATTGTGGTACAGGTTCCTGGTCTTAGATGCGTAAGACACAATGATACTCGGGACATATTATGTAAATGGATTATGCGAATATGAACATGAGTATGAGTACAGTACAGATACGGATACCGATACGGATACCGATACCGATATGAATATCTTTGTTATTTGGGTCATTGTCAGTCGGAAAAACAAAAGTTGTCCATTCGGTGGACAATAGTTAACGGCTTGTGTGCATGTAATTTACGTTTTTATTATATGGATTTATAGACACGGAATTACAGATTATGCGGGTTATCAGATCAATCGAAAATTAAGCTTTGTAGCCCTTAACTTTTGGCATGTCCTGTCCACCGAAAAGACGCGCACCTAAATCTGACAATGACCCATTTACTATCTTTATTGAGTTTTCACTTCTGCCGGCACTCCCGGAGTGCAACCCGTTGTTTTTTTTTCTGGTATTTAAAAAAAGCTATATTATTAAAATACCGAAACAAAAATCAACGTTTAATAAAAAAAAATGTAGGGTAAGCAAGTAAATATCATGTAAATAATTGTAGGTAGTTACGCTAACCGCGCCGCACCAACCAACGGGCAAACAACTGTGCTGCACGCTGCGCCCTTATCGTCGTTTAGAGTTTGTTCCAAGTAGCGGTCAACAATAAAATCAGTCTTGTAATCTCGTTCGAGATCTCGAAATGATTAGTCGAGATCTCGACCGAGATATCGGAAGTCGAGATTTCTCACCAACGAGATTGAATCTCGAAAATTAGCGCGAGATCTCGCGAGATTACGATCTCTCTTAGATATCGAGACTGCATTCCCTACCTGTGGCCGAATGCCAAACATCCATAAAACTTTAAGCAATGAAACTAATAGTAAGTAAGTCAAAATCTATGTGTATCAATTAAAAATAATACAACACTTAAAATGAAAAATAAATTTTAAATGTCAGAAATAGAAAAGAAACTAAGTGAAAGTGTAACTATCCGGATTTGTAAGAGGTGAATAAGGTCTTTCGATTCAAATTAAAAAGCATGAAATAAGTTATAATAAGGTGCATCGAGGCAATCTTAACTGCGGGAAATTAAAGGATGATTCACGCCCGGGCCGCTCCGTTTTGTAGTACAAGAAATCGACGGACGCCCGACGGCCGTCGATTTCTTGTACTACAAAACGGGCCGGCCCGCACACGGAACGGTCTAGCTTCCGTGTCTTACATTTTTTACTAGCATGCTATCTATGTCCGGATAGCGGAAAAACGCTTTCACAATCTCACCAATATGGCGTCCTATGTAGGTAATGATGTAAAACACGGAAAAAAAAAACTGCGGGAAATTAAAACTAATCGAAAGATTAGTTTTAATTTCCCGCAGTTTTTCCCGCTGTACCTTAATCATAATAATTTCCATCCTATAATAAATATCGTCATTTCTAAACGACTGGCCCGAAACAGCCCAAAGCCGGGACGAGTGGAAGTCAAGGGGGGAGGCCTTTGCCCAGCAGTGGGACACTCTATAGGCTTAGAACAAAAAAAAGAAAAAAAAATATCGTCATAAATGTATACAGTCTCTGGGCGTCAAAACCTATTTATTCTACATCTACAGAATAGGAATCTTAAATTTCCCAACTCCTTGTTCACGGTTGAGAAAAAATTGCTCCATCACACTTATGGCCGCAGATCGTAAACATTTTTTATTTGTCATCGCCATATTATTGTTTTATCCTCACGCGATTTACGAGTTTGCTCCCCTTTTCTAATATTACGATATTTTTGGGTAAATTTTGCTTGAGTTTTACGTTTGAAGTCATATTTAGCATCCACTTTGCATTTATGGTTGAGATACAATAATTAGTTCGAAAGGTTAACTGGAAGAGATCCCTTACAGGGATAAGTTCGCCTTTGTACATGTATAATCTGTTTTGTCTGTATTGTTTCTTTTTCTTATCTTGTGTACAATATAGTACATTACTTAACAAGGGCGGTAAAACAAAGAATGTCTCAGATCGCAGGTATTTGACGCCCGAGCCGAAGGCAAAGGCGATAAATATGCGATCTGAGGCTTTCTTTATTACCGCCCGTGTTAAGTACAAAATTTTATGTCACCCCCTTGCCAGGAAGTGGGATTTCCCGCGCGCGGAGCGTGTGGTAATTGCCGCTTTATGGCCAGGTGTGACATAAAAGTATTTACATACATACATACATAAAACCGCATACCCAACGTAGACGTGCATTTTGTGGACTTTAAAAAGAAAAGCAGTATAAGTAAAAATAGTATAATTTATCAGGACTACAGGCTATCCGTACGAATTCATTATTTCACTAAAAACCTATCACCCTACCCACATAACTCGACTCATATTTAGTTAATTGCGTTTTATTAGTAGTAGTTGCGTTTAGTAGTAGTAGTGTTAACATGACTCACGAAAGTTTTAATTCAAATATGTAATAATGTAATAATGAAGTTATTTAATAATGTAATAACTAATGTATTAATTTAAAAAATGTATTAGCTAGGTAATTAATATGAATGTATCAATTAATCAACATGAATTGACTTATAACGATGTTATGAATAAATTTTTCATTTTCATTTTCATTTTATTAACATAAACCAGCTGACATTTATATTACCTAAACTAAATCTTTTTAAACAATGACTCGCCCCGCTGTATTTTTCAGGTGCTTTATGGGGGTGATATTCCGAGAGTTTATAATTAAAACGGAAACAATAAAAAAGACGAGTTGGAATTTTTACAAGCAAATTTACTGCGACGACGATAAAACCACAGGCTCATAAACTACAGTAAGCGACAGTGGCGGAATTCAAGACAGCATCTACTGACATTTAACCTAATTTCACGAAGGAAATATTCAAAATTAAGTTTCTGTCAACACATGTAATTTTTGTGCCAAATGGTTATTGAAATTCATTAAAAAATCAGATATAATTATCGACCCATTACTAAATCTGCTTGATGAACCTATTGGTAAAGAATTTGCAACTGAATAAAATTAATAATTAAAAATTTAGATCGCTTAATTAGTAAGAGTTAAATTCTTTTTTGTCACATAAATGTACAAAATAAACTCTGTCACATTGTTTACTAATATATATAAATATTTTTAATGATTGACGTACATCTTTATTCATCACAACACAAAAAAGACAAAAAATAAGGTCCCCGAGATCGGAAGTCTGTGCAGTGGAAGGGTTACCATATGGCTGGCAGCGTTCCCCTTTTGGATGGCTATCCCGATCCGCTGGCCAAGGAATGAGCCCGCCCTACGGTCCTGATACCTCGGCCAGCCTTCGGGATAGTTGCCCCAAAAGGCGGTGGGCACCAGCGCTCCACGGACCCAGTGTCTCTATGGCAAATACATGTATTTGCGGCATTTCGCTGACTCGGCCGCTGCGGCTGCCCCGCCTGCTCTCAATAATGTTAGTAGGATTGGTACATGAAACAAAATTAAGGAAAAAATACGTTAATTTTTACTAAGCTTACATATGTATACATTACATAATCAGACAGAGTTCTCTACTGCAACAGCCATAACTGCGAGGGTCACAGTGAAATAAAACGGCTTCATTGTTTTACGACAACCCTTTACTGGAAGCACTGATAGCGTGTTCCTCCAGCACTAGGTACAATTGTCGGCACAAAGATTATTTACATCCACATTTACTGCTGTTCATTTACAATTACATCATACAAAATCTTTTGTCTAAAACTATGAAAAAGGCAAGCATTTGTCGGAAAGTAGTCTTTAATTGCTACATTCATATATCAGAACACAACTTGATTTCAGAACACCTTATAAAAGTAATTGAATTTAAACTTTCGTGAGTCATGTTACAAGTATATTACCTACACTAAGTGCCAGTTGCACCAACGTACGAACACAGACCGGTCATCGTCAAATATGGCGCCGGTAGCTGTCATCCCATAGAAACTTACCAAACTTTCCATACAATCAGATTTGATGAACACCGCTTACGATTACAGACGGTTGCAACGGGTGCAACCCAGCCTAAACGGTTAAACTCACGTATTAATTGTCACTCAGGGCGACATGTTTCGTCGCCCGGAGTGACAGTTAATGCGTGAGTTTAACCGTTTAGTGTAATATAACCTTATAAAAGTGAATATATTTGACTGTACTTTATTGAAGTATCTATTTCATCGAAGCTCAGTCAATTGATAGAGGAAAAGTGTACTTTTTATAGGCAATATGAAGAGATTTACCGCAGAAATCCAAACAGGAGACGTCATCAGGATTTCCGCACCGGTAATCCGCAGGGGGCCCGAAACAGGAACGCGTTCCTAAATCTGCGATGTCATGAACATTTTCGACACCGGTACCTACCTGCTTCTGCTTACACTATTCAAATTTATACAAGCGCTCGGAGGTAGGTTTGCATAAGCAAACTGCTTTGGGGGCGCGGACACCGGCACAATAATCCGCCTACAGTTCGATAGAAAAACCAAAATCAAAATTCATTCCCTTGACCCGGGCACGGTCGTAATTCCTCTACAGGGCCGGAAACTATTTCCATTCAGAGGGGATTCGACCCCGAGGGCCCGCCTCCTTGTTTCCAAATGTTCCAGAATACTTTCTCCGTGGGCCCTAATGCAGCAAAGCGAGCGTGCGTCAGCTTTAAATAACCGCTTAAGTCGAGTTACTCTGAGTTCTGCCAACTGGCGTTAAACACTATGCGCATTTTGATTTTCAACGGTGTATAATTTAAAGTATTAAGTAACTTCAAACCGGATTCCACTAAACTGCGATAAGAACTTAATCTGACGGTAGCCATCAAAACAGTATGTGCTAATCTCAAAGTAAACTTATTTTTGGTTTGATCGAACGACGCACAGAATCCGTCTAAGTCAGGTTACCCTGACTTGTGCAAGCTAGATGCGTTAAATACTACACACATTTTGATATTACTGGACGGCATAAAAGTGATATAATACAGATATTTCACATAAATGGAATCATTAAAACTGCGTTAGGCGACTTCCTGACTTAGCGGGGCGGGAACGATATGTCACATTTTTTTCTTTGACGTAAACTTACTGACGTCGCAAAGATTCTCACTTGATATAATACTGTCAGTATTACGTTTGCGCAGTAGTAATATCATGCGCAGAAGCGGAGCAGTACCGCCTTCGCATCGCACCGCTACCGCGCAACCCGCGCCAGTCAGGAAGCACTCATTTAAATGTAGGGGCGCAGTAAAAAATGGTACCGAGGCGACTGACAGCTGACATTTGACACTTTTCTCATATCGTACTGCCTCTGCACCGGCAAATCAGGAAGTCGCCTTACTCCCAGTCTCGCAAGAAATTGATGCGTCAAACACTTTAGGCGCATTTTGATTTCACAGGATAAAAATTCTGAGCATAATTCATTTCAATTCCGAAAGCGAAAACTTTACGTCATAATAGACGCCGAAGTAACAGAGTTGTAGCAATCTCGTGGCTCGATATACAACGTCAAAGGGCACGTTATCGTCGCCGGCGCGATAATGACGAGGCGATAAGATCGGTGGGGGCGGGGGGAATCAAGTGATCTCAGACCGCGCAGATTAAATCTCTGTAGGAACTGCCCGGAACATTAACTAATGACACTCCGGAGATGGGACCGCCACCGATAGCCTCGATCTAGGGGCACGCTTAGTTCATTTGGGGATGTTGGGTGCCATTCTATTCATTTGCTTCTGATATACATTAAATAGTTGCTGATGATTTGTACTATTCGATGATGTTCCGATAAATTGAATTGTTAAGCTATGAACAAACTGAAGCGTTTTTAACATAGCATAACACAGTAATTGTTATAATGAACACCATCATATGCGTAAAAACGCACACACAAACACAAGAACAAAGTACACACGCACACACACACACACACACATACTTATTACTTTATTTTACTAAACGGTTAAAACTCACGTATTCCGAAGAGAACATGTCGCCCGAAGTGACAATTAATACGCGAGTTTTAACCGTTTAGTAAAATAAAGTTATAACATGTCTCACGAAAGTTTAAATTCAAACACATACTTATTTATAAATATAATTGTAGAATCATAAGTAATAGTATAAGTAATCATTGTAAGTTGTAAACAGACCTGTAAAGTCTATCAAAATGTAAAATTGGTCTAACAATAACACCTCCTGTCAATGGAAGAGCGGGTTCTCCTAGCACAATTATCATTGTTTACTTAAAAGAAGACCCCGACCTCGTCCTTTATGTAAAACCTATGTTTATACCAATAAAACATTTTCATTATTCATTTTCATCATATGTGTTCGTGATCCAAACGACTCAGTGTCTTTCCAAGTACAAGCTTAGCTTTCAAACGTCCGAATCGTCAAAGTCTAAATAAAGCAAGGGTTGTTTGAGATTGGAAATAAACAACCATTTCTTTGTATTCAGACCGAGCTGATACGAGTATAAAATATACTATTGCAAATTGAAAATAAACGAGGTACAAAGAGGGTTGTAGTCTCGGCTTAGGCGACTTCCTGATTTGTCGGTGCGAAGGCAGTACGATATGAGAAAAGTGTCAAATGTTAGTGTCAGTTGTCAGTCGACGCGATACCATTTTTTACTACGCCCCTAAATTTAAATGAGTGCTTCCTGACTGGCGCGGGATGCGCGGTAGCGGGACGATGCGAAGGCGGTACTGTTTCGCTTCTGCGCATGATATTACCACTGCGCAAACGCAATACTGACAGTATTATGTCAAGTGAGAATCTTTGCGACGTCAGTAAGTTTACGTCATAGAAGAAAATGTCACATATCGATCCCGCCCCGCCAAGTCAGGAAGTCGCCTTACGGGAATAGCCTCTGCAAGTCCACAGAAGGGACTTACCGATACTTTACCTAGACGCTCCTTAGTAAAACCTGGTATAAGCTCCTTATAGCTAGGTTTTATGAAGATCGTTTTGGTGACCGTTTTCAATGTATTTGTGAACTAAATTGTTTTTGGGACAACTCAATCGGGTATTAGTGAATTCTGTTAGGCTTGGTTTTTTGTAAAGATTCGTTGGATTAGAATTTACGTCAAAAATACTCGGATACTAAATTCCATCATAAAAAATATATTTACCTATAATAAATCTCATTTTCTCTGAAGTGTGGTCAACCGACCTCTTTATAAACCCGAGCCTTAAAATTCTACATCATCATTCATTTCATTTCATTTATTTCGTTACATTGTGTTCGACTTTTTATTTCTAAAGAACAAATTAATATTAATGTCAAAAATAATAAAATAAAGAATACAAAACAAATTAAAAACATCACATTAATATAGGTAAAAAGTGACACAAATAATATCCCAATAGATTAAATTAATGTCAAACTAAATACAAGAATGTCAAAAAATAATAATAACATAAGTAATAATAAAGGGTAAATAATAATAAACGTCACATTACATCCATCAGTTAATTACATATTGCACCATAAGGAAGACCGCTGACTCAGCTCACACGCGCCACCGACCGACGACACGAGGCGCGACCTCAGCAAAACAAGCGTTTACCTTATTAAATCAAATCCATTCTATTATTCACTTTTGATTCATACTTCGAACGATTGTCACCGTACTTAAGCTATAATTTTGTATTACCTATTTTAATTAAATTAGTTATAAAAGTTTTTGGTTTTTTTTCGGGCCTCCGATTGCAGCTATCATAATTGGCGCAGTCGGTAGGATACTCGCGGGTCGTTTTCGCGAATAAATTCGGGACCTCCAAAATCGAGACCGCGCGTTCGCGAGCCACCCGGGTTGGCTATCAAGCACCGCTGCCGAGTATCCAGAATCTACGAGCTGCAGACCGGAGGCGAATCCAGCAATCGATTCACGAGGAAGACCAGAAATGAACCACATGTGAGTATTGTGAGTACACCTGAATTGTTCTCGTGTTGCTTGCTTCCTTAGCCCTTACATCCCTATTTTTCACCATTTTTCATCCCAGAGAATCGGGATCCCGGGAACCTACATCGAGTGAGGTTCGTCGGGAAAGAATAGATTTACTGAGAAACTTGGATAATTTAGAGTTAGAAAACCCTTTAGATAATTTAGACGTTAGTTACTTAAGTGAGTCAAGTATAATAATGGCAACGAACCCGGACGACATTTACAAAGCCCTGCGATTAGTCCCGGACTTTGACGGCAACCCTAATATTCTAACGCGATTCGTTAAAATATGTGATCAGATAGTAGAAGCTTACTTGAGTACCGAACCCGGAAGCGAATTATCCAATCTCTGCCTCATCAATGGAATTTTGAACAAAATTACTGGTACAGCTGCAAGTACTATTAATAGTAATGGCATCCCCGATAGTTGGTTAGGTATTAGATCGGCCCTTATTAACAATTTCTCCGACCAACGTGACGAGACAGCCCTATACAATGACCTCTCAATAGCCAGTCAAGGTAATAGGACACCTCAGGAATTTTACGACCATTGCCAGACGCTGTTAAGTACAATAATGACGTATGTGTCCCTTCACGAGAGTGTTAACACTACTATCGAGGCCAAACGGACCCTTTACAAAAAGGTGGCTATGCAAGCCTTTGTGCGCGGCCTGAAGGAACCCTTAGGGTCACGAATTAGATGTATGCGCCCGGATTCCATAGAAAAAGCCCTCGAGTTCGTACAAGAGGAGCTTAACGTAATGTACGTGCAACAACGAGGAGATTCGGGTAAGGTCCACCAACCAAATAAGGTGACCATGCCCTCACCAAATGTGGGATTCTTACCGCCTCGACCATTCAATCCGCCTCAAGCGCCAAATTGGCCTGTACCTTTTGGCCAGCGACCAGTGCAGCAACCCCCTCAACCATTTAGATTCAACCCTATTCAAACGCAACCCCAAAACCGTATGCCCACTAGGACTCAGCAAATGTTCAGTGCCCCGCCGCATAATTACAACCCCCGGAGTAACGTATTCCGACTACCCCCTAGGAACAACCCCCAGGCTAATTCAACCCCTAGACCTATGAGCGGAGTTCAGAATTACACCCCGAGGATATTGCCTCAGTCAAATCAATCTTTCTATAGGCCACGCGAAATGAACATGAACGAATGGTCACCCTACACTGTTGACACATATCCCGATAACTACTATATGCAGCCAGAATATTATTATGACACGACCATGACTTACGACAATTATTACACCAAATATGACCCCGCCGCTGGACTGGACACCGAACCGAGCTATGATTATCAACCGAATAACGACGCGTTACCTAGCACTAGCGAACAGCCGGATTTTCAGTCGGACCAGAGGTCACTCAAGCCAAAATAGAATTGAATTTGCAATCTCAAAGGCAATTGCCTTATGTCCAAATTAGCGAACCGCCACTTAAATTTCTAATAGATACCGGAGCAAACCAATCTTTCATCAGCCCCGAAGCCGTCCAATGCTACTTTCCAAATGTTCCCCTTAATTACGACCCCTTCGAGGTCACTAATGTTCACGCCGTGAGCAGGAATGACTATTCATTAACGTTACCTTGTTTCCCGGAGTTCAAGGATACGAACAACATGAAATTATTCATATACCGTTTCCACGACTATTTCGATGGTCTCATAGGGTTAGATTTACTAACCAAATGGGAAGCTAAGATTGATCTTAAAAGTAACACTTTAATCACGCGAACGTCAAGCAACCCGATACGGATGTATTACTCGGGCAACGCACACAATCATTTCGAGGAAATGATCCCGGCCGGCACGTCTAGAATAATAAAAGTTCCGATTAATACCGCCGACGGCGAAGTTTTGGTAGAAGAGCAGGTAATTAGTAACTGCACGATTCATCCCTGTTTCACAATGGTTAAGAATAGCCGCGGATACATAGAAGTTGAAAACCAATCCCCAAATGACGTCATCTTCTCGCTTGACCGGCCAGCTCAAGCTGACCTCTACAATATCGAGTGCATGCGCACCGAACTGAGTCATAATACACGTGCACAGGACGTAATATCGCGCTTACGTACCGAACATTTGAATGAAGAGGAGGCAACTAACTTGAAATTACTTTGTTCTCGCTATGCCGACGTGTTCTACATTGAAGGGGAAGCGCTCTCCTTTACTAATAAGATTAAACACAGAATCAGGACCACAGATGAGGTGCCGGTACATACAAAAAGCTACCGGTATCCCTTCGTACATAGACAGGAAGTTAGGGAGCAAATAACCAAAATGCTCGAACAAGGAATAATCCGGCCCTCGGATTCCGCCTGGAGCTCCCCTATCTGGGTCGTACCCAAAAAGGCGGACGCCTCAGGAAAACAAAAATGGCGACTCGTGGTTGACTTCCGCAAGCTGAATGACAAAACAATTGATGACAGGTACCCGATACCGAATATCACAGATGTGCTAGATAAATTAGGGAAGTGCCAATACTTTACCACACTAGATCTGGCAAGCGGATTTTACCAGGTTGAAATGGACCCCCAGGACATTTCAAAAACGGCTTTTAATGTAGAGCACGGACATTTTGAGTTCTTAAGGATGCCAATGGGCCTCAAAAATAGCCCCAGTACGTTTCAGAGGGTTATGGCACAAAGTAAATAGCGGCGGCGCGCGCCGGAGCAGAGAGTCCGCTCAGTACAAAGTGCCATTTTCGCCGCACGCACAATGACGTAACATTTACAGGCATTCTCGGTTGATTTCGGACTAGCTTAGTCGCGACTGTCACTGTCGCGTCGCGAGTGCTAGTTGTGCGCGCGTTGATCACTTGACGTCCTCGCCGCTACGTAGATAGTTTATGTCACGTACGTCAAAATGAATAACCGATATTATTACAGTTGGAATGTATTTTATTGTTTAAATACACTTAAATACAACAAAAAACGGTGCCTACACTTTCTTCAAATTTTCAAACGATATTGAAAGGTAAATAAAACGGTTTTCTCATTTTGGTAGTTACAATACCTAGGTAGGTAGGTAATTTTTTGAAACTTGTCGCTTTGATAACGACGATCAACCATTACACATTCATCTTATCGTTCGCTGGTAAAACGCCAGTATTTAAGTAGTACTATGGTTTAGTTAAGTAGGTACCTAATTAATTAGGTATATTTTTCTTGGCGCTCTCGACCGCCGCCGGTCACAAGTCACAACTCGCAGCGGGTCACGCATCAATTTATTAGGGTTCCGTACCCGAAGGGTCAAAACGGAACCCTATTGGTGTCGCTCAGACGTCCGTCCATCCGTCCGTCGTATGTCACAAAATTTGTTCCGAAGAATTTTTAGACTTCTCATTGACCTATTGTAAGGAGTGTAAATAAAACTCCACAATTCTATACAATACCTGTATTACAATAGCTGAAATAGTCGATCTTTAACAATAAGCATATTTATTCTAATATAATAATATTAATTTACATCATTGCAACAACCATTTTACCGATCGATAATTATGCCAACTGCCTCCTTAACTTTTTAATTTACCCGTCAGATAGGAGGCCGTGGTAATAGATTAGTTACCCATATCGGCCACCACCGCGGCGCCACTGTCTACGTCATCGGTATCGCCACAATTAAAACTCTTCACAATTATATGATTAAAGGGTTCTGGCGATATCGATGGTTCAGTCCTTTAATTTGTTTGTATACTGGATTAATACCTAGAATTCTAACTAGCCCTATCCCTATGCCCTATTTAACGCGACGCTAACACTATGAACTTGAAATTTGGTGACAATGTTCAATATTACGTATATTTTAACAACAAATACTAATATATGAATAAATCATATTTTTGAGGTTGATTCGGAACCCTAAATGTGCGAAGTCCGACTCGCACTTGGCCGGTTTTTTACCAAGATACGCTGGTTCATATTTAAATGTCATGTTGAAGAATTTTTAATTTATCTGCTCCTTTTTAAAATTCAGAATCAATACAAAAGCAACCCTGTGAGTCTGGCAAGTTTAGGTATGTATTTTCAAGAACGGCGGGAACGGACCTTCTGTATATTCTTTATTTTGTGGTTATGGATAACGTCCTGAGGAGGTCTACAGAACGAAATTTGCCTTGTATATCTCGACGATATAATTGTCTTTAGCACATCGCTACAAGAACATATGGAGAATCTAGAAAAGGTCTTTCAGAGATTAAGGGAATCAAATTTCAAAATCCAGATGGACAAATCTGAATTTTTGAAACTTGAAACCGCTTATCTCGGACATATAGTCAGCAACGACGGCGTCAAGCCAAACCCCGAAAAGATCTCCGCCATACAAAAATATCCGATACCTAAAACTCCAAAGGAGATTAAACAGTTTCTGGGCCTTCTCGGATATTACCGAAAATTCATCCCCGATCTTGCCCACATCACTAAACCTCTCACTAATTGCAGAAAGGGAACAAAATTACTCTTAACTCCGAATATATCAACTGCTTTGAAAAATGCAAAACCCTCCTTACCAATGACCCTGTGTTACAATACCCCGACTTCACTAAGGAATTCCTTCTGACTACAGATGCCTCAAACGTCGCTCTAGGCGCAGTGCTCTCGCAAGGTCCCATAGGGTCCGACAGACCTGTGTGTTATGCCTAACGTACCCTTAACGACAGCGAGCTTAACTATAGTACGATAGAGAAGGAGTTACTCGCAATAGTCTGGGCTACGAAGTATTTTCGACCTTATCTTTTCGGACGAAGGTTCAAAATTTTAACAGACCACAAGCCCTTACAGTGGCTACTTAATATAAAGGAACCCAACTCACGCCTCACCCGTTGGAGGCTAAAGCTCAGCGAATATAAATATACGGTTATATACAAGACAGGAAAATCTAACACCAATGCCGACGCCCTGTCCAGAGTGGAGATCCACAATGAGGAACTCGAATCCATAGTAGCAGACGAACTGTGTTCTATTTTACCTAACCCCACAGAAGCTCCAGATACCTTGGACAACTCCTCCACAGAAACTGTGCATACAAGTAATGAGAGCCCCATATTAGAAGTGCCCATTACCGACGAGCCGCTTAATAAGTTTCACAGGCAGATTATATTTACTGTTGTAGATATTGCAGCAAGGAAACCAACCGTAACGAAACCATTCGACACTCACACTCGTATATCCGTTCAAATATCTCGTTCAAATTTAGAAACCGAAGTGATAAACGCTATCAAAGAATATGTAAACCCCAAGGTCAAAACTGCCCTACTTATCCAACCCCCACTCGATATGTATAAAATTATCCCAATCATCCAGAGCAATTTTAAAAGCTCCACTATGAACATCACGCTTGCTAAGGTAGAACTGGAAAATGTCAAGGATTATCTAAGACAACAGGAAATCATAAATAATTACCACGATGGGAAGACCAATCACCGCGGCATTGCGGAATGCTACCTAGCTCTCTCCCGTAAATTCTATTGGCCCAAGATGAAAGATCATATTACCAAATTTATAAACGAATGCACCACTTGCGGCCAAGCCAAATACGATAGGAACCCGATTAGACCCAAATTTAACATTGTTCCACCTGCAACTAAACCATTTGAGACGGTACACATGGACCTCTTCACCGTTCATAACGAAAAATACGTAACCTTCATGGACGTATTCACGAAATACGGCCAAGCCTATCATCTACGCGATGGCACAGCAGTTAGTATACTTCAAGCTCTTTTAAAATATTGCATGCATCACGGAGTCCCCATCACCATAATTACAGACAACGGAACCGAGTTTACTAACCAGCTCTTTGCCGAATTTGTTAGACTGCACAAAATAAATCACCACAAAATCCTAGCTCACTCACCTAACGATAACGGCATTATAGAACGTTATCACTCAACTCTTCTTGAACATCTCCGCATACTGAAACTAAAGAAAAAAGACGAACCCATTATCAACCTCATGCCCTATGCCATTATAGCTTATAACAGTTCCATTCACAGTTTTACGAAATGTAGACCATTTGACCTTCTGACCGGACACTTTGACCCAAGGAACCCCCTCGACATTGACATAACGGAACGACTCTTACAACAGTATGTCCAAAACCATAGAGAACAAATGAATCTGGTATACGACGTAATTAACGACACAGCCCTCGCTAATCGAACTTCCATAATAGAGAACAGGAATAAAGATCGTGAGGACGAGGTGGAATACACCCCGCATCAGCAAGTTTTCATAAAAAATCCCCTGGCAAGCCGCCAAAAACTTGCCCCACGCTACACCCAGGATACAGTTTTAGCAGATCTCCCCATACATATATACACGTCAAAGAAACGCGGGCCCGTAGCTAAATCACGCCTAAAACGCGTCCCTAAAGGAGACCCCTTGTTGCAGAATTCTTTTGCTGCTGACGACCCCCCTGACGCAATGCTCCGAGGTAAAACTTGAGAGCCTGGATGATGGACCCGGACTTCTACCCTACAAACTTGGACCCATGCGACTCACGACCCATTACCATACCTACCTGCAATACATACAGCTTGACGAAATAAGAGAAAAAATTAGCTTAACTTCTGGACAACTACATACATACAAGATTAGGTTAGTTAATGACACGTACCTACTGTACGAACATCAAATAAATTATTTAATAAATAAATTAGGAAAGGTAGCAAACCAGCTAGAAACCCTGGAACCGACACGAACTAAGAGAGGTCTTGTGGACGGACTTGGGACAATCATTAAAAGTATCAGCGGTAACCTAGATCAGTCAGATGCCATTAACTATAATAATCTTATAAAAAATTTACAGCTCAACCAGAACAAAATAGTATCAGAATTAAATAGTCACGTGAGCCTAAGCAAAGATTGGGCAAGTCGCCAAGGCAGCATACTAGATACCCTAGTGGAGAATCAGAGAAGAATTAATTCCACCTTAGAAGTAATCTTAGATAATAATGCTTATAGAGAGGATAGTTTGATTAAATATGCAAAGTTCGCTCAACTCCTTCTGATCTTGAGCGACAACGTAGAAGATCTGAGCCAAGAGCTTTTAAGGATAGAAAATAGTTTAGCGTTTATTCGTAGTTCTACTGCTCATCATTCCATGATAGAGATTAGCGTCCTAAGAAACATGTTAGATAAATTAAGAATGTTATACGGTAACGATAGGATATTAGACTTAGAGTTGCGAGAATATTATGACATAATACGCCCGGGATCCTATTACACAGACAAAGAAATAGTAATTACATTTCAATTTCCTATAATAACGCCAGAAGTTTTCGACTTGTTTAAATTATCTATTGTACCCAATAAAAATAAAGAAGCCCTGATTCCACCCTATCCCTTCCTAGCAACGCATGAGAATTCATTCATGTACATGGAGGCAGAATGCCCGAAGTTCAGCCGCCATTACGTCTGCCAAAAGGAAATAAGCTTGCAACTTCGTAGTACATCGGATTGCATACACAAACTTATCAGAAATGAAGACCCGAAAGCATCGTGCCAACCCACTACAGTGTCCCTGTCAAGACCAGCCATGGAAAAACTCGATGACCAGCACTACATCATTTCACTTCCGCAACCAACGAAAATACAGCTGTCCTGTAACGGGGAGGACTACAGCACGCTACAAGGAAGCTACCTAGTTATCATCCCACGCAATTGCTACCTGCGAACAACGGAGTTTACGATCACCAATGATAAGGACGAAATACGAGGCCACCCCCTAAAACTGGCCGAGATCCCCCACGACGCCGATAAACAAACTACATCCTCCGCCCACGTCAGTCTAAAATCCATAGACCTCAAAGGACTACACGACGCCGAAAGCAACCTCATCTTCGAGTCTCCCGTCCAATTAGATGCAAGCCTGAAAAACACGCTGTACCACACAACGATACCACTGTACATCATCCTAATAATAGGCGCAGGCGCACTTACGTTCGCAATCTTAAGAAAACTCTACTTCAACCGCAATTCAAATGAAAGCATTCCAGAGCCAAGCAGTAAGACCCCTGAAAACGAGGACCTAAGGAATATTGAAACCCGACAAGCCCAGGATAGACTCCCGGCGATTTTTTCACTAAACGTGGGAAAATAATCGCCGATCTGCGGGTGGACGAATTACATATTGCACCATAAGGAAGACCGCTGACTCAGCTCACACGCGCCACCGACCGACGACACGAGGCGCGACCTCAGCAAAACAAGCGTTTACCTTATTAAATCAAATCCATTCTATTATTCACTTTTGATTCATACTTCGAACGATTGTCACCGTACTTAAGCTATAATTTTGTATTACCTATTTTAATTAAATTAGTTATAAAAGTTTTTGGTTTTTTTCGGGCCTCCGATTGCAGCTATCATAATTAGTTCGTCTTATTAACTTTAAAATAAGACCTTAAAAGCCTAGTACATTCTATTCCACAATACACACGATGTTTAAAAAGTAAGACTCGCGTAATATATAAATAACTCAACGATAAATAACAACCTCAATATCTGCGATTTATCTCTTCACAACGAGCGACTTTCTTTATCCGAATTTTTCATTTGCTTCAACCCCACTTGTACTAAAAATAATATATCAAGGGGTTGTTTACCCTCCCTAGAAGGCAAGTCGGGGATAATAAAACTTATACCCGCTGACATTAAGCATGCTCTAACTAGCGGGCTTGGCTCACCTCGCGGTGTTGCCTTATCTCGCGAACAATTCTCTGTAGTAGGAATTACATTTCTTTGAACTGTTTGTCATAATTTGTGGCTGTGAATTGTCTGCGCCATGTTTTTTTGCGTAGCCGCTGGCCCGTGGAGCTGGAAGTAAGTACCTATTGGGATGTTGAATGTAGCAACTGTCTCCATTTAGTTTTACCATTAACTGGTTTATTGTAACAAAAACGCATATTGATTAGTCGTTAACAGCCGAACGTATAAGTACATAATTTATGTATGCACATGTATACAAATAACATCATTTGCCATACATTAAGTCAAGGAATTTGGGATTCCGCACTCAGCTACATTCATAACTCATAATTTAGTCTTATCAACCTACTTCTTTAATTGGAGCGATATTGGAAGTATCCGGGACACCGGTAGTTGCCCGGCATTGGGAGTCAAAATCGGAAAAAAATAGTTGAAATTAGATCCGAACAGATCAATATCACCCTTAGTAGATACTGCAAATGAATGTCATCATCGAAATCATTCACAATAAATACAAATCCAGGCCAATATTCAAAATTGAACCACCGTCATGGATAGAAAACGCTATTTTAATAGTACATTACTTAACAAGGGCGGTTAAACAAAGAATGTCTCAGATCGCAGGTATTTGACGCCCGAGCCGAAGGCAAGGGCGATAAATATGCGATCTGAGGCTTTCTTTATTACCGCCCGTGTTAAGTACAAAATTTTATGTCACCCCCTGGCCAGGAAGTGGGATTTCCCGCGCGCGGAGCGTGCGGTAATTGCCCCTTTATGGCCAGGTGTGACATAAAGTAATTTAGATTTACGTAATGTCACCAACTACAAAATATATAGTTTTTTTTATACAACGACGGTGGCAAACAAGTTTACGGTCCACCTGGATGGTAAGCAGACACCGCAGCCTATAGACGCTTGCAACCTCAAAGGAGCCACGTGCGCGTTGCCGACACTTTATAATCAGCTAATAGACCAATTCCTTTGACAAGAATCCGCCTAATGTTATCGCTCTAGCATGGCGTGTATGTGACGCTACAGTTAACCCCCTGTTACAGGAAATCCGGCTATTTCCGCGAGCTACTAGCGTCTTTGTTCTTAAACCCACCGGTTTCAATGTGGAATGTGGTGCCGCCATTAACTAAACAAATTGAAAAGTATTACATGCGTGGATGTTAGTATTTACTTTCATAGGTGGTAGTAGGTAATAGTTAGGTAAGTATTTGACTTTTACACGATTCGAGATTTACACGTAAATTTACGCGATGTCGCAGGCAAATGCTAGTGCTTCAGGAAACCGACAATGCTACTAGCAAATGATTTTTTTACAGTTAATACCAGAAATTTCGAAATAAATGTTTGGTTTGTTTGGTGTTTGGTCATAAAATAAAAAATGAATAAAATGAACTTTATTCTGTAAGTAGGCCGCAATGGCACTTTTACAAGTCAAACCCTACTAGCGTACAACGAATGTTTGATTTAGAAACATATCAAATTCTACAACAATATGTTAAAAATCATGTTGTAACAACAATCCACCCGAGTGTTTTATTTTTGTCGCGACTCTTTAATACAGTTCTCATCATAAAGATGTATACAATTTTCAATCCTAATGCTACGCAATAAAAACCTTTAATATATAGCTGACTGAAACTGGCTGACTGTTCAAAGCTACATAAACACGGAGGCGAAAAAACATATTTGTTAAGGTGAAGTGTATTTGAGTCGTAGATTTTACCCAAATATGGCGGCAGTAATTTTTATTCGTGTACGTATTACATCGCGTGTGGAGAATGGAAATTAAAACATGAATAATAAATATTTTTTGAATAAAAGCTTGGTTGTAATAATGTCTTTGTTTTATTTATAAACATTGGATGTACATCAGTATATGTATACATTGATTATTTATATTTTTCTTTACCAGTATATTTTATTAATTTAATATATTTATTATTTGTATGACAAGTACTTCTGTTCCACTGACGTAATCAATAACGAGAAACCCCTGGAGGCATTGAGTTATATGTATAGAGCAGACTAAAATTAAGGCAGATTAATCAAATAAATAATAGTTTATTTCCTAATAATTTTTAATAAATGGCAGCCGGCGAGAAACGTCACGAAAGTTTATGTAGGTAGCCAGTCTATACGTAGTAATAATAAGTCAATGCCTGGAGGTCACGAATTTGGGGCGAGGGCGGTTTTAGTGCGTTCAGTATGAGATCCTGGAGCCATAAGAGCGCAGATGGCGATAGTCGTGGAGTTTTAAGTGGGTAGAAATACCACATTACCCCATGTCGCTGTTTGCAGGTTTTCTCCACTTAAAAAAACTCCAACTCGGATATCACTAGGAGGATGATATAGTCAGCACGCAATGTATTACATCCACATATGTAGTTTATGTATTTCCACCTACTTCCCGAGGTCTGTTTGAAGTGGTAATTCGGTTTGACACTGCCACGTGTACGTTTCCTCTATTCACTCACATTTGTCACCCTTCAAAGGAAGAATCAGCTATTTATCATTTGATAAGTACGAGTATTCTCCACTTTGGGGGTTAAATGCCAAGGAAAGGCTGTGTTTAAACACGAGTAGTACTATTTCATTACACGTGTTAGCTACCTATTGAGGCATAATATAGCAAGTATAATTTTATTCCCCTCACACGCTCACTAGCAAATGTTAATTTCCGTCATTGCCAATTGCAATTATTTGTCATTGTCCATTACAATTGTAAGATTTTCCGTCATTGTCCATTGCAATAGTTAATTATTCGCCATCGTCCATTGAAATTGGGCGGCTCGGATGCTGCTATATACTTAAAGCGATTATAAATTAAAATAACATTGCAGTGTTCATTACATTATGAAAAACTGAAAAAAGATGTTAAAGGTTTCTATCTGTGACTGTAGTAAGATCGAATGTGACTGTAGTAAAATGAGCGGCTACAAACGATGTCCTAGATTTGTAGCTGCTAAGGTTTATAATGCTTTGCCACTTAAGATGAAGACCCTGACTTACAGAAAAATTTTGCTAGCATTAACGAAGTACCTGATTGCCTCATGTCCGTATAATCTTAATGATTTTTTTAATAACATTGCTAATCTTGACAATTGAATATGAATATTGATGTATATTAATTTATTATTGTTGTTAATGATTTATAATGTAATATTGATTTATAATTTGTGGACAATTTGTTTCTGATGTTATTTTTTATTTTATTTTTTGACGTGATGTTATTATTACCATTTTGACTATTATGTATGTCTTTCCCGTTCACGGGACAATGGTGTCCCGGACCTTTGGGAGGCGTGCGCGGAGCCGAAGTACCGAGGTGCCGAAGTACCATCGAGTACCACACAGCCAACACGTAGAGGCCCTATTGACAATTTAATGAAATGCACACCGAGCGGATGCTGTCCCTGCCCGTGTCATGGGACGCACACAGAGACAGCACCCGCCAGGGTGTATAGGGACTATTGTTGGTGGATGGAATCTAAATGAACCGTGTTATTAGGTGAAGATGATGGACTAATGGCCGGGCTATTGGGTGAGACATCGGACGCCTGCCTAATAAAACAGTCTCGCATTTTAATTCCGGCAGACGGTGACTTGCTCCCTGCTCGATGGGCCCCTATTAAACAGCGACATTAAAAAATGGCCTAGGGGCAACACCTGTCAGAGAGCTGGGGGGTAGAGAGGTGGCACTGGACTTTCAACATATTATTATTATTATGTACTTATTGTGTAAAATTATTATAGCTACACCCTATGGGTAAAATTGTAAATAACAATTTATGGCTTGAATAAATGAAAACAAAACAAACAAAAAACGAATTCGACGAATCGACCGATCGTTTACAAGTCTAAAAAAGATTACTCAAAATAGTCACCCTAAAAAAGGTAGTGGATGTTCTTTTGGCATCTGCGTATTTAATATTAGATTTTTTTTCAAATGTAATTAAATGTAGTCTTTTATCACTATGTTTTGATAAATCTCGGAGTAAATGAGGTTATAATAACAGTATTAATGTGAAAGAAAATATTGTGTATTAAAATTAATTGAAATAAATAAATACGGTGTCGGAGTTTACGCGGACGAAGTCGTTGGCAACAGCTTGTCTGTAGGTACTTAAATACGTCAAGCGTACCTGACGCGGCGTTCCCGAGGAAAATCTCCGCTCCTTAATGGAGGCAAGGTATGTGAATTAATTAATCCGTTCGATGGTTACCTCACTAATGGACTTTTGTTGTGTTCAGACAGCTCGTTGTTCCACTCCAATGGACAATGGCTGTCTTGGGTTCTGCTGAGGTTTAAGTAGCCTATAGAGTAGGTAATACAGTTTGATTAAGAGCTTTAGAAAGTGGTGATATCAGCCGTAAACACGGTATTTTAGTTGGAAACTAAACGAATCGTCAAAGACGCGACGGTGGGTAAGAAGTTTGTAGGGAAATATGACTAAATGAAGTCACTGTTTTCTATTCATGACAGAAGCAGATCACATATTGACACTGCTTTATCGGATATACTAAAATCGCAACTCATATAGGCATATTCGGCGTATACTCGTAGATACCAACCGTCAATCGATCGGTCAGCAGCTGGGTCCACCGGGTCCATTAACATGAAATAGAAATACACAGTCTTTCCTCCAAAAAAGGTCGATTGACAAACGACATAGGTACCAATCCGCGATAATTGTTTGATCATAAAAACAATGCCGCCTACGTGTGTCATATTGGCCCGAAATTCGCTCGTAAATCACAACTCGGAGACAAAACATGTCGTCCCACCGCCATCTGAAAAGCTTTGATTAACCTATCACGCAACAATCAATCAATTAGGACCTTTATCCTCAAGCCGCAAAGTTCACAATAATCTGTCAAGGCTGTCGATATGTCGCAGCCGCATTGTATAAACCGCCGTTTTACATTACGGCTAGCCGTTTTTCAAAACAGAACCGTTTTGTAATACGGCTGGTTAACGATTAGCCGGATCGTCATTGCAATACGTTCTACAATATGGCGGATCACGTTTAGCCGGATTGTACTTGCCGGATCGCATAGTCCGCCGTTTTACATTACGGCTAGCCGTTTTACAAAATGGCCGGATTGTCATTGCTAAACAGCGCTGCGAGTGTTAAAAATTGGAACTGAAAGCTGTCAAAGAGTTGACAGCTAAAGCGACGCTATTTTGTGAAAAGGCTAGCCGTAACGTATTACAATCTGACTGAACCGCTTCTTTTTTACATTACGACTAGGCGAATTGAAGAATGCAAAGCGCCGAACACATTTCGGCGGATTTTCAATCAGCCGTATTCAATCCGCCTAAACGTTGACCCGCCGTAATACAAAACAGCTCTGTTTTGTGAAACACCTAGCCATAATGTAATACGGCGGATTATACGATTTGCCTGCGACAGATATACAGGCCATCAATGATCACAAATTATACAGGGGGAGTAAAAGTCAATGCGGACATCGCGAAATCGCGATCGTCATCGCTCATCGCTAATGTTGGTGACGGGTGTTTGTGTTTTGTTTTGGCACCGGGATGAGTCCGCAGCTTTGTTGCTGGACAAAGTAATTAATCCTGGGCTAGGCGAGGCAACTTAATCTGTTTTGGAATCTCTAGTTTAGCTAAATTAGTCACGAGTTAGGATGGCTGGCGTGAAATTTAACTTTATTGAAATTTAACTTTAGACCTGATTGCGAGTCACTGAATAATGGTTTCCAAAGAGATAAGCAATGTCATTTTGTATGGACCAACGATTTTTCACATATCTTTCATTTCACATACGCGTCAATCACAAACGCTTAGGCTGGAAACAGTGCTCGACCGACGGTCAGCGCGTATGGTCGGTCGGGCATAGCTGAAAGCATACGGGCGTCCGGTCTGAACTGAATGCTCACCGTCAGCGCGTATGCGATCACGCCCGACCGACCATACGCGCTGACCGTCGGTCGAGCACTGTTTCCAGCCTTGTTCCACGGCACGAAAAAAAAAACAATATTTATCATCAATTATACGAGTGTGTGTATATATATTGTGTTATATATGTATGTATATGTACAGTCAAGAGCATACATATGTATACACTTTTGGACCTTATTTCAATGGAATAAGGTGAAAAAGTGTATACATATTGGTGCCCTTGACTGTACATATTTATATTATTATTATTTTTTTCAAAACAGCATTTTCTTAATGAGTTTAAGTTATAATAATAATAAAATGGTGGTGGTTACAATAATTTTTAAAAAACAGGATCAGTCTTAATGAAAAACTTTTTAAATGTAATTTACCTTTTCATAGACTTTAAGGACAAGGAAGGACACTTAACTTTTTCTTGCCAAAAATAAATTAACAAAACACTCCCCATAACAAATTTTATAAATATTCTATGAAATGCAATGGCGTTAGTTGTTTGAATAGTGAATAAGCTTATTGAAACAAATCGCGACTTCATTCAAGTTGGCTGGCCCAATTAGCTACTAGCATCGAGAGCTTCAGGGCCCGGGTGACGTCATTATGCTGTGCAAATCGTTTGTACTCCTGTTTGTAGGATTGTAAATATTTATAGCTTAACTCTTTCGTTATGAGGACTAGACGTCTCCATCTTTCTAGAGTTTATTTTTAATGTATTTTTATGCTGACTTATGCGCCGGAGACTCTTTGTACGTCCCAGCCACATTTTTTATCTCGCGTCACTTAATCCTTTTTTAAAGTAGGTAATTTTTTAAGCCTTTGTGTTCATTGCAGTGTCTTACAGATTTTGTAACATTCCCAGTGTTATCAAACTGTCTCCAGACAGATATAATTACGTTCGAATACATATAATATAATAGTAACGAATATCTTGCCGATCTTTATTTCATAGCTGAATTAAATCTTACAAGTTTAAAAAGCGTGAATCCGACAAAGCATAATTAAAATTAATTTCCTAGAAACCACAGGCTAAAAAAACCCCATTTTTTTACGAAATAAAGATTGTAAAAATTAAACTTTTTTGGTAAGATTGGCAGGTAATCCTTTGTGAATAATTTGTTTCGAGATTTCGTCATTCGCGGAAATAAGAGTTCGTAACAAGCCGTTGTTGACATTCAAGTCACGTATAATTTTAATATCGATGTTGTACACAAAAGTAATCCCACGCGACGGAATTAAGGATAACTGAAACCGAAATGTCTCCGCGCTTCCTTAAGGGACTTTTTAATATATTTCCTGATTCAACCTTCTATCTTGAATACTGGTCTAGTTATTCAATATAGAACTCAAGATAGATATGTCTATATATTTATTATTTATTTGTGTTGTCTGGAAGAGATTGCCTTTACTTTAAGTAGTAGTTAGTAAACTTCTGTACTGTGTTATTTTCGAGGTGTGTTATAAAGAGTATTTGTATTATTTTATTGTACCTATTTAGAAATAGAAATATTTATTCGGAAAAATATTGAAAAAAATAGATTGTATCAAGAGTAGGCAGAATTTTTTATATGTAACCCTTTTTACTCCAAATATCAGTGAATTTATCGAAAAGGCATAATAATATGAAGGAATATAATTTAAGTAAAATAATGTGTTACATGCATTATTTGGAATCAATGTTATATGCGGAGAGTTGAGGACCGGGTGTGGTGGCGCGAATTGGGGAAGGCCTATGTCCAGCAATGGACGACTACAGGCTGAGGATGATGATGATGATGATGAATGTTATATGTACATGATAAAAGTTAAGAAAAATTATGTAACATGACTTGCTAGATGTAACGCGACTTTGTTATTGGCCAAATAAAGAAACTTGAAACTATAATAATTCACATATTCAGATATGTCTGGAGTGCCCACTAAAAAATTAAAAAATTAAATAATATTTTATTCGAATACTCCCTAGTTTTTGAGTAAAATTGCTGTGAATTCTGACAGACAGAAATTACGAGACTAGCGTTTTCGTCATTAGACTACGGAATCCTAAAAATGGTTTTACTAACAGCTTACTAGACACATGTAAATCTCTCTGATGGCCCTCTTGAGGTCATCCACGTGTGTAATATTAAAACCTCGACAAAGTGACCAAAGTGATAATTTATTCACTTTGCGCGTAACGCAGGTAAACCGCACAGTTACAAACACGAGCTCGCAATGTTTGGTTCACACATCGACTCATTTCCATAGCCAAATTAGCTTTGTCAAATTTAATCAGGCATGGTGTAACAAAAGTAGTGACGATCAGTTTAAAGTGTTAATTAGTATAACATTCTAAACATAAATAATTTTCAATGTACCTATTACAACTACACATACAATGTATTTAGGAGAGGTAGGGCACAGCTAAACGTCATCTTGCTCGTATTTAGAGCATCCCAACTGGGGAAAGTTACTCCGCTTTGCAGAAAACAGAAGCCATACATATTTCAATTTTACTATTATTGTAATGTTTGTAATAGATAATTAATATTTTGACATGAAATATGTATTAAATTCTTATTGATATATTTCTTAAATTTTAAATTAATATTTTCTCATGAAAAATCTATCATATGCTTATATTGTAAGACTTTTTTTAAATTGTACATTAACATTATGACATGTGAAAGTGCCCTTGTGGCCTATTTGCAGAATAAATGTTTGAATTCTGAATTTTGAATTCTATGTGTCTTAGATTTCTTGATCTTAAGTAGGTTAAGTATTATCACTGTAATAAGCATATTTTTGTGAGAAAATGGCTGACTGTCGAGTTTCTTTCGGCGTTTCTTCTCGGCAGTGGCCTCTGTGAAACGCTAGTAGGGTTTGACTTGTAAAAGTGCCATTGCGGCCTACTTACAGAATAAAGTTCATTTTATCATTTTTTTTTATCATAATAACATTATTTATTATACAGTTTCCCGTGAGGATATGGCACATCATCTTCACAAACAAAAGCACTAGGCCTATGTCACACAAATTCATTCAATGCTGTTGTAAATGTGGCCCTTTAGCCTTTGCACACAGTGATGACACAATGTAGTACGCACAGCATTTAGGCAACGTTCAACTATTTAATTAAGGCGACCGACGTTTCGCACTCTGTCGGCAATTAATCATTATGATTGTAATCCTGCTTGTAATTGAGGCCGTACAAAATCCAAATACGAATTCGTCACATGAAAAGGTGCGTTCACATACAACGTGTATTTAAACATTATAAAGAGGGCCTTATGAACCTACGTAACTTGGATCTCAACGGCGCATTGAGCTTGATGCCAAGCGCGATGAGATAAAAGCCCGGCCACCTGCGGCAATATCTTACATCTATATAAATGGTGTGCTCACATGCCCACAATGCTCTCGCATCTTTGTTAACAAGATCGGCTGCGTTAACCAACGACAATTACGGAGATGATAACAGTCGCCTTGGCCGAAATCGGCCGTGGGGCTTATTTTTATTATTAGTACCTACATAAATATGACAACGATCTGGAAATTACTATTAATATTTATATAGGAGTGAAATTAATTGCTTCTTTGACACATTCAGCATTGAGCACATCCATCTATACATCGCATATCGCGTTCTCCGTTCGTACTTTCGTAGACAGTTTTCGCTGCCAATGAGAAAAACTATGTTGTCGGCTACGACCGTAGCGCGTAGCACTTATTGGCAAAGAATGTCAAAAACTCTTCTATTTATTTACGTAAATCTGTACTGACACGCTGTGATAGAGAAAGATAGCATTATTGTGCTTCCTTCCAGAGGAAATCGAAAATAGTGCCATGTTTTGACTCTATCACCCACCGAAATTTTTTTCACTTCCATAAGCACATTGGAAAATGTGTATTTTTCAATTTTTCACTTTGACCGGAGACACAGTTTATAGTTATACCGATGACCCACTTATCACCGTAAAATTGTAAACTTCTATAGTTGATGAGATAACTATTTAGTGAGGTTGTAAACTGATGGTTAAGTCAGATTAGATTAAATTTGTTCACACTAATACGCGTTACAGCATTATTTACTAGGCAAGTTTTGGGAGTTACCTATTAACTTTAACCGTCACATTCACATGCATACTTATCCATGTACCTACGTATGTCAACACACGATAAAAATTGTGTACATAACTAATTAAAATAGCATGACGCAGCCGCCTTGCCCGCGGCTCGTAATCCAATTGGGGAGTGTCGGGTGCGGCACAAAATTAGTAATTAAATTCCGCAGTAAAAAAAACCATATTTCTCTGATAGGTAAAAGTCATGCATGCGGACGACATTTATCTGAAAAACTTTTTATTACTACGACCCGCCCCGGCTTCGCACGGGTAGTCCAATTTTAAATCGATTTATCTACTATGGGTGACTATATAACCGAAATTACTTACTTTTTTTCCACATTTATTTATTTACTAACATTCAACCCCCTTTTTTACACCTTTAAGAGATGAATTTTCAAAAACGCTGATATCCGTTATCTTATTAAGTAATGTCAAAGGTAATGTTTGGTATAAACGTGTACACATTTGTGTGTCCGACCATGAAAAAATGTTCGGTCGGTGATAGAGACAAAACATGCCACTCTTTTCTATTTCCTCTTATAGGAATCGCAATAAGGCTATCTTTTTCTATCAAAGCGTGTCAGCTCCTTGGCCACAACCGGGATCGGTACACTGAGATCCATATCGACTTGGCGTATCTAAAAGTAGTTTTCTCAAAAAAGTCCCGCAAAGTGAACGTTACACATTACATATTGGAGGGTAAAATTAAAAACATTACAGGCTCGCTCCATGCGCCTGAAATGTTACATATAAATTCCATTAAAAGTTCGGTTCCAAACTTTTTAAAATGGTAAGGTCGCCATATAAATAGAGGGTACAAGTTGTATACAGCAGATTCAAAGCAAAACCGGTAGTTAAAAAAACGACGGGAAAGCCATTTGATTAAGGTTTTGACGCTTTAAGGTTATGTTTACTAAACCTTGATCGATATTTGTTGTTTCCCCCATTTTTGAGAAAAAGCACTATATTTCCTTCGGTCGGAATGGCAATTGCAGACTTCGCATTATAATTAAACGCAAGCTCGTCCCTTTAAACAAATACTTAGCCTGGAATTGTCTCCTTTCCGGCCTCGGTAATAATGTACTATATTTTCAGGAGAAACATACCGTCAACGCTCCAAGACGTAGGGAGCTGCTTAATCAGCCTATTATCATTCGTGCCAGCTGCTATATTACTCCCCGGTGGGGGAGAAACAGCACGGGTTACGAACAGGGAACTGGTGCCTATTCACGACCCTTACACACAACTGGGCTGCGAACCAGTTAAAGTATAACCTCTGACGCGTCAGTAGATAGATAGATAATTTTTTATTTTATTTCCACAACATTCACGGTTTAAAAAATGGATATACAAGTGATAAAAAAGTAGGTATTTGACTGAAATAATTATACTAAAAAAGAAATGTTTATTATGTGGGGCATTTATATGTGTGATGAGCACGAATATTTGTTCCTGGGTCTTGGATGTTTTCTATGTATTTAAGTATCTATTTATCTATATAAGTATGTATATCGTCGCTTTAGTACCTACCCACAGTACAAGCTTTGCTTAGTTTGGGGCTAGATTGATTTGTGTAAGATTGTCACACACCACAATTTCAAATCAAAAGAAAAATTGATAAACCGATCCTTTAGCTCAAAGGCTAGAGGGATTGGACACGTATGCCAGATAGTCGCAGGTTCGAATCTTGCTCTAGACCGAGCATTTTATATTTTTCCTTTAATTTAAGGAATATATTCATTTAATTCTCAATTAAAGTCAAACATTGAAAAAAACCAACGCCACAGGTACGATTTGAACCCACGACCTCTAGTCTGGAATCCGTCCATTGCTCTAACCAACTGAGCTACCGTGGTAATCCCATGTGATGGTGAATCTTTCAATCATTACACTCTGCTAATTAAGCCTTAGGGAGGCTCGTAGCGACATCTACCGCGAAGTAATTACGACTTTTAGAAACGGCACTAACGTCTCAAATTGTATTGAGAATCGTCAATAACAATGTATGTATGTATGTAAGCACTTTATTGTACAATAACAGGTTTAATACATATATGTTACATGTCACAATATATGAATGTGCAAAGGCGAGCTTATCCCTTTAAGGGATCTCTTCCAGCTAACCTTCGAGCAATTGAGTCAATTCGAACAATGTGACACCATACTCAAATTAAATTTGTCAAGCGGTTGTGTCCGCCAACGAAACTATATTTATAATAACACAACTAAAATACAATAATATAAAATATGAAATAACAAAAGGGACTTAATTTTTCCTTTAATTTGATAATTTAATAGAATTATTAACTGGCAAAAAACATCTTATCTATAAACATACAAGTCTTTGGGTTCTGAGCTAGGATTCCTTGTTACAGGACCCAGTATAATAACAAACATTAATAAAAAGAGGTATGCAATCGTAGAGTGATAATACGTAAGCAATAGAGATTATTCCTTTCGGACATTATGTAATCTAATGTAAAGTTTGATTTTTTATCATGATACAATACAATACAAATACTCTTTAATGCACATTATCATCATCATCATAATGATGCACTCCTCAAAAAAATATAGTACAGAACAATAGGCTTAAAGTAGAGGTAAATAACAGTTGGTCCTTGTTTATACAATATAAAAATACGTTGCTTACTTTATTGAACCACATTTCTAGGTGGACATCTTGCACTACCCCTTCCATCGACGCATTCAGGACCTGTATTTTTCTTCATCGCTTGCATTCTCAATCGCATATCGGCATATTTCCTCTTCCACGCACGCCGATCACTCTTGCATGCACATTAATATCATCATCATTATAATGATGCAATCCTCAAAAAGTACAGTACAGAACAATAGGCTTAAAGTAGCGGTAAATAACAGGCGGTCCTTGTTTATACAATATAAAAATACGTTGCTTATTTTACTGAACCTAATTTATACGTGGACATGGACATTTTGCACTACCCCTTCCATCGACGCATTCAGGTGTTGCATTTTTCTTCATCGCTTCTAATTTTAATCACATATCGGCATATATTATTTCCTCTTTTACGCGCGCCGGTCAAAGAAAGAGTCAAACGTATATCATGACATACATACGCTTGAGATGCGAAAGAGACAAACCAAATAAGAACCCTGATATGGAAAGGCAAAAGCGTAAATGAAGATAGCCTTAATCAAGATGTTAATAAATTTCCTTTTTCCCTCGCCTGACCTCGGCGCGATAAGTACGGGGAAAGCTTTTAGTAGCACTCCCATAAGAGAAAGTAACGTGTAATTGAAATGGACTACTTATTCTTGCCGATGAAAAGTATGCAAAGCATGCGTTTGCTGCTGGGAAAGAGTTCCGTTAAAAAAAGAAAAGAAAAAGAAAAGAAACTATTATTCGTGACAACACAAAACACTTACAAACAGGACATTAGGATGATGGGAGGATTTTTAGTGTCCATATTAGGAAACAGTAAGGATTGATTTTAAGATATATGATTCTTGACTACCTAAATGATTGTTTTTCTGATTATATCCCAAATAACATTGCTTAATTTTCTTCTCTATCTAAAAAAAAATAAAATAAACCTATTTTTAACTCTTTGCGAAATGATATTTTTCGTCAACATGAGATTTGTATACCTATAGTAGCATACTTTATCAAGTGTATTTTTTTTACTTTTAAATGATATGATATAACAATACAGTAGATACATGATAACATAGCACTACTACTATTTAAATCAAGTCAATCAAATAAAATTTTAGTGTAAACATTCCTTCGTAATCCTTCTTTAATATATGTATTTTTTCCTACTGTTGCAAAAACTATGACTATTGGATCAGTATAGAATTTTTATTTTGGCAAAAATCAGTTGAAATGATTTCAAAGATTTTCAATTTTATCTCTAGATAATGCTTACTCTTTCAGCGCCCAAGTTTTTCAGTGGGCACAAAAAGTCAAATCGAAAGACCCTCTACGGTACCATAAAAAATGAAGTTGAATAAAAAAACGATAAGCCTAGCTCTGCCGGTATCATCTACCCAAGATTAACGGCTAATAGGGAGGATGGATGTTTTTAGCGCTTTCTTCGTCGGATTTTGCACCGGACTTGCTCCAGAGCGCGATAGCCGGACTAGATTAAAGTTTAATAACGTTGACGCAAAGACAGTGACAGTGTGCAATTATGTTTATTAGAACAGTCTTTAGAGTAAGGCGACTTCCTGACTTGGCGGGGCGGGATCGATATGTGACATTTTCTTCTTTGACGTAAACTTACTGACGTCGCAAAGATTCCCACTTGACGGAATACTGTCAATATTACATTTGCGCAGTAGTAATATTATGCGCAGAAGCGGACCAGTACTGCCTTCGTATCGTCCCGCTTCCACGCATCCCGCGCCAGTCAGGAAGCACTCATTTAAATGTTAGGGCACAGTAAAAAGTAGTACTGCGTTGACTGACAGTTGACACTGACATTTGACAGTTTTCTCATATCGTACCGCCTCCGCACCGCCAAATCTGGAAGTCGCCTAAGGCGACTTCCTGACTTGGCGGGGCGGGATCGATATGTGACATTTTCTTCTTTGACGTAAACTTACTGACGTCGCAAAGATTCTCACTTGACATAATACTGTCAGTATTAAGTTTGCGCAGAAGTGGAGCAGTACCGCCTTCGCATCGTCCCGCTACGGCGCATCCCGCGCCAGTCAGGAAGCACTCATTTAAATGTAGCGGCGAGTCGACTGGCAGCTGAAACTGACATTTGACTCTTTTCTTTTATTTATTTTTTTATTTATTTCCAAAAGAAGTATGGTACATTTTAAATTATAACACAGTTCGCCAAACGCTGAGTTTATCGGCGAAATATTACACTCACTTCCATTCTTTGTACCAAATTATCTTATCTAATGACCTAAAACCTAAAGTATTAATTACCTAATAAGTAAAATTGAAATTCACTAACAACAACTATTCAAGATGGGCATACCTGAAATCATTTCCGTTGAACGAAATTGCTTCAAAGCAATCCCTTCACCAAGCTACTTTACCGTTCAAACATTGAGGTTCAAAATCCAATAACATTTTAATAGAAATACGTTCAACAAAAAGAACCTCAGCCATACCCACTATTAGTATTTTTACTTATCTAATAGCAACTTTTTTAATTTAACTTTAAACATATTTTTACTACTGCACTCGTTTTCAAAACTGATAGTGTTAAATATTCGCGGAGTTAAGTAATGGCGTGTCCTTTTGCCATAATAATTGTTGGCCGTAGGTTCCGCGTACTTTCGTCGCTCTAACCCCCTCTGCGGTCGTGTGTACATCCTCAAAGTTTTAAATTCGGTGCTTTTAAATTGTTCAGTTGCTATTAAATACCTAACTTTGTCATGCACTGGCAAGACGTTCAATAATTTGAATAACGTAGAATAATCATTATTACATGCTCTTTTAGTTTTATTATCTATTACACTTTTTAATAATCTCAACTGTAGGTTTAATATGCTATCCAAATAGGTTTTAAAAGTATGCCCGTAAGCTATAAGCCCGAAACCAATCACCGCGTCTGCCAGCGCATGATATAACATAAGTAATATTTTTTTATTTACTATATATTTTAGACTAATTATTTTACACAAAATGGATCTTAACCTATTACACACTGTATCTATATGTATTTTCCAATTTATGTGTTTATCTATAGATAAGCCTAGGTATTTAAATTTCTCGACTACTTCTATTGTATCTCATATCGTACTGCCGGCGACAAATCAGGAAGTCACCTTAAGTAGGTTAAGTTTATTTATTATCATTGTGATAATCATATTTTTGGGAAAAAAATGACTGACTGCCGAGTTTCTTTCGGCGTTAGATTTTGATTTGTAAAAGTACCATTGCGTCCTACTAGGAGAATATTTTTTATAAAAAAAAAAATGCTCTCTGACAAACTTTTGACACCCTTTTCACCCCTTCAGAGGGCGAATTATGAAAAATGCTGAAAATAATTTTGGTGTTTGGTGCTTTTGTCCATTCTGAATGTAAGATTCGGTTTATAGTACAATTATTTACTAAACTCTGTCAAATATATGAAGATGTTCGTAAAAATTTACTGAGTTTTGATTTAGGCGATTTCCTGACTTGGTGGGGTGAGATCGATATATGTGACATTTTCTTCTTTGACGTAAATTTACAGACGGCGCAAAGAACCTCACTTGACGGAACACTGTCAGTATTACTTTTACGCAGCTGTAGTAATATCATGGGCAGAAGCGGAGCAGTACCGCCTTCGCATTGTCCCGTTACCGCGCATCCCGCGCCAGTCAGGAAGCACTCATAGTAGGGGCGCACTAAAAAAAGGTACCGAGTCGACTGATAGCTGACACTGACATTTGACACTTTTCTCATATCGTACTGTCTCCGCACCGGCAAATCAGGAAGTCGCCTTACAATTGAAATTTAAAAATTCGTTGTTAGTTGAAAGTTGATAGCGCACGAGAATGCAAGCATAATGCAAGGCGCTGGTGTTTGGCGGCAACAATGTTTTCCGCTGCAATCGAAACTTGTTTTCCGTTTTATTAAACAGTAGCGATTCAGCATTAAAAACTTCGTATTTGGGGTTTTATTGGTTCACTTGTCACAGGTGTATGCTCCGTCACCCTCCTATAGCGTCTTCCTGATGGTTGAGGCAACATTTAATCCCATGCATAGGAACTGCCATCTAACTTTCCCATCCTATCGCTTTAATAATGGTCATAATTATATGTCTGGTTTACCTTTAGATTCAATTGTACCATTCGACTCGTATGGTTTTGAATAGGAAGGCCAGTCGAAACAAAAGGAGGGCATCGGGTGCCGACATGGCGAAATTGGTTTATACCTTTGTCTTTTTGCTTTAAACCCAAAAAGAATCGAATTCCCGGGCTCTCGCGGTTCAGTTACAATCGATAAATATTTAGGCCTGCGAGTACGGGATTTTCGTTTTGTTACGGGACATTGAGTTTCCAATTTTTATGCTTGCACATCTTTTCTTTTCCCCCTAATATGAGTCTTATAAAGGTCTAAGTGTTAATAGATAAATAGATGTTTGTTTCTCAATCACGCAAAAATGCGGATTTAGATGTAAATGAGTGTAACGTGTGAAGGATACGAACTTATTCTGAAAAAGCGCAATGAGATAAAATTGGGGATAAAATTGAGTTTAAAACGGGAGTTCACGCGGAGTAATGGTGGGTAATATTTTCTTTTGTAATTTAAAAAAGGGCAAATAACTAAACTTGTGACGCCTATTTTCATTGGATGAATAACAAAAGGGTTGGAAGATAACATAAATAATAAACGTTCCTAGCATTGGAACAGAATCGCAAATCATAATTGAGATTTATTTAATCTCGACTATTATTCGTTAATTAATATTATTTATGTGGATGAACGTTATTCTAATAAATACAGTTGTTTTAAAGCATAATTTAACCAAGGTTTTAGATTTCATGCACCTATGGATTGATATACAAATATAAGAATAATAAGTAAACGGGAATCCATCACCAAACAGCGAAACGCTTTTAAGCCAATCATAAAAGTGCCGTGGCCGGCGGCGACTGGTCCGTCGGTCCTGGCCTATTCGCAACGCTTGCTGACTATTTTTTCAGACCAACATTAATTTGACCTACCATCACCTATTGTTAAAGACATTTATCTTGTTATTGTTTAAGACTCGATTGTCAACAACATTTTATATTGTTTGCTTGCTCGTATTAGGTTTCGCGATATGCTGTTTTCGTTGCCGGCGCGCGGAAACTTACGAAAATAAGAACAGACTGTAAATATCATGGTTGCATTTTCTGATATTAAAATTACAATAGTTAATATATGAAGTGATTTCACACCTATAAATTTTTACAATAACTAAATTTAAATAAAGGATGAACCATCCCCCCAAATTCTGGTGTTAAATAGTTGCAGATTTGATGGTAAAATAACTGCGACATCCACCGACGAATACGACTTAAGGCCTATATATACTACGGACATTGGCAACTATATTTTGATTTTGTTTTCTATACATAGTGTACCGTAGAATATATACCGATAGAAACCCATGTTGATGATACAAAATGGCGGCTCCAAGTGCGCTAAGGTGATACGGATTGTGAATGTCGTAGCTCGCGAATACGATCGATCATTGGACACGAATGTACTTATCCAAAATACAGCATTTTGAGTTCGATGAACGTGCCCTGTGCTTGACACTCACATGATGACGGAGGCAATTAATAGTTGTCATCCATTGGGCATAAAGGTGTCGAGCACTGGAACGTTTAATATGGTAAATTTGAGAGGTATAGTTTAGTTTGGTTTAGTATAAACTTGAAATAAAATACCGAAAAGTTGTAGTGTTATGCGAGTAATTTTTACTTACACTAATGTATGAAGGGTTGTGATATTTTGGGCGGTTTTTAACAAACACAGCTTCCTTACCTACACCCTAAACAGTATATAGCGTAGGTGGCTTATCAACCCAATGTAGTAACGTGAGTATCTTTAAAAATCTGTCAAAAATCGAATCAAAAATTCCAAAAAGGTTCGCACGTATCCAATTACTCTCACGTAACCCTTAAACTGCCAATATGCCGTTTGATGTCAGCGTCAAAATGGTCCCGATTGAATCTAACCGCGATCCCCCAGGGTAAGGTGCTAGGCACTTACAACTTCAACCCGAAATAATGGACCCACGCCGCACAGTTATGAAGTTCCGCACAGACTAGGGCATGCAAACCGGGATCCCGGGATCCCGAAATACCGGGATCTGACTGGTATTGAAGACTGGTATCGGGACTTTGCATTAAAGATTCTATTGAAGATTTTGCATTAAATTTAAAATGAAAGATATATACAAATACAAATGCTTTATTCGTCGAACATAGGTGTACACAACATAATATTGCAGAAGGTGGTAAAGTTGGTAAAGTTTCACTATGTCGTACCCGCAGGCATATGTATTCGTAAAGTAAAATGTATAAGAAGGCAACAATAAGAGAGTTGAGTATTTCGTTAGTATTTACAACGTGACGGTAAATTGTCTCTCGTATTCTCAGGTGAAAAATCCCGGGATCATTAAATACCGAAATCCCGGGATTAAATAAATAAATATAAATATTTGTGGACAATCTTACACAAATCAACCTAGTCCCAAACTAAGCAAAGCTTGTACTATGGGTACTAAGCGACGATATACATACTTATATAGATAAATAAATACTTAAACCCATAGAAAACATCCAAGACCCGAGAACAAATATTCGTGCTCATCACACAAATAAATGCCCCGGCCGGGATTCGAACCCGGGACCTCAAGCTTCGTAGGCAGGGTCACTACCAACTAAGCTAAAGCGGTCGTCAATTGCCGTTCAAGACCGGATTTCAATCCCGGGATTGATAATCGTCCGGTAGGTATTGAACGCCTTAGCCCTGACGTTTCATGTGCCGTAACTTAGTATTAATAGGGCAATACAAGAACCAATTAAATTGTCGAAAGGTCACGCTAAACGTTATAATTGGTGACTCGATTAGTAGAGGCGGACTTGCTAAAAGTTTGGAATAGCGTCGCAACCTGCGAGTTACGATGGTAAATGATTAAGTTTAATTTGTTTAACCGCTAATATCAAGGCGTTTTGGTACTGCTAGTTGATTGATTATATAACGATTATAACGTGTTACAGGTTCGTACTGTCACGGGGGTGACACGCGAAGGAAAGCAAGCGCTGTGGGTAAGTATGTGTGCGTGCGCTGTCGGTACACGCGTCAATTGTTTGCGCGAGTGCGTAGCGCGTGGCGCGGGCGAATCGCGAGCCGCGACGGTAACCCGATCGTAACCCGGCTTGTCATCCTGGCCTGTCAGGGACGAGGTAACTGAACTCGGTGCGGGGGGGGTTCGTGTCCGTTCTGTATGTAATACCACAAAATAAAGAATATACAGAAGGTCCGTTCCCGCCGTTCTTGAAAATACATACCTAAACTACAGGGTTGCTTCTGTATTGATTCTGAATTTTAAAAAGGAGCAGATAAATTAAAAATTCTTCAACATGACATTTAAATATGAACCAGCGTATCTTGGTAAAAAACCGGCCAAGTGCGAGTCGGACTTCGCACATTTAGGGTTCCGAATCAACTTCAAAAATATGATTTATTCATATATTAGTATTTTTTGTTAAAATATACGTAATATTGAACATTGTCACCAAATTTCAAGTTCATAGGTCAATGAGAAGTCTAAAAATTCTTCGGAACAAATTTTGTGACATACGACGGACGGACGGACGGACGTCTGGGCGACACCAATAGGGTTCCGTTTTGACCCTTCGGGTACGGAACCCTAATAAATTGATGCGTGACCCGCTGCGAGTTGTGACTTGTGACCGGCGGCGGTCGAGAGCGCCAACAAAAATATACCTAATTAATTAGGTACCTACTTAACTAAACCATAGTACTACTTAAATACTGGCGTTTTACCAGCGAACGATAAGATGAATGTGTAATGGTTGATCGTCGTTATCAAAGCGGCAAGTTTCAAAAAATTACCTACCTACCTCTACCAAAATGAGAAAACCGTTTTATTTACCTTTCAATATCGTTTGAAAATTTGAAGAAAGTGTAGGCACCGTTTTTTGTTGTATTTAAGTGTATTTAAACAATAAAATACATTCCAACTGTAATAATATCGGTTATTCATTTTGACGTACGTGACATAAACTATCTACGTAGCGGCGAGGACGTCAAGTGATCAACGCGCGCACAACTAGCACTCGCGACGCGACAGTGACAGTCGCGACTAAGCTAGTCCGAAATCAACCGAGAATGCCTGTAAATGTTACGTCATTGTGCGTGCGGCGAAAATGGCACTTTGTACTGAGCGGACTCTCTGCTCCGGCGCGCGCCGCCGCTATTTACTTTGTGGTAATACTATTATACTATTTTGTGGTACTGTTGAAATGTCATTTTCTTGACTTCAAAAAAATGACGTTTTTAGTTTGACCCGTAAGTTTGTCCCCGATTATCTCGCATTTAGCTGAACCGATTTAGATCCAGTTTTTGTATAATATTTTTTTACATTCTGGAGAAGGTTTTGGTCTACATTACATTTTGAAGGCAGAAAAATGGCAGGAAATTAAATTTGGTCAACCTTTAAAAACGTTAATACGTAATCACGCTACTTTTTGAAACCAAAATGTTTAATGAATAAAGCGGACGGACCTTGGATTTTGCTCGTCGCCGCGTTGGTGAACTGAACACTTGCTCTCGGCGCGACGACTAGCAGAATCCATTACCGAACAAAACCAGTTGCCTACTGTCATCTGACTGTCATGGCGTCGTTACCGAACAACGACTTTGTACACGTGGTTGGCGAAATCATCATAAATCTTATGGAAAGCCATTAAAAAAAAGCGGACCTTATATTCAATTCAATTCAATACATTTATTTCAGGCATTGCCCATAAAGTAACCATGCTTTTTCTCATATCGAATAAGCTCCAAACTTACTTGATATTTTACGTAGCTTTGCGGTGACCGGCCTAATCCCAACATGATCCAGATTCCGTTCTGGTTCGAACGAAAGGTTTAGATTCCCTTTCTGAAAACTAGTGCTTTAGCCAAATATGAATATTTACGTGTTTATCAGTTATTGTGTTACCTCATATTGGTTTACTGCTATATTTTATTTCATGTAATTATTTAAGTATTTACATACTTAGGTAAATATGAAATAGTAGAATCACGTAATTAATGAACACTTCTATGTTTTTAAACAAATAAGGGCTATGTAAACAAACAGGTATCATCTCAGCGAAGCTATATCTTGTTTATCACGAAAATAATTCAAATAATAAAAACAACATCTGACAATAAAGCTGCTTCAGATTTTGATTAACAAATCTCAGAATCCTGAACAAATTATTCGCCGCAACTCAATCAACTACGTAATCAAAAAGGAACCTTATATCATTGACAACACAGTAAACATTCTAAAATACTCTGTAATCTTTTGTGATTACCTTCAAAACCTATCATCTAGGTTTGGCGTTGATTTAGAAATTGATCTTTCTACGTTTAGGATTAACGTTACTTTTACTTTGATACGACTGATGTCATACGAAATTTAAAGAGCGATTGTGGTTGATATGGAGCGAGTAGAAGTAACTAATTACCTAGGGGCGTATTAACGGGTGCCATGGTAATATGCATGAAATTCGTTACGGGAATTAAATGAGCAGTACAAGCAACTACGTAAATTAATCAGTCTAGTTTATGTTGAGTTATAACTCGTCTTGTATGAACTAAATTCGTTAATGGATTGGTGATTGAATTTAATTACTTGGTAAAGAGTACATTTAATATTAATGGGTCAATCCTATTTTAACTAATTTGCTGTTAAGGCTGGAAACAGTGTGCTCGACCGACGATCAGCGCGTATGATCGGTCGGGCGTATCTATTGCTGTATACAAGCATACCTACTGTCAGTCAAGCACTGTTTCCAGAAACTTCTTTTATCTTTATCTGTTGCTGTGACCAATATGTTTAAGAGAAAGTAACGAGAATAATTTTTGTTTAACAGTTTTATGAAAAAGGGGGTAAATGTACTCGTGTTGCGTTTACAAATTTTCCAACAAACCTAACGTAAAGTCGTCTGCACATTTATAGTACGTCCGCAAATGTAAGGCCAAGTTCTGTCAAATGAATGCATGCAACAATCTATCTTGTAGTCAGAGCTCTTGGCCTTCAGAATTTGACCTTAGTTTTGTATTAACTATAACTGACTATTCGTGTATCTTATTACAACGGGATAAGGTATAACAATGGTCAGTTAACCGTGATGCTGATAGTATAGATAGCATCAGAAACATCTATTCAACATAAGACTGAATTGCTCGGATATAAGATAGAAAATTGTATACATATTTATGATACTGTACAATAGTCGTAGGGCGAGCCTGTAGGTCAGAGGTAAATAATAAATAGCGGGCAGGGTTCCGTGATGGATGCCGCCCTTCACTCCGAGACGCGGTTGTTCTCTGCAAATAACAAATACATTTTTCATTTCGTTTCATGCTTAGTTCTTATGAGATCTAGCATCTATAGGTGTCTCATTTAACTGAGACAGTGCCTGTGACAGGACAGGGGTAAGAGGGGAGTCATTAAAGGATAGTGGACTGGGAGCGGCGTATACCTATCTCACCATAGATATAATATAATTATACTCTGTAGTTAAAGATGCGCCAACCAGCGACCGGGGCTATGTCTTTCTTATACTTGCTCATTTTCATACAAAATTTGTACTACGCAATTTGGCCGGTTTGCATGTCCAATGTATTGCTTATGGAAGTTTGCCTTTGCCTATAACCCGACCATGAAAAAATTTTCGGTCGGTGATAGGGACAAAACATGCCACTCTTTTCTATTTCCTCTTATAGGAGTCGCAATAAGGCTATCTTTCTCTAGCAAAGCGTGTCAGCCCCTTGTATGTCACTACCTGTCTCATTAAGTGGGAGCATTTTATACAGGTCTGTTAAAATCATAATGATAGAGACATTAAAGAAAATATTCGTTTATGCAACTGGTACACTCGTGTTTTAAGAACATTCATTATTTAACAGTTGCATAAACTCTTATTAGTTAACCGACAATATCTAACGATCCGTTTTATAATAACTCAAGATCATTTTAATCTGCCAAATAAGACAAGCCAATCTGGACTGTATTAAAGTATATCCAAGGTGAAAAATGAGTTGAAAAAGGTTAGCAAGGCGAAACTGATTGCAACTACTATAACTAATGGCTTCCAGACACCTTTGTAAACACATTGTTCTCCTTTATGGCCATTTTTTGTAGCACGTACAGTTTTAACGGAACATCTACGTCGCTTTATAAACGTCACTGCACCGATGTTGTAATACATCAGGGATATAAAATAATGTTTAATCTTCAGGATCATACGTCTCCTTCGGCCGCGTTTGTAACTGCAGGGGGCAGATTTTTGAGTGTCGAACACTCGACTTTTCACTCGAGACCTGTCAAAAAACTATGACGTTTTGACAGATGTCGAGTGAAAAGTCGAGCGTTCGACACTCTAAAATCGGCCCCCAGGTTCGCGATCAGTTATAATCGAATGCTTTTTTGTCGTTGTACGAAAGCAATTCGGAACATTTTATTTTACTGATGTGACTTTTCAAACTCATAATGATAGAAAGCTTCGTATGTGCTCTTAAAAAAGTACAGAATTATTTGCTCCGATAGGGATTCGAACCCACAACCGTCACCTTCGCAGGCAGGGTCACTAACCACTATCTTTAAATGTTTGTTAAGCGGATGCGTCCGCTAGCGAAAATCTCAATTTTTTAACCAAAGTGGGACTTTGATTAAAAAATTGTGACTAACCACTATGCTAAATGATGATATTATGCTAAGCCGGTCGTCAAGAATTGGTCAAAAAGAACGTTGCGCCAAGCACTAAAATATTATCCATACTAGTCTTCAATACCCCGTTAAAATTTGAGTTCGCTTCCTATTGCTATTCACAACTAGTTTTACCTCGCTTCACCACTCTCTTCTAGTGGACAGTATTGGGCTAAGCTATACAGTATACATTATATGAAAGACGTCCACTGCTGACTTTTTAACACATTTGTTTCCAACATGACTGTGTTACGCGCTTCGGTCGTGGCCTATAACATGTTTTTTCTGCTTTGTAGCAAAAACTGTCTACGAACGGAACCCGGTATGGAGTCCTAGGTGCTGAACGTGTTAAATTAAAAACTGAACAGTATATTTACATGACACTTCGAACCATCGGATATTCCTCTTATTCGAAACAACTGTTTTCATCAACTATTATAACGCTCACTGCTAAGGTTTGGAATTCCCCGCCGGCGTACCTATTTCAAAGTTAATTTAGGTAACGTAGAATTTGTTAACTCTTTTTTATTTCTTGGGCCTTAACACTGAGTCGACGTGAAGTTGTGAACAGCCCAGTATCGCAGTGTGTTTGCGCGCTGTATTGGATTTGTGTTTGTTCTGGATGGAGGTTTAATTATCTGCGGTTCCTCTCGGTTTAGAGCGGCCGACTTGGCGGTATTGTTCGCGAGATAGTTTTCAACTTAAGCAAACGCTGATGTTATGTACAGTCAAGGCAATCGAACGTACCCTATTCTCTCTTGTCATAATGACATCATCATCCTACTAGCGTTATTCTAGTAGAGTTGCACCCTGAAGGATGCCATAGATCCGCTACCTAATCCCAAATATTTGGCGTAAAATGAAATGAAATACATTTATATTTGCTAAGGTGTATTATTTTACGATTTTCAGAAATTAATATCGCATACCCCCTAATAATATTTATACTTTCCCAAAAAAAATTCAGTAGATACATTCCTGTAACAGGAACCCGTGCTTATACTATGGAGAAATTTGGTCAGACAGTAATTTGATATTTTTTCAGTGGTTTTGTGTCCGCATAGAGACTTTTTGTTAAATTATGTTTATATGGCAGTATTATACAAAATTGATATGAATAAAAAAAAAACATTGGTCACTTTCATACATTGTATGGGGGAATCGCATGAAAGTCGGCACGGGTTATAGCTACAGGAGCGACCTGAAATTTATTTTCAGCGTGTTTTGGGATAAAAGAAACCGATTTAGGGGGGGTATACGATATTAATTTCTGAAAATCGTAAAATAAGGGACACCCTATTAGGTACGAAATGGTCACAGTTACACAAAACGATCCATATTACATTCAGCCAACTAGTGGCATGCTAAGGCACTAGTGGCGTAGGCACTAGCCTTTACCGAAGCGACTGCCATCTGACCATCGAACCCGAACGTGGATCTGTATTGTCACGCAATCTTATCCATGTTTAAATATATATACACCGTACACGATTGGATTCCACAAGCATCAAAGATATTGTCCCAGTAACAACAATAGATGTACCTACAGGAGCGCAGAATAATTGTCGTACAGTATATGATAGATCTATATGAGTGAATTCACTCGGGTGAATAGTGTACGCTATTTCTGTTTAGGTTTGCCTGATTACTCTGGTTCCGCGAATGGTGGTTGTTGTAGTTTAACATAATCATGAAGTGTTTCTATGAATCGAACGCTTTGCGAACCTGTGTACTTACCTAAATGCACAGGATAGCATAGGTGAAGCATTGGTGTCTTTCTCTAGGTTTGGTATAATACACTTGAGAATAAATAAGAGGTACACTTCGTCGAATTTCCAAACCAATTGTATAATGAACGTTGTTATATACCTATTGTATATAAAAAAATGGACTAATGCAGCGGTCGAGATTTCATTTTGCCTGATAGGGCCACAAATTACTAACACGTGCGGCGAGCGATAATTTTGTTAGCTGCTATGTGGCCTCTGGCTGCTAAAACGTTGCCCCTGGCTAGCGGATTTGTGAGCTGTAGACCTGGCCAGCGATATTTTTGACGTTTTTAACCCCGATAGCATTGCCGATTTCAGAATTGTAATTGTCGAATCCTCACAATGTTTCACGAGAATCGGTTGCGAACTGCGACTTGAAGAGGAGAACAGGCGGACACAAAGACAATACGAAAGCATTTTTGCTTAGATGCTTTCGTTCGCTTGGAGAACTAAAAGTACCTACCATTTTACGGAGACATATTTCTGCGCACCGAGCGCGAATCAGCGATTTAGCCACTACGAGGTAAGGAAATGAATTTTAATGAAATCGCATACATGGTACTTGATCCCGCGACCTTCACACTGAAAGCACGAGCCTTAAGCTCAGCTAAAGTGGAGTTTTATTCCAAGTAGGTACATAAAAAATAAATACAAAGGAGGTTACCGCCGTTCTTAACCAGGGAAAAAATGTAAATCACTTTACGTTCCTCATAAACTGGCTATAAGCTTAAAAAAACATTGTCACAAAGGCACTCCGGGGCCCCGTGGCCGTTCACGTGGCCAATATTTCCTCGCAAGTGCGTAATGCATCAGTTCTGAGACGCGAGCACTTCGGGTAATGGAAACTACCATTATAAATTTCCGCGGCTAAGAGCATGTCATTGGTTAGACAGAAGACATTGATATTTTTCCTACTATAAAACGTTTTATTTATGACTGTAGGTATTATCGTTAGTCTGAGTGCTGCTACGTTGCACAGCATCACTTATATTAAGAATACCATTTTAAAATACAGTTTGTCCTTATTTTAAAATTATTAGTGCCTGGCTAGGAGAAAAAGGCTTGAAAATCACTAATAGATACTTGATATTTTTTCTTTATGTTTACAAGATTTTATTTAACATGTTACTTATTAAATAAAACAATCTACCCGGATTTACCCGCGTATCTAGTGCTGCAAAGGACTCGAAACGTCGGGATGTATTAATAAATATAGGCAAATAAATTCTTCATTAATACTCGTAAGTAGGTAGGTAGGTACATATTAAATAATAATTTTGTATGCGGTATGCGCTACTAATTACTGAATTCGTTTAATTTTAAACGCTTTAGTTGTCTCACACTAGCGTAGGTACTTAAAAAAGAATTCATTGTTGACCTATGATATTCAATGCAAAAATTCATAAATAAAAATATTATGCACGTTGTGATATGATCACATTGAGATTGATCACGAATCAAATATATCATTTGTCAATCATAATGATACCACAAAGTAATTTGGAAATAATTTATTATAGCAGATAACTAAAGATATAAAATTAAAAAATGTCAAGTACCTACTAAAAACTCAATAATAACTATACCTATATATAAAAAAATTGCCCCAAATCGCCTTCTGAGGGCAGCGTGCCCAGAAGGCTGGCAGAATTGCCACGTTGTATGGCAATGCTGCCAGATACAATCAATTTGTGCTACATTCCAGCCTTCTGGTCACGCGTTACCTCCACCAGCTAGGCGTTTGGAGCATTCTTTAAAAAGACAATGGGCGCTTTCGGCCGCCCCAAATCCAAACGGCGCAAATTGGTGGCCACTGGCTGCGTATAAATTTGCGCCGCTTGAGGCATTCGGCATATCGTAATATCCAAAGTACAAAAATACCATCTGAATTCATGGCTCTGACCTCTTCCAGTTAGTCTATACAGAAAGGTATTTACCTTCCTCGAAACACGTGCCGTAATCCGCATTTGACGTCGTCTCATTATAATAAATACAACAGACTGTAGTGCCTCCCGAGCCCGCCATTATAAGACGGGCTCTCGAGTCTGCTCATAATGATCTGTATTTTTAATCCGATCTTGGAGGAGTTCGTATAACGTACCTACATTGAGTACAATATAAATTGAAGAAGAAACACCGCTTACGCATGTTTTTGATGAAACCCATCGACCCCATCGTACCTGCCAATATTTTTTAAATATCAACATCATTTTTTAGGGTTCCATAGTAAACAAGGAACCCTTATAGTAGTAGCTGTAATTTGGCATGAGTAAACATATCAATGACGCCGACAAAACGGTAGAATAAAATCTTAAAAAAGAAATTTTTTTAGGGTATCTCCCCTACATGTAAAGTGGTGGTGCAATTTTTTTTTCTGCCAAACCCATCGTGTGGGGTATCGTTGGATAGCTCTTTTAAAAATATTATTAGGTTTCTAAAAGCATTTTTTGATTAAAGAATTGGTTAGCGTGAAATTAAGCTTTGAAGTGATAATTTTAGCTATGGTCAAGTGTCCCCCCCCCCCCCCTGCCAGCTAAACGGTGGCACCTAGGCATGTGAAAAAAATCATGGTAGTAGTATATACGATGAATTTAAAAGAAAAACTATCACAGCTAAGTAGACATTACTAGTTAACGAGTAATTGTCAAAAACATAGTAAATATAAGTTTGCGAACTTTTTAGTCCATATAATGTAACGGGTAGACGACTACGGAACCCTACCTTGCGCGTGGCCCGACACGCACTTGGCCGGGTTTTTTTAATAGCCTTTTACCATACGAGCGTAAAGGGATCATGGCGTATTACAATAATTTAGTATAATCAGGTTGATCTGATGATGGAGTTACGATAAGAATATGTATTATACAAACGAATATAAGCAGAACTATGTTCCATTTATTACCACAATAAACGTTCTTATTGTATCTTATCTTATCTTATCTTACCTTATCTTATCTTATCTTATCTTATCTTATCTTATCTTATCTTATCTTATCTTATCTTATCTTATCTTATGTATATAACATGGAATAGGCCTGTCTCTACACCATCGATGCGAAGACGCGAAAAACTCATTGGTTGTATTGATGGTAATTAGAGGCAAGCGCCATATACTATCGGACCAACTGAACCGACTGAACCCACCGTGTAACCTTGTCACAGAAAGTGTCATAATGATTTTCCTTGTCAGGCAGTACGGTACGACGTTCAACTAAGCACTCTATATGCAACACATTATACGACCGTCTCGACTTGGCGCAAACAAAATGTATTATAAAACAAACTTGAAACATTCAAAATAAAATCCATCTAACCTCAATTTTATACCTAACGAGACACATACTGCACGGACGTTATTCCCAAAGTTTTTGAATTATTCTCCATGTTAAAGAGAGTTTCCAAACTGTTTACTACTTATACCCGCGTAGCGATAAATTTATAGATTGGAAAGCAATCAGACAGCGTAGTTTGGCAAATTCATGGTTGTTTTAAAACAGTTGCAAGTTTTAAATTACTCGTACATGACGGAGGGGGAAGTCGCCGAACAACTTAGGTATGGATGTTTAAAAAGTTTCATTGATAAATAGTTTTTGTTTTAACATGTGAACTTGGCAAGTTCCTGATTTGTCGGTGCTGAGGTGGTACGATGTGAGAAAAGTGTCAAATGTCAGTGTCAGCTGTCAGTCGACGCGATAACATTTTTACTACGCCCCTAAATTTAAATGAGTGCTTCCTGATTGGCGCGGGATGCGCGGTAGCGGGACGATGCGAAGGCTACTGGCTACTATTACTACTGCGCAAACGTAATACTGACAGTATTATTATCAAGTGGGAATCTTTGCGACGTCAGTAAGTTTACGTCAAAGAAGAAAATGTCACATAATTATCGATCTCGCCCCGCCAAGTCAGGAAGTCGCCAAAGGCAGTTCCGCTTTTTACTGCGCCCCTACTTTTAAATGAGTGCGTCCTCGGGCTGTACCTCAAAACTTTACAAGCGTACTATTCGACAAATTTGTCAACTTTTTCTATGGAAAATGGCTGGCGCAGGAGGCGCGAAATCGGGGCGATACAAATCCAGTACTGTTCTGATTTCCTGCCTGATATTACTTTACTTACTGCGCAAACGTAATACTCACAGTATCCCGTCGTGAGAGGAAATTTCTGCGAAATCAGTAAGTTCACATCACAGAACAAATTACCACATTTCGATACCTCCGGGCAAGTCAGGAAGTCGCCTTAGACGTCAATGACATTATGGTAAGTTTTACTTTTGTTTTTGTTACTTTACAAAAGTCGGTGTACGAGTACCTTTGTTCCATCACTATATAAAATACTTTTCGGATTTGGATATTCTTCGAAGATAGAAGACATACTATCCACGTATAGCCACACGGAAACACTTCTCATGAATAACAACATTTACAGTAAAACTAATTTTATTTATTTTCAAAGAATTTAATTTTTTTGTAAAGTGCACTCGATGTATCAAAACATCCTAAGGGGGTGCTACTAGTTAAGTATTGCTTACTTTACTTATGTATACCAGTCAGTTCAAATTACAAAAACTGTATTGTAATAAAAAGTTATCAACAAGTCAGAAACATACCACGAAGCCTTCAAAGATACCAAATGCAAATTTGTATTAAAACCTCATCACAGCACGACACGTTTTATTTACCCACCATCATGAAAATGTTTTGCATCTCTTACCGTGTTTATCTTATTAATCTCCATTTCTCGTACCCTTATTTGTATTACGTCGGATCCTGATATACTTTTAATCCTTTTAAGGGACGTCCCATTATCATAAGCCCCATTCTATAGGTATTGTGTTTTGGGTTCGCGAACGCCCCGTATGTTCGCTGTATAATTAATATTTGAAAGGATGTTTTCGACGGTATTCGGGAAAAACACGTTAAGGGTCCTTTATGTTAGGGGCTGTTTTACAAAATAGTGCGGTTTATAACATGTTAAATTCGCGCAGTCATGTAATCATAATTATTTATTGCGCCATGGTTAAATAAGGTTGTTATTGTTACTAAACCTAAAAGCATCTCATGGACCCTGTTCGGGAGAAACAAACTTAAATACTAAAAATAACAATGTATTCAGCAGGGTAAGCATTAGTGAAAAGCTCATGTGCAAAATATCACAATAATTTTCTATATCTTTAAACCTAATTGATAAAATAAAATAAAAAATCAATACCACTGATAACCGGAGGGCTGGCTCGTTCCTCGGTCAACGTATAGGCATTGCGGTGCAAGAGGTAGTGTCCTTTAACCTCACTAGCGCGGGTAAGCCATGGTTGTGTGTTGAGCTATGAACATTAGCTATATACATGCACATTGTCTATGTGTGCGTCAGCGTAGGAGCTATGAGTTCACGTTGTCTATGTGTTCGTATGTGTCACAACTACAACAATGGCCAACCTGCGCTTCTGGGAACCATTTCCCGCACCGGCTTAGGCTTAGGTAGGTTACGTTTGTAATAATTTTCCTAGTTTTTAGCCAATAATAATATGTTTACTTGTACTGTGCAAATTAATTAATTTGTATTACGAATAAAGACATACAAACGAGTTTGTATTTAGTTGAGTTGGTTCACCCCTTAACAATGCGGTAGCTTTGTTTACATACGTAATGGATGTATATGTATGAAATATAGCGTAGGCAAGGATGTGTCGGTTTGTTAGCCATGAAAGTGTTCTACCTCTTTAGAACCTTATGTACAAATAAATGGGGTCGAAACTGTTAAACCAATTTCTTGGGTTATTGTGCCGTCATCGTTTAATTGTGTTCTTTGATCTAATTACAGATACATTATGAATATACGTAGTTACAGTTACTCACGCCGTTCTACAGAATTTCGCAATGAAAATACATATAATTAGTGTCGTAAAAAAAGGTTTGTATGTTTCATTTTTTTTTTTCATTGCGTTGCACACAGAATCGAGCCGTGACTGATCGGTGACTAAAACGCCGCGCAGGGGCGAGGTAACTGACCTCGGTGCGGGGCGGTTCGTGTTCGTTCTGTATGTAATATACTATTATACTGTTCTGTGCTATGATAGACCTATTGACCACAGAAAATACTGATTTAATTTTCAACTGATTACTGACTTTCGATTATGATCACTCCTAAGTATTTTTTGGCAGAAAGAGCGCGTAACGTGAGCGAAGCGTCTTCACTTCAGTTTGGAAAAAACTGTTCTCGGTCGCATTTTTCAACTGATTCTTGTGAACATTAGCGAGCATTTTCGATATAATATGGATAAGGTTTGTGGAGTTTTTATTTTCAATATGGCGGAGCCTTTGGCTATATAAATATAGGAAATACCTATCACTCACGAGGTTTATAGCAGCAAATAACATCAAATAGCATTACGTTCCACGTGGATGTCGCTTACGTGATGCTTTTCTTTTACTTATTCTGACAACGCTCTTCTGGTCGAGAGTGGATAATGCTAGGGAGCCGAATTTATGTTAGATGGCAAGGCATAATTTCAAGATTTACCAAACTCAAACTCAAACTCAAAAATCATTTATTCAAATAGGCCATCAGATAGCACTTTTGCAGGTCAACACTTATTCTAATTTTACAATAATAATTCTGGTTTGGTTACATTGGCGGTGGTACCAGGTGGTGGTCATGCAGAAGCTTCCAGGCATCTTTGTCTTCTATGTACTGATTAATTGTGTAGTAAGCTTTCTTCAACAAAGCAGATTTTACATGACTCTTGAATTTACTTTCTGTGAGCCCAGTGATTTCTTTAGGGATTTTGTTATAAAACCGTACAGAGTTTCCTAAGAAAGATTTTTTATTTGTTTTAGATAGCCTAAAATTAGGTACAACTATTTTACCAATATAATTTCTAGCTTTATTCGTTCTACATTTAACAAAAAATGTAGCTGCCATATAACACATACGCATCGCGTAAGAGACATTATAATAAACCCGGTTACTAAATAAAAATATTGTTAATATTTTACTGTACGATATGAATCAAAATATTTGGAATGCATCCAGCCGACTACATCTCTATGATAAAAAGCCAAAGAACGGCTTGGCCTCGACAAGGCTATGTTTTAGCCAAAAAGCTTACATTATTTTGAACATGTCGTACATTATGAATGACGAAAAATAATTCAATAGAATTACTAAACTCAAACAAACTCAAACTCGTTTATTGGTAATAATAGTATTACAACTAAGTAGTACTACTGAAACCAACACGCAGAAAAATTCAAAGAAACGCTATAATATTTATTTCACCTCGCTATTCTGAATATTATTTCCATGAATTCTCTGACAGAATTGATAAACGCTCATTGACTACGACTGCCGATGAAATCGTCAAGTTTTCATAACGAGTTACCGAAACTGCCACTGCTAAGAACGGAAAATACGAAACTCAAATAAAATTTGCTCAGTTCGAAATACGATGAGGAAATTCTATGGAATCGATTGGTTCCAATTAAAATAAATGTTCTCGCTTAATATCTTTAACTTTATATTAATATAATAACTACGGTAATATAAGATAGAACTCATAATGATCGAAATAAAATGAATAATATTCAAGACTGAGAGGTATTAGAATTATATTCGAGGCTAAGCAGCGCTACGCTAGGTATGCTAATAAGCCGTAGAGCATAGATTAGATTAGGTTCTTTATTTCATGATAAAAAATTACATTATACATTTGCATGCCAAAGTTATACGAATTGTTATCATGATCGTCAAAACACAGCATAGCAGCGTTTTTCTGCTAAGCCATGAAAATCGCTCGTAGAGACATGACTCATATGTGAGTCATTAGCCTCAAATTAAACACAGTAAGAATATGACAAATATAGGTCCAGGTATGCGGGGAGTGTGGCATTCATATCTTTCACATCATCTGCAACAGGATATGGCTCACGGGCAAATGGCCCTCTGAATGGGCTCATACAGTTTTCACTCCCCTTCATAAAAAGGGTTCCACGAAGAAGTGTAGCAACTTTAGACTTATTGCCTTAATAACACACGCCAGCAAAATAATGCTACACATCATAAATGAGCGACTGAAGGCTTATTTATCCAGAGAAATTGCGCCAGAACAAGCTGGATTTGTAAAAGGAAAAGGTACCCGTGAGCAAATTCTCATCGTTCGTCAAATCATTGAGAAGGCTCGAGAGTTCAATAAGCCGACGTATATATGCTTTGTTGATTTCTCCAAAGCGTTCGACTCGGTGAAATGGCCAACGTTGTGGAAAACACTACTGGATATGGGTACACCTCAACACCTTGTGCACCTGCTCAGGGAGCTCTACGAAGGGGGAACAGCTTCAGTGCGGACAGATGACCTCCTCTCAGACAGTTTCCACCCCAGTGCGGGCGTGCGACAGGGTTGCATAATATCACCTCTACTATTTAACATCTACACCGAACTTGTAATGCGAATCACTCTCGAAGACTGGACCGATGGTGTTGTAATTGGTGGATACAAAATTGCGAACTTGCGGTACGCAGATGACACCACCTTATTTGCGAGTAACGCTGAACTTATGGGGGAATTACTTCTCAGAATGGAGCGCGTAAGCCTTACGTTTGGGTTAAAGATAAACCGATCTAAGACCAAGATTATGATCGTAGACCGCGCTAATGACAACTCGCCCGAAGTGACCCAGATTGCGAACTGCAGCGTGGTTCAGTCCTACATATACCTTGGAGCTTTGATCTCAAACAACGGCGGCTGCGTAGATGAAGTAAAACGACGTATGGCCATAACCAGAACTGCGATGGAGAAGTTAGGAAAAGTGTGGAAGAATCGCAACATTACGAAAGCCACCAAAGTCAGGCTGGTGCGAACACTGGTTTTCCCTATTTTTCTTTACGCGGCAGAGACGTGGACAGTGCGCGAGTTGGAAAAGGGAAAGATAGATGCTCTGGAGATGTGGTGCTGGAGAAAGATGCTCGGGATATCATGGACAGAGTTCCGCACCAACGTGTCCATACTCCAGGAGCTCAGCATCACACAGCGTTTGTCGGCCGTAGTACAGTCGCGCATACTGCAGTACTTTGGCCATGTCTCTAGGCGGGATAGCGACTCCATAGAGCGGCTGGTCGTACAGGGAAAAGTGGAAGGAATCAGATCGCGCGGCAGGTCACCTATGCGCTGGACTGACCAAGTGAAATCCGCTATAGGAAATCGCGTATCTGACTGCGCCAGACAGTCTGCCAACAGGGAGAGGTGGCGGGAGATCGTGCGGAGAGCTGTATCCGCCTCTACCACCAACATGAATGACCTCGATGTGACCACGACCGCTCTGTCAAGAGCGTAACGACGGAGAAGAGAGATGCGGGGAGTCCTCGTCAGGTCCAGGCTTCAGGAGTCGGAGTAAAACACGTCCGTACATCAAACCGTTTAATTAACAAGAGAGAAAAACCTAGCTACCCTCCACCTAAAAAGATAACAGCTTAAAACTACCCCATACATCTATACATATAATAAAGCAGAAGAGGGTCGAAAATCTGTACATTGAAGATATTAGTAAAAAAATCGATGGAGGGGTCTAAGAATCGATAACAGAACACGTTTCAACTGTTTTTAGAATTCGTGTCTGTTTGTCTGTTTGTCTGTTTGTCTGTCTGTTTATATGTCTAACTATCACGCGAAAACTAGCGATTGGATTTTAATACAGCCTTCACTAATATGTTTATTGGATCTTCGGCCAGGTTATAGGCTATAAAAATCATATAGGTTAGGGATGAAAGGGGGTGAAAAGAGGGGTTAAACTTTGTATGAGAAGTCTTTCAGTTCATGATTTACAGGCTTGAAAATTGGTAAGTATATACATGGACGCAAAGTAAATAGAACCCCATTCAAACATTTTATAATAAACAGATAGTATTTGAAAAAATGGGGGGTGAAATAACAATACCTCTGCCTCTCAGGGCTAAAGACAAAAATACAAAAGTCCCTCAAACCATATTAACTGTTTGAAATGAGAGATCTAATTATGTTGGTCAGTCAGTCGCTATCAATATTCACAAACCTTACTACGAAACCTCGGTTTTTTTTGTTTTCGATGGAGGGTACCTACGCAGAGCGGCGGGCTCTCGGTTGCATGGTAGTACTTGCGACATGTACCTATATATTAGGTATGCGCATTTTTGTATAAAATATTGTTTTTTGAGGTGCTCATTACAAGAATGATATCCATTTTCAAATCGAAGATGGCGGACATTTACTTATTTACTTTTCTTAATAATCGATATGGGTGTCATTGAGTTTCTTCGAGGTGCCGATTAGTTGCGTTTTCCGTCAGCAAAATGTATAAAATACGTTCAGCGCGTAACAGACATAAATTTAGGGTATATTGGTATTCGTGAGTAAAATATACCTACGTAACAATAAACATCAAGTATGACCAAATTCGAAAGTTATAGGCGGATAGGAAGCAAAAAAAAACAATTCTCAGAAAATCACATAACTCTTAGAAGCAACCAGGGTGGGTGCGCTATCAACCAAGGCCTCTACTCCATCTTCGAAAGTGAAAGAACAGACCAAAGTAGGTATTCAGTTATACCTATGTTTTACAATAAAGCACTTTGAACTTTGAAAGGTATTCCACTAATTTATGAACAATAAATATCTATTCAACCACCTCTTTACAAAGCCATTTGATAGGTCAACAATTTCTTTTTGTTCAATCATCTACATTGCTTGATGCGTATGAAGTATTTTCCGTACCTGCATCATAATGTTCGAATCATTTCGCACTCGATTTTTATCTACATTACTTGACGCGTAGGAATTATTTTCCGCACCTGCATCATAATGTTCAAAAACGTTAGCGCGCGCTACGCTCGCTTTTTCATCTACATTATTTGATGCGTTTGAAGTCTTTTCCGCACCTGCATCATAATGTTTGTAAAAATTTCGCGTTCGCTACGCTCGCGTTTTCATCTGCATGACTTGATGCGTATGAATTATTTTCCGCACCGGCATCATAATGTTCGAAATTTCGCGCTCGCTACGCTCGCGTTTTCATACACATTACTTGATGAGTATGAAGTATTTTCCGCAGCTGCATCATAATGTTCGAAAAATTTCGCGCTCACTGCGCTCGCGTGTTCTTCTTTTCATCTACATTATAGTTGATGCGTATGAAATATTTTCCGCACCTGCATCATAATGTTCGAAACATTTCGCGCTCATTACGCTCGCGTTTTCATACACATTACTTGATGAGTATGAAGTATTTTCCGCAATTGCATCATAATGTTCGAAAAATTTCGCGCTCGCTGCGTTCGCGTTTTCTTCTACATTACTTGATGAGCATTTTCCGCACCTACATCATAATGTTCAAAAACTTTAGCGCGCGCTACGCTCGCTTTTTCATCTACATTACTTGATGCGTTTGAAGTCTTTTCCGCACCTGCATCATAATGTTCGTATAAATTTCGCGTTCGCTTCGCTCGCGTTTTCATCTGCATGACTTGATGCGTATGAATTATTTTCCGCACCGGCATCATAATGTTCGAAATATTTCGCGCTCGATACGCTCGCGTTTTCATACACATTACTTGATGAGTATGAAGTATTTCCCGCACCTGCATCATAATGTTCGAAAAATTTCGCGCTCGCTGCGCTCGCGTTTTCTTCTACATTACTTGATGAGCATTTTCCGCACCTACATCATAATGTTCGAAAATTTTCGCGGGCCGTACGCTCGCGTTTTCATCTACATTATAGTTGATGCGTATGAAGTCTTTTCGGCACCTGCATAAGAATGTTCGAAAAATTTCGCGCTCGCTGCGCTCGCGTTTTCATCTACGTTGCTTGATGAGTATTTTCTGCACCTACGTCATAATATTCGATAATTTTCGCGCGCCCTACGCTCGCGTTTTCATCGACATTATAGTTGATGCGTATGAAGTATTTTCCTCACCTGCATCAAAACATTTCGCGCTCACTACGCTCGCGATTTTGTTCATTTCTTGATGCGTATGAAGTATTTTCCGCACCTGCATATTAATGTTCAAAAATTTCGCGCTCGCTGCGCTCGCGTTTTCAACTACATTACTTGATGAGTATAAAGTATTTTCCGCACCTACATCATAATGTTCGAAAATTTTCGCGCGCCCTACGCTCGCTTTTTCATCTACATTAGTTGATGCGTGTGAAATCTTTTCCGTGCCTGCATCATAATGTTCGAAACATTTCGCACTCACTACGCTTGCGTTTTTATCTTCATTACTTGATGCGTATGAAGTATTTTCCGCACCTGCATCACAATGTTCTTTTTTTTCATTTTGCGCTCGCTACGCTCGCGTTTTCATCTACATTACTTGGTGCGTATGAAGTCTTTTATACACCTGCATCGTAATGTTTGAAAGAATTCGCGCTCGCTGCGCCCGCGTTTTCATCTTCATTACTTGATGCGTATGAAGTATTTTCCACACCCGTATCAGAATATCCGAAAAAAATTTTCATCTACTTCCTTCTTAATATATATTTTGTCCTCTGTCATGAGTTGCATGTGGGCGCATTGAGCCGGAGTGCGCAATGTTTGGCGAGACAGCCGGTGTAAAAGTTGATATGGATATTCACGCAAATGAATTCGCGGGAAAAAGCTTAGATAAATAAATTTAAATCATAAAAAATCCTCTCCCTGTGATCCTGATCTGTGTCCTTTAATTGAGGTGTGCAATAAAGAGTAGGTATTTGTTGTTGTTTAAAACTGGACTACCCGTGCGAAACCGGGGCGGGTTATACATGCGAAAGTAACTCTGTCTGCCTGTTTCCCATTAAAATGCTCAACTGATTTAGATGAAATTTGGTATGGATATATTATGAGTCCTAGGGAAGGACATAGGATACTTTTATCCCGGAAATCATCCCTTAACGGGGTTTAAGTTAGAATGGAAGAGAGATAACTAGGTAAGCGCAAGAAATAGAAGATTTTTTATTATTATTAATAATGGGATTGCTCTTGGCCAGCATCTAGCCAGGGAAATAACATTCTAACGTGATGACCGAGTTCTACGCAGACGAAGTCGCGGGCAAAAGCTAGTTACAGAATAATTACTTAGTAAAAAGGTCCACTTAACAACCACTTTTTTGTATTGTAAAAATAAACCTTATGGTTTGAGCTCGATGAAGATTATTAGGCGGACGGAGTCGGTTATGGTTTCTTTATCTCGTTAATTTAAAGCGTCTATCACTTTCTGTCACGACAAGTATTGAGATGAACCATACAGAAAGTGATTTTCTACAAAATTACATACCGCTAACCCTTTACCGTCAACACATGTCAGTGTCAAAAACATAAATGATATGGGATAAATAATAACAGCAAATATAATAAGAATACGTCTCAAAAGACTACATTTATTTCAGAATCATACGTAACTTTTTTCTTGCATTCGTTCCATAGCGGAAATTGGTCCGCCTTCCACGCCAAAAGGACATCGATACATGTTTACGTTCCAAAACCGAATGTTTTTCACATTCGCTAGTTCTTTCAAAGTGTAGCGAGAAGGATGTCCGGTGTCCATTCCGGGACGTGAAATAAATGTGTTCTCAAATATCAAAAATGTCACGACAACAATAGAAAACCCTTGGCGTTTGTGATGTTTCTGATATTGGTAGTTGCCAAGTCAGCTTGGTTGCGGTGAAAGATAACTCTATTGGAGTTCATTGAGCGTGTGGATGCAATCTCGTTGTTTACATTGGTCTAGGTGCCAAGTGGCAGGCATAAATCCTCTAAGCATTGTTCAACATTAAGGGGCGTTTCGGGGCATTTGTTACTTTCGTACCGTGTTTGTTTAGCGGTGGGTTTCGACCAAACAAATGAAAGTGCTGTTTTACTGAGAAAATTTCAGAGATTACGGATGAACGTGTTATTTTGCTTAAGGATCCTTATCAGTTAAAAAACCGGCCAAGTGCGTGTCGGGCCACGCGCAAGGTAGGGTTCCGTAGTCGTCCACCCGTTACATTATGTGGACTAAAAAGTTTGCAAACTTATATTTACTAAGTATGTTTTTGATAGAATTAACAACATTATCTAAGGTATCAATGGAAATTGTACGAAAGTTTGCTTTTGCAAAGTACATTTCTGAAGTTCGACTATTACTCGTTAACTTGTGATAGTTTTCCTTTTAAATTCATCGTATATACTACTACCATGATTTTTTCACATACCTAGTAGCCACCGTTAAACTGGCAGGCCGGGGGGGACACTTGACCATAACAAAAATTATCACTTCAATAAGCTTAATTTCACGCTAACCAGTTCTTCAATCAAAAAATGTTTTAGAAATCTTATAATATTTTTTAAAGAGCTATCCAACGACACCCAACACGATGGGGTTTGGCAGAAAAAAAATGCGCCACCACTTTAGATGTAGAGGAGGTACCCTAAAAAAATATTTTTCAAGATTTTATTCTACCGTTTTGTCGGCGTCATTGATATGTATACTCATACCAAATTACAGCTTTCTTGTACTAACGGTTACTGAGAAAAACGGGGGTCGGACGGACGGACATGGCGAAACTATAAGGGTTCCTGGTTTACTACGGAACCCTAAAAACGCTCATATAACTAGGCCATTTTTTGTTTAATTGACACGTATCTTGACATTTTCTCGATGTATCTTGAACAGCGGGGTAATCACGTAACGATATGTACTACCGTTGGTACATTTTTAATGTCAGTTTTAGTATGGGATTTGACATTTAAATCTATCGTACTAACGGTCGAAAACGTTACGTGATTATCGCGCTGGACTAGTGCGACCTAATGACAAATTGTAAATGTATTTTTGAATTTTTCATGGGATTTTCATTTCTAAAAAGGGCTATGTTACTAACTAAAATTTTAATCAGCGTATACTTTCATCACTTTATTGATATTATCAATATTTTTGTCAAATTTTGAATTAAAAATATTTTAATTCAATGTTAACTGTAATTTTTGATAATTTTTAAATTTTAAATTTTGTAATGTATATTTTAACACTAGTATAAGCTAAACAATGTTACTAACCATTATGGACATGCGTCTGAAATAAATATTTTCATTCATTCATTCATTTTAAAATATGTAGGGCCTCTTAATACAAACTCGTTATTAGAATTTACTAAAAAAACTTATTGTTGAAATATAATAAACGGGTACCCACGTCTTTAAGTTCGAATATCGCTCGACATGGTTCGGACCAATACGTGGTTCTTAATCATGAGAGACTTTAAAGGATATTCGACGTTAAAGACGTGAGTGACCAGTTTATTATATTTCAATATGTTAATGTTCACTGTTCATCCATTAACATCACAACATCTTCGATAGCTTGGTAATTTCAAGAGTTCAATAAAAAACTGGATTATATACGGACATAACGTGTATTCACGTGGTAGCGCGACAGGTCACCGTGGCTAGACTAAACGCTCGGCGCTCGCCGTGTGCCCAAGCGGCGAAATAGGAGTTAACAATACTAGAGCGCCTCGACCAATCAGGGCGCGTCCTTCGCTGACGCGCGGCGGCCGTGATCGGACGATATTTTATGAAGTTCAAATAACTATTATTTAATATTATACACGTAGTTACGTATGCTTTGGCTGGCTGTCGTTCACACTCCCCCCGTCGACCTGCTGCGTCGACTCTAGTTCGACCGGCAAGACAGCCAGTCTCGTTGTGGGTCGTCGGAACACGCCGCCCTTCGTGCGCACCTCTGCGCTACGGACGCCGCCATCTGGTCCCTTGTAGACTTGTTCGACCACGCCACGTGGCCAGACGTTACGTGGTAGAGTGGGGTCAACGACTACGACCAAGTCGCCGACAGCCAGGGGTCGCTCGCCTGCTGCTGAGGATCGGCGTGGGGCGAGTGTTGGTAAGTATTCCCGCACCCAGCGGCGCCAGAAATGGTCAGCAAGAGCCTGGCTGACTCGCCAGGTTTTTCGGTCGGCCTCACCACAAGGACCAGTGATAGGTGTTCCCGTGGGGCCGCCCAAAAGGAAATGATTAGGCGTAAGGGCCTCAGGGACGCCGGGCTCGACTGAGACGTGAGTCAGGGGTCGGGCGTTGACGCAAGCCTCCGCCTCGGCTAACAAGGTAACGAGCACCTCTTCCTTCGGTGCCCGCGTGTGAAGTGTCGCCTGTAATGCGACCTTGATCGATCGCACCATCCGCTCCCAGGCACCTCCCTGGTTTGGCGCCCCGGGCGGAATAAAGCGCCAGTCTATCTTACGCTGGAGTCCATATTGTTGCAGGGCTGGCAACCATTCTTCATAGGCTGTGCGCAGCTCTGCCGTAGCTCCTTTGAAGTTGGTTGCGTTATCCGACCAGATCGTACGAGGCCAGCCACGTCGCGCGGCCATGCGGCGAAGCGACATAACGGCGGAGTCGGTGCTTAGTGAATGCACCAACTCTAGATGAACTGCTCGGGTCGTTAAGCAGGTATAGAGCGCGACCCATCTCTTTTCATGGCGCCGCCCGATGGTAACTGTAACATGACCGAAATAGTCTAAGCCGGTGTTCGTAAACGCTCTAAAATATGGTTCAATTCGAGCGATTGGAAGGTTCCCCATTGGTGGCACACGTGGGCTGGCTCGGCGAATACGACAGTACTGACATTGACTTGCTACTGACCTCACGGTCGGCCTAAGGCGTAGGATCCAAAACTGTTGCCTTATGTCATTTACTACGCGTTCGTTGTTTGCGTGTGCGGCCTCTTTATGTGCTTTTAAGATTAAAAGTTTACATAACCGGTTTCGTCCGTGTAGAATGGCGGGTCTCTTGTTGATGGGCGCCGGTGTGGCGTCGATCCGCCCGCGCATGCGTAGCACTCCATCTGTGCCGATTTCAGGATCCAGGTCGAAAAGCACACTTTTCTTATTCAGCGGCTCGCCACGGCTCAGGCTCCGTAGCTCGTCGGCGAAGTCTTCCCGCTAGCTCTCTGTAATAGCAAACATTCGGCACCGAGTATATGTTTCACTTGCAATTGAGTTTTAGTCTTAGTTTTCAATATCTCGATAAACTGTACCATGCGTGCGGTGGCTCGCACAAGCCTATCATAACTTGAAAAACGCTCGATATTAGGCAATGGTCCGCCAATCTCGCGGCTTGCCAAGCATTGCTTCAGTTCGATCTCCTGAGGATCCGGTTCAGGCCCGCACGCAGGCTCCGATGGCCACTCTGCCACTGGCCGCCACAAGAAATCCGGTCCTCTAAACCATCTATGATTTGTGTCGAATTCACGCGCATTGTCGGCGCGTGTTGCGTCATCGGCCGGATTGTCTTTAGTCGGCACCCATCGCCACTGTTCAGGTTCTGTAAGCTCAGCGATCTCGCCAAGGCGGTGGGCAACGTAAGTACTATAGCGACGTGCGTTTTCACGAACCCAATGTAAGACGGTTTTACTGTCGCTCCATAATGTGATATTCGCAATCTCGTACCTGTGTTGTTCTACTATTGTTTTTTGCAGCCGCGCGCCAATTAATGCCGCCTGCAGTTCCATACGTGGTATCGACAGAGGGCGCGTCGGTGCTACTTTTGCTTTCGCTGCTATTAGAATAACGTGGATCGCTCCGTCCTGCTCTATTCTCCAGTATGCAACGCACGCATATGCTTGTGAACTAGCGTCAACAAAAATGTGTAAAGTTCGTCTCACCGAGTTCGTGGGTCCGTAGTGGCGAGGCAGGCGAAGTCGGCTGACGTGCTCGAGTGCTCGTAACCAGGTCTGAAATTCTCGGCACTCCGTCTCTGGTAGCGGGTCGTCCCAGCCGAGGCGTAGACTCCATAAGCGTTGTAGTTGTATTTTGACTGAAATCGAGAAATATGAAATTAAGCCCAGTGGATCATAAATTGACATAACAGCGCTCAAAGCTTCTCTCTTCGTAGGGCTCCTTTTAAAGGCTTTTACCTCGGCCGGTACCCTGATCATTTTGGTATTAAATCCGAGCTGATCTGTACCTGCATCCCACATGAGACCTAATATTTTTTGACTTTTGTCGCCTAGTTGAGCGGGTGTAACGGCTCGCAGTTCTTCTGGGATCTGTTCGACAAGGCGCTGCGAGTTACTTGCCCATCCTCTTAAATAAAAGCCTGCCTCTTTGTGGCAGGCAGCGACCTGCTCTGCGCACTCGATGGCTTCGGTTTCGGTCGAGTAGCTAGCCACATAGTCATCCATATAGTGATTTTTAACAATATCTTCTGTGGCTCGTGGGTACTGCTGTTCATGATCAATGGCATTCTTATTTCTTACCATATGCGCTATGAAAGGAGAACTGGCCGCGCCAAAGACCATGGACTTCATTACATAAACGTCGGGGGCGCCGGTTCTGCGGCTCCCTCGCCACAGGAACATTTGAGAGGCGCGATCTTCCTCGCGAATCTGCACCCTCAGGAACATTTCTTGCACGTCCGAGGTCAGCGCGAAGGCTCCTTCCCTGAAGCGAAATATTATGCCTTCTAATATAAAATCGTTGAGGCATTTTCCTTGACTGACAGCTGCAGCATCAAATACTAAACGTATACGGTTCGGTTTATTCAAATTCGTCACCCCAAAATGAGGTAAATACCAGGCATGGGAAGCAAGCTTAGGTTCATTTATTCGCTGAGCATAACCTTTCTCTAATAAATTATCCATTTGCGCTGAATAATCAGCGGCAAATTTCGGATTTCTGTCCATTTTTCGTTCAATATTACGGAGTCTATTTAGAGCCAGTCCATAGCTCGGCGGCAGTCGTGGGTTGTCATCCTTCCATAACTGACCCACCTCATACTTGGGCCCGCTTACCTTGCGCACTGTTTCATGAAACAGTTTTACTGCTCGCTCCTCCAGAGGGCGTGCCTTTTCACTCATCTTCACACCCAGCGAGTCTATATGAAAGTATCGTTCAAGTAACTTATTCAACTCACCAAATTAAAAACCAGAGGTACTTACATAACTGCAAAAATAAAGGAAAAGCGACATGGAACATGATCTCGGCTAGTGTATCGAGTAATTTACATAAAAATGATATTAATGAAATTCAATTTAATGACATTACCTATTCCGACCCATCTGACATTTCCAATATTCTTAATAATTATTTTATCAATTTGACTAATTCACAAAATTCTTTAACAAATAGTTCTTCTTGGCATTCCAGTTTACCTGAGAGAAATTGTCACACAATGTTTCTAAATCCCGTCGATGCTAATGAGATTCACAAAATAATTATGTCACTTAGAAATTCTAAATCAAGCGGCTACGACGACATCATCACAAGGATTTTGAAATTATGTGCCAGACATGTGTCTAAACCTCTTGAACACATTATTAACTCCTCATATGCTGAAGGCTTTTTCCCGCAAAAGCTAAAAACATGCATAGTCAAACCTTTGTTCAAGAGTGGTGACAGGAAAGACCCGAGTAATTATAGGCCTATTACTTTAATTCCTATATTATCTAAAATACTAGAAAAGGCATTTTATGTGAGATTAGATAGCTTCTTAAACAAACATAGTGTAGGCGACGCGGGGCCACAGTAGTATCACTTTGATAGCTCACGCGAGCGTAGGGTTCCGCCGGCACGTCTCGTGGAACACGGTCGCGTCTCACCAAGGTTCTGCGTTCCGCCGAGGAAATTGCCAGCAACGCTCTTGTCACACCACAACACACACTAATATGAACAGGACCGAGAATCCTCTTAATTAAATCACTGATTTATTTACACTGATTACTTACAGACTGAACAAGAACATATATACAAGGCACTATGGTTAACACTAGGCTAGGCACTGCAACTAAGCACTAACAATTAACTAACTGTACTCACAATAATATTACACTTTACACTGAGCACTATTTGCTATTTTTCTTCCCTGGTTCTTCTTTTCACTTTTACGGTACCGCTTATAATCAGAAACTGACTCCGGGGGGCACATTTGCTCGTTTTTATACCAAGAAAATCGAGATTTCTAGATAATCGAAAAATCAAGAAAAGTTAGAAAAGGATAGCATGATCTCTGTCTTAAACTTCGAGAACTTTCGAATTCCGGCGGGCTTTCTAGTACAAAGCTTATTCTACTCGCCAACAGATGGCACTACTTAGTGTCGGTTTTCATAACCAATTTTGCAGTTTAACAAATGTCCCCCTAGATGTCGTTGTTACTTCTGCAAACTGGCTAACGGCGTTTTGACCTAAATTACATAACTGCGATGAGGCTTCCTAAAAACCTTTTTGCTCGTTTCTCACTTAAACCATATACTGTGCACGCATCCTAGGTGGCTGTCCGTAACATTCTCCCTCCTCTGTGTGTGCACAGTCTGTTCGTTGCATCGGTAGGACAGCCAACCGCGTAACAGGCCGTCGGAACACGCCGCCTCGTGTCTCGACGCCAGCCGATCGTATGTTGCCGTCGGTTCCCGGGAACACACGCCGCACGATTCCTCGCGGCCACGTATTGCGAGGCATGTTTGGGTCCACGATGATCACGCGGTCATCGGGTTGTAGAGGCCGGGGTCTGGTTTGCCGACGCCTGTTGAGGTGCAAGCGTCGGTAGGTTTTCGCGCACCCTTCTGCGCCAGAAGTAATCGGCGAGCGCCTGGCTCGCTCGCCAAGTGCGTCGGTTGGCCTCGTCGGACGGGCCTGTAGGTGGCAGACCCGTCGATCCTCCCAAACTGGAGGCGAAGGGCCTCTTCGTCTCGATCTTCCACGGAGACGTGTGTGAGAGGCCTCGCGGTGTCTGTGTTCTCTGCCTCGGCGAGTAACGTCTGGAGCACCGCCTCTCGCGGTGCCTCGGTGTGGAGCGTGGCTACAAGCGCCGTCTTGACGAAGCGCACGAGGCGCTCCCACGCTCCCTCCTGAGCTTCCGGCGGGGTAAGGCGCCACACCATGTTGTGGCGCACGCCGTCGTCCCGCAGCGCTGGCACCTACTTGGCGTTTGCGCTGCGCTGCTCCACGTTGGCGCCTCGGAATTTCGTCCCTTTGCCCGAGTTCACGACGGCCGGCCATCCGCGCCCTGCGGCCAGCCTCCGAAGCGCCATTATCGCCGAGTCTACGTTCGCAACGATCGGGCACCGGTTCCCGATATGATACACGCGGCCCTCGCAACGGCGATAGGGCGCGCTCTACTCGCAGCGGTGCGAGAGGCGTCTCTCCCGCGGGGTTCTGCCGGCCTCCGACGTCGGGTCGGCGCGCTGCGACCTCGTGGCCCTGTCTCTGCTGATGGTTGAACCACTCGTCAACCTTACTGTAAATAAGCGGTACCGGTGGCGGCGGAGATGGTGCTCGCGATAAACGCGACGACAATAATGCCTCCTCATCGTCGATTATTTGTAATTCCAATTCGAGCCTTTTCCTAATCAGCTCCCGTTCGATCTCCGCAAGCCGTTCCAATGCGCGTAGCTCTGCTTCCTTCATCCTCATCGCCGTGCTGCTGGCGTGTGACCGGACCGATAGCACACGCCCTACTAATGACGCGCGCGCACGCGCGTCGTGTCGCTCGCCTCGCGATCCCTCATCGTCGATCGCCTGTAATTCAATTGCGAGACTTTTCCTAACTAGCGCCTTGTCGATCTCCGCAAGCCGCTTTAATGCGCGTAGCTCCGCTTCTCTCTTTCTCATCGCCGTGCTGCTGGCGTGTGACCGGACCGATGGCACACGTCCTACTAGTGGCGCGCGCGCACGCGCGTCACGTTGCTCGCCTCGCGCTCCCTCCTCCGGAAGCCGGCCGTAGGCGATGATCTCCTCGCGGGCCGCCGCCTCGGCGGCCATCACGGCGTGGGTGGCGTCGGCGTCCTTCGCAACCATACCGCCACCTGTCTTGGAGCCCTTATCCACGGTGCGGGTGATGTCGGCGTCCTTCGCAACCATACATCCACCCATTCTGCAGCCCTTCGGGATCGCGCCAGTCCTTTTGGGACGATCGTCTTCGAAGGGGTCCTGCCCGAACGTCCACGCGATACCCCTCACGGCTGGCTTCGCGTGGCCCTGCGTCGGCTCCTCCAACATCTGACGACGCTCCTGGTCGTCAGCCTTGTTCATTGTTTTGCTACGCGTCATCATCTTGATAAATATTTCACTGTTACTTTTCAACACAGAGTCAATCACTTACACAGACAGAGACAGAGTCAATTGCTCAGTGTACTCACGAACACGGTACAGTCTCACAGTGCCACTATAATGTTCACTCACAGTCACTTCAGAGGATTCACTTCACAGTCTCCGCGCACGGAGGTTCACTGTCCCGATACCGACACGGGGTTCTGGATCGCTCGACTCGATCCGGTCCGGTCCTGATCCGGCTCGAAGGACCAAACTTACTGTAGATATCCGGCTCGAAGGACCAAACTTACTGTAGGCGACGCGGGGCCACAGTAGTATCACTTTGATAGCTCACGCGAGCGTAGGGTTCCGCCGGCACGTCTCGTGGAACACGGTCGCGTCTCACCAAGGTTCTGCGTTCCGCCGAGGAAATTGCCAGCAACGCTCTTGTCACACCACAACACACACTAATATGAACAGGACCGAGAATCCTCTTAATTAAATCACTGATTTATTTACACTGATTACTTACAGACTGAACATATATACAAGGCACTATGGTTAACACTAGGCTAGGCACTGCAACTAAGCACTAACAATTAACTAACTGTACTCACAATAATATTACACTTTACACTGAGCACTATTTGCTATTTTTCTTCCCTGGTTCTTCTTTTCACTTTTACGGTACCGCTTATAATCAGAAACTGACTCCGGGGGGCACATTTGCTCGTTTTTATACCAAGAAAATCGAGATTTCTAGATAATCGAAAAATCAAGAAAAGTTAGAAAAGGATAGCATGATCTCTGTCTTAAACTTCGAGAACTTTCGAATTCCGGCGGGCTTTCTAGTACAAAGCTTATTCTACTCGCCAACAGATGGCACTACTTAGTGTCGGTTTTCATAACCAATTTTGCAGTTTAACAAATGTCCCCCTAGATGTCGTTGTTACTTCTGCAAACTGGCTAACGGCGTTTTGACCTAAATTACATAACTGCGATGAGGCTTCCTAAAAACCTTTTTGCTCGTTTCTCACTTAAACCATATACTGTGCACGCATCCTAGGTGGCTGTCCGTAACACATAGTATACTTAGACCTGAGCAGTATGGTTTTCGAAAAGGAAAATCAACAGCACAGGCATGTTTTGACCTTATTAAGTACATAACGGAATGTATCAATAATAACACTCCCGTAACTTCAATCTTTTTAGATATGTCTAAAGCTTTCGATTTCGTTAACCATGCCAAACTTCTTCGTAAGCTCGAAATCTATGGAGTGAGAGGGAAAGCTCTTGATTGGATTGAGGATTACTTAAAAGATAGAATGCAATGCCTAGAAATCAACAGAATCACATACTCTAATAACAAAATTCTAAAAAAATCGTTTCGATCACAATTTAAAGCAAATAAAAATGGAATTCCCCAAGGGAGTATACTTGGACCATTGCTATTTCTCCTATATATCAATGACTTATCAAAGGCGACAATACATAAAACAATAATGTTCGCCGATGATACGACTCTCGTTGTAAAATGTAATGATAAAGCAACTTTTGAGTCTGACATAAATAACTCTTTACTAGAAATAATTAATTGGATGACTAGCAACGACTTACACATTAATATGATTAAAACTAAATTGATACAATATGCATCATATAACTCTAATAATATACCAATTAATGTCAATTATAATAATATCAACGTAGACGAAGTAGATAATTTTAATTTCTTGGGAATAACTGTTGATAAACACTTAAACTGGAAACCACACATTGAAAAAATATGTAGTAAACTGGGTCGTTTTGTTTTTGCACTCAAGAGACTCAGAGACACGGTGTCAGTTGACGCTGCACTAACCGCATACCATGGTTATGTCTCGTCTGTCCTTAACTACGGACTAATACTTTGGGGTAACTTAGTGGATGTGGACAGGGTTTTTAAAATCCAGAAGAAATGTGTCAGAGTCGTCAGCAAAGCACGGTGGGACGATAGTTGCGTTCCACTCTTTAAAAAATTACAAATCCTTCCCTTACCCTGTTTATATATTAGAGAAATATGTACTTTTGTGAAAGCTCATCAGTCACACTTTAAAACGCGAGGAGAAGTCATCCCCAGACAGACAAGAGCAAACATTATGAACCAGTTATACCAGCCTCGAGGTCGTAAAATGATTTATAGGAAGAATGTATTTAATATGTGTGTTGTCATTTACAACCGACTTCCAGAAACATTAAAAATTCTCGAGGGTAACGTATTTAAACGTAACCTCACAAACTGGCTCCTGGACCGCTGTTTTTACAGCGTAAAAGCTTACTTAGAGTTAGGACACACTTGATTATAGTTAGGTATGTAATTTCCGATGTATGTTTCGTCCCTAAAATGTATATTAATTTATTATCTGTCGCTAAAATGTTTGTTAAATTAATATAATATTATTCCTCATTATTAATGATTGACATTCTAATTTAATTTTTTTTATTATAATTTAATTATTATTATTGACAAATTTGACATGTACATTTTTTTTTTAAATAATGATTTGCACGCCTGCTTGCAGGCTAGATACACTGTACCACATAATTTTAAGAAACAACTTATTTAACTGTATCTAAGCAAATAAACATTTCTGATTTCTGATTTCTGATTTCTGATTTCCTTTGGTTCTCGAATGTGTAACACTTGATCGGTTCGGTTCTGTATATGTGGTGCACATCCATATATTGCCCAACCCAACTCGGTCCTTACTGCCGCCGGCTCGCTCCTAAGCCCGACCCGGGCCTCCAGCGGTAACATCATGTGCCAGTTATCTGCGCCTATAAGTACTCGTGGCACTACGGTGTCATAAGTAGCAGAGTATAAGTCATGCAGATGTGTGTATCGCTCTGCCGTCACTTTAGGTATACATTGTGCTCTAAGTCCTAAGTCACGTACCGTTCTCATTGTGATCTGGTGTACGGGCCCGCCAGTTAAACCGCGAATCTGCATCTGTACTTTACGACTTGGTTCGCTTATTGTCATCGCTCCAATGCCCATAACATGAAGCGGCGCCTCTGTGCCCTCCGCTCCGATGGCGGCGGCTAGGGATTCCTCACAAAGGGAAATAGTACTGCCTTCGTCGAGTAAAGCGTAGCATTTCATCTCGCCTTTGGGTCCTGTTAGAATAATAGGAATCACCTTTAGTAACACCTTCGATGGTCCCGACGGCGTTGTAGTTGACGTAAACTCGAGCGTCGGTGGCGCCATCTCTTGCTCTGCCGCCGTCATCGTGTGTTCTCGCGACGTTCCCAAGCGCGTAGCCGGCGCGCGTGCGGTGACTGCTCGTGTTGCCTCATACTGGGACGGCGGTGGCGCCTCCCCCCGTGGCTGCGGTGGATCGTCGTACTGCCGCGGCGCTTGGTTCGGCTCGTGAAGCAAACGGTGATGCGAGTGCGGGCAATCTGGCTCCTCGCAGCCCTTCGCTTTGCAGTGCTCTCTCCTGTGCTTTCTGTCGAGGCATTTAAAACAAATTTTATTATTTTTGGCCCAATCCCAACGGGCTGAAATACTCATATTGAGTACCCGACGACAGCTTGTCGTTCTGTGTGAACCACCACAACACAAGCATGGATCAGCCTTATCAGTTACATATGCTTGTGCGTGGTTCGTATGTTTACGGATCGCTCCTCCACTAGAAGTGGGAAAAGGTAAGTCGCGTTTCGGTTCATAGATTCGTCGCGGCCCGCGCGATTCAGCGGGCGGCGGCGCTGCCATACTGCGACGAGGCGGGGCTCGAGCATGGGAATATTCAATTTCCTTATCCGATATTTCTAACAGGAATTCGGCCATTAAAACAAGTTCGCTATTAGAATGCTGCATTTTCTCTTCAGCATACTGACACCATCTAGACCTTATATGTGGGGATAGTCGTTCAGTAATCTCCCGTATTAAAAATGGGTTATCAGCATAAGATCTTTGATCGAGATTCATGAGAGTTGATACTATATTCATAATCTTTATAGCAAAATTATTTAAGTCATTAGCAGTTGGCCCTAAATTTGGCATTCGTCTCAATTCTTCTAGTGCCCGGTCAACAAGCAAATCGGTTCGACCGAAGTTCTTTTTTAAGACTCTAATAATGAGCTCTGGGTTCGCAGATGACGCCAACATATGCATGACGCAGTTTCTTGCATCGCCTTTCAAACATTGCCTAAGCCTAGCCAGGTTTTCCCACGGACTGAATTTGTATTTTAAAGTTGATTCGGAATAAGCAGAATAAAAATTCAACCACTCACCCGGTTCTCCATTAAATAATGGTAAGTCGTAAACCTGACTAGGCGGCGATGGCTTGTTCTGTAAATTCATCCACTGCGACATGAGTTGCCCGAAGTCCGGCTGTGGCGCGGCGACCGCTGACGGCTCCCGGCGTGTCGCATTTTCATTCATCCATCGCGGCGTTGACGTCACTCCATGCGTCGGCTTGCGCGCGGCGTTCTCGCGCACGGGTGCTTCCGCGCGCGCGTTATGTTTCATCGGCGACTGGCTCCGGTGCCGCGTCTCGCCGTAGGGCTTGCGGGGTGGGGTTAAAGTTCGGTCTCGATGCTGCCGGCGCTGCGACTCGTCAACCCACTCCTCAACCCTTTTCTTTGATGTAACCGACCCGGTTCGTGATCCCTCCAATTCAATCCGTTGGATATTTACAGCTAACTCTTCCTGCACAAGTTCCTCCTCCAAGGCCAGTTCGCGCCGTTTAATCTCGATCAGCTTGCGCCTCGCCTCGAGTTCGGCCTCACGCCGCCGTACCTTGAGGCGAGTGAGGTCAATGACCCCGGTGGCAGAGATCTCTGTTTTTGTCGTTGCATTGGTGCCTTTTGACGAAAATCACTGACCGTAAACGCTACGCCACCTGGACGTTTAACATAAGGTTCTAATAATGGTTCGCCCACTGTTTCACGGCGCATAAACAGTTCTTCATTTTTACGCAGTTGTGCGTCGAGTTTTTCTCGCCAGTCACGCGTGTCTGCCGTCGTCAATCCCGCCGTATTTTCTTGCCATGGTACTACACTAGTGGTCGGCAATGATCGATTTGCTGCGGCCTCCGGTACATGTCCTCCCGCGGCAACTAGGCCTTGAGCGCGCTCTTGCTCAAACCGTCTAGCCTCCATTTTTTCTCTCCGAGATCGTGTCACTACCATTGTTCTACGATCCAGTTCGAATGACCATCAATGTTAATGTTCACTGTTCATCCATTAACATCACAACATCTTCGATAGCTTGGTAATTTCAAGAGTTCAATAAAAAACTGGATTATATACGGACATAACGTGTATTCACGTGGTAGCGCGACAGGTCACCGTGGCTAGACTAAACGCTCGGCGCTCGCCATGTGCCCAAGCGGCGAAATAGGAGTTAACAATACTAGAGCGCCTCGACCAATCAGGGCGCGTCCTTCGCTGACGCGCGGCGGCCGTGATCGGACGATATTTTATGAAGTTCAAATAACTATTATTTAATATTATACACGTAGTTACGTATGCTTTGGCTGGCTGTCGTTCACACAATATGTCTGAGACTCAAGAGAGTTTCTTATTTAAGGCTATATATCGATTGAAAGAGACACCCTTTGTTTTTCGCTCACGGCAAAACGGGATGCAACCCTCTCCGAGAATGGCTTTTTAGACAAATCTCGTTATATATCTGACTGTGTGCAGGTTTATTAAATTGCCTCTTGTCAGTACCTAAATTATGAGGTAAAATACCATCATATTAACTTAATCGCGTCTTTTAATAATGCGTTGTTTTAGTAGGCTGAGGAAAAAAAGGAAAATATAGACTCGACTTTGGATTTATTTTCTAGCAATCTCTCTCTATCTAGAATATTTTAAGCAATCATGTTTCGCTATTGTCAGTACCACAATCATATAATCAAGAATAATATATCTGAAAATCAGCCCCTACTGTTTGAGGCAGTCTGGGCAGGACAGCGTTTCAAAGTCTCCAAATTAAGCAGTAACGCTGCTAAAGCAAACTCGTTTTTCTAAATAAAGGAAAAATTTAAAAAAATAGGCTCGGAGTGTTATTTTAACGTGCGACCTTCCGGCATGCGCGGTACGAACTTATTTTTTTTAAGAGAGCTAAAAAAACCTTGGTTAGAATTAGAATCAGGAGATTTTTCTTTATTCAAACACTCATCCGAAAATAATATTTAGCGATGTGTCAGACAGACAGAGTGAAACCATAAGGCTTGTGTTTTTAGCTTTTTGGTACGGCACCCTAAAAATGGCTAATATCGCCCAGATTTAAAATAATGGTTGGTTCTTTCAACTAGTTTTAAACAAACCCGTATACTAAACTTTGCGGTAGCTTGTCAGGATACCGGAAAATCGGGGATCAAAGTTTGCGGGTCCCACGCCAAAACGTAAGTCACCTAGTTTCCCGTCGGTGACTTTAAGTGGTATGTACATTCTTACTGAGAACGCACTTACGTCTATTTAGTATCAAGGCAGATTCCTTCGTTGGTTCTTAAATAGCGACGAAGTTCAGTTTAAATATTACCGTAATAAACAACAAGGTTCACGTAAAAACCGAGGAGTAGAGAACTAAACTTTGTATTCTCATAATCGTTAGTCGTTAAAGTTTACATTAAATATCAAATACCAAAAGAATCACATTGTTTTGCATTAATATGATCTCAATTTATTATGTCTCAATGGATCAAAATTTAATATGTACGACAAGGGCGGTATATTGAATCCTGAGTAAAGCGAAATATTCTATTTCATTATCACCGACGTCTTTTAGGTCGTAAAAGCAAATTTGAGGTCATGTTACGACAGGGTTCCATATTTCCCTTTTGTCATTGAAAATAAACAGAACTCAACGGGTGGGCGCAATTGGCGCATGTATTTTGATCAGAAACCCATTTTTATAGCTCCTGAGGGGCTAAGATGATCGCTTAATCTTATGTATTAATGTAAGCACTTTATTATACTTCGAATGAAAAACAAAGTAGCGCCATGAAATTTTAAAGAAACAACGAAGAAGAGAAAAATGTTCTGTCGTTCTACGGTTCTTTCTAAGTTGTGGCAGTAGGTTCCTTTCTCGTTTCCAGCACGGCTATAGCACAAGATGGACTATTTATCCGCCTGTTTATACGTGTACTAATATTAAAATGATGGATAGTCTATCTTGCAGTGAGATAGCTCGCGCGCCATCTTGTGCTAGGCATGCAGTGCCTTATCGCACTCACAATTTGTAAGCTCGCGTGAGATAATATTATGCAAAGTGAAACGAACTGCAGTCTAGACAACACAGAATTTTGGCGAGAAATGCTGCATTCGGGCTGAGAAATAGGCCAGTATCTTTATTATTCTTGGGTTACAAACATGAACTGATAAGGCGGCTGGTACAGTCAGCATCAAACTAGCGCCAGATATGAAGAGGTCAAAAGTTCTTTGGAATAAAGAGTTTTGACGTCTTCATATGTGGCGCTACTTTTGACGCTGACTGTACCTACACTGATGCAGTTTCCGCTCGGTATGCAAGTCTTACCCTCGGGAGGGCTGTACGCTTGTTTGCTACCGACGTGGCATAATAAACAAAAGTCTATAGCGATGTTCCGTTCGCTCTGCGCAAACCGCATTCAGTGGGCAGCCTTTAAGAATACTTACCAGAGTCTTGTCTTACTCGGTCGATTTTGTTTGTTAATTTGGTAAAGAAAGACAGTTTCGTAAATAAGTAATACAATAAAAAATGGGAATGGATGGTAAGACCGGGAAAAGAGTGCATTAAGTAGGCATTTTTATTTTTATTTTTAAGATTAATCTATTTTTGAATACCCGTCTTTATGTGTCGCAATAAACAGTTTTTTATACTGCATGCCACAGTCTGCTGCAACTGCAAGGCCAAGTGCTGTTAAATTAACGCAAACAAAAATCTACCTTACAGTCAGAGCTCTAAGTCTAGTTTTGCTTGCGTTCGTTTGACAGAATTTAGCCTTAGAGTTGTGTCCGAACTATCCCTAGCTTTTTTTCGGATCTAGGTAATCTTGTGTTTTCTGTCTCGGAATCACGAATACTATTGGTTCGACCATCACGTTGTAGAGAATATTCGCCAAAAACTGTTAAGTTAACCTACACCACAAACTAAACATGAATTAAAACCAAAAATTTGTCGTGGGATGATTCATCACCCAAGGGACGAAAACCACATCAAAGCAAACATTTTCGGCACGAGAATGCGTCAAAAATAAATTATGATACAATTTTTCGCCCAAGAAACCAAAGCAATTTAACTTTAATTACTTTACATCAAACCGTGTTTTCTTTCGGTTAGCCTTTTTGAGCAAGATTTTTATTTAATGCCATTTTAATAGGTTTAGACACATTTTTTTTTGCGTTTTAGATATTACAGACTGGTATTAAAAAGAATATAGGTACATACCAAATTACATAATAAATTGCTTAAAGCTATTTATAAATTTGGATTACTAAATCATTGCTAAAAACTTATGTTTAGGCTTATTATTGTTAGTAAATAATTTGGTTTTTTTTCAGAACAGAGGAATATTGACAGTGTTTTCTTTTCGCAATTTCTTATCGCGTTACAGGAATGTAGCAATGTACTGTTAACATTTACCTTGGTATTTGCTGTCGATATTTTTGAAGTTTGTACTGCACTAGGAAGTGTGATAAAAATAACACCACCGAATTTTATACTACGCTTTAAAACGTTCCACATTATTTTACACAGTACACAATATTTAAATGTTTAAATGTTTCGTCTTCGATTCGAAGATCTCATGGTCCCAAATATTTGCCATACGAATAAATAATGTCTTAAAGAACACGTGGTCCGAAACATATCGAGTGATTTTCGACCTTGCGAGTGACAGTATAACAGACAATTTCTTTTAAAAATGCCACCAGATTTTCATAAAAATTTCATTCTCTCAAGGGACACACGTGATTGACCCAAAATGGTGCCGCGAAAAACGTCCTACACTGGACTACACACAATACACACATACATACACATTAATTACGATCCAGCTTTTATGACGGAACGCTTTTACGCTAAATTGAAAACAACTCATGGTTTATTCACAACACGCGGTCGCTAAACCAATCTAAAATGGCCCATTCGACATCTCCGCTATTCAACGAGAAGCACTGAAATTGGGAAGTCTTTTTAATAGCACGGGTCAAGTTTAAATGGTCGTATGATATCGGCCGGCAATGGGACTTGGAATTGGTGCCATTTAATTCTGAATGTAGTGTTTTCGATTCATTATCCGTTTGGATTATCGAAAATGCAGCGTGGATGATTATCCGTTAATGCACGTACTGATTATGAAATCAATGCAATTTATGAAATGGATGTGGACGAAAGTAGGTTATTTTAGAAGCGATATGTACCTATCAGGCTTCCGAGGATGCACTGCGTTGAGAGCGAAGAAAATTAAATTCGTTCCTTCTGCTGTCAACACAGTGAATTCTCAAATATTATAAAGAGTGCGCTCGTGGCCCAGCGGCGGCGGCGCCTGCGTGCCGCAAGCGTTATTCAAAGTTAAGCAACGTGGGCCGCGGTCAGTACATGGATGGGTGACCGCTTTGAGTGGTTCGGGCGGCTTGAAAACTTCTAATAGTCAAGTTGCCCACTCACTTGACAAAGGGGGGTCGAAAGGGGGGTTGCACCACATCCGTAGGGAAAGTACCCACCGCTACCCTACACGTGACCCCTGGGTGGTTCTATAAGTGCAACAAAAACTGGCAACCGTACTGTCTTATTGAAGATCTCACGGTTCGAAATAAATGCCATACGATAAATAAATAATAATAAAGAGTCGGCAAGGGTCGGTGCTTTGGAGTTGCGGGCGTCTATAGGCTGTCGTGTCCACTTACCACCAGGTGGGCCGTACGCTTGTTTGCCAACGTTATTGTATAAAAAAGAGGGCCTATAATGGACTCGTTTATGCGGGATAAACGACAATATAAAGCATCTATCACTTTCTATCACGACTTAATAGAAAGTGAAAGATGTTTTATGAATCTTGCCACAAAAAGGCTAAGGGTCGATTTTTCAATCGCCAGATAAAATTATCGCTGTCATTTTCGAATTTCATATAAAAGTAAAGGAGAGAGGTAACATTTATCTGACAGATACTTTTATCTGAGGATTCAAGAACCGACCCTTAGGCGACTTCCTGATTTGTCGGTGCGGAGGCGGTACGATATGAGAAAACTGTCAAATGTCAGTGTTAACTGTCAGTCAACTCAGTACTACTTTTTACTGCGCCCCTACGTTTAAATGAGTGCTTCCTGACAGGCGCGTGATGCGCGGAAGCGGGACGATTCGAAGGCAGTACTGGTCCACTTCTGCGCATAATATTACTACTGCGCAAATATAATACTGACAGTATTCCGTCATCAAGTTGGAATCTTTGCGACGTCATTAAGTTTACATCAAAGAAAAAAATGTCACATATCGATCCCGCCCCGCCAAGTCAGGCAGTCGCCTAACGCCTTCCTACGGTGAAATTTTAGATTTTATTATCAAGAGCTCTTAGCCCGCGTATTAAATCGTGAAAAGCCAACGATCGGGGAAAAGAAACAATCTGGAAAACAATACACGCTGCAGTTAACCCTGTAGAGTGCTTGGTCCCGGTGTAAAACATTGCTATACGGCGGCTTATACGGTCAGAATAGGAAATTTATCGTTTTGCAACAATAGGTCGCTTAATCCAATTTCGCTGGGGCTCTTCTGATTTCATTCCGCGGGCTCACACGAGCTGGCGCTGAATTTACAATGCTTTGGCCCTGGTTTTATGGGCTTTTAGTCTTTGCAGATTTGCTGAATCAGAGCGGGGTATAATAGGTTTGATAATCTCAGAACGCGTAGCATAATAATCTGTTAGACCCTTGGTTACCGTGGTGTTGACATGAACAAATGACTTAGTGCCAGTTGCACCAACGTACGAACACAGACCGGTCATCGTCAAATATGGCGCCGGCAGCTGTCATCCCATAGAAACTTGTCAAACTTTCCATACAATCAGATTTGACGAACACCGCTTACGATTACAGACGGTTTGGTGCAACCCAGCTTTAATCTTATATCTTTAAAAGTGCAATTCTTGTATATATATTTATTTATTAATTTCGGGGATCTCGGAAACGGCTCTAACGATTTGGATGAAATTTGGTATGCTTTTCGGGGCGAGCAATCGATCTAGACAAGTCTCATGCTCCTGAAAACGCCGAGCAAAGCTCGGTTGCTCAGATATTGTGACATGATATTGCGTACCACTTGGTTTATGTATTAATATTTAGTTGCTTTTATAATAAACCTTAAGACTGCACCGAGCAAATTTCTGAATAATTGCGATGGTTGGATCACTTGCTGTATTATTATTACTAAAGCTTGAATTCTGTAATTCCTATATATGATATTTAAGGATACACTCTACACGTCATGTGTTTCAGAAACACAATTACTTATAGTTTTCTTCATAAAAATTCAATCCAAAGTTAGCTCTACTAAAGGAAATAAACGCAAACTACAACGTTAATACTTTATGAAAGGTCTTCAATTTTTGAATAGTAACAAAACTACATGTTATCTAGGTCGTATGTGTTTAACATTTGCAAAATGTGGAGATTTTTTTAACAATGCAAAGGAAATTTCGAAAATTTGACCGGCCGCCGTAGTTTTCTTGCCGGCAGATGGGCTCCGGCCCTCAATGGGAGCAGACGTATGCTGCTTTTCTCAGTTTGACATCTCATAAAAACACGCTTTTTGACAGCTTGCTCGTATACAAATACAAAATGTATACCACACACAAAGATTGCATTAATTGAAGTAGGGTAAATAAATGTTGACGTGTGGCTATTGAAGATTCTTTTAACATGGAATTTTTAGTATTAGCCATTCGTTATAACATAAAAATGCAATCTTTGGTCCCCAATGTATACTAATGCAACTAAATTATAATGATTTCCTTTACGAAAAGGCATTTTAAACGTAAAAAGGTTACCGATGTATTTCAGTTCAAAGTAATTTACTTTTTATAAATTGGCCACCCAGAACGGAACGTTATGACATTTATGTCACTCATCATATTTCAAATTAAAATTTGTAAACAAATTGTATTTTTATATTTCAATAATTTAACGAATCTAATGTTATATTTTATGTGTATATGTACGGCGCTTTCACGTCAAACAATGATTACCTAAATATATCGCAGAATCTGCATAAACAAAACATATCCCAGAATCTGTACAAACAGGCACAATTATTATGGTGCTTTGAACAGAAGTTTATAAAATATCAGCGTTATACCAAGAAACAGATCTAGAGTGCTCTCTTGCAGCGGGAGCAGAAGAAAGAATATCGGAGTTTCTTCGCCAGTTTGAGTGATGTGGATTTAAATTGTGTATTGTCTAAGCCGCCTGGTCATAATATAATTATACCTAGAATGAAAATAATAAACCTATGTTTCATTTATAAATAATAAACCAAGTAGTTGTTGGGGATGTGGTGACAATGACGATGTCTAACAAACAAATATGCAGTAATTAGGGGAGAAGGGGGGACAGTGGATCACGGGGAACAGTGAATAAGACGGTCTAACTCCATAGTATTACGCACACACTCAAACGCTATCGCGTGTTTGTGTATTGGTCTCGACGCCCCCCGCGTCGCACCAGTCGCTCGGGAGCTCAGGCACAGGGAAGGCGCGTTACCGCTACCCGTCGAATAATCCACTACGTAATATTTATTTTACCTACTTTTTAAAAGTGTTTGTAGGCTAATATATACGTGTAATTGGATGTGTTTTTGAAGCGTCCTACTATTTGGTGATTATAAATTGTGCTGATTGGTGTTTTGAGTGTATTAATAAGATCCTTTTTTTTTGGTGTATTATTCTAACTTCAACGGGTTTTGGGGTACAGTGGATCATCACATTTTGGGGAACAGTGGATATTGATCCAGTGTTCCCCTTCACTATTTACTGCCCAGAAACTAAAATAAAAACCTTAGGTATCATCATGCCGAGGACACATGTTATGACAGACATGCCTATGGCAGCCCCTTACTGTTTCCTATGCAGTCGGGGGATTTCCAAATATTTTATTTTATTATTTTCCAATTAGCTATATCCGTCGGGAGCAATTTCAAAATTTTTAATTTTGTTTTTATTTTATTCTAGAGCCGTCTAAGTATACATAAACTCTCGAACGTGCCAGTTGTAGAATCAGCTTCCTATCTAAGCTTCCTGCTTTTTGCTTGAGGTTTTCAGGAGCTACAGAAATAAGTGCCAAGTTGGCACTTTGTATCCCCGAGTGTCTTACAATCGAACCCGAGTTCCGATGGTGAGGGGCAAGGTAGGAGACACGAGGCCAGAAGGCGTTCCACGTAGGGCCAAAGGCCCGGGGCCCGGAGCTTCGCCTTCGAGCGTCCTCGCTGGCTCTTGGGAGCCGAAGGTCCGAAGGGTGAGCCTAAGATGACTTACTAGCCCCGAGTGTTTTACAAGCGAACTTGAGGGTCGAAAGTCCGAATGTGAGAGGCTACGTACACAAGGGCAGAAGCCGTTCCGAGTACAGCCGAAGGCCCGTATCTGATCCTCGGAGTGCATTCGCTATGCGAAATCCAAAGGTCTGAAAGGTGAGCCCAAATCGACAGCACTTTCTAGCCCAGAATGTCTTACAAGCAAACTTGAGGACCGAAATCCCGAGGATGAGGACTATGAGGAGTGAGGCGTAAGGTTTAAATATTGAGATCTCTTTGAAACTGATTGCTGATATGATATTTAGTGTGTAGGAGGAAGTGAGAACCCATGTTAAAGCTAACAATAATTGATGTTGAATTTAAAGTTAAATTTTAATTTTATTGCTGACATGGAAGTACTGTCTTTATGTTTTGCTTTTTGAAATTATATTACATTAATAAAACAAGAAGTTTGTTGACATAGGACTGTATTTTTGGTAACTTATTACAAAAGATCCACTGTTCCCCCTACGATCCATAGTTCCCCATGCCCTGGTTCAAGGTTCCCCGAGCATGGGGTACAGTGGACCAATTCCCATTTTTTTTAAAAGTAACCATGTGGCCGAAAGTATCACGTATATGCCTCTTATAGTGTATGTTATTTATACCTTAATAACCCCTTATGCATATGAGTAAAAGAAAACGGACGTAAAGTGTGTATCTTCTGAGCTATGTGCCTCAAAACAAAAAGTGATCCACTGTCCCCCCCTCTCCCCTACTTATAATATTAAACTGCGCTAGTTTCTATCTAAAGCTTTCATGCGTTGGAAATCCCGTTGCTTTGATTTTGTACAAGTAAGTACTTATGTCGCATCGCAATAATTGTCTCGACGTTATATTAAACGAATAGGAAATAATAATAATTGCTATTTATTATTGATGAAAATAGACGCAATGTTAACCATTATTGAACTTTATCTCGTTGCAATAAGGTTCACGGATGTTCAGTTAAGTGTCATCGACGGCACGACTGTATAAAAGTTAATTTGTCAGAGCTGATACAGTAGTGGTCCGGCCAAGTTCCACAATTGCAGAATGTTACAATGACTTTCTTGATGATATTTGTTATATCATTAGGTTTTATAGTGCTTGTCATTCACGATAACGACGATGCGCAGGGAATGTCATACTATTCTATGCGCAATTCTGTGGATTGGGTTACGACGGGAGGTCGTGAATAACAAGAACTACCTATAAGGTTAGGTACTAGTTCCTCAAATACAAAGTTGATTCACAATATTGCTGCAGTTATCCCGTGCCGTATAAATAGTTTCAGTAGTTATTATATATATTGTAATAAAGCTAGCGCTTCTTCTCTTAAAACTTGCATTAAATCAGTGTCCATTTTAGAGTTAACCAACTGATAAACAGAAAATAATCAATTTATGAAAATAACCTATTTAAGGTACAACATATACTCGTATCATGAAAATCACCAATTAAACTCTCAAAATAAGTACCTAAGTCATAAACATAAAACAGTCATAACATGCACGAACCGATTAGGAAAATTCTTTCTCTGTTTAAAGTTGTATAAAAATGAGTCTGTGAGGAAAGGGCCAAACAAAATACATTTTACAAAACAGGGGTTTGACAAGTTTTATTTTATAAACAAGGAACTGAGTATTTTACTACCACAAATTCCAAATTCAAGACATTTTCAGATACAACTAATACTTGAGTTTTGGTTACAGATCAGAACTTGACGATTTTTGTTACACTTCTCTTATGCACCAAGAAACCTTTAAATATTCAAAATCTATATTGTCATAAGTTGACATAAACATGGGTCAATGACCCGACCCAGCAAAATGTGGTAGTGTGCGTGAATAATGCATGTGTGGGTTAATTGGGTAAATTATTAAAAAAATTGAAATTTGACAGGCGCTGAGAATTTACCCCGCACGATAGGCCCTTAACATAATTTTCGTAGCAGTCTTTCCAATCCACATACTTATACAACAATATTAAAACTTATGTTCCTTTTTTTAACAAGTTAAATTATTTGTTAAATATAATTGACAATATTTCAGAATTTCCAAAAGTTTTAATTCGAAAACCATTTCGGTAAAAACGTGTGAAGTACACAAAAAACATTTTTTTAGATTTTTTTCTCCGTTAATTTTGGAAAAAATCGCAAATTACAGTAAACCGAAAGTTGACGTCATCTTCCTCGCTGAATTCAGGGAGACCTTAGTACAGAGTACAGACAATCGCTGCTCTGGAGTGGCTCTGGATTCTTGTTGGGAAGAAGACGTCATATTTTACTTACGCCCTTTTGGAATGACCTACTTTTCCATGTGTTTTTTTTGTATGAAATAATGAGTTAAAATGAAAAAGAAAAAATACGGGTGGCTTAAATGTTTACCTATTTTCTAACAAGCTCATAAAATAAAGTAGTTAAAAATATGAAATGTTGTCAATTATGACTGATTAGTGTCAATTTTGATGCGAAAGTTACCACGATTTTATCAATTGACAGAGATAGCAAATACAACAAACAAAATGTCGAATTAAAATGAACCAGAAAGGCAGGTTTGATTTAACATATTAAAAATACAATACAACTAACTACACCTTATATTTCATATGTTGCAAGGCTCTAAGAGAAGTTGTATTATACAATACTATACAAAAAATACTCTTTATGTCACACCTGGCCATAAAGCGGCAATTACCGCACGCTCCGCGCGCGGGGAATCCCACTTCCTGGCCAGGGGGTGACATAAAATTTTGTACTTAACACGGGCGGTAATAAAGAAAGCCTCAGATCGCATATTTATCGCCCTTGCCTTCGGCTCGGGCGTCAAATACCTGCGATCTGAGATATTCTTTGTTTTACCGCCCTTGTTCAGTAATGTACTATTGTACACCTCAAAACGAACAGCTTTAAATTAGAGGTAAACAACGGGCGGTCTTACGCTAAGGAGAGATTTCTTTCAGTAAGCCTTTTTTTAATCGAATTTGTTTTATAAGCCATACATTTTCAGTAAGCCTTATTACTTATCTGTATTTTTCTTCTTATTATTGATTAATTTTGAGAACTTAAAGATCGGGTAACAAACTTTATAGCCATTTCTAAAGCAGATTCTTGAAAGTTAACGTTCATATTGACACTGAAATAACAAAAGCAACCATTGTTTTAAAAAGTTAGTGAGCCAGAATTCGATTGCTGACATTGCTGTGTTTCCATTTTGTCGAAACTTTGGAGTTATTTTGTACAATGTATTAAAAGGATGACAGAGAAGAAAATTTTACAGAAAAAATATATTGCAAATCGGATCGGATTATTGAACTTTGCTGAAAGTAAATACGAAACAGTACCTTTTTGGATATTTTACTGTTGTTTGTTTGTCTGCCCAAATTGTTCTTTTTTGGCTTAATGGCACGATTACATGTCCATATGTATATAATTAATAATAATATCCCTACCTTCAGCATGTCTCGTTCTCTAATTATGAGACTGACAGATACATAAAACTGGCAACATGGCGGATAAACGTTTACAGACCTTGAATCTGTCAAATGTACCGATCTATACCTAAGACGGATTGAGTACTGCCCCGAAAAAGTGAGGCCTACAGAGAAAGAGTACTAGTGACCGGTGTCTCGTTCTAATTAAGGTGACCAAGTGCCTGTAGGTCTGTGGATATAATTAAAGCGCCTTCTGCGCGAGCTGTGTTTTTGGAACGCTCTGTGTTTATAATTCAATTTAACTAGTAAAAAGTGAGTTTTTTGCATCGAATTTTATACCAAAATAACCCTAAAAACAGTGGCTATATGTAGTAATAAGTAAATAGTGCAGCAAGTTAATATTATAAAGTGTTTAACGATAAACACAAAATAGTGCGCGAATTTGTGGGTTAGTCGCGGTCAAACGTGTAAGCGCCGCGAAATTAGCCGTACTTGAGACGTTTTGGACGCGAACACGCTCGCTTGGCGCGCTCGGTGACTTCCGCGAATTACCGTGAACTCTGTTGACCCTTTGCTTTCTTTCGACCAAACTGGAGTAAAAAAATGTCGCAATCATCTTCGGTGAAATGTTCACGCTGCCTTAAGCCACTACTTAAGAAAATTGGCCTGCATTGCTCAAAATGCAGCTCGACATATGACCTTAAGTGCATCAATATGTCCTACGAGAGATACAAGTCATTCTACGCGCCGGATAAACAACGCCGTGATGACTGGAGTTGCCCCGAGTGTGTGAGTAAACCACCAATCAAAACACCCAACAATCTAAACACTACGAACAGCCCCGCGCCCTGTCTGCGTCCAGGGCAACTCGGTCAAGAAAGCGGCAGCAGCAAAGTAGACAATGGCGATAGTGACACCTTTCTTAAAGACCCTAAAATAGATTTGAATCGGTTTTTGGACGAAATGAGGGCTGGCCGTAAGGAGATGTCCTTTCTTCGGTCAACCATCTCCGACTTGATGGCTGTAATTACATCGCAAAACGATCGCATCCAGCTACTCGAAAACCGAATTGAGTTCCTCGAAGTGAAAGGCACAGGAGTCGAAAGCTGTAAGATATCGAGTTTAGAAGAGACAATCTCCCACCTGAGGGCAGAAATTGAGGCCCGGAACCAAGAAATGCTGGGAAATGACATTGAAATAGCATGTTTACCTGAGTCTGCAAATGAAAATGCTACCCACGTCGCTCTTACAATAGCCAAGAAGCTGGGGGTGACATTGGACGAGCGCGACGTGGTCGAGGCGCAGCGTGTCGGGCCGCCGCGCGCTCCGGAGGCCGGCGGCGGCCCGGCGGCGCGCCCGCGGCCCCTCGTCGTGCGCCTGACCCGCCGCGCGCAGCGTGACGCGCTGCTGCAGGCCGCTCGTGTGCGCCGCCGTCTCTCCACGGACGGCATGGACCTACCCGGCGGCTCGACCAGCCCCTTTTACATCAACGAGCGTCTTACACGTCTCAACAGGCAACTCCATCAAAGAGCTCGCGAGACCGCCAAGAGGCTAGGATGGAAGTACGTGTGGACGCGCGATGGTAAAGTCTATGTACGACAAGAAAATGGAAAAGCACGGCATCAAATTCGCTGTGATGGGGATGTAATTAAGGTTTTTGGCGAGAAAAATGTTAGTAACACAATGTAAAGTTGCTTCTCACTTTCTATCTTATGAATATAGTCAGATAATTGATAATGTAATTTATTATAATTTGACTACTATAAGAATGCTACATAGTGTAGTTTGTAGCTACATGTTACGGTTCATAAAGTGTAATCTTTATGTAAGCTTAAAATTTTATGTTAACAGTCATCATTTATATATACTTAAAAAACGGCTAATTAATTTAAAATACATTCAGAGATCTCACGCATTTGTTTTACAGTTTGTACAAAACAAAAATATGAGTATTGGCTTATTGAACCCTGGCTCGCTTGGGACACGGCATGAGGAGTTTATGGTGGCCCTGGAACGACACTCTGTTGACATATTGGCTATAAATGAAACCTGGCTGCGACAAGGTGAAGAAGCTCGCGCACCGGCCCCGCCGGGCTACCGGCTGCGGCACGTGCCGCGCCCCGCCGAGGTGCGCTCGCGCGGCGGCGGAGTCGGGTTTTATATTCGCCGCGGTATCATGGCGCGTACACTTGTTACTCCTCATACACCTTCAGTGGAGCAAATGTGGCTAAGTGTTAAAATAAACGGACTTAGATTCGCCATCGGTACCGCTTACCGCCCGCCCTGGCTTAATGTAGACACCTTTATAGATGCCATAAGCGAGTCTGTTGGTTCTTTCACAGCATTTGACTACATAATTGTTATGGGTGATTTTAATATTGACGTCAGTCGCTCTAATGAACCAAATACAAGGAAACTTCTTGATTTTTTACACGGCATGAATTTAAATCAATATGTAAACTGTCCAACCCACTTCACGGAACATTCAGAGACTCTCATTGACCTTATTTGTAGCAACAGTAAACTTTCACAAGTATACGTAGACTATGTCCCCGAACTTAGCAGCCACGCATTCATCTCATGTAAATTACACGTCAAAAAGCCTAAGCCATGTTCCATGTGGGTAATTTACAGGCCACTCAAACTAATTCCCCTTAAAGATTTTAACACGCATGTCGAGTCCATTGGTTGGGAACGACTTTTGAGTGATAATGTAAATGTTTCATTAACATCCTTTAATTCTTATGTTATCTATATTTTTGATTTATATGCTCCTATAAAAAAAACTTTCATAAAAAACCAAAGCTATCCTTGGATTACATCAACTGTTAAACAGATGATACAGTTGAGAGACGAAGCACATGCTAAAAGTCGTACGACTGGACTACATTCTCATAAAGAATATTATAAAGAATTAAAAAGCATTGTAAAAAATGCTATGTTTATTGAGAAACTAACCTACTTCAACGAAAAAATTAATGCTCATTCTAAAGACTCTCGTAAATTATGGAAAACCGTAAAACACAGTGTAGCTGATTTTAATAGCAAAGATTCTAGTCTGCCATATCACTTCAATGATCCTAATTTAATTAACAAACATTTTCTGAATATTCCAAATACAAGTGTTAAAATATCCGATCTTACTTTCTATGAACATAATCGCTTTAACTCTGCAACTTTTAGTTTAAAAACTGTTGATGAGAGTACGGTCTCTAAAGTGATTATGAAAATCTCGTCCAATGCTCAAGGTGTGGATGGGATCACGCGTGATATGATTCTCTTAACACTTCCAAGCACACTGGGACTCATCACTGCCTTGATCAATCAATCTATCTCTACGGGAGTATTCCCTGATGCCTGGAAGGAAGCACTTATTAAGCCTATCCCTAAAAAAAGCAATCCTGTAGAATACAAAGATCTTAGACCTATTAGCATTTTGCCCTTCCTCTCAAAAGTAATAGAAAAAGTAGTATGCCAACAAATGACAGAGTATTTGGAAACTAATAGAATCTTACCACTTAAACAATCTGGATTCAGAGCAGGACGTAGTACTGCAACTGCGCTGTTAGATGTTTTAGATGATATTCTGAATGAGGTTGACGTCGGAAATGGGTCAATTTTGGTCCTGCTTGACTTTTCCCGTGCATTCGACACAATCAACCATAATTTGCTAATTTCTAAGCTTTCTTTCTACGGCTTTGACGCACTTGCTTTAAAATGGTTTTCAAGTTATCTAGCTGATAGAACACAAAGAGTTCAACTAAGTGGCGAGACTGGTACCAGCCACATTTCAGAAGCTTCACTTGTTTCCCATGGTGTCCCCCAGGGTTCAATATTAGGTCCAATTTTGTATATTTTGTATAGTGCAGATTTAATCAACTCTATTCATAATTGTAAGTACCACATATATGCCGACGACCTGCAGGTATATTTACCTATTAAGTCAAATGATACATTTTCAGCTGTCAATAAAATTAATGATGATCTGTCAAGTATAGTACAGTGGTCCAGTAAAAATAGCTTAGTTTTAAACCCTCAAAAGTCCAAGTTTTTAATATTAGGCTCTGAAAAACAAAGACAACAGATTATTGACCAACCAACCACCAACCAATAATTAAAATCGGTGGCGATTGTATCGAGCAAGTCTCAGAAGCTAGAAATTTAGGTGTTCTTATAGATGGCAAACTTAGATTCCATAACCATGTACTAGAAACTACGAAAACATGTTTTTATAGACTCAAGATATTGTACAGAGTCCGTAAATATTTAAGTACAGATGTAAGAATTTCTCTCTGTGAATCGTTAATCCTCTCAAAACTTAATTACGCCGATACTGTCATAGGCGGTTGTCTATTATACCAAACCAAAAAGCAAATACAGCGAGTACAGAACGCGTGTGCTCGATATTGTTTCAATATACCGCCTAGAACCCACGTAACACCTTACCTTAACAGTAGTGGGTTAATGAATATGGAGTCGCGACGTTCACTGCATTTTGCCTGTTTGCTATTTGGTATTGTGAAGACTCTGACACCCCAATACCTTTATAATAAATTAATATTTTCACAGCGTCATGTCAGGGATGCCATCCGTCTTATTTGTCCACGGTACAGAACAACCGCATTTCGTGGCAGTTTTAGATACTCTGCCACGAAATGCTGGAATAATATACCGCCGCCTATAAGAAATGTATCATCAATTGCCTCTTTTAAAGTTAAATACAAAAAGTATGTTTTGAACTTGCAAAATGGTCGTTGATGTACCAATTTCACCAAATATTCCACTTTAAACGTGTATTGGGTTTTAACAAGCCGAATTAGTAATTATGTTTATTATTTTTATTGTTTTGTAATATGGTTATTGTGCAAGCCATACTTCACTGATAGAATATACATAACGTATCTGATCTCAAACTATGCCTAAGATTAGTTGTCAAATAAAGAGTGTTAAGCGTATAAGTAAATTTGTGTTAAGCGTGTTGGAGCGCTCTCTTGAAAGGTATCCACGGAAGACCAGCGTCAAGATACTCACAAGGTACCTTGACATTAAAGCTGAGTGGAGGCCATTTCAATGACGATTTTATATAGGTATACTTAGTTATATGAATTGTTTATTTCTTATGTATTAGCCTAAGTAAAACGTCATGAATAAACTTTTTTCTATTTCTATTTCTATTTAATAGTTTTAATATAGGTTCTAAGTAAAGTCACATTTAATGTAAATTGAGTCTTGGATGTTAATATAAATGCGAAATTGTGTCTGTTTGTTACCTTTAATCTTCCCGCTTAAATCGCTGAACCAATTTAAATTAAATTTGTTATGAGTCAATTTCACCAAACGGGCATTTTTGTCAAATTCCCATGGAATTTTGAAATACCAATAATATGTAGAAAATTTTATGCTGATAATTTGATAAAAAAATTAATAAACACAAATTTTCTTACGGGGTACTTATACATATAAAACTACGGAAGTTATTGCAATATGAAAATTCAACCTGGGCACGGGAATTTATCTGTCCATGGGAATTGCCTTTTCTTAGTAAAAATTGTATAAAAATTATTATTTACCATCTAATTTATCAAAAATTATAAAGTTCAATTGTATCGTAGTTATTTAGCCTAATTTTACCAATCATGGGTTCAAGTTTCAACCGAGGAAATTTATGTTAACCAAAATTCTATATTTTAAGTTAAATTTCCTTTATACAATCACATATCAACTTCTTTGCAGAAAATCATACAAGTATTAATATTTAAAACTATCACTAAATGCAGATGCACATATAGATAGACGCTCGCAACTCCAAAAGCGTCACGGGCACGTTGCTGACCTTTTATAAAATTTGAGATGTCCGCTTACTTGTTTGCCACCGTCGTTGTATATAAAATGCGTATGTATCGATATATACCTACATGATTTTATGTACATAATGTTCATTGACTTTGTTTATTGATTCTTTTCAAATATTTAAGAAGCTAAGTGTAATGTAGCAGTCGGCCTGTTTTTTTTTTTAATAAACTCATAAACTACAACTCTAATCGATATACTTAGTACAAATTATATTTATTTATGCATTTCATCCATAATTATTGTTATTAAATGCGGTTTATTAACAAAATAAGTGAACCTTCCCAATTCCCGTGCCCCAAAATCAGCTGTTTTGGGTAAACAAGCTATGGGAATTAGGACACGGGAATTGGAAATCGATATAAAAAAATCATAAAAAAATCAAATCACAATATGTTAATAATATTTTAAGTTATCGTTTATATAGAGACACCAAAGTGCTTTATAATTCATACATATGTTAATGATTACTTATGTAAGAATTTGAATTTCTAAGGGCCACCGAAATTGCAAGCAAAAGCAAAAAAATTGTCGCCCACCCAGAAACCGAAGTACTTAGGTGGTTTACTCGAACTTAATGCGTTTTGCTATATATAATTTTTTATATATAATAGATGACATTTGAGAGCACATGTGAAGCAGGACGCGAAGCTGATCAAATGTAAATGGCTGCCAAAGACCTTTGAATTTTGCCGACAAAATTTAACTCTCGCGCTCGGACGATTTTTAAACATCAATTACAAGTTATTCACCACAGTGAAGTGAATAGTGTCTGTGCTCAGTGATAGTAAATATAATCGAGTTAAAGTTTTTGATACGAAATCAGTGATTCTAATCTACAGTTTTTGATAGGAATTTTTGATTGATTCAAAACTCGATGCCGGACAGGGCACGGAGTCTTAATTTGAGCGTTTAGGTATTTTTTAATGTATTTTAAAAACAAATAAGTCAGTGAATTTGATTGGACCTCAACGTGGAAACATGTATTCTTTGTGAAATAAAAATGGTACGTATTATCTCATGCTACACTACGATTTTCAGCTCGGACACAAAAAAAATCGAGTTTAGAAAATGACCCTTATGGAGTTTGAGATACTTTGAGTCCACGGGAAGGACACTGGATACTATATGGAAGAGCGAGAAATAGGTAAGTGAATGAAATAAAAGATTATAAATATGTATAATCTTAACGCGATGAACGAGTTCTACGCAGACAAAGTCGTGGGCAAAAGCTAATAAATGTACTAGTAAATAAAATAAAAATAGAAAACATACTTTTTGTTAGTCAAGGTTTCATTGTATCAAAGGTTTAACTGTTTTCAAAGTAAGTTTTTAGTCGTTACAAGCCAGTTACAAAATATTTATCACAAAGATACTACAAACGTATTTTTGACACGTTGAGGAATTAAAATTACAGTAAGGCATACCATTACTTACATTACTAGCTTTTGCCCGCGACGCGTTCAAGGTTTACTCCTTTTGACTTTTCACCAATATCGAACCGAATGTATTGCATGAAAACCGGCCCAAAGCCTAGTCACCCTAATAATAGTGTATAAGTGCGAGTGGGACACCGCCCATCACTAGCCCTCTCTCGCTCGGACCGCTTTTTCTGCTCTTTAATCACAATATGATTTTAACTTTATGACTCGGGAATATGGTTCAATTTTGATTGGCTGATAAATTAAAGAGCTCAATCCGTCTTAGGTATAGATCCGTGATCAAATGTTATTGTGACACTTTTTGACTGTTTCACACCAGCGGGGTAATCACGTAACGTTATGTACTACCGTTAAAGCATATTTAATGTCAATTTTGACGTATAAATCTATGAGCTAATGTCGAAAAATTGCATTAAATATGCTCTAACGGTAGTACATAAAGATACGTGATTACCCCGCTGTTTGCATTATAAAAACAGATGAGGACGAATTGGTTTGTGAATAATAGCCCAGGATAACAAAATTTTTGGAAAGTTCGTTTCTTCATAATATAATTCACCTTGATATTTGCATTCAGCTTTTCGAAGAACGAAAAAATCTTTAGGAAATCCCAATAAGGTGGAAGATCAGATAGCAGTTGCTTTCTTAAAACTAGAGCCTACGTAAAATCTTGAGATTAACTGTCAAAGTGTCCCCACAGGGCTATAATTGTCGGCTTGACCTCAGAGGATAATCGTAATAAAAAAAAACGTATGAAAATATGTAAGTTAGTCAGAATCGAAGAAACCCCGAGTCCTTTTGCATTCATGACTGCGTAATTTTTACGACCACATCGTTATGTCATAAATCATAGTTGAAAGCTGACCAGTCATCTCGCCTGCCCATCGATTATCTTGGGGGAGAATCTTACCACGATATACAACACAATACCTCACTTTAAATGTTACCTATGTTATGTATGTTGTGTATGTATGCGTTATGTTGGCTCGGGTACGGAACCCTAAAAAGAACGCAGTTCGAACATAGAATAGAAAGTCATGTTATCTTAAAATATTGGTATCAATTAAGTGTTTTTAAAATAAAAAGTTGCCGATTCTTGAATTTAAACTTTCGTGAGACATGTAATAACTTTATTTACTTTGCTTAGTGTGCAATCGGCGCGGGTCGCAGACGCACTCATCCTGAGGAAGAACTCCCGAAGAGTTCGAAACATGTCTCCCGAAGTGACAATTAATACGTTAGTTTTAACCGTTTAGTAAAATAAAGTCACCGATTCGATCATCGTTAAAGTACTGTATTGTTTCGTATGTACATATATATGTAGGACCCATGATTTCGTTACTACTCGTTAAGGTCCGACCGAGAACACCTTTTTTGTCTCGGCCGAGACCGAGACCGAGACCGAGAATAAATTAAATTCTCGGCCGAGACCGAGACCGAGAATTTGAAAATGTGAGAAAAAACTCCAATTTGTAACGTTTTATTTATCACACTTGACCATTACAAAAATTATCACTCGAAAGCTTAACATCACGCCAATGGATTCTTCTTTGATGAAACATGGATTCCTTGTTTAATACGCTCTTCTTTAACAATTGTGGCAAAGTGTCATAATTGGTTTGAAAAGTACATAATCAATATCGCGAAAATCAGTGGTGAACAAAACTACCAGCCAATAGATCACCACGTGCGGCTCCACAGGCGTGTGGTAAATTCAAATTCACCAATCTTAGATCGTAGAATAGTCTCGGCTACGGCCGAGAATCTCGGCTCGTTTTGGCCGAGATCGAGACCGAGTTCTCGGTTCGAATTTTGGCCGAGAATAGCCGAGACCGAGACCGAGACCGAGATCTCGGTCGGACCTTACTACTCGTTTAATACAAGTACCTACTACTTATTGCACAAATTCCTACCGCTACTAACGAGTTACAAACCATGAATCAGTCAGAAAGAGAAACAGAACAATAACATGCGATCTTTTCAGTGGTATTATTTTGTGTCAATCCATTTTCAATTAAACGAATTGATTGTCTGCCGACGTACGATGAGTATAAATTAACAATTCCGACGGTTTTCTATAGGATATCTGATTATCAATTGGCATAATAACTTATTATCATAAAATATTGATGAGCCTCTTGTCAATAGAATAAACATTATTCCTTTCACATGTTAATGCCATATGTTCCTGATATATTAGAATTCCATTGACCTTCTCTTTGGCTGAATCCATAAACTGAAGTCTCGATTTATTTTCATTTTCATTTACATTTTCACATCTCAAATGGAAACAACGGAACTCTTAAAGGATCAATTTGTTGTCTGTCTGTCTCTTTGTCTGTCAAGACTCTTTATCTCGGGAACGCGTGGAGGTATCGAGTTGAAATTAAAACCAAATACCTACTCAGATCTACAGTACATTTAAGCTATGAAAAAATGAATGTTTCTAAGTCAACTTAAAAAACGATATGGCCGTTTTTGCCACAAAAAAACGTATATATACTAGCGTGGTGGGAAACGAGCGTAGGGTCTGCATGATGGTCATTGTACACCGTAACCTGTAGACACTTGTAACTTTAGAATAATCGATCACAAGCGTGTTTAAGGTCGGCTTTTGTTAACTTGAGAATAGGATTAGAGCTAGCGGGCAGGACCCTCGCCTCACTCTGAATACAGCGTATTTCTAGAAGCTCTGTACCATAAAGGGAGGCGTAAGATACTTTACATACATGCTGGATTTGACATCTTCTTCCTCGGTCGCTCATTACTGAGGATCTCGACCACGTATGCTCGGTCTCCAATGTCTCCATAGCGTGCGGTCATAAGCCATCTGAGTCGCACGCTGAATAAACCACCTTCTCACCACATCCTTGAGCACGCCTGGTGTCCATTTGAGCTCGTATAATCAGCTTATCTTTACTTCTCCTCTTCTTTATCCTGTTACCCTCTGCTGGGGTGTAGGGCTCGAATCAACTCTCTCCATTTGCTTCGGTATTAGGTAATTTGAGTTACTTCTTCCCAGTTCATCCCCAGGGAGAACAAATCTTGATTCACGGAACGCTGCCAAGTTGTTCTGGGGCGATCAGCTTCTGCAGTTCATGATTTTTAGACCGCACGATGTGTCCAAGAAAGCTGAGCGCGCATTCCCGGCATATTGTGGTGAGGAATGTGGTATTTTCAGCTAATGTAGGATGGACTGATTGGTTCTTCTAGGCATCCAGGGATTGAGTAGGAGTCTTCGCCAACACTACATCTCAAAAGTGTCGATCTAAGCCTAATCGCGACTTTTCATGGTGGATTTGACATACTCGTACGTATAAGTACATACACGTCTAAAATATACCTCGGTATAATGCTGAAGAGGAAGAGGAAGGCCGAGGATTAATTACATGGACCAAATAAAGAAAAAGATAGACGTCGTGAAGTATAGAGAAGTCAAAGAACTGGCGTTAAGTAGAACGGACTGGAGAGAACTGCACCGACAAGAGTGAAACTCTTAAATAATGATGATGATGATGATAATGCTAAAACCTAAGCCGTAGCTACACAGCATCGCTGCTCAAGTGCTCAACAATAAAATGATCTAAAACAGTATGAAGCCAAATGCTTCCAAAAACAATTGTCACCCGGCAAAATTTGAATTTCATGAACGCTCGTTACTAAACGGAATAAAATGGGTAGTGAACTTGTAAAAAACGTTGGCAATACGCAGTGGATTCGTCAACAGAGGATACGTGACGGTGATTTCAATCAGGCGGTTTGCGTTATTGTTTTGCTCTCGACAATATTATCGCCATGGGCGGGTTCCACATTGAACCAAAGGTTATATGGTCAGTGTTGATTATTGTGAAGCCAGAGTCTCAATTGGTAAGCCAGAATTATTTAATAATAAGCAGATGAGAGACCTGATGATGAGGCCTTTACTCAACAGTGGGTGAATACAGGTTGAAATGATGAGGAGGATTTACGCAACAGTGATGGATACAGGCTGAAATGATGAGCGGGTCTTTACTGAACTGTGGGCGGGTACATACAAATAATGAGTTTTTACTCAACAGTGGCTGAATAAAGCTAAAATAATGATGACGACGATGAACGAATCGAACTTCAATGAAAATATTTGCACGAACAAAGTGAAGTCATATGGTTGCCCAGATTTTTGAACCTTTGGAAACGTGCATGAATTAATGAACTCATCTTTAAATATATACGCCCGGGGCGAATGACCCGGCTCCAAAGAGCACACACTAAGTGTTTAATCCGGCTAGTGCACTCGCTCGCTGAGCCTCAACAAACAGCGGTGCGTGCGCGCTCTTAATTACGGCTATTTTGCACCGAATACATTTGAGATTAGACGATGAAATCTGTAAGACATGTAGGACACATCGAAACGTCTTGCTCGAATACGGAGCCTACTTAACTGGGGAATTATCGCCACCTTCCAGAAGTCCGAAGCTATAATAACACCATTATTATTTTTCAGGTGTGTGGTATTGTGCTCCTGGGGCCTGTACCACAAAACTTTACAAGCATACAATTCGACAAATTTGTCAACTTTTTCTATGGAAAATGCAACAATTTTGTGGAATTGTAGACTTGTATAGTTTTGTGGTATAGGGCCCTGGTTGTGAGCAAGGTCGTCAGAGTTCCCGAGAATGCGTTGAGTTGAGATTGGCAACCTGCATATTATATATAGTGCGTTATCGGCACGTGGGGTTTTATTGTAAATAATGTTCCATTTGCAAATATATCCATGCATTAGCAAATCACAATCATGTGAATTAACTGCAAAATTAAATGACGTAACTCCGCAGCCGCACCTTTAATGTACTACACTAGGAGCTAGGAAGTGCACTGCTTAAGGAGGGAGGTATCCCCAATGCAAATGTCCCGCTCTAACACGCGTGAGTTTGCAATTAACCATCCCGCTCTCTACGGAAGCTCTACTGCTCTGTAATATAGCAGTAATATTGAAAAACATTCCAAAAAGGGGTAACTTTGCGATTTCTTTCTATGGAGCGAAATTCCAGGTCATGTAACGGAATGCGATTATGACACACATGTTTTTTAGAATTTAAGACACCATATCCTATGTCTCAGATGATTTAAAAAAAAACTCGAAAGTGGTAATCCCCAGCCTTAATACATATAACGTCGTAGAAAACAGATTATTAAGGTCTGTCATTTGTACTGCGTTGTCAATTTATTTTTGATTTTGTTAGAAATTAAGTGGTAAATATTTTTTTATAGACATATGACTGGCCGACTGACTGACAGAATTCAAATACGAATTTAGACTAGAATGCGACAAACAAACGACATGACAGACAGACAATTGACATTATTACCTTACCGACTTGACTCCAGCGAGGGCCGGACGTGCCTCTCGCCGTGAGACCAAGACGAGACCGTCGACGACTTAATAAAGTACAAGACCTGACCGTACAAGTGGTCCTTCGAACAGAATAAATCAGCCCATGGAGACACGAGCCGCTCGCAGACAAAGAATGGCTCAGGTTGACACTACTAAGCGCGAACGCCCCAGTCGCGCGCACTCACCGCTACTAGCGCCTAGTAGCCGCGCGCACTCGCCACTACGCGCACACTGCAGCCGCGCGCCCTCGCCGAGCTATGCGCGCGGTAGCCGTGCGCCATCGCCGCCCTACGCACGCAGCAGCCGCGCGCATTCGCCGCTCTCCGTGCGCGGCAGCCGCGCGCATTCGCCGCTCTCAGTGCGAGGTACCCGCGCGCATTCGCCGCTCTCATTGCGAGGTAGCCGCCCGCATTCACCGCTCTCCGTGCGCGGCAGCCGCGCGCACTCGCCGCTATCCATGCGCAGCAGTCGCGCACCATCAAAAATGTACTCCGCCCTCAGCCGAACCCCGCCTTCACCACGCAGTGCGCGCGAGACACGCGCGCCCTCGCCTGCACCGTCGTGTGCCCGCGTCGCCTCATCCCCCGCAAGACCGACCGCGAGGGACGACGCCGCGTACCACATGGCGGAGCTGACCCAAGAAGCCGAACGTTTGGAGCTGAAGGCGAAGCTCATTAAGGAGAAGATCAGACAAGACACCAAAATGCCGCCCATAGAACGGACGTTGTCAAAGCTCCTCGCCCGACAGTCTGTCAAGGAGCTGCCGGCCTTCTCTGGTGACATTTTAGAATGGCCAATCTTCTACAGTCAGTTCAAGACTACAACCGAGTTGTGCAACTACAGCGAGGAGGAGAACATTGCCCGCCTTATGAGGTGCCTCAAGGGAAGAGCCCGTGAGTCTGTATCGGCTCTTCTAGTGAGCGCGACCGGCCTAAGAAAAATTATTTCAACATTAAAACTACGATTCGGAAGACCAGATCACCTAATCGAAATCATGATCACCAAAATTCGAGCGATGCATATAATACGTCAAGACGATGTAAACAGCCTCATTGATTTCGCAACCTCCGTACAAAATATGGTGGCCGCAATGCAAATGACAGACGAGACAGGTCACTTGTCAAACCCGACTCTTATTCGAGAAATTATTTCAAAATTACCGTCTATGTTACAATATCAATACAGCTTCTATCTATATGACCGGGATATGAAATCAACATTGACAAATTTATCCGACTGGCTAATGAAGACCGCGCATGCAGCAACTGTCATCGCGCCCGTACAAACCAAGCTTGAGTTCCCGTCGCATACTACAGCACCACCACGCATCACGTTTCCACAGCGACATCACCAGCACACAGAAAAACGAAGCTTTCCGACGACCAGCCGTCACGCCGCTGTGCTCACAGTGAAGCCCACGCACAGTAAGGCAACTTCAAACAAATGTGTGATATGCGAGAAAAATCACTATATTGCAGACTGCCCTAAATTTCTCGCACTCGACATCGACGCCCGCTGGGAGCTGGTGACAAGTAAGAAGCTGTGTTTTTCGTGCATGTCCCCCCGCCACCTGATAACGGAATGCAAAAACAAAGAAAAATGCGAGCGCTGTGAACGTTACCACAATGTCTTGCTGCACGCCGAGCCCAAGCCTGAAAAGCCTGAACCGGTACAGTCAACAGCCACCCGGGCCCGGCGCCCGGCGGCCCCCTGGGCTCGGAGGCGGTGCTGTGTCTCCTGGACGAAGGAGCAACTATCAGCCTGATAGATGACAACCTCGCGCGCCGCATCGGAGTCTCCGGCACTGCATCGACCCTGCGCATCCAGGGAGTTGGCGGGATGCAGTCTACAGCCAGCGAGTCGCAGCGCGTCAGACTCAACATCCGCGGCACGAAGATGACGGAAGACTATGAAATTAACGTCTTTACTATTCCGAAATTAGCTTTGCCAATGTATAAAATTGATTTAGGTAGGTTAGCTCGTAATAACGAACTAATAAAAAACTTTTATGACGACTTAGGGACGACGGACGACGACGAACGACCTTTATTACTTTTAGGTATTGACAACATTGACTTAATAGTGACAAGAAAACTTTATTCAGGACATAAACATAAATGCAATGACTCGCTTTATATCTCATTTACACGTCTAGGCCATATAGTACATGGCAAGAGCCCAGACGTCATACCGGACAACGTGGCAGTCATGCATTTATGCGCTTGTGACGAATTGAATGACGCCGTAAGGCGATCATTCTCTACTGAGGGATTCGGTACTAGACCGCACCCAGACATCCCTCGTTCTAAAAACGACATAAGAGCCCTCAAAATTTTAGACGACACGTCAAAATTGATAGGTGACAGGTGGGAGACAGGCCTTCTTTGGAAGGATGACTTGCCAAACCTGCCTGACAGCTACGATATGGCACGGAAACGTCTTGACGGAATTATGAAGAAAATATCTAAACTGCCAGACTTCGCGAAGCGATACTCTGAAAAGGTTAAAGAAAATTTAGAAAAAGGTTATATATCTAAATTAAATGATTCAGACGTAGCAGTCAGGACAGGAAAGACTTGGTATCTACCACATTTCGCGGTTTTTAATCCGAACAAACCCGACAAACTGCGCCTAGTACTAGACTGCGCCGCCAAGTCATCAGGGAAGTCGCTGAACGACCACCTTCTGAGTGGTCCCGACTTTCTGACGTCTCTCGCTGGGGTACTACTTGCGTTTCGTTGTCACAAGGTGGCAGTAGTTGGTGACATACAAGAGATGTTTCATAGAGTACTTATACGAGAAGAAGACAGACAGGCCCAACGACTCTTATGGGTGGATGGCGAATACGTCATGAATGTCATGACATTTGGCGCCATTTGTTCGCCGGCGTCAGCTCAGTACATTAAAAATCGAAACGCGCGACGGTTCGAGGAAACACACCCAAGAGCCGTCAAAGCAATACTCGACCATCACTACGTCGATGACTACATCCACTCCATAGACAACATTGAAGAAGCCATCAAAACCGTCACTGACGTCATTCATATTCATTCAGCCGGAGGGTTTAATATGCGAAACTTCATGTCAAATTCCAGGGAGCTTCTGCGACACCTACCTAAAGACAAGCTAGCACCTGGAGGGGTGAAATTCCTCGCAGACTGCGAAGAAAGCCAACCTGAGCGAGTCCTTGGCGTCAACTGGGATCCTGAAGCTGACTACTTCTCCTTCAGCATGAATTTCCACAGAGTCGACAAGGACCTTCAGACTGGGACCAAACGCCCAAGCAAGCGAGAAGTGCTACGCCTCATCATGAGCGTGTTCGATCCTCTGGGTTTTCTTCTGACCACCACCATCAAAGGGAGACTGATCCTTCAGGACGTGTGGAAAGATGACATTGGATGGGATGACGAGATTGGGTCTGCCCACTACGAACGATGGAAGCTATGGCTCGAGGAGTTGGAACAGGCGAAGAGCACGCGGATTCCACGGTGGCTGATGACAGAAGGCTGCGCCAAGGGAAAAGACTTCCAATTGCACGTTTTCTGCGATGCGAGTTCTCGTGCATTTTCCACCATCGCCTACCTTAGACTGCCTTTACTGGATGGCTCTGGATGGCACCTGGCTTTCGTTATGGCTCGTGCACGAGTAGCCCCCCTGAAGACCCTCAGCATCCCTCGACTCGAGCTTCAGGCAGCTGTCATGGGTGCTCGCCTCTCCCGCGTTTTGAGGGAGTATATCAATATTTACGGACCCATGACGACGATACTTTGGACGGACTCTAAGACTGTCATAGCCTGGATCAAATCGGACACCGGACGATTCAAGCCCTTTGTCGCGCACCGTGTCGCCGAGCTAACGGAACTGACCGACGTTCGTGACTGGAGGTGGGTGCCGACGAACCTCAATCCAGCCGACGACGCGACACGAGACACAGACGTTGTCAACCGCGCGAGATGGTTGAACGGACCAGATTTCTTAAGACTACCAGAAGACTCGTGGCCTAAAACAGACACTGAAGTATCGGTAGACCAAAACGACGTCGAGGTGAAACTTGTGTGTCAGCTCTCCAGCCACCGGAAACTGTGTCTACCAGACATTGACCGGTTCTCCACATACTGGAGGTACGTGAGAGCTGTAGCCTGGCTCCTCAGATATGTCTTCAATGTCAGGCAAAAACAACAGGGACTCCGAAGAACAGGCGAGCTGACTCCGCAGGAGATTGAGGCTGCAGAACGCTTATGTGCTATAGACTCCCAAGACCGAAGTTTCGCAGAAGACATCGCCTTGCTAAACCGGTCCCAAGTAGTAAGCAACACCAGCCGACTCCGCCAGCTTACTCCGTACCTGGATGCCGATGGTCTCCTACGAGCCCGCGGTAGGACCGAAGTTGCCACGAGCCTGACAAACGACGCAAAGCGCCCGATCATCCTCCACCCAAAAGACCGGTTCACAAGATTGCTCATCGGCCAGCAACATCAGGACCAGGCCCACGTGAACAGAGAAGAGGCTCACCTGAACCTAAGACGCAGGTTCTGGATCCTAGACGGGAGGAACGCAGTGAAGGCCGCCTGGAACGACTGCCAACACTGCAAAAACGAACGTGCAAAGCCGTGTGCTCCTCTGATGGGACAACTTCCGGAAGTAAGGGTCACACCAGCCGGAAGGGCCTTTACCCACACCGGAATAGACTATTTTGGACCCCTCATTGTGAAGATTGGACGTCGACAAGAGAAACGGTACGGCGTTATTTTCACGTGCTTGACGATACGGGCGATCCACGTGGACCTCGTCAGCGATCTGACAACCACTAGCGCTCTCATGGCGCTCAGACGGTTCATCGCTCGACGTGGATGTCCCAAAACTATATGGAGCGACAACGCGACTACATTTCGGGGAGCCGACCGCGAGCTAAGACAGGCTGTGCAGGCTATAGACAGAGACGAGCTGGTTAGGTACGGGAGTATAAGACGCATCGAGTGGTCTTTTATTCCACCAGTGTCCCCCCACATGGGAGGGTGCTGGGAGCGCATGGTACGCGCCGTGAAGACCGCGCTAAAGGTTACCCTTAAGGATAGAGTTCCCAGAGAGGACACTTCAGCCACTGTACTGATCGAGGCGGAAGCTATGGTCAACAACAGGCCGCTGACTTATGTCCCACTTGACCATACAGACGACTTGCCTCTGACCCCTAACGACTTTTTAATTCCCATGACTGACACGACTGGACAAACTACGACTTTCGGGACTTTTGCGGACGGAGACCTACTACGACGATCTTGGCGAGAATCCCAACGACTAGCTGACTTGACCTGGAAGCGATGGGTGAAGGAGTACCTGCCCACGCTGACGAGACGCGACAAATGGTATCGGTCAACTGCCCCTCTTACCGTAGGCGACGTGGTGATCATCGCGGACAGCCAATCACCGCGGAACCTGTGGCCACGCGGCATTGTCACAAAAACCTACCCAGGTCGAGACGGACAGGTGAGAGTGGCAGATGTCCGGACCGAACACGGACTCTACCAGCGACCGGTGACGAAACTGTGCCGGCTAGACGTGAGGCCGCAGTAGACCCACCTGACTGGCTGACCAGACGTCCGACGAACTGATCTGACCTGACCAGGTCTGATGTCTGTCCAGATATGACTGTACTGACTGACTGAGCTATCTTGACTTTGACCTGGACCTGGACGTTGACCTGGCAGGGACGACCTGACCGGTCTGACACGACCGATCTGACCTGCCCAACCTGACCAGACCGATCTGTTCTGACCTGACCTGATCGGTCGAGACTTGATCTGACTCGACTTAGACTTGACACGACTAGCTACAGTGGTGGACGCCCCGCCGCCGTTAGTATTGGTAGACTGCCAATACTGGAGGTGGGGATGTTGGGGCGTCTAACCTCTGTACAGACAGACCTGACAGACATATGACTGGCCGACTGACTGACAGAATTCAAATACGAATTTAGACTAGAACGCGACAAACAAACGACATGACAGACAGACAATTGACATTATTACCTTACCGACTTGACTCCAGCGAGGGCCGGACGTGCCTCTCGCCGTGAGACCAAGACGAGACCGTCGACGACTTAATAAAGTACAAGACCTGACCGTACACCCTACCTACTTAAAGACAAGCCCGCATGCAGGTAGGGTAACACACGGTTTATAATAATTGAGCTTTTTATACGCGTACAAAGCAGGCAATAAAGAACGTGCCTATAGAACCTATAAAAATACCTAGTAAGGAACGTTTGGAAGAAAAAAATACGTCATCGCTATTTGATGAGAAATTCGTCGTCAGGCACACATGGCGCCGACAAGAGACCGAGGAGACACGTACTCAGGCCTTTTTGCGCAAGTTTTATATTAAGGGCCCTTATGAGTTAGAAACGCTCGTCTACTTAGGGTATTTCTACGTAAATAATTTTATAAAGGGTCAGCAACGCGCACGTTACTTTTTTGGAGTTACGAGCGTCTAAAGGCTGCGGTGTCCGCTTACCATTAAGTGGACCGCACGATTGTTTGCCACAGACGCTGTATAAAAAGAAATGGCACGTATCTTAATTTTTTCTATAGCATATAACTATGTATTTAGGACTATTGCAGCCTGTTACCACAGATACGTGATTTTGGATTTTTCATTAAAAAATATCGTTTCAAGTATCATCATACTAAATCGATAAATTTCAATCTAAGAAAACTGTTTCCGCTTGAATTCAACTATCCCACTATAATAATCATAATCATAATTTCAAATTACATTACTAATTACAATTGAATAACGAAATAAAATAAGTAATAATAATAATGTGTTAGTATTGGCCAGCCCTCTGGTCACCTGTGGCTTCGATCAGGCGCGCCGCTAAATCTTTATAAATGCGGCGCGCGCTCTGTCCCCACGGCCCCAGCGTCTCGACCCCAAACGCCTCAAATATGTAACCACTACCGAGGGTGGCGTATTTGCGGCGTTTGAGGTCTTCTGCTGTGGATGCGGCATTGCCAGCATGTTTGCTGGTACCTGGAAGATGGGACGGTGCGAGAGTGTCTACACATGTAGCATCCCAGACCAGGGGCCGTCCCATCTTCCATCTTCCAAGGTATCAATGTCATGCCGTCGGGCCTCTTGCCGTCATCCCTTGCCAAACCAACTGGTTCTAGAATGGATAAATTATACTTTGCACAACGCGTTAGCGTTGCTATACAGCGTGGCAATGCGGCCAGCCTTCTGGGCACACTCCCCATCGGCACTGATTTAGAAGATATTTTTTATTTATAAGTAGCTTTTAGTTTTTAGTAGCGTTTAGTTTTTATTTTTTTCTTGCAATGTCCTTTTTTATATTTTTGTTCGATGAATAAATGATTTTTTGTATTGTACATTAACATTATGACATGTGTTAGTACATTTTTCTTACATCTCAATGTAAGTATGGCATCTTATCTAGCTTATAAAATATGGAGTTTGTCCCAGTGCTTCATTATGGGACAATCCAGTCTATTTGCCACAATAGTTAGGAGTTTGTTATAAATACGAGAGTTTGGAGTTAACAGGGATAAAATAGGGCGTGGAAGTTTACGTCGCGAGCAAATACTAATAAGCAAAAAAAGCTATTACTAGATAAAACTTTCCTAAAAGCATCAAATCCTTTAATACATTTATTAAAATTAGTAATACTTTTGTCATTAATTTCGAGTACAAAATATTTTATAATTTGTAAGCCCTCTTAACAGGCTCTCGATTACATCTTACATAAGTTCCTTGAGTTTTGTTCACGTTGGCTGCGAAAAATCTTGTAAGTATCAGGTTCCATTGCAAATTGGGTGATTTACTCTATCGCACAGAAAAGTTATGAGTCAATAACGTAAATTCAACTATTAAAATGACTAGGTACGGTCAACCAATTTGTTTTCTTGGCCACTTCGGTCCTTGTCACAGTGACGCTTATATGAGATCTCTAGCGGACTTAATATTCATTTTCACTGTTACAAGGTCCGAAGTGGCCCACAATTCAAATTGGTTGACTGTAAGATTGAAAATTCATATTTAACTAAAAGCAGTAAAAGTGGTTGTCTAAGGCGACTTCCTGATTTGTCGGTGCGGAGGCGGTACGATATGAGAAAACTGTCAAATGTCAGTGTCAACTGTCAGTCAACTCAATACTACTATTAACTGTACCCTTACATTTAAATGAGTGCTTCCTGACTGGCGCGGGATGCGCGGAAGCGGGACGATGCGAAGGCAGTACTGGTCCGCTTCTGCGCATGATTTTACTAGTGCGAAAATGTAATACTGACAGTATTGTACGTCAAGTGGGAATCTTTGCGACGTCAGTAAGTTGACGTCAAAGAAGAAAATGTCACATATCGATCCCGCCCCGCCAAGTCGGGAAGTCCCCTTACTCTATCGCACAGAAAAGTTATGAGTCAATAACGTAAATTCAACTATTAAAATGACTAGCTACGGTCAACCAATTTGTTTTCTTGGCCACTTCGGTCCTTGTCACAGTGACGTTTATATGAGATCTCTAGCGGACTTCATATTTATTTTCACTGTAACAAGGTCCGAAGTGGCCCAGAATTCAAATTGGTTGACTGTAAGTTTGAAAATTCATGTTTAACTAAAAGCAGTAAAAGTGGTAGTCTTACTTTCTCTCAGTGTGTGTGTCTCAGTAAAAAGTTGTAGTGCAAACATTTCTCTAAAATATTATAGTTGTATGTATGTAGGTGTATGCACATAATAAAACATTTCCAGCACATAGTAAAACATTTCCAAAAAGCAAAAATATGAAGTAAAAGATACAAAAGCGGACTTATCTCTCACAAAAACTAATTAATCCAAACGCATCCAATTTATTTCAATACCTACGTAGCGCAGTCCATAATTTACCATAATATATTATAGTAGTTGATTTCCACAATTCCGTTCACTAACCCATTTTTACTTACAGTCAAATTTTATTTTTATTCCGAAAAACTAATAAACTACGTTACACAGCCAATTAACCCCCATTTACCGAACACATGTCTGCATTGTAACCCGTTGTGCGCAAGGTCTGAAATTGGGGTCCTATTGAATTTACCCTCATGCCTTCGGAACTTGCCGAAGTAAGTAAGTAAGTAAGTAAGTAAGTGAGTAAGTAATTTTTTATTTGTAAACATAGGTTACAGATTGGTGGTGTTAGAGGTACAGAGTGGCACTATGTTTCGCCGGTAGGCATACTAAATTTAATCTATCATTACAATTAATAATTATTAAATAAAAGTATTAGTTATAGGCTGTAATTACAATCAATAAGTCCCAGAAATACAATAAATAACAATTAATATGTCCCAGAAATACAATAAATTACAATTAATATGTCCCAGAAATACAATGAATTACAATTAATATGTCCCAGAAATACAATGAATTCGTAATAAAATCTATAATTAAAATTAAAAGTCAAATTAAACAATACAATAACATTAAAATATTCAGTCGTCCGTTAAAAAGTCTGTCAAGGAATAATAACATTTGTCAATTAGCAATTCAAATAAATTATTTTTAAATGTCGTGAGAGGCGCGAGTCTTAGAGGCAGGGGTATTTTATTATAAATTTTGCTTGCCAAACAGAAGACGCTTTTTCGCATCAGTGCAGTACGTGAGGGCACTATACAAAGATTATGAGCTCTATAGGTATCTCTATTGAAGCATTCAGATATTTTTGTGAAGTAAGTTGGGTTTGTTTTTACAAATATAGCCGTTTCAAATATAAAAAGACAGGGAAGAGTTAAAATTTTAAGTTTCTTAAAATATGGCACACAGCTGTCTGTTTGTTTCAGGCCGCACATCGCCCGTATGCATCTTTTTTGGGCTTTAAAGATAGTTTCTCTGTTGGTACAATTTCCCCAATAAATCAGACCATAACGGAGAGTTGATCCAACATAGCCATGATAGGCTGAGATGACCGCCTCTATGCTCACTTGTTTGGACAACTTATAAAGCGCATATGCGTATTTATTAAGATTTTTGCAAATTTGCTCTGCCTGTGGTTTCCATGACAACTTATTATCTATAGTTACTCCTAAGAATTTTGTATCATTAACGGATTCAATAGCATGTCCTTGGTAATTACATTGTATAGGCAATATAGGAATATTTTGTCGAAAGTGGATAATTTTAGTCTTATTAACATTTATTACTAGATTATTAACATTGAGCCAGTTCAAGATATCATTCATGGTGTCATTGATTTCTTTTTCGTAGTTACTGGTATCGCTACATTTTATTATGACAGTGCTGTCGTCTGCAAATAAGACCATGGGATGCTTGACGTGCTTAGGAAGGTCATTAATATAAATCAGAAATAACAAGGGGCCCAAAACGCTACCTTGGGGCACACCATAAATTATTTTACGTACGTCTGACTTGTATGACCTTTCTTCTTTCGACTTCAAACAGATTTGCGTTAGCTCTGTACATTGTTGCCTGTTGCTCAGATATGACTCTAGAAGACTCAAAATATTCCCACGTATGCCATATGCTTTCAATTTCTTTAGAACAATCGAACATTCGAACAATCCGGTTTGCTAATACGGTCTCATTTCCCGTCCTTTAGAGGTACCTACTACCTACCATCATATTGTGAGGGGGTTTCAATAGTTATTCTCACAGAGTAAAGCAATCCGTTATTGAAGTCAGTTAAAAATAGGATTGAAGTATCGACATTAACTTAATTACCTTAAAAACTTAACATATTTAAATATCATCTACGAGTGCTCCGAAGTTAACCACGTCTGAACTCGCGACTTCTTTAGACCAACCTTTTCAAGCGAAATATACCTAGCAGGTAAAGTACCTGTAGCAACCTTTTAGCGAGACTCTCTTAATTAGTATCTAGATAAGTTTAGTGAGTCTCTTGAACGGTATGAGTGCATCCTAAACATTCGGTGGAAGCTTTGAGTGTTTCATTGGTAAAACATACTCAGAATTGCATTAAGGATATTGCGAGTAATGCTCGCTTTGGTCATCAGCATCACAGAATAGCGCTATACTACTTGGTATTATCTTGCTGTACCATGGCAATGGCAAATAAGTAATTCAGCCTGCCTGGTAAGACACCGTAGCCTACGGACACTTGATGCTAGAAGAATCACAAACCCGTTGCCGACTCTTCCTTGATTTTAGGATTCGTTCGGTTCAAGTAGGTACCAATAAGAGATAGGGTAGTTCCTATGTCAATTTTTGGGATTGAGTCTGGGGGAATTTTTGGGAGAGGACCCTGGGCTCTTTGGCGCACCACAGGGAGAACTCTAGTAGGAAGGTGGTTGCCATAACTAAGTGTCAATTTGCGCCAATGGCAGTGCATAGATCTGACTCCGTTACGCATTTGTTTATACTACAAACTGGAGAGATAAAACTTCGTTAGCAACGTGATCAATTAATTAAACTTTGTGGGAGTCTTTGATAAGATAGAACATTCCTTTGCGGACGTTACAAAAAAAATTCAACGGAATACGAGTATACTAGTAACTAGCGAAGCGGATACTTATTTTATTTCGTGGCATATCAAAGGAGTATATTTTTCTAGTGAATTAGAGAAACGAAAAATCATATACGTTGAAACCCTGATCAGAGTCACGTCTTTCAAGTAGGAACATTTATTAGAATGTGTAAAATATTAAAAAAACAGGGCCAATATTCCATGCGAAAAATCTGACAGATACTCCACGACATCCCCACTATGATATCTCTACCAATCTGATTTACGAAGACATGCTTGTGGAAAATATCTCGCATGGAATGGTTGCCTGTGACTCAAACGACATTGATTAAATTTCGCTCAGGACCGTACTTGTACCTACCCTGTTAGCTTTTCAGGTATTTCATACTACGGTCGCGTATGTCAGGCAAATTCATTTGAGTTTCAAGTCTCCTGAAATTCTCAAGAGACATTGTACCCACTACACGTGTCTTGTAATTTCATTCGATATGTCTGTCGTTCTCTTGTGCTGTGGGTTGGTTTAATTAAAACAAATTAGTCGACTAATTGAATAATAAAGCTGTCGGGATGAAAATTTCGTGCAAATATTTCAAACGCAATATATAAGGGTAGGTATTGAGCACTCCCGTGATTAATGCACGTTTATAATTAAGTCGATTCAAAGAGCTGATATCGGCGGGGAAAAGTCATCGTCAAAACCTAAGGCGACTTCCTGATTTGTCGGTGCGGAGGCAGTACGATATGAGAAAAGTGTCAAATGTCAGTGTGGTATCGGAACGTATCCGAATCACTTGCTCGCTCACTCCTGTATTTCTCTCTCTCTCTATTGGCCACATAAAAGATGGCGCTTTGTTGAATTTGTGCTTATCTCAAAATAAACATAATTAATTAATTTGTGCGTTTAATTGAAGATATGACATTTGGCGACGAGGACTGAAGAACCCAGTGCAAAATTAAAATAAAGAGTTGAGCAAACTAAGGCGAATTTGTGTAAAAAATAAACTGATTTTGTGTCGGCGGCGGCGGTTCGCGTCGGTGTATAAAAAAAAAACAAAAGCCAATCGGACCGGTAAAAATGCAGTGAAAATTTTATTAAAAGACTAATTTAGTGCTTCAAGTTCACAAATGAAGGCATGTACTGTGAAGGAAACGATACTGAGTGCAAACATTCACCACAGTGCGGTAAAACGTCGTGGATTTACAAGTTAAATAAAGCAGAATTACAACAAAAGCTTACGGAATTAAAAGTAGCATATACAGACCAGCATACCGTGGACGAGCTTCGTAAAATACTCAGTAATTTTTGGAAGGAAAAAGAACTGGTACAGCTCAAGAAGGTAGTTAGTGCCAAGACTATAATGGCAAATAATAACCTACAATCTTTCGATGGTGACAAGTGGGAATGTTTTGAACAACAATTACAGTGCATCTTCGTTCTTAACGATGTGGAAGAAGTAAAAAAAGTGCCTCTATTACTAACCAAATTAACCTCTCAAGTTTTCGAAACACTATGTAGTTTATGTGCACCACAAAAACCAGCATCATTGTCTTTCAAAGCACTATGTGATTTGTTGAGGGCTAAATATGTGCGGCAACAGTCTGTTGCGTTGGAACGTGCTGCTTTCCGTGGTCGGAATCAACTACCTACTGAGAATATTGAAGATTATACCTTGGAGCTAAGAAAACTTAGTGCAAAATGCCAGTTTAAAGATGCCGACGACCAAATAAAGGAAAAATTAATTGATGGTGTTTACTCAAAACTAATTAAGTTTGAGCTGTTAAAAAGGGACTCAAATGACACTTTGGAAGATATAGTGAAATTAGCCAGAACAGTCGAGGCAGCATTACTACAAACAACGGGGATTTCAAAGGAAACCGACTCCAGTGCGATGTTTTATTTCGGGCAGGCCAAATACCACAGTCAGTGTCAGCTGTCAGTCGACGCGATACCATTTTTTACTACGCCCCTACATTTAAATGAGTGCTTCCTGACTGGCGCGGGATGCGCGGTAGCGGGACGATGCGAAGGCAGTACTGCTTCGCTTCTGCGCATGATATTACTACTGCGCAAAATAATACTGACAGTATTATATCAAGTGCGAATCTTTGCGATGTCAGTAAGTTTACGTCAAAGAAGAAAATGTCACATATCGATCCCGCCCCGCCAAGTCAGGAAGTCGCCTGTTTTACGTTAAGCGATAAATTTTCTTGTAAAATATGTTTTCTGGAATGTAAGAAGAAACTACCAAAATCATCCGATCCGAGTAAATTCACAGAAAGAAAGCATCTTAAAACAATCGCAGACAGAAGCAATACAGTTTCAACGCGGAATTATTAACAGACTGATTTACATTGCAAAAAACTTTTGTCTCTGCAAAATATTTTTAAGTCTTAAATGTTGGAGCGGCAGCCAAAATGCAAATATTGCTGCAATAGCTCCATGAATACGCTAAGATTGTAGTATCGTCTTATCAATTTTCCAGGCACCTAGCAAGTTTGTTGGCCGCGGGCTGCAGCTCCGGAGTGCCTCTTAAGTAACAAAACATACTTTATGAGCAATTTCTAATGAATACGCTGACGACGGCTTTTGATGAAGACGGGGGATAGTGGATGGCGATGTCGAAGCAGAAAATGATTTTGTACGAGCAACTTTGCAATCAGAACCTGCAGTTACCGAACGTTTTCGACCGTTCGCAGGAGGGGCTTACTACCGTGACGTCATCGCGCCGCGCAAAGTACATGCGGCCGCCGGCTCACACATTGTGTGACTATTCAATGGCTGCGGAGCAGCGTTACGGATCGCACGCGCACGCGCTTGTACGATCATAAAAAATAATTCTTTTCGTGTAGTTTCGTGTTAAATAATAATGTCAAAACCACAGCATTATTGTATTCCAGCAGGTTGCACCAATAAGAACGTAGACGTAAGAACGCTCATTGAGTTTGGTATTCACCAACGGTTGACATAAAAGAAAACGAAAATGAAAACGTTGGTTCTAAGAAACCTCTTTTTTTTTTAAAGTGATGCCTTTAAAAATTATATAAAACTTTGTATCCCCTGGTTACATGTATGGAGTGCCCCCTCCCCCTACTTTAATATTTTTTTCGTCATTTCACATCACTTTTACGTAGCGGTTCATACGAGTAGAACACACCTTCCTGCTAAATGTTTTAATTGTATTTGTAGTGCTTATAGTCTCCGAGTACATCGGCTGTCACATACAGACGAAAAGACGGACGGACGGGTTCAGTTTTCACCATTTTGGCTACGGAACCTTAAAAGTACTATTCGTAATTGTATTGTAAACAACACTACTAATAATAAAGTACATATATTAAAATAGGTTCTCGCTGGTGGTAACCCTAGCGCTGAGGGCGGGGCCTCGAAAGAGCGCGTTGCGTGCGATTGAAAGAGATGGCCACGTTTAGGCACGTTTGGCATACCTAAACGGGGAATTTGTTAGCAGAGAAACTTCTGTACTTGTACTATTACTTATTCTGTGCCGTTCGTAAGGCAGGGGCCTGTACCACAAAACTTTACAAGCGTACAATTCGACAAATTTGACAACTTTTTCTATGGAAAATTGTACAATTTTGTCGAATTGTAGACTTGTAAAGTTTTGTGGTACAGGGGCCAGATCTTAATATCAAAACCCATACTAAAATGTAAAATTAAAATATGCCTACCGTACGTCGAAAAGTTACGTGATTACCCCACGGAAATGGGAAAAGTCTAGTTCTTTTTTAAATTTCTTAACCTCTTGATAAGGATCAAAGAAGGAAGTAAGTGTTCAATACTCGTACAGGAGCAAGAAGATGATTCAAATTCTGGATCATCGGAAATACTTATAATTCTATAAAAAATACAGAGGTTGTAGGTATGTTGTTTGTTCGGAATGCCTGTGGCAAGCGCGGATTGTCTGTGATGTACGAGTATGTATGTATTACAATAATAATCTATCCCATAATGCTAGAAACGTGCGTTAAATATTATGGCAATTAAAAAGGGGATATCTGGGTGACTGAGAACTAAAGCGTCCAATGTCACTGTATGAACGCGACGCCAATGTAATTGCGCGCGAGTGACAGAGACGCGCGCGATTTAACCGTTTTAATTATAGTAATGAATGAGTTGTATTTTTTTACGTAACGTACGGAACTAAATTGCTTAACGACATTTCAAATTGATTTAACAAAACAAATAACATTCTGAAGAAATATTATGCGTAATACAAATAAGTTACAAATTGCCTCGGTTTTTTAGGATTATATAAACCGTAATTTTTAATTTTAACGAAGAAACTGAAAAGTGTGTTGAAACAAAGTTTGTTTTCTATTGTGCAGTTTGATTCGAGCTTGAAATAAGTTTTCGTGTCCAGTTTCGCCATCTATGGAACTTTCATAGAAAGTGTACCGGTTATTTTTGCTCTTGAGTGATTTTTTTAATAAAGTTAATCAAGTTATTGGAGCTTATAATTCCAGCTCGTGACATATAAATACATATAATAAACACACACGGTATTTAAAAAAAATTTAAAGTAACCTTTGCCTTTAATCAGTATCATGGTACAATATTTTACTCGAGCAATCCCAAACCATCTCAAGGGCTCTCAGTGCGACTTGTACAAACTAGAGGGTCCCGTGTCGCCCCAAAGGGTCCAACTTAATTAAACAACAGTTACTTTGAAACTAGATTTAGGGTCAGATTGCGAATTCCGGCACTTTTGCGTATGCTATATTGGGCTCCACTTGAGTAATTGTTATTTGGAACTTGTTTAAATACTTAGTTCACCCTTTGTTAAGGATCGCCCAGCCCACCGAAGCACACTTTCACATACATGTATATAATCACACTCACTTTCACATACATGTACATGTATAATCTATTTTGTCTGTATTGTTTCTTTCTCTTGTCTTGTGTACAATAAAGTATTTACATACATACATACTTTCAGTGCCACTACGTAGGTGCTGAGCGCTCGTCTCGTAGGCGTTTTATCGCTACCAAAGGTCTTTCGCATGGTGTTGGCAGTGAACGTGTTAAGAGAAGTAATAAAGCTAGTTTTTTTTACTATATTCGCCTTAAGTAATCGATACGTATTGTGCTTGCAAATGGGCACATTTATTCAATTCTCCCTGACACGAGCATACGCCTACAGAATCAGATGCACAATTAGGAAAAGTTTCATATGAGAAAAATACCTAAGCTAAGCATAAACTGAAACCTCAATAAAATATTCACAACTGCATTGTTAGTTAGTTTTGCGGTTCAAGTATGCCTATGATTTTTTAAATAGTTTTTCATTCCATTTGGACATTGCATTCTTTTTTGCTCCATAAGCCCAATTGACTAGTATATATATGCACTATGTAATATAATAAAAAATTAGAACATGGTGAGGTAAATAAGATCTGAAATAGTGTTCATAACCACGCAGAGAAAGACGTGGACCAATATTTCGCCGCAAAGAATAAGCCTATTGCCATTCAGCGTGGTAATGCGGCCAGCCTTCTGGGCACCCGCTGACGGCGACTTGGGTAATTTTTTTTATCTTTAATTTTTATTATAATATACTCCTAGACCAAAGTTACTTATTTACAACATTGTGGACAAATCAAACGTTACAAGAACCAAGAATTTAATAGAAAAATAATTAAACTTAATCTTTCCGATTATTATAGGGAAAGTAATCATAAAGAAACTCGCTTTCGAAATTAGTGGCTAATAGAAACGGCACATTATGTGCCGTTAAGTTATAATTTTCTGAAATTGAATACGGGCTAATACCAGCAATTTACATAGTAATGAAGCCACTTCCTATTATTAGTATTAAAGTACGTCGACATTAAATTTCTGTCGCTTGGTATTAAGGACCGAAGTTGACGTACAAAGTGTTTATTCCACGGTGGTGGCTAAAAAGCATACGAATCACACGCCGTTGTCTATGGATGCTTGCGACAGAACAATCACAAGCGCGTTACTGATCCCTTTTCAATTTGAGGATTCGTTGTATTGACCGCTATACCTAGTAAAATTCAAGGTTATTCTTTCTTAAGGATCAAATTTTTGGCAAATAGTTTTATATATTGTATGCATTTAATTAGCCTACATTTTTATTGTTCCTTTGTGACACGAAACCTACCCATATAAAAATTATAAGATAAATTTTCGTGTCACAAAGGAATCAATTATAAAAAAAAGGGAACCTCCTTCAAATTGTAAACCAACCTTATCCAGAATGTAATAAATTCTTTTCTAAAAACCGCATCAAAATCGGTTCAGCCAAACGCGAGATAATGGTCGACAAATATCTCTTTTTTTTAAAGTCGGTTAAAAATACGTGCCAAAAATTTGGTCCCCACCACGAACTACCAGGAACCCGACTAATGGGAGTTCTGCTCATAGACGCGTGGCCACGCGTTTCCCCGTATGTAGAGAAAATTGCGTAGCGCTACAAAAAACTTGGCAGCGAAAGTGTTAAGGGGCTGACAAGACCTAAAAAAGTCCCGCTCTAACACGCGTGAGTTTCCAATTAACCACCCCGCTCTTTACGGAAGCTCTGCGCGTAGAACACCAAAAAAATACTATAATAATATTGAAATAAAAAAAGTGTGGATTATTTGTGAATTAAGACTCGTTGGCGATTTAGGTATGAATATGTTGACTTCATGTTTTTAATTTCAGACCCATACGTAATAAAAATAAAGACACTGAACCGTTTAATGATGATTTTAAGACCAATCTTCGCAATTATTCTCTATCGAGCCGATTTCGTCCAATTATGTATCGAGTCCGTACACGGTCTTTAAAATATGATGAATATTTTTTGATGTGCTAGAACAAATAGTTTTTCTTAAAATACTGCTTAAATAACATCAATTTTAACAAAAATAGGTCTTGTCAGCCAGCCTCTTAACACAGAAAATACACCACACACCATTGTAATTTAAAGAGAAAAATAAACGCATTTGTATTTGTATTTTTGTATTTGTAGAATCCTCGGGAGCGGCCGTGACTTTACTCACCAATAGAAAAACAATACCTATCATATTTTATAGAAATGTATAGTACTCACGCGCAGGTTGGCCATAATGGCCATGGTTGTAGTTGTGACGTTGTGACACATACGAACACATAGACAACGTGAACTCATAGCTCCTACGCTGACGCACACATAGACAATGTGCATGTATAGCTCAACACAACCATGGCTCACCCGCGCTCCTGAGATAAAAGTACTATACTTCGGTCTTATTTTCTTGTGCCGTTCTTCGTTCATGATCGATATATGTTAACGGATACCATACTTATACAAAAAAGTTAACTTCTAAAATATTTTAGCTAAGATACATTTTGACCCAATTTTGTTAAACTAGTTTAAAACGATAATTATGTAGGTATCTAAAACTTGAACTGGTACAGTCAGAAAAATATGGATCGAATGGTTCCTTTCATAAATAAGTACCAAAACCTTAATTCACCGACGTAAGAGCTATGGGACATATTTTTGAGCAAGTTGTATAATACACCCATATTTTTGCACTTGACTGTACCAATAAAGTGCAATGACTCAGTTTTTCAATTTATGAAAGATAGTAGAAATATGGCTGACTTGATGTTTGAAATAAAAATATGTAGGTACACGCAAATGTTTCATTTCTCCTAAGTATAATTTCTCATAAACCTCTATTTCTCTCACAAGTCTTTGGATGACTTTACCTAATCTTCTAGAATAACAATGATTTTTCAAGTTTTGAAAAGCTATTGTTTGACAAAAATTCGCCCATAAATGAAGTGACACCCGTAAATATAGGTAATTTTTCCGATGTTATTCCGTTACCCTAGCCCCCATGGCTGTTCCAGAATTTATAATTGGCAGAAGCAAAGACAATGCTTTTTCAACATCCAGATATCAGGTGCCCCCTTTCTAAACAGACAGACAGACGCGTTTCACTTGTCTTTTGAGATTGTTAATTTGCAAAGGATACGATTTCAAATAATGTAGTTAAGTCATGGTTACACTGTTAGCGGAAAGATTCGTAAAATTAATTTATTTTTATTTATTCTACTGAGAATTTGGATTTACAATAATGATAAAATTAACACGATTTATAGATGTTGTAGTAACATTAGCACTTAGAGGTATACTTTGTTTCCTCGACTTAATGTTGGAACTGTATTTTTTTGGATGAAGAGTTGGATCGAATTCTAAGATTACCAGTTTAGCAGATAGTAAACTTACTTACGAAACCGGCGTTACTGGATTCGAATCCCGGTGAAGGCATTCTAATTTTTTCATTAGCGCGAATATTTTCTCCTTAGTCTTACGGGCACATTAAAAAACGGTACAGTCAAGGGCACCGATATGTATATGTTGCAGTCAAAAGTGTGAACTGCTCAAAAGGACTTTTAACCGACAAAAACAGGCAAAACTACTTTTGACCAATCTGTCAAGGTTGACGTTTGTCACATAGGTACTGTCAGATTTGTGACTTGCCAGCATGTCGACGGCACCCCGCTATCGCGGGGTGCCTATTCCGCTCTGAGGGACACAAGCGAACCCTAACCTAACCGAAATTTGACAGTACCTATGTGACAAACGTCAACCTTGACAGATTGGTCAAAAGTAGTTTTGCCTGTTTTTGTCGGTTAAAAGTCCTTTTGACCAGTTCACAGTTTTGACTGCGACATATACACTTTTTCACCTTATTCCATTGAAATAAGGTCCAAAAATGTAAACATATTTATGCCCTCGACTGAGTTGACTGACAGTTGACAGTTTTCGTACAGTCACCAGCACCAATATTTGCCACAACAAAGCGAGCATAAATATATGTCGCAACTCTATTTGTATGGGAATTATGATGTGCCAGATATTTTTACCGCCCTTGTTTTCCTTCCTCTTGACTGTACCGCCTCCGCACCGACAACATTTTAGTTCAACTTACATGCTGGTCTCAAACGTATGTATTAGTGGCTTAAAGCGTAATTGAGAAGCCACTAGCATTAATGAGGCTATTCATTAGATTACCTTGATAAATAGACAACTCGACAACGATTGCGCACTTCGCCACAGTTAAGGCGCTACAACGAGAAATTTAGAAACTTTGCTGATTTTCAGATATATGATTCTTGACTATATGATTGTGGTACTGACAATAGCCGAAACATGATTGCTTAAAACTTTCTCGATAGAAAAAAAATCCAAAGTTGAGTCAGCCTAATAAAACAACGCATTATTAAAAGACACGATTAAGTTAATATGATGGTATTTTACCTCATCTAAACTCGAAGAAATTTAATAAACCTGCACACAGTCAGATATTTAACGAGATTTGTCAAAAAAGCCATTCTCGGAGAGTGTTGCATCCCGTTTTTTCGTGACCGAAAACCATAAGGGCGTCTCTTTCAATCGATATATCGCCTTAATTTAAGTTGGTGTTTCATTTGTACCCGCGACCACGCCCCCTTGTCTTTAACCGCAGTCTGCATGGGGTCGGATGTAACAAAGCTATAAATTAATCAGCCTCTCGCCCATGCTCTGACCACAGCTCGCCAACAATGGGAAAATGCTCACAGCACACAGATAAACGGTAAACTTCATTCAGAGGTTTCTTTAATTATTATAAAAAATGGGACACTTGACCATAACAAAAATTATCACTTTAAACCTTAATATCACGCCAACAGACTTGTCTATCAAAAAATGGGTTTATAAACCTTATAATATTTTTTTAAAGAGCTACCAAACCACACCCCATACAATGGGGGTTGAATGAAAAAAAAATAGCACCACCACTTTATGGGTAAGGGCCCATAAAGTGGTGGTGCGATTTTTTTTACCCTAAAAAAATTGTATCAAGATTTTATTCTACCGTTTTGTCGGCGTCATTGATATGTATACTCATGCCAAATTACAGCTTTCTAGTACTAACGGTTACTGAGCTAAGTCGGGGACGGACGGACAGACATGGCGAAACTATAAGGATTCCTTGATTACTACGGAACCCTGAAAAAAGGTATTAGGTTGGTACATAAGTAATGCAGAGTTTGGTTAAGATTTTATTAATTTTACGCGAAAGTATATTACGCGCATGGAATTCATTATTTACCTAACCGCTGGCAAGATATTATGTCGTTAAATCAAGCGGGGCATATATAGATTTAGATTTTTTTTTATTCACAATAAACGATAACATTACGGTTACGGTTATATTATTGACAAATAATTTATAATAATTAATTAATTATTAATTTTAAGTTACTATGACCGTCATTACTTATGCACCAACCCAATATTTTCAAATGGAACCTACTGTTTCCTCACAAGTGCACTGCGCCCGCTGTATGAAAGCCCCTTAATTATCATTCTTGGTGCACTGAATCAGACGCCATTAGACAACAAAGGGATCGATTATTTGCAGTCTTTGTTCTACAAATATAAGGTGTAAGTTTGCAGGAACCGTCTGGGTTCCGGATCGATCCAATATTACTCAAGTCAGCCATTAATATTCTGGCTCGTATGTGTAAAAGAGCCTATCTTCATATAACAAGGACATTGCATTCTTTTATGGAGGTTATTGGCGATGATTGTTAACATCTGGGGGCACGGCAGTGCCCCCGCCAAGTCGAGCAAAAAGAGGCACGGCCGTACCATCCTTTTCTCGAAGCCATTTAGGCCATTTTCAAGAACCTGTAATTTTGTCCTAGCCGAAGCTAGAACCCTGAATTTTCAGTAAAATGTTAGGCACAATATGGGTTAGATATATGCTCAATATGACCAAGCCATTTTATATATTTAAAAAAATAAAGTAATGCCGATGCAAGTCGGTGGAAATCTTGTTCTGTGGACACCCCTCCGGTACTGTTGACTAAAATATAACCGACTTGGTTTGAGATTACGTATCATTTTTGTTGTAGAAGAACTGTGTTGCGAGACTTGCATCTTTTTACATGTAATGTTTTTGATGGGATATATGAGTCCTGAATTAATTTTTACAACATTGAAGAGTGGCTAGAGCGACTGGCTGCGAATGCCAGACGGACGCAGGTTCGAATCCTGCTCGGAGTCAAAAAAATTACTTTATTTAGAAATTTGTACTTTTGTAGTTAGCGTTAGCAGCATTAGTAGGTAGGTATTATTCAAATAAAGAAGTTAAAAACACATTACCCATATTGATGTTGATCGATCTGGGACTTTATTATGTGTAAGTTTTATATGCTTTTTAAATATTTAATTTATACCATAGTTACGTTTCTTTTAATGTTCCTTTTATATATCCCGTTTCTTTCAGGGTACATAGTCAAAAATTGAAAAGAAAAAATCGAATAGATAAGCCTAACATTTTTAATATTTTTGTTATTTTCAAGAAGAATAATTGCCTATTTTTAGATTTTGTATAGAAAAAATATTACTATCGTACAAAACTTACACTATTTTAAAGCAAGTACCGTACCAATACTGTTCCAAAGTAAATGATGCCAGAGTGGTATATTTAAAACGTGAAAATGTATGTGTATATTCTCTATGATTAAATTATAAAATATAAGAACTTCATTTCCAATCCAAGTAATATAATAGCTCAGTTAAATACATAGCAATTCACTGAATGAATTGCAAGGTAAAAGGCAGGTGCAAATCAAACAGACTTCGACACGGCCGAAGCAGCGAGTTCATTTTTAGGTGTGGATGGCGAGACTCTCCGCAGTGCGATTGTGGGGCACCAGTGCAGTCCACCCATCACATTATCCACGAGTGCCCGAAACGGAAGTACACTGGAGATCCTCTGGACTTGATATCATCAAGCGGAAACGCAGCCCAATAGGTGAAGAATCTAGATATTAATCTGTAGACTCGTAGATGTGCGATGTGTGTGTGTCGTGTGTGTTGGCTTAGATGCCATACGATTAAAAAAAAAAAAAAAACAACGGGTTGCACTCCGGGAGTGCCGGCAGAAGTGAAAACTCAATAAAGATAGTAAATGGGTCATTGTCAGATTTAGGTGCGCGTCTTTTCGGTGGACAGGACATGCCAAAAGTTAAGGGCTACAAAGCTTAATCCGCGTTATCTGATAACCCGCATAATCTGTAATTCCGTGTCTATAAATCCATGTAATAAAAACGTAAATTACATGCACACAAGCCGTTAACTATTGTCCACCGAATGGACAACTTTTGTTTTTCCGACTGACAATGACCCAAATAACAAAGATATTCATATCGGTATCGGTATCGGTATCCGTATCGGTATCCGTATCCGTACTCATACTCATGTTCATATTCATATTCGCATAATCCATTTACATATATACATAATACGTGTCGAGTATCATTGTGTCTTATGCATCTAAGACCAGGGGCCTGTACCACAATACTTTACAAGCGTACAATTCGACAAATTTGTGAACTTTTTCTATGGAAAATTGTACAATTTTGTCAAATTGTAGACTTGTAAAGTTTTGTGGTATAGGGGCCAGCTGAGTTTAGCTGAGTTGACACCTCCTAACATCGCAATTAGGGATTGCAACCGAGTAATGAAAAAACCGAGTAGCGAGTTTAACCGACGGTTTTTAACCGATTTCACATCGGTTTCGAATTCGGTTAAAAACCGCGGTTTCGAGTTTAGAATCGGAGAGGAAAATAAAGACCGTTTTTTAGGGTTTCGTAGCCAGAATGGCTAAAACGGGACCCTTATAGTTCCGTCATGGCTGTCTGTATGTCTGTCTGTTTGTCTGTCTGTCCGTATGTCACAGGCGATTTACTCGGAGACTATAAGTACTAAAATTATGAAATTTGGTAGGAAGATGTATTCTATAAACTGCTACATAAAAGTGATGTGAAATAAGGAAAAAATATATTTTAGGGGGGGCACCCCATACATGTAACTGGAGGATGAATTTTGTTTTTTTCAATGCAGGTAGTTGTGAGGGGTGTTTTTAGATAGGTCTTCAAAAATAATATGGAGGTTACTAAAAAAGTTTTTCATTTAAGTCAATCGTTGGTGAGATATTAGTTTCCAAAGTCGTACAAAATGTGTCCCCATCCCTCTAATGTCCAAACCATGATAATTAAAATTCTGAAAAAAATTGAGGTTGTGTACATTAATAAGTATTTTCAACGATTTTTGGTTTGAACAAGATGGGATTAAGGGTTTTTGAGTTATCACTGAAAAACTGTTTTGCCCAAACAAAAGGACGTAAGTGTCGCGACTTCCTAATGAATATACGACCTTTTTTGATTCGTGTTATTAAATAGTGCTTTTAAAAGTGGACTGCTAGATGTCGGTACGGAACCCTTCGTTGTGCGTGATCCGACACGCACTTGACCGGTTTTTTTTTATTTTTCAAAATATTTAATTTAAGGCACGTAAGTTTATATGTAGAAAGAGACAGATATGTCCAAAATGGTCACTTTCGATTCCAGCATTTTGGGATACCTGGATCCCACCTTTTTTGTGGGGATTACATTTAATCACGATTTGACGAAGCCTGTTGCGGATTTCATGAATTTCATCTCTGGTGTCTCTGTGTTGTGATGAACCAGTATGCGTAGTTGGTTCTTGCTTAGCAATAAGGCATGCGATGACGCCTTTTTGCTGAAGGCCTTGATTAGTGGCTTGGAATGGTTCAGACCTGGGATCACTCTCCAGGCCTGAATGGTTTTATAGAAACAGTAGGTCTTCAGGGTGAGCTTGGTCAGAGTTTTGGGGATGCTGCAGAACGGTCTGGTCTGCAAAGCGCCCCCTTCGCCCCCGCTTGTGCACGCACGTCGGCTTTTTCGTTTCCTTCGATACCTGCATGCCCCGGTACCCAACGTAAAATAACCTTGTTTTACGCACCAAGGTTATTTAATGTTTCCCGGCAGTTCTCGACCAGTCTGGACGTTATAACATCTGAGGGCCAAGAGCGCCGCCTAGCTATCCGAATGGATATAAATAGTATTGTTGAGGTACCTAGTTGTCACGCATTCTAAGATGGCGTATACTTCTGCTTGAAATATTGAGGAGTACTTTCCCAGATTCAGACATGGCCCGTCTGGGCGATTCTCCGTATGCTCCGCAATCCGCATCCTACCTCAGATCCATATTTGGAGCCGTCAGGGTATCACTTTAGGCTACCAGGTTTCCAAACTATTACACTGTACCGTTTGCCTCACTATGGACTTGTACAGCCACAGGGCAGTTTTGGGTTTTAGTCCTCATCTATTGCCCGTTAAACGACAGCAGATACCAAGAGCTACTTCAGCCTTCTGGAGAACTCCGGTTACATGCGGATTCCAGGTCAGTTTCTGGTCGAGTGTAACGCTCAGATATTTGACCTCGGATGACAGTGGGATTGTTTTGCCGTCCATCTCATCTCGTTCCCTCTTGTTGGTGATGGCACTACTACGGATAGTTCGTTTTCCCTGCACCAATTGTTTATTTTGTTTAAAGCATTCTGCATAAGGTACGATATGGTACTTTGGCAGTTTCCCCACACAGTGACCACAAGGTCTTCAGCGTACCGTATGCGAAGTTCCGCCGTCTTATGCAGTAGACCATCCACTGCAAGAGTCCACAGTAGAGGGGAAAGCACACCTCTTTGTGGACAACCTCTTACAGTAGTGACCTCACGAGTAGTATTAAGCAGTTCTAGCTTGGCCATTCTATTTGAGAGCATGTTTTTCACCCAACGCACTGTGGGGGTCTTGTGGTGGCCCTTTGACCGAAGTCCCGCCAACAGTGTCCTGATGAGCGTATTATCAAAAGCATCCTTTATATCTAGGAAGGCTGACAGGGCTATCTCCTTGTCTTCTAACGCTTGTGGCGATTACACCGACGATTTAATTTAGAATTTACAAACCGATTTCTAGTTAGGTTTTTTATATTTTTAGGCTGTTTTTTAACCTTTTTATATGATTTTAATGAGAATTATTTTACATGTTGATTTTTAATTGATTTTAATATTTTATCTACACCCATATAGTAAATCGTATAGTCATATAGTAAATAAGTGCGGCGGTTGCGCGCGACTCCTATAAGAACACCAAATATAATACTCTTACGAAATCACGTACAACCTTAACGACACGTGCGGGCCGGCCTGGCGAGGCAAACATGGCGCACGCCGGCGAGACGTGCCCACACGAAACACATGAAATAGGATTTAATATATGGATGTAGATAAAGTAGTGTATGCAACTGTATATACATAATTAGGAATTAAAACACTCGTGTGACCTTATTAAGAAACTCGCCTTCGGCTCGTTTCATAAAACACACTCCTGTTTTAATGCCCTTCATTATGTAACAGTGGCATAAACTACTATGATTTAATATGCTGTATTCATGATTAGTCACTCTGGGAACCAAAAGCTTAATTACATTTTGCTTAAAACCCTTTTCAGTTGTTTCTTCTTTCAGAAATCTTTGCAAATATAATCTGCAATAGACACCATATATATTGCATCTAAATAAAGTGATCAAAATACCTAGATCTACGTCATTCGATGCTTTTCTATAGTAAAGAAAAACTCGGTTATTAACCGAGATTCGATTCGAGTTCGAGTTTAACCGAAAAAAAACCGATATTCGATTTTCGGTCATAGTTGCAATCCCTAATCGCAATCACGATTACTAGGAGCGGTCAACTAGCTGGTCTTAGAATCTTAGAATCTGTCGCGAGTTCAACAAATTTTCCCCAGTACAAAAGTGCTCAGCGCCGCTAAAGAAGTTTTCACTTCAAAAATTGTAAGCAATACTACCTATTTCCCATTTTTATTTCTTTAGATTCGTTGAGTGTGCTCAGGAACTCCATGAGCTCATACCGCCTTCCCCCTTCTTCCATCAGATAGATATCCAGACGACGTACGACTGGCTACTTTCATTACCTGGTCAAAATCATCTTTTCTTTATAATGTTTACTGGTTTGGTATTCGAATGGCGTATGTAGGTACTTCCGAGTTCAAATAACCTGAACCTTTTTAAGGTACGAGTGAATCTTCTGGGTGAGCTCGCATAACCGTCGGCCTCATTTTCAATTTAAAAAAATTAGGCGTTTATTTAAGAAAATTTAATTTAGCTGTTTGCTCTAAGGAAGAACCCAAATTTGGTGTATTTTGAAAATTAATTTTATTTTTTAGGAAATATTATATTATTAATATCTATTCATTTAATGTGACTCGTTTACTTTCTTTGTCTATTCTAACAGAATCGTGCTCTATCAAGGTCATAGGGGCCCCATTACCCTAATGTGCCCAGGGCCTCAAATTGGTTAAAGACGGCCCTGTGCGTTTCCGTTACTTTCACCCAGTGCCTTGAACGCACAAACGCGTTCATAATATTTAGTGACTTTCACCCTGTGCCTTAGTGCCTTAGACTTAGAATAGTCGGTTGAACTCACATGTGCCTTTGGGGCACACAGCAAAGTGCGGCACCTGCCGAATGTCCAGGAAAAGAGGGTGGCAGTGAATGCGTTAAGAATTTTTGACGTACTGAAAGCCGATGTCTAAATGCTAACTTAGCTGTCAATAAGACGATTTAAATAAGAATAAGAATAAGATTTAAAGAAAATAAGACCACTTGAAAGGTCGGAGTGAAGGTGTACTTTGATCATGAATAAAATCATTTATGAACTGTTTTAATTTGTTTTTATTGGTTTAGACAGTACAACAATTCGACAGTGCTTGGCGTGGTGGGCACGACGACACACTACCGCTTTGGCGGTCAAAGGGTTAATAAGTTCGTCAAGCAGTACGGTAGACTCGATCGAAACCTAACCTGAATAGCAAAATTATACTATAAAATTAAAAAATATTAAATAAAAAATACCCTAAAATTTTGTCGGATAATACCTACATAGTTACAAGTGATCGAATTCCGTAGTACCTAAGTCGGCATTTTGATTCACAAACTAAATTTACACAATATCGTAGGCGATATTGCAGTTCCGCAGGGTTCCGTGATTGGAAATAATCTTTTTTCAATATTAATCAACGATTTCACAACCGCTACCGACGACGCGGAGATAGTGATCTTCGCCGATGACGGTTGTGTCATCGTGGCAGCCGAGAATCACCTTCTACTCAAAACCAAAATTACCAAAGTAATGGGACAAGTAGCAACGTGGTTTTCGGTCAACGGAATGATATTAAAAAAAAATGAATAAAAAATGAATAAAATGAACTTTATTCTGTAAGTAGGCCGCAATGGCACTTTTACAAGTCAAACCCTACTAGCGTTATTCAAACCCTACTAGTATTAAATGTCGATAAAACGAACATAGTTCATTTTTGCTTACGTGGCTAAGGAGCATGACCTACATGTCACTTGCAACGGATAAATAGTGCCGCAGGTCGACCAAGTGAAGTACATAGGCCTCATAATTGATTCTGGTCTAACATGGAGTCCACACATAGATCAACTGTGTGACCGACTGTCATCCGCTTGCTTCGCCCTAAGTAGACTTCGTCCCAGCCTCAATCTTAATAACATTATGACTGCGTATTACGGCTATTTTCAGTCCATACTTACATACGGGATCGACCTATGGGGCGACACTGCGGACCGACTAAGGCCATTCAGGATCCAAAAACGAGCGATTCGCTGCATATCTGGGGTCCCATGGGACCACCCTGCTCAGGAATTGTTTAAAAAAACTGGTATTCTAACCCTACCGTGTCTATACATCTTCGAAGTAGCAAAATACGTAAGGCGCAATTTAAAACTGTTTCCTACTCGCAGTAATGCAAACTTAAGAAGTTACGGTGAACTGTATCCACCAAAAACACGACTTGCCAAATCAAAGAAGTGTATGCACACGGTAGGACCTAAGGTATACAACAAAATACCGCTAGAAATAAGACAGGCTACTAGTGACGGAACTTTCAGTAAAAAACTCAAAATGAAATTGGCATCCAACGCCTACTACACACTTAATGCCTTTTTCGAGAGCTAAACTAGGTTTCACCTTTAAATTGAATAATATTATCGGTTCGCTTGCCCAGCCTTGTTCTTGAACTGTTTCTGAACTATATGACATTAAATGTATATAAATATAAGTTAATTTAATTAAGGGGAGGTACCCTAAAAAATTTTTTCTTAAATATTTTATTCTACCGTTTTCTCCGCGTCATCGATAGGTATGTATACTCATGCCAAATTACAGCTTTCTAGTACTAACGGTTACTGAGAAAAACGGGGGTCGGACGGACGGACGGACGGACGGACGTACATGGCGAAACTATAAGGGTTCCTTGTTTACTACGGAACCCTACCTTGCGCGTGGCCCGACACGCACTTGGCCGGTTTTTTATTATTTGTTGGTATCCCGAAATCGAATTATAAACCGACTGAATGATGGGACATCAATTCTAAGCTGGCTTCTATGGTAGATTTATACTACGCGATTTGACCGGTTTATATGTGAAATGTTTGGAGGTTATTTTTGAATTAATTTACATATTTTTCCTATTTCATCAAGTGTCTCATGATATAACTAATGATTTAGCTCAGTAACTTGGTTCCGGTGAGATTTTAGAAATAAACACGGGTCCAAAATGCAAAGAAAATGTACTTACGCAAATTACGCATGGAATGTAACATCCGCCTTTTTTCGGTCGAGTTTGATTTTACAGCCCAACACTGAACACCCCACCATGTTTGCACTGAACACCCAAACACTACGGATCTGATAATTGGTAAATTATTATTCATTTAAACCAAACTTATCATTAATTCTCCATTTATAAAATGCACTACCAAATATTGCCTTGTTTTGCAATAATTGTAATCTTCTTGACACTTCATGAAAGATTGCCTTTACCCGAATCGGTGATAAGGACAAAACATCGCACTATTTTCTACTTCCTCTCATCTCATAGGAATCGCAATAAGGCTATCTTTCTTTTACAAAGCGTGGCAGGCCCTTGGTATTTTATCCATCACTCTTGGCCACTAGGTATTTTGAAGGGAACTGTCACCGTATTTAGGGACAATAAGAACTACTTTCCATGAGAATTTATTTGAAATATGATCTTTACGGAAATCGGTCAGTCTGGCTATCCGATATTGGACTTTGGAAACGCTTTTTTAGGGACAATAAGAGCTACTTTCCATGAGAATTTATTTGAAATATGATCTTTATGGAAAATCTTAGGATTGTCTTAAAACAGTTAGAACCTTGGCTTTCTAAGAAGACCAGCTGGGGACCCCTCGTTTCATAGCAATCACGATACTAGGAGGGGTCAACTAACCTGGTCTTGGAATTTATCGCGAGTTTATACATTTTTCCCCAGTACAAAAGTGCTCAGCGCCGCTAAAGAAGTTTTCACTTCAAAAACTGAATGAATTTTCACTTTGAATGGAACTACCTTGCTACCAGATCTATGCTATCTATGCTGCGTAGATGCCTTTTGCGTTAAATTTCCATCGGTGATATACTATGTGAAACAATGAATATGATTGGTGGATATCAAATCAACGCATCCATAGCAACGTAGCATTGCATAGCTCTGATCGAAAGGCACCCTTAGTGGATGCTTTCCTTGGTAACAATATATAGGTAGCAGTGGCGGCGCGTCAAAAATATTCTATAGGAAGCCGGAAATAATTTGCCTATCTTATTCTTCATGAGCCGTAGTAAAAGAACTGGACTGGCTGAAAATAAGGCAAGCCGGTGGGAATCGAGTTGTATGGACGCTCCGCCACTGATAGGTAGCTAACTATATAAGAATTATAACTCATAACTCATAAACTTTATTTGATAAGCACATGGAATTAACATAAATAGAAAGTGACTGGCAGACCCCAAACTAGGCGGAGCCTGTATCTTGGGGTTATACATATACGAACATAATTAAAGGCCCTCCTGAGAACATCAGCAATTGTTCAGAATACAGTTTAAACAATAGGGTAGTTACAAAACAACAAATTATGCCGAATTACGAAAATCCTATTCAAATAACTCAAAAAATAAAAAATGCCCACTCTTAAAACTTTGAGGATAACTATGTAATTCAATTCTCTACTGTTACTTTACTTTGATGTGCTTCAAAACCGTTTGTGTCTCCAGGCACTTTACCTGTAGAAATTTACGCCTACGCTACGCATATTCGAGTATTCTTTAATGGGTAGCATTTAACGAACCACCAAATTAGTTGCCGAATGATGCTCTAAAAAATGGGAATAAATAAAATGATCACCTAAATAACTTTTGATATCATCAAATTTTCGAACCCTAAAATAAGGTTGAACACTCAAAAAAAATTATCGATCAGCAATTCCGAGTCACCAAAAAACTTCTACCTATTTTTGCAGCACTTGCACCTATTTTACTTATTGCGTTCCTATAAATTTATAATCGCATCAAAAAAATTGTCAAGTACCACCAAAAACACTAAACTACCACCTAATCTCATGCACCTTTTTTCATTAGAATTACATCCGAATATTATACACATCGCATGCTACATTTTAGTAAACAGTTACAAATTAATTGTTTTTAGCACTATAAATATTTCAGTCATTTCCAAAATGTTATAAATTAGAAAGTAAAATTCTAAATTAATTTAAAAAGCAACGCGCAATGTGGCTGTGTGAAATAATAACACGTATACTGCTATCTCACTCAATCAAATACAAAGAATTGTCTGAAGCATAAAACCTATTGATATGTCGTTAGAGTGAAAGGTACCTATTGCTGTTTCATTCTAACTACCTATTGCTGATGGTTTACAAACTACAAGAAGTTTTTTTTTTTTAATGCGTTGACGTGAGCGCGTTTGATTGAAACCTTTTATTTGAAAATGAGTTTTGTTGATTTATTAAATTGTTAGTTTGTTATGAAAATGGATAAAGGTCCTCAAATGAGTTTACTTTATTAATATAGATAGACTTTCATGGAAAAATTAAAGGAAATTAATAGGTAGAAATAGGTATAGGTAGGTTTAGGTTATGTTAGTTTTGCATCGGCCCGAAGGGCCAAAACAACTCAAAATAGGAGCTCCGCGCCAGCGGAGATCCGTCAATACTGTTCCAATGTCCACTAGTTTGAAATAAAAATAGCTATTTTTATTTCAAACTTCAACCACAGAATAAGTAATAGTACAAGTACAGAAGTTTCTCTGCTAACAAATTCCCCGTTTAGGTATGCCAAACGTGCCTAAACGTGGCCATCTCTTTCTATCGCACGCAACGCGCTCTTTCGAGGCCCCGCCCTCAGCGCTAGGGTTACCACCAGCGAGAACCTATTTTAATATATGTACTTTATTATTATTAGTAGTGTTGTTTACAATACAATTACGAATAGTACTTTTAAGGTTCCGTAGACAAAATGGTGAAAACGGATATCGTCCGTCCGTCCGTCTTTTAGTCTGTATGTGACAGCCGATGTACTCGGAGACTATAAGCACTACAAATACAATTAAAATATTTAGCAGGAAGGTGTGTTCTGCTCGTATGAACCGCTACGTAAGTGATGTGAAATGACGAAAAAATATTAAAGTAGGGGGAGGGGGCACTCCATACATGTAACCAGGGGATACAAAGTTTTATATAATTTTTAAAGGCATCACTTTAAAAAATAAAAGAGGTTTCTTAGAACCAACGTTTTCATTTTCGTTTTCTTTTATGTCAACCGTTGGTGAATACCAAACTCAATGACCGTTCTTACGTCTACGTTCTTATTATTATTGGTGCAACCTGCTGCAATACACTAATGCTGTGGTTTTGACATTATTATTTAACACGAAACTACACGAAAATAATTATTTTTTATGATCGTACAAGCGCGTGCGCGTGCGATCCTTAACGCTGCTCCGCAGCCATTGAATAGTCACACAATGTGTGAGCCGGCGGCCGCATGTACTTTGCGCGGCGCGATGACGTCACGGTAGTAAGCCCCTCCTGCTTCAACTTCTTAAAATCATTTAGCGCTGTCTTGCTCGCACGCGGTGCGACGTGCGAGCGAGACGGACCGTATGGAAAACCGCATCAGTGTGCTAGCAATGAGGTTAGACTAGATTGGAACTGCTTTGCTCGTCGGACATTAAAAAACAATTGCCGCGTGAAATTTGGTGATCATGTAGTATTTTTGGGTATCGAAAGAATTATTTGGGTGTAAATAATTTTAATAGGATTACGAGCCCTGTAATATTTGGATGTAAATTATATGAAATTTGGTGTTTGAAATTAGGTGATCATTAAGTATTTTTGGGTAGTGACTAATTTATTTGGTAACAATTTAATTTAATAGGTTATCGACATGTTACTTCTTTGAGTTGCACTTTATATTTAAAGGGAGTTGAAAATTTGGTGCGAATCTAGTATTTTTGGTAATCAATGTAATTTTTTAGAGCATCATTCGGCAACTAATTTGGTGGTTCGTTAAATGCTACCCCTAAAAAATTACATTGATTACCAAAAATACTAGATTCGCACCAAATTTTCAACTCCTTTTAAATATAAAGTGCAACTCAAAGAAGTAACACGTCGATAACCTATTAAATTAAGGGTAGCATTTAACGAACCACCAAATTAGATGTCGAATGATGCTCTAAAAAATTACATTGATTACCAAAAATACTAGATTCGCACCAAATTTTCAACTCCTTTTAAATATAAAGTGCAACTCAAAGAAGTAACATGTCGATAACCTATTAAATTAAATTGTTACCAAATAAATTAGTCACTACCCAAAAATACTTAATGATCACCTAATTTCAAACACCAAATTTCATATAATTTACATCCAAATATTACAGGGCTCGTAATCCTATTAAAATTATTTACACCCAAATAATTCTTTCGATACCCAGAAATACTACATGATCACCAAATTTCACGCGGCAATTGTTTTTTAACGCCCGACGCGAAAAGCAGTTCCAATCTAGTCTAACCTCATTGCTAGCACACTGATGCGGTTTTCCATACGGTCCGTCTCGCTCGCACGTCGCACCGCGTGCGAGCAAGACAGCGCTAAATGATTTTATTTTATAGAAGCTTCAAAATTTCTGTAACTTTAATGAGACACGTACATACTTAACATAATTTAATTTAATATATTTTCAACAGTGCTTTCCTTACTGGTCGCATACAGCTATTTGTTCTCAAATGTTTTTGCCTCTACTCTATTCGCTGATAATCGTCAATTTGCCTAGGTAGTAATATTTTTCTATGACATCTATTTTTATTTCAAACTAGTTAACATTGGAACAGTATTGACGGATCTCCGCTGGCGCGGAGCTCCTATTTTGAGTTCTTTTGGCCCTTCGGGCCGATGCAAAACTAACATAACCTAAACCTACCTATACCTATACCTATTTCTACCTATTAACTTCCTTTAATTTTTCCATGAAAGTCTATCTAAATGAATAAAGTAAACTCATTTGAGGACCTTTATCCATTTTCATAACAAACTAACAATTTAATAAATCAACATAACTCATATTCAAATAAAAGATTTCAATCAAACGCGCTCACGTCAACCCATTAAAAAATTAATAATAAAACTTCTTGCAGTTTGTAAACCATCAGCAATAGGTAGTTAGAATGAAACAGCAATAGGTACCTTTCACTCTAACGACATATCAATAGGTTTTATGCTCCAGACAATTCTTTGTATTTGATTGAGTGAGATAGCAGTATACGTGTTATTATTTCACACAGCCACATTGCGCGTTGCTTTTTAAATTAATTTAGAATTTTACTTTCTAATTTATAACATTTTGGAAATGACTAAAATATTTATAGTGCTAAAAACAATTAATTTGTAACTGTTTACTAAAATGTAGCATGCGATGTGTATAATATTTGGATGTAATTCTAATGAAAAAAGGTGCATGAGATTAGGTGGTAGTTTAGTGTTTTTGGTGGTACTTGACAATTTTTTTGATGCGATTATAAATTTATAGGAACGCAATAAGTAAAATAGGTGCAAGTGCTGCAAAAATAGGTAGAATTTTTTTGGTGACTCGGAATTGCTGATCGATAAAATTTTTTGAGTGTTCAACCTTATTTTAGGGTTCGAAAATTTGATGATATCAAAAGTTATTTAGGTGATCTTTTTATTTGTTCCCTTAAATTAAATTGTTACCAAATAAATTAGTCACTACCCAAAAATACTTAATGATCACCTAATTTCAAACACCAAATTTCATATAATTTACATCCAAATATTACAGGGCTCGTAATCATATTAAACTTATTTACACCCAAATAATTCTTTCGATACCCAGAAATACTACATGATCACCAAATTTCACGCGGCAATTGTTTTTTAACGCCCGACGCGCAAAGCAGTTCCAATCTAGTCTAACCTCATTGCTAGCACACTGATGCGGTTTTCCATACGGTCCGTCTCGCTCGCACGTCGCACCGCGTGCGAGCAAGACAGCGCTAAATGATTTTATTTTATAGAAGCTTCAAAATTTCTGTAACTTTAATGAGACACGACGTAGGTACATAACATAATTTAATTTAATATATTTTCAACAGTGCTTTCCTTACTGGTCGCATACAGCTATTCGTTCTCAGATGTTTTTGCCTCTACTCTATTCGCTAATAATCGTCAATTTGCCTAGGTAGTAGTATTTTTCTATGACATCTATTTTTATTTCAAACTAGTGGACATTGGAACAGTATTGACGGATCTCCGCTGGCGCGGAGCTCCTATTTTGAGTTGTTTTGGCCCTTCGGGCCGATGCAAAACTAACATAACCTAAACCTACCTATACCTATTTCTACCTATTAACTTCCTTTAATTTTTCCATGAAAGTCTATCTAAATTAATAAAGTAAACTCATTTGAGGACCTTTATCCATTTTCATAACAAACTAACAATTTAATAAATCAACAAAACTCATTTTTAAATAAAAATTTCCAATCAAACGCGCAAACGCGTCAACGCATTAAGAAATTAATAATTAAACTTCTTGCAGTATGTAGACCATCAGCAATAGGTAGTTAGAATGAAACAGCAATAGGTACCTTTCACTCTAACGACATATCAATAGGTTTTATGCTTCAGACAATTCTTTGTTTTTGATTGAGTGAGATAGCAGTATACGTGTTATTATTTCACACAGCCACATTGCGCGTTGCTTTTTAAATTAATTTAGAATTTTACTTTCTAATTTATAACATTTTGGAATTGACTAAAATATTTAAAGTGCTAAAAACAATTAATTTGTAACTGTTTACTAAAATGTAGCATGCGATGTGTATAATATTTGGATGTAATTCTAATGGAAAAAGGTGCATGAGATTAGGTGGTAGTTTAGTGTTTTTGGTGGTACTTGACAATTTTTTGTTGCGATTATAAATTTATAGGAACGCAATAAGTAAAATAGGTGCAAGTGCTGCAAAAATAGGTAGAATTTTTTTGGTGACTCGGAATTGCTGATCGATAAATTTTTTTGAGTGTTCAACCTAATTTTAGGGTTCGAAAATTTGATGATATCAAAAGTTAATTAGGTGATCATTTTATTTGTTCCCTTCTTTAATTAGTATATTAAGCGAGTTCAGCACCGTGTTCGCGCGTGTAATATGGAAATTATATAATTACCACCCTCTTTATCAGTTTATTCTAATGTACAGTACGAAACGGAATTAGGTACCATTTTGTACATTAATGTGACAAGAGCGAAAAAGGAACGTATTTCGGATTTCTTTTAGATAAGTGGCAGTTGGGAGTATACAGTCTATTTATCCTTACGTGTCCTACCATGTAAATAAATCTTCTTGAAGACATTAATCATTACCACCCTTTTCTCTAGGATTACATGATAATCATCACTTAAAATGTTGATAATTATCTATGATGAATGAAAAACTTCAAGAAGCTCACAAAGTGTTTCATTCATAGAAAAATGTGTGATAATGATTAACCATCCTCCTAGCGTTATCCCAGTACAGTTGCATCCTGAAGGATGCCTGGGGTCCGCTACCTAATCCCAAGATTTGGCGTAGGCACTAGTTTTTACGGAAGCGACTGCCATCTGACCTTCCAACCCCGAGGAGAAACTAGACCTTATTGGGATTAGGCTTTGTCAAGTGAGTGGGCAACTTGACTGTTAGAAGTTCTCAAGCCGCCCGAAGGCCTCCAACTTGGCTTAACGACTGCTGCCATAGACAGCAACCGGGATCAACGGCTTAACGTGCCTTCCAAAGCACGGGAGCGCTCAGTTAGCAACCACTCAAAGCGGTCACCCATCCAAGTCCTGACCGCTGCCCACGTTGCTTAACCTTAGATACCGCAAGCGGTACGCAGGCGCCGCTGGGCTACGAGCGCTCCTGTGATAATGATTAACGTCTTCAAAAATAGTTTGTTTACATGATAGAGCACGTAAGTTTGAATAGACTGTATGTGAATTTCTTAATCTATATATATACATATAATAAAGCAGAAGAGGGTCAAAAATCTGTACATTGAAGATATAAGAAAAAAAATCGATGGAGGGGTCTAAGAATCGATAACAGAACACGTTTCAACTGTTTTTAGAATTCGTGTCTGTTTGTCTGTTTGTCTGTTTGTCTGTTTGTCTGTCTGTTTATATGTCTAACTATCACGCGAAAACTAGCGAATGGATTTTAATACAGCCTTCACTAATATGTTTATTGGATCTTCGGCCAGGTTATAGGCTATAAAAATCATATAGGTTAGGGATGAAAGGGGGTGAAAAGAGGGGTTAAACTTTGTATGAGAAGTCTTTCAGTTCATGATTTACAGGCTTGAAAATTGGTAAGTATATACATGGACGCAAAGTAAATAGAACCCCATTCAAACATTTTATAATAAACAGATAGTATTTGAAAAAATGGGGGGTGAAATAACAATACCTCTGCCTCTCAGGGCTAAAGACAAAAATACAAAAGTCCTTCAAACCATATTAACTGTTTGAAATGAGAGATCTAATTATGTTGGTCAGTCAGTCTCTATCAATATTCACAAACCTTACTACGAAACCTCGGTTTTTTTTTGTTTTCGATGGAGGGTACCTACGCAGAGCGGCGGGATCTCGGTTGCATGGTAGCACTTGCGACATGTACCTATATATTAGGTATGCGCATTTTTGTATAAAATATTGTTTTTTGAGGTGCTCATTACAAGAATGATATCCATTTTCAAATCGAAGATGGCGGACATTTACTTATTTACTTTTCTTAATAATCGATATGGGTGTCATTGAGGTTCTTCGAGGTGCCGATTAGTTGCGTTTTCCGTCAGCAAAATGTATAAAATACGTTCAGCGCGTAACAGACATAAATTTAGGGTATATTGGTAACCGTTAGTAAAATATAACTACGTAACAATAAACATCAAGTATGACCAAATTCGAAAGTTATAGGCGGATAGGAAGCAAAAAAAAACAATTCTCAGAAAATCACATAACTCTTAGAAGCAACCAGGGTGGGTGCGCTATCAACCAAGGCCTCTACTCCATCTTCGAAAGTGAAAGAACAGACCAAAGTAGGTATTCAGTTATACCTATGTTTTACAATAAAGCACTTTGAACTTTGAAAGGTATTCCACTAATTTATGAACAAAAAAATATCTATTCAACCACCTCTTTACAAAGCCATTTGATAGGTCAACAATTTCTTTTTGTTCAATCATCTACATTGCTTGATGCGTATGAAGTATTTTCCGTACCTGCATCATAATGTTCGAATCATTTCGCACTCGCTTTTTTATCTACATTACTTGACGCGTAGGAATTATTTTCCGCACCTGCATCATTATGTTCAAAAACGTTAGCGCGCGCTACGCTCGCTTTTTCATCTACATTACTTAATGCGTTTGAAGTCTTTTCCGCACCTGCATCATAATGTTTATAAAAATTTCGCGTTCGCTACGCTCGCGTTTTCATCTGCATGACTTGATGCGTATGAATTATTTTCCGCACCGGCATCATATTGTTCGAAATTTCGCGCTCGCTACGCTCGCGTTTTCATACACATTACTTGATGAGTATGAAGTATTTCCCGCACCTGCATCATAATTTTCGAAAAATTTCGCGCTCGCGTTTTCTTCTACATTACTTGATGAGCATTTTCCGCACCTACATCGAATGTAATGTTTGAAAGAATTCGCGCTCGCTGCGCTCGCGTTTTCATCTTCATTACTTGATGCGTATGAAGTATTTTCCACACCCGTTTCAGAATATCCGAAAAATTTCGCGCTCGCTCCGCTCGCGCGCGTTTTCATCTACTTCCTTCTTAGTATATATTTTGTCCTCTGTCATGTGTTTCATGTGGGCGCATTGAGCCGGCGTGCGCAATGTTTGGCGAGACAGCCCGGCGAAATACGGTGTAGAAGTTGATATGGATATTCACGCGAATGAAGTCGCGGGAAAAAGCTTAGATAAATAAATTTAAATCATAAAAAATCCTCTCCCTGTGATCCTGATCTGTGTCCTTTAATTGAGGTGTGCAATAAAGAGTAGGTATTTGTTGTTGTTTAAAACTGGACTACCCGTGCGAAACCGGGGCGGGTTATACATGCGAAAGTAACTCTGTCTGCCTGTTTCCCATTAAAATGCTCAACCGATTTAGATGAAATTTGCTATGGATATAGTATGAGTCCTAGGGAAGGACATAGGATACTTTTATCCCGGAAATCATCCCTTACCGTGGTTTAAGTTAGAATGGAAGAGAGATAACTAGGTAAGCGCAAGAAATAGAAGATTTTTTTTTTATTAATAATGGGATTGCTCTTGGCCAGCATCTAGCCAGGGAAATAACATTCTAACGTGATGACCGAGTTCTACGCAGACGAAGTCGCGGGCAAAAGCTAGTAATAATATAAGTATGTTAGTTATTGATTTAGAATATCAACTTCAATTTACAAGGAATATTCCCACTATACAATAATACACTGCAGCGGAGAGGCGCGCGACGGACCAATATTATTCTCTGTGTAACCAAGTAGTTATGGATGTTAATGATGGCCATACAGAAATGTAGATTCTAATGTTTTGCTATTCCCAAGTAGTCGAGGAGGAGCATCATCATACTTCTTCTTTTTATTTGTACGGGGGGAAAACCCTTTATGGATACCTCCGCACCGCGGGGGCAATGCGCAGGTTATGTCTGACTTGCACCGACTAAAACCCCCCTATTGTCCTCCTCAACCCATTTCGGACGGTTCTGGGCTCTCCCATGGAACTCGCCAGTGCCGCCCTAGAGTCCACCTATATGGGTCCCGCCATGTTTTTATGGACGATCGCAGCCCCCAACCACGACCGTCTTCGGCCCCGAGGACCCTCTTTTAGTCGCCGTCTACGACAGGCAGAGGATACCGTAGCCGTATTCTTATGCCCGGGCTACAGGGCGCAGCATCATCATCCGTATAATGGCGTCTTCCTCAGGTCCTATGGTCCAATGTCGCAGCTAATCTCAAGATTTGGCATATTCACGAGTTTTACGAAACCAACACAGAGGAAAACTAAACCTTTTAGGCTTCAATAAAGGGAACATATTGTTGTATTAAATTAATATAGCTGTAGCTTCACATTGATTGTAATATATGTTACAAAATAAAGTGTTATAAAAGGTACATTTGTAGCGGGATCCAAAAACAATTTGGGCGTTACCCTGTCCTAAAGCGAGACATATGACAAAAGTTCCCAAGTTGCGTGACTCAAACTTCGTCGTGTGACGCAAGTTGTCGGGACACTTAGGCGACTTCCTGATTTGTCGGTGCGGAGGCGGTACGATATGAGAAAACTGTCAAATGTCAGTGTCAGCTCTCAGTCGACGCGATACCATTTTTTACTACGCCCCTACATTTAAATTAGTGCTTCCTGACTGGCGCGGGATGCGCGGTAGCGGGACGATGCGTAGGCGGTACTGCTTCGCTTCTGCGCATGATATTACTACTGCGCAAACGTAATACTGACAGTATTATGTTAAGTGAGAATCTTTGCGACGTCAGTAAGTTTACGTCAAAGAAGAAAATGTCACATATCGATCCCGCCCCGCCAAGTCAGGAAGTCGCCTTACGTGAAAAATATAGAGAATATTTTACTTATGCTGGGCTCCGCCTACTTTGTCTGCTTAATAACTACAAATTGTCACCCCTTAAAGAAATTAGTGCTTTAAAATCCGATACTAGGCTCCAACTTACCCTTACTTTCAGGTGCATTTAAACCTCAAACTGACGAAAAAAAAACCGGCCAAATGCGAGTCGGACTGGCGCACGAAGGGTTCCGTACCATTATCTATAAAAACAGCAAAAAAATCATGTTTGTTCTATTGGAGCCCCCTTAAATATTTATTTGATTCTGTTTTTCAGTATTTGTTGTTGTAGCGGCAACCGAAGTACATCATCTGTGAAAATTTCAGCTGTCTAACTATTACGGTTCATGAGATACAGCCTGGTAACAGACGGACAGACGGACGGACAGCGAAGTCTTAGTAATAGGGTCCCGTTTTACCATTTGGGTACGGAACCCTAAAAACATGAGATTAGCGTACACACATTTAAATACAAGTAACAGAGAAAATTATATAGGTAACTAAAAGGTATCTTTATAGGTAGGTCTTTGTAATAGTTTTTAATTGGCTTATTACATTAGGGCAATCAAATCATTAGCCACTTACGTAGGTTGTTCAGTTAAGTACTCATTTACATAATAAGTGAGCCGCGAGCCATTTTAAACAAACTTCTGTACTTAGCTACTAAAACTATGTTATTCTTTCTTTCTTATTTCTTGTAAATATTTTAGACCAGATATTACAGTTACCTATTAGTCTGTACTTAGCTACTAAAACTATGTTATTCTTTCTTTCTTATTTCTTGTAAATATTTTAGACCAGATATTACAGTTACCTATTAGTCTGTATCCTTGTAGTAATCAGGGCTCGGAACCGGCTTTTACTATATTTTTGCAATATTTATAAAGATTTAGCGGCGCGCCTGATCGAAGCCACAGGTGACCAGAGGGCTGGCCAATACTTTGCACAACGCGTTAGCTGCTATTCAGCGTGGCAATGCGGCCAGCCTTCCCCTTCCCCTTTTTTTAGTTGTTCGATTTATGAATAAATGAGTATACTAGTACTCAAGCCGCCTGAAATTACGAAACCTGATTCCGAGCCTCAACTCATTATGAAGTAATTGCTCAAGAGTTTGCTGTTATTCCTAAATATGGCAAAATATTTATGTAAATCACCGAACTCGACCTCCCAAAACAGAGCAATTATTAAATCCCAATCGTTAAGCCGAGATTTCATCTAGAAGCCCCCATTGTTAGTTTTCAATGGGTTCTCGTTAAGGCGCCTCAAATGGCCTGCTGGGCCCTATCGCTTTTGTTGGCAAACGAGCCCTTGATCGACTCACGACAATAGGCTAATTTCAATGGTAGTTCAGATTTCAGCAGGTAAGTACTTGGATTAGTGGAGTTTGGTAAAAATCGTAATCTTGAGTTTGTATTACCTCTTTTGTGTTGTAGTTTAACGAAGAAATTTAGGACACAATGGCGCGCGCCATCATCGTCCCCCTAGCGTTATCCCAGCACAGATGTATCCTGCAGCATGCCCAGGGCTACCTTATCCCAAGATTTGGTGTAAGCACTAGTTTTGCAGATAAAAATAAAGAAAATGTTTCGACACTCAACACTAGACTTGAGGTGAATGGATTGTAGGTTGGTAAGATTGTGGTGTTATTAATAATGACATTGACATACAACTAAATTACTTTCGAGACGTTTTTGCATTTGTAGTTGTGTATGGACAAAATTTAAATATGTGTAAATTCTTTTTTAAGTGTTTGTAAATTTAAATGTAGAAAGAATCCCTGTAAATATAAAAATACTACTTCAAATGCAAAAACGTCTCGAAAGTAATTTACCTGTACGTGTGAAGTAACATGTAGGTATGTACTAAATTAATATCGGTTCACTGTACTCAAGCGACATCTGGTGAGCTAGAATATTTATTTCCCTCAACGATATAGCCCTACTTAGGCGACTTCCTGACTTGGCGGGGCGGGATCGATATGTGACATTTTCTTCTTTGACGTAAACTTACTGACGTCGCAAAGATTCTCACTTGACATAATACTGCCAGTATTACGTTTGCACAGTAGTAATATCATGCGCAGAAGCGGAGCAGTACCGCCTTTGCATCGTCCCGCTACCGCGCATCCCGCGCCAGTCAGGAAGCACTCATTTAAATGTAGGGGCGTAGTAAAAAACGGTATCGCGTCGACTGACAGCTGACACTGACATTTGACACTTTTCTCATATCGTACTGCCTCCGCACCGACAAATCAGGAAGTCGCCTTAGGGCGCTAGCGCTAGACTTGCCACGTGTGAATGAATACAAGTCATAATTTAGACAGAGATGCACTGATGCACAGAGTAGGCACATTTTTTATATACCTACTTAGAAGTGTTATAAAGACCTGTTACATCTTATTTATTTATTTGAATCAGGCAACAAGGCCCATATTGACATATACCTTACAGACTAACGTACTTACATAGCTTATGTTAATAAGCTACTTTTAAATATCCATGAGTTACCAAAGCTTGATCTGAAATGAAGTCTCGCCGAACTCTGCATTAGTGATACACGTTAGATCAGTTTATTCGCCTTCGTTTGCGGTAATCAAGTGTGGTTAGTAATTACCCTGTAGTTAGCATAACTAACGTGCCAATCACCGAGCCCCTGAGGCATGTTACAATAGGCGGGTTAGGCAGCTGAATACCCAATACCTTAGCTGTGAGGCAAGAGCATACCTTGTGTGTTTGTCTGATTATAAATCATCTACGTATGTTGAATGAATATTGCACTATTTTATTATTATCCCATCGTCTACCAGTCCCTGGGATCCCAGGGCAGATAACAAAAGCATGGCATTGTTTATTTTTTCGCCGGGAGAGGACGGCTTAAACGGGGTGGTGTAAGCTAACTCAGCTGAGCTTAGGTATTTATCGTCTGGCAATTATTCCGTACCGTGAGATCGTCGAGAAGACAGTACGGTTGTCAGTTATTGTTGCACATTTAGCACCACCCAGGGTCACGTGTAGGTGGGTAGTTTATACTCTACGCGGACGTGGTGCAACTTTGCACAACTATTCTCGTCCCGGTAATTATTCAGCAATCATTAGAAATATTTATAATACTAATAGCAATTACTTCAGTCAATAACCAAGTGTGTACTTTCTAATTGTATTATAATCGTGTACATGCGCGACTATTATTGAAAATCAATTTTCAGACAATATTGAATGGCTGTATATAAATTGGCCAGTATATAAATTGGCCAGTATTCCAATCAGAAATATTTTTACACGATTGATCAAAAAAAGGAGTGTAGTGTTTTCAGGTTTTATGTATAAAGTGAACGGGCAACTTGACTGTTAAATGCTGAGGTAAAGAGTCAGTTCGCGACCAGGTACCATGTTGAAACACATCCAAAACTTTGGATAGCTTAAAAACAGTGAATAAACTTCATTGTACGCGTTTAACGCAATAAATACTTGAAATTGCGTTTGAATTATAAAGCAGGTGTTAAATACTTATCTTAAATTCTAAACAAATGCTTGTTTCATATATGAATAATGTCTTAAACACAGCTACCTAAATGCCGAAACCATTTAACTGTCTGATACAGTACAAAGGAAGCTTTTACGTTACTTATAAGCAACAAAGGCGCGTGGAGGGAGGTCGGGCCAGCATGGTGAGAAACCCTAATATATCATTCATCCTTATAGAAAACCACAGCCATTACACTATAACTTGCTCCGTGGGTGTGCGCTACTAATTTGAAAATGTTTCACACTCGAAGTTTAGCTTGAATTTTGTTGATATCGAGTAATGTGTTAAACGTATGGTTACATTTAGGGTATCAGGTATTTAGGTTTAATATTATGACAACTTTTTAAATCTATTTCTTATCCATGGGTCAGTGATACTTGAATCAAATCCCTCACCTAAAAGCAACCGTTAAATATCAAATAACATTTCGTCCATAAGTTTACAGGGACCAATATCTCAGTAAATAAATTATTTTACCTGACATCTCCACATTCACAGACAGATGAAAACTAAAGGACACACAACCGTGGCATGCATTATTTAAACACATTATAGAAACCTCTGCTCGATGTTAACAGAATTAGTCCTGATACGGCACGGGTAGTTACGCGATCGATCGGACATTAACTACAGCATTATTAAGGAGACCAGTCTGTCCCAGAATATTATAATTTTCCAAACACTTAATACGACAAGGTCTTAAGATCCATCAAACAGATTAAACACGTGGAACTATTTTCTGTCACAAGGGTTCCTTTCACGTGCAACCTTTTAAGTGGGGTCGACAGTTTTCCAACTGTCGACTCAAGATCCTGAATAATGAAGTGGGTCGTTTGCGATTACTAAATAATTTTGTTCGAGTTGATAGGTATTAAGCGATCCTTCATTAAATGTATAATAAAATAAGATAAGGTAAGATAAGATAATTTATTCCATAACAATTTTTAATCATGTCGGAAATATGATATTAATATTATGCTCAAATGTCACATATTCAAAATTAACTAAGATAAAAGTGATACAATTAAATTAAATCAAATTAAATTAAATCAAATCAAAGTAAATTACATCAAATCAAGTTAAATTAAATCAAATCAAATTAAATTAAATCAAATCAAATTAAATTAAATCAAATTATATTCAATTAAATGGTCAATAAGTGCCTGTACAGTACGATAACTTTGGGAACTGACATATGATTTTATTCCATTTCATAATCTTCTTAAACACTATTGTAAATAAAGATCATTCATAGAAGATAGGTTTGACAAGTAGAAATTCAAAAATACAAAATCAATACGGCTTTCAGCCAGTCAATGAACCAATTCGTGGGATGAAGAGAGTAGGTAGATACAAATATGTTTTTGCTGCAGTTATATTATTCATTTTCACATCACCTATTCGGATAAGGGCTTTTTCTTCCCTGCTAGGAGGGATCAAAGTGGTACTTTTCTTCCCTGATAGGAGGGATCAAAGTGGCACTTTTCTGTAACATGTTATAAGTTATTGTATGGATTTTGATAAAATAAATGCACAACCATTGTTATTTCAGATGTTTCATTATCCTCAATAGGTGATGTGAAAAGCAGTATGTGTCACATGGAAGCAAATTTTTTTCCACCTTGGGCGTTAATTTCTTGAATCCCTCACTACGCTCAGGATTCTATTTTAGAATCCCTCGCTACGCTCGGGATTCTATTATATAATCCTTCGCTTCGTTCAGGATTCAATTTACGCCCACGCCGTAAATATGTAATTTTGCTCCCTTGTGACACAATCTACTATTTCACACGCACAATATATATTTGCACTTAGTTTTGTAACCAAGTTTAGATCCAACAAGTAAAATAGATTAGTAACTTTAAGATCATAATAATATAAGAAATTTATATAAGTAGGTGAGCGCACTATTCGCCAACAAACTGCCCTCAATTTGGTAAAATTTGTTATATACCTACCACTTAAGGCGCAGGGGTGGGCAAGGCAGTCTCTATACAAACTCTGTGCACGTTTTATTCGTATGTTTTGGCACTAACGAATGTAATATTTTTTTTGGATGTAAATATTAGATATGCGAAGAAAGTGATGTGGAAATGTTCAAATATTTCAAAAAAATTAAAAATTAAAAAAAAAAATATATCAATGAAAAAAAAATTACATCACGAAATAGCTAACAGAAAAATAAGCATAACTACCAAACATCATAACTTTAATGCAAACACAAACGAAGAAAATCCTGCACAAAATTTGTATGCAGAGAGCTTGCCCTACCCCTCCGCTTTAGTTTTTTTTTTATATAAATAAATGAATAATAAGGTTCTAATACCACAGAACTTCGTTACCGCTCGCTGTCGCAACCAACAATCATTCCAAGATTATGATATTTTATATGTAAGTGTTGTCCAGTCAGAATGGAAACTATGACTTAAAGCAAAAACAAAAGGGGACATCGACTTTTACAACGATAAATCTTCGATACGCACGTCCCGGCGTTGGTCCCTAAAACCATCGCTCCTATAAATAATAAAAGTTCATAAATGGATGTTTTCGATTTCGGGTTCCAGTTGCGATAGGTACGTCAGAGGAACGAGAGACGACATATGTTTCAAAGATTTTTAATGTTCTAGAAGTAGCTGTTATTAAAGTCGACAAAAATTAATAAAAAAAGTTATATTTACGAGTATGTCAAGAGATACTCTAGCCAGGATTAGGCTGGTTTTCCACTACTAGGGTTATGCTATGCTACGTTGCTGTGGATGCGTTTGAAATCCACCAATAACATTCCTTTATTCACGTAGCATAGCTCTGGTGGAAACGGGTTCAGCTAAGCTATGTTTTTTATGTGGAAAGATGCGAGCTGCGGATGCGAGCTGCGGATGCGTGCTATGGATGCGTGCTGTGGATGCATGCTACGGATGCGCGCTACGGAAGCGCGCTACGGATGCGTGAGCGCTTCCCCCCTCACCGCGCTGCCGCTCCGCGCGCCCTCTGTCGATTCGATACATTGCATAGCTCGAGCTGCGCATCTTCCTCCCGCAGCTACCTCGCGGCTGCGCATCTTCATAGCGCATCTACCTCGCACAGCTACATAGCGTAGCTTTAGTGGAAACGGTCGCATAGCCCGTAGCGCATCCTCGCAGCATAGCTGCGTAGCATAGCTCTAGTGGAAAACCAGCCTTATGATGAAGTAATCAGTACTAAAAGTATAGATTAATATTTTGAAAATAGATATAGAATAATCTATATAATCTCAATCATTCTGATGAGTTAATACGAAATAATGATCAATTTTAAAAACAACTAGTACAGTATTTTTTTACCTACTCAACGAACTCCAATCAACGATACCTCATTCGGTGGGGTAAGTAGATATTTAAATACATCCAAGACTTAGGAACAATTAAACGTGCTCGTACACAAATAAAACCAGGATTTGAACCTGGGACTACCTGCTTCGTATGCAGGGACTAAAAAGGCTAATAAAGTAGTCGTCGAAAATGTATAACGACTCATCGCAAACAAGTCAGGTTCCCGAAATTCATTTCTATTTTTACACAAAAGGAGAGTAAGATACCGGAAACCTTTTCAAGTGTACACGAGACCGCATACGTTTGCATCTTGCTTACGTCATCCCATCCCGCCTCTCTATGTCTTTGTGATAACCGGGCTCATCGATCACTGAGAGGGACGGCAACCTTTCTACAAAATACGACTCGGACGCTGCGTGTTTACGAGTTTTTGCAGCGAACTTCGCTCGGGATAAACACGGCTTTGACACAGACGGCTAAATCAAAGGCCATTCAATACGAAAAGGATTTTTGTAACTGAAAAATTTTGATTGTTTTGTGCACCGTTTGATGATTTTATCATTGAACAGAGGATTAATGGAACTGGTTTTAATAAAATTGACAATAAAATCTGTTTGCATGGTATTCGCAAATTCGCAATTTAGTAGAATACAAATAGCGTCATTTATAGTGGTTAGAACAAATTTGATTATAGGATAAGTGGAGCAAAGAATTATAGGTGCCCAGTTATTTATCTCTTGGTTGATGTTGCTTTGTATATACATGTTACTAAATGATATCATTGTGATTGTATTGTAATTTATGACATGTAAAAGAACCCCTGATTCCTACTTGCAGAATAAATGTTTGATTTTGATCTATATTATCTATGGTAGCGGTGTACATTATACTCGTAGAAGTGGTTTGTGTTCTAATACACCCTCCCCCTATAGTTTTCGGTAGATATTTTAAAATATCTGTGACATACGGACAGAAGAAGAACATAATAAATTTTTGCCAGTTTTTGCCAGTTTGGTTACGGAGCAGTAAAAAGGTATAAAACCTACAAAAAAAAAGGTATAAAACTTACCTAGCCACAAACAAATATGTACTAGGGAGGAAATATTGGTGGAAATCCCGGTCGTCGCCGACTAGACAGCCCGTAGACTTTAATATGGCAGCTACAAAGGCGCCGGCAATGCTATCGAGTTATTGAAGCATTCCTATAGCTATATTCATTCACCTTTCAATTACCTGTGTATTGTAGAAATAAGTCGGATAGCCGAGGAAAAGTAATCCATATTCATAGTAATATAATATAGATATAAACCTAGTCAAATGAATAAAAAAATAGGACAGCACTCCATACAGCTAACTGAAAGCTAAAAAAGTTGGGTTGTCAATCGATAGCACGTTAGAATAGTCATTATTAAGAATATTTTGACGCTCAGAGACCATTTACATCTTTGAGATATTATATTAAATTTTGTTATTCAGACGGAGACCTTATACATCTCTCAACTTTACTATTATTGTAATATTTGTAATAGGTAGATAATTAATATTTTGACATGAAAAATTTATTAAATTCTTATTGATATATTTCTTAAATTGTAAATTAATATTTTCTCATGAAAAATCTATCATAATTATGCTTATATTGTCAGACTTTTTTAAATTGTACATTAACATTATGACATGTGATAGTGGCCTTGTGGCCTATTTGCAGAATAAATGTTTGAATTTTGATTTTTTTTGAATAGGTCTAAAGAGTGAAGTAAGAAAGATCAAAAATATCAGTTTGTTATATTTGATCAGGCATAAGTTTTATTTTACCAAGCCGAACGCAAATGTATATTTATTAGAATACTGTAGATAACGTCCTTAACCCTAGCCGCCCGATCAGCCGTATCTCATTTAAAATATGCATGAGATTGGGTCAGGATTTATTTTAGCCTCCGAATAGCTGTCACCTGGATAAAAAACAGTTGCTAATATAGACATTTAGGGCCGATTTTTCAATCCTCAGTACACAACAAAAGGATTACCTGCACTTATAAATAAAAGTTATAAGTTAATGATTGTGACGCTGACATTTTGAAATTGAAAGTATAGGTGCAAGTATGTGACCATTTTGAATACATTCTACATGCATTAGAGTACTCAAGAGCAAGTTTGACCTAGCCAGCCATATCACAGCTCACAATGGGGCAAATATTTAGTTTGTTAGGGTCGCCGTCATCGAAATCATGAGTAGGACTATACATTTTACAGTTTCGGTGTGTTCTTGAAACTAAGGTATATAAGAGAGTAAAATTTCATACAGCAAATTTCACTACAACAAAACATTTTCTCATCTCATAAAAAAATTAGTTTCAATGTAGGTACTACTGTAGAGGTGGTATAATATCCCACCAACCGTACTTACTACTCGATACCTCTACTTGTAAGTTCGTTCTGTATTATTGTTTACTTGGCAATGTATAGAAAAATATATAAACCTAATAAAGTTTTTTCAAGATCTAAAAATAAAGCTATGAGCAATCCGCAGACGCAAAGAGAGCAATTCAGCACTGAATCGAGACTCGTTATTTACTCATTAAAACTTGGATTGAAGGCGTTCCCAATAGAAACTCAGAAGTAAAACAAACTTTTCAATCATTTCGTCGGCAAAGTTGTTTACCTTAAAAATGTTACTCGAAATAAGAACTCGGGGTGTCGAAATAAACGACCAAAATATGGAATTGTTAAGTTGTTTACGAATTTTTTGTCACATTCATTAATTGAAGATTTAATGTTGTCTGTTTTATTTTAAAAGTTTCGTTGCGTTTATAAGTTTTATAGGTTTAAAACTTGGTTTTATTAGGATACGTTAGGTTAGACTAATTGTTGGTAGTTGTACCTACAATATGTCAAAGAATTTAGACCAAAATCTCAAATACGAAATTATGAAGGTATGACTTTTTATTTCACATAAGAAGAACATACTGATTAGAAAAAAACATTACAAAATATAAAGTACAAAGGCGAACTTATCCCTCTAAGGAATCTCTTCCAGGAATTAAGGGTCCATATGAGTTCAAAAAACGCTTGCTAAATCACATTACTAGGGAGTACCTACAGCACAGTTATGATTTTCCAATACACACATTCCTGAAAGCCTGCAATATCACAAAACGCTGAAATGCATTCCTCAGCACTGCCCAGAAATAAATTCCCAATGAAAATATCGATCAGATTTCCTATTACGTTTGTGCTTTTAAAGCGCCAAATGAAATAAGAGTCGTTTCCCAAATCCAATAAGGTTGCTGCCGCAGTCCAGAGAAGTCAACAACTGAAATAGGCCTTAGAAATATATAGGACCTGAGTACTCTTACGTCGTTTTTCTTTTGTCGCTTTCGACAAATCCTCCGCGATTGTGACGGATGTCATATGCGAAACCGGTAGGAATTTAATATTTCACAAGTACCTACACACAAAAATATTTTAGGCTATGAAATTCTTCATTAAAATTTTGTAAAAGGGGTCAGGGAATGTCAACGGAAAGGTCAGGTGTTTGAATATGAAAAAGCTTTGAATAAGAATGAGATGAATCTTTAGTCGCCGTGCCGAATATAGGGTGACACCACCAGTAATGGACAAGGCCCAATGATGTACATTAACTCTCATGTAAAAGAAAATAAGAGTCATTCATTTTACCACACACAGACACATTTTTTCACAGTCATATCCGCGACCACGGCCGGTGAAACCCGTGTCGAAACGTCGTTAAAAAAGGCAAATACATAAATATCGCGTTAGACCCGTTAAAACAAACCTTTTGAGTATGTTTACAAAGCGCGAAAGTTTAAAGTGTCATATTCATATCATTCATTTTTTATAGAAAAATCAATTTGAAACCTTTGGTGCTTGTTCTTAAAGTGTAATTGGTGGTGTCACCCTAACATTATATAACTACGTAACTAGTAAAATAAATGAATGTGGCTATAATCCTCGGTTGTTTCTCTCGTGCCCTTCCCGCTAAGATCAAATATGAAATCAATAAGTCCAATCGCTATTAAATAGGTATATCGAGGCGAAAAAGATGGTGACAAATATCTGAACACAACTTTATTGCAAGGACATCAACATCCTCCTAGCCTTATCCCAGTACAGTCACATCCTGAAAGATGCCCGAATTCCGCAACCTAATCCCAATATTTGGCGTAGGCACTAGTTTTTACGGAAGCGAGTGCCATCTGACCTACCAACCCAAGGGAAAATCAGACCGCATTGAGACTTCATTGCATTGCTTAGATGTTTTTGACCCTGAAGGGTAGACATTTTTTTTTTTTCTATATTTTATGACTTATTGGTGACAGAATAGCATTTTGCTTTATTATTACCATATACGTAGAACACACAATATGAATACGGTATTTCATTCATAGTCAAATCAGCAACTTTTTATTAAATGTCAAAAATGATTTGTTATTATGAAGTTAGTAGGGAAATACTGTCTTAGTGACGTCACTAAGACAGTGTGAATTGGTATGTTCAAAGCAGCGTCCTTTTTTAAATCTTTATGCTTATAAAATCTTTCAATTAGCTAAAATAAATTAATAATTGATGTTTTCCGAGTATTTCAGCGAGCGTTTTTCCGAGTATCTTTTATTAGTCATGTAAAATATAATTTATTTTTACCTTAGTTGAATACTTACCCTATTCAGTAACACTATTGAAATACTTAATACAAGCCGAAACTCCGAACATTTCACTCGAATGTACCTAATTACATCAAAAAGAGCTTAGGACATTTAGCAAAAAGTTCAGTTTTAAGAAAATCAACTGACAAGACAGGGGGACGTAAAAAGCGCTAGTAAATTAAATTTCTTAAAGCTTAAAAAGAGAATAGGCACTTTGAAATCTATTAACACAAAACGAAAAGTACCTACATTTCAATATGAGCTAGTAATTTAATCTAAAAGGCTAATTAATTTCTCAAAAAGCAAATAACAGACAATAAAATATCCTAAATACGTATAAAGAATGCAATTACGGCACATCCTAAAGTCCCGGGAAAAATCACAGCGACGGGATTCCCTGAGAATTACGGCCCCCTCCGTAAACGCTGGCCCCGGGGGTTCCCTAGGGCGCGCTCTATATTAAAGGAGGGTTCCATACTTATTAAAAGTGAAAGTGTAGGGAATGCCCAATGCCCAAACACCTTCAGGCGACGAGTTGTCGTCCCCTCGGCCACCAGCTGGGATTTAATTTTGTGCCGCAGATTGGTAAACATAAAGTATAGTAAGTCAATCTCCTATTTATAAGGTTCTACGTTTTCCTTAACAACCGAGCTTTCCTTAACAATCAGCTAAATTTCTATTATTGGAATTTTAAAAACTCTGCCAATAATACCACCTCCGCTTGCCATTAGGCGGGCCGCGCGGTTGTTTGCCACCGACGTTGTATTAAAAAAATACAACACAATAAAAATTTAAAACGACGTTACGCGAAGTTATTACATCAACTCAATCGTCTATTCGTCTGTTTCAAGCAGAAATAAGATACATTACTTTTTATTATTATTATTAACCTTTCATTCATGGGGATAGGCCTTTGCCCAGCAGTGGGACACTCCTATAGGCTAGATAAAACAAAAGAAAAAACCTGTAGCAGGGGCGACTTACTCGCGTGACGTCATCGCGCCGCGCAAAGGTCCCCCGCCGGGGGCCTTTTCAATGCGATAGAAAGTGATGTAGCGAGTGAAGCGCGTGCGATAGAATAAGATGGCCACGCGTAGGCACGTTTGGCTTGCCTCGCGGGGATTTGTTAACAGTGAGGCTTCTGTACGTAGTACTAATACTTATTCTGTGCAGCCTGTAGTGTCCCACTGCTGGGCAATGGCTTCCCCTTCACTTTTTACAATCCTTCCGTTTACTAGTCGTGAAAAAATTAAGTGATTGTCAAACGTTATAAAATATTCTGAGCAGTAAAAAGTAAATCCATAAAAACACTTCCAAAAACAATGCAATCGAGTTTTTTTGCATTAGTGACATTAAAAAGTTACGGGTATTTGTAGATGCACCCTCCTCGGATGAATTATTCAAAACGTCTACCAAATGGGGCGAAGTGACTAAGGTGAGAGTCTGTCAAACTGTCAATCCCATGCACTTTAATTTGTTCTACATTTACCATTCATGTAGAAGTTCCTTTCCTCCTTTTACTGATGTCTTTTAGATTGTTTAGCTGAGCGTTGATTAGTTTGCTTAGGTTCCGTGCGTAAGACAACTTTCTGACTTGTCCGTGTGAAGGCGGTACGATTTCAAAAAGCTGTCAATGTTAACTGTCAATCGAGTCAGTATCGCTACTTTTACTGCGCCTACATTTAAGGCGACGTGAGCTCAGCGCTTAGCTGCTTTCGAGGGGGTGAGGTGCGTGGCTTGAGGGGAGCAGGCGCGGGGTTAGCCGCTTGCCACCGGGCTCGCTGCCGATACTGACATGTCACAGTATAGTGTATAGCCAGTAGTACAACTCTTAGTCACTACAACTGAACGGGTAAACCATAAATATAATGACCATTGTCAAGACGGCGCCATTATTCTGATGTAAGTATATGTCAATAGTTCAGTATAATCGAAACAATGCGAATGGCAACTCGTCATTTTTACATACCTACTTTCATACACCGTAATTAAACATTTTGACACAATGACAACACATCGTGGATTGTAATAAAATAGACTTTTTTATTTTATTCACCCTTATGTTATGATATAATTGTCAAATTGAGTTGATTTACATGTGTGTTTGATCATCTACTTAAAAAAACAAAACGAAGTTATTGTTCCTTGCGAAGTATGTCTCAATATTGTTTTTGCATAATTTATTACAATAAAAGTCTTGTGAAATTAAAATATCCACACATAGAAAAATATAATCTATTTATTAATAAGTATTGTACTTGTCATAATTCAATATGAGCCACGAGGCGGGTCACCCTAGATTTACAGGGTGGATATTTTTTGGGTCAGTGAGGGCAGCTACCAGATCCCGTCCGGCTACGTGAAAATGGTCTTAGAAGAACTTCCTTCGATTTTGATTTTGAAATAGGCGTTTTCCTCGATTTGCCGCTTTTCTTGTCGGATTTTTTTTTTTGGTCCCATACAAACTTTGGGTCCTGGATAGGAATTGGATCGATTGGCATCAAAAAAAAAGTTTATCAAAAATGATCTTTTTCTCGTACCCTGTATGTTTGTCCAAAATCTGTAAACGCCAATTTTCATTAATTTTGATTCGAGGGAAGGTCTTCTAAGACCATTTTCGCGTAGCAGCACGGGATCTGGTAGCTACTAGCTGCCCTCACTGACCCAAAAAGAAAATCCAACCTGTATATATACCAATAACATTTACAAAACACTGAATTATTGCGCGCACACGCTTGAAAGAGGCCTAGTACGCAGTTTTAAAACCGGCCAAGTGCGTGTCGGATCACGCACAGCGAAGGGTTCCGTACCGACACCTAGCAGTCCACTAATAAAATTGAAATTGAAAACATTAATAATTTCTACAATATAAAACGTGAAAATTTAAATCAATATAAATATATATAAAAGGAGAGTGTTAGTGGGTATGTCCGGCCTTTTCTCCATGATCACCAACTGCCACCTTCTCATGGTTGCATTGCAGTGGTAGAAGGCCCTTGGTGTGCACTTGCAAGTAAGGGAGTTTGGTGGCGGTGGGTGGAAGTGGGTGGTAAAAATGGGGTAAATATTAAAAAAATGCAATAGGAGTAAAAGAGACAGACGATAAGTGTGAAAGGGATAGACTGTATGTGTAGTACATTCCAATAATGCTAATGCCCTCGAACAGTGCGACAAGGACAGCATTGTTAGAGCGAGACCGTCATATTTTCCAGAACTTTCCGGGGCGTTCGAAATCCTTCTAGAACATGCTCGAAGGGTGAAGATGAAGACTCCATACAGACTTTCTAGACTTCTTCTTCTTCTTCTTTTTTCTAGAAACTTCGATCGCGAACATTCTAGAACCTTCGGTACCTATGCCTATAGCTTGAAAACCCGTTTTCAGGCGGTTTCAGGATCCCTTATATCTGATATCAGTATATGGCGAAATTTCCAGCAGGATACAGCAGGACAGAGATAGCAGTAGTAGAACGATATAGCTATACAAAACATACGAAACATTCGAGAAGAGAGTGAGAGAGATAGCAGTAGCAGAGAGAGATAGCTATACTCGAAACATTCGAGAAGAGAGTGAGAGAGATAGCTATACTCGGAACATTCGAGAAGAGAGTGACAGAGATAGTAGTAGTAGAGAGAGATAGCTATACTCGGAACATTCGAGAAATAAGAGAGTGACAGAGATAAGCACCATTGGAAAGAAACAAAAATTTCAGACGTCAATTTCAGTGCCTTAGAAGCGTTTTAGCAGGCTGAAATGTTATTTCAGGCCGTTTCAGGAGTAGCTCTATCACATATCATATGATCGAAATTTCACCCAAGACGCCGCCGTTTTCAGGAGCCTGAAATATGTTTTCAGTCTTTTCAGGAGTAGCTCTATCACATATCAGATGATCAATATAAGTAGTAGTAAACTGGTGTAACAATTCAACAATTATTGCGAAACTTACACTTAATACGCGAGCGAAGCCGCGGGGCTAAAGCTAGTATTATATAAAGAAAGTCCACTGTGTCTATTTGTCTGTCCGTACACGCCAAAATAAATACCACCGTTAGTAAAAAAATGTATTACGTTGTACGTTGTGTCACGAGTATTGTCCTACTGTTATTCATAGACTGTGTTAGTTTGGCAGTGTCAAAGCGTTCCAATAAGAAGGTTTGATATACCTTTACCCACTATAATACGATATTGCATTACACTTACCATAGTTTGTGCAGTTTTCCTTCTATTGGCACCCACAATCTCGAGATGACGAAGTCTAGCAGGTTTCCTTTTATTAATTACCCATTTCTAATATTGAAATGTCAAGTGACGTTGAATTGACGCGCCGCACAGATCCTACCTCGAACGCAGCTCGCTGAGCACTGGACGGGCGGCCGCGCCGGTCGCGTACGAACGAGTTTGCAGAAATGAGTATTATCTTACTACAATTTTTTTTATTTATCTTAGTTAAGAAAAAGTAATCGATGAGTTCCATGAAGTAGAACATTACGCATTTATTGATATAATTTTCATGTTGATAGCTAATGTGCAAAAATAGTTATAACTATTTAAAGGTGTGGTTTAGACGCAAGTTCGCGATTTTTTTTTATTCAGCGAAAGTTGCGTAATCATGTTTTGAATCGATGTTTGTACTACAGAAAGGTCTCAAAATTCTTGTGCATATTTTTTGAAAACCATATCTTCATCTACAAACGCGTTAAAAGGCTTCAAAAACTCTGTTCTCTAAGCTCACGTCACCTTAAGGGGAGGTCTTTCCATTGGAGGACGCGTGAGTTTGTAATAAACCATCCTGGTCTCTACGGAAGCTCTACGCGTAGTTGTCTTATATATATAACAAGTCATTTAAGCCAATCATTTTATCAAAGCAAACCATACGTTTTTGTCTGTTTCTATATAGTGTCTTGTGTTCAAAAATTTAATGTAAATTATAAGTAATAAGTATATAGTAAGAAGCTACGGTAGCCCAGTTGTTCAAGCATGCGGCTGTCAAGCGGCGGTCGTGGGTTCGAATCCCAGCTCGTACCAATGAATTTTTCGGAACTTATGTACGGAATATCATTTGATATTTACCGTTAGCTTTTCGGTGAAGGAAAACATCGTGAGGAAACTTGCATACATCCGCGAAGAAATTCAAAGTTGTATGTGAAGTCCCTAACCCGCTCTGGGCCAGCGTGGGGACTACTGCCCAACCCCTCTCATCTATGAGAGGAGGCCTGTGCCCAGCAGTGGGACGTATATAGGATAAGTAATATAGCCATAATATTGAAACAAAAAACATTCCGAAAAGGGGTAACTTTGCGATTATGTTATATGTAGTGAAACTCATCGGGTCTTGTAACTGAATACGATTTAGACTAAACAAGATCCTGTATCTAACACATATATATTTTTTTAGAATTTAAGATACTAAATTCTTTGTCTCAAATGGTTTTAAAAAACTCAAAAAAGGAAGAATCCAGCCTTTGAGTGCTTACTGACTGGCGCGGAATGCACGGTCACGTCCGTCCGTCCGTCGTCTATCACAAAATTTTGATCCGAAGGTTTTTTAACTTCCCATTGACCCGACCCATGACTTCAAATGATAATGTTTATTTTTGCGTGTATATTAACAATAACTATTGGTAGATACAAATACATATTGATACATTTGGTTATTTCTTTGTGAAATAAAATAATAAATGAAATAAATGAACTTTATTCTGTAAATAGGCCGCAATGGCACTTTTACAAGTCAAACCCTACTAGCGTTTCACAGAGGCCACTGCCGAGAAGAAACGCCGAAAGAAACTCGACAGTCAGCCATTTTCTCTCAAAAATATGCTTATTACAATGATAATACTTAACCTACTTAAGATCAAGAAATCTAAGACACATAGAATTCAAAATTCAGAATTCAAACATTTATTCTGCAAATAGGCCACAAGGGCACATCACATGTCATAATGTTAATGTACAATTTTAAAAAAGTCTTACATTATAAGCATATGATAGATTTTTCATGAGAAAATATTAATTTACAATTTAAGAAATATATCAATAAGAATTTAATACATTTTTCATGTCAAAATATTAATTATCTATTACAAACATTACAATAATAGTAAAATTGAGAGATGTAATTGTAATTTTCATATTTATTAAAACAAACTTTGTTTTGTGGTTGGTTAGGAAATCTAAATATGCCAAGTCCCGCACGCGCTTAAACGGTTTTTTTATTAAGTATTAAATAAAAAAGTCGGTAGGTTTTGTTGGTTTTCCTTATTCACTACCTCCTTAAAGTATTCCTGAAAAATTGTTATAGCAATCCAGTTTAAAATTGAAGGGCAGAAAATCCCGGTACCTACTCTAAAATTCCATTCTAACCCGCGGGGATTCATATGTTGCTTTCACACCATTATTTCACTAGCTATTTTCTAAATCATCGTCTGACATTTAATTTCAAAGTGAGTATAGAACTAGTATGGTCGTGAAAAATGACTACACGCTTGTCTTGAGGGAAGATAAATCTTTTGTCATGTGTCAGTGCAAAAGTGACATTTAATATTGCTATGTCACTAATCTGGAGGATGCTGTCCGTTACGAAGGGTGCCTTGACTTTTGTAACTAATATTATATATAGGCAGCCATTGCATTGTAGCCAAAAGGCGAGCATCCTGTTTGTCATTCACAGCTATGTAGGCATAATTTTAAAAATGTTAACTTCCATATATTTCTTCGTATTTCATCAACACCTAACAAAAATTGAAACAAACCGACAATCCTTAGGCGACTTCCTGACTTGGCGGCGCGTGATCGATATGTGACATTTTCTTCTTTGACGTAAATTTACTGACGTCGAATAGATTCCAACTTGACAGAATACTGTCAGTATTACATTTGCGCAGTAGTAATATTATGCGCAGAAGCGGACCAGTACTGCCTCCGCATGGTCCCGCTTCCGCGCATCCCGCGCCAGTCAGGAAGCACTCCTTTAAATGTAGGGGCGCAGTAAAAAGAAGTACTGAGTTGACTGACAGTTGACACTGACATTTGACAGTTTTCCCATATCGTGGCGCCTCCGCACCAACAAATCAGGAAGTCGCCTTAGAATCATTTTCACAATCATCCGCAGGTCATATTTACTGCAATTGAAGGAAACGAGAAACGACATGCACAGATTCTTAAGGACTGAATTATTTAAATATTACTCTTTGCCAACCCCGCGATTTTCTTACAAAAATTGTCTTTTATATGCCGAGGGTCTTTTATTTTTCACGTCTCCGCAAATATAGGTACCACTTATATTTGCGGGCGCGGCCTGTCAGTGCCAGAGCTGACATATTTTTGGCGCACGTTAATAAAATACACTCCTTCTATTATACTAAATACTACCTTCTGTAAATATTCTTTATTGCGCACCTCAAAATAACACAGCACAGAACATCAGGCTGTTGAAATTTAGGCTTGTAATTATGTGTTAATATAGGTACATAAATAACTTTTCTTTCGTTTTTGTTCTCCTGGGGCCCATTCAGCCTTGGGAAGAGGTAGAACCAGATTGACGTACTTCAACCAAGTGAAGGGGGAAATTGATGCCGTATCGTATCAGGACGCTAGGAGACTGACAGAGAACCTGGAAGATAGGCAATCTCTCCACCGCCAAGAGCGTTACTCTTAAGTTAAATAATGATGATGGAGCCCATTCAGTAAGCTAATACAAACCAAGAAGAAAAAAATAGATGAATACTATAAAGCAGCTAGACTGTTCGAAAAAAAACCTAATTATTAGAAAGTTTCAGTGAATCCCAGGACAAGGAGATTATATACTAACAGCTACAAAACAGTTTTTGATAATCGTAGTTATTTAATAATACCAAAAAAATTGACCTTGTATAACTACTAATAACTACTAAACTGTTTTGTAACCGTTAGTATATAATCTCCTTGTCTTGGGATTCACTAAAACTTACTAATAATTAGTATTTTTTTCGCTCAGTGTATAAACAAATTAGTGAAGCGCGGTTTTTCGACCAAGTCAAATAAGTAAGAACACCCACACATAATATTGTACCTATTACTTACCTACGTATTGGCTACCAATATTGTTTTTATTTTGTTTTTGTTATGTCTCCGAATAAATAAATATATATAGGTAGGTACATTCTTCGCAAGAAAAACCAGCGGAGGAGAACTAAGATTAACCTAGCCGGTTCTAACCAAGCCCATGCAGTAAGCACAAGTTCACGCACCCTATAGGTACATGTACAAACTAAACGCTTATGATACCATGCATAGATCTTTTCTAAACTATATTCAGTTCGGTTCAGTTTAATTATTTGCTCATTTTTAATTTACATGCTGTATAATGTGTTTTTACTATAGCCTGTTTTTATTTTCCCTACAAAGTACTGCGTATGGAATGGTATAAAAAAATGGCTTCCATCAAATTTATGATGATTTCGCCAATGTCACGTGTTCAATGACGTTGTTCGGTAACGACGCCATGACCGTAGATAAGGTTTTGTACGGTAAATGGATACTGCTCGTCGTCGCCCCGGGCACGTGTGCTCACCAACGCGGCGACGATCAAATCCCATCCTCCTATCGTTTTACCAGTAGTGTCCAAAGGAGCCCGGCGTACGCTTTGACACCTAATCCCACCTTCCTACGCCAAAGCGTAGGAACTAGTTTTATAAACGCGACTGATGCTATCTGACCTTACAACACAGAGGGTAGACTACACTTCTGTCAAATATCAAAAGATATAGGTATCTTACTCGTACTTTGAAAATCCTTATGGTACGAGCCACCTCCAGATTAGGGCATGCAATTTTATATGGCACCGGTCCAGTACTGCAAGCCCTACTCCAGATTGATAATCGAGTACTTTACCCCTCGGATAAAGTGTCTCTATAGCTATATGATTTCTATGCGTAAAACAGTAAATAATTTGTAATAATCTTGGACTGTGTCAAGAGGAATGTGGGGATTTTCGGCCCGATGGACGATAAAGTGCACGCGTTGCGAGTCAAGAGGGTCGAGAGGGGACACTGGGGTATGCTGAGTTAGTGAATACAAAATCAAATACGCAGGGGCTTTCTGACATATAGGCTTCGCATTCCATTTTGGCATTAATTTGCTCGAGCGTTTTCGATTTTAGAGGGTCAGAACGAGTGAGCATAATACATTGACGACCGCTTTAGCTTAGTTGGTAGTGACCCTGCCTACGAAGCTGGAGGTCCCGGGTTCGAATCCCGGCCGGGGCATTTATTTGTGTGATGAGCACGAATATTTGTTCTTGGGTCTTGGATGTTTTCTATGTATTTAAGTATTTATTTATCTATATAAGTATGTATATCGTCGCTTAGTACCCATAGTACAAGCTTTGCTTAGTTTGGGACTAGGTTGATTTGTGTAAGATTATCCACAAATATTTATTTATTTATTTTTATTTTACATTATCGTTTTCAGCCTGTTATCGCACTCGCCCACTGACATATACATAGACATAGAACATCACAAGGCACGAGTTGACAGTAACATTACACACAATTACACTTCAAACTGCTAAGTATCTTAGCCTCTTCGATTACAGCACTGTTCCGAGACTTTTTCTTTTCTATAAAGTACTATCCTATACTAGGTCTATGCAAGAATTAGCAAAAAACAAATGAACGCGCTATAAGTACTTACATTTTACTATGTATGGCGTGGTGTGTTCAGGAGAATCTGATTGATCACCAAATCAGCAGTTACCGAGATGAAACGCAGAAGCGAGAAAAGTGGCGCATTCACGCGTTGATAGCCAAAATGCATGACTCGAACAGATATGTTTATTGTGTAATTCATGAAAGCATATTTTTGTTTTCGTCTCAAAAACTAGCAAGCTAAAAATTTTTACCTGATTTATTTTACTAGCTATTAATAAAGATGTGCTAAACTAACAGTTTTAGTACCACTATGTGCCTACTTGCAAGCGAGAAATCTTCACTACGCTCATAACTATTCCTCTTATTATTTATATGAAATCATAGAAAACTACACCAAAACCATTAAACTCGCGAAACGACCAGCCGATATTAATAAGGTGAAATGTTGCCATTAAGAGCCGGACAGGCCGTAAAACCTCCATAAAATTTACGAACCCATAAAATATTTCTACTCACCTACATAATTTGTACGATATAACTTAGTTTTACGGTTATTCGCAATTCACTCGAAAATTACTGAGATATTATTGGCACTTTTCTTCTCTAAACCGATAATTAAATTTATTTGACGTAATGCACAAGCCATTAAGATTTAAGACGAGAAGAAGTTTGACGTTTATTTTCTTTTCTTGGAGTGTTCAGATTTTGTAACTGATTATTGTCACTATTTTGAAGCTTATTTATTTTATAATATAATTATAGCTTGTATCTACCTTATACTTTGCGTTCTTAAAACACTTATAGTGATATATTACTGGACATAATATGCATGTCTCTAAAGATAAAGGAGTTTAATATAATAAATATTGCATAATTTGTACTCAATACAAAAATCGACTTCGATTTTATACTTGACACGCCAGACATATACTTAAAATATTTGTTTAAACGGGTCTAACGCGATATTTATGTTATATGAAAGACACAAATGTAAATTAAATATACATTTTTACACATCCTATTCACTTCACTTAATCACATGAAGACAGGACCATTAGATACACCACCAAAAATAGCTAAACGCATGGACCTATAGTATTTGAGCGGTCCCGTCGGTTCCTTATAGATTCCATTCCATAATATAGCTTCAGTAACTCATTATTTTGATCCCTTCAAGGTGTCTAATTAATTTAATGAGCTTTAGTTGCTACGTCGTATCTTCCAAAGGAGGTAGATGTACCAAAACCATTGAGGAGTTATATAATAATCCCTCCCCCCTCTTTCTCTCCTTAACTCCCTACGTATATTTATTTTAAGAGCCTAGAATATCCCACCAGGCCACCCATTTGCTCTTCCACGAGTAAATCCATTAAAAATATAACGCCGAAACTAACTTCAAATAAATCTGAAACGAGCTGTCAACGCGCAACAACTTTTTATTACAAAAATACGCCGCCGCGAAATGATTTCTAAATTCCAAACACGAGAATTAATAGCCCCACGGCGGCTAACGAACGGCAGAACCCGATAAATTTGTTCAAAAATTACTCGCCCAAATCATGAAACAACATGAAACATGGTAAAATCTTAATGGAACAAAAAGCGAGTTGCGTCAACTGACAGCATTAAGCAAATGGAGCGTTTTTTAAAAATTTAAATAAAATCCCTCAACCCGCTCCGCGCGCCCACCGTCGAAAATAACGAAATGAAACGATTGTTTAATCACCATTAAAAGTTTTCGAAACATTCCGTTGTTTTCCGAGGGACTGGAAAAGTAAACACAAAATGCGGATTGTACAAAAGTGTCGAATATTCCGTGTTTCGTTGTTTTGTGGACTGTTGCGAATCCAATCGTGAATTCGTACCCTGGATTTATTTTCTATGGGAATTATAAAGGGTTGAAAACTTTGAGCTCAACACAAACTTTGGGTTCGCTTCTGAATATTTTTTTCACCATTTGTATAAAAACTCTCTTACAGAGTACGAGTCAAGTGCCTGAAAGCCCTATTGCACAATGTCTGCTAGGTCGTGGGTATAATAATTATATACTAGCGTAGCGTGATTAAACACAGCAATTTATAATTATGTCATGACGTGCCTGTTATATCGTTCGACTACATTATAACTTGTGGAGTAAGCAGTTGACGAGAGAGACACGGGTATATCAGTGCTTAATCCCCCAAAGTGTTCCAAAACCACGACCGATCGACAATGTATTTTGGTAGCTCTAGTTACCAGGCGACATCCTTATTACAAAGTAATAACGGTTCAACTCAAAATTCAACTTTATTACAACAACGATATATAAATAATACCAAAAACAATAAAGAGTCTAATGTAATAAAGTAGCACTGCAGTTAACGAGAAAATATACCAATACACATTTGTTTCTATGTTTTTATTAATTTTCTAGTAAAACGTAAGACTTGAGTTTTATATTCTTTGTTCAAAATTGTAAATAATAACAATTACCTAACTAAAACGTAACCGACACAAAAATAAATGCAAAAAAAAACAATTTTTACAATTTTTGTTAAACAAACATTTTTAAGGAACGATGCCTTTTCGAGTTAGATCAAAATGGCAATGAGATGTATTACTAAGTAAACTACTAAAGTAACATAAAAAATATATACAGATTTTTTTTTTTGCTATCTAGATTCCCACACTCCGAAATGGTGAATAGGTAATTCAACTTCCAGTGAATTACCTATTCAGTGAAAGAAAGCAAAAGCATTCTTCCCGGGAAAACCGGCTGTCTGTCAGCCTGTCACTTATTATGACGGTGCGTGCCACGCCCACCGACACAATACGCACTTATTGAACAGGTTGGTATTCACAATCACTGACAACTCGCCTCATGAAGTCGCCAGCGCGTTCTTCCTTTAAGCGGCAATTACACTTCGTCGTTCGCCGCATGCTGCATGCGGCGAACGACGAAGTGTAAAGAACACGTAAGGCGACTTCCTGACTTGGCGGGGCGGGGTCGATATGTGACATTTTCTTCTTTGACGTAAACTTACTGACGTCGCAAAGATTCTCACTTGACATAATACTGTCAGTATTACGTTTGCGCAGCAGTAATATCATGCGCAGAAGCGGAACAGTACCGCCTTCACATCGTCCCACTACCGCGCATCCCGCGCCAGTCAGGAAGCACTCATTTAAATGTAGGGGCGCAGTAAAAAGTAGTACTGCGTTGACTGACAGTTGACACTGACATTTGACAGTTTTCTCATATCGTACCGCCTCCGCACCGACAAATCAGGAAATCGCCTTAGTCGGCCGCATTCAGCGATCGACAGCTGCCAAGACGCCGTAGTAGGCGGACAGGCTAGTGTAAAGTAAAGACGACATTCGTTGGCCTAAGTAGTTTAAAATGAATTCGGCGACCGCATTAGGTGAACGACGAAGTGTAATTGCCGCTTTACTGATCTTAGAATGCTAGCGCGTTCCGCCCTTGTTGATCTTAGTTTGTTAGCTAGGGATGTGGTGAAATGTTTGAAGGTGTGTTGTAAATGGTTATTCGTGGATGTTATGGATTGCAGTGCGATTTAATATTCTATAACTTAGGATCTGGCCTCTTCTTTTCCGCAAGGGTGTCAACTATCATAGGTATTTATTCTTTAAGAAGGTAAGTATGTTTAAGAAGATAAACGAACGAACGTTGGATGTATATAATTATGCTTCGTAATTATAAGTAATTGATAGGGCCAAATGAGAGAAAAAGAGTAACGAACTTTTTTTTAATTTAATCATTTAATCTATTGTTTACTAAGTAACAGAATAAGCTTATTGTTGTTACTAACCACATGCATATTGTTTAAACAACGACGGTGGCAAACAAGCGTACGGTCCACCTGATGGTAAGTGGACACCGCAGCCTATAGACGCCCGCAACTGTAAAGCAGACACGCGCGCGTTACCGACCCTTTATAAAATTTGAGGATTCACTGTGTTGACAGGAGACGGGACAAATTTTGCTCCCTCGCTCTCAACACAGTGCATCCTCCAGAGCTCTGACAACCTTGCTGCCCCTCCAGGAACACAACACTACATGCCTGTATAGTAAATAATGTTATTATGGCCGTGGTCTTACTTTCCCAGTTGGGCTGCTCCTAATTCGAGCATGATGCCATTTTGCTCTGCCCTACCTCTCACAAAAAAGATTTGGATCAAAGGTCTGAAATAAATGCTTTTTGGTTTTAATTACACATGGAGTTAAATTTTTTACCGTCAAACACATATGTAATTTATTTTGAATAATTATTTTAAAAATGTCGTTAGTAAATGCATCAAAATGGAGTAAGTTAAATTATACCAAAATCGTGTATTCTGCCCAAATAAAATGGCGCTACCTCAAAGTTATATTTTTCGACGTAGTATTTTAACTACCATGTTCCAATAACGTTTTATTATGAGATACCGCTAAGGAAAATTAAAAAAATTATACGATTTCAATATTGATAACTACACGCTAGCAAAAACGAATGACAATTTTATTGTTCAGTGTTAGCTTCATGACAACATGCGTTGCAGAAAAAAATGAGCGTAGCGGAGGAGTCGACCAAAAACAATCAATCAAACAATACTGCATCCAAAAAAAACGTTAGAAGATACTTTTATCCTCCCTCTTTAACGATACCCTACCAAATTATTAATCGTACTTACTTAGCCCGACATAAAAAATTCAAAGTAAAAGGCATTAAGAAATTAACCACAAATTCTCTTCAATAATAAATTAGGGAGGTTTTCTTGCTACTTTTGGTTAAGACTATTTGTCACTTCGAGCGTTCTGGTCTGAGTTTCTGGAGCAGACGTGGCAAAAACAGTTGCTGGGCTGTCGTTTGCGATGATTGATGATGTTGAGTGTCGGCGATGAGCGTAATATTGTCGGTTGTTATCACAGTAGACAGCGGACGGTGTGATAGCGGATTACGTCTGGTTGTGTATTAATGTTTGAGTAGGATAATTATAGTGTGGTATTTTCTACTTTATTAAGATTGTACTGGTGAGTGATAATATCCCAGATATCTTAATCATCATGTCATCTTACTGGTGTAGGTATATTGAGTAGGTTGGCAACTTATATTAAAAAATGAGCTCTTATTACGACACTAAATGTACTATATGTAGGTATATAATTTGTTTATGTGCACTGAGAGAAAATACAACATAAATAGAGTAATTATTACTAAAATAAAACTTAATCCGAGGACGAGAAATGTCTTCTAATAGCAACAAATTGACTTTTGTAAATTCTGTTACTTGATGTTACTAAAACCTGACTGTTCCTAAAATCATAACTTGGAATCACAAATGGCTTTTCTAAAATAGGCAATATAATTTGTTAAATATAGGAAACTTTAATAATAATTACAGTGATTAGTAATAAGTAATGAATTTGGTTTCATGCTACATTTACTAAAGCCCATTTATTGAAATTAGAGTTAGGATTACTAGGCTGTTTGTAGAAATAGATAACTTTTATTAAAACCGTGATAACTTTTATAAAAACCGTAATACTTCTGTAATTAATAGTATTAATAACTTCTGTTAAATGTTGGACTGTAGCTTAATGCGAAAAAAACGAGACTAGCTTCTAAAGTTAGAGTTCAGTGCTTTGGGGGAAGAAGTTAGACACTCACCTTATGTTTGAAGGGTGTGATGCCTCGACGAACAGACTGAAGGGCCACTGGACCTCAGAGAGCGCGCGCCCGACTTACCTCGTGAGACCCTGGGTTACCTTACAGTCTATGAAGTGCACCACTCAGAGCATCTATCTTCTTTATTCCAGAGCACCTTGTAGACCGATAGACCGAAATCTTGATAGGCTGCGCTCCGGGCGCGCCGTCCAAATATCGAGAAATTATTGCGAGCTCACGTCGCTCAAGCGAAACCAAAATCACGAGACGATAGAATGAATAATGACTTTTTAAATCAATTGACAGTTCACACTGACAGTTTCTTAGTGTTGCTATCTCAAAAATATATTAATAGAACGGGGACTTAACATTCCGCCCACCAAAATGCACAGTATTTTGAACGAGAGTTGGTTGGACTAGAATCCCATATATTACATCTACGAAATTTATATATCTACGATATTTATACGAGTATATCTACGAAACTATGACTAATTATATCTACGACATTACTAAGCTAGTTAGCAGGTGGTAGAGCACAAAGCTTTATCACCGGGCGCTTAAATTCACCAGTTGCAGTGCAAACGGTTACGACACGGCATGTATCGTCGACACCTGTATGAAGTTGAGTCACTCGAGGTAACAACAAGGGATGCTTCTGCTCATAGTCTATGTTAAGCCCTTCGGCCGCGTACGTAACCGGCCTTTCGTAACTGGTAACGAAGGAAGAAAAAATGATCTTTGTACGATACTGGTTTCGAACAAAGAATTATTTTTCCTTGTACATAATCATAGTTTCGAGAGAAGAAATTATCTATTTGAAGTTACTAATAAAGAATATCTATTACTCATACGTAATTAAATGACTCTGTTTATCAAAGTATATCATCATTATTTAGCGTAGGTAACATACTCATGTAAAACCACTTCAAACTCCTTACCTACTGGCCAGTTGATAAAGTATTTCATTTGTCAATGTCCATTGGCAGTCACAGGCTTAATGGCTTTTGATGTTGTTACTGTCTAAACTAGCCTTGGTTTGCAATTTTTTAAATGAAAATATGAGTGAGAGTGAACTGCAGTTTGTGAGAACACGGAGAGGAGGGGTGGCTTTACTATTAAACGGTTGGTCATACCACAGAAAAAAAAATTATTCGAATGGAAATACGTACTGGCTCTGCACTAACAACAGCAGTTGCGGTTGCTCAGGCAGTATAACTTTATCTTCTAGAAATACTATTGTTAAAAATAAAGAACATACAAACACACAAATTTTGACACAACCATCATCATCATTGACAGAACAAACAACATGCAAACAAGACTTTGGAAGAAATAGGGTCCTGAAAGAACTTGACGAGCTAAAGGATAAAACCAGTACTAATTTCGATTCCATACAAAAGCAGTATGATGATATGGTGTGGAAGCTAGAAAACGAGGGATTACATTTGATTGACAAGATTCCGGAATTTCAAAGTGTCAAAACGGGCCTATACAATGAACGAAATAGAGTTCTAGGCGTAAAAAAACTTCGGTTTATGTCCAGTGAGGAAGTCAATATACCCGAGAAATTTAAAAATTTCCTGTTAGCCGACTACAATAATGAAAATGACGGCAAAAGGATTATTTTGTTTTGCAATAAAAACGTGAGGAAATTAATTCCTACTTTTAAGCACATATTATCTGATGGTACGTTCAAAGCAAGCCCCAACACATTTAAACAGTTATACACGATTCATGGTTGCAAAGAAATAGGCTCGGGTGTTCATCCATTAATTTATTGTTTGCTACCAGACAAAACTACTAAAACATATGAAATAGTATTTCAACTGATTAAGTCAATTTTTGACACATGGCAACCAGAAAAAATTACAGTAGACTACGAAATAGCTGTGATGAGGGCAATCAAGAAAGTTTATCCCAGGATTTCAGTCAAAGGATGTTATTACCATTACAATCGATGCCTTTATCGCAAAGCAAAACAGTTAAAAATAACCTCGAAAGTGAAGAGGAGGCACGTGGCCCGATGTGCTGGTTTAGCTCGTTTACCGAAAGATTTTACGCATCGCGGTCATATGTATATAATGAGTATGAGTCCATCAGGTGCCGATGTTGCAAAGTTTAACAAATACTTTGATAAGCAATGGATGAAAGAAATGCCTTTTTCGAAAGTATGTAACTGTAGTGAAGAAATGATTAGGACCACTAATAATGTAGAAGGGTGGCATAGCAGATTAAACCGATATCTGGGCCGGAGTAAGCCCACTGTTCCTGCTTTACTAGATGTTTTGTCTAAAGAGACCAAATTAATGAATATTTTCAAAAAACAAACCAAAAAGTCAGCGAGTTATGTTGAAATAGACGAAGAAATAAATCATGCCATAGACCTATTGAAACAGAAAATAATTTCCGTGGGCCATTGTTTAGAAATTATTTCTCCATATTATTACGTTTTTTGAAGTTTTAACGTACCCATTATGGCATGTAAAATGTATTAATTGATTTTAGTTTTGTTGATTTCATGTTACCTACTTATGTTTAACGGTTGACTTATGCCTTAAAATTAAAACGAGACACACATTTGTTGTTTCTTTTATTTATTCAATAGACACATATAAAAGAATATGTTTTATCATTTCACTGAATAGTTTCATGATGTTTACAATGTCCTGCACATGTTCCCGTTCAAAATCCGTTAGGTTGTCTTCCGCTTCAGCAACTTCTGACCAATCTTGGAGAGGGCGTAGATGATAGCTGCACGCTTGAGTGCCAGGCGATATGTACAAATTATGAATATAAAGCATTCTAGCTTTAAAAAGATTTGGTATATCTTGGGTTTCCATCGGACATCCACCGAAGATGCAGAGATTATTTTCTGGTGTCCTTTTTATCATGCCGGTCGTTTCTAGTGATTCTTGGAAATTAATTTTATTTATTTCAATCGATTTTTATTACTATATGCAACTTGAATTGACAGATAATGTCAATCTGGACATTGGGACAGAGTCAAGCCAGAGTAGGCCAACAACTTTAGGATGGTATAGATTGAGGTTGTATTATCATTGTACAAAAAGTAAACTATGCAAATAAGTGCTTACGCAAAAACACGTATCCGCCCGCTGGTCAGTTTTTGGTCACCCAATGAGACATTGCGTTCACTGGTTCACATAATAATATACCTATAATTAAACGACAAACGGAGTTACCGAGCAGTATCGTAAAAAGAAAATTATTCTTACCGTGTAACTGGTTACGAACCATTTGACATTGATGGTGACTGAATCCGTACGAAGAAAAATAACTCTTTGTTCAAAGCTAGTATCGTACAAAGATCATTTTTTCTTCCTTCGTTACCAGTTACGAAAGGTCGGTTACGTACGCGGCCGAAGGGATGTTAAGACCTTGAGAGAGCCGACCGCCCACCCTGAGCAAACCGTCCCTGTCCAGAAGCGGACATGACTTACGAAATGGTTTGGGGAGTGAGTCAACTGAACCCGTTTGTACTTTTTTAATTTCTGTCGAGAAGACACGCTCTTGTACGTGCCTAACGAGAAAATGAAATGTATGGTTCGCTCCCCTAAACGACAATGCTTTTCCGGTGATTTTCCGGCTAAGGTCCTTCAGATTATAAAGGTGACGAAAACAATACGACAAAATGTTTACGACGCGACGAAAGGACGAAGTACGATTCAGCATCTGGTCAATGAACTCAGAATTGAGGGCACTGAACAAAGTCAACAGCTTCTCTTCTGCAAAGGCTGATCCGTCGACTTGGGTAAGAGGTTTTGGCCAGCTATCTTCCGGTTTCGGAAGCCAAGTGGGTCCCGCCCACCATGATTCACACCGCAGTAGGTTTGCAGGACATAAACTACGAGACCCATGGTCTGCTGGATTGTCAGCAGTCGACACATGATGCCCCGGTAGTGATCTCAACGACGAAAGTAGCGATTTTAGTTTGAGCCACTCACTAGCGAAAGCACACTCTCAGGAAGTTCGTCATCCCATTGCACTCCTGAGGGCCGCAAAAGCTGCATAATATACTTCGCAAGGAACACGACAGGCGACAATAGTCCAAGCGGATCGAAAATACGGGCGATCTCCGACAATATGGATGGTTTAGTAGCGTGACCAACAACTGAAGTGGTTTTGAACGAGAACTGGTCCGATTTAGGCAACCACATCAAACCTAGAATCTGCAACGACAAGGCATGACCGTCCTCAAAATTACAAAACGGCTCCGAGTACAAGCCGGAGTCCGACAAGCCCTGAAGGAAGCCCGGACTATTAGATGTCCATTTCCTTAAATGTAGGCGTGCTGATGACAAGATCTTGGTCAGCTCGTCACGAATACGAAGGGCATTCTTTACAGAGTCTGCGCGTGACACAATGTCATCGACATGTGTGACCCTATCGAGAACTGGAGCATCGAGCGTGTAATAAAACGGGTTCTCACGCGATGGACGACTTTCCACCATTTGCCCAGTATCCAAGTAGTCCGAAGTCCGAAATTGAGGATTTATATTAAACTCCCTCTCTAAATTAAAATATCGCTTGAGTACAATTTCACGAGAATTATAAACCCGGGGCTTATCCTTGGGGTTCTCAAAAGTCAATGGCATAACCGTCACTCCCGCTGGATTTCGAAAATATTCAGCACCCATGAGGTTTTCACACGACAAATCATCTTTCGACATTTTTAACCTCCCAAAATCGCCTAATGTCATTGTCCAGAGACATCGACGAAACGAGAAGACAATCCTTGACAGCGAAGCAAGAATCGTCACGAGAGCGATACGATAGAACGGCTGTTTGAGGAGCTATGACATTTTTTGCCTCCCCAGACCGCCTAGTATCATTGTCCTGAGACAACGACGAAACGAGAAGACAATCCTTGGCAGCTAGGCCAGAATCGTCACGAGAACGACACGATAAAACAGCTGTTTGAGGAGCTACGACATTATTTACCTCCCCAGACTGCCTAGTATCATAGTCCTGAGACAACGACGAAACGAGAAGACAATCCTTGGCAGCTAGGCCAGAATCGTCACGAGAACGACACGATAAAACAGCTGTTTGAGGAGCTACGACATTATTTACCTCCCCAGACTGCCTAGTATCATTGTCCTGAGACAACGACGAAACGAGAAGACAATCCTTGACAGCGAAGCAAGAATCATCACGAGTGCGACACGATAAAACGGCTGTTTGAGGAGCTACGACATTTTTTACCTCCCCAGACTGCCTAGGATCATTGTCCTGAGACAACGACGAAACGAGAAGACAATCCTTGGCAGCTAAGCTAGAATCGTCACGAGAACGACACGATAAAACAGCTGTTTGAGGACTTACGACATTTTTCAATCCCGCAAACTGTTTGCTGCTATTGTCCTGAGACAACGACGAAACGATATGACAGTCCATAGGGGCGACCCTGGAATTGTCTCGAGAACGGCAACGAGAATAGTCAATGTCAGCTGCACATTCACCCATCACTATCCAGCCGAAAACAGTGCAGATAGCTATAGGCTCACCGGGCTTGCCCTTCACAAGGCCAGGCCGAAGTGCAGACGCGAAAAGGTTGACATTTACCAACATGTCGACAGGTCCTGGTTCATAGAAATGAGTATCAGCCAGATCCAAGTTCCTCAGATGAGTCCAGGTCGAAACATCAATTTGGCCAGATGGCATGTCTGGACAAATTGTCGACAAAACAAAAGCGTCCAACGAAAATGGCTTTGACGAGTTATTAATTTTTGTTGAGGATATTTCACAAGTAACATGACCAAGTACATCAGTAGATGTTTGGCCGATGCCATTCACAGACTGATGGCTATTTGTAACTTTCAACCCAAGCCGATCAACTGCATCCTTTGTGAGAAAATGACAAGCGCTTCCGGAGTCAAAAAGAATGCGGATTGGCATCAAATTTCCCTGACTATTCCTAATGTTAACTACAGCAGTTGAGAGCAATGCCTGCCGATTACAACTTGGAACTGACAAAGTTGTCAACTGACTATCTGCCTGAGGAGACTGGACTTTATCGCTTAGTTCTGCTTCCTTCTCAAAATGAAGCAAAGTGTGATGACAGCGTCCACACTCACTGCAACGACCAACCGATTTACATGACTTTAAACGATGTGAGGAGCTAAAACACACGATACAGAGTCCTTTCTCTTTAATTTTATTAAATCTCTCAGTCGGCAACAACTTTAAGAAGTTGGGACAGTTGCTCAAATCATGGCCCGTAGTAGAGCACATTGGGCAGTTACTAATAGGTGTCGCCGGCACGATAAGTGTTGATTTAAATTTACTAATAGCAGGCTTGTTAGTGACTATGTTTAACTTTATAGTAGAATTTTCGAGGGCTTTACTCCTTTTCTCAATAAACCTTTTTAAATCCTCAAACTGTGGGATGTCAGTTTCATCGTCGAGTTGTAATTCAAAAGCTTCCCTAGTGGGAAGGTCCAGCTTCGACCACAATAAGTAAAACATCATGAAATTATAGTCCGGCAATTTAAGTTTGGCTAAAATGTTCAAATTTTCATTAAAAGCCCTGAAAATCCTATCAAGATCATTCTTGGTTTTTGCCGCTTCACAATTTAATAGTTTCTCATAGTAAACCAACGCAATCTGTCTCTTTTTGTCATACTGCTTAGTTAGAGTGCTATACGCGTTCATGTAATTATCGTCTGATAACGGAAAGCTCTTAATCAGTTCATAAGCCGGGCCCTGTACACTCGACAACAAATAGTGTAACTTTTCGACATTAGGGATATCCCGATTATGGATAAGCGAGTCAAATAATTCCTTGTACGACACCCAATTCTCAAGCTTGCCATCGAAAGACCTAATCGTAATTTTAGGCAGCTTGGCAGTGTTCGAACAATGATTGGAAACGACAGGTTTAACTTCCTTAACTTCACTTTCAACATTCTTTCTTAATCGACTTTTTACCGATTTTAAACGCGATTCGAACTCTTTTGTCACTTCAAACTCAACAGAACGATCATTTGTGCTCAAATGCCGTATTATTTTAAGCTGTGCACTATGAAAATCACTTTCAATCTCTTTAAAATCTTCAATGAAGTAACCAACCAAATCGGAACTCTCGATCACCGTTTACACTCATTTTATATACTAAAATAACCTGAAATCGAAAATATCATCCAATTATCTGCTATTGCAAACAACAACCAACCAAAGGTTATGTCGAAATGTCAACTTCAAAGTACTTGACGTTTTAAAACCATAGACCACACAAATTTCCGATGCGTTTCGTTTCACGAAAATACTCTGCCAGCGGCAATGTTTTTAATTATTTATGTTCTCAACCAATTATTTTACAATTAAATTCCACAAGTTATTAAATAATATAATGGTATTATTTTTATACGATAATTAATGTTTAATTCAATATTAAATTCGAAAGTAATATACGAGGTAGTCCGATCAAAGTTCGAATTCCTAACGAAAATGTGTCTACCCTACGACGAAAATTATTATATACGAAAACGACAAATTTAACACCAAAATGCTAGGAATTTACACCGAAATAAGGAATTCAAGCTAAAACTAAGAAACTATCCATAGTTACTTTCTCAAAATCCGGGTCGTAGGAACAAAATGTTAAATGTTGGACTGTAGCTTAATGCGAAAAAAACGAGACTAGCTTCTAAAGTTATAGTTCAGTGCTTTGGGGGAAGAAGTTAGACACTCACCTTATGTTTGAAGGGTGTGATGCCTCGACGAACAGACTGAAGGGCCACTGGACCTCAGAGAGCGCGCGCCCGACTTACCTCGTGAGACCCTGGGTTACCTTACAGTCTATGAAGTGCACCACTCAGAGCATCTATCTTCTTTATTCCAGAGCACCTTGTAGACCGATAGACCGAAATCTTGATAGGCTGCGCTCCGGGCGCGCCGTCCAAATATCGAGAAATTATTGCGAGCTCACGTCGCTCAAGCGAAACCAAAATCACGAGACGATAGAATGAATAATGACTTTTTAAATCAATTGACAGTTCACACTGACAGTTTCTTAGTGTTGCTATCTCAAAAATATATTAATAGAACGGGGACTTAACAACTTCATTTTTTCCTCAATTACAAAACGGTTTTTTAATTCCTGGGTGGTGATTTTTTGCTCAGTGTGACTGTATGTGTTGTAGATTGGATACGGTAGGTATAGCTTTTTTATTAAAATTACAGTGAATTCAGAATATCACTGTCAGTTATATTCGCAGGTGAAGCGCGAATCTGTCGATAGTTCCTGTGTAGTTCGAAGTTATTTGTAAGTAAAGTTACCGAGCCGGGCTTCGTCATGCTTCGCTATGCCATCTTTTTTTTTTATACTTCGACGGTGGCAAACAAGCATACGGTCCACCTGATGGTAAGCGGACACCGCAGCCTATAGACGCTCGGAACTCCAAAGAAATCACGTGCGCATTACCGTACCTTTATACAATTTGAGGATGCACTGTGTTGACAGCAGAAGGGACCAATGTAGCTCCCTCACTCTCAACACAGTGCAACATCGGGAGCTCTGGCAACCTTGCTCACCTCCAGGAGCACAACACTACATACCTGAGTACATAATGTTATTATGGCTGTGGTCTTCTGCAAGGCGGAGGTACTTCCCCAGTCGGGCTGCTCTAAATTCGAGCAAGTTGACATTTTGCTAAGCCCTACTTCTTCGTCCATCATGCAAAAGGTTTCGCCCATTACTTAATTATCTATATTCATTTATCTATATAATATCATTTATGTCACACCTGGCCATAAAGCGGCAATTACCGCACGCTTCGCGCGCGGGAAATCCCACTTCCTGGCCTGGGGGTGACATAAAATTTTGTACTTAACACGGGCGGTAATAAAGATAGCCTCAGATCGCATATTTATCGCCCTTGCCTTCGGCTCGGGCGTCAAATACCTGCGATCTGAGACATTCTTTGTTTTACCGCCCTTGTTAAGTAATGTACTATTAATTCTTCATTTATCTATATGAGTGTATATCGTCGCTTATAACCCATAGAACAACAAACTTTTCTTAGTTTGGGACTAGGTTGATTTGTGTAAGATTGTCCACAAATATTTATTTATTTATATTTATTTATTACCTACGCTCTAAATCTTCAACATACTAAACATAATCGTCAATATTAAAGTCGATATTGTACAGTCGGCCTCATAAGCAGCTGGACACCTTGGTACTGACATGAAATCAAAGCGACACGGTTGTATTAATACAAGGGCGTTAAGCCACTGGTGAGGCCGACCGTACTTACAAACTTAATTTAAAATGAGGTAGTTTATATTAAAACATCAATGCTGCATCCTCAACAAATTATTTAATTAATATTCACGACGTTGCAATGTCTACAAAACAACTGAAAAATAAAATTGGCACTCCCTCAATTTTCTGCTTCAACGAATGCTGTTTGGAGCAGTTGTGTATCGAGTACACAATTACTATTTATAGACCTTTTTACAACTGCATAAGGTCTAATTGAGAATACTCCTGTGTCTTCGTTTGTGCGCTGCACAAACTTTTTTCTTTGAAACAAAAGTTAAGCGGGGCAAGTATGGCAATTGAAAATAGTCATTTATTTTTCTTAGTAAAGGAATTCTATCAGTTCATTGAGAGCTTTGAGTGCAATAGGCTTGATTTGTTACCTTCCTGACTTCATTGTGTTGCTCTCTGTAATGTTTTTTGCTTTTCAGTAAATTTGGCGCATCCGAGCGAAATGTTAATGATAAAGCTGCCTACACAAAGCCCTGCCTGCAGGGCCCTGCTTGCAGTGCCACTGCCAAATCGTATTGTGTGTAGGCATGCAGGGCCGATTTTTTTATCTTTTAAATCGGCCCCGAGGCAGCTTAAGCTAAACGAGCACAACTCAAATACAACAGCAAAATGCTGAATAATACGAGAGAAATGAGAGCGTATCTGTAGCTCTAATATAAGTTTTTTCGAAACATCAAATAATTCGAACGCGTTTGCGTTTTGTCTCAAAATGTATGAAAACGCTCTCACCGAGTTTGAAATACGCGCGTTCATCGGTTAGCAACAAAAACAAATGTTATACTCGCTGTTTTAGTTTCCACTACTGACCACCAGAGGCGCTGTTTTCATACCAGTTTCATACATTTTGAGACAAAACGCGAACTTATACTAGAGCTATGGATAATTTATAAGTCTTTCAGTCTCGCCACATAAGTCATCTATATTTTTTGTGACTTAAAACAAAAAAAAAACAATAATTCAACTGAAGTCCAGTTTAAATTTGATTACACAGGCTCTATCAACGAAATATTTCATAAAATGTAAATTACATGTGGCAAACCGTAATTACTTGAATAACACTGGTGACTGGACTGTATTATTAAATACCCTGGATGTTAGGCGCTGAAAATTTTATTAGGTCGTGTTCTAATTCGGTTTAGTTGGAAAATGTAAATTTAATATAACGCCACTATAGGCTCACAAATTGTTAGACATACATTTCATACACGGGTCATGTGACCATCATCGCATGATAGAGTGATAAACGACAAGATACTGTCACTTTCTATCATGTGGTACTTATCAGAAAGTGACAGATGTTTCACCTTTTCTATCACGCTATCGCGCGACCTTCATATTCCGTATCTACTCGCACGCGAGATAAGCTACCTGTCACTTTTTGACAGCATTAATCAGACAGTGACAGGTAGTCTATCTCGCGCGCGAGTAGAGACGAGATGCATGTTATGCTAGCCCCACTGTAAAGGCAGAACGCTTGAAAATTTGCTACAGCCTACATATCAAATCAACATTATGACATTGGCTCATAATACGGTATAGTAGAGATGCCAATTCGTCGAAAGTGCCTTATTTACGATTTTCGTAGGAATGAAAAGATTTATACCGACAAGTGGTATCGTTGGAATCAGCATCGTTTACTGATTATCAAAATGCATGTTGTCGCTTCCTAAAGCGGTGGAATGAGTTTTTATGACGTCATAAATTTTATGTATGAAAACTAATAATTTTTTGCTCAAAAACCTATCGAGTGGGTGGGAATCTATTGGTGTGGTATATTTTTGGAATCAGCTCATGGAGCCCTTTCGTTTGATACCCCACTCGATAGGTGTTTGAAGAAAAATTGTTTATTTTTCATACATAAAACTTATGACGTCATAAAAACTCACTCCACTACTTTAGAAAGCGACACCAAACGTTTTGATAATCAGTAGAGCATGCTGATTCCAACGATACCACTTGTCGGCATACACCTTTTCAGTCCTACGGAAATTGCGTTTATTCAACTTGGCCTCTCTACTAGTACATGGATATAGTATATACAAGTAGGTAGTTATAGATGCGTCACCGAGCATGGTGATGACATGAGAAAATGTCTAATGTCTTGCTTATGGAAGTGTTCCTGTGCCTATAACCCGACCATGAAAAAATGCTCAATTGGTGATAGAAACAAAACACGGCACTCTTTTCTGTTTCTTTTTATTAGGAATCGCAATAAGGCTATCTTTCTCTTTCAATTAAAGCGTGTCAGGCCCTTGATACGTCACTTTATAAAGGTAGGGCCGAACTAAATACGAGGATCCCATTACGGCACAAGACACGGAAGAGGCGTGGTACAGCCGAGGGACCACTGTAATTACGTCATATACATTTCTTACCTAGTGTTTAATTGATTTTTAACTTACGAATGGCCGGTTTCGTAGACCGAGTGTGACGTGTTTTGTTTGTATTAGTGATTATTTCGGAATTATGGTGTGGATTGTTTGTAACTTGGCAATTATGGGGTACTTCGTATAGCAACGTTTGTCTATTTGAGTCCTTGATTTTCTAGTACATTTATTGTGGTTGGTATACAGAAAGTTTTGTTTTTTTTTGATCATATTTAACAACATGAAACATAATTTACTTACTTTGCTAGCTCAGCGACCCAAAGTGTGTCTTGGCCTCCATAAGAGTACACGCCGTTGATCCCGATCTTGTACAGTCGCCATAAAATATATCTGTACTGTAAGGTAACTAACTATTCACTGATTTAAACAACCGCCACTCGAAATATTATCATTTATTCCTGTATTGGTAAAACACTCCCGAAATGAATCTTTAGCATAGACCGTCATAGATGTGCTTTCAATGCGCGTCGCTCAGCTACTGCCTAAGGGCCGGTGTAATGGTACGTTGCAGAGTCATCCCCGGAATCCAATGCGCCGAACATTGGAGCACGCTGATTGGCCCTGACGCGTGGCATGTCCTTGAGGTATTAGTCGCAAGCGCGGCTCCTTTTCAGTCGACCATCCTGACCCCACTGGGCGTCCCGAACAGATCTTCTCTCTTGCCTCGGCGATCGTAGTAGTCACCTCTTAAGGTGCACTATCTCCTGAGGCGGCCTCTGAAGGTCACCATCAGGTATAAGCATAACCTCTAAGGTCATCAATAACCTCTTAAGGTTATTCAAATCAACCTCTCAAAGTTAACAAACATCAGCCTCTTAAGGTTAAAGTCAAACTCTTAAATTTGTTTAAATGATCCGCCTCTTAAGGTTTAAGTCAAACTCTTAAGTTTGTTATGGATAATCCGCCTCTTAAGGCCTGATTCGTGCTCTCAACTAACTAGCCTCTTAAGGTAGATTTAATGGTTAGTCTAGGTTACAGTGAGCTATGTCATCCGGTCCACCTCTTAAGGTCTGCGGTTATATGGGATATGGTTATATGTGCTCCCAAACTTTGAATTAATAGGATGCCCTCTGAAGAGCCGCATGATGGCAAGGTGCCTTTTCCCGGCACAGAATCCTATATAAAGCCAGGGCTAAACAAAACCTCCTCCAAAGGAGGTGAGACGTCTCTTTGTAGCGCTACTACCGAAATGAAAACCAAGGAATCTATTCAACATTGTATTATCCACTCACAAAATTATTTCTATGGGTCATCATCAGCCCTTCATAATTATAATAGCATAAAGCATTTTAGGGTTAAGACAGCTATCTTTGGTGTCGTAGCATTAACCAGTTACAATTTCCATCAATTAGTAATATTAACAATTTCAACAACAAGTTCACAACCCAGGTCTTTGCCCTATGATTATGATGTACTGTACTAGTTACATGGTACTCAATTATTCCAATATATATCTTTTTAACAAATAATGTGTCTAGATAATCTACAATCTTATGTCATCAATGTCATTGACAGAGGGTAACCTTTAAACCCCTCTTCATCACAGCAATAAAAATACGAGAAAATAAGTTTCAGTTCTCATATATCCAGTTCTTAATCTGGAAACTAATTAACTAATCACGACTGACTAATGAGGATATGACATTTACACAGTTTCTTTACAAGTAAAAAGGAATGCAGTAAATAATGAATAAAATAAATATTAGTGGACAGCCTTACACATGACCAAGTCCTGTTATTATTCTTAATCCGAATCAGAGCTATTGTCATGCAAAGAGAAAGCTTTAAGTTTGTCCCTGGCCATTACGTTCTCGTACTTCCGTCCAGTGACATTAGTTCCCTTTATCACATATCGGTCCTGAGGAAGCACCTTAACTATTTTGAATGGTCCGTCGTACCGGGGAACGAGCTTGCCGCTCCTTAATCCTTTCCTAAACACTTTACGTTGAGCGAGAACCAACTGGCCAACGCGGAAAGGAACCTCGTCGCGTCGCTTTTTGTCGAATATCGACTTAGCCTTCTCGGCAGCTCTGCGGGTTCTAGTTGCAGCCATATCCCGAGACTCGTGTAAGGAATCGGTCCTTACTGGTACGAGCAAATCACCAGCCAGTCGAGGTCGGAAGCCATATAACAGTTCTAGAGGACTTTTCCCCGTGGTGTTGTTGATATTTGAATTGAGACCTAGTTGAACCTTTGATAAGTATATGTCCCACCGATTCTGGTCCTCCCCTGCGTAGGTTATTAATGCATTCAGTATAGACCTGTTATATCGTTCAATCTGCCCATTAGCCCTAGGGCTAGCTACGGCGTTCATCACGTGTTTAATTTGCCTTTCGTTACAATATGTTTTGAAATCGTTGCAGTCAAACGCTTTGCCCCGGTCGCTTACTATGCGACTTGGCAGCCCGAACGTTTTAATGAATACATCCAACGTCTTAAGCGCGTTTGCGCAGCTCGTGTCGCGCACTGCCTCGATCCATATGAATTTAGTAAATGCGTCGATTATCGCGAAAATGTACATTTTGCCAGAAGGGCTCTTACAAAATGGACCTAGGTGGTCAACATGCACCGTATGAAAAGGTACAGCTACCTTTTCTATTGGATGTAGCAGCCCTACTTGTCTTCCAGTGGGTTTCTTAGCATATTGACAGGGTATGCATCCTCTTACGTATTTTTGAATAAATCGGCGCATATTTCCAAACCAATATTTTCCCTTGACTGCGTCGTAAGTCTTGTTAAAGTTAACATGGCCATTGTCATCGTGGAACGATTGAACTAATGACCACCGCGACTGCCTTGGCACTACAAGCTTTTTTTCATTGTTAAACTTTCGGAACAGCACTCCGTTCTCAACTAAATAATCGGCGGCCAGGCCCTTTATGTTTCCCTTGGCTAATTCGCCTTGAAGCTGGTCTACGGTCGAGCGCACCGAGTCATCATCCTGCTGCAGACATTCAATAAGGTCCTTTTCCACGCAGCGCATTACTGTTCTGGGGGGATTTCGACTCAGCGCGTCAACGTGACACATAGACGTTCCGGCGCGGTACTCAACGTCGTAGGTGAACTCCTGGAGGTCCAGCCACCATCTCGCAATACGAGGATTCAAATCCCGTTTTTCCCATGCCCAGCGCAGCGCATTGCAATCTGTGACAATGACAAATTCAATGCCACTCAGATACACCTTAAACTTTTGCAAACTCATCACCACCGCCAGAGTCTCGAGCTCATAACTATGGTATTTTTGCTCGAGAGGAGTAGTTTGCCTGCTGGCGTACGCGACTGGCTTCCACGTACCTTCTGGCTGTTTTTGGAGCATTATTCCACCCAAGCCAATCTTGGAAGCATCAGTGTGTACTTGTGTTTCATAGTCCGGGTTAAATATTGCTAGAATGGGACGGGTTATAAGTATTGATTTTATTTTATCGAAAGCGCGTTGTTGATCGCTACCCCATACCCAAGGTTGGTCTATTTTAGTGAGCATAGTAATGGGTCGTGCCATGGCGGCAAACCCACGAACGTACTTTCGAAAATAATTAGCCAAACCCATAAACTGCCTACACTGGTGGACGTTCGTTGGAGTAGGAAAATCACGCACGGCACTAATCTTAAGTTCGGCAGGTTTAACTTCACCGTTACAAATCTCGTGACCCAGGTACTCTACCTGGGGAACTAAAAACGAGCACTTGTCAAGACGCAACGTCATATTAGCATCACGCAGTCGCTCCAAAACCCGACGAAGACGATCCAGCGCGGCGGGGTGATCTTCGGCATATATCAGTATGTCGTCAAGATAAGCAGTGGCGCATTCGAACTTAAGGGGCCCTAGTACTTCGTCTATAGCTCGCTGAAAGACGCTCGGTGCATTTACCAGGCCAAAACTCATACGGGTATACTGCCAGTGACCATCAGCCGTGACAAATCCAGTAAGAGGTTTACTTTCGTCTTCTAACTGTATGCAGTGATATGCCGATAAGACGTCGAGACACGAAAATACGCGCTGCTTGGCTAGCCGGTCTATCTGGTCTTGTATAAGTGGAAGCGGGTAACGCTCCTTTTTAGTCACCTTGTTAAGGGCGCGATAGTCAACGCACATGCGTTTTTCCCCATTTTTCTTCGGCACTAAAATCACAGGGCTAGCATAGGGGGAGTTGGACGGCTCCACTATACCCTTCTCCAAAAGATCGTTTACTATAGTGCGTACCTGTTTACGATCCTCAATTGACATCCTATAGGGCCTGTAGTAAATCGGTTTCGAGTCGGTAAGCTCTATTTTCATCTTTACCGAACACTTACCGATTGCCTGGCCATTTTCCGAAAAACAATCTGAAAATTCTATTAATAGGCTTTCGAGTTCGGCCCTGGTACGAGAATCTAAATCCTGCCCCACCCGATACTTAGACTCGGAACGAACAACAGTAGCACGCGCTACGCACTCATTACATCGTATCGTAATTTGTTCCCGACCCAAGTTTATGATACTAAGTGCCGCCCGGCCTTCGACAACATTTGTAGTGTGCTGAGGAACTAAACACTCTGATCGCGGTTTAAGGTGCGTCGACTCTGGTACACTTATAGGCCCGTCAAACTCAGAGCATGATAACACTATTTTGTTTACACCAGGTGTCAGGTGTAAGTCATCAGGTGCGCGCAGGGTGACACGTTCGACGTCATTCGACGTTAAAGTACCAGGTAAATCCATCAGATGGTTTGCGTTGTACATTCGCAAAGCCGTGGGCGTCTTAATAACATATACGTTAGGGTAGTCAGTGAAAGGTTGACCGATAATAATACCTATGTCTTGCGCACTATTAGGCACAACATACGCCTTAATATTTTCGCAAGTAGCCTCGTCAGCAGTAATAGTCAGTATCGTTTCCGCGAGAGGCGTTATGTGCGATCCACCAAAACCCTTGATGACACTGTTATTCGTCACGCTTTGAGTGTCCAAGCCCAGCTGTTTAGCCGTCAAGTCAGTAATCGTAACGCAAGAGCTGCCGAAATCGATAAAAGCTTGGGTATCTAACCCGTTCAGTTTCACTGTCATGTAGTACTTTGAGCCCGATTCATTTTTTTTATTTTGCATAACGCGGACCGTTTGTGTAGATGTTAAATTTGCGTTACGGCTCTTTAACTTTAAACACTCCTCTTTAATATGACCCGTTTTGTTGCAATACGAACATTTCCGCATCTTTATGAAACAATTATTTTCATTATGCCCCTTCTTATTACAAAACGAGCAAACTGACATTGGCGACTTATCATTTTTACAGTCGCGCATTTTGTACGTACAACGTGCGGCGGTATGTCCCCGCCTCTTACAGGTATGACATTTTATTTTTGTTTGGTAGTGGCTTGTATTGCCACCATTTCGGGGGTTCACGGAAACGGATATATTTCGATGTAACGAGGATAAGTAATTTAGTAGTGAGTTTGGATCGCGACACCCCGCCGAAATGGCGCCGATCTCGACAAGCTCACTACCGATTGTACCTATTATGGCTTCTGTGATCAAAGACGGAGAAATACCGCACGCGTTACCTAACGCTAGCTTGTCATAATAAAATTGTAGGTAATCCATATCGGGCGCTCTAATTACATTCACTAAATCGCGCATCATGTTCAATTTACTCTTATGGCACGGAAAAGCTGTTAGAAGTTTTGCTTTAAACTCGGCCCAAGATAGATTAACTTCTTGTAATTGGTCGTACCAACGTCTCGCATAACCCTTTAATTTTGAAGAACAGTTAAAGACAAGTGTCTTTTCGTCCCAGCCATACATACTTGAAATACCTTCGACCTTCCTAATCCAAATCTCCATCGTTAATAACGACGATTTCGGGTCGAACTCCGGGATAGGATCGCTACGACCCACATATCGTAAATTATTATTATTCTCTGATTGTACATACGGAAAGTCCGATAAAGATGGGGGCGGGGGCGCGGCCGCAACTGCGTTGGTGGCGGCCTGCAACCCCATACCTGTCGTATTCGAAACCGTCGCACTTGCATCCGATGTGAACGGCGACAGAGGTGTGATTCCGGCGGCACAGGCGACCCCGACTACGGAGGGCACAGCCGCAGTGCGCAGCGACACTCGCGGCGTCCCACTCGATGTGTTATCTGCTATAGCCGGCGGCGCCGGCAGGGATGTTTTCTGTACTTGGGGCTCCCCAACCCGTGCTCGCGGAGAGTCCGTTGCCGACGCAACTGGCACCAAAGGCGCCGACGGCGTTAGCCACGTAGGCGCTACGGGAGGCTCCGAAGCCCACACGCGCAGCGCTTCCGTCGCCGGTTCGGTGGAAGCCCGCCCTGAACCCAAACATGGCAGCGGCGGGGTCATGGCGCCATCCTCGGTGCGTGGTGGCGGCGGCGGCGCAGATGAAACGAATCTGACATCCCTCGCTGACGGTGGCAACCCGCGTGGACTTTCTCGAATGATCTCTTCGAGATATTTTACGCGCTCGGCCAGCCGACGCGATTCCACTTCGGCTAGAAGTTTCCTTCTTAGCCGATCTTCTCTTTTCTCTTTATGTTTACCCATATTATTTTATAACCATAACACAACACGGGAATAATACACTTTCACAGTTCACTATCCCACTTCTGAAGCTGTAAGGTAACTAACTATTCACTGATTTAAACAACCGCCACTCGAAATATTATCATTTATTCCTGTATTGGTAAAACACTCCCGAAATGAATCTTTAGCATAGACCGTCATAGATGTGCTTTCAATGCGCGTCGCTCAGCTACTGCCTAAGGGCCGGTGTAATGGTACGTTGCAGAGTCATCCCCGGAATCCAATGCGCCGAACATTGGAGCACGCTGATTGGCCCTGACGCGTGGCATGTCCTTGAGGTATTAGTCGCAAGCGCGGCTCCTTTTCAGTACTCTTCAGGGTGCTCAAAAATATCTGATCATGCACTCTAACGACTTGACAATAAGGTCGTCGAATAAGGTGGTTGACGAGCCTCCCTAATAAGGGACCATCACAAGGGATCATCACCATCACAAGGGATACCACGGTGGCTCAATTCGTAGAGCAATGTACGGATTCCAGAGGTCGTGGGTTCAAATTCAAATCCCACCTGTGGTGTTGAATTTTTCAATTTTCACTTTGATTAAAAAAATAAGGTCGTGTTCAGATATTTTTGAGCAACTCGTTCGCTCCGATTAATTTGCTGGCGACTGTACTAGATATTTCCACGGCTCGGCTTGAAGCTCACGAAGAAATATAATTTACAAAAATAATTTTATATCTTACATAACATTGAATGAATGAATGAATGAATGAATGAATGAATGAATGAATGAATGAATGAATGAAAGTTTATTCACAGAACATATGGTATATACATTAGTTCTTATACATAAATTTGACCCTTGATATGTTCAGCCGTAAGGCATGTGAAAATTGATTTAGGTTTAAATTTGAAGTTAACCATAATTATTCGAACAGTCATTATTGGAACAATGTGAGATAGGACAGGGGCATCCATTTAAAAATATAATATATAATCTACTACTTATGAAGGCACTTTATTTGTGTTATTATCCGACGGAATTCAAGGTCCGGCGTTTCCGTTTTCACACATTACTTACCAATATAGTGATATGTGGTAACAGTCAAGTTGCCCACTCACTTGACAAAGCCTAATCCCAATAAGGTCTAGTTTCCCCTCGGGGTTGGAAGGTCAGGTGGCAGTCGCTTCCGTAAAAACAAGTGCCTACGCCAAATCTTGGGATTAGGCAGCGGACCCCAGGCATCCTTCAGGATGCAACTGTACTGGGAGAACGCGGAGGATGATGATAGTGATATGTGGTAGTTATTAGGCATGTATGCTATTTAAATAGTCAGGTATTTATTTTATGGGCTTTGGTTGCCTGAACGTAATTATACTTCTATTCTTATTAAGAGGCCTTACACGTTTTAAAATTGTTTGATTACAAATTCTAACAAAAGTGGCGATAATACCTATAAATTGATTGAAGAATAAGATGATTTTATTAAAGTTTTAGATAGTAACATTGTCCTTTTTTGATTTTCTTGCGTGTAGTAGATTTTAAGCGGAAAAAGCCATTTTTGGCTCGATAATGGTCGATTTGGAGTGATGTTTGAAACAATATTTCTGAATTAAATCCAAAAAATACATTTAAAACTTATGTAGGTAATTACGTTGCAATAGCCCTAGATAGTAAAATTGAGAAAATATCAAAATATGTCTCAATTGAACAGAGAAGGCCTAAATAGATGAGCGTTTTTTACCTTAAGTTATTGCTAGTATATTTATAGGTGTTAGTAAATTTCGATATGCAAACCAAAGGCATATGTTAGCAATCCACAGAAGCAGTTTCCTGGTCATCTGCTCGGGGTATGAGCGCCGTCCGCTTGGATGATCGCCAAACTTTGCAATTGGACCGGCAATATACGCATGCAGATGTGTCAAAGGCTTAGGACTGGTTTGAATTGGAGAAATTGTGAATTGGTCAGGAATGGAGTTGAGTAAACGCTTTACCGACACTTGCCAATTCATGGAGCTCAATATAACGTAGGTAAAGATTTTTTTTACCTATGCAATTGGATTTTAGGGCGAAAAATTAGCGTCTTTACGTTTTTTTTAATGTCTTATCATGACATTACTTTCATAATCCATATTAATCGAATCTAAATTATTGTTGTTAATTTAAATGCAAATGTTTAACCCCTTATTCATAAAACTAAACAAACCTCTGCTAACTAAAATGTTGTTTGTCCCTTTCTCACAAATGTAAATGTCAAAGTGACAGATAAGGACAAACGAACTTTAGCGGCCTATTAACTAATATAGGTTTGATGGACGTTTATGAATAAGGGGGCAAATGTTTAATGTTAGGCTATTACTGAACCAGCGAACTAAACAAGGATGCGTAGGTATTTAACATTTTAGTAATTCCTCATGTATACGTTCTTGCTAAAAACAAACACAAATTATTAAACACACTGGACACTATACAATAATTACTAAACAATTATATGATAACACAGAACTGATATATGTATACTGACCGACTAATCCAATGAAACCAAGATAGAGTAACACAAAAATGGCCATTAATGTAAATAGTCCTTAATTATTCCTACAGGGACCATCAAATGTGAATTACCCACGAAACAACAAGCTCGTCCATTATTCCTCGTCCCACCTAATAATCGTAACAGTTACGGACAAATGAACTTCATATTTCAGTATTAAAACACAAGTAAATTCATTTGAATCCCCATTGTTAGGCGACTTCCTGATTTGTCGGTGCGGAGGCAGTACGATATGAGGAAAGTGTTAGATGTTAGTGTCAGCTGTCAGTCGACTCGGTACCATATTTTACTGCGCCCCTACATTTAAATGAGTGCTTCCCGACTGGCGCGGGATGCGCGGTAGCGGGACGATGCGAAGGCGGTACTGCTTCGCTTCTGCGCATGAATATTACTATTGCGCAAATGTAATACTGACTGTATTCCGTCAAGTGAAAATCTTTGCGACGTCAGTGAGTTTACGTCAAAGAAGAAAATGTCACATATCGATCCCGCCCCGCCAATTCAGGAAGTCGCCTTAGTATTCCAGCGGCATTTTGAATTTATTCATCGAACTAATTGTTATGCACCGTTGACTAACCCAAATGGCATACAATGAAAGTCATAATGGCCAAGTCCTGGTAATGCACCTAGTTTGCACCCTCAAGTAGTGTTCAAACTTACATTTCTCTGGTAAAGTTGGCAATTATTCCTTTCTGAAACTTCGGTGCTGCGGAAGGAACTCTAGATATTCTGGCAGTGTATTTCGTTTGTTTCATTTTAAGAAATATTTCAGCTAGTATTTAGCAGTTTTCTGCTCTGCTGATGTACTTATTTACGTTGACATATTAATATAGAGTTATATTTTTGTTTTTTTTTCAAAGTGTGTTCTCAAAAAGACTGGTTACAAAGGGGCCAGAGATAGACGTGAAAGAAAATGGGGAGGCCTACGCCGCAGAGGCAACTTTTAACTTTTTTACCTAATTAAGTAAACGTAGTTATTTATGTATTGCAATGTTAACATAATAGAATAAAGCTTTTTTATTTTAATTATTAATATTGATTATATAAACATTTTTAAGCGACTGTAGTTTTTGTGAGATTACCTCAACAATATTAGTGGTACTCATCACTTAAAGTCAAGATACCTTAAAGCTTAAAATCTATCTGTAACCTTTTTGCTTAAACCGCTGAATAGGTGTAGATAGTAGCATGGAGATAGTTTTAGATCGTGGGATTACAATAGATTATAATTGTTTTATATTTGGATTATAATCGCTTTTATCCTGGAAATTATTACTAGGGATAGAAAAGGGAGCGGATTTTTTTATCTGAAAGCGATATAATTTAAACGGAATTATTTATCTAAGACGGTAAAAGAGTTCGAGATATTATATTATGTTATTGTATTTTTTTTGTGTATTTTTATTTTTTTGGCGGCAATAAATTTACTTTTACTTTTATATTGGAAAGTTACAGGTAAAATACAATAAAAATAAACTCATCCTATTATTATGATTACTTACCCCGCAAAAATAGTGATGGCAAAAGAAAATAAAACGAAGCAGGATACGCTATAATTTATATTACCATCGTCTGTGTTGTAAAGTAATGGTACACACGCATTCTGCGTTTATCGCATTTCATGCATAATGCAACCGTTTGGCTTTTCATCCCATTCAAATGAGATGAAGTTGTTATTTTTGCTGGAACTTTGCCCCGGCTGGACATCCCGTAGTGATATGTTATAAAACTATATCCTACTGGTTTTATTTTTGTGAATATATTTATGCAGTAAGAGTAAGCTTTTATCTATATAAGTATGTATATCGTCGCTTAGTACCCATAGTACAAGCTTTGCTTAGTTTGGGAGTAGGTTGATTTGTGTAAGATTGTCCACAATAGTACATTACTTACCAAGGGCGACAAAACAAAGAATGTCTCAGATCGCAGGTATTTTACGCCCGAGCCGAAGGCAAGGGCGATAAATATGCGATCTGAGGCTTTCTTTATTATCGCCCGAGGTAAGTACAAAATTTTATGTCACCCCCTGGCCAGGAAGTGGGTTTTTTCGCGCGCGGAGCGTGCGATAATGGCCACTTTATGGCCAGGTGTGACATAAAATATTTAATTTATTTATTATTATTTTATGCAAAAGTAAAATTGTGAACATAAATAAATTCAATTTATATTGTTGCACGCTTCACTATTAAAATATTTTTTCAAATGAATTCTAAGTTTTCCATCAAATTACATGTATAGAATCCTATACGATCCAATTCCAGCATCTTAGTAAGGATATGAAAATTAAATCTACCTAAGTCGTCGAGATATTATGGAGTACAAACTTATGGATCGAATGATTTTGGCGATTAATTCATTTGATTAACTATTTTAAATTCAATATAGATAAGATATATCTGTTCTTTTTAGTATGGGAAACATAACTGAATAGCTGAACTTTCTTTAGAGTACCAAGTAGAATTTTTTAATGAACAGTGGAAATCGTTTTAGTATGTGTTTTTTTACTGCACCCATGTGCCTACCAGAGCCGGATCTAGGGGGGGGGGGGGGGGGGGGGGGCAAGCCGGGGTCCATGCCCCGGGCGGCAAGTTTAGGGGGCGGCAAATTTAGGGGGGCAGGGGGGCGGTAATTCGAACTTCTTGACAGGCCAAAAAATTTCGCGCTGCGCTCGCGTCTTTTTATGACTTGATGCGTATGGAGTATTTTCCGCATCTGCATCATAATGTTTCAAAATTTTCGCGCTCGCTGCGCTCGAGTTTTCATCTATACGTAGATGTGTTATGACTTTATGATCGTCCCCCCTTAGAATAGATAACTAGTAGCTACTTTTACTGTTCTGAAATGGTAGAGGTAACAATTTGTAAGACAATATATGCAGACGGGGGCGGCATTTTGTAGTTTTTGCCCCCCCTCCAAAAATTTCTAGATCCGGCGCTGGTGCCTACATCAGACAAATGTGAGCGGAAACACTAGAGTGGCATTCAGTTTAAGATTAGTTTTACTCTTAGCTCGTGTAAGTTGATTAGTGTAAAAAACCGACTTCAAATGGTGGCCCGAGTCTTGATCATCAAATCAAATGAGGAAATGATTGAAGTCAGTCGGCATCAAAAGTGGCTTGTCATATGAAAACGTCAAAAGTCTTTATTACAAGGGAATAGGAACTCTTGATCTGTTCATATGTCAAGCTATTTAAAAAAAAAAAAATTTAAGCTGTTTATTTCAAAAATAATATATATATTACATTTCCACTTAACTACTAATCTTAAATGAAAAAGATTTTTGATGCTGACTGTACTATAAAAACAGAAATCGCCGTAGATGTGCCTATAACAATTGAGGAATTCCTTCGCTTCACCATCGTCAGAGTCCGCGTCATCAGATCTTCAACAAAATTTAAATGAGACCAATTTGGAGGTTTATAAACGACGCGAGTTCGGAACCCTAAAAAATACAACCAAATTGAGAACCTCCTTTTTTTTCAGTCGGTACAAATTTTCCCAAAATAACACACAGGCACGCTTGATACTGAAACACGATAAGGAAACCAATATCCTGTAACTGTAACTACTTTAGTTGCCTTCATACAGCCCTGTATTGACGAGCTGACGAGCCACTGAACTGGATACTCTGATAGTGTGCTAAAAATATATCAGTTATTTACTGTCTGCGAATATTTCGCCAAAAACAGAAGTTCGGTGTCGAAAAAAAAACGGTTAAGTGCGTGTTGCACTTCGCACATTTAGGGTTCCGACCCAAATGCAAAATTTAGTTGGTTAATAGGAAAAATGAGGAAATTTCAAGGAAAAACTGATTTATAAATAATTAGTATTCCTTATTAAAATGTACGATACGTCGATGAATATTGTCGCTAAATTTCAAGTTCCTAAGTCAATAGGAAGTTAAAAAATTCTTCCGTGACAGACAACGGACGGACAGACGGACGCGTATATGGTTTTGTTAGATCCTTCGGGTATGGAACCCTAAAAAGCTGTTGGTAAGGATGATTATGTTTTTAGTTACCACGTGATAAAGAAAAAGATAAAGCATCCGACACTTTTTATCAAGTCGTGATAGAAAAAAAAAAACAGATGATTTATCAATTTTTTTAATTTAACGGTAATATCAAAACGGTTTTCAGATCAAGGACGGCCATGTATTCAGAAAACTAATAATCATTTCAATTTCAAGGTACGAAAAGGCATAATTTAGGGATGTTGACTCAAAAATGTTTATTACTCCAATAGAAAGAAGACATAAAACTATAAAACTATGCCAAATGGTGAAAATCCTATTCAAATATCTCAAAAAATAACGAAGCTACAACGGTTAGAATGTTCGTAGTTAGACAGAGAAAGTGCTACTCAACAGTGATGTCACTGTTGAGTAGCGCCATAGCAAATGGCGATCGTTCAATACAAACGTGCGTTTCGCGGAAAAGCGACAGAAAATACCCACTCTTAAAACTTCAAAGACTTATAATTACGTAATTATTTATTTTTTGAATTACTTTTTCGCCATTTGATTGAAAATTTGTTTTTTTTTTTGATTTTCTTTTGTAGTGTCATCATCCCTATTAGGTCAAAAATAACTAATTAAAACGAAACGAGCTGACATAGTTTCATAAGTTAACCCGATTAAGCATACTTCTATGATCCATTTCCTCACATACTATTTCCATCCAGAGCAAACGTAAACGCGGAATGATGTGCAGCTTACACACTGCTCGAGCCAATGCCGAGTAAAGATCCTATCACACACGTAAGAATCGCATTCGAGCATGACCCGCAATGTAATAATGAAACTCACATGCGAGTCTCGGACGTAGGTTAATTAAGGCGCTACACTGAGAAATTTGGAGACTTTGAAACGCTGTCCTGCCCAGACTAATAAACAGTAGGGGCTGATTTTCAGATATATGATTATTGACTATATGATTGTGGTACTGACAATAGCGAAACATGATTGCTTAAAATTTTCTCGATAGAAAATAAATCCAAAATCGAGTCTGTATTTTTCTTTTTTTCCTCAGCCTACTAAAACAACGCATTATTAAAAGACACGATTAAGTTAATATGATGGTATTTTACCTCATCTAGGTACTGACAAGAGGAAATTTAATAAACCTGCACACAGTCAGATGTTTAACGAGATTTGTCTAAAAAGCCATTCTCGGAGAGGGTTGCATCCCGTTTTGTCGTGAGCGAAAAACAAAGGGTGTCTCTTTCAATCGATATATCGCCTTAAGAGGCCTTACAAGTTTCAAAATGTTTTGATTTCAAATTATGACAAAATTACGAGTATTGACAATACCAATAAAGTGATTCAAGGATATGATTATTTTAGTAAAGTTTTAGATAATAACATGGCCAGTTTTGTTTTTATTGTGTGTATTAGAATTTAAGTGGAAAAAAATAGCTTTTAGCTTGAAAATATTCGATTTAGAGTGATGTTTTTAACGATATCTCTTAATGTAAATTCAAAAAATAAATTAAAATTGTATGTCATTATGTCGCAAATGTCCTTTTCTAGATAGTAAAATTAAGGAAATGTCAAGAAAAGACCCACAATTTGAAACTTGTGAATAAATCCTTCTGGTTGCAAAAATGTATGTACTCCATGCTTCCAAAGCTATCAAACGCACATGTGTATATTCAAATATTTGATAACCAAGGCAAAGGCAGAATCCGCTATTTCTTAAATTAATGGGACGCAGCTATCATCAGACCACAACTTCTTAATGACTCTGACACATTTCTTCTGAATGCTAAAACCATCTACGTCCACCAAATTGCCCCACAGAATCAAGCCATAGAGTAACACCAGAGACTAGGAATTATATAAACTGCCAATACCTATACATTGTGGCGTAATTTTAAAATAATGGGCCTGCTGTAGCTAGTTTCACTATGGAGAGATCACTTTACCATTTAATTCGTATGCCACTAAGACCTCTGCTTAAAACATAGCGCCATCTATGAACACAACGTAGAAGCTCCCAACAGATGGCGCTATGTTTTAAGGAGAGGTCTTAGTCCCATACGAATTAAATGGTAAAGTGATCTCTCCATAGTGGAACTAGCTACAGCAAGCCCATTATTTTAAAATTACGCCACAATGTATAGGCATTGGCAGTCTATATAATTCCTAGTCTCTGGTAACACCGAAGATACATACCTAAGAAGATAATAGGATTGTTAATCATTGCAGCGGGCGGTGTGTACCGGGCCGGTTTATAGACAACAGAGACAGTTTGCAGTGCCGATCGGTTCCACAGTCGCAAATTGGTTTCTGTCACGTCTATCCGATATTTGAATTGGCTTTAACCTCAATATGGAATAACTTTCCAGTTTTCCTGTTATCACCCACTCGCAGTGGCTTTGGGATTAAAGGTTCTGTATTTTTCATGATGATTAAATATGGCGCAGGCAGTCCCAACTTATCAAACTTTCCATACAATCAGATTGTACCTTGCTATTACAGACGATCTGGTGCATTACGCTGAAACAATAGTGCATCGTACATATACTAACGCTTGCTGCTAATGCCGTAACTACAAATGCCGAAACAATTGCAACGCGAGAGAGGATTTGCAAGAATAATGCGGCGTATCCACTGAAATATGCATGACGCCTGGATCCTCCTGATATGTAATGTGACACAAATGCGGTTCCGAAATGCAATTAGCTGCTCGGAATTTTCTGGGCGCAGGTTTAAGCTAATTCCGCATTTGGCGGTAAGGGCTCGGTGCGATACGAGTCAGCGCAGCTGTCAGTGCTAACTGTCAGCCTACTGGGTACAGATTATTTACTGCATGCATACATTAAATAGTGCTTCATCCTGATTGGTGCGGGATGCACAGATGCTTCAGTGCAATCAAATACTATTGAGGCATTCCATAAGAATGTTGCTGCCATTCGTAAAATAACCTGAGCGTACTTGGGCCGACCGTCCGGACGACGTCCTGTGGGTCGCCCCAACTATCGATGGAGGGATGTGGTGGAAGCGGATCTGCGTGAGCTCGGAGCTGGTGCAAGCTGGCCAGAAATTGCGCAGGACCGAGCAAAGTGGCGTGCTCTTGTGTCAGAGGCCAAGACTCATTTTGAGTCATCGTGCCAGCCCAGTTAGTTAGTTAGTTATTCGTAAAATAAAGCTATTCATATTAATCCCTTAGTAAAATATAGTTCACAAATATATTTTCGATCTTTAAGTCAAACCTTGAGTGATCACACTAAAAATCTGCTTCCTGTCCTTGAATGATAAAATAAATATTATAATGACATTCTGACACTAGGTATACCAATAAGTTTAGTAAAGAAATTTAGACGACATAAGTAGTATGTTGTTGGAGATATGGAAAATGCCCTATAAAATATGCCTCCGTCAAGTCAAAAAGTAGCTTTATGATTATTTAAGCCAGCACAATCACTGGGCAGGAACGAAATCACTTTCACCAAAAGCAACTTAATTAAGAATGCTAGTGGATTGAAAATCCAATGACAGTTTTTTTTTTTAATATCGGCTAGCTCAAAAGATCTTAACTGTACATCGTTAACGCAGTAAGCAAACATAAATGAAAGCAGAACTAGGCCACAGTGTTTCTATGGCTTTGAGCGTAAAGAGCTCTGCCTATGAAGGGTCGTAGGTTAGGGGTGCCACACGTCCCGGTGCGCCGGGACATTTCCCGGTATGTTTTTTTTCCATGCCCATTTCCATGGACGTATGTAATGCTAATTATACTATTCAGTGGTAAAGCACGGTAATCACGTAACGTTTTCGACCGTTAGTACGATAGATTTAAATGTCAAATCTCATACTAAAACTGACATTAAATACTTACCAACTGTAGTACATAAATCGTTACGTAATTACCCCGTTGGTATGAAACGTGGTGCCCCAGTGTGTTCTTTGTGATATTAGTCTAGAGACCTAACGCGTGAGCTAATATTGACGATACTTCGACAATCGATTTGTCTTAACCCGTCCTGTAGGTACTCCCAGCGAAAAAAAACAAAACAATACATTATTTTGCTATCCGTCCGGGGATCCCAGTCACCGGTAGCGGACGGGTTTTACCAAATGTCGGATTTTGCTCATCGCCGCGTTGGTGAACACACGTGCCTGGAGCGACGACGAGCAGAATCCACTACCGTATACTGGTCTTTGTTGCCTACTGTCATGGCGTCGTTACCGAACAACGTCACTGAACAAGTATTCATTTGCGAAATCATCATAAATTTGATGGAAAGCCATTTTTAAACGAAGAAGAAGACCAAAATATCACTGAATAGATGACAGTATTCTCACTATGGCGACTAACTCAATATGGCGACAAAGAAAAACATTACAATCCTTTTTTGGGCAGTCGTGTAAAAATGAAAATCTACGCATTATGTCCAGTGAGGTACTTAATTAATAATAATAATAAAATGTTAGTATTTAACCCTTTGAACGTCAAAGTGATCGTGTGTCGTCGTGCCCACCACGCCAAGCACTGTTGAATTGTTGTAACGTTTAAACCAATAAAAACAATTCATAATAAATTTTATACATGATAAAAGTACACCTTCACTCCGACGTTTTTAGTGGTTGTTGGCGTGGTGGGCACGACGACACACGACCACTTTATAGGTTCTTGGCGTTCAAAACCAGGTCCTTAACCAGGCATAATATGTAATATGGGATATGAGTCACAGATGCCATGGAATAGGGATTTCAAAATAGTTCTAGTTTTTTATCGTTTATAATTTTGAACGCTTATTTACGAATCATAATTTATCATCCCGATCGATTTTCCGATATTTATGGCCACCCTATCGTAGGTACCTACGTAATAATGATCCTCTATCAGAGCGCGAAGGGCGGAGAACACTCCAAAATGCTGTTTGCTATTTTGAGCAAAACAAGATTCTTACTGAGATTTGTCTTCGAGAGGGGGATTTCCATCTTATGAAAATAATTTGCTAAACTTCGTTAGTGGGCACTTGAGAATTTGCGAGTTAATTAATACACAGAGGGTTTTGCGTATTTCCTTGCTTTATCCTATCATAGTTATAATTAAGCATGTACAACATTGAAACAAATATATACTCACCGGCAGAAAAGTTTTTGGGCCAAATTTTCTGCTGGTGGGTGTATTTCTGTCTTTCTTTCAAATGGAATCGGCACGCAGCTAAAGTGCGTGACATCTACGAAGGCGCGCACCGCCACAGCCACAGCGTAATCCGTACAATTGCGTACAGATAGTATGAGATTCGCCAGATTTAGGTGCGCGTCTTTTCGGTGGACATGTTAAAATTTAAGGGCTACAAAGCTTAATTTTAGATTGATCTGCATAAACTGTAATTCCGTATCTATAAATCCATGTAATAAAAACGTAAATTACATGCACACAAGCCATTAACTATTGACCACCGAATGGACAACTTTTGTTTTTTCGACTGACAATGACCCATTTAGTAAACCTTTGAATATACTTACTGCGCCAGGCAACGCAATCAGGTACATACAGGTTAAGGTAAAATCCATAATTCGGTGAAGTAAACTGTCAGTTTGCAACCTCAAATTTTATAAAGGGTCGGCAACGCGCACGTGACTCGAATGGAGTTGCGAGCGTCTATAGGCTGCGGTATCCGCTTATCATCAGGTGGACCGCTCCCTTGGTATCCACCGACGTTGTTTAAAAAAAACCGACGTGGCCAAGTGGCATTTACAAAAACGTGAAGTGATTGAAAGATTCGTCACCATTAGGGATTCTCACGACAGCTTAGTTGGTGTATAGCAACGCACGAAATGCAGAAGGCCGTGGATTAAAATCCCAGTCGTGGCGATAATTTTCCAATTTTTGGATGGACAATTGAAATTTCATTAACGGACGCTCTCGCTTAATTAAATTTTGTGTTTTATCTATAAGTAAGTACAGATCAAAACATATGTATCACCTTTCCAAAAATAGTATAAAATAGTTATAACTCAGTTAATCCATGCATTAACTGAGTTATAACTGATATTTTAAAACGGGGGAACGAAGGAAAATGTTTCCCTCTTAGCAATGGTGCTTATATTCCTTGTTAGAATAACTGTTCGGACCTCATCAAATCCGTCTAACCAGCGTGAACGTTCGACAGCCACACGACAGGGAAGCGACACAAAAATAGAAATTCTACGCAAATGGTGAATATAAATAATACTTCATGCTATATGTATTGGATTTATTTTCTGTATGTATCGATTAGTTTACATTTTCAGCATCTGTTATCCTTTCCGGTTTGAAATTTGACCCCTTGTCTAGTCTGCCGGCAAAACAAACAATAACCTAACAAAACCGTGTAGAGTAATTTTTATCTCACAAACGCGGGTGAGCCATGGTTGTGTGTTGAGCTATACATGCACATTGTCTGTGTGTGCGTCAGCGTAGGAGCTATGAGTTCACGTTGTCTATGTGTTTGTATGTGTCACAACTACAACATTGGCCAATCCGCGCTCGTGAGATAAAAGTACTGCTTACAGAAAAAGATCTCCGACATCGATAGATGGCGACACTGTTAACTTGTCAATCTTACCAAAGTGTGTATAAAAGTTTGTTTAGTATAGATAGATTATCCACATTTCAAAGTGACAGTTTTAAATATCAGCCAACCCTAATCCCGTTCCAATCCTATCCCAATGGAAAACGCGGGTATTTCGAGAACATCAACTGACAGTAGCTGACAACCAACCAGTTCAGCTCTAGACACGATTCGGGTCGGTCAATGTCGAGTACTATCTCCATTCCGTCACTCGTCAAAGGCTTCGAACTAACAATTTGTGATTATCATCATTTGTGTACCATCACACCATCAACGCAGAAGTATTTAGAAGAGAAGTGCGTAAGACCGGCAGCCAAAACACTTTGCAGCCAGCGCTACGATTTGAACCAGGTACGCGTTTTCCACCACTTTTCCTCTTTGCTACTTCAAAGTTTTAAAGTAAAAGTTAAAAAACGTGTATAGTTCGTACACAACTCTAAGGCCAAATTCTGTCAAACCAACGCAAGCAAAACTCGACTTAAGCGGGTATTACACTGTCCTGAATTCAGAGTCCTGACTAGGAGAAGGGAGTTCAAGCATTTCGCTCTAACATATAGGTACGTACCGCTCTAAACGTTCTGAATTCAGGACAGTGTAATACCCGCTCTAGAGCTCTGACTGTAAGGTAGATTTTTGCTTGCGTTAATTTGACAGCACTTGTACACCTACAGTTTTGTACGAACTATTCACTTCACTTTAAAAAAAATGGCTTTCCATCAAATTTTATGATGATTTCGCCAACCACGTGTTCATTAGACGTTGTTCGGTAACGACGCCATGACAGTAGGCAACTGGTTTTGTACGGTAGTGGATTCAGCCCGTCGCGTCGTCGTGAAGAGCACGTGTGTTCACCAACGCGGCGACGGGCGAGATCCAGTACGAACTATATAAGCTTGTTTTATTATTGACTAATCGATAAACATGGCAAACTAGGGTTAGGTAGCTAATTATCAGCATGATAAGGAAAAAAGCATTTTGATAATTTTACGCCCGCATGAATACTTATCGTAATCATCCTTCGGATTTTGAAATACAGTGGAATGAAACTGTGGGCATCATGAGACAATGCCTGGGATATACCTTCACTTGGAATTTTGAATTTTGTCCCTTTTTTATTGCGAAGTATTTGTATTCACTTTTTCTGTATTTTCTATATAAATTTTCAGGGTTTATGATTGCAAAATTGTACAATAATTAATACAGAATAATAGAAAATTTAAATGGAACTTCAACATAAATTATGCGGTGCTAGTTTAGGTAATTGGAACGCCAGACAAACACAAATGTAATTAAAATAATAAATTTCTAGATTTTGAGCTACTCTGATAAAGATACAGACAATACAGTAAGTAAAAAAAAAAAACAAAGAATCAACACTGAAGCTGATGTAAATAAAAAAAACCGGTCAAGTGCGAGTCCGACTCGCGCACCGAGGGTTCCGTACATAACATATTGTACCCGTCCCGACCCCATTAAAATACAGGGAAAGTCATAAAGCGCGAAGAAGCGATGGGTACAGCGACATCTATCAGCGAATTTAATAACCAATTTGAGTAACTGAATAATATAGTAGCTATGCTGGTTTTGCCACATTAACCGATTTAAATAAAAAAAATATATTTGAAAGTAGGTATATTTAAGATAATCTTGTAAGATTAAATATAAAACAAAAATATATGCAAAGGTGATTAAATTACAAACTAAGTATAGATGAGTTTTTTGATGATAAAAAAAAGAAAAACTAGATATAGCTATGGCTATATTTTTCCTGTAAAATATACATGCATATTAATATTATGCAGTAATTTCAATTCTTTTTCTCGGTAAACTTCGGAGATAAGGGGGGAACGGTATTTATATATACATTTTCCCTCGTAAATCGAAAATTAACCAACGAAAAAAAAAATTGTTTCAGAATGTACGAGTCAAGCTCTTTCATATGCCACCCCACTCGACATAGTTGCCAGACTTAAAAATTTTGAACCCCTTTTATCTGTCATTATTCACAGAAAATAAAACAAATTTAATAAACCATCTTCTATGTATTTGGGTTACCCTTGTTTATAACTATTCCAAATTTCAAATCGATAGGATAAGTAGTTCCTGAGATATTTAGCGATGTGACAGACAGACAGACAGACAGACAGACAGACAGACAAAGTGAAACCAATAGGGTTCCTTTTTGGTACGGAACCCTAAAAAGACGTCAATGTAATCATTTTCTTTCTGCATCATATACGAGAAAATAAAGAAAACCTACTAATTATTATTTAGGTGAATTGGAAAAACGGGACATGAGATCACATGTTTATCAACTCAAATCGTAAAAGCGTAAGATTAGAGGCGATTCGATCAATACACGTTGTTAGCTCCCTCAGTTGCTACGAAAAGAATGTACGTATACAAAATAAGGAGTTTTCCGCTCTCATTCAAGATTTCCTTCTTGACAACAAATCCTTTTAAGAGAAGCTGCGTGTTGCCATAGTGTAGTCTTTTGTTGTTACGTTAGGGGACTTTTTCAACGTAACGGAACATCAGAAAACCAATTACTTGTATTACCTCTTATCTTATTTTTTTTATTGTAAAAGCATATAATTCCATCTTGTTTATATTTCTCTATTCATTAAACAATTCATTACACTTAAATAAGAAAATACAATAATAATAAAATAACAATAAATTAACCTAAGATAAACCTAATCGAAAAGTCCCCCTCGAGTTGTCCCTGGTGCAAAGGTGCCCATCACACTGGCCGCGTTGCCACGTTGAATGGCGATCGACAACCTTTGCACCAGGTACGAACCCGCGCGGGCGTCAGACCCCCTCTCCCTAATGCGACGTCCCAGTTCCTTGACAAACGTCATCGCGTCAGAGCCCCAGCACCAAGTCGTTTCAAAAGCCAGGGGCACAAAATAATTGAAAAAGTATTTATTATCATTTAATAAATGAAAAATAAAATATAAATAACATTATAAAAACAGACTAAACTATAAACTAAAATAAAACTAAATATTTACAAATAAAAAACTGGCCCCAGGTCAGTGCCGTGTGGCAAGGTGCCCAGAAGGCTGGCGGCATTGTAAAATAAACCTTGTGTTGTGAACTAAGTACACTGTTAAAAAAGTAGATGGCAAGCTTAAGGGAAAGGAATGCTATGCTAAAATCTCGCTAATATGTATGCTCGCAAGCACATCGTATTTTTAAAAATATTGAAATATTAATTTTATTTGCTCTTACAAATCTTTGCGAAGATGTGTTCGATTTATTTATTTATCGTATGGCATTTATTTCGAACCATGAGATTCGATAGGTATTATTCTTCCTTGAACGTGTAAATAATGTACCAAAGTGCTACAGACACCGATTCAAATGAACATTCTATATTCCTACATCCATAAGTGCGGTCAAATTTGATTTCTGGGCCACTTCGTACCTTGTCACAGTGAAAATCTATATGAAAGCCGCTAGAGGTCTCATATCAATGTCACTGTCAGTGGTAAGGTGCGAAGTGGCCCGAAAATGAAAATTGTGTGATTGAACTACCTACATAAACCCAGTATTCCAATAAGAGGTACGCAGAACACATGAAGTTTTACTTTCAGTAACACTCTTAGGCGACTTCCTGACCTGGCGGGGCGGGATCGATATGTGTCATTTTCTTCTTTGACGTAAACTTACTGACGTCGCAGAGATTCCCACTTATTACATTTGCGCAGTAGTAATATTATGCGAAGAAGCGAACCAGCACTACCTTCACATCGTCCCGCTTCCGCGCATCCCGCGCCAGTCAGGAAGCACTCATTTAAATGTAGGGGCGCAGTAAAAAGTAGTACTGAGTTGACTGACAGTTATCACTGACATTTGACAGTTTTCTCATATCGTACCGCCTCCGCACCGACAAATCAGGAAGTCGCCTTAGTCAGGTCTGAATTAAAATTCAAAAACTTGTAAACATCAATCGGTACCTAAGGAAGAGTAATTATGAACAAATAACCTCATGGCACGAGTAGGTAGTAGGTACGACTCACACACAAAGTGATCCGTACAGAATAAGCAGAATCACAGTTAAACTGGCATTTGTCTGCCTTTACTCATCTACTCCAAGGTTAACTGGAAGAGACCCCTTTAAGGGATAAGTTCGCCTTTGTTCCTAACTACTCCTTTTGTAAATGATTACTGTTGTTTTTTTACTTAATATCTGACCGATGCAACTGTAAGGTCTACCAAACCAATAATGCTCAGTTAATATTGGTAATCGTTTGAATACGAAAACCTAATAACGTTCCGTTGGCACCTTCCGGGTACGGAAAACTAAATTAGGTAATACCTTTTTTGGCAGACTTATTTATATCACTGTGAAATTATCTTTATGGCAGTGAATAATCCTCATCTTTACGGAGACATAGCAAAACAAATTACTATAATATTTAAGTCATTATACCAGCGAATAATCACCATCTTTGCTGGGGACGTAACGAAACAGATTACTACAATATTTTAGACACCCTCACCCTCTGAAATTAGAAAAATATGATGATAACTTGCTTGTCATCAAAAAAGCACATTAAACCAAATTGCTGCACAAAGAAAGCAGAAGTGCCATGGTTCGAAACAGTAGAATTTGTGTATGTACCTACAGTCAGCGGCAGAAGTAGAAGTATATGAAGAGTTCAAAAGATTTTATTCCCTTACAATAAAGACTATTGCCATCTTCACCTTGAACACACTAAAAGACATAACAATAGTAACATCAATAAAAAAGCAGCATTAACCAACGATACCTAGATCCTGGATGTAATCACGGTGCTATATTTATATTATTAATTTATACTTCATATTTATTTGGTATCAATATTTGTATTATTTAGGGTATAACTTTTTAATAAATGATTATATATATATATATACATTAACCAACAGATAAACTGACCAAACCAGAAGATAACCTGAGCGTGAGCACATATTTGTTGAACTTATCCTATAAAACAGAGATGTAAAGAGTCTCTGTAGTAGGTATGAATCCTTAAGTGGGAGTTACAAGTCGTGATAAAGTTTGGCCTCACGATGGAAACTGTTCCTTAGGCTACTTGTAACTTATACTGAGCGAGGCCAAACTATCCACGCAAGAAATTCAAAATGGCGGCTATTTTAGTTTCCAATTTTTTTTATTTTTTTTAGAACTCAAAAATGCTTCATGCTACACAAAAACTTTGTATGAGAATTATGTTTTGCATAAATTTAGCTATAACTTTGGTTAATATCATTTTCTCGATATATCTAATAGTTCATGAGAAAAATGGTGTTCAATATTGCGTTTCTTGTTAAAACACTGTTAGTCAAAAGGCTGGCTGCAAAGGAGAAAATGAATTGCTTTCTGCATACGATGCAGTTTGATTTTGCTAAGCCTTTTGACTAACAGTGTTTTAACAAGAAACGCAATATTGAACACCGTTTTTCTCATGAACTATTAGATATATCGAGAAAATGATAATAACCAAAATTATAGATAAATTTATGCATAACATAATTGTCATACTAAGTTTTTGTGTAGCACGAAGCATTTTTGAGTTCTAAGAAAAATAAAAAAAATTGGAAACTAAAATAGCCGCCATTTTGAATTTTTTGCGTGGATAGTTTGGCCTCGCTCAGTATAAGTTACAAGTAGCCTAAGGAACAGTTTCCATCGTGAGGCCAAACTTTATCATGACTTGTAACTCCCAATGTCCATTTATATGGGGATTCACACCTACTACTGTGGTCAAATATACTTAAGTGGAGATATAAAGAGTCCCCATAGTAAACATTCTAAGTTTTAGAGGTGTAAAAGGTCCCTAAAGGCCGATTTACATTAGCAAGAACTTACGTGCATTTTATTGCGGGGCCAGTATTAGATTCAAAATTCTCCGTGCATTTTTTTCTGCCTTGAATTATATGAAGAGGTACTTCACTAAGGGAGCGATAAGCGAGTATGGAATATTCTTAAGGAAAAAAGTATAAACTTACTATCTATCTGTTGCGTATTATGCCGGAGATAAGGGGCTGACCGCGCCTCGCAAAAATTTGCCCGTTTTCTCGGTTTGCTCTTTCTATACAACGATAGTTATGTATTTATATAATATTCATAAAGATGTCGTATTGCCATGGTGAATTTGGGTTTCGGAAGGGGAAAGAAAAGGTACGTTTTGTAAACATATCAACGCAAATTTTGACGTTATCTCGTAAAACATATTCCTTAATAGATAATTAATATTTCGACATGTAAAATTTATTAAATTCTTATTGATATATTTCTTAAATTGTAAATTAATATTTTCTCATGAAAAATCTATCATATGCTTATATTGTAAGACTATCAAATTGTACAATAACATTATGACATGTGAAAGTGCCCTTGTGGCCTATTTGCAGAATAAATGTTTGATTTTTTTGATTTTTTTTGAACTTATCGGGTTAAAGATTGTGTTTGGTATTTGTTATTTGAAATGTTTCCTCTTGCTAGATATAGTAAATGCTTTTTACGTTCCTGAAATATCTTGATAATTGTAGATCTAAAAGCCTACTAGTAGAAAGAAAATCCTCGAGTCTCTGGTTGTCTGGAAGAGATCGCTTATTAGCGATAAGACCGCCAATTGCCTACCGTTATAGAGTTTAAGTTCCTCTTCATACTGTTTTACTCGTATTAAAATAACTTTTTATTTTACAAATTAGTTTTTGTTTTTTAAAGATACCTTTAAAGGTTTGTTTTAACGGGTCTAACGCGATATTTATGTATTTACCTTTTTTACCGACGTTTCGGCACTGGTTTCACAGGCCGTGGTCGCGGATATGACTGTCGTCTCAGCAAGATACCTTTATTTCGAAAACCATTAAAATTAATACAGTCTTAAAAGAAGTAGGTAAGTAAATCGGTTGTGCAAGTTTGAATACCTTATATTTCATTCAAACATACTGACACACAAAACCTGAAACTTCATAAACACAATAACCTCACAACGCGTTGATAAAAAATATGAGAAGGGTGTAAAAGCAATTAGTTCCGCGTCACTCTATTCTGCGTTTAATTATTGCACACATTTATTTACACATTAGGTTAATGGCAAAAACAAGTCCCTCGTTCGGGATAAATTGTTTGTGTATCCCGAGTGTCCTGCTAGGGTTGCCAGATAAGGATAGCCACACTAAAGTTGGGTATAAATGAGAAACTAACAAGGCCGCTGACCCGAATGGTAATGCCCGCGATATTCAATCTGAGGGGCTACCGCGAAACACAAACGAAATTTTCCGTCACTGTCTCACTTACGTACAGACTTGCAAGTGTGACAGAGAGAGAATACTTCGTTTGTGGCTCGCGGTAGCCCCTCTGGAGATCGCAGGTTCGAACCCCGGTTTGTATAGTTCGTACACAACTGTAAGGCCAAGTGCTGTCAAATTAACGCAAGCAAAAATCTACCTAGCAGTCAGAGCTCTAAGTCGAGTTTTGCTTGCGTTCGTTTGACAGAGTTTGGCCTTAGAGTTTTGTACGAACTATAACACTGGCTTTATGAATAAAATGTATTATTAAATAGTATTAGAAGCCTATAGAGTGTCGCACAGCTAGACAAAGACCTCCCCTCGTTTTCCACTCGTCACGGTTGTGAACAATCTTTGTCCAACCGTTGCGATATGCATCTAGGTCGTCCCGCCATCTCCGTCTTGCATGTGCACGTGTCGTCGCCCATCGTTCGCAAAAAAACTTATGTACGAGATATCATTGGATATTTAACGGTAGCTTTTCGGTTAAAAGATAACATAATGAACTCGGTCAAATCCCAACAAGGTATAATTTTCTCTTTTGAGTCTTTTGGGTTGGAAGTTCAAGTGCAGGCAGTCGCTTTCGGAAAACTAGAAGTGCAACGACGCTGATTCAAAATGCAATTAGTTGAGTGATTTAATCAGCGTCGTTTTTTTGGATCGCAAAACTTACTTCAAACTAACGTTTTAACCCAAGAGATATACATAATATTATTTAAGATTATACCTACAAGAGGTAACGCGGCAAGTGTGATGAGTACCTTTGCGCCCGGTACAACTCGCGGGGATTTGTTTGACTACGCTTACTCTAAATTGTTATCATCATCATCAAACTTAAGAGCTACGCTCTTGTCGGTATAAGGTTAAATTGTTATAAGGTTATTTATTGCATAGTTTTCGTTGCTCATGCCATATTAAGTTTCTTTTTAAGCAGCGGTAACTAACCCATAACCTGAGTAAAATCAGTAATGTGACAACCCTACCCATCGACACAGTAGAGTGGACTACGGTCCGCCATTTGTTATTTGTATCGTTACTTTTGTTAGCCCACTTCCATAACGCAAAGAATGGCCTATTGTTCAAAGGTTTATCTTGAATATTGTGATGTCCTCCAATTGGGTCGCTCGGGGTATTAAATTAAACAAACATTTAGGCTATTAGCTTCCTGGGTGCGCTGTCGTATTTTGGTAAGACAACGATATTTTACGAATATAAAATTAGCTAACCTAAACAAAACAGAAACAGTGATTCGAGTCAGTTGAAACAATTGAATTGGTAACTAATTAATTAACTGGAAGCCCCTGTTGAATCCATTTTTAAAAATCATTTTGATTTATTTGATTCTTACCTTAGATTATTTTACTTCAGAAGTACTTCAAACATTTAAACTTTAAACATTTATTCGTGACATATAATTACCATAAATTTATTACAAAGAAATAGTGCAAGTTGTCACGAAATGGACCCAGCTCAGCATGATGCTAACTCATTGTCAGCGCTGGTCTTCCGCAGTGTCCATTTGGTCCAATTTATTAACAGTAACAAGTTATTAATGTAATTTTTGAGCTGAGTACCTATCATCCATCCTCCTAGCGTTATCCCAGTACAGTTGCATCCTGAAGGATGCCTGGGGTCCGATATCTAATCCCAAGATTTGGCGTAGGCACTAGTTTTTACGGAAGCGACTGCCATCTGACCTTCCAACCCCGAGGGGAAACTAGACCTTATTGGGATTAGGCTTTGTCAAGTGAGTGGGCAACTTGACTGTTAGAAGCTCTCAAGCCGCCCGAAGGCCTCCAACTTGGCTTTACGACTGCTGCCATAGACAGCAACCGGGATCAACGGCTTAACGTGCTTTCCAAAGCACGGGAGCGCTCAGTGCTCAACTCACTGAGCGCTACCGTACCTAAATAGTACATTTTTATAACATAAGTAAAATTACATTTTGTGTTTATTTTCATTATTAGTTTCAGTAAGGTACCTACAATACCTTATGTATATATTATATAAAAAAACATTTCTCAAACGCGATTGCCAATAGCCACTGAATAACCCAATAGGCAATCGGTCTCGAGAATTTAATTATTTGATCGCAAAGCTTTAAATAAACCACTGAATAAACCAATTGATATTTTTTTAATCAACGACCGTCGACGTTTTCCGTTTTGACCTTTTTTCGAAATAGATTATTTCGTTTCGTCGCACAAACGGTCGTGATAATTAATTGGCATCCCGATGGCTTTTTATTCTACTTTTCCGGGAAACTTCGGCAAACTCTCAGCTATACCTCTAGTATAACTTTTTTCGAAACAAGACATAAACAAACCCGTTTTATTTTAGTCTCGTTTTGTAAGGCAACGTGAGCAGCGTCTCTGGTAGCCTTAGGCGACTTCCTGACTTGGCGGGGCGGGATCGATATGTGACATTTTCTTCTTTGACGTACAAACTTACTGACGTCGCAAAGATTCCCACTTGATATAATACTGTCAGTATTACGTTTGCGCAGTAGTAATATCATGCGCAGAAGCGAAGCAGTACCGCCTTCTCATCGTCCCGCTACTGCGCATCCCGCGCCAGTCAGGAAGCACTCATTTAAATGTAGGGGCGTAGTAAAAAATGGTATCGCGTCGACTGACAGCTGACAATGACATTTGATACTTTTCTCATATCGTACTGCCTCCGCACCGACAAATCAGGAAGTCGCCTTAGGTGGTTATTTATTTATCGTATGGCATTTATTTCAAACCGTGAGATCTTCGAGAAGACAGTACGGTTGCCAGTTTTTTGTTGCACTTTTAGAACCACCCAGGGGTCACGTGTAGGGTACCGGTGGGTACTTTCCCTACGGACGTGGTGCAACTTCGACCCCCCTTTGTCAAGTGAGTGGGCAACTTGACTGTTAGAAGTTTTCAAGCCGCCCGAACGCCTCCAACTTGGCTTAACGACTGCTGCCATAGACAGCAGCCGGGATCGACGGCTTAACGTGCCTTCCAAAGCACGGGAGCGCTCAGTTAGTAACCACTCAAAGCGGTCACCCATCCATGTACTGACCACAGCCCACGTTGCTTAACTTTGAATAACGCTTACGGCACGCAGGCGCCGCTGGGCCACGAGCGCCTTAGGTAAGTGGTAATAGGGATGTTGACTCAAAAAAAATATTACTTCAATAGAAAGAAGACATAAAACTATGCCAAATAGTGAAAATCCTATTCAAATATCTAAAAAAAAACCGAAGCTAAAACGGTTAGAATGTTCGTAGTTAAGAGAGAGAAAGTGCTACTCAACAGTGATGTCACTGTTGAGTAGCGCCATAGTAAATGACGATCGTTCAATACAAAGGTGCGTTTTGCGGAAAAGCGACAGAAAATACCCACTTATAATTACGTAATTATTTATTTTTTTGAATTACTTTTTTCGGCATTTCATTGAGAATGTCTTTATGTAGAAAATTTGGATTTATTGATTTTCTTTTATAGTATCATCATCCCTATTATAATTTGCAATATAAAATAAGAATAAACGCAATCGTGTTCGTTTTTGTTTTGTTTCGAAAAAACTTATACTACTACTAAACCTATATTGTCTAAGAAATTTTAAATTTGAGTGAGCACTCATTTAATGAGTACATTTTTGTTTAACTTAAATAAACAGAAGTGCAGGAAATAATTGTCGCAAACTCTTTTCTAATCTCACCGATTTACACGAATAAGACTCTTATTTCATTTGTCTAAAGTACAAATTCCAGGCATACAGGTTACGGTCTACCATGATTCTGAAAATCATTACGAAAACAAGTAGGTACTCCACTTGTTTAACTCACCAAGTGCGAAGCAAATGCATGTAGTAATTCTGTTGCGATTTATTTGCAAGTGCACTCTTTTAAATTCTAGTATGTTAAGTGTACGGTGTCTTTAAGAGCTTATTATTTAATTTTGTGAGGTTTTCGACATTCAATTATTTTAAATATAATATAATAATCCGGTATAATTAGGTAAATTATCGACCGCACGTAAAAAGTAACCGTATTATTTAACGCTTAAAATTACATTATTCTAGCGCTCGTTCGAAAAGTTATGCAATTGAACTGCTAGCGTCATCAAAGTACGATTCGATTACAGATTGGCGGTGATAGAGTAGGCCCATTTTTGAAGAAGTAGCATTCAAGAAGCAAGTGATGTAACAGTTGGGGTGACAACGTTATCAGAGGGCTTAGACCCTGCAGAATACGGTTCTGCCTGTCTCCGTCCCCAAATTTGAGCCGGAAGTATGTTATACCGGATAATGTGCAGCCCATACAAATTTTTTCGTTGTATATTTGGTAAATCGTGGTTTCGGTACCCTAACTATGGTCCGATTGTTATAGGTTTTTGATATGCCGTAAAGGACAATATTTGTCATTGTATCCCGAAATTTTCGACCCTCCAGCTCCATATCTTTCTCCGCCATCTTGGAAAATCTGTCACTTTTTCAGTGTTTTCCTTGTACTGTCGCTAAAGTTCATTTCAGTGCTAAACATGGTTCGGCAATATTGTAGAAGACAAAATTTGCTAAAACTTTTGGCTACAAAGATTTTTTGTATGACCCCTAAGGACGAAGGTATGACAGGAGATATCTTTAAAACTGCAATTTTTTTTAGTATTCCTCCCATATTTGCGTTTTAAGTGCATTTTAGCGCTAAGTATAGTTCTGCAATATTGTAGATCACAAAATGTGCTGCAACTCTTCTATTGAAATATTTTTTCCACGATCATCAGGAAAGAAGATACGAAGTCATCTATGGAGTACTACCGTCGATATTGGCTTCTTTTCCAGTTTTCTTCCCATATTTGCGTTTTAATGTATTTTAGCTCAATTTGTAGGTCTGTAATATTACAGAAGACGAAATTATATGCAAATTCAAAGTACCTACGATCTTACTAGGTATCGTGGAAACAGACGATTTTGTCTTGTGAGGGATTGAAGTGGTATAGATCGGAAAGTGACAGATGCTTTATCTTGTCATCTATCCCGCTAACACTCGACCATCATAGAACCCCTACAGATTGCGATTAATTGCACTCAAACCTAAATATGAGAAGAAAACTGCAAAAGTAGCTAATTTCGACGGTGCTACTCCATAGATGACTTCATATCTTCTTTCCTAATGGTCGTGGAAAAAATATTTCAATACAAAAGTTGTAGCAAATTTTGTGATCTACAATATTGCCGAACTATAGTTAGCGCTAAAATGCACTTAAAATGTAAACATGAACGGAAAACTAGAAAAAAGTGGCAATTTTTAATGATATATCCTGTCATATCTTCGTCCCTAGGGGTCATGGAAAAAATCTTTGTACCCAAAAGTTTTAGCAAATTTTGTATTCTACAATATTGCAGAACTATGTTTAGCACTGGAATGAACTTTGACGACAGTAAAAGCAAAGAACTGAATAAAGTGACACTATTTCCAAGATGGCGGCCAAAGTTATGGAGCTGGAGGGTCGAAATTTTTAGGTTACCATGGCTAATATTGTCCTTCACAACATACCAAAAAACCATATCAATCGGACCTCTTTTAGAGTACCAGAGCAACAATTTACTAAATGTACTACGAAATTTTTTGTATGGGCTGCACCTTTTCCGGTATACCGTACTTCCGGCTCAAATTTCGAGATGGCGACAGACAGATCCGTATTCTGCAGGGTCCGAACCCTCTGATAACGTTGTCACCCCAACTGTTACATGATTTGCCGCTTGCATTGTTTAGAGACGCCTTTTCCAATTCTGTTCTTGCTCTATGATACTTGAATAGTATCAATTTGAAAGGCACAGAAAGGTCGGCATGCGTAAGTATTTAACGTTTAAACATAACACGAAACTCACACACCCTTATAGTGAATGAACACTTGAATGAATTCGAAGTACTCCCCGAGCACGTGTCAACCTTTCCGACGAAAACAAGGGTTAAATTTAATGCTAGCGGAAGGTAGTTAAGAGGCCTTACAATGTTCTTAACTCAAATTATGAAAAAATAGGTGATAATTCACTCATTTTATTCTTTGACCTTTGAAATTTTATTAATGATGCTTATATTCAACTTTAAGATAGGTAGATAAGAAGCCATTTGTTGTTTTTACTGTCTACACTCTACAGGTATAAGAATTTAAGTAGAAACAATAGTTTTTCGCTTGGAAATTGTCAATTTGGAGTGATTTTAAATAAAAAACTGCCGTGAGGCCTAAACATATTAAAATATAATACGTAAACGGGTCACTTTTGACATTACATTCACGACACCGATATTACTAATGCGAAATCGACCTTAAAAAGTAAGTGACCCATTTATTATATTTCAGTAGGTAACATTTGATGTTTGAAACGATATTTCTTAATAGAAATAGATATATACTTCTTCATGACACATAAAACACATAGTTATATAATAACAAATAAACAACTACAAAGTATGTCATCCAAGGAAATGCCTACATGTTATATGTTCATACATATAACACGTTACTGTGTAGTACAATACGGCAATAGTTTTGTACTGCACAATAACAAAGAAAAAATGACAAGATACGTGTCAATTCACACAGAAAAAAGCCTAAATAAATGAGCGTTTTTAACTGAAAAGGGCCCTTAAGCTAACTCGCTCCCACTGGGCAAAGTTAGCAATGAAATTATATACTCTAATCGATATAAACTTTGCGACATTCGGGAACTCCGTGGAATTTAATCAACCGTCTAAGATATTGGTAGGGCCCCTTATTAATCACTTTGCTGGTCGGTAATATAACTTTGTGATACTTGCTATGACACTTAAGGCGACTTCATGACTTGGCGGGGCGGTATCGAATGTGACATTTGCTTCTTTGACGTAAACTTACTGACGTCGCAAAGATTCCCACTTGACGGAATACTGTCAGTATTACATTTGCGCAGTAGTAATAGCATGCGCAGAAGCGGACCAATACTGCCTTCGCATCGTACCGCTTCCGCGCGTCCCGCGCCAGTCAGGAAGCACTCATTTAAATGTTAGGGGACAGTAAAAAGTAGTACTGCGTTGACTGACAGTTGACACTGATATTTGACAGTTTTCTCATATCGTACCGCCTCCGCACCGACAAATCAGGAAGTCACCTTAGTCTCGATCCGGCGGGTGTGGGTGAGACGACCGAGTATGAGATCACAATGAGTAGGCAATGAAATTTCGTTCACCGCTTTATAAATAATAGGCTGTTCTAAAAAAGACACAATGTTGTCTTATGTATGTCACCGTTAGTTTATAAGAACCGCTAGATTATAATCTAACGAGCGAGTTGAAAAAAAAACTGCTGGGCACAGGCCTCGTCTCATAGACTAATCAATACTTAAACATAAACATAATTTTTGACGACCGCTTTAAGGCTTGGTCACACTGCGTTGCGCGACGTCCGCGCGACGCGACCGCTGCGCGCCGGAACGTATGCTAACAGGTTAGCGACGTCACACAGGTTGCGCGACGCGAGCGGGACGGTTTCATACATTTTGGCGCGCAGCGCTGCGTCCCGCTTGCGTCGCGCAAGCGGTGTGACCAAGCCTTTAGCTTAGTTGGTACCCTGCCTACGAAGCTGGAGGTCCCGGGTTCGAATCCCGGTCAGGGCATTTATTTGTGTGATGAACGCGAATATTTGTTCCTGCGTCTTGGATGTTTTCTATGTATAATTTTAAGTATCTATTTATCTATATAAGTATGCATATCGTCGCTTAGTACCCATAGTACAAGCTTTGCTTAGTTTGGGACTAAGTTGATTTGTGTAATATTGTCCAAACAATATATTCATAATTCTGTGTACCTACTTACGAAGAGAATATCTTTCCATAGATTAATTATGATTCTTCTAGCGTTATCCCAGTACAGTTGCATCCTGAAGGATACCCAGTTTCCGCTACCAAATCCCAAGATTTGGCGTAGGCACCAGTTTTTACGGAATCGATTGCCATCTGATCTCCAATCCAAAGGGAAATTGGATAAACCATTTATTTACATGAAAATATGTACAAGAATACAACATTAACTTAAACTTATGGGAAACTTGACATTGGGATAAGGCTAGTCAAGTGAGTGGGAAACTTGACTGTTAGAAGTTCCGAAACTAAAGCACGAGAGCGCTCAGTTAATATAACCACCCTAAACAGCCACCCATCCAAGAGTTGACCTCCGCCAACGTTGATTAAGCTCGCAAACCGCCGCTGGGCTTGGTGGTTAAGCAACGCTGAAATTTTCCATAAATGCATCCACAATACAAATTATTATTGCCAGTGACAAGTGAATACTGAAATGGACTTGATAAATCATAATATTTAATTCCAGCATTTCAATGCTGATGAGCTAAAAATGAAAATATTGTTGCGTATTTTCATTTATGTCATAATTGCTTTTTCCAGCAGATTGCTACTATAATTTCATTCGCTTCCACTCATTAAAGATAAGCATAGAATTCGGCGAATTCGATATTGTGTACCAACGTAATGCCTTAATGTCTGTGTTCGTTAAAACTGCTCCAGTATTCTTTTGATAATGAGCGTATTAAAATAAACGTAATTACGTATTACGTTATTATGGTATTTACGTTATTGTTAAAGGTTGTATAGTACCTACCAACCAATAGACAACGGTATACTTCATACGTTTACTTTTTACCTGTAACCTAGGAAACATTCGTCTTCTGAATAACAGCGAATAAATATGCCTGTCTAATATACAGCTCAAGTATTTTATTTAATTATTACATGGTAGCAGAGCTATAATAGTGCAAAAAGTTATAAAAATGGAGTCACAAAGCGGTAGCAGTTCAGGAATAAAATTATTAAACGGAAAAAATTGGGCTGTGTGGAAATTCCAAATTAAAGTAATATTGAAAGGAAGAGGGTTGTATGATGTTGTAACGAAGAAAAAAGCGAAGTTGAACGACGACGACGAAAAAATTTGGCAAGGTACGGACGCGAAGGCACAAGAGATAATCGTCACCCGAATCGACCAAGGTCCCATGACGCATATTCTGTCATGCGAGACGGCTTACGACATGTGGGTGAAGCTCAACACCGTGTACCAGAAGGAATCTGAGGTTAGCGTTCATCTTCTCCAACAAAAGTTCTTTTCATTGGAATACAACACAGACGAAACTATGTCAGAATTCTTCTCCAAAGTCGAAAACATCCAAACTAAATTAAAAGAATGCAACGAACCCGTGTCTGACAAAATGGTGATGACTAAAATACTGATGACTCTACCAGACTCCTACAAGCACTTCAGATCCGCGTGGGAATCTGTTCCAAGCGAAAAACAGACATTAGCAGAGATGACCTCAAGATTACTCATAGAAGAGGAAAGATTACCAAAACCTGCAGAAGAGACGGCGCTGAAGGCGGTAAAAATGCAGCAGAGTTTTGGGAGAGAGAGGAGGGAACGAGACAGGAATGACGATAGAAACTGTTTCTACTGCAAAAAGTACGGGCACAAAGCCAAAGACTGCTGGTTTCGTAAAGATAAACGCCCGGATGGAAACAGGAGAGAAGAGTACGGAAAAGAGAATAGAAGACAAGATCACGGAAGAGGAAATAGAAGAGAAGAAAACGGCAGAGAGAAGTTCCATAACGCGTTCATAGTGGGTTCCTATGAAATCCAAGAAAAGGTGAAAAAGGAAGAGTACTGTTTGGATACGGGAACTAGCCAGCATATGAGCTGGGACAGGAGCGAATTTGATACTTTAGAGCTGAAAAAGAACCTGGGTAAGGTGCAGATCGGAAACGGAGAAGAGGTGTCTATAGAGGGAGTCGGGACAATACAGTTGTATGCGAGAGTAGGAGAGCAGCTCATCGAGACTACTCTAAATAATGTATTGTTTGTTCCAGAACTGACTTTCAATCTTTTCTCAGTCGGTAGTACATTAGACAAAGGGTTTGTACTGTCGTCAGATAAAAATTCTTGCGAGATTAAAGATCAAAATGGTCAGGTAAGGGCTGTAGCTTATAGAAAAAATAAGATGTTCATAATGGACTTTACAAAACAGAAAAATACGCCTCAAAACGAAAATACTCCTGCGGAATGCCACTTCGCGAAAACAATTGACAAACTGTCAAAATGGCATAATATTTTGGCCCATCAAAATTTTTATCAAGTTAAGCACACACTCAATCGAGCAAATATTAGGTATGAAAGCGATAATATTGTGTGTGAAAAATGTTTAGCAGGGAAACAACATTGTTTACCCTTTCCCACAAGCCATAATCGAGCGTGTGAAAGAATAAGTTTGGTACATGCTGATGTAGCGGGGCCAATGGAGGTAAGTTCTATAGGTGGTGCAAGATATTTCTTGTTGTTAAAAGACGATTTTTCGTCATACCGGTTTGTATATTTCCTTAAGCAGAAGTCTCAGGTAAAGCAAGCAATCGAGGACTTCATACAATCGGCGAAGCGCGAAACTGGGTGTAAAATAAAATGTTTGCGTTCGGATAACGGTTTGGAATTTGTAAATAATGAACTAAGTAGCTTGTTAAGACGCAAAGGCATTGTTAATCAACGATCGGTAACATACACGCCTCAACAAAACGGTCGCGCTGAACGAGAAATGCGAACTCTTGTAGAAGCGGCACGATGTATGGTTCAAGAGTATGGGAAAAAGTTCTGGGCCGAAGCGGTAAATACCGTTGCTTATACGCTTAATAGAACTGGCCCCAGCCCCATCAAAGACAAGACTCCATATGAGCTATACCACGACTGTGCGCTGTTCAGTGATATCGCGTCAATGCATGAGTTTGGGTCAAGGGTATCAGTTCATATTCCCAAAGCCAAGCGTTTGGAATGGGACCCAAAGAACCATGTTGGGACGTTTGTGGGTTATGGAGAACTAACTAAAGGTTACCGTGTATTTTTCCAGACAGCAATAAGGTTGAAATTGTACGAGATGTGGTCTTCTTACCAGACAAAGAAAAAATAACCCAAACTGGGGTGCGGCTAATTGATGCACCGGCTTTAGAAGATAATTCAGAGGAAAACCATCAAAATTATGGTGTGCCGGGTCAGATTGTTGCTCGGGATCCTGTGCCATCGTCATCGAAGGAGCCCGGAGCAGAGGGAGCGAGCAATGAGCATCTGGAGACAGCAACAGGTGAATGTAGCGGCAGTAGAGAGGAGACTGGTCAGGAGATAGAGTTACCTAGACTAAGAGACAGAAGTACCTTAAAGAAACCATCATACCTAGATCCCTGCTACATATATGCTGCAGTGACTACAGATCCAGATGAACCAGAGCCCTTGACATACTGTGAGGCAGTATCTAGTCCAGAAAAAGAAAAATGGAAGGAAGCTATAGACAAAGAAATAAAAGCTTTGGAAGATTATGAGACATGGACACTTGTGAAGAAGAAGAAGAATTTTTGAATGGAGATGTAGAAGGTGATGTGTATATTTCTGTGCCAGAAGGTTTTGAAAGCAAAAGTTTACCAAGCGAGACTGGATGTGTGCTTAAACTTAAGAAATCCTTATATGGTTTAAAGAGCTCGCCTAAAAACTGGAACAGTAAGTTTAACAGTGTAATATTATCTCTGGGTTTTGAGAGATCAAGTTATGAACCTTGTTTATATGTAAAGACAGCAAAGACTTGTAAAGTTTACCTTTTACTTTTTGTTGATGATATGTTATTAGCTTCATCAAATAGTAAAGAGCTAGATAATGCTAAGAAAGCCTTAGGTGACATGTTTAAAATGAAGGACTTGGGCCCTGTGTCACACTATTTAGGTATGCATATAACACAAGATTTAGCAAATGATAAAATAACTTTAAATCAAACTGTCTACTTACAGAATTTGCTTAAAAAGTATAATATGCAGGATTGTAAACCTGTAAGTACACCTCTAGATAAAAACTTTGATCATAGCTGTCTTAAGCGTGAAGTTTCAGAAAGCCCTGTGATAGAAGAAAAGTGTAGACAATTAATTGGTGCTTTAATGTATGCTATGCTATGTACAAGACCAGATCTGAGTGTTAGTGTTAGTATTTTAAGTCGATATCAGTCTTGTGCAAGTCAGGAATTGTGGGGATATTTAAAAAGAGTTCTCAGATACATTAAAGGAACAATTAATTTGAGCTTAGTATTGTCAAAAACCACTTATGAAAATGTAATATCCGGATATGTGGATTCAGACTGGGCTGGTGACAAAGTCGATCGAAAGTCAACTGCAGGATACTTGTTTAAAGTGTTCGGTTGTACAGTTTCATGGGTTTCCAAAAAGCAAACTGCAGTCGCCTTGTCGTCGACAGAAGCGGAGTTCATCGCTTTAAGTCTTGCTGTCAGCGAAGCTTGTTGGTGGCAAAACTTAGTTAATGAAATGCAATTGTGTACAAGTAAGGTATATGCAACACTTTATGAAGATAACCAGAGTGCCATAAAAGTGTGCAAGAACCCTTACCATCCTAGCAAACTTAAGCACATAGATATAAGGGTGCATTTTGTTCGAAGCCAAGTAATGGACAATGGCATTAAGGTTGTCTACATAAGTAATGCTGAACAAGTTGCTGACATTTTAACGAAGCCACTTGGGAAGCAACTGTTTGAGTATTTTAGGAATAATATGTGTTTATATTAAATTAGTGTTTTAACTATACCGTTGAGGGGGTGTGTTAAAGGTTGTATAGTACCTACCAACCAATAGACAACGGTATACTTCATACGTTTACTTTTTACCTGTAACCTAGGAAACATTCGTCTTCTGAATAACAGCGAATAAATATGCCTGTCTAATATACAGCTCAAGTATTTTATTTAATTATAACAGTTATTTTGTACAACAAAAACACCAATGCTATCAAATGTTAAAAATCACCAAAGACGAAGAGAGTCGGCACTATTTGCTCCATCGGTATATTCGGTATGCATGTGGTGTTGTGTTCATCCGTGCGATTCACTAAGTAAGGCGACTTCCTGATTTGTCGGTGCGGAGGCAGTACGATATGAGATAAGTGTCAAATGTCAGTGTCAGCTGTCAGTCGACGCGATACCATTTTTTACTACGCCCCTACATTTAAATGAGTGCTTCCTGACTGGCGCGGGATGCGCGGTAGCGGGATGATGCGAAGGCGGTACTGCTCCGCTTCTGCGCATGATATTACTACTGCGCAAACGTAATACTGACAGTATTGTGTCAAGTGAGAATCTTTGCGACGTCAGTAAGTTTACGTCAAAGAAGAAAATGTCACATATCGATCCCACCCCGCCAGGTCAGGAAGTCACCTCTCGTCTTCGCCTGTCACTTCACAGCTCACCCGGTTTCATATGAAAACTGGGATTTTTATCGTCGCCGCGTTGGTGAGCACACGTGCCCGGGGCGACGACGGGCGGAATCCATTTACCGTACAAAACCTTATCTACTGTCATGGCGTCGTTACCGAACAACGTCATTGAACACGTGACATTGGCGAAATCATCATAAATTTGATGGAAGCCATTTTTTTAAAGAATTGAATTGAATATGAAAACTGTCAAAGTTATTTTTTACTGTTTGACAGTTTCCATATAACGGGTGAGGGGTGAAGGAACAGGTGAGGACGAGTTGGTTTCTTAATAACACTTTCGCTACCAAGCTTTTCGTAGCGCTACGCAAATTCCTCTACATACCGGGAAACGCATGGTACCTAACGCGTCTTCGAGTAGAGCGCCCGCTAGGCGGGTTCCTGGCAGTGAATGTGTTAAAGTCATTAGAGCTCCGAAGGTTGCGCTGGGTCACGGGGGTAACGCGCGAAGGAAAGCAAGCGCTGTGGATAAGTATGTGTGCGTGCGCTGTCGGTACACGCGTCAATTGTTTGCGCGGGTGCGTAGCGCTTGGCGCGGACGAATCGCGAGACGCGACGGTAACCCGATCGTAACCCGGCTTGTCATCAATCAATACTATTATACTATTCTGTGGCTGGGTTAAGGGTCAGAAACCTGAAAATATTTCAAGCTGTCAACATGACGACTCAAGTCAATAAAGGATCAACGAGCTCCTGATTCTGGAGTCACAAGCGTCCATAGGCCACGGTATCTGCTTCACATCCAGGCAGGCCTTAAGCTTGTTTTTAATACAAAGACGGTTGCAAACAGGCGTACGATCCACCTGATGGTAAGTGGACACCGCAGCCTATAGACGCCAGACGCTTATTGACAGCCTATGGAGGTCACGTGCACGTTGCTGACTCTATATAAAATTTGAGGATTCGCTGTGTTTGAGGAATCGTGACCCACCGTGGAACCTTGTCACAGAAAATGTCATAGTGACATCGTACTGCCTGACAAGAAAAATCGTTATGACACTTTCTGTGACAAGGTTCCACGGTGGGTCACGATTCAGTTGGTTCGATAGTACATCGCTCTCATCACAAGTGCATCCTCAGGATCTCTGACAACCGTGCTCACCTAAAGAAATACCCACCGTTCGTATAAAAAATCGACATCCCGGTCAATCAGCCGTTGGAATGGAGGCTATTTGGCGGCTAGCGAATGCCTTCAATCTCAGAGGGATCGGGTTGCCAGCGGAATGTTGGCTGAGTATGGGATCCTTTAGTATGAAATATTTACAAAAAAATCATTACAAAGAAAAATAGAAAGGCATAAAGTCTGTCAAAATTAACATGAATATAATATAAAAGTTTAAAATATCATCCAGATGTATACGGTCTCTGAGAAAATAAGTCCAATCCCTGTCCAATCCCAGAAAACAAACGAACACCGCTCCGTACCCTGAAACCTACAAATAATGGAGCATTTCCATCGATGTTCCGGACTGGTAACAGTGGTAACGGCTGATTATTCCGCTAGATTGGAACAAGTGTAAGCATTCGCGCAATGTTCCGTGCCGGCCACCCGGTGCGCCGGGAAACGGCACATTTCCGCACTATACCGACCAGAATCTTGGTTTCTTTTTTTGCTAGTGTTATTTTCCTCGTAATGTTTTGGATTTTCCGTAGCCTGAAAATGTTTGGCGATGTAATGCTATCGTTTATTTCGTATATGTATGTTATTATTTATATACCGTATGGCAATTATTTAGAACCGTGAGATCTTTGAGAAGACAGTACGGTTGCCAGTTTCTGTTTCATTTTTAGCACCACCGGCGGGGTAATCACGTAACTTTTCGAACGTATGGTAGGCATATTTAAATGTCATTCTTAGTATGGGATTTGACATTTAGATATTTTAGATCTACCTAACGAATGGTCGAATCGAAGTCGTTATATTTAATACCTAAAACTTGCTCCAGTTCGGCCCAGTGGGCGAGAATCGCACTTTATTCGCCTTTGTACCAAAATGTCCTTATTTGTTTGTATTTTTTGTGTTTTTTTTTTGTGTACAATAAAGTTATTACATACATACATACATACATTATTGTCTCTAAACGTACGTCACCTGCTCCTGCTACATTCTATGCAATTCCGCAAGTAAATTGAGACAGAATTGTCTGCACGTACGTGGTTAATCACAGTAGACTACCAACCAGAGCGCAGTAGTAAATTTGTGGTCACTACGAATTCAAAATCGTTCCTAGACTGGGATGCGCGTAACCTAGTACATATTACATTTTCGAGAGGCGAAATGGACGTACATAATTATATCATTATCATCATATTCCTAGCATATTCCCGGTTGTGCCCTAGGGAGCCCGGGGTCCGCTTTGACACCTAATCCTAAGATTTGGTGTAGGAACTAGTATTTCAAAGCGACTGCCATCTGACCTTCCAACCCAGAGGAAAAACTAAGAGTAGACCTTTGCCCGTGGCGAATGTCTCAAAACGTAAAAAAAAATAGGGCAAAAAATTGAAAAAGGTAACCAATCATTAAGTGGCTAGTGGCTCAATCAACGCCCAACTCTGCTTAAAAGCCGACTCTAAACTCCGTTAAATGAAACGTTTACGCACACGAGCAATCAGCGAAACATTCCCCAGGCACTTCACCAATTTATAACAACATATGTACCTACTAACAGTAATTAATTCTCACCTAACCCCAGATAACAACTGCCTAGGGCTATATTAAATTCCGTCCAAAGCGAAACTTTAGAAAGATAAGACAGGGACCGTAGATGAAATTGCGCCGTTTAGAAAGTTTCGCGGGGTCTGATTAAATTTTTAACAATATTGCTAATTTATAGACGTTAAAGTTCACTTTGAAGGTTTTACAAGGTTTCGTACTTTTAGAGTTAATGGTAATTGAATGGAAGTTTATGTTTTATTAATCGTTTGGTCGTCATTCCCAGTAGGTTGCCAAGGAGACCGGGGTACATTTTAAATAAAACAAATAAATAAATATTTGTGGACAATCTTACACAAATCAACCTAGTCCCAAACTAAGCAAAGCTTGTACTATTGTCTCATCTAATCTTAGGATTTGGCGTTAGACTCTTTCTCTATATTCAATGAAAGATCTGGATTTAAAACATACTTAACCACACACAGCATACATATTTATCCGGGTACAAAAGGTCGACTTTTCTCACTATTTAGAGACATAAAATTTGTTTTTTAGGGTTCCGTACCCGAAGGGTCCAAACGGAACCCTATTGCTGTTAATCACGCGTCCGTCCGTCCGTCCGTCTTCTGTCACACAGGTTTTACAGCTAAACGGTTGGACCTGCACTCTAAAAATGTTCACAGTATAAACATCTGGGCGCGAAAACAAACCAGCTTAATTTTGCGGTTGGTTCGGAACCCTAAAAGTGCGAAGTCTAACTCGCACTAAACTTGGTCGGTTTTTTTTTGTAAAGCCATAATACCGATATGTCTGGAGAAATCTCTGGGACATCCAGTATAAAGATCAAAGTACGAGTATGAAATAGCCATCCCACCCCGCAAAATCCGAAAGTCGATGTAATCTCGCAAATGTAACTAAACATAACTAGAATTATAATAACCTGTTCGTTTTGTTTGAGTGACTTCGTGGAACGAACAGCGATGCCTTTATTCCACAATTTCATTAGAAACCTCACGGAACATCTGCAATCGTCCTAATGCCCAAAGTCAGGGGTATATTCGAGTGTGATTTTTCGCATCCCAACTTGACTTCCAATGTGGTTTGCAGCTACTGACACATTACGGCGGCTGTAGAAACAAAAGCGCGATACAATGAAATCAAAATGATCTCTTTAATTTTTTTTATTGGAAATGGGTCTACTCTTTGCCAGCATCTAGCCAGGGGGGAAAGATGAGGCCGATGGTGAAGCGAGCTCATCCAAAAGATTCCTATTCGCTCGTGCCTTAAAGAGGTCCACTGGTCCAGGTTATATGAACTCGGAAATACAGATGCCGGCAGGGTATTTCAAATCTTAGCAGTGCGCATAAAATAAAAGATGATGAAAAGCGCTTGGTTCGAGCACCTAAGAGGAATGTTAACCAGGTAAGGCTGGTTTTCCACTAGAGCTATGCTATGCTACGTTGCTATGGATACGTTTGAAATTCACCAATTACATTCCTTTATTCACATAGCATAGCTCTGGTGGAAAAGGGTTCAGCTAAGCTATGTTTTTTATATGGAAAGATGCGAGCTGCGGATGCGTGAGCGCTTCCCCCCTCACCGCGCTGCCGCTCCCCGATCCCACTGTCGATACATCGCATTGGTCGAGCTGCGCATCTTCCCTTCCTCCCACAGATACCTCGCGGCTGCGCATCTTCATAGTGCATCTACCTCGCACAGCTACATAGCGTAGCTTTAGTGGAAACGGTCGCATAGCTGTAGCGCATCCTCGCAGCATAGCTGCGTAGCATAGCTCTAGTGGAAAACCAGCCTAAGAATGGTAACCAGCCGTACGGCGTACGTCTGTGTGTAGATTAAACTAATAAGATTGGAATACGAAACCCAACACTCAAATCGACCCTCAGGACATAGGGGAATCGCGGGCCCATTCGCTGCCCTGCTAAAAAGCCATTTCATCCACAGAAAGCTCGTCGCTTAAGACGTTTTGTGCCAATGCAGGGGTCCGTTGAAAAGCCGGAAAAGCGCTAATCCATCACGGAGAGTTACGGCGTCCCCGTCGCGATATACGAGTGTGGGCCCACGCGAGGCTCCTTCGGGCTCTAGTAATGGACCAATTAGCAGTGATGGGTTTTAAGACAGTGTATAATTTACTGCAGTTGGTAACAGCCAGATCACACGGCACATTTGCCACTGTTGTTGAAGGCGTAGAATCAAACTCCTGAAATGAAATGAGATGAAAATAATTTATTCGTGACAAAACTTAAGACTAGATTTTTTTTCCTTAGCCTATTTGGGTGTCCCACTGCTGGGCAAAGGCCTCTCCCCATAACTGCCACGACTCCCGCATCAGTGCCTCCTCCTGCCAGTTGATGAGGAAGCCGTCATAGTCGTCCCGCCATCTCCGTTTAGGCCGGCCCCGTCTGCGTCGCCCTTCTGGCATCCACTTGGTAGCTATATTAGCCCACCTGTCCGGATGCATGCGACAGACGTGAGACTAGAATTAAAATTAAAAATTGAGCAAGACTTAAAACTATACCGATAGGCAGTTTGTCACGAATGGTCAAAGCTCAGCATGTTGCTGACTCAAGAGCCAGCGCTGGTCTTCCAGCGAGACCATCACTGCAATACTAATTTATGGGAGAGTGAAAGAGCGTTTGTATGAGAAAAAATATCTGAAATGGGAATATTTTTATTAACATAGTTAAAGTTGCACTAAGATGTGAGTGAGGACATGGACATGCACGAATTTAATTTTGAATTCGCAAAACTTTCTCAAAAGTTCTTTAGACCGACAAAGCGGTAAGTTTGGCTGTGGGCGCCAATATGTACTTATACGGGAACTAACTTCGCTATCAGCAAGTTTTAGTTCTACATGCAAAGTTAGTTCGTTAAAATGAACGGGATTGAACGTGTAGTCTTTAAGCTATATTAACACCCCGTTAGATAATAAACGGCTCAAGAGCTCTATCAGACTCGACGCATTTATTTATTTTAAGTTTTTTGTACAATTTAAGAGATACGTTAAAATGGCGGACTTAATACCATAGCTAATAGGGTTGCTGACTCAAAATTTGACTCCTCCGAAAGAGACGAGGCAAAAAATATACACCAAATAGTGAAAATACTAGGTATTCATTTCAGTATTTATTTATCTAAGTATGTATATCGTCGTAGAATCCCGATATCAGAAATATAGCGCCAAGTGGATGCAACCTCTGCCCGCGATGTTTACTGTACAAGGAAAGAAACATGCCTCGACCCACAGACAGTCTGGGTCGCGTTTTTCAGCCATTGAAAACATTTATTCTAATTCTTCCTGACTTGGCGGGGCGGGATCGATATGTGACATTTTTTTCTTTGACGTAAACTTACTGACGTCGCAAAGATTCCCACTTGAAAGAATACTGTCAGTATTACATTTGCGCAGTAATATTATGCGCAGAAGCGGACCAGTACTGCCTTCGCATCGTCCCGCTTCCGCGCATCCCGCGCCAGTCAGGAAGCACTCATTTAAATGTAGGGGCGCAGTAAAAAGTAGTACTGAGTTGACTGACAGCTGAGACTGACATTTGACACTTTTCTCATATCGTACTGCCTCCGCACTGACAAATCAGGAAGTCGCCTAACTATGTAATTTTATTGCATATATGCTTATGACCAGTAGAGATTTACCCAATACAAAGGCTACGTCAATGACCGCAGGTAAGTCACACTAGTCACAACGAGAAATTGTGAGTAAAATCTCCACGTCTGTCTGCCCCTTTCAATGACATAATGTCAAAATAATTTGAAAACAAAATATAAGCTGTCACAGAACTTTGTCCTCAATACGTGAGTAACTTACAAAATGAGATTTTTAAATTTCTTATCTTTTCCACAAAAAAAATATAACACTATAAGAAATTTCGTATTCTCTCAGCGTTACTTGGCAGTTTTCCTTTGTTTACCAACTTCTTTTACTTGTAACTTTATATTGTATTCAGCCTCAAGCGTTCTTTGAACAGCGATATGAACTTTTTTCGCGGCACAAATTAGGAAAGGAAGTGACGTAAGTGTGTTATTACTTGTTTTGGAGATTAGGTAGATTTTTAGAATACGGCAAAGCGTGCTGGCGGACTAAGATATGGCGACTTGGCGACAGGTCATTGATCTCGCCCTTGACCTAGTACGGTGGGGCCAAAATACCTATCAGTGGAAAACAGCCTTTTAGGAAAATAATGTGTCATTTTTTAATCAATTTTTTATTTGGTGTCTATAAATAAAAGGGAAGTAATATTCGGAATCGCAATTAAATACCGATTATTACCTTAAGCGCTTCATATATCATTTTTGTTACACCCTGTATCACCCTGTACCTCTGGATTTTTATTGAATGTGCAGTTTTACTCCGTAACAATAAACAACAATAAAACATAACAATAAAAGTATGACAAGTGAAATCTCATTATTGACCAGCGCGTTATAATTAAATTGAGTGCAATATTACAACCCGGCTAAAACCAAGGCATTATAACCCAAGAGCTATAATGATTTGCTTTCGGTAAGGTTTGCATGACAAATCATTCATTTTATTTATTTATTTAAGACATAAATTGTTTTATACCCATATGCGTCGCCATAATAATAATAGATTTGGCATTGTCAAGCAGATAGTGTAAAAAGGTTATTATTGAGGAGAATGTCCTCAACCAATTTCGACTTTAAGTACAGGATAATGAGTAGGACGTACGAGTATTCTTAGAATTTACTTTTATTAACGTACAATTTTCCCTTTTGTAGTTCGAGTATAAAAATGCTTGTCACATTGATTCTACGAAAGAAGTGAAGCCTAACTTAATACTTTATTCCCTTTAGCTTTGTCGTAATTCAACAATAGGTACTCAACGTATATTCGTAGAAACAGATTATTCAGTAACTTACCTAATGATTTTTAGATGCCTAGTATATTTCTACACGCGAATAATTTATGTGTATTAAGTCATTTATTCATTGCAACCATGGTATTACGGATCATATAAAATATTTTCAGTCTCACATGGGCCCTGTGAGTAAGTAAGGTAAGCAAACTATTTTTTTTAAAGTAGGGACGGCAGCTTTCCATTGTCGTATATTTGGTATTACGCGTACACTTTTTGCTGAGCTACGAATAGGTCTTGCGCGTCTAGTACTGTTTCCCCATAGAACGCCACCATAACGTAACCAGGCGTAAGCATACGCGTAATATGCAGAAAGTGCAAGGAGTCTTTTGCAAGTCGATTTATAATAAGGTTTTATTTATTTAAACCTTGTAGACAGTAGATTTATATGTGTGGGAAAAATGTACGAGTACAAAGCCAGTGACTTATCATTTAAAGTTTTGAATGTTATTATCAAAAACTATCGTAGCTTTTTAAAGTAGTATCTCACTTATAATAAGTAATCAACACTCGACTTAACACAACACGTAGCGAATGTCGAGTGAAATATAAAGTGTCGTAGCAAGTATAGTCTCAAGTTTTCGAATGTCAAAACTATTGCACTACATTGTTTCGCTGAGCGTTGTTCCATAATGTACCAGCCATAATACTTAACGCTGTATTCAGAAATCGAGTGACAAGCGGCGAGCGGTTAGTCTAGGCCGAATAGATACCTACAGGTAAATTACTTTAAGGCGAATATCGATTGAAAGAGACACCCTTTGTTTTTCGCTCACGACAAAACGGGATGCAACCCTCTCCGAGAATGGCTTTTTAGACAAATCTCATTAAATATCTGACTGTGTGCAGGTTTATTAAATTTCCTCTTGTCAGTACCTAGATGAGGTAAAATACCATCATATTAACTTAATCGTGTCTTTTAATAATGCGTTGTTTTAGTAGGCTGAGGAAAAAAAGGAAAATATAGACTCAACTTTGGATTTATTTTCTATCGAGAAAATTTTAAGCAATCATGTTTCGCTATTGTCAGTACCACAATCATATAATCAAGAATCATATATCTGAAAATCAGCCCCTACTGGTTGCTAGTCTGGGCAGGACAGCGTTTCAAAGTCTCATTTCTCAGTGTAGCGCCTACCGCCATTGACTAGATATAAAGTCTAGACTTTTATTAGGTGGCCCACACGCCAATTACTTCATATCGAGTCGATCAAGTCGATGTAAAGGCAAGCTACGTTCTATCAAGGCACAACTTACATAATCTACTGTGGCGGTGAAATAGGGAGTATGATAGTTATTTATTAACTATTAAAAGGCACCGGTTTCCTGATGGACAAGAGCTATAATGAATCCATCAAAAATCATGACATAAATAAGAACGTAAAAGGCTATAAAAAATTTGCAATCCTGCACAATACTTAATATTATGTTCTCATTCTAATGGAAATTCTACTTTAACACTTATGTTATATTCACACTGTCTTGAACTCGTATATTTATAAGACAAACTCTATTACTTTGCATGTGTCAGTGTCAAACTCAAATATAAATTTGTACTGTTGTATCATCATTGTCTTTGACTGTGTTAAGAGGAGGGGTAGGGCAAGCTCTTGATGTATAATGTGTTTTGTGTTTATTTAAATTGTATATTATTTGTAAGTTGACATTGTATGTAGATAAAATAGAAATACCTAAGAGGAGTTATACTAGACGATAGATTAGATTATGTATGATATAAATAAATTGCAGTACAATTTTGATATGATATGATTCTTTATTTGTATTGATCGTACATTGTCAATTACATTACAGCTTACATTACATTACATTACATTATAGCTTATAGGTATAAGCTATTATAGCCGAGTGGTACAGGCAGGCGACTTTCAGACTGGAGGTATCTGGTTCAAACCCCGACTCATACACTCGAGAGCAAAAATTATGGGTACATTAATTTTGTATTAAGAGGAGGGGTAGGGCAAGCTCTCTTCATACAAACTTTGTGCAGGATTCACTTCGTTTGTGTTTGCATTAAAGTTATGATTTTTGGTCAGTATGCTTATTTTTCTGATAGCTATTTCGTGATGTAATTTTTTTTTAATTATTTTTTTTTGTTAGGTTTTTTTTAATTTTGTTTTTTTTTGAAATATTTGAAAATTTTCACATCACGATCTTCGCATATCTAATATTTACAACCAAAAAAAAAAATATTTTTTAGTGCCAAAACCGACGAATAAAACGTGCACAAAGTTTGTGCGGGGAAGGCCTTGCCTTACCCTGCGCCTTAAGCTTTTAGAAGGCAATTCCTGAGCTTCACTTAGTATATGATATGATATGATATGATTCTTTATTTGTATTAATCGTACATTGTCAATTACATTACAGCTTACATTACATTACATTATAGCTTATAGGTATAAGCTATTATAGCCGAGTGGTACAGGCAGGCGACTTTCAGACTGGAGGTATCTGGTTCAAACCCCGACTCATACACTCGAAAGCAAAAATTATGGGTACATTAATTTTGTATTAAGAGGAGGGGTAGGGCAAGCTCTCTTCATACAAACTTTGTGCAGGATTCACTTCGTTTGTGTTTGCATTAAAGTTATGATTTTTGGTCAGTATGCTTATTTTTCTGATAGCTATTTCGTGATGTAATTTTTTTTTATTAATTTTTTTATTTTTTTTTATTCTTTGAATTCTTTTGAAATATTTGAAAATTTTCACATCACGATCTTCGCATATCTAATATTTACAACCAAAAAAAATATTATATTTGTTAGTGCCAAAAGCGACGAATAAAACGTGCACAAAGTTTGTATGGGGAAGGCCTTGCCCTACCCTGCGCCTTAACCAGTAACGCTGTTAACGCAAACTACAAATTTAGAAATAAAGGAAAAATTTAGGCACCGAACAGGCTTCGATCCTGCTGGATTTTTTATTAGACGCTGTCCTCTTACATTTGGGCCACGCCGCGGGTGTAGCCGTCACGCTGTAGGAAGTGTCGCCGACAGGGCGCGCAATTAGGCGCCGTTTTGTGTAAATAATTATGCTCCAGTGTGCACCTCTTAATTCCGTAACGTGAGAATTCCTGCGCTTGGCACATTTACTTACAGTCGACATCTAGTTAGCTTAAGGTTATCAACTTACAAATTACATGCCGATCAAGTTAAATATGGCGTCGCCAGCTCTCAAGAAACTTGTCTAACTTTCCATACAATCTAACTAACACCATTTAAGATTACAGTTTAGTGCAACCCACCCTAAGGCGACTTCCTGACTTGGCGGGGCGGGATCGATATGTGACATTTTCTTCTTTGACGTAAACTTACTGACGTCGCAAAGATTCTCACTTGACATAATACTGTCAGTATTACGTTTGCGCAGTAGTAATATCATGCGCAGAAGTGGACCAGTACTGCCTTCGTATCGTCCCGCTACCGCGCATCCCGCGCCAGTCAGGAAGCACTCATTTAAATGTAGGGGCGTAGTAAAAAATGGTATTGCGTCGACTGACAGTTGACACTGACATTTGACAGTTTTCTCATATCGTACCGCCTCCGCACCGATAAATCAGGAAGGGTGTATGCCGGTTATTGTAATGCATCGGAGGAAAAACCAGCCTAATGCTGACAAAGTCTAGAGATCAGATGGCAGTCGATTTTATTAACTAGTACCTACGCTAAATATTGTGACTAGGCGCCGAAGCAGACCCGAGCTTCTATTGGATCCTAGACCTCCCTTTTCTTTCAGATTTATGTTAATTTCTTTAATATATTTGTATATTTCATTTAAATAATGGATTGTTCACTTATTTACATGAAAATAAATACAAGAATACAACAATAGGTAAACTTAAACAATATTAGAGCTAACTTAAATCTAAAACAGGCCCTTGAGGCATTCTACTGAGGATGCTGGCAGTATTTCCTCGCTGTATGTCAATGGTGATAAGATGTGCGAGGAAGTAGCCAGCTCTTCGGTCACCAGTTACGCCAACCAGACGCTTCGGTTAGATTTCAGTAAATATATTGTGCGCGCTAGTACCCCATGGAACTAGATTCTCGTTTAAATTTCAATTGAAACGTCTTCAGAATGATGATCGGAGGGAAAAAAAGCTTGTAAGTTTATACAGAGTTGAGGTTTTTATTGTGAAATACCTCGTCGGTATTCCTATCTAAACTTAAGCACAGTACTTAAGACCTTACCGTATGTCTCGTGACATAATCACACAGTTTTCATACCTTACATAAAGCTAGGACGTTGACATTCACAATGCTTGCCGACTACTTACTTAACCCTTTACCAAACCAAACAACCAAAACCAGAAACAAAAATGCCAGAAATCAGAAATGCCTTAAACCTGTGGCCTGGCCAGAAATTTGAGCGAATTACGAAGCGGCAAGCGTCTTATTATCTGTTCAATGTTCAATGCACGGTCGAGACGAGCCACGCATTGCAGGTTAGTTGGGATCACACGCAATGTAGTACTAAAACCGCTGCCGCCACCACTCGAAGTCGTTCGTAGTGGGGGCGTTAGACTAGGTAAGGTACCTATGATTCTTAAAAGATTTGTTTTAACGGGTCTAACGCGATATCAGAGACTAGGAATTATATAGCTGCCAATGCCTAATATACATTGTGGCGTAATTTTAAAATAATGGGCCTGCTGTAGCTAGTTTCACTATGGAGAGATCACTTTACCATTTAATTCGTATGCCACTAAGACCTCCACTTAACGCAATAGCGCCATCTATGAACACAACGAAGAAGCTCGCAACAGATGGCGCTATTGTGTTAAGCAGAGGTCTTAGTGGCATACGAATTGAATGGTAAAGATATCTCTCCATAGCGAAACTAGCTACAGCAGGCCCATTATTTTAAAATTACGACACAATGTATAGGCATTGGCATTCTATATAATTTCAAGTCTCTGGCGATATTTATGCATAAATTTACCCTTTTTATCGAAGTTTCAACTCGGGTTACACTGGTCAAGTTATATTGCAAACCTATGGTTCTTATCAACACGGGTCAAGTTCCAGTAGACGAATGGAGAAGTGATTGAAGTCAAGTTGTGAATCACAGCAGGACGTTCAAAGAAAGCTTTGTGCATGATCGATGATGAAGATTACTTTGTGTGTAGTAATGCTCCACTTTCAGTTAAGCCGGTTAGCCCGAGGCGGTCGTGTTACTTAAATATTGTCTAACAGAGCCTTTACGGCCATCTTGTAAACTTTCAAAGGACCTGGGCTGAAAAGGGATGAACGATTTACTTGTTTGAAACAAAAGCGGTCGTTATTTATATAGATATGTTAGTTATATTATTGTAAACGTGAAAAGGTCTTCTTTTTCAAACTTATTTTCAGAGAGTTTTATTTTTCGTTAAGAAAAAGAATGCTTCAGATACATTTTCAGTTATATTTGATTTGATATTCACCTTGTTAAGGCTATCTAGTTACAATGATATTTCCATTTTACGGTTTTACTTATCTGAAACATTATAAACCCTCAAGAGAGGTAAAGAATAGAATTACACTCCTTTTTTTGGCAGTCGTGTAAAAAGTAGTTAGAATTTTTTAATCAAAGTGAAAATTGAAAAATTCAACACCACAGGTGGGATTTGAAGCCTCCCTAATAAGGCTTAATAGATGAGTGTTAAGATTGAAAAATTCACCATTACAAGGGATACCACGGTGGCTCAATTGGTAGAGCAATGGACGGATTCCAGAGGTCGTGGATTCAAATCCCACCTGTGGTGTTGAATTTTTCAATTTTCACTTTGATTAAAAAATTGAGATTTTCGCTAGCGGACGCATCCGCTTAACAAACATATTAAAAAAAATAGTTAGATACTTATAAGGTACGTAGTTTTATAACGAATATAATTTTATGTCACACCTGGCCATAAAGTGGCCATTATCGCACGCTCCGCACGCGAAAAAACCCACTTCCTGGCCAGGGGGTGATATAAAATTTTGTACTTACCACGGGCGATAATAAAGAAAGCCTCAGATAGCATATTTATCGCCCTTGCCTTCGGCTCGGGCGTAAAATACCTGCGATCTGAGACATTCTTTGTTTTATCGCCCTTGGTAAGTAATGTACTATTTAGGTATTGTCATGGAATAATAAGGTACGCTACTAGATACCTACATGGGAAAATGATGTTAGATAAAAGTGTTCCCCAAGTTTACTTGTTGTGCGTAAATCAAACTCCCACTCGTCTATTTCAGTAATAAACCACAACGCTATCCTAATTTACTGCCCATGAGCCGCAAAACCTAAATTGCCCATCGACCATTTAGCGGGCGGAAAGCGCAAGGTTTGCGGCCGCAAAGGGGCGTGCATTCTGCAGCGAGCAGATAAGGGCGTGATGCATTAGCCGGCCGCAAAATAAACATTGCTATCTGAGGCCCGCCCACCGCTGACAGCTTGACAGATGAGGTTTTTTACTTCAAGCTACTACTTATTTAAAGTCAATATTTCTTTATACGTATATTGAAACAGAGATGTATTAAGATCAGGGTCCCGATTTGAAATTATATGCTATGGTAAGTACAATTTTAGTGAATGCGCTTTCTTTAGCGCTAGCGAAAAGAATTTGCGTATGAGACGCAGTGATAAGCAAATGGCACTATAGGAAATAAAAATTAAATATTTTTTACTTTCTCACACGAGAATAAAACGATAAAATGAATAATTATTATGATTTCAATTCTTGCATCTTAAGTCAGTTTTTAAAGCGGCGTCATAAAAGAAAATGACATTTCGTTTACAAACAAACCCTTTGTTAATTACTTACGAAAACCTCTTTTATGTTCCAAGCAAATGGATTCAGCAGCGGTAACCAAAAGTCTGTGTCAAATTAATCAAAAGAAATCGGATAAGCTTCCAACGCTCCAGTTAAGTTCAACAGTGAATACCTAGTTGGAATGTTCGACGCTTGGATTTTAAAGTAGGTGTATTCAAAATGACGCTTACCGACTAACCTTAAACGGACCAATATAAGCCTTTTCTTTTTTACGCTAGGCACAGTGCGTGTCATCCCTCCACAGCCCAATCCGTACAATTGACAATATTTCATAATTTCCAAAAGTCTTAATACGAAAACCATTTCGGTAAAAACGTGTGAAGTACACAAAAAACATTTTTTTAGATTTTTTTCTCCGTTAATTTTGGAAAAAATCGCAAATTACTGTAAACCGAAAGTTCACGTCATCTTCATCGCTGTATTCAGGGAGACCTTAGTACAGAGTACAGACAATCGCTGCTCTGGAGTGGCTCTGGATTCTTGTTGGGAAGATGACGTCATATTTTACTTACGCCCTTTTGGAATGTCCTACTTTTCAACGTGTTTTTTTTGTATGAAATATTGAGTTAAATTGAAAAAGAAAAAATACGGGTGGCTTAAATTTTTACCAATTTTCTAACTAGTTCATAAAATAAAGTAGTTAAAAATATGAAATGTTGTCAATTGCGCTAAGATTAGTATGAGGGGCGCGTCGTCGTCGATGACACTATACAGCGGTTACAAACCTCGCACTTTCTTCGAATAATCTTTTAATTATTGTATTGTATTTCTTTATTGTACACAAAACACAACAAAGGGAGAAAAATACAATAGATAGATGAAGTACAAAGGCAAGCTTATCCCTTTAAGGGATCTCTTCCAGCTAACCTTTGAGCAAGTGAGTTGAGCAGGGAAAAAATCGAAGATGAAGATCGGCAAACTGTGAATTTATGCACCGAAACGAAAATGTAAAACAAAACAAGAAAATATTTTGAATACACATTATTACCTGAACACCAACAGAGAATATAATATAAAAACGCAATCAAGAGAAAATACGATAAATATAAACACGAATAAAGAATAAAAAATAGAGTATACAAAATGATAATAACTATAATTAGGTTTCAAAGCGGACCCCGGGGTATCGCCAGAGCTCCCAAGGATCCAATGTCTTGAGAATATCAGCCTGCATAAATGTTTTGACAAGTCAAGTTCTGCACTCGCCTGTTTTATAAAAAATATATATGTCTGGCCACTATAGTCAGACTGGCGGCCGCTTCGTAGTAAAAGAAGCAACGAACTTCCGCCGGCTTGATGGGTCGATGATATTAAGAAGATCGCTGGTCACTCTTGGGCAAGACTGACTAAGACCGGTGCGAGTGACGTACTCGAAGAGGTACCTATGCTCGGCAGTGGGCGATTACAGGCTGACAATAATGATGAGAGTCTCATTAGCTGACTTACATATGGTTCAAACTTACAGATGAGGTCAATTTATGCTAAAACAAACTACGAAGTGTGTTGATACACTTGAAGTAATTTAACGCATTCACTGCCACCCTCTTTTGCTGGACTATCGGCAGGTGCCGCACTTTGCTGTGTGCCCCAAACGCACATGTGAGTTCCACCGACTAGTCTATGTCTAAAGGCACTATGGCACAGGATGAAAGTCACTAAATATTATGAACGCGCCTGTGCGTGAAAGTAACGGACACGCATACATGCGTTGGTGGCAGTGAATGCGCTAATGTGACCCAGTAACAACACAGTAATTACTTCAAAAACCAATTTAGCCCGTCAAAAAATAAGGTTTGAAATCGATTAAAATCCCTATTGAAATTGGGCCAACAGAAAATGTTCAATCTTAACATTGGTGAATCGCTAAGGTTCTTCAAACTTGGTGAAAGGATACTCAAAAAGTTTCATTTGATGCCTCTTAAGAGAGATCACGGAATAGTTAATCAATCGAAATGACCGGTTTAAGGTCGGATATTGAGGTAAATTTGTCGGAGCGCTCGTGGCCCAGCGGCGCCTGCGTACCGCTTGCGGTATCTAAGGTTAAGCAACGTGGGCAGCGGTCAGGACTTGGATGGGTGACCGCTTTGAGTGGTTACTAACTGAGCGCTCCCGTGCTTTGAAAGGCACGTTAAGCCGTTGATCCCGGTTGCTGTCTATGGCAGCAGTCGTTAAGCCAAGTTGGAGGCCTTCGGGCGGTTTGAGAACTTCTAACAGTCAAGTTGCCCACTCAACTTGACAAAGCCTAATCCCAATAAGGTCTAGTTTGCCCTCGGGGTTGGAAGGTCAGATGGCAGTCGCTTCCGTAAAAACTAGTGCCTACGCCAAATCTTGGGATTAGGTAGCGGACCCCAGGCATCCTTCAGGATGCAACTGTACTGGAATAACGCTAGGAGGATGATTGAGGTAAAGTGATCGTAAAATTGACTAATTTAACTACCTTTAGCTCTAGTATAAGCTTTTTCGAAACATTAACTAATTCGAACGCGTTTGCGTTTTGTCTCAAAATGTATGAAAGTGGTATGAAAACGTGAACAGCGCCTCTGGTGGTCACTCGTGGAAACGAAAACAGCGAGTATAATATTTGTTGCTAACCGATGAACGCGCGTATTTCAAACTCGGTAAGAGCGTTTTCATACATTTTGAGACAAAACGCAAACGCGTTCGAATTAGTTAATGTTCCGAAAAAACTTATACTAGAGCTACTTAAAGTGGAAAAGTTTACATACTTGCAAATAACATCTTCATTTGCTTTTGCTTCGGGACGGTATCTCATCCAAGTCTCTATCTCCCGTCAGCTTGTCACTCACCATAGTGCTGTATCATCCAAGACGTCGAGCGGTAATCGAATCTCATTCTAATCTATGAGCAATTTTGTGCTGATCGGGTTGTGGAGGGGCGCGCCTTCGTGGATGGCATGCGCTATGCCGTTCTATTCATATCATCTGAAAAAAGAATGCACAACATGATGATCTGTGCTGTCAACGGTTGTCAATGTCATATATTTTTCTCGTAGAAATTATTTACAATTTAATTGTTTATATAGTAAAAATATTTGCTATTTATGATAATATGGAGTGTATGAAGTGCAGGAAAACTTTATCCAAAAAAGGTGCACACTTTTTATGCCAGGGTCCCTGCCAAGGTACATTCCACCGAAACTGCGTCAAGGGCCTCACAGCGGACATGAAAGCCGGTAAGGACCGCATCCACTGCAATAACTGCGAGGATGACGACTCAGAAGTGGAGGAGATGGACTGCGCTGACCAGGATTACGGAAAAATTCTAAAGGATATACAAAAGAAGGTCAGTGCCATACCAGGTTTTAAAAAACAACTGGACTCCATCAAACTGAGTATGAGCGTACTGTCTGACAAATATGATTCCCTGATTGCAGAACACGCTAAATCTAAGGATAAAATAAATGCACTAGAGAAAACTGTGTCCAACATAAACAATAAGTGCATTTATCTAGAGAAATGTAATACCGCCTTAGAACAGAAAATGTTAGAGTACGAGCAAAGCTCTCGTAAACACAATATTGAAATAGTTGGCATCGAAGAACTGCCGAATGAAAATGTTATGAGTGTGGTAACTAAACTTAGTCAAATTATTAATGTTAACAGTGCGGATGTGGAGTCTGCACAACGCATCCAACAACGCAAGACTACCGAAAATAATAAACCAGCCCCCATCATCATCAGCTTTAAGAGGTCTGGCACCGGGTCCCGTGACGAATGGCTGTCTCAGCGACGCATGGTTCCGACCATTACCAGCAACATGGTCACAAACGGAACTAAGGTACACAGAATCTTCATAAACGAAGACTTACCCAAGCAGACCCGTGCCTTGATATGGAACGCAAAAAATAAACTTCGAAATGCTTATAAATTTATATGGATATCTAATGGTAAAGTCTTGGCAAAGAAAACAGAAGGAGATAAATCCATTTGGATAAGATCAGAGACCGACATCAGCGACCTTCTAAAATGATTTATTTATTGAAGATTTGGACTATCTTGTTATCTAACACTGACATTCGCGGATCTAACTAATATTGAGTCCATAACCGACGACTCAATAAATGCGGTTAAAGTCGACAGCTTCAGCAACTGGTGGTCCTCCCTGTATCATTCAAATAAGCACTTATGTATTCTTCATATAAACATTCGATCTATAAAGAAAAACTTTGCGGAGCTACTTTTAACACTAAACGACAATTTGATACACATAGATATCCTAGTTATAACAGAACCTAATGTTAGTATATCTTTATTAAGTTTTTATAATTTAGTAGGTTACGACCTCCATAGTTACATTCGCCCTGGTCGAGGCGGGGGAGTTCTTGTGTACACCCGCGAGGGACTCAAAGCCTGTACAAATGACACCCCCGCGACGAACCTACGTGCAGCCGAATGTGTTTCAATCTCACTTATTTGTAACGAGGAACTTTTTCATGTTTTATGTATTTACAGACCGCCAAAAATACTCAATCAAGATAAAACTGACGAATTTCTAGGAGACTTATGTCAATTGCTTAAAAGTTTTCCAAAAAAAGATAATTTAATATTATGTGGTGATATAAATATAAATTTATTCAATAAACAAAACAAACATGTCATAACATATGAAACTATTATGAATAATTCCGGATTAACAAAATGCATTAATCAAATAACCCGTAAGGAAATTGTTATGGGTAAAGTAGTCGAATCCTGTATAGATCATATTTACTTAAGAACCTCCTTATCAACTGCACGTATTTTCTCATCTGTAATCGAGCATAAAATATCTGATCATTACTACGTATCAACTGTGGTACAGTGGAAACACGCTTCAACGCGCAATTCCACTCATTCTCATAACAATAGCAACACGATTGATCCACCTCAGAGCAAGCGACGTGTCTTAGACAACCGAGCTGTAAGAGAAAAACTTTTAGATACTAATTTCGAAGATATGTTATCAATAAATTGTCCTATAGAATTATACAACACCCTAACACAGGTGTTTATTAACATATACAATGATTCCTACATACTTAAATCAAACCTGTGCAACAATACCAGAAACAATAAACCTTGGTTAAATGATAATTTAAAGAAAATGGTAATTGCGAGAGATAAACTTTTTATTATATGGTGTAATGAGCCAAAAAATATGTTAAAGCGACTTAGATATACTAAATACAGAAATAAATGCACTAAAGCTTTGAATAAATGTAAAAACTCATATGACAAAAAATGTATAACTGAATGTAATAAAAACATAAGGAAAATATGGTAACGAATCCACATTCTACTAGGAAAGAGTAATAAGAGCTTAGATGATATTATACATTCCAATATGAAAAACTCCAACAATGACGATTACCTATGTAACAAGTTCGCTTCTACTTTCTCTGATGAAATCAAAGCAATCAAGCACACATGTAGTGATACTTGGCTTGAAAGAGATGACTATGTAAAAAAACCAGACATGTTTATGAGATGGCAACCCGTGGAAAGCTATCAAATCAAAAAAATTATCAATAAAATGAGTGTCAATAAATCACCGGGTAGTGATCTGATACGCATGTCTGATATTAAGCTAGTAGCAGATAAAATAAGCCCAGTGATTGCCAGGCTAGTTAATTTATCAGTCAAACTTCATACATTTCCGAATAAACTGAAACAAGCTATTGTACGACCTATTTACAAAAAAGGTGATCGAAAATCCTTTTATAATTACAGACCTATCGCAATTTTATCAAGTATTGATAAAATAATGGAAAAATGCATAAATGACCAGCTTGGTAACTACCTTAGTAAACATAACATTTTGAACCCTTGTCAACATGGTTTCCAAAAAGGAAAGAGTACCACTACTCTATTATCCAAATTTACAGATGAAATAAATAATTACCTAAACGATAAAAAACATGTAGTAGCAGTATTCTTTGACTTTAAAAAAGCGTTTGATACCTTAGAGTCAAATACTTTATTGAACGCCATGTACGAGTGTGGAGTGGGCGAACCGCTAAACGAATGGTTTCGCGATTATCTCACTTCACGTTCCTACATGGTGAAAATAGGTAACACGTTTAGTAGCGAGCATTCTGTGGGATGTGGAGTACCACAGGGCTCGGGCTGTTCTCCCGTGCTCTACTTGATACACGTCAATAGCTTGTGCAATGTACTACAGCACTGCTCAGCGCACATGTTCGCCGATGACCTCTGCATCCTACGAGCTGGCACAGACCTCGCGGACACTGTCCGCCTAGTTCAACGGGACATTGATTCAGTAATTAAGTGGTCCCATGACAATGGGATACTTCTCAATGCTGATAAAACCAATTTTTTATTAATCCATTCGCCATATTTATGTCCAGTCAGCACTCCACCCCCTATGTATACCCACACCTTTGAATGTCTTCATAATAATATGGCAAATTGTACCTGTGAACCTATAAAAAGATCTAAATATGTAACTTATTTAGGCATGAAAGTAGACGAAAACTTCTCTTGGTCTGTTCATACTAACTTTATCTGCGATAAACTAAGAATATTATTAGGAAAATTCTTTCACCTAAGTTTCAAGATACCAGTTAGCACTTTAAGGTGCTTATATATGTCACTAGTAGACTCTATTCTGAGCTATGCCCTTGACAGCTATGGACTCACAACTAAAACAAACATTGATAGATTGGAAAACATACAACTTAGATTTATAAAGTTATTAGTAAACAATAAAACTAGACAAAAATGTAAAGGTAACTATAAACTTCTTTTCAAAATTTGTAAAATACTGCCTGTTAGCACAAAATAAAGAATATACAGAAGGTCCGTTCCCGCCGTTCTTGAAAATACATACCTAAACTACAGGGTTGCTTCTGTATTGATTCTGAATTTTAAAAAGGAGCAGATAAATTAAAAATTCTTCAACATGACATTTAAATATGAACCAGCGTATCTTGGTAAAAAACCGGCCAAGTGCGAGTCGGACTTCGCACATTTAGGGTTCCGAATCAACCTCAAAAATATGATTTATTCATATATTAGTATTTGTTGTTAAAATATACGTAATATTGAACATTGTCACCAAATTTCAAGTTCATAGGTCAATGAGAAGTCTAAAAATTCTTCGGAACAAATTTTGTGACATACGACGGACGGACGGACGGACGTCTGGGCGACACCAATAGGGTTCCGTTTTGACCCTTCGGGTACGGAACCCTAATAAATTGATGCGTGACCCGCTGCGAGTTGTGACTTGTGACCGGCGGCGGTCGAGAGCGCCAACAAAAATATACCTAATTAATTAGGTACCTACTTAACTAAACCATAGTACTACTTAAATACTGGCGTTTTACCAGCGAACGATAAGATGAATGTGTAATGGTTGATCGTCGTTATCAAAGCGGCAAGTTTCAAAAAATTACCTACCTACCTAGGTATTGTAACTACCAAAATGAGAAAACCGTTTTATTTACCTTTCAATATCGTTTGAAAATTTGAAGAAAGTGTAGGCACCGTTTTTTGTTGTATTTAAGTGTATTTAAACAATAAAATACATTCCAACTGTAATAATATCGGTTATTCATTTTGACGTACGTGACATAAACTATCTACGTAGCGGCGAGGACGTCAAGTGATCAACGCGCGCACAACTAGCACTCGCGACGCGACAGTGACAGTCGCGACTAAGCTAGTCCGAAATCAACCGAGAATGCCTGTAAATGTTACGTCATTGTGCGTGCGGCGAAAATGGCACTTTGTACTGAGCGGACTCTCTGCTCCGGCGCGCGCCGCCGCTATTTACTTTGTGCTGTTAGTCTCAAACATAAATATCTACTTGCTATAAATAACCATAGCAGTCTAGAGCCTAACTCTGACAATAGCTTGTTAAAAAAAGTTGATAATGTATACGGTACTAGGGCTATGGCATCTGGTAAACTGCGCGTACCGAAGATTCACAACTATTATGGTGATAGAACGCTAAAAAAACGTATCCCTTATCTTCTGAACAGTTTACCAGAAACTATCAGCTGCGAAAGAATGAAGAACGACTTTAAAAGAAAATTAAAACGACATTATTTAAGTATAATAACACGTAAGGCATAACTCTATGCAATTATATATAACTTGTATCTAACTTGAACATAATTATTTGTAATTAGTTAACTCTGTATTTACTGTACAGTCGACGCCATGGATAGGTTTGCGCTTCTGCACCTTATTGCAATGGCATAGGATACAAATCGTTCACTGGATACAGAAGTGTAAATGTATCTATAGCATCGACCCTACTGGATCACACAGTCAAACTGTTCCGACAGTTTTGTGAGACCCCGTTAATTTTATGTTTTTATACCCTGATTATTAAATAAATAAATAATAATAATAATGTGAGTGTTAACTTGAAATGGTATATGCAGCAGAGCTTATTTTTATTATCAACTTCAACTTAGTGAATGCCAATTGGGGCCATCTTTCTTAATCGAGATGACACAACTCTGAGAAATCTACTACAACTCCAGTTTTAGGGTTCCGTACTCGAAGTAACCCTATTCACTCTCACGCGTCCGTTCGTTGTTCCGTCGTCTGTCACAAAATTTTGTTCCGACTTTTTAACCTTCCATTGACCTATGAAATTGAAATTTGGTGATAATGTTAAAAATTACGCATATTTTACCATAAAATACTAGGTATTTACATAATATACTATAAGGTACATACTATAATACATTAATAAATCAGATTTTTTTTTTAAATTTCCTTATTTCTCCGCTTTATTTTGCGATTGTTTCGGAAGCCTAAATGTGCAAAGTCCGATACGCATTGCCAATCTTTTGTTGTATTTTGTCACTAAGAAATGGATGTTCTGTTCTTTCTCTGGGATACCATTACGTGTCTAACATATAGGTAAAATGTTTCTGAAACCATTAAAAATTTCAGCCCCATTCCCACTCAGCCCGCCCACGTGGCCCACTGTAAAAAATAATCACCGACATGCAAGCCGCAGACCGAGCTAACGGCCCGTCAGCCAATTTAGTGTTCCGTGAGTTAATTCTGTTAACTTAGATAACTAGATAGACGGACGGGTGAAAAGTAACTTAGATAAAATCCAGTGCGGATTATATTCTCACCGCAGACAAAAAAATCATGTCCGTTGTATGGGAGCCTTCTTAAATATTTATTTTATTCTGTTTTTTAGTATTTGTTATTATAGCGGCAACAGAAATACATCATCTGTGAAAATTTTAACTGTCTCACTGCCCTGGTGACAGACGGACAGACGGACAGACGGACGGACAGCGGAGTCAATCAATCAATCAATCAAATTGTTTATTTGCAGGAATACAGTAGGTACAGGTGTTATTCTGTATATTAAAATTATAAGTTCCATGTATCCAGCCTGCATGCAGGCATGCAAACATTTCGTGCTACGTTACGTTACGGTACAATATTTCAATGATTACAAAATAAGCAATGTAAACAATAATCAAATAGTAGAAATCATAAAATAGTCTTAGTAATAGGGTCCCGTTTTACCGAACTCGAACCGAACTTCCACAAACAATAAGACCAGTTTTTTACTAGATATCCATTTAAGTATAACCTACTAGAAAAAATAACAAGTACTTAGATGAAATTAGATTATCAAATAAATCCAAGCTTAGAAGCAGGTTTCTTTTATTTAATTGAATTAATTTATTCTCCGTGTCGAAACAATTGGTGTATTAAAGAGGCAGTGTAGACGTCTAGACAATTTGGCTTCAAATTTCAATTTACGTCAGCACTGTCGTAAACGAGCAGTGAACCACCTTACCAAATTAAGGACTTACGGAGGCCAATCTCACTCAACATATTGACATAAAGCGATTGAGCGATCTAGCTGCCTCAGGGTTTTCCCCAGTTACCAGGGCGTCAGGCGAAATTGGCCAAAGTCCTCTTTGCTTTTGGAGCAGCCTGCACGCCAGCTCGGTAGCTAAATATATAAATATATGGATATTTCTGTTTATCGGGCAAAAAATTAAAGAACAGTGAGTAACAATATATTACGATGTATACCTATTTTGATGTCAGTTGTTTGACAGATGTAGTGTGCGCATAGGTGAGGTGACACAAGTGGGGTGATAGGTGAGATGGGTGAGAGTGATAGGTGAGGTGGTAGCACTGGGTAGGTGGGGTGATAAGTCAGGTGACAGCTATAGTTGAAGACATAGGACGCTGTTTCGTCATGTGCCCGAAACCTAAACGAAGATGTAAACAATAAAGCCATAAAGCCCATGTCACCACTAAGCCAGGGCGTCATGCGACGCTGTGAAGAGTCGTTTATCAGCGGGTCGAGTGTAGATGCGGTAATTAAACGTGTTATACACAGTGCAGAGAAGTATTGTTAACAAGTTCACGCCTTCTTTGCTATAATTTTTAATTATATTATGCACTAGTTTTTTTTTCCCGCGACTTCGTCCGCGTGGTACTCGTTTATTGCGATATAATTTAATTGCTATTTTTTTATATCAGGCGCTTACCTAGTTATTGCACTTCAATAGAAACTTCCACTGCCTTAAGGGATGATTTTGACAAAAACTATCCTATGTCCTTCCCCGGGACTCAAACTATCTCCATGCCAAATTTCATCTAAATCGGTTCAGCGGTTTAAGCGTAAAGAGGGAACAGACAGACAAATGGGTTGCCAGGTTTGTCTCGGACTTGAGAAGTTTATGTCAAATAGGGGAAACCCTTTCACAACCATGACATAACATCACCTATTACTCGCAGACATCACATCATAGACCGACGAACAGGCAGACAGACAGAGATCACATAAAAGACCTCCATCTGATTCTTTTTGACATGAATGTGCATTGCTATTGGTATGGATATGAGTGTATAGTTTACACAATGTAACTTTTCAGGGAGAATATTTAATTTTCTAAGTATACAAGATGTGGCAAACTGCAAAACTGAATTTTGGAATGCGTGTTCTATCGTCTATAACGGGGTGTGCTCAGAGGAACTGTTTGACATGATGCCCACGGCCACCTTTCATCATCGCACCGCTCGCCGTCGGCAGCGAGCTCATCCCCATACCTTAGAGCCACTGCGTTCTCGTGCAGTGCGATTCAACAGGTGCTTTATACCGAGAACACTCAGGTTGTGGAATGAGCTTCCTGCCGAGGTATTCCCAATGGGCTACAGCATGGGGCTCTTCAAAAAAGGCGTGAAAAGGGTTCTTATGGGTCGGCAACGCGTGAGTGACGCCTCTGGTGTTGCAAGCGTCTATAGGCGGCAGTAACCACTTACCATCAGGTGGGCTGTCGGCTTGTTTGCCTCCGACGTAGTATAAAAAAAAATTGCGTTTATATTATGTTGGTCAAATAGGATTGTCCGTATGTGCCCTGTGTTATGCGGCTAAGCGTCACCAAACACGCTGCCCCGGACAAGTGAAATGAAATGAATAGAACGAACGAAATCGCGTGAGACCCTTGAGTGTCGGGAAACTCGGGAACGGGAACCGATTACACCCTACATTTAAATGAGTGCTTCCTGACTGGCGCGGGATGCGCGGTAGCGGGACGATGCGAAGGCGGTACTGCTCCGCTTCTGCGCATGATATTACTACTGCGCAAACGTAATACTGACAGTATTATGTCAAGTGAGAATCTTTGCGACGTCAGTAAGTTTACGTCAAAGAAGCAAATGTCACATATCGATCCCGCCCCGCCAAGTCAGAAAGTCGCCTAAGTAATAACAGTGATCCTGGCCGAATTATTTTTCAAATCGTTCTTTTCACGACTGTAATGAAAATCGCGTAGAGTTGTTCAGTTTGTTTTATAAACCGAGTAAGAATTACGATAGTGAAAGTGACTGGGTAGGTATTAAAATGATCATCGATTTTTTCAGGTGACTGTACCACCTTTTAATAGCAGTGACTGTTTCAAGTAGCCAATACATTACAAATCAATTTGCAGTAACTATGAAGTTTTCTGCGTTTAATTTTCTTGCCATTCTAACTTCATTGCCAACAAACCGTAGCTATCTCTTACTTCGTTTGTCATAAAGTTGAAATGTCTCGAGGTAAAACAAACATCGCGAGAATTCAACTTTATGTCCTTATTCTTGACTTAGCAAGCACATTGTAAAAATATTTAGTTAACACAAAATGCTCCGATCTAAACTCCGTTAAAACATTCTACACCCTTTCTTACATAAATACATCCTTAGATACAAAGTCCTACAGGCATCTCATTAGCTGATGCTGATCATATAATAATGATTCAGGTGATGGCATTCAAATCTCTCCGCAAATGCCATCAAGGCCCGGCCCGGACTTCGAGCAGCGGCGGCAGCGGTTTTCTTTCATGATACATTGCGTGTGATCCCAACTAACCGCAGTGTGTTGCGCGTCTCATCCGTGCAATGAACAGGTAAAACGCTTGGCGCAAAGTCACGGCCGGGCTGTCAGGCTATAGGAGCTAGACCGGATCCTGCGCACCAGGAATGTGCATCGTTTTCTCATTGAAGTACAGAAGCAATCTACCCTGGCCTCTCCGAATATCCGTGAGGCGCTACAGTACAGGGTAGCCCCATCAATATCCTATAGGTATTGTTATATTGTACAAGGCAGGATCACTACCAAATATGCCAAAATACACAATAGGAGTAATATTTCGTTTAAACAAAGTACGTCGATAGAAAAAAAAAATACAACCAGTTCGCTTCAAATTGGCCGCTCCCTTTGTGACGTTTTACCTCCGCCCCCACCCCGCCCAGCGCTGAGTGGGGAGTGAGCGGGGTGCGGTATGGGTACCGGGACGGGAAGAAACGGCCAACTCAAAGCGAATGGTTAGTGTATGGTTGAAATTCTTTTTGTTGAACGTATTTGTATTAAATAATATATATCTTTATTGCTTTAAAACCTAACGTTACATTTCTATATTAACAACAAGAAACATGTGTTTAGGTTTGTGACAAGTTTACCGAGGGTGAGCCTCTGTTTCCCGAACTAGGTTAAAATAAATACAAATACAAATGCGTTTATTTTTCTCTTTAAATTACAATGGTATATCGGTTAGTAATACCTTATATCTAATTGATATGGAAAAATCGGTGTGAGCACACACAGCGATAAGCTGGTTTTAAGCCCACACAGGTTAGTGAATTAAATTAAGTAGTTACAATTGCAATAATACAAAAATAATACAAAATGTTATTGGATTTTGAACCTTATTGTTTGAACAGTAAAGTAGCTTTTTGAAGGAATTGCTTTGGAGCAATTCGTTCAACTGTAATGATTTTAAGTATACCATAATGTAGTGTAGTCCCGGTCCCGCCGCATACCGGGTAATCAGCGTAAAGAGTATTTCAGTGTTTAGCCGTCCGCGGGGTCGTGTCGCAGATTTCCCATGGATTTTACCCAGGCTACCTTCAACCGGCTTCGAGAGCTCTCCTCTAGGTGGCGCTGGCTGTATGTGAGCAGCAAAGATAACGCAGCCGACTGTATCAGCAGAGGCGCCGATCCTGACGAGTTACGTTACATGACCTTGTATTGGCAAGGTCCAGAATTTCTCAGGGACGGTAACTATGATTTTAATAATAATATACCCTTGCCGGCACCAGATGACCTGCCTGAAGTGAAGAAGCAAGGCTCCAATGCCAAGGTATCTCTCGTAGCGCAGAAAGAAAAATCGTTTTATGAGTTTTGCGACAGAATTTCAGACCTTAATAAAATGGTTCGCGTTATGGCTTATATTAACAGGTTTTGCCACAATATGAAAAATAAAAATGCAAAAAAAACGGGTCCCTTGTCATCTAGCGAGTTAAAAATGGCATTGATTCAAATTTTACGATATGAACAGGGTATTCACTTCAAACATGAAATTAACGATCTAAAGGCTAATAAAGAAAATGTCAAGGGTGCATTGCAACCTTTGCATCCCTTCCTTGATAATGAAGGTGTGTTACGCGTAGGTGGTAGAATAAGTCATTCGAGTGTCTCTTTCTCGCAGAAACATCCAATCATTCTATCTAAGCAATCACGAATTACCGACCTTATTATATATCATGAGCACATAAGATTGCTACATGCTGCTCCTAAACTATTATTATCTGGTTTAAATCAAAGATACTGGATTACTGATGGTTTAAATCATGTTAAAAAATTCGTTAACAAATGCTTAACCTGTTTCAGGATGAAAGCTCAATGCTCAAAGCAGTTAATGGGTTCCTTGCCATCTGAAAGAGTAACAGCTTGCCGCGCATATCAAAAGGTGGGCTGCGATTTTGCCGGACCGTTCCCGGTTAAAAATTCACGCATTAGAAGAGCCCTGCAAACAAAAGGTTACATATGTGTTTTTGTATGTTTCGTAACTAAAGCTATCCATTTGGAGCTTTCATCGGATTTAACCACAGACAGCTTTTTAGCGTGTTTTAAGCGCTTCATAGCGCGGCGAGGCTATCCGACAGACGTGTTCTGTGACAATGCAGGCTGCTTCAAAGGGGCAAGGAACGAATTAGCTGATTTGTATAAATTACACAGCTCTAAAGATCACCAAACAAGAGTGCAAACATATGCGGCGCACGAACAAGTTAATTTCCATTTCGTGCCAAGCTATTCACCCGTGTTTGCTGGTCTCGCGGAAGCTGGAGTTAAAAGTACAAAATTCCATTTGAAACGTATTTTACAAGATCGTATATTAACTTACGAACAGTTAAATACAATTCTATGTCAGATTGAAGCTGTGCTGAACTCTCGACCGTTACTAGCCGTAACAGCCGACGATGTTAATGATTTCAGCTATCTATCACCATCTAGTTTCCTGATTGGCGCTTCGTTGACATCATTCCCTGAAGGTGACACTGTAAATATGCCAGATAATAAATTAAAATTTTGGGAAATTTGTAACAAAATAAAGAGTCAATTTTGGAACATCTGGCATAAATACTATTTAAACGCCTTGCAATGCCGACCGAAGTGGCGTGATAGTCAGCCAAACGTCAAAGCAGGAGCATTGGTCATTATGAAAGAGCCTAACTGCCCGCCCCTAACATGGCCCATGGCCAGGATTATAAAGGTTTACCCAGGGCAGGATGGTAAAATAAGGGTCGTTGATCTCATAACGCCAAATAAAAAGATATATAAGCGCTCTTTAAGACTGTACGAACAAAAAGTTGGTATTTTAGAAAATATAGGGTTTTTTCTAACGTCATATCTTTGTTCAAGTGACTACATTGTTAAAGTAAACTTCTGTTTTGTATAGATAAACTCTTATTCTAGACCATAGCGTTGCTAAACTTTTATTTCTATGTACGATTATTTAAAACAGTCAGGTTTTCGTCGGAGTGTTTTGCAAAAATACGCGTCAGAGCTATCTTTCAGGTACAATATTTCCATTTTAAATTGTCAAAAACGATTGGAGTTTATCTTTTAAAATAGGATGTATAGTCTTTTAGTACATAGCGATCGCACTAGTTCTGAAATATTGGTTTTTACTATCTAAAAAAAATACTACAAAATGTCTAAATCGGTTTGTTTAAACATTTTTTTCCTCACATGTTTTATAATATTTTGAAAAAAAAACTTATTATTATAAAACTACAGGTTTTGCTTGATATTTCTTATTTTTTTTAACGCTTATGGATAACCCACTTAATTTAGACGAATTTTTAAAAACCACTATAATTCACAATATAACAGCGCGCGACAACGTTGTTCGATTCATTACGCGCCGGGCCTTCCCAAGGAACGCACGTGTCGCTCTCCTCGGTGCGTTAAGGCGACGCCGTGATAAACTATGAAACTCAAACAGTGTGCTGAAATCCCCTCACCTCATCCGCCCCAGTATTTCTTACGCGGCTCGCGATCGAATAGCGCATGACAGAGTTGACAGACAGAGCGCCGCACGGAACATAGACATCAAAGGAGAGGTATTATTTTTTTTAAATACGACGGTGGGAAACAAGCGTATGGTCCACCAGATGGTTAGTGGATACCGCAGCCTACAGACGCCGGCAACTCCATGCGCGTTGCCGAGTCTTTATCAAATTTGAGGATTAATTTGTGCTTTCCACATTTCTTAAATATTTTCTAATTATTACATTACTTATTTTAGAATTTGTAATACCTATAAAGATTAGATTAGATTGTGTTTATTGTGTACCTAATTAGAGATGTATGGGTATTTAATAATAAGAATTTTATCGGGTAAAACTTGATACAAATATGTAAAACTATTCGTGCCGACATTATTACCGATGTCAGATTAGGAGGTAAGAAATCAAATATCTATTGTACATGTTTACAGTTAAACCCTGACAAGATTGTATTTGGCCCTGAAATTAATAATAATGAGTGTAAGTCATGTAAAGTCGGTACAGTGTGGCTTCATGTTAACAATGTAGAAGGTCCAAAAGTTTCCAAATAACCATCCCGCTCTTTACGGAAGCTCTGCGCGTAAAATAGTAAATAAATTATACTACAATAATATTGAAATGAAAAAAGTGTGGATTATTTGTGAAATATGGCTCGTTGGCGGTTTAGGTATGAATATGTTGACTTTATGTTTTTAATTGCAGACCCATACGTAATAAAAATAAAGACATAGAACCGTTTAATGATGAATTTAAGACCAATCTTTGCAATTATTTTCTATCGAGCCGATTTCGTCCAATTATGTATCGACAAGGTCTTTGAAATATGATGAATATTAACATATATTTTGATGTGCTAGAACAAATAGTTTTTCTTAAAAAACTGCTTAAATAACATCAATTTCAACAAAATTAGGTCTTGACAGCCTCTGCTATGCTACCTATTCATCTAAATCTGATTCAAAATATTCTTCAGATTCGAACTCCGATGATGCTTCATTTTCGTCAGTTGTTGAAGTGTCACTTTCAGTATCACCGACCTCAATTATAAAATGTTCGGCCAGTGATTCGATTATAAGATCTTTTTGCCTATTTTCGTAGTTTGGTGGACGTGTCCCTTAATACGAAAAAAAAAACCTATTGAGTTAAACCCCAAACCAACAAACCAGTTAAATACAACGGCACTATAAATGTCAGTACCGGACATGTCAACAACCAATAAGCAATCCAATATCCGCAACACGGCAAAGGTAAAATTTCTAATGAAAATCTGGCAAGCGAAATTATACTTACTGTATAAAATTCTGGCAATCCACAGAGAACCCATGGCATATCGAGTTGCCACTAGCGAGTTAGATAGGTATAAAACCCTACATTGGCAACACATTTTGTAAGTCTTTATACTTCAGTAGCATTTCACGTTGTACAACATATAAAATAATGTAAATTAAAACGATGTATAGAAATTTATAATACAGCCGAAGTAGGAACCTCCTCCTTTATAGGGTTCCGTACCCGAAGGGCCAAGCGGAACTCAATTGTTGTCACTCATGCGTCCGTCCGTCCGTCCGTCGTCTACCACAAAATTTTGTTCCGAAGAATTTGTCAACTTCCGTTTGACCTATGAACTTGAAATTGGTGATCATGTTTATTATTACGTATATTTTACCAATAAATACTTAATAAAACACATTTTTTGAGGTTGGTTCGGAACCCTAGATGTGCGAAGTCCGACTCGCACTTGGCTAGTTTTTTGAAATTGGTTAAAAATACTCTTAAAACAGTTTATCACTAAGACGGTTTTATGTCTCAAATACTAAGTATTCGATTATCAAAACTTATATATAACATGACATATTTTCGTTTTCGTTTAAATCCGGAGACGACTCCATGGCATTGATTTCTTTTCCAACTAGAACATTGAATGACATTTACGAATGTTGTTGAATAAATCTATTTGCGTTTTTACTTACCTTTTATAACCATATTTTTACATTAATCAAATAAACAAGCTTTCCTTTTTCGTTTTGAGTGCTTCCTTGAGTTTTTACGCGAATAAAATAACATTTTAAACATATATTTACGTAATTTTGCTGGTCTCGACGAGCACGGGTCCAACGCTGACAGCGGCCGTCGGCCGATTGACTTGACATCTTGTCATCATTCTTGTATAGAAAACACGGCACGCGCTGGCTTAAACTATAAGGTCGTATACGACAAAACCGTGTTTTTCGATTTAAATAAGAGTTCTAAGTTATTTTATAAAATCCAATTATAATTTTAAAGTGTTTGTTAAGATGAATCTATATTGAAAACTAAGAGGCTTTAACAAGTGCCGTTTGTCTGTAAAATGCGAATCTCTGTTTAAACAGAGGTGTTTTTGACGAAGAAAAGTCTGTTGCAAAAGTTATCCAATCGTGTAAAGCAATTATAAAATTAAAGCTAAAGGTATGATTGATCATGTGAGTCAATTTCGTTTTCATCAGTTGCTTGGTTGCTGAGAAAAATGGAAATCCATGCAACCAATATTTCCAAAGCGTCGTCTTAAGGTCGGTGACCAAGCTCACACCGATACTGCTATTCTGTAGATGTAGCGCGTCCGCTACAGATTAATAATTTGATACTTGGTATTTTATTTCTTCTCAAAGCAATAAAGTAATATGATTTTTTACAGAAATGGGCAATAAACGTAAATTGTTTGGGACGAAAAAATCCAACAGTACTACGGCCACACAAGTTAAAAGGTAAAGGTATGATTCCGCTGCCGACTGCATACAGCAACTGCACGTTCCGCTGCACTCCAAATTGAACCATAATAGTATGCGTAAAAAGCTCAATTTGAAATGAGCGGAGAAGTGTCGGAACAGCACACGCCGCTCACTCTAAATTGGGACTTTTAGTCTTATGATTACAGTTCAATTTGGAGTGCGGCGGAAGGTGCAGTTGTTGTATGCAGTCGGCAGCGGAATCATACCTTAAGGCACCATGTTACCTATTACCTATTGCTGCTAGTGATATTTCTATGTCTGGATATGTGCTTCTATGTTCTTGACGTTCTGTGAACATTTCGGATCTTTCCTTTAATTGTAAAATTCAAACTAATATTTTTTTATTCTTAACGAGCGCCCGATAATTTATGATTGCGTTGTTTGAACTAGTTATTGAATTATATGTATGTGCAATTTCAAATTTTTAAGCCAAGTAGTTTCTGTGGAAAGTAATTTAAAGTAAAACTAGTCCCCGAAACACGTGGACTCCACGTAATTATCATTCCAAATTTGACTTTTTTCCTGACAAACTTATTCCAATTTTGTTGATTAATTCGTGTTCATGCACCTCTAAAAATAGTTTGTATAGTCTCCCAACATATGTTTACTGGTTGTTATCTTTTGTGTGAATTTACTCTCATATTCATATTCATTTATATTTTTTTATTCTTAACGAGCGCCCGATAATTTATGACTGCATTGTTTGGACTAGTTATCGAATTATATGTATGTGCAATTTCAGATTTTTAGGCCAAGTAATTTCTGTGGAAAGTAATTTAAAGTAAAACTAGTCCCCGAAACACGTGGACTCCACGTAATTATCATTCCAAATTTGACTTTTTTCCTGACAAACTTATTCCAATTTTGTTGATTATTTCATGTTCATGCACCTCTAAAAATAGTTTGTATAGTCTCCCAACATATGTTTACTGGTTATCTTTTGTGTAAATTTTCTCTCATATTCATATTCATATGCATTTATATTTTTTTATTCTTAACGAGCGCCCGATAATTTATGATTGCGTTGTTTGAACTAGTTATCGAATTATATGTATGTGCAATTTCAAATTTTTAAGCCAAGTAGTTTCTGTGGAAAGTAATTTAAAGTAAAACTAATCCCCGTAACACGTGGACTCCACGTAATTATCATTCCAAATTTGACTTTTTTCCTGACAAACTTATTCCAATTTTGTTGATTAATTCGTGTTCATGCACCTCTAAAAATCGTTTGTATAGTCTCCCAACATATGTTTACTGGTTGTTATCTTTTGTGTAAATTTACTCTCATATTCATATTCATTTATATTTTTTTATTCTTAACGAGCGCCCGATAATTTATGACTGCGTTGTTTGGACTAGTTACCGAATTATATGTATGTGCAATTTCAGATTTTTAGGCCAAGTAGTTTCTGTGGAAAGTAATTTAAAGTACCAGGCCGAACGTCACAATGTACATGACAGTTATCACGCTCCCAAACGTAAAATTTATAAAAAATTAACTTTGTTTTTTGCGTAATTTCTGTATGAAACACAGGTTTTTTATTAATTTCGCGAAAATGAATAGTCAGAAGTAAATAGATTAACACATATTTAAGTATTAATAATGTGTAATGAGATAATAAATGTCGATCGTTTTTTGTATGAAAATCGAACCACCTTAATAAGTGCGTAGGTACGTAATGTTAATAAAATAAAAACATTTAAAACTCAGCACATTTTTTCCTACCTCACTCTAACTCTATAACAATGATCAAGACATGTCAGTTCAACCGGCAGCACTCGAACCGCACGCACACAGTAATCGTTTTAGTGTGTAGCTAAACATGGCCGCTCGCAAGGAGATCGCGGCTAGGATGAGTTGGAGCGAAATGTTCGTACCCTCTTAAGCGGTTTCTCTGTACTACCTATAGAATAAATAAATAGAATAAGTATAAATATATAACTAGGGTAGAATAACTGTTAAAATGGTGTGTAAAATGTTATATTTTAAATACTTGTGCCTAGTAGAGGCTCATTCATTTTAGTATTCGTGGCATGTGATACTAAATCGGTACATTTAGCCTTATACTATTGTATCGAACTCTGTTTAGTTTGTTATTATATAAGTTAACGTCTAAGAACTGAATAATTAAGCTAAAATTGTCGAAATTAACGAAATAAATATTAAAGGTAATGTCTAAAAGTAGAAGTTCGATTTTGAGCCTTAAATGTACTATAATTAGGTAAACATTCGTTTGTCCTTGCATATCAATGACATAAATGTCCTATTATATTACCTTATCTCATGTTAAAGTTGTATAAAATATCTCAAGTTTCTATAGTCCAACTTCTACAGGATGTTTATAAAATAAATATAGAAAATTTAGTTCATTGTATTCATGAAAATGGTAAATTATAATGTGCTATTTGCTTATCTCATAACTTTGCCTAGAATAAATAGTGTTAGTTTACATGACAATAATTGTTACTACATAGGTATGTTATACACTCGTAAATGAGTATAGGTACGTATTTACTTACTGTTACTGCTATAAAGGCTGTATAAGAAACAAATAGGTATTTAAGTCTTTTTTTGTTGCCGTCGCATATTGATACTATAATCATTATACTGTACGCGCCTGATTGTTTCAGCTGTTGATTTTTTGGACATGTCTTGTAATATGTAATAGATATACATGATGTATGTTATGTCCCACTCCTGTGGCCCCAGCATGTTGGAGAGTCCAACTACAGCTAAATTATGACATTTCATTATGTTGGCACTATGCGTATTACTTTAGATAAGTAGCCTAAACTAGAAAGTAAGTTGTTTTCTCTTTTATAATTTGTTGTCTGTGTGCTACTCGCCATGACTTGCTCTCTTTGTGTGCATCTAGAGTTGGTTATAATACATTGTTATCAAGTATACCATTTTTTACTGCTGCCTCTCTTCCTACGAGAATCACCGCAACCAGAAACACGGTCTACGCTACAGAAGGGTTGGGGCCCAGTAAACGGCAGCTGGTTTTTTTTAATACGCTGCCTTTCATTGCGCAGTCCTGTCGCTTTATCAGACCTACTTTGGTTAAAAAAACAAGTAATGAAAATAATAATGATCTCAGAGAAGTTGTCTGCTTGAAAACCGCGACAATATCAAGAACGAGCAAAATATCCAAGACACCGTTAATGAGGTTCTTGGCGGCCAAGGATGACCACTAGACTTTTGATACGAGTACCTACCACAAATTCGGTGCACGCTTGCGAATTAATTATTCTTGATTTAGCTTTTTCACTTCACACCAATTCCTTTTTCCAGAGTACACTCGAGTACATGCAGTAGATAAAATGATATACAGTTGAATATGAAAATTACTGTCATGTATCTTGAAATTTAATGCCACGTAATTTATCTCTATAGGAACGTATGAAAGTCTAAACAAAGAAAGGTGGGCAAAAGCAACCACTCTATGGAAAGGCGCTGCAAGAACTAGATGATACTATTATACTATTCTGTGGTCCACAGAAATTATTTCTGTGCTGTGGTCAGAGGAAGGCCTAAAGACAACGGAAGACCAGCGCTGGCTCTGCCAGCATAACGCTGAGTTGTGACCATTTCGTGGCAAAATTCTGTTTTGTAATGTCCTATTTGTAAGTGTTTTGATTGTCACGAATAAATGTTTCTTTTCTTTTTTCTTTCTTTTCTTAAAGACAGTAGGATTGATGAAATAATAGTAACAGCTGGCAAAGCCTGGGCATCAAAAGCGGAAAACAGAAAAGAATAGCTAAAGGACGACCGACTACGAAGCTGGAGGTCCCGGGTTCGAATCCCGGCCTGGGAATTTATTTGTGTGATGAGCACGAATATTTGTTTTTGTGTCTTGGATGTTTTCTAAATATTTAAGTATGTATATCGTCGCTTAGTAACCATAGTACAAGCTTTGCTTAGTTTGGGACTAGGTTGATGTGTGTAAGATTATCCACAATTTTTTTTTTATCTGGAGGACGCCTTCACTCGAATGAAGTCCCTACAAATAAATTATAGTTTATTAAATTTTATTTAACGTAACTATAAACATTGTATATTTTTATAAGTTGTACGGAATAATAAAATGCTTCTTATTTTATTATTATTTATTTTATTGACGTATGCGTAAAAGTATAATCTATAATGTCGATGTACCGCGAACAAAATCATAACCGACGCTTTTGTTACACTAGATATGCTCAGCTCTTCTTGCATTGAATACTCTGCTCTCGACTAAAGGTAGCAGAGTTTATTTTGCCTCTTCTCATGGATGAGAGGGTATCTACAAAAAAAAAAAAACATTTTGTTAATATCGGTCCTGTTAATCAATCCCTGTTATAACAAAAGCCCTTAATTATACAATCACCGACGCACTTGTAGTTGGCCTAAACCCTCACAGGTCAATACGCAATTCTGGCAGGATTACGCATTGGCCGTGCCGTCATTACGGCGAGCGTTGGCTGGAAAAATTTAATTGATTTTTATTTATCTCACTTGTGCCGCCAATCACGTTTGATTTGAATTTTCGGGGTTTTTGGCGTGAATGCGTAAAAGATATATGGTGTGGGTAGGTGTGTAATTTGTGACGTGCTCATTAAGTTGATTTTATTAACGAAATTTAAGGGCATCATTAGGTTTTGAAGCAATTACAGTGTGTTTCTTCTATATTTAAGTTATGATTTGGCCGTTATAACAACTAAAAGAGTTTTGTTTGTTCAGTGTTGCCGTACATACCATGCCAACGTTATTTGGAACGGGCTGATTGTTATTTATATTTAGAAAAACTGGTCATGTCGTCACCAGTAAGATTAGAAGGAATAGATTATTTTCCACAACTGCCTTCCAATTTAAAAAAAACTCATTAATTTAGAAGAAACTGTTACTGGCCGCTATTTCATCAGCTTCCAACTAATTATCATAATGGTTTCCCTTTATTTTCCGTGTTGTTGACTCAAGAAAACAACTTATCTTCGTCTTAACCCTTAACGAGTTACGTGACGTCATGACGTCAAAGACAAAGAAGTGCTAATTGAAATTCTCGTTGCTTATTTAAGGGGGACATTTCATTATGTACTTTTCAGGGCCCTTTATTATCTCGAACAACTAACTAAAAGTTCTTTAATGAATATTAAATGTTAATTTTCATGGTAAATTACTTTGGTCGTTTAGTTTGCTTTAAAATAATATTGAACAGTTCCAAGTGTTTTTATTTTCTAAATGATTATGTTGTATTTAGAAAATAAAAATATTAGAACTGTTCAATATTATTTATAACTCGTATAGTTTGCATTTATCTAATACTTGATGGATTTAGTAAACAACTTCGTATTTATCTCACTTACCTACTAAAATATTTTAATGTTTATATGTATGCTCAAGCTCAAGTGGGACTGGGCAGGCCACGTCTACCGCATGCAGCCACAAAGGTGGGCCAAACTGGCCACGGAGTGGGTGCCGAACGATGGGCGACGACGACGTGGCAGGCCAAGACGGAGATGGCGGGACGACCTAGACGCATTTCACGACGATTAATCTACCGCATGCATCCACAAAGGTGGGCCAAACTGGGCGCGGAGTGGGTGCCGAACGATGGGCGACGACGACGTGGCAGGCCAAGACGGAGATGGCGGGACGACCTAGACGCATTTCATAACGATTGGCCAGAGATTACTCAAGATCGTGACGAGTGGAGATTAAGAGGGGAGGCCTTTGCCCAGCAGTGGACACTATATATGCATTTTTCTAATTTGGCCCAAATTAGAAAAATGCATTTTTATATATTAAACATTATTTAATTTATTTGTAGTTTGAAATCACGAAAAGTTTTTGGACCAAATTTTCTGCCGGTGAGTATTTATTTTGCTATAATATATATTCCCAATCCAATCCTAGGCCACTCGAAGTTAAGTCAAATTATATTGTATTATATAAATAAAAAAATATTTATACCTATCAGAGATCCGAGACGCGACGAGGATGGCTGCCGATGGGAAAAGAAAAATATGGAGTAGGGTCTAACTTATGTTTAAGGCGCTACACTGAGAAATTTGGAGACTTTGAAACGCTGTCCTGCCCAGACTAGCAAACAGTAGGGGCTGATTTTCAGATATATGATTCTTGACTATATGATTGTGGTACTGACAATAGCGAAACATGATTGCTTTAAATTTTCTCGATAGAAAATAAATCCAAAGTCGAGTCTATATTTTCCTTTTTTTCCTCAGCCTACTAAAACAACGCATTATTAAAAGACACGATTAAGTTAATATGATGGTATTTTACCTCATCTGGGTACTGACAAGAGGAAATTTAATAAACCTGCACACAGTCAGATATTTAACGAGATTTGTCTAAAAAGCCATTCTCGGAGAGGGTTGCATCCCGTTTTGTCGTGAGCGAAAAACAAAGGGTATCTCTTTCAATCGATATATCGCCTTAAGCCCTTATGAGAACACATACCTTACTACTCGGCTTTAGTGAAGTGGATTATCATAACTTATGTTTTCTTAGCTTTTGCCCGCGACTTCGGCCGCGTGGCAATCGTTTATATCTTAATTCCTAATGTTTGTCCCTAGTTTTCGGCCGCATGTAACCCCTCAGAGGATGATTTCCGGGATGAAAACTGTCCTACGTCCTTCCTCGGGATACAAACTATCTCCAACGTCATCTAATTACGTTCAGGGGGTTAAGCGTGAAAAGGTAACAGACACATTTACTTTATATTATAATAATATTATTAGTACCTATAAATTTCTAGTTCAAACTAAGCTATGAACTATTTCTCCCGTACGGACGAACTACTTAACCGAATCAGATAAGCCACATTTTGAAAGCGAAGTTCTCCAGAATTTCCATCTTTATCCCATTAGAAACTTGGACGGGAACAAAACCGAAAGGCGAATTATAAAGGGATAACATTTCATAAAGTCCCATTATCCGAATAGGCTTTTAAGGCTAATGATAGACTCCATTAAATTCGAACTGAACGACTTAATACCCTCTCGGTGCGTTCCTTGAGACGGAAATTATTTCACGTTATTGTGATTGTGTTTTAAAAATAAACCTGTGGGTTTTGAATAATTGTACGGGGGAGGAAAAAACGGCCATTATACGCTTTTGTGATCGTCGAATCCGACTCGGCTGGGCAGCGTTCGGAAAGCTACGGCATATCTTTTCGTCCAATATTCCGCAGTGTCTCAAGACGAGAGTCTTTGACCAGTGTGTGTTGCCAGTGATGACATATGATACGGAAACATGGTCGCTCACCATGGGCCTCATAAGGCTCAAAGTCACTCAGAGGGCAATGGAGAGGGCTATGCTGGGAGTTTCTCTGCGTGATCGCATCAGAAATGAGGCCATCCGTAGCAGAACCAAAGTAACCGATAAAGCCTTTCGAATCGCTAAACTTAAGTGGCAGTGGGCGGGGCACATTGCACGTAGAACCGATGGCCGTTGGGGCCGAAAGGTTCTCGAGTGGCGACCACGGACCGGAAGGCGCAGCGTGGGTAGACCCCCCACAAGGTGGACTGATGACCTGGTAAAGGTCGCGGGAGTCCGCTGGATGCGGGTGGCGCAAGACCGGTCATTGTGGCATTCTTTGGGGGAGGCCTATTTCCAGCAGTGGACGTCTTTCGGCTGATATGATGATGATGATGACGCTTTTGTGGCATCTCATGACAATTATTTTTACATATTTGACTTTAAGACAATACATGTTCACGTCCATGTTTGGGTTAACAAAATGACCCTCAAAATTGTAACTGTTACGTACTGGGCATTAAAATACGAGTGTAGCTTTATGTAACCTTTATGTAACGAGCCGGAGGCTAGTTTTATAATAAGATCACACGAGTTAAATCGGTCTATATTGAAAAGCTGGTTTTTACGTAGGGTGACACCACCAATTATGGACACTTTAAGAACAAGCACCAATAATGGACACTGCTACCCTTATTCAAAGATCATACGGTTTTAAATTGATTGTAGTATAAAAAATGAATGACTTATTTTCTTTTACATAAGAGTTAATGTACATTATTGGGCTTTATCCATTACCCTATGTGTTTTGAAAACTTTAAAGAGGTTTTACTATAATATGGGTGCAGATAAAAATATTAAGGTAAGAGTGAAATCCATGACTAGACCTTTTATTAATATTGTAATAAAAAAAAAATTGTGGACAATCTTACACAAATCAACCTAGTCCCAAACTAAGCAAAGCTTGTACTATGGGTACTATGGGTGGGAATAATCTTTACCTACGTGATTTTGTGAGACTTCAGTTATTTAACAAGAACGAAACCTAGTAATTCAGATGAAATCAACTAACAATATTAAAATTTGCATTTAATTTAAGCGGGGAATAATTTAATTTGTCTTTAATTGAATTCGTTTGAAAATGTCTGTGACACAAATTAGTTTATTGTTGCTCAAACCCATTGTCCCGTGTTGACTAGCAATTACCAGAAAGCCACAGAAAAGGAGTAATTTTATTTGAATCAATATAACTAGTGGCTGTGTGAGCTGTAGACCTCGTGAGTGTTTTTTTTTTATTTCCAAAACTATGTTAGATATCGAACCTGTAGAGCAGGGGTCGGCAACCTTTTAGCACCCACGGGCCACATAGTAGCTAAAAAAATCTTCGCGGGCCGCAGATGATAATAATGATCACTGTCTGTTGATATCAACTCGAAACAAATTAGTACGCCGTACGCGACAGTAACGTAGTAAAAATTCGCACCCCTTTTTACGTGAAAAACGAGAAAGACGAAAAAACCGACTTTTCACAGATAAACCAGCTAGTTTCCTTACCAAACCCAGATAATTCGCATTTCAACCGCATCGTAATTTCGCGATTCATTCGATCAATGCAAGCATATAGAATAGCAGATATAGAAACTTTAAGGGGGGGACGGGTCATAAAGTCATAACACACCTAGATGAAAACGCGAGCGCGAAATTTTTCGAACACTGATGCAAATGCGGCAAATACTTCATACGCATCAAGTCATAACACATCTAGATGAAAAGGCGAGCGTAGCGAGCGCGAAATTTTTCGAACATTATGATGCAGGTGCGGAAAATACTTCATACGCATACGCATCAAGTTATGTAGATGTAAACGCGAGCGCGAAATTTTTCGAACACTGATTCAAATGCGGCAAATACTTCATACGCATGAAGTCATAACAAATCTCGTTGAAAACGCGAGCGTAGCGAGCGCGAAATTTTGCGAATATTATTATGCAGGTCTGGAAAATACTTCATACGCATCAGTCATGTAGACGCAAACGCGAGCGCAGCGAGCGCGAAATTTTTTGAACATTAAGATGCAGGTGTGGAAAATACTTCATACTGTCTAACGCAAACGCGGCGAGCGCGAAATTTTTGAAAAAAAATTAGATAGATTTAATTGTAAAATATACTTACAAACACATATCTCGTCCTGACCAACTGTGAAAATATTCGTGGTTGGCGATACAGACGCTTTCACGATGTTAAGAATTTCAAATTTTACCTTTACAAACAATAAAGCCAGGGAGGCTCGCGGGCCGCATGCGGCCTGCGGGCCGCCTGTTGCCGACCGCTGCTGTAGAGGAGGACAAACCATAGAATTTTTTTTAGATTACTCGACAAAAATATTCGATGTAATCAAAGAACGTGCTCACAATACTTCACGAGAATCTGTTGTGAAATGCGACCCTTAGAGGTGAACAAATCGAAATTCGGCCGCAGAAACACAAAATAATTGATAAAAAAATTGTTTTTTTAAATTTTGAAAAAGTGACTCGATAAAAAAATTCTGTAGTATTACCGCACCTGCTCACAAAATTTCACGAAAGTCGGTTGATAAATGCGACCTGTAGAAGAGAACAAACCAATGAATAAAATAAAAAATAATTAAATTTATAAAAATTTACTTGCTTAAAAAATTCTATGTAATTATAAAACCTGCTCACAAAACTTCACGAGAATCGGTTGAGAACTGCGATCTGTAGAGGAAAAAACGGCCGCAGAAAAATACGAAATCATTGATACAAAGTTTGTTTTTTCGAATTTCAAAAAAGTGACTCGACAAAAAAATTCTATATAGTTACCAAACCTGCTCGCAAAATTTCACGAAAATCGGTTGATAAATGCGACCTGTAGACGAGATCAGCCAACAACGTAAAAAAAATTTATTTTACATTTACAAAAATTTACTCTACAAATAAATTATATGTAGTCATGGAACCTGCTCACAAAATTTCACGAGAATCGGTTGAGAAATGCGACCTGTAGAGGAAAAAACGGCCGCAGAAAAACACGAAATCATTGATACAATGTTTGTTTTTTTGAATTTCCAAAAAGTGACTGGACAAAAAAATTCTATATAGTTACCGAACCTGCTCACAAAATTTCACGAAAATCGGTTGATAAATGCGACCTGTAGAGGAGGACATACAAAAATCCGGCCGGACATACGAAAGCATTTTTGTCGAAGCTAAAACAGAGACCTCGTTTTACTCGGTCAATCAATTAAGAGGTACTTCGTATTTAACTCCGCAGATATAATAACACCTTCAATGGCTCAGGTATGGGGTTACTTCGTATTTAACACCGCATAATAAGACCTTCAATGGCTCAGGCATGGGGTTACTTCGTATTTAAAACCGCATAATAACACCTTCAATGGCTCAGGCATGGGGTTACTTCGTATTTAACACCGCATAATAACACCTTCAATGGCTCAGCAGGCATGGGGTTGCTTCGTATTTAACACTGCATAATAACATTTTCAATGGCTCAGGCATGGGGTTACTTCGTATTTAACACCGCATAATACACCTTCAATGGCTCAGGCATGGGGTTACTTCGTATTTAACACCGCATAATAACACCTCCAATAGCTCAGGCATGGGATTACTTCGTATTTAACACCGCATAATAACACTTTCAATGGCTCAGGCATGGGGTTACTTCGTATTTAACACCGCATAATAACACCATCAATGGCTCAGGCATGGCGTTACTTCGTATTTAGCACCGCTGCTATAATAACACCTTCAATGGCTCAGGCATAGGGTGTTGCGTTCCTAGGCTGTTATTCACAAACCGACTCGTCTTCGCCTTTAACCTCACCCCTCACCCTTATTAGGGTTCCGTAGTACATAAGGAACCCTTATAGTTTCGCCATGTCCGACCGTCCGTCTGTCCGTCCGTCCCCGGCTTCGCTCAGTAACCGCTAATAGCGTACTTGAAAGCTGTAATTTGGCATGAGTATACATATCAATGAAACCGACAAAACGGTAGAATAAAATCTTTAAAAAAAAATTGTGGTCCCTCCTAAAGTGGTCTTATTTTAATTAACAATGGCACTTAAAGGCACATAAAAAACACGTAACAACGTGAAATTTTTTTGATGCACATTCAGAATTTTTCGATAAGCGTATAAAGCGGTAGCGTAGCGTATTTTTTTCATTAAAAACTCGGTCGTTAGTCACCTTTTCATGCCGCCCAACCTTATCACACTGAATTAAATTCATCTGTCAATAGGTAAATTGAAATATCGGGCCAAACTGAGCAAATACGATGAATAGAAATGCTGCAGCCTTTTTATTTTACCGCGCTGGGCGGAGTAAAACGTAGGTATGTGAGTTATTACCAAATCGAGCATCTTTAGGCCAAAACCAGAAATAACAGACTCCTCGGTGCATACAATATTTTATCTACATCCATAATTATCATAAATCCTCTGTGTTCGGCTACGATTATCAAATAACCACCATTACAACACTAAATACGGTCACGCGCTTTAATTTATGACCCATTTCGCAAACTTTTTCTTTGAATTTCTATACATTTTGACAGAACTGTCAACCTTAAGTGGGTCCGAAATTAAAACTCGTGACTGTACATAATTTCATCAAACGATGTCGTAATGAAATTGCCGTCAGCTAATTTTCATATTACGTTGCAGGTTGTATTCACTCTTGCCTATTTAGAGAGTGGCCTTGCCTATTTGGAGAAACTTCCGACACGACTACGCGGGCCGTCTAAGCATTGGTATACTCTAAGAGTTTGCGGTGCGGTGCGGCGGCTTCAACCGAATCTGAGGTGACAGTGCAATTGTGAGAGTTTTGTCGCTGGTTCACTAAACCTAACCTAGCGAGAAACTCAGCTAGGCCCGACCTGCCTCAGGCTGATTCCCCGGTATGTGGCGGTACCGGGACGAATAGGGACTATAATGTGTCTGTGCTATTGCGATCGCGCGGTGGCCGTCCCGCCGGCGGCTAGTGTGAGTGAAGTGTATTCCTCAACCGTCAGTGTGTGTCAGAGTGAAGAGTTTGTTACCCCTGACACACGCTTCAGTTGATGGATCGACTTGAAATTTTATATGCAGATAAGCTGAGGCCGGTATTAACATACGGCGGATCGTGAATTTCAATGGCGTGAGAACGTTAGGGAATGTATGCTAATAAACCATAACACAAACTGGAGTTTCACGTATTGGCAGGATTGACTTAAAATATAGAAATAGACCCACAACGTCACACTCACGCTTTTAAAAAAAAAGGCTTTTCTGATTTATGATGATTTCGCCAATCAATATTTGGTCGAAGACGTTGTTCGGTAACGACGCCATGACAGTAGGCAACTGGTTTTGTTCGGTAGTTGATTCAGCCCGTCGTCGCGAAGAGCACGTGTGTTCACCAACGCGGCGACTGGCAAAATCCGACCCACAATGTCGAAGAGAAATGGCGGAAAATGTGGCCCAATGTGACACTGTCAGTTACATTCCAATAGTTTCGTACAAAAAAGACTTGCAACTGTTAGTCTTTAAGTGTCAAATTTATAAACACAAATACCAACCCGAATGTACCCGAGTCGTGTGGGTGGTATTTTTACGGGGGCCATTTTTTCGACTAGTTATGAATCTAGTTCTATAATATTACATCTATGATTGGCAGGATTTCAAGGCATCTGTTGCAAATAAGAATATCTCTCTAAGGCTATTTGACTGAGGCGATGGCACGCGCCTCAATACGGTTATTTCTACTTTCGAGATAGGATACAGACATGGTGGATATTTCCTCACTTATTTATTTATTTTAACCTGTATTAAGTGCACAAAACTAGAACTTTTCATACAAAATCACACAGAGCTTATCACACGTCACTATAATCACATATTTTCATCTTTTGTTATTCATAACAAAGCCGCCAAATAGATTCCTTTGTATTTTATTTCTAAAAAATAAGTGCTTGCGATAAATTAAATTTTTTGCACAAGCTTTTATTGCCGAGTGTACTTTACTTTCAGAGTCATCAACTACTTATAGAGACGGTTCGAATGAGCCCAAATACGGCGGGTTTATCTTGTGTAATTTAGGACTTTCTATTTCGACCTCCATCATTAGATCAGCTTGATGGTACCATCAAGCTACCATATGGTACCATAATATTGCATTGTCACCAAACTTCAATAAGTTTGCCAAACCGCTCAATCGGATACCTGCAAGTGGTTGAAAAAAGGATTGCAAGTTTTGAAGACTGCGGCTAATCCATCAAGTTATTGATGATTTCAACAATATGAATGCTTTGCCTAATGCGAAGTTTTTGTTGGTTAAGATATACGTCTTTCTTATTGACGCGCCTTTTCTATGCCAGTAGTTGTCATGGTTTTTTAGAGATCAAATATACGAAATAAATTCCGAGTTGTTACGAGCTAAGTACTAACACGAACCTTTTACTGAAATGGTTTTTCAATATTTAACATGACCTTTTCCTAATATTCCCAAGAGTTCGGTGGCGTAATAACTCACTGACAATTTAATGCAATGACGGACAATGAATTTCACTTACTCAGTTCAATTTACTTAAAAGATTTTTATAAAACTCGTTTTACTCATAGTTTGATGGAGCTGTCAGTCTGATTTTAAATTTTAGGTTTATATTCGATATCCTACTAATATTACTAATGCGAAAGTTTAGATGTTTGGAAGTTTGTTACTCAATGAAGCAAAAACGGCTGAATGGATTATTGTGCAACTCATTATACCTACAAGACATCATTATACCTACCAGTGGCGGCGCGTCAAAAATATTTTTAGGAAAGCCGGAAATAATTAGCCTTTCTTAATCATCATGAGTCGTAGTAAAAGAAGTGGACTGGCTGAAAATTAGGCAAGCCGGTGGGAATCGAGTTGTATGGACGCTCCGCCACTGATACCTACCTACCTTATACCTACCTTATTATTAAAGAAAGAAAACAGCATATCTAGGTCATATTTACAGAAACAATAGTACATTACTTACCAAGGGCGATAAAACAAAGAATGTCTCAGATCGCAGGTATTTTACGCCCGAGCCGAAGGCAAGGGCGATACATATGCGATCTGGGGGTTTCTTTATTATCGCCCGTGGTAAGTACAAAATTTTATGTGACCCCCTGGCCAGGAAGTGGGTTTTTTCCGCGCGGAGCGTGCGATAATGGCCATTTTATGGCCAGGTGTGACATAAAAAATATTATATCATAAGAAACATTATAGAGGGGAAAATAGAAGGCAAAAGAGGCAGAGGAAGACCTAGATCATCGTGGTTTGAAAACATCAGGGACTGGACCGGTACTGTTGACGCAGCCACTCTCGCCAAGACGGCGAAGAACAGAGGAGACTTTCGCATGATGATCGCTGACATCCGTTAGGATATAGCACCCTAAGAAGAAGAAGAATTATACCTACAAGGAGTTTATACTCTGAATTAACACGATTAACACATTGAATACTTTTTATCACGAAAATCATCCCTTGAAGAAATACGCGGAGGAAGTCGCGGGCAATAGTCAGTATAATATAAATTTACAAATAAATTACATAATCTACATATTTAAATTATGAGTTATACGTATTTCTAAATAAAGGTAAAGTTGAAGAATTTTGGCTCCAGGCAGGATTCGAACCTGAGAACTTCTGATCTGACATTCGCGGCCAGTCGCTCTAGCCTCTGAGCTATGGGAGTAATCGAACCGGGGTCCCAAATTCATCAACCGTGCCTTTATACCACCTTTATAACACTGGTATAATCCTAACAAGGTCTTGATATCCCTCTGGGTTGGATGGTCAGATCACATGGGCAGTCACTTTCGTAAAACTAGAGCCTGCCAAATCTTAGGATTCTCATCAATCTCGAGCTCCTTAGGGCACAACCGGAAAAACTCTATAAGAATGATGTTTTAGACAGAAAAATAAATAGATTGTTCAGTTTTCGGATATAAATGTTAGCAATGTAGTTGCAAACTTCATTTAATCTTTTGGGGGCGGCTACGTTCGCCGCCTCCGTGTTGTTATGTGTTCGGGAGCAGCCGGCAGGAGATGAAGTAAACAGTGAAGACTTTATACAGTTGTATTTACATATTTACAGGATAAAGAAATTAAATTGTGTATGGAATTACATAGGAACATTTTCCTTTCTGATGGCTGTCAGTATTCTATCTCAAAATCTGAAGAGCGAAACAATGACATTAACATTTTCGTGGCTTGGACTACCAAGGAGTTGGTATGCAAAACGCCACACCACCCCCCCACGGAGAAAGAAAAAGCACAAAAAAACAAAGTACAAAACTTATAAGCTAATAATAACAAAAATCATCATTCTCATGAAATCTCACGTGGCGACCTGAACGTGTGGTATAAGATCGATTCGAAAAGGTGGTAGTGGTGGTAGTAGTAGCATTCGCAGGCTCAGGCGTAGGTGCATGACCAACTGGCTGCGCCTGAGAAACATCCTGAGCCAGAGGCGGTGAAGCAGGAGAAATTGTTGAGCTAGGACAACTATCGGAGTCAACAAAAGCTGGCTTGACTCTGTCAATGCTCACCACGACCTCTCTGTTCTTCACCGCCAGTGTCATGGTTTTCCCATCTGTGGAACGCTGTAATACAGCATAAGGACCGGTATAAGGTGGCTGCAACGGACGTCGAACGGTATCATCCCGTAAAAAGACGTGAGATGCAGTCGGTAGGTCCTTCGAGACGAAGATGGAAGGAGTAGAGTGGCGAGAAACAGGTGCTGGACGGAAAGAAGACATTTTGCGTCTCAACTGAACGACGAAATCAGCAGGATCGCTGAATCGGTCATCGCCAGGCTCGGAGACTAACATCTCTCCTGGTAAACGAAGAGATTCGCCATACAACATCTCAGCAGCAGTGGCCTTCAAGTCTTCCTTGTAGGCGGTACGCATGCCGAGTAGAACGAGCGGAAGAGTGCGTGTCCACGAACCAGAGTGGCACATGAGTGCAGCTTTTAACTGTCGATGAACGCGCTCTATCATTCCATTCCCACAAGGATGGTAAGCAGTTGTACGAATGCGCTTTGTAGCACAAGTCTGCATGAGACGTCGGAAAAGATCGGACTCGAACTGGGTGCCCTGATCAGTTGTGATGATAAAAGGGACACCGAAGCGAGAGATCCATCCCTGTACGAATGTATCGGCTACTTCTTCAGCAGTTATAGTACGCATAGGCCACACCTCTGGCCACCTAGAAACCCTGTCAATAGCTGTAAGACAATAACGGTAGTCATCGCAGACAGGAAGGGGACCAACGATGTCGATATGCACGTGAATGAAGCGACCAGATGGTTGCTCGAAACTACCAAAAGGAGCCGAAGTGTGCCTCGAAACCTTGCTCCGCTGGCAGGCCAGACAAGTCTGAGCCCACCTGCGACAGTCCTTTCGGATGGAAGGCCAGACGTAGCGTCCTACTAAAAGTCGAGTAGTGGCCCTAACGCCGGGGTGACTCAAGTTGTGTAACTTGTTAAACACCCCGCGACGAAACGAAGGGGTCAAATAAGGACGAGGTTTGCCAGTGGATACGTCGCAAAGAATGGAGATGTCAGTGCCAGGGACAGCAACTCGAGTAAGCTGTAGGCTGGTATTTCCATGACGTAGGACGGCAAGCTCTTGGTCCTCTTGCTGAGACTTAGCAAGGGCTTCGTAATCTTCTTCCAAAGAAATAGCTTCGATCCGCGACATTGCATCGGCAACGACGTTGTCTTCTCCTTTGATGTAACGAATATCCGTCGTAAATTGGCCGATGAATGACAATTGATTCAACTGCGCGGGCGGAAGCTTTTCGCGACGCTGTACGAAAGCGTACAGCAGCGGTTTGTGATCAGTATAAATCGTTGCATGTTGAACCTCGAGAATGTGGCGAAAGTGCTGTACGCTTTCATACACCGCCAGCAATTCTCGATAGTAAGCTGGCCACTGAGCTTGCTGAGGGGTCAGCTTTTTACTAAAAAGGGCAAGAGGGCACCACTGGTCGTTAATGAGTTGTTGGAGACAAGAGCCAACATGAACGCTGGAGGCGTCCGTAAACAAACCAAGGGGTGCACCGTTGACTGGATGCTGCAGTAAAGTTGCGTTCGAAAGGCTTGACTTACACGCCTCGAAATGTGCCAAGAGCTCGGGTGTCCATGAGAATGGCTTGGCACCCTTGCCGTTAATGTCAACTACTGCATCGATAAGAGGTGCTTGATATTGCGCCGCGTGGGGAATAAAACGGCGATAGTAGTTAATCATGCCTAGAAAGCGACGCACACCTTGAACGTCCTTCGGAGGAGGGAAATCAACCAGGGCTTGAATGCGCTCCAGAGGAGGACGGGTGCCTTCAGAACTAACCTTGTAACCTAGAAACAACACCTCTTTGACGCCAAAAACACACTTGGATGGGTTTAGAACAAGACCGTAGTCTTGCAATCGCTTGAAAAGAATCCGTAAGTGTTCCTTGTGAAGAGTCTCATTAGCTGAGTAGACCAGTATGTCGTCCACGTAGGGAAATACGAAGTCGAGACCCCGAGTGACCTCATCGATGAACCTTTGGAAAGTTTGACCAGCGTTCCTTAATCCAAATGTCATGAAAGGGAACTCGAAGAGGCCAAACGGAGTAACGATAGCGGTCTTGGGGATGTCATCCTCAGCTACTGGGATCTGGTGATATGCCTTCACAAGGTCAAGCGTACTAAAAATGGTAGCTCCATGGAGGTTGTGCGCATAGTCGGTTATGTAACGAACTGGATAGCGGTCAGGAATAGTCCTGGCATTCAAGGCGCGGTAGTCCCCGCATGGACGCCAAGACTGGTCCTTCTTCGGAGTCATATGTAAGGGAGAGGACCAGGCACTCTCCGAAGGTCGTGCAGTACCGTTCCGTACCATGTCCTCAAATTCCTTCTTGGCAGCAGATAATTTCTGAGGTGCCAAGCGACGTGGACGGCAGGAAATGGGTGGGCCCTCTGTGGTCCTAATATGATGCACAGTGTTGTGCTTAACCAACCGTGGAAATCCAGGAAGCTTCGTAATGTCAGGGAACTCAGCGAGCACTTGTGCGTACGAAGAGTTCGAAGTTCCAATTGACCTGATACTGGACTGCGAAGTATCAGCAGTAGTACCGGTGGCCTTAAGACCGGTGTTGCCATCAACGAGCCGTTTGTGGTGACAATCAGGCAGCAGGTGGTAATGGGATAGAAAATCTGAACCAATGATGGCTGTATTGACATCAGCCACCACAAACTGCCAGGTGAAAACACGCCGTAGTCCGAAGTCAAGTTTAAGTTGGACAGTTCCGAAGGTTTTGATAGTACTGCCATTGGCAGCGCTAAGTTGCCAATCCGTGGGTCTTCTCCGTTCTCGGAGCCAACGGAATGGATAGCAACACAAGTCGGAACCTGTGTCGACAAGGAACTGGTGCTTGGTGGTCCTGTCCGTGACGAAAAGACGGCGGCCAGGAGGATCAAGTGAGCAGCAGTCAGACTCCGCCGCTACTGACTGCTGGTTGCGTTTCCCGAAGTCCAAGTGCAAGGAGGAATGCATTTGACTGCCTTAGTCTTGTACCTCTTATGGTACCAGCAAATCTTACCGGTAGCCGCGCTCCTGGTCGGCGTGCTACGGCGACTGGAAACGCGCGACGATGAACGGGCGCGGGACCTGCCGCGCTGACGCTCGTTGGTAAGGGCAGCAACCTGCTGGCTCAACTTATTGAGCTGGTGCATTATAGGTGTAAGATAAGGATGCTCATTGTTGTCTACTGTGTAGACCTGCGACGGTCCAGGAGTGACCTCAATTATTTTATCCGCAAGCTCAGCTAATTTGTCCAAGCTGAGGTCTGATTGCGCGGTGAGGATAGCCTGTACCTGACTTGGTAGCCGTCGCATCCACAACTGACGAAGGATGCTGTCATCCTTAGATTTACCAGCCAGAGATTGAAGATGCCTCAGGAAGGCGGAAGGTTTTCTGTTCCCGAGTTCTTCCCCGCTGAGGAGTCGCTCCACCCGTTGCTGCTCGGAAGTGGATAGACGTCGGATGAGCTCTTGTTTAAGAGTGTTGTACATGTCTTCCCCAGGCGGGTGCATGATTATATCCTCGATCTCACCGATGAGCCTTTGATCGATTATGCTAATGACATGACTGAATTTCGTCATGTCGTTTTTAATACCTGCTAAATGAAACTGTGCCTCCGCCTGGGCGAACCATACAGCAGGTCTGTCTGCCCAGAACGGCGGCAACTTGACGGAAACTCCGAATATTTCCTTAGCTGGAGGAGGTCCATGCTGTTCTTGTGGGGTTAGCTGGGCTTGTAGGGCGTCATTTTGTGCCCTCAGGGCATCCAGCTGGGCCTGCAGGTCCTCAACAGACATTTTAACCTGCGAATACCACGACCATACCACGAAACACACAAAAAAGAAACCTCCGTATAGTACAATAACGTACAAATCAAAATAAAAAGGCAATATTTTACACATGGATAAGTAAAAAAAAACTATATCAACAAACGCAATTAAAAACACTAAACGCAAAACACGGGTTAAATTTAGTAATAATTTACACGAAATAGTTCATTAAAAAAATTGTCCGAAATCTTGATATGATGCGGCACACTGTATATGTGGGTGTTAAACGCCCACACTGTATATGTTGATTTTTCGAAGTGGTGAAAAAACACGATGTCTACGCTGAAGAAACAGACCGCCCGATCTTCAGGGGCGGTTCGTCGTAGACCGTAGGTAGACGTCAATCAAATAAAAGTGGAATTGCAACTTCTTACTTGAAGGGTCCGGTAAAAAAGCGCTAGCAACTGGCGAACGCTTGATGCGGTGTTGAACGCAGGGAGCCGTCGGCGTCGTGCCGGGCAGCCGCGGTCACCTCAAACCAAGCCGGCTAAGCTTAATTCAAACGAAGCGGGTCACCAATTTGGGGGCGGCTACGTTCGCCGCCTCCGTGTTGTTATGTGTTCGGGAGCAGCCGGCAGGAGATGAAGTAAACAGTGAAGACTTTATACAGTTGTATTTACATATTTACAGGATAAAGAAATTAAATTGTGTATGGAATTACATAGGAACATTTTCCTTTCTGATGGCTGTCAGTATTCTATCTCAAAATCTGAAGAGCGAAACAATGACATTAACATTTTCGTGGCTTGGACTACCAAGGAGTTGGTATGCAAAACGCCACAATCTAGTACAATCGCAGACTGAAATAACCGTCACTTTTTGGGCCTTAATAACAACAAAACAAAGTCTAAAATTGGCGAACCTTTTTCGACATAACATCCAGGTCATCCGTGTTAGCAATTACCACTAATAAGAGTTCAGAAGTTGAACAAGATGTGGTCGGAACGCACGCGCGCTTAGGCTCGTTAACTTTTCAATTTTCCGTAAGCTATGCTATTCACGATACTAGGACGATTCCCCGTTGTGAAGCGTTACCCGAAGCAGGTAAAATAGATTCAAACAGCAAGCTTCGTGTAATAATTTTCCAAGGTATTATTTTACTTAGGCGGTCGGTGTTTCTGGGCTCAGTCTGTCTACACGTACCTACAGATATCAAAACTTTTAAATAGTAATAATATGCCACATAGATGTTAGAACCCATCATCGGTTGTGGTCTAAGGAACCTGGGATCCTACATCTACTCTCACCTAATTCTTAGATTTGGCACAGGCAGTAGATTTAAGAAACAGACTGTCATGTGAACTTCGAATTCAGAGAAAAAACTAGACCTTGTTCGGATTAGGCCAGTTTCTTGACGATTTCTTTTACTCCACCGAAATACAAACTGTTAAATATCAAATAATATTTCGTAGATACATTGTTTTTACCCAGTAGTAGCTTACGTAGCTCGTAGCGTATCTACACGCTACGAGCTGGAATTCGAATCCGAAACCTCCAAATTGAAATCGCGATATTAGTATTCTAATAGCGCATTTTATTAAGTCGAGCCGCAAGTATGAAAACAGGGTTGAGGAGAAAAATCAGACACTATAGCGCTGAGTTAACGTCACACTACTGTACCCTTACCATGAGATTGCAATGTTTGCATTACCGTACTCGCTAGCGACTGCGTAAACGATTTAGTATGGACAAAAGTACAGCGCCTCTGGCGGTTACGCAATAGAACTAAGAATCGCCATACTAAATCGTTTACGCAGTCGCTGACGAGTACGGTAATGCAAACATTGCAAACTCATGGTAAGGGTGTAGCTTCTTATGTTATTGCGTCTAGACTCTAGAAAGATATGCTGACTCTCTAGCAATTTGTTATATTTTTATTTCAATCTACGTAAATTGAATAGTTGAATCGGTATTTACTAAGCTAAGTAAGCGAATTCCATTCTAGACCGCAATTGTCGCTTACCAGAGGTGATGTGAGGTCAAGAGCAAACTTATTAGTAAAAAAGTAATTTAGTTACGTATTTAAAGCTGCAAACCGCAGAAGAACCAAAGTAACTGACATAGCCCGAAGAATTGCCAAACTTATAGGCCACATTGCCCGGAGGACCGATGGCCGGTGGGGCCAGCGAGTTCTCGAGTGGCGACCACGTACCAGACGACGCAGTGTTGGAAGGCTCCCCACGAGGTGGGCTGATGACCTGGTTTAGGTCGCGGGGATCCGTTGGATGCGGGCAGCCCATGACCGATCGTTGTGGCGCTCTCTGGGGGAAGCCTATGTCCAGCAGTGGACGTCGTTCAGCTGATTATGATGATGATGATGATGATGATCTAAAGCTGCGTGTACCTACGCGATAATCTCGGCCAGTACAGAAAAACACTGTCAACAGCAGTTGTTGCAATCAAGCCAACTTTCTAAAGGATTAAAAAATGTTCTAACTTTGACTGCATTAGGCTGACCCGAGAGGCCTATTCAAGTCGCCACTTCGAATCGTATTCAAATTCCTATACAATACAAATAGGTATACATATACAAATTAAGTATTGCACGCCGCAAAAAAAAACTAACACTAATAAAAGCGTATATAACCGTACGAACGCCTTTTTAGGCGACTTCCTGATTTGTCGGTGCGGCGGCAGTACGATATGAGAAAAGTGTCAAAAGTCAGTCGACTCTGTACCATTTTTTACTACGCCCCTACATTGAAATGAGTGCTTTCTGACTGGCGCGGGATGCGCGGTAGCGGGACGATGCGAAGGCGGTACTGCTCCACTTCTGCGCATGATATTACTACTGCGCAAACGTAATACTGACAGTATTATGTGAAGTGAGAATATTTGCGACGTCAGTAAGTTTACGTCAAAGAAGAAAATGTCTCATATCGATCCCGCCCCGCCAAGTCAGGAAGTCGCCTTAGTCAAGCTGAAACGTAGTCACTTCGCTCGTGCTTCTCGCCCGCTCGGAAAATTATTCTGTGCTAATGTATCAAAAAGATCGCGAATCACTTTGAAATGCGAACCTGATGAACCCAATCGACCTCCTTGCCGTAGAATTTTAATCAAACTTTCCCGCCGGCAGCGGAAGGCCGCACAAGCGTGGGCATCGGCTATTACTTACCGCGCCGCTGCCATGCAAGCACGTAGTACTACTTATCGCTACACAATCAATACATTACTGCCAGTAGACTCACTGACTCAGTGAGGCAAGCCCACAGAACATGGCGAATCCAACTGACCACGCGATGTAAGAGAACAAAGTCTACTCTCTCTTTCAAATTTACACAGTGCGAGAGGGAAAGGGGTTGTCTTCAATTTCGCACACCGTTAGACTTTCAATACGAGGAGGAAGAGAGAAAGAGACACTCGTAGACAAAAATCAAGTTTAATTTTAATTGAAATGATTTTTAATGTGTCGTTTAGAGAAAATTATCTGATAACTACTTAATACCTACCTTATATAATACCTTATTATTATATAATATTACCTTAGCTCGTGTATGTTAGCGATTGTGGTAGAATTTTGAGGTGTAAGTATTTCAGATTTTTTTGTATGAACCGCTAGGTCCCTCATTCTCAAGACATCACTTCATCGGAAGCCCTGATGGTCGTTCTCACCAAAACAAAACAGCACATAAGGGCTTATCCAGAAATCACGCGAAGTTCCAAAGGGGGGGAGGGGGTTACGAAAGCCTCACTACTGATCACGTTGGGGGACGAGGGGTACAAGGAAACCTCACGTGTATTTTTTTACTGCACCTACAATACCGAGAAACGATATCAGATCTACTCATGTAGCATTTTCTTTAAAAATAGAAGAAATTACACAATCACGTTTTCATAACGCATATACCTACCAAAATAAGCACGAGATCAATTAATATACTTCATTTTCTTAAAAACATTCATAGGTGGTGATAAATTCAAAAAATACACGTGAGGGTTCGTGGGGGGAGGGGGGGTCGTCGTCGTCCAAAACCTCACCAAAGATCACCAAGGGGAGAGGGGGTCTAAAAGTGGCCCAAAAAACCTCGCGTGATTTCTGGATAAGCCCTAAGTATAGGTACTGTTGTTTAAATAAAGTTAAATAACTGGCTATATAAATAACTTGTATTTTTTTTCTATCGACCGCGCTGCGTGTATCAAAATGGTCCCTAAACACGTACTGGTCTTTTTCACTTTGTCCCTTACAATTACACGGGCAAATGAATAATTACATGGGGTGGCTATTACATTCCAATTTACACTTAATGTTATTAGAATAGGATTCATTTTGGGAATGCGATGGTGTAAAATATGCGACATGAATTTGTGAATTCTCTGAAAAACGGTGAAATTTCGTGGTCATATTTCTGAATAGTCAACTTTGTTGTAAAATATAATATGGAATGCTTTTAGTCTGGTAAGCCTTTGATAAGTAACATCAAATGATTTACGGATTGGAATAAAATATACCTATTTACTACAACTACTACAACTTTGGTAAGTAAATTAATCACAAAGTAATTGTAATTCGACCACATTAAAATAGTTTGACACTTGCCGACTTGTATTGTACGTTCGTTCTCTACTTGTTTCATGTAACTTGTATTGTATTCATTCTGGGCACACAAACACATACTTTGAGTTGTAGTCCAGATCTGAACATAATGCATTATCTGTAACTGTTTAAATATGATGACTATAACTTGTTCTGTGAGCCTATTAAATAAAATAAAATAAAATAAATTGGAGAATATTTTTGAAAAGACTGTACTCTTGTCAGAATCAGCTGAAGCTGGCAAGTCAATTCTAGCAAATTGAAATACTATTTTAGATTGCAACTGTACTTGAATGACACTAGGATGATGATGATGATTGCAAGATTGATAGCCTAATTATTGTGCCAATATTGCCATTTGCCAACAATAAGCATTGGCACGATATTTGGTATGCTTCGAGAGGGGGCTTTGACGTACGTAGTACAGTCAAGTGCAAAAATATGGGTGCATACAACTTGCTCAAAAATATGCCCCATAGCTCTTACTCGTATGTCGGTGAATTAAGGTTTTAGTACCATATTTATGAGAGGATACACTCGATACATATTTTTGCACTTGACTGTACGTAGGTATGGAAACTGTCAAATCAGAATGGAAGTGAACACATTTTTTATCATAATTCATTAAGTTAAAAATATTTTACATAAATAACTAACGTGAGACATAGTTACACTTAATAAGAGAATAATGGTTGACACGCACTTGGAAAACTCACTATTTGCGACATATTGTTTCGGACTGTAATTGGAGTCCTTCATCAGGTTGAGTGATGTCACGATAACCGACCGCGCATCACTGCTCGCGGCGCAGCGCAGTCCACTATTAACTAATTAACTAGATAACTATTAGTAACTATTTTGTCCAAATTATGAACGGACGACTTAATAATATTATACATTTATCTATCTGCTTATATATGAATACAAATAATGTATAAACTTGAAATAATGTACCTATGAATGCACGTAATTTTTCATTCAAAATAATCGTAGCGTAATACATCCTGCAATTTCTACAAAAGATAAATGTTATGTCGGAGATTTTGGAGACAAAACTCTAGCTTTGCATAAACAGACCGCTCACGGTGGCTTACCGAGCTCCCATCGAGGTATTCCGAAGGTGTATTATTTTAACTCTTCTAACTCAAATTATAACGGTCGTGAATAAGATTCCCAGCACGTACTAATGAGTTTTTCAATCTATACGCCGCTTTTCCAACCTAGAAGTGAGACCTTGTTGGGATTGAACTGGTTTCGTAACGATGTCTTCCTTCACCGAATAGCCACTGTTAAATATGAAATAATATTTCGTACATAAGTTTTTTGAAAAGCCCAGTACATACCAGTAGGGGGTCGAACCCGGGACCTCCAAATTTTAAGTCCTGTGCCTCACCACTAGAGTACAGTGACTATTACAGTACCAACACAAAGTAAATAGCGGCGGCGCGCGCCGGAGCAGAGAGTCCGCTCAGTACAAAGTGCCATTTTCGCCGCACGCACAATGACGTAACATTTACAGGCATTCTCGGTTGATTTCGGACTAGCTTAGTCGCGACTGTCACTGTCGCGTCGCGAGTGCTAGTTGTGCGCGCGTTGATCACTTGACGTCCTCGCCGCTACGTAGATAGTTTATGTCACGTACGTCAAAATGAATAACCGATATTATTACAGTTGGAATGTATTTTATTGTTTAAATACACTTAAATACAACAAAAAACGGTGCCTACACTTTCTTCAAATTTTCAAACGATATTGAAAGGTAAATAAAACGGTTTTCTCATTTTGGTAGTTACAATACCTAGGTAGGTAGGTAATTTTTTGAAACTTGCCGCTTTGATAACGACGATCAACCATTACACATTCATCTTATCGTTCGCTGGTAAAACGCCAGTATTTAAGTAGTACTATGGTTTAGTTAACTAGGTACCTAATTAATTAGGTATATTTTTGTTGGCGCTCTCGACCGCCGCCGGTCACAAGTCACAACTCGCAGCGGGTCACGCATCAATTTATTAGGGTTCCGTACCCGAAGGGTCAAAACGGAACCCTATTGGTGTCGCCCAGACGTCCGTCCGTCCGTCCGTCGTATGTCACAAAATTTGTTCCGAAGAATTTTTAGACTTCTCATTGACCTATGAACTTGAAATTTGGTGACAATGTTCAATATTACGTATATTTTAACAACAAATACTAATATATGAATAAATCATATTTTTGAGGTTGATTCGGAACCCTAAATGTGCGAAGTCCGACTCGCACTTGGCCGGTTTTTTACCAAGATACGCTGGTTCATATTTAAATGTCATGTTGAAGAATTTTTAATTTATCTGCTCCTTTTTAAAATTCAGAATCAATACAGAAGCAACCCTGTAGTTTAGGTATGTATTTTCAAGAGCGGCGGGAACGGACCTTCTGTATATTCTTTATTTTGTGGTACCAAGCAATAAGTATTTCACATGGTACTTTGTGAACAAGACTCGGCTAATTTCGGCTTCTCAGATGGCTATGCCACACTACATATGTGACGTTTGTCAGTCGTCGTCAAAATATATAATAGTTATAGAGTAGATGAAACCTCCCAACTTTAACCCTTAAATAGACGAATTAATAAAATGTGCGCACAAGCCTCGGCTGCACTCTATAGTGCAAAAAATCATTCTTGGTAAAAAATGCAAAAGATGACTAAAAAAATGTGTGCATTATTAGGTACGCTGCCAATCTAAGGGTTGAACTGTTCGATGTACAAAAATATTTATCGCCGGGTACACGTGGCTATACGAGTAATATTTCGCTAAAATTTTGAAACGCGAGTGGTTTCATGGAAACGCTATGCAATTACACGCGCTATTTGATATAGCCGGGATAATACAATTTTGCCGGTAAAATTTCTCGCGCGGCTACACGCTCTGTATGTGGTCATACGAGTATGTATTGGTGGTGTGGGCTCTGGACTATAATATTCAGTTACGTCACAAAATAAAGAATATACAGAAGGTCCGTTCCCGCCGCTCTTGAAAATACATACCTAAACTACAGGGTTGCTTCTGTATTGATTCTGAATTTTAAAAAGGAGCAGATAAATTAAAAATTCTTCAACATGACATTTAAATATGAACCAGCGTATCTTGGTAAAAAACCGGCCAAGTGCGAGTCGGACTTCGCACATTTAGGGTTCCGAATCAACCTCAAAAATATGATTTATTCATATATTAGTATTTGTTGTTAAAATATACGTAATATTGAACATTGTCACCAAATTTCAAGTTCATAGGTCAATGAGAAGTCTAAAAATTCTTCGGAACAAATTTTGTGACATACGACGGACGGACGGACGGACGTCTGGGCGACACCAATAGGGTTCCGTTTTGACCCTTCGGGTACGGAACCCTAATAAATTGATGCGTGACCCGCTGCGAGTTGTGACTTGTGACCGGCGGCGGTCGAGAGCGCCAACAAAAATATACCTAATTAATTAGGTACCTAGTTAACTAAACCATAGTACTACTTAAATACTGGCGTTTTACCAGCGAACGATAAGATGAATGTGTAATGGTTGATCGTCGTTATCAAAGCGGCAAGTTTCAAAAAATTACCTACCTACCTAGGTATTGTAACTACCAAAATGAGAAAACCGTTTTATTTACCTTTCAATATCGTTTGAAAATTTGAAGAAAGTGTAGGCACCGTTTTTTGTTGTATTTAAGTGTATTTAAACAATAAAATACATTCCAACTGTAATAATATCGGTTATTCATTTTGACGTACGTGACATAAACTATCTACGTAGCGGCGAGGACGTCAAGTGATCAACGCGCGCACAACTAGCACTCGCGACGCGACAGTGACAGTCGCGACTAAGCTAGTCCGAAATCAACCGAGAATGCCTGTAAATGTTACGTCATTGTGCGTGCGGCGAAAATGGCACTTTGTACTGAGCGGACTCTCTGCTCCGGCGCGCGCCGCCGCTATTTACTTTGTGGTTACGTTCTATTACAAGCGGTAGGTATGTATGGATCGTTTGATTCACACGATAATTTTGACGCCAAAAAGTTACTAGAATTGACAACATTTCATATTTTTAACTACTTTATTTTATGAACTAGTTAGAAAATTGGTAAAAATTTAAGCCACCCGTATTTTTTCTTTTTCAATTTAACTCAATATTTCATACAAAAAAAACACGTTGAAAGTAGGTCATTCCAAAAGGGCGTAAGTAAAATATGACGTCATCTTCCCAACAAGAACCCAGAGCCACTCCCAGAGCAGCGATTTAAATTGTGTCTATACTCTGTACTAAGGTCTCCCTGAATACAGCGAGGAAGATGACGTCAACTTTCGGTTTACAGTAATTTGCGATTTTTTCCAAAATTAACGGAGAAAAAAAATCAAAAAAAATTTTTTTTTGTGTACTTCACACGTTTTTACCGGAATGGTTTTCGAATTAAGACTTTTGGAAATTATGAAATATTGTCAATTCAACGAAAACAAAAATATGAACATTGTCTTCTTACTAGGGTTTATCCTCGACTTCGTCCGCGTAAACTTTCACTCTCTATTTCATCCCTTTGAGGGATGATTTTCGGGATAAAAAGTATTCTATATGTTAATTCAATCTATAAACTCATTGTATACCAAGATTCATCATAATTCGTTTAGCCCTTTTTGCGTTATTGAGTAACAAACATGCAAACATCTTTACATGTAAATCTTAAAAGGATTGTGTAGCAAAATGTTTCCATACAAAAAGCGGCAACTTTTTCCACCCCCTAATCCTGAACCGACTTGCATGATTTTTGGAAATGTTGTAAGTATCATTAAATACTAGGTTCATACGTTTTGATTCTTTGGAAATATTGCATAAGTACAATTGAAAACATGGACCCTTAAAGTTTCGTTTTTTTTGACACGAAAACTTCGTTCTGGTTTTTTTGCTATTATTTCATAAACTAGAAAGAATTACGAAAAAAACCACACGTTTAAACCTAGTTAAGGATGTAGGGAATCGATCAAGGGCAAAACATTTACACCTAGCTAAGGAATCGATCAAGGCTAATATAGTCTCATTTGATAAAGATTTAAGGGGTGGAAAACGTTGCCTCCAGAGCACTAATTCTGCGAAAAATTTGGCGACGGCGACGACTATCTCTTCACAACAACAACAACAAATACTCTTTATTGTACACCTCACACAAATGGATCAGTTACATATAGAAACAATACAGCAACATGTTCACAATAGTCTTAACATCCAAACATCTAGACATTCGCATTTTATTTTTGATTTAAAAGGTTAAAAAAAAGGTACCATATTCGTGTAACTTCTTTTTCTTTTATGATGCACTAAAGGATATTTATTATTATTTATTTATAGTATTAGTAGGATAATAAGGCTTAAATTTTACTGACAACCAAGATAAGTAAACGCTGAATGCAAGAACTGTATAGAAAACAATGTTGACTTTTGATTGTAAGTCCTCGACAGCAATTGATGGAGGCTGCACTTCCTATGCGGGGGACTTTTTATTTCCAACATTAGCGACAATCCCACTTAAGCTTAATGAACAACTTCATTAATTTCGACCCCTGAGTTATCGCTTAGGGTGTCGCAACTGCATAGCATTAGTACCTACAAGTATGGGTATTAATTTAATTTTGAAGATTTTTAAAAGAGCAGGAAGTTTTATCTGAAAAGTGAGATGCAATTATTTTTTCACATCACCTATTCGGATAAGGGCTTTTTCTTCCCTGCTAGGAGGGATCAAAATGGCACTTTTCTTCCCTGCTAGAAGGGATCAAAGTGGCACTTAATTTTCTGTAACGGGTAATAACTTAATGAGTTATTGTACCGATTTTGATAAAATAAATGCACAACTATTGTTATTTCAGATCTTTCATTATCCTCAATAGGTGATGTGAAAAGCAGTATGTGTCACATGAAAGCAAAACTATTTCCACCTTGGGCGTTAATTCTTGAATCCCTCACTACACTCAGGATTCTATTTTAGAATCCCTCGCTATGCTCAGGATTCTATTATATAATCCTTCGCTTCGTTCAGGATTCAATTTACGCCCACGCCGTAAATATGTCATTTTGCTCCCTTGTGACACAATCTACTATTTTAATCCGGTTGTCGAGGCTTTAGATATTATACAAAGGTTGTTTTAGTAAGTATATACCTAGTCCTCCCCATCGATTTCTATGACGTTGACCCTAAAAACTTATGGACTTCCCTAGGTACGACCCTGCTCTGATAATATACTGTTCAGTGCTGAATAGATTGTGTTATCTAATACGTAATTTTTGCGATGCGACGTCGCAACGCAGTGATGCGGCCGCGCCGAAAGGATTATACCAATACGTTTCGTAGACATAGACATAGACATAATTTATTGGTAATAATAGGTATTACAAGTCAATTGTACATTCATTATAGATTATATTAATTCGATTATTCATTACATTGGAAAATTACATTACATTATTAGAACATTACATTATATATTATTGCTATTTTCATCATTACATATTTTATATTCTAAAAATTCTTTAATAGTAGGTAAAGAAACATTGATTTATTAGCCATTTTTTAAATCTAATTTTAAAAGACGGGTGACTGTTAGCTTCCGTGATGCTGTCTGGTAGCTTGTTGTAAAAGATAGGACCAGCGACATGGATTGTCTTTTCTGTCTTTGTGAGCTTATGGGAAATAGTTCTTAATTTATGAGCGTTTCGAGTGACCCAAGCAGATCCGTCACCTCGCCGTCCATATAATGCTATATTTTCCCTAGGATATACGGCTACTTGAAATATGAGCAGTGACGACAGTGTTATGATACGTAACACCAACCCTTATTATTAAGCTTCAATTTTTAACGAAACCTGGTTTAAATAATAGTTCAACCAAACCCCTTCCGAGCCATATATTTCCCAACAACTTCATCTCATAAACCCACAACAGAGAAACCCAATAAAGCTAAGCCCGATTAGGTAATTCACCTTAACTGGACGTCTATTATAAAGCGAACAAGGGGAAATATGAGAGTTAATATAAATTTAAAATTTATCGTAAGCTGTTTAACTCTGGTCGCTGGGTGTGATTTATAATGCCGTGCCTGATAAGCATAGCACTGTAAGTTCGCTTTTGTGATTTTTCTGTATATGTAGTATCGTATAAGGTAAGGTGTGGTAAAGTAACCGATATAGCCTTTCGAATCGCTAAACTTAAGTGGCAGTGGGCGGGGCACATTGCACGTAGAACCGATGGCCGTTGGGGCCGAAAGGTTCTCGAGTGGCGACCACGGACCGGAAGGCGCAGCGTGGGTAGACCCCCCACAAGGTGGACTGATGACCTGGTAAAGGTCGCGGGAGTCCGCTGGATGCGGGTGGCGCAAGACCGGTCATTGTGGCACTCTTTGCGGGAGGCCTATGTCCAGCAGTGGACGTCTTTCGGCTGATATGATGATGATGATGATGAAGGTGTTGTATATAATAAGACTAACACCGGGACAAGACTAGCACAGTCCTATTAAATCTTAATGTTAGCGTCACCCCACCTAACCTTAGTTAGTATCGTATAGTTAGCGTCTTATAGTTAATAGCAGTCAAAGTAGCCGAATACACCATAACATAACACACACATTATTCCTACAGTTATTTTTTAAAAAAACGAAACAAAACAAACCTAAATGCCATCACCGTCATCGTTAAAAATCACACTAAAAATCTGTTTATGTATCTTTTTTCTAGATAATTTTATTAAGGTAAATGTCCCTTACTCTATCCATATCTATGCGCCTGAATGCTAAAATAATGTTTTATATACCTAAAATTATAAACTTCAAAAAGCTACTCAAAAGTATAACACTATCTAAATTTACTAAAACGCACTTATAGAGTTATGCTTCTCCGCGGCGCTGGGTTCGCAGCGTTAAACCGACTCCACATAATGCCACCGGAACCGGTGAATTAAATAGGACAGTTTTTGTTGACCATTCTTGCGGACCTATCTTTTCAGACTTTTCCACGTGGAAAGCTGGCTTGAATTATGGTGGAACTGTTTCAATGTTTCTACATAACGAACGAATCCTAGATTTACGACTAAGACACAATCTAAATCATCATACTCCTAGCGTTATCCCAGTACAGTCGCATCCTGAAGGATACCTGGGGTCCGCTACCTAATCCTAAGATTTGGCGTAGGCACTAGTTTATACGGAAGTGATTGCCACCTTCCAACCCGAGGGGAAACAAGACCTTATTGGGAATTGGCTTGTCAAGTGAGTGGGCAACTTGACTGTTACAAGTACTCAAGGCGCCCGAAGGCTAGACTTATAGACCTCAACCGGGATCAAAGGCACGGGAGTGACAGTACAGAGTTAGTATTTTTTGTTATAGCGGCAAACGGCAAATAATAAATAAATATTTGTGGACAATCTTACACAAATCAACCTAGTCCCAAACTAAGCAAAGCTTGAAAATGAAATACATCATCTGTAAAAATTTCAGCTCTCTAACTATCACGGTTCATGAGACACAGCCCGGTGACAGACGGACGGACAGACGGACAGCGGAGTCTTAGTAATAGGGTCCCGTTTTACCCCATGGGTAAGGAACCCTAAAAAAATTACCATCACAACAAGGTGATCTTTTAGTATTTTATTAAACTTATTCTTTTTATTTATTTGGTGGCAAGAGATTTGAATTATTTACGAATTAAAAATTCGGATTGTCAAAGGGTTACAGGTCCCCAGTAAAAACCATCGGCCTGCCGTGATATCTTGCTTTTACGCCTTTTGGTAGTAGGTGTATAGTTTGTGCGTGTTACAACATTTAAATTGAGGTAAACGTAGCAGTGCTCGACACCTAGATACCTAGTAAATGACACCTATTAGTCCTTCTGTTAATACATTCGTTGGAGGCCTTCGGGCGGCTTGAGAACTTCTAACAGTCAAGTTGCCCACTCACGTGACAAAGGGGGGTCGAAGTTGCACCACGTCCGTAGGGAAAGTACCCACCGCTACCCTACACGTGACCCCTGGGTGGTTCTAAAAGTGCAACAAAAACTGGCAACCGTACTGTCTTCTCGAAGATCTCACGGCTTGAAATAAATACCATACGATAAATAATAATTATTATGACATAATATTGAAAGTGCAATTTATTGGGTCTGTGTCGAACACTGGGACTTACCTTATTGTCTATTCGAACACGACACAACTATTCGTACGTAACTATAAGAGGAACTTTTTACCTAAGTACCTATTCTATCCGATCTTCTCCGATTCTCTTCTGTTTGTAAATTAAGTACACAGAATTTTACATTGAACCGAAAACGAAGTTTCTTTCTGTCACTCCAATACGCGAGTGCGACAGAGACACAGATATAAAGTTTTCGTTTTGCTGTAGGCCCTCTCACATTGTGACCGGCGCGGTAATCATGTACTTTTCGAACGTACGGCAGGCATATTTTAATGTCTTTTTAGTGTGGGATTTGACATTTAGATCGTACGTATAGTACGTACTACCGTTCGAAACAGTTACGTGATTACCCCGCGGGTTTTAGTTAGAATGCGTAGACACGTAGCACTTTATTACCGCTACCCGCTACGCCGTCTGTAGCGCGCGCGCGCGCATTCTACGACGTTTATTTTACAGCTTTGCTTTTATTATTGGGAAACGGGACTTAATCGCGAACAATTATAACTAATTTACCTTCTTTAACTTATAACTAATTTAGCTTCCATGTCAACTTGAACTACAGCAATTATAACCTCTATTCCAAAGGCATTCGAGTTCAATAAATCTGTTGCTGGCTAGTTTGACCTCTCATAATATGCTCTTCAATTCCATTGACCGCTGCCATCCTTTCATTTAGCTTTGCTTTTCTAAGTCGAAATTATTCTAAATATATAATACTACTAGCTTTTAGACAACATACAAATAATAGATTTACATTCCCAGATTACGAAACCATATCTAGGAAAACTGTGATATCGGATCACTGTTTATAAAGGAATGAAATACATTGTAATTTATTGCCAAATCGCTTTCCCCTTATCTTTCCTACATAAAGACAAAACTAATTAACTTCCAAGATAAAACAAAACAAGGCGGAAAATATCAGATTGCGAGGGAAAAAACAAACATATAATTCTTTCTCTTTTCTCGAATTCGGTCACGTTAAGGCGCTGCAACGATAAATTTAGAAACTTTGAAATGCTGTTCTGCCCGCAAACAATAGGGGCTGATTTTCAGATATAATAATAATTATGATTCTTGGCTATATGATTGTGGTACTGACAATAGCAGAAACATGATTGCTTAAAATTTTCTCGGTAGAAAAAAAAAACAAAATTGGGTCTATATTTTCCTTTTTTTACTCAGCCTACTAAAACAACGGATTATTTAAAGACACGATGAAGTTGATATGATGGTATTTTACCTCATCTAAACTCTGTCAAGAGCAAATTTAATAAACCTGCACACAGTCAGATATTTAACGGGATTTGTCTAAAAAAGGCATTCTTGGAGAGTGTTGTATCCCGTTTTGTCGTGAGCGAAAAACATTAGGGCATCTCTTTCAATCGATATATCGCCTTAAATCGTCTATTTGATCAAATAAATATCTTGTTAGGTAATGATTCCGTTGGAGGGCGGATCAAAAGACGGAATTAAATTAATTAAACTGGTATCCCATTTAAGGCTTTTCCTTCGTAGATTGGTTGTCGTAAAAATGAGTAGTGTTATATTATGACTTTACTAGGTATCCCATTTAAGACTTTTCCCCCGTAACTTGTTGTTAAAATTAGAAGTGTTGTAAAAGTTTTATGAACTAACATTTATAATTTTAATACCAGACAACAATAATATATGACAAGGAAATAAAAGTAGTATACTCTATTTTTTAATCAAAGTGAAAAATTCAACACCACAGGTGGGATTTGAACCCACGACCTCTGGAATCCGTCCATTGCTCTACCAATTGAGCCACCGTGGTATCCCTTGTAATAGTGAATTTTTCAATCTTAACACTCATCTATTAAGCCTTATTAGGGAGGCTCGTAGCGACATCTACCGTGAAGCTATTACAACTTCTGAAACGGCACCAACGTCCCAAGTTGCATTGGGAATCGTTGATAACAATGTGCTACACCCATACAAACTTTAATATGTTTGTTAAGCGGATGCGTCCGCTAGCGAAAATCTAGATTTTTTTTATTGAGATTTTCGCTAGCGGACGCATCCGCTTAACAAACATATTAAAGTTAGCATACTATATTCTTCAAAATCCATATTTATCACAAGAAATTAAAGAAATCAATTCACTATGTCATACTCATTTTTCTACTATTTTACTACTGCATTTTTATCGAATTCTACGAGCGCCTGGATAACCCTCCTAGCTTTTCCCGGTTGTACTCTCAGGTTCCCGGGTCTGCTTGATTCTTTATCCCAAGATTTGGCAAAGTAACTAGTTTTATGAAAGTAAATGCCATGGTCCCTTTCAACTCGAAGGGGAAACTTGACCTTGTTGTGATTAGACCGTTATTTAAGGTTCCGTACCCAAAGGGTAAAACGGGACCCTATTACAAAGACCGCTGTCCGTCTGTATGTCTGTCTGTCCGTCTGTATCTCATAAACCGTGATAGTTGCCCGCGCCAGTCAGGAAGCACTCATTTAATGTATGGGCGCAGTAAAAAGCGGTACCGAGTCGACTGACAGTTGACACTGACGTTTGACAGTTTTCCCATATCGTACCGCCTCCGCACTGACAAGTCAGGCAGTCGCCTAACGTTCGGGCCGGCTTGGACATCAATTAACTTTAACAATGAGAATCATCCTTCAACATTGGTCTGACAAGGGTCTTCGTTAGGCTACCTGACTGTCCTGGATTTTTCTATCAAACAAAGTTAGGACGTAATGCCCAATGCCCCGAGGCCGGTACAGGTAGGGATAATCTGACTTCAAACCTACGTCAGGTCTCAAATTACAGACATTTAAAAACGTTAACTTTGTGTGTTTATTAGGGTTCCGTACCAAAAAGGTAAAAAAGGAACCCTATTGGTTTCACTTTGTCTGTCTGTCTGTCTGTCTGTCTGTCTGTCTGTCACATCGCTAAATATCTCAGGAACTACTTATCATATCGATTTGAAATTTGGAATAGTTATAAACAAGGGTAACCCAGATACATAGAAGATGGTTTTTTAAATTATTTTATTTTATTTTCTGTGAATAATGACTGATAAAAGGGGGTTCAAAATTTTAAAGTCTGGCAACTATGTCAAGTGGGGTATCATATGAAAGGGCTTGACTTGTACATTCTGAAACAATTTTTAGTTTTTTTTTTCGTTGGGGAAATTTCGATTTACGAGGGAAAATGTAAAAAAAAATACCATTCCCCCCCCCTTATCTCCGAAGTTTACGAAGAAAAAAAATTGAAATTATTACACAACATTAATATGCATGTATATTTTACAGGAAAATTATAGCCATAGCTCTATGTAGTTTTTCTTTTTTTTAATCATCAAAAAACTCTTCTATACTAAGTTTGTAATTTAATCACCTTTGTATATATTTTTGTTTTATATTTAAATTTACAAAATTACGTTGAAAATACCTTCTTTCAAATAAAAAAACAATTATTGAAATCGGTTACTGTGATAAAGAATTATCCTTGAAAAACCAACATACGTACTAAGTTATTCAGTCGCGCAAATTAGTAACACAATGCGCCGATAGATGGTGCTGTCATGTTTTTTTAAGATTGTTCCTGAATTAATGGGGTCGGGACGGGTACACAACTACATATACAAGAACTGTGTACGGAACCCTCGGTGCGCGAGTCGGACTCGCACTTGACCGGTTTTTTTTACTTATTTACGACTTTTGTACTGTTTGACATTACTTATTATACGCCTATGTGATACTATTTTGTTCTTATGAGATACTGTAAAATGCCATGATGGCAATTAAAAAAAACCAGCCAATTGCGAGTCGCACTTCGCACATTTACGCGACTTCCTGACTTGGCGGGGCGGGATCGATATGTGACATTTTCTTCTTTGACGAAAACTTACTGACGTCGCAAAGATTCTCACTTGACGGAATACTGTCAGTATTACATTTGCGCAGTAGTAATGTCATGCGCAGAAGCGGACCAGTACTGCATTCGCATCGTCCCGCTTCCGCGCATCCCGCGCCAGTCAGGAAGCACTCATTTAAATGTAGGGGCGCAGTAAAAAGTAGTACTGAGTCGACTGACAGTTGACACTGACATTTGACAGTTTTCTCATATCGTACCGCCTCCACACCGACAAATCAGAAAGTCGCCTTAGGGTTCCGAACCAACCTCAAAAATAAGATTTAACAATATAATTAGTATTTGTTGTTAAATAGTACATTATTGCCGTGGCCGGGAAGGGAGCAATTGCAGGCTGAGTATTTGTTTAAACGGACGAGCTTGCGAGTCCGTTTAATTATAATACGAAGCCTGCAATTGCCATTCCGGCCGAGGCTAATATAGTGCTTTTCTCAAAAATGGGGAAAATACGACAAAAATTTAATTAAGATTTGATAAACATAACCTTAAAACGTCAAAAACAACATGTTTTCCCGCCGTTTATTTTTTTTAACAGAATCGCAAGTGTATTTTTTCACCGAAAAACGCAAATTATTCGAGACACATAAAAAAACGTTGCGTTTTCAACAGAAAAATACGAGCTGAATTGGCTGAATATGACATGTGCCTCCTTTTATATGACAGTTTCTACATTTTAAAAAGTTTATAACTCGACAAATAAAGGAATTTATATGTGACATTGCAGGCCATATATGTGGCCTCCCAACTTCCCTCTGATCGTAGCGGCTATCCGTTCCATCGGGTGAAGGGGAGAAGGGACGAGAGGGTGCGTCTGCGTTTGCGCGCGCGCTTACGCACCAAATATATCCTGCGCAACGGACTGTTTCTGGATACTGGTTCTCGATTAAAAGCCCTGTGGCGATGGACTAAGGTAGAGAGGTCTGGCTTTGCAAGTCGGGCTTTGTCTGAGGTCTGCACACAGGCGGCAGCGGGGAGAGTGGTCGTTTCTATGCTGCACTGGAACAACAGCATAGATTGGGCAGCACCCCGTGCGACAAAGCAGCCCTTTTTAGGGAGACACTGCTTTCCTTGTTTAACCAAGGAGGGAGCTAGAAAAGGTGCTCTAAAAAAATGTTTGTTCCATCTAAACTGGGAGGTAGTAACCACGGCTGCCTGTGCATCCCGTTCGGCGTGGTCGAAACACAAACAAGAAAAATCATATTAATAAGAAACCAACGACATCCAATCTAATATTTGGTGCATGGAATGTACGCACCCTTCTTGATCGGGATGGTAACTCATGTCCTGAGCGCAAGACAGCTGTCGTGGCAAGAGAACTACGCCGCTACAACGTTGACATAGCTGCTCTGAGCGAAACGCATCTAGCTGATGAAGGAGAATTGGTGGAACATGGCGGGGGATACACTTTCTTCTGGAAGGGTACCGCTGCTCACGAACCACGACGCTCGGGAGTGGGGTTCGCGATCAAAACTGAAATAGTGAGACGACTAGAAGAATGTCCTGTATACACCTCGGACCGACTTATAACACTTCGTCTTCACTTACAGCGCAACAACTTTCTAAACCTTATTAGCGTGTATGCGCCCACCTTAGATAAAACAGACGATATCAAGGACCAATTTTACGAAGAACTGACGCAAGCGATCACCAAAATCCGACCACGTGAGCAGATCTTGCTGCTAGGAGACTTTAATGCCAGAGTGGGGCGAGATTTTGAGGCATGGCCGAACGTTCTTGGCAGACATGGGATCGGTAATATGAACAACAATGGACAGCTGCTACTCAGTCTATGCTCACAATTTGATCTTTCGATCACTAATACCTATTTCCGACTTCCAACTAAACACAAAGCCACCTGGATGCATCCACGGTCCAAACATTGGCATCTCATAGATTACGCCATCGTGAGACGAAGAGATATAGCTCAGGTGCACGTAACACGTGTCATGCGAGGTGCCAACTGCTGGACGGATCATCGTCTTGTTCTGACTAAGATGAAGCTGGCTCTCCGTCGACCTCGTCGAAGGAATATCGTAAGACCCATGCGCATAAATATTGAAGAACTTCAGCTGATACCAAAACGAGAAGCATACGTTCAAGCTGTAGATGATGCCTTAGCATCGCTAGATGCTGAGAACGGTGCCCTTGAAACCACCTGGGAGACGCTAACGTCTAATCTCATTGAAACGAGTACTCAGGTTTTGGGCTCAAAACCCCATAAGCATGAGGACTGGTTCGATGACAATGACGCGATATTCACTGATGCGTTCAGAAAACACCGGGAGCTTCTTAAGCAAAGTAGCAGGTCTAACTTAAATCAACGCGATGACCTACTAGAGCGAATCAAGACCAGTAGCGCTCAGATTAGGAAACTTACCAGAGAAGCCAAAGACAGGTGGTGGCAGGAGAAATCTCATTACTTACAATGGTTAACAGACACCAACCAGCTGGGGACCTTTTATGACGAAGTAAGGAAGATAACAAGGCCAGCAAATCACAACTCCGTACCTTTGAGATCGCTAGATGGTACTCCACTAACTAGTAAAGACGATGTATTGAATCGTTGGGCTCAACATTTCAATAGCTTACTTAACGTCGATCGATCAGCAGATATGCAGTTCATTCGTTCGCTCTCAGAACTGCCACCAAAATCGGAGCTTGTGGAGCCACCAACGCTGGAAGAAGCTATAATTGCCATAAAACAGCAAAGGAATAAGAGAGCAGTGGGCGTTGATAACATCTGCGGAGAGTTCTTGAAATACGGAGGTGATAATCTACACAACACTCTATGGAAATTATTCGTTCGCATGTGGGATGAGGAGCAAGTACCAGAGTCTTTTAAGATCTCTCGTATTTGCTCACTCTACAAGAATAAGGGAGACCGCTCCGATTGCAACTCATATCGGGGTATATCACTCCTATCAACTCCGGGAAAAGTATTTGCAAGAATTCTCCTAAACCGCCTACTGCCTTTATCGGAAACAATTCTACCGGAAACCCAGTTTGGCTTCCGGCCGGAAAGGGGAACATGTGAAGCCATCTTCTCAGTTCGCCAACTTATCGAGAAGAGCAGAGAGCAAGGTCGACCAATGTTTCTATGTTTTGTTGACCTTGAAAAGGCTTTCGATAGTGTCCCTCGTGAAGCGCTTTGGACTGTACTAGCCAAACTCGGGTGCCCGGACAAGTTTATAAGGCTTTTGCGACTCCTCCACGATAACATGACGTGCTGCGTAACACATAATGGCGAACAATCAGAGTTCTTCCCCGTCACCTGTGGTGTGAAGCAAGGTTGCGTTCTAGCGCCGACTCTGTTTGCACTCTACTTTGCCGTCGTAGTTAGTGAGGCCTTAAAAGACTTGTCGGAAGGGATCTGCATTCGTTTTCGGATGGATAAAGGGCTTTTTGACATTGCCAAACTTAAATCCCATACTAAAGTCTCTCATGCCACTATCACGGAGATAATGTATGCGGATGACCTATGCTTCGTTTCAGATACCATAGATGGCTTACAAAGGCTCATCACCGGTCTGAATGAAGCATGCACGAAATTTGGCCTCAAAATTAGTGTCAAAAAGACAGAGCTTATGACTATGGATGGCTCGAACATCTTGCCTCCATCAATTTGTATCGGAGAGGACGCTTTGAAACGAGTGGAGAAGTTTAAATACCTTGGCAGCACGCTAACAGCTAAGTGTGACCTAGATGCCGAAATAAACGGTAGAATTGGAGCTGCCGCGGCTGCTTATGGAAAACTTCGGCCCAAGGTATTTCGTTCACACGATCTAAAACTATCCACTAAAATCAGCGTCTATATGTCCACGGTATTGCCAAACCTCCTGTACTCTTCTGAAACATGGGTCCTATACCGAAAGCACATCCGCACACTCGACAGATTCCACCTCAAATGCCTACGCGACATCATGAACATCAGTTGGGAAGATCGCGTTCGTAACACGAACGTTCTACGGCGTGCAAATGTCGGCGGCATTGAGGTGTATCTGATGAGGCGACAACTGCGATGGTGCGGACATGTGTCCCGTATGTCGGAGAGTAGAGTGGCGAAGCGCATCTTCTTTTCAGAACTCCAGTACGGTAAGCGTAAACGCGGTGGCCAGTACCTGAGATACAAGGATGTTCTGAAAAGACACATGAAACGGTGCAAAATAGAGCCCTCTGAATGGGAGATGAAGGCTGCTCAGCGTCCCGAGTGGCGACGGCTCATCCATCAACAGGTGAACGACTTCGAAACCGAACGTCGTGGAGACCTAGATAAAAAGCGGGATGAGTTGAAGGCCAGACCACCTGCGGCCATCTCCTACAATTACGTCGGTGGGGTTCTGACGTGCCCAAAGTGTGCTCGTACCTTCTCTAATAAGATTGGGTACGTAAGCCACACAAGAGCGCACTTAAGAGCGGAGCTACGAAACCACCCACCATGAATATCACTATTAAAGATGCCAGAATATACAGTCGCTGTGGCCGAGATCGGTCAAGACTAGACTAATGTGGCCTGCAATGTTTTTTACTTTTTAATTTGGATCTGACCTTAAACTATACACTACATATAAATTCCTTTTCCCAATTTTCCCCATTTTTGAGAAAAGCACTATATTAGCCTCGGCCGGAATGGCAATTGCAGGCTTCGTATTATAATTAAACGGACTCGCAAGCTCGTCCGTTTAAACAAATACTCAGCCTGCAATTGCTCCCTTCCCGGCCACGGCAATAATGTACTATTTCACACCACCTGCTCGATTTTGCTCAATTATATATCATACAAACCTTTCAGAAAGCAAATCATTACACGTGGCCCTTGGTTTTAGCGGGTTATAATTTCAAATTATTACCCGCCGGGTAATAATTTCATTTGAGTTCTGATAGTTCTTATTGATATGTCTTTAAAGTCTAATTTCGTGAAGTCCACACGGCTGCGAGGAGGTGGCACACCAGCTCCGTGTTTTGTTTGGAACGTCGCGTTCGAAACAAAAGACTGCGTCGGCGGCCGCCGCCTGTAGCGGGTCAAGCGCGTGATTTTAGTTCCGTTTTTTTTTTCTCAAAAAAAATGACTAAAACTATATCTTTATTTTTAATTTTAAGTTAAAAAAAAAACATTATTTTTTTTTGCAAAAAAATCGTCATTATACTCGATTTTGACTAATTCAGGGGTAAGGATTTAAAATTTTATATTTATTTTGAGTTTTAAGAAAAAATACATTTTTTTGCGAAAAATCGTCATTATACTCGATTTCGACTAATTCAGGGACAAGGATTTCAAATTTTATATTTATTTTGAGTTTTAAGTTAAAAAATTTTTTTTTTGCGAAAAATCGTCATTATACTCGATTTCGACTAATTCAGGGATAAGGATTTTAAATTTTTGATTTACTTTGAGTTTTAAGAGAAAAAAAAATTTTTTTTTGCCAAAAATCGTCATTATACTCGTTTTCGACTAATTCGGGGATAAGGATTTCAAATTTTATATTTATTTTGAGTTTTAAGTTAAAAAAAATTTTTTTTTTGAGAAAAATCGTCATTATACTCGATTTCGACTAATTCAGGGATAAGGATTTCAAATTTTATATTTATTTTGAGTTTTAAGAGAAAAAAATATTTTTTTTGCTAAAAATCGTCATTATACTCGATTTCGACTAATTCAGGTATAAGGATTTCAAATTTTATATTTATTTTGAGTTTTAAGAGAAAAAAAAAATTTTTTGCCAAAAATTGTCATTATACTCGTTTTCGACTAATTCGGGGATAAGGATTTCAAATTTTATATTTATTTTGAGTTTTAAGAGAAAAAATATTTTTCTTGCCAAAAATCGTCATTATACTCGATTTCGACTAATTCAGGGACAAGGATTTCAAATTTTATATTTATTTTGAGTTTCAAGGTATAAAAAATATTTTTTTGCGAAAAATCGTCATTATACTCGATTTCGACTAACTCACGGGTAAGGATTTTAAATTTTATATTTATTTTGAGTTTTAACGTAATAAAACATTTTTTGCGAAAAATCGTCATTATACTCGATTTCGACTAATTCAGGGATAAGGATTTCAAGATTTAGAATTAAGGATTACTAGATTTTTAATATTTATTTAGAATTTAAAAAAGAAATCTTTTTTGTTAAAATAGTCATCATACTCGATTCCATATTCAATAACATAAAGTATAAAATTGGCCAAAGGTGGTGAGAAAAGTAGAGTATACCCCACGGGGATAAAACTGTTTTTGTCGTGGGCGCGCTTAAATCCCTCACTACACTCAGGACTCAGTCTTAATTCCCTCGCTTCGCTCAGGAATTAAGTCGTTACTCCCTCGCTCCGCTCGGGAGTAAAATTTGGAGTCCTTCGTTACGTTCGGGATTCAATATCGCACCCGTGACATAAAACAGTGCTTTATCCCCTTGGTGTATAATCTACTATAATAATGACGATTGTCACCAAATTTCAAGTTCATAGGTCAATGGGAAGTCAAAAAATTTTTCGGGACAAATTTTGTGACAGACGACGGACAGACGGACGCCTGGGCGACACCAATAGAGTTCCGTTTTGACCCTTCGGGTATGTAAACCCTAAATATTATAATAATTATGCTTATGATAATTTCAAAATTTCTAAACAGGTAAAAATGAATCATGAGTCGTGAACAGAAATATGAAAATATGACAATCAATTCTGAACCACTTTTACTATGGGACTAACTTTCGATTAGGCGACCGATGACCTTTTCCTATGAAACAGCAGATTTCTTTTGGCACTGATAATGTTGGTCCCGTGGTAAAAGTGGTTCAGAGTCATTCAGAGTCACCATAGTTTTATATTTCTGTTCACGACTTATAATTCAGAAGATATTATGAAAATCTACTTTAGTGTCCTTGTAAAGACGCGCGGACATCTTGTACAAATAACCGAGCAATTTATCCATTCGAAGTTATGGACACAAGCAGTAACCCTTAGTATTAACGACTTGTAAAACGTACCTATTCCATATCATATTAACAGCAATAACTTATCACAATCGAGATCACCCCCACGATTCACCGTTAAAGGTCCCAATAATGGCAATATGTTCCGAGGGGATAATAGGGCCCGACGCAAATGGGACTTAGTGCCCTTTAGGACAAGTTCCGTACCCTAAGAATTCGGCTTTTCGATTTGCAATTAAGGGGCGAACTTTTAATAACCCTGAACATTTTATGGGCTAGTGAAAGTTGCGAATTATGGGTGGTTTTGGGTGAAGACATTTATTTGACTCTAAATCTTGGTGTGTTATTTGGACAGGGACATTAATAGTTAGTATAATTAACAAGTTTTTGAGTGATTTGAGATTTGTTAAACGGGTTTGGTGGTATTAGATTTAGTGTGAATTATTCCTCCGTCGTCTACCAGTCCCTGGGATCCCAGGGCAGATAACAAAAGAATGGCATTGTATATTTCTTTCGCCGGGAGAGGACGGCTTTATGCACGATTTCGTGGGACAAGCCCGCCGCAAAAAGTAACAGAAGTATCCTCACTTTTATGTGATATTGTGTTACACAATGGTACATAATATATTATTCGTCATCATCATCCTCCCAATTTCTGATTGGTCAATTTTAGTACAGCTGTATTCTGGTTGGTTGATATTTTTACAAAATATTTTTTAATCTGTCAAATTAATGTTCTGTGATTGGTGGATTTAATAGGTGAAGTATTTTGATTAGTCAAAATAAAATGTTTAATGAATCATAAATATGTATACATATTTTCCCTAGGGCTTAAATGTACTACTTTAGCCCCGCTTCACAAGTCTAATATTGACACACTTTTCGAGCATGAGAAGTGAAAAATAATATATCATTCGTTCATTCATTTTATCCTTTGAAGTTACAAGCGTCTATAGGCTGCGGTGTCCACTTACCAACAGATGGCCACCGTCGTTGTATAAAAAAAAAGAAAATTCTTACGGTTGAAAATTCTCAAACCTCAGAAAACAGAAAAACAAAACAACTTCGCTGTCAGCTCCTGCACATTGTGTTAATTTTTATCTTCCATTATTCTATTTGTGTAAAATTCACCGCAATGTCCCACAGTCTAAACATAGCATCTACCTCTAAAACACTTTACAAAACATTTCTGAACCCAGATTGTATTAAGGCTGACACAACTCTCAGACCGGACTGAACCAATAATGCATTTAGACAAAACTATGCTATTCACCATAAGTTTCAATTCACCTCACCCAATTTATGTATCAGAACTTTAAGAGGGCGTAGGTACTTCCATTGAAAAAAGCTACGGTAGCCCAGTAGTTCAAGCATGCGGCTGTCAAGCGGCGGTCGTGGGTTCGAATCCCAGCTCGTACCAATGAGTTTTTCGGAACTTATGTACGGAATATCATTTGATATTTACCGTTAGCTTTTCGGTGAAGGAAAACATCGTGAGGAAACCTGCATACATCCGCGAAGAAATTCAAAGTTGTATGTGAAGTCCCCAACCCGCTCTGGGCCAGCGTGGGGACTACTGCCCAATCCCTCTCATCTATGAGAGGAGGCCTGTGCCCAGCAGTGGGACGTATATAGGCTGATGATGATGATGATGATGAGGTACTTCCATTGCAAATGTCCCGCTCTAAAACGCGTGAGTTTGCAATTAACCATCCCGCTCTCTACGGAAGCCCAGCGCGCTCTTTTCGTAAATATTGATGTTTATTCTAAAGTGTACATTTCTAAGAATAATCTTGATTCTCAGGTTTGAGAACTTATCATTGTATAACTATTAAACCAAAAATCATTGTTAAAGATGAGAGGGTGAAGGCACACAAGCCGTTAACTATGCTAACCTGCTGCGTTTGTACATATGTGTTCGTATGTGTCACAACCTCAACAATGGCCAACCCGCGCTCGTGAGATAAATGTACTATAAGGCGACTTCCTGATTTGTCGGTGCGGAGGCGGTACGATATGAGAAAACTGTCAAATGTCAGTGTCAACTGTCAGTCAACTCAGTACTACTTTTTACTGCGCCCCTACATTTAAATGGGGGCTTCCTGACTGGCGCGGGATGCGCGGAAGCGGGACGATGCGAAGGCAGTACTGGTCCGCTTCTGCGCATAATATTACTACTGCGCAAATGTAATACTGACAGTATTCCGTCAAGTTATAATCTTTGCGACGACAGTAAGTTTACGTCAAAGAAAAAAAATGTTACATATCGATCCCGCCCCGCCAAGTCAGGAAGTCGCCTTACTGTAAACTAATACTGTATATTATATATAAAAATCTACTGTTAGAGGCCTGACTTGTACTGGTTGAGATGAGATTTTGAATATCAACCCTGGAAATAAACTAGACGACATCTTAGACCGCGTTTTAGCTTCGAAATAGAGCCTCGATTAGGTTCAGCTTGTACCTTAATGTAATTTCAATGTTTCGAATTTCAGATTGTATTGTTAGTGATGACCAACACTTGTCAATTAGCGCGGTCGATTTTCGATATCTTACTGAGGTAAGTTTCAGGCACATCTTTATTTCTTTATTTCGTTGTTTAGTCAATGTACATTTCAATAAGGTGTTATTTTACAAATGCAGGCAGATTATGACGCCCTTAAAGGGCATACAACAATAACTTAAAAATAAATAAATACCCACTTCGTAAAAATAAATAGGTAATATTCTTACATTTTACCTACAAACTATTATCATTTAAAAAATCTTTTACTGAGTATCTTAATAAATAAGAAGTGAATTTTGTCTATGTTACTGGCTTATAAGCATTGTATTTTCTTTGTTTGTTTTATATTGTCAAAGAAAAAGAAAGTAACAATGTTAAATACGTGAATTATTTATTCAGGACATTTAACTAATTAAGACTAAGGCGACTTCCTGACTTGGCGGGGCGGGATCGATATGTGACATTTTCTTCTTTGACGTAAACTTACTGACGTCGCAAAGATTCTCACTTGACATAATACTGTCAGTATTACGTTTGCGCAGTAGTAATATCATGCGCAGAAGCGGAGCAGTACCGCCTTCGCATACAGAGCTAAATGAAAATAATACAACGTGAATTAGTGCACGATATGATTGAATAGTTGTTCCTATATAAATAACAGTTTCGGTGTAATCGACAAAAAACTAACTTGATTATCATTCCCGGGTGCTCATTCCCTTGGCTATTTGCCGAGGATAATTATATTTTTCTTTCAAAAATCAATATTTTTTCTTAGATTAGCAATTAAGTATAATAATTTATGTATTTCAAATTTAATTTTATCGAGAGCGGGCTAAAATAATACTTTTAGTACGTGGTTTAGATTTAGAATGTCATGTCAGCTGTCATATTTATTGTTGTAGAAAATAAATTATTTTAACTATAAATACAGCAAGAAACCTAGTGAAAACGGTTTTATCGTTACCGATTAATGTTTTGAATAGTGTTACAGTGTTATTCGGATATATATCGCTGGACAACTGTGTTAAATACGTGTTTCAAAATTCTGTCCGCTTGTCAACACTACTCATTTGCTAATCTCAAAATAATAATCTAAAATGTTCTACTCTCCTCCGCAATCACGGATGAAAACCCGCCCAATAGCGGATCAACCCCCGCTAGAGATCCCTGAAGAGGGGAATACCAACGAGCAATCACCCACCTTGATTGAAGTCAACCTTTCCGACCAAACATTTATAGTGGAGTCAACCAATACATCGAACAACGAGACGGGATCAGTAAGTCGAAACACCCAAGAACTGAGCAACTCGAATAATATAGCCCGTCTCAATCCAAACCAGATGCAGCCAACTATCCAGCCTGGAACCTCGAAGATGGCCGCTATGTTCGACTCCACCTCCACCCTCGAGCCCACTGATAAAATGACAGATGCTCAGAATAAAGCTGGATCAAACCCCGCAAACCTATCTAAGGCACCAATTGCGTTTGAAATAACCCGAGAATACCCTCAAAAGCAAGGCATTAAGAAACAGAAGGTTTACCAAGAAGAAAAAGAAGATCCAAGAATCGCGGAGTTAAAATGTATCCATGTAAATAACTTAGAAAAATATATTTATTTTATTGAAAAGGTAGCGGATCTTACCACCATACTCCTAGGTGACGGAAAATACTTAACAGCGCCAAACAAACGAGCAATCATTACTTTAATGAAGAAGCAGTCAGAAATTGCTAAGAAACTACCTGAGCTCCAGCCTAAAGTATGCGACGCCACCCATAGTACTCGTGGAAATCAAAATATCCAAACAGCTCTCAATACCGAAGTGAATACATCAATTACCGTAATGCAGCGAGACATAGACAAAATAAGAAGCAGTGACCTAAAACTACTGCGACAAGATCTCGAAAAGATGGGCGCGATCCAAGAGCAAATGGCAAAGTTATATCGATCCCAAGATGCCTGCGCTAAGAAGATGGTAGAGGAACTCAAGAAGGAGATGAGAGAAATAAAAACAGTCCAACTCACCTCCCCAAGGTCAATTCCTGTTGAACAAATGAATAAACTTAACGCTCAAATGGGTGAGTTTCGTCGGGAATTTACATCGTATGCAGATGCTGTACGCGGCTCTACCTCACGGCCACAAATGCCCCAGCATACTAACATGACTCCAATCATTCCGACCTTCTCTTCTGCCATCGCCTCTTCAGCTGCATATAAAACTCAGCCTATAATCGTACCAAAACCTAAATTTACTGTTATGGTAGAATCCACCGACCCTACTAACACTGAAGAAGACATTATAAAAGAAATTAAGACTTCTGTCGATGTCGTTGACATGGGAATAGGAATCTCTAGCATGCGAACGACTAAAAACAAGAAAATAGCCATTACATGCGACACGGATGACGAGCGGGAAAGACTTAGCGAAGCTCTGAAACAATCTAGCAAGATAACAGTATCACTCCCAGCTATGCGGAACCCCATGGTTCGGTTCATAGGAGTTACACCGGATATGACAGACGAAAAGGTAGTGGAAGCTGTCTCGAAACAGAACAAAAGCTTAACTGATATGATTCCGAAAGAAAACTTCGTACTCAAACCTATACGTAGCACAAAAGGGCGCACCAGTGCAACAAGAAACATCATTATGGAAGCTAGTCCGCTTCTGTGGAGAGCGCTGACTAACAAAAAAGTTAGGATAGGATACCTACAAACTTTGGTAATAGACCAGTCACCGATTGTACAATGTTATAAATGCTCTGGATACGGTCACAAGGCAAACAACTGCCCACACACAACTAACTGTGGTTTTTGTTCAGAAAGTCATGATACCCGATGCTGCCCAAACAGAAAAAATACTCCCAGATGTGTCAATTGTTGTCAAAAGGATGGACAAGAAACGTGTCATCCAGCATATACACAGGAATGCCCTGAATGGAGGAAGGCAGACCGACTAGCTAGGATGTCAGTACTGTACTGCTAAGGGCTCCCCGTCACAGACTATAGCCAGCAACAATATATCCAGCTCCCATCACACAACTTCCAGGAACAATCAGATCCGGTTTTTACAGGGTAATCTAGGCCGTGGATTTGCTGCAACACACGAATTTAAACAATACCTTACCTCAAACGACTATGATATTGCCCTTATCACAGAACCATACGTCGGCAAAAATAATTATATGAACTCCATAAATGGATACAACATATACCAAGTTCCCTCAAACGGTAATAGAGTTAAAGCATGTATTGCGATTAAAACTAATCTCGGAGCCTACCTTGGCATTACACAGCATTCCAGCTGCAATCTATGCACCATTCAACTTAAGCTCCAAAACTCTACAATCCTAATCACAAGTATATACATTGAACCGGAAGAAGATGTCTCTAACACACTCAACCTCCTGGACTTATTCCTCCAGTCCAATATCAATGCGAAACATATTGTCTGCGGCGACTTCAATGGCTGGCACTCGACATGGGGCTCGACCAAAAACAACAGAAGAGGCACGGATCTACTTGACCTCATTACAGCCTATGACTTTCACATATGCAACATTGGAACAGAACCCACATTTGAAAATATAGCCCTTGGCCAGATTAGGTCATCTATAATCGATCTTACATTGGCCTCAAGTAACATACATACATACATTGAAGACTGGAAAATCAATTATGATGCCTCGCCTTCATCTGATCACCATTCTATCCAGTTTTCACTCATTCTGAGAGGCGACAAACCTAAAAGAAACGCCATCAAAACAACCTACAGGTACAATACTGATAATGCAAACTGGCAAAACGTTACAACCAAAATACAAGAAGAAATGCATTCAGCTAGACTCGACAACCCTGATTTTGACAACTTTGACGCTAATCAAATTGACAAATACATAAAAGACTTTAGCAACGTTGTGTTAAGAGCATGCGACGCAACCCTCAAAAGTAAGTCACAGTATACACGAATAATATGGTGGAATGAAGAATTGACCAAACTAAAGAAAAGAGTTATTCACCTACATCACCGTACTCAAGATTTAAAACGCGGCAACAAAAACCTGGAGAACATTATCAAAGAACAACAAGAAGCAAGATTAGAATATGCCAACGCTATTCGTAAGACATCTTCGGACCACTTTAGAAATTTCTGCTCAAACCAAACCTGTGACCACGTATGGACCATTACTAATAAGATTCTCAAAGACCTTCCCCAACCACAGCCCCCAGCAACATTAAAAATTTCTCCAACGCAGTACACAAATTCCAGCAAAGAATCGGCCGAGGCACTCATGAATAAGTTCTTCCCTGACGATAACCCTCAAAGCGATAACATTCTACAATCGAACCTCAGACGAAGTACTTGTTTTCCACTTAACCTCAATAATGAATGTGACTTCACCTCTGCGGAAGTTATAGAAGTGAGCAATTCAATGAATACTAAAAAGTCACCGGGGATTGATCATCTCACCCCAGACATATGCTACCATTTTATCAAAACCTATCCATCACTTTTCACGCAACTCTTGAATCGATGCCTCAGGATATGTTACTTCCCCAATTACTGGAAAACTGCTTTTATTAAAACCATCCCAAAACCGAATAAATCTGACTATGCTGACACCGCCTCGTACAGACCCATAGGCCTCCTAAACGTTTTTGGGAAAATATTTGAAAAACTTATAGCCAAAAGACTGACGCACCACATGCATGTTAATCAAACAACAAATCAGAAACAGTATGGATTCAAGGAACAAACAACTACTACTGACGCAATTATAAATGCGATAGAAATTATGAAACGTGCCAAAAGTCAAAAGAAGATGGTTATTGCGATATCACTGGATATACAAGGTGCTTTTGATCATGCATGGTGGCCTGCAATATTCAGCAGACTGCAACATATTCAATGCCCGGCTAACATATACAAGGTTCTACAAAGCTACGTGCAAGACCGGAAAATACTACTAAATTATGCTGATGCTACAGCCAATAAAACACAAAATCGAGGATGTGTACAGGGCTCAGTACTAGGACCAATCATGTGGAATCTGATCATGGATAACCTATTAGACATGGAACTTCCAGACGGCAATTTTATGCAAGCTTATGCTGATGACGTTCTCCTTATTTGTACAGCTAAAAACATTAACGAATTACAGTCTAACGCTAACACCATTCTACAGAACATCTACAACTGGGGCATTACCAACTACCTCAAATTCGGACCACAGAAGACGCAAATGATCACCTGCACTCCAAAAGCCAAAACCAGCATCATAATAATGGACAACACCACTCTCATATTTTCGACCGAAATCAAACTTCTCGGAGTAGTAATTGACCAACATTTTAAGTTTATCAATCACTGCGACTACATTATTAATAAAGCTCAAAAAATATTCGGAAAACTCTGTCAAATCATTCGGCCTACCTGGGGAATTCACTCTGAGAACGTCGCTATCATATATAAACAAGTAATTGAGCCCACTGTAACATATGCCGCTGAAGTCTGGAGTAGCGCCCTGAAATACAAAAAAGTAACTAAATCACTTTTAAGGCTCCAAAGAAGATTCGCAATTAAAATCGTACGAGGCTTCCGCACGCTACCAACCGACTCCTCCATCGCATTAGCAGACCTCACGCCACTCCACCTAAAAATAAATGAAGTTGCTGAAATAGAAAATTCCAAGCGCACCGGACTTAATAAACACGTGTCTACAGACTTTAATTTTGATAAAAGAATATCTCCCGCCAAACTGCTACACCCGTCTGAAAGAATAACTATAAACATAATCAAAATTGAAAACATTGCTGATCACGAATCCTATGATGCATTAGACAAACACCAAATCTACACTGATGGAAGCAAGCATGACGGAGCAGTTGGAGCAGCCTTTGTCATACACCATCCGGACGGCAGACGCACAATAGAAAGGAAGAAACTACATAAATGCTGCTCCGTCTTTCAGGCCGAATGCGTAGCGATAGAAGCTGCTTGCGAGACGTGCATTCAACTTTCACTAAGCAACATAATCATTTTCTCAGATTCCATGTCCGCACTGCAAGAAATAGCCAACAGAAGCAGCACGAATCACATAGTTAACAAAATTCATCACAAAATCCACAAAATAAAACAGACAGGCACAATAGAATTCTGCTGGATTAAAGCACATGTAGGGATCCCTGGAAACGAGGAGGCAGACAGAGAAGCTAAAATCGCCGCCACCCTCCCCATATCACCTGATTTTGATCTATACCCCATCTCCTACATTAAACGCCTGTGCAAATCAGAGACCGAAGAATTACGCAGCAACCACTATCTATCTTCCACCACCGGAGCTCACCTGAAAAACTGGCTACCAACAGTACACCATATCCAAGAATTCCGAAACAAGACTAACATATCCTTCCATCTCACTCAAATTCTTACTGGACACGGCTACCACAAATTCTACCTGCACCGTTTCAAAATTACCGCCGACGACCAGTGCCCATGTGATGACAGCAGCTCACAAACAATCGACCACCTTCTGAAACAGTGCCCAAAATTCATCAACCCCAGACTCAACCACGAACTCACCTGTCATAATCTCCAAATTGAACCGTATAATTTGCAAGACCTCATGAGAAAAGAAACCACAATAGCCTCATTTTGTAAACGTTCCACCACCATCATAAATAGTCTTAAAAAGTTCAACGGTACATAGTTCGACCCACAGTTCACACATCACTGCATTAATATCATCAACCTCATTTACCTACATGCATAGAATCACAAATACATTAGAAGTTGTTAATAAATAGGAATAGTGAATTCAGCCGCCCGTATCCTTCGCGGGGACTGTTTTCTTATAAAACAGTATATAAAAAAAAAAAAAAAAAAAAAGTACGTGGTTTGAAAATTTAGAACAATATATTCGGATTCCATTAATACTGCCGATATCGAAAATAATTTTGGTTATTAAAGAAAAATAATATTGAAGACTTTTTGCTAAATAAAACATGTAAAATCTTGGTATAATACGACAATAACTATTATTTTAATTAATTTATTTGCCGGTTTTTCTAATTCCCCTGGCAGCTAAAATTTAAAGTGGTATAGTTTTTTACCAAATTAGCCGAAAGTGGTGCCTATTCGATTAACATGTTTAGAAATAGATAAAATATGATATTTTAATGTAAGTAGGTTGGAATTTATTTAAATAAAAATCGCCAAGGGAATGAGATGAATAACCCATTTCTGAAGAACCCAGCTGACACTGATATTTGACACTTTTGTCATTTCGTACTGCCTCCGCACCGACAAATCAATGCGGAGGGGACAAAGTATAGGTAGACTGACTCAGTAAAATTCTTCTGCTTCCTGATTGGCTGGAGATACATGGGAATAAACTATATGAAAGATACGATATGAAAACGACCCAGGTGGAGTCACGCATTTACGACACGTATCATCCACTAATACCGAGGTCGCGGACTTAGGCGACTTCCTGATTTGTCGGTGCGGAGGCAGTACAGTCACGAGTTTTAATTTGAGACCCCCTTAAGGTTGACAAGTACTGTCAAACAGTATAGAAATTCAAAGAAAAACTTTGCGAAATGGGTCAAAATTAATGCACGTGACCGTACGATATGAGAAAAGTGTCAGCTGTCAGTCGACTCGGTACCATTTTTTACTGCGCCCCTTCCTGACTGGCGCGGAATGCGCTGTAGCGGGACGATGCGAAGGCAGTACTGCTCCGCTTCTGCGCATGATAATATTACTACTGCGCAAACGTAATACTGGCAGTATTCCGTCAAGTTGGAATCCTTGCGACGTCAGTAAGTTTACGTCAAAGAAGAAAATGTCACATATTTATCCCGCCCCGCCAAGTCAAAAAAAAAACAAAACCTAATTTCGATTTTTCTCGAAAAAGTTAAAAAGTGTTAAAATTTTTAGGAGCATCTCCTGTCCCTTTTGCGCAACACGTACTCGTATCTTCGTCTGGAATGATCGTCATTCACTATCATGCTAGAGGATACTGACCTCATATCCGCAGCTCTAGAAAGTTTCTTCGAAACATTAACTAATTCGAACGCGTTTGCGTTTTGTCTCAAAATGTATGAAAGTGTTATGAAAACGTGAACAGTGCTTCTGGTTTTTTTTTTTTTTTTTTTTAATGCTGTATTTGTCTGAATTTAGTCCCCGCGAAGGGTACGGGCGGCTAAATCCTAAATAAACCTGATAAATGATTATTTCTGAACTAATTTTGTGATTCTGGGCGTCAATGAGATGAGAGATGAAATGATGATGGGTGAATAACTGATGTGTGATGAGTGGAATGAACTATGTACCATTGAACTTTTTTAGATTGTTGACTATGGTGGTGATGAGTTTGCAGAATGAGGTAATGGTAGTTTCTTTATGAATGAGTTCCTGTAAGTTGTATGGATCTATACTGAGATTATGGCAGATGATTTCGTGATCAAATCTTGGATTGGTGAACTTTGGGCAGTATTTAATGAGGTGGTCGATGGATTGTGAGGTGCTTCCATCACACGGGCACTGGTCATCGGCGGTAATTTTAAAGCGGAATAAGTATGATTTATGATAGCCATGTCCAGTGAGGATTTGAGTGAGGTGGAATGAGATATTAGTTTTATTTCGAAGGTCCTGGATGTGTTGCAATGTGGGTAGCCAGTTTTTCAGGTGTGATCCGGTGGTTGAGGTCAGATAGAAGTCGTTGCACAACTTATCGGTTTCGGTTCTGCATAGGCGTTTGATGTATGAAGTGGGGTAATGATCAAAATCCAGTGGTTTGTGCAGGGTGGCGGCAATTTTGGCTTCTTTGTCGGCCTCTTCATTTCCAGGTATTCCGATATGGGCTTTTACCCAGATGAAGTCTATGGTTCCTTTTTTCCTGATTTTATGTATTTTGCGGTGTATGTTGTTCACGGTAAGGTTAGTACTGCTCCGGTTGGCAATTTCTTGTAGTGCGGACATGGAGTCAGTGAAGATGGCGGCTTTGGTTGTGTCAAGTTGGATGCACGACTCGCAGGCTGCTTCAATCGCGACGCATTCAGCTTGAAACACAGAACAACATTTGTGCAGTTTTAAGTGTTTTGTTGTGCGCGTGCCATCCGGGTGATGTATGATGAAGGCTGCTCCTACTGCTCCGTCGTGCTTGCTACCGTCGGTGTAAATTTTGTGCATGTCTGATGTATAATATGGTTCGAGATCGGTAGTGCCCTCTACTTTATTGATTTTAATTGAAATCCTTTCAGACGGGTGCAATAGTTTGGCTGGTGGTATCCGCATATCGAGGGGAAAACTTGTGGGTAGATGGTTACTGATTCCTGTGCGCTTGGATTTCTCAATTTCTGCAACTTCTTTAATTTTCAGGTGGAGAGGTGTGAGGTCTGCTAATGCAATTGAAGCAATGGTGGGTAGCGTGCGGAAGCCTCGGACAATTTTTATGGCGAACCTTCTTTGGAGACTGAGTAGAGCGTTGGTCACTTTTTTGTATTTTAGAGCGTTACTCCATATTTCAGCCGCGTATGTTATGGTTGGTTCGATTACATGTTTGTATATGATTGCAACATTATCGGAGTGTATTCCCCACGTGGGTCGGATGATCTGGCAGAGTTTTCTGTACGTTTTTTCAGCTTTTTTAATGATGTAGTCGCAGTGGTCTGTAAACTTGAAATTTCGATCTATTACTACGCCGAGAAGTTTGATGTTGTTTGCGAATACAAGCGGGGTGCTATCCATTGTTATTATGCTGGTTTTGGCCTTTGGTGTGCAGGTTATCATCTGCGTCTTCTGTGGACCAAATTTAAGGTAGTTGTCAATTCCCCAGTTGTGAATATTTTCTAGAATGTTGTTTGTGTTGTGTTGTAGTTCAATATTGTTTTTGGCGGTACATATTAGGAAAATGTCGTCAGCATAAGCTTGAATGAAGTTGCCTGGTGGAAGTTCCATGTCTAGAAGGCTGTCCATGATTAAGTTCCACATTATTGGTCCTAATACTGAACCTTGTACGCAGCCTCTATTCTGTGTCTTAGTGGCAGTGGCGTCGGCGTAGTTTAATTGTATTACTCGATCCTGCACGTAGCTTTGGAGAACTTTATATATGTTAGCGGGGCATTCGATATGTCGCAGCCTGTTAAATAAAGCGGGCCACCATGCGTGGTCGAAGGCGCCTTGGATATCCAGTGATATTGCGATTACCATCTTCTTTTGGGTTTTGGCTTGTTTCATAGTCTGAATTGCGTTCATAATTGCGTCAGTAGTAGTTTTTTGTTCTTTGAAACCGTACTGTTTTGGATTTGCTGTTAGGCTGGTATTCATGTGGTGCGTTAGTCTTTTTGCTATGAGTTTTTCGTATATTTTTCCAAAGACATTGAGTAAGCCTATAGGTCTGTATGAGGCTGTGTCAGCATAGTCGGATTTGTTAGGTTTAGGGATCGTTTTAATAAATGCTATTTTCCAGTATTTGGGAAAGTAGCATAGTTGTAGGCATCGATTTAGAAGCCGCGTGAAGAGTACTGGATAAGTATTTCAGTGCTTCTGGTGGTCACTAGTGGACACTAAAACAGCGAGTGTAACATTTGTTGCTAACCTATGAACGCGCGTATTTCAAACTCGGTGACAGCGTTTTCATACATTTTGAGACAAAACGCAAACGCGTTCGATGTAGTTAATGTTTCGAAAAAACTTATACTAGAGCTACTGTAGCGCTTTCTCTCGCTCTAACTAGTAGCATTATAGTAGTTTATGCAACTGGTACACAATGAGAGGCATTAAAACAGGAGCGTGGTTTTATGAAACGAGCCGAACGAGCCGAAGGAGAGTTTCATAATAACTTCACACGAGTGTTTCAAGGCGTAATTATGTACAGTTGTATATATTACTTTATCTACCTACACACATATTATAAATACTCTAAGATGGGTTCAGAAGCCGAAGGCAAATGACCTGCATTGCTAATAGTGCTACCGGTGACATACCTATTTATAGGTGCTAACCTAATATACAAATTGAAATAAGAAATAAATCAAAACAAAGATGGGACATATTTATTTATAATAATAATTGTAAATAAATAAAATAATTACGACAATTTTTGCACAATAAACAAAATGGAGTTTCTGAACGCATTTTAGAGGAAAACAAACAGAACTTCGTAAATTTTTGTGATATTAGGATAGGATTTCCAGCATTCGGCATGTTCGTGGTCTTTTTACTTTTGAAGTTATAATAAAATGTGGATCAATAATCCAATGGTGAAAGTTTTTGTTTTTAACCCGTCGTCTACCAGTCCCTGGGATCCCAGGGCAGATAACAAAAGAATGGCATTGTATATTTTTTCCCCCGGTAGATCCGTCCGGCTATGAAATCATACATACCAATACTACTTGTTTATCAAACTATAAATACTAACGTTGTCAGTTTCTTTTTAATTGGAAAGGTAATTGAGCCTTTAAAACTGAATCAGATAATTGGCATTCATTGGCTTATTACGGACGTATTGCTGTATTTCGTCGTATTATTTTATCGTTGTTTCTTAATTAATGAAATATCCACTTGTTCTTGCCACAGCTACTAAGGAGTAAGCATTATTTTCATTTATAGGCGACTTCCTGATTTGTCCGTGCGGAGGCAGTACGACATGAGAAAAGTGTTAAATGTCAGTGTCAACTGTCAGTCGACTCGGAACAATTTTTTAATGCGCCCCTATATTTAAATAACTGCTTCCTGACTGGCACAGGATGCGCTGTAGCGGGACGATGCGAAGGCGGTACTGCTCCGCTTCTGCGCATGATATTACTACTGCGCAAAAGTAATACTGACAGTGTTCCGTCAAGTGGGAATCTTTGCGATGTCAGTAAGTTTTAGTTAAAAGAAGAAAATGTCACATATCGATCCCGCCCCGCCAAGTCAGGAAGTCGCCAAAGAAGAAAATGTCACATGTCGATCTCACCCCGCCAAGTCTTCCTGACTTGGTCGCCTTAAGGTACAATGTGGGGATTTTTGACTTTTGAGTGAGAATATTTGCGCCGTCAGTAAATTTACGTCATTGGCGACTTCCTGATTTGTCGGTGCGGAGGCGGTACGATATGAGAAAACTGTCAAATGTCAGTGTCAACTATCAGTCGACTCAGTACCGCTTTTTACTGCGCCCCTACATTCAAATGAGTGCTTCCTGACTGGCGCGGGATGCGCGGTAGCGGGGAGATGCGAAGGCAGTACTGGTCCGCTTCTGCGCATGATATTACTACTGCGCTAATGTAATACTGACAGTATTCCGTCAAGTGGGAATCTTTGCGATGTCAGTAAGTTTTAGTTAAAAGAAGAAAATGTCACATATCGATCCCGCCCCGCCAAGTCAGGAAGTCGCCAATGAAGAAAATGTTACATTTCGATCTCACCCCGCCAAGTCAGGAAGTCGCCTTATGGTACAATGTGGGGATTTTTGATTTAATCCTTAATGTGTCAATATAGGTCCAATGTCCAAACCAAACCTTAGCTAATACGTTCAAACGATTCCCGATTCCGGGTAAAAATTTCAACCACTATTAAACGGAATTAAAAAAAAACAATATTAGTAAGAGTAACTGCTTAAGATTAAGGTAATGTATTCATTTGTCACTTAGATAATGATATTAATTGTAATTGTATTGTAAACTCTAAGGCGACTTCCTGACTTGGCGAGCGGGATCGATATGTGACATTTTCTTCTTTGTCGTAAACTTACTGACGTCGCAAAGATTCTCGCTTGACCGAATACTGTCAGTATTACGTTTGCGCAATACTAACAGTACAGCCTTCGCATCGTCTCGCTACCGCGCATCCCGCGCCAGTCAGGAAGCACTCATTTAAATGTAGGGACGTAGTAACAAATGGTATTGCGTCGACTGACAGCTGACACTGACATTTAACACTTTTCTCATATCGTACTGCCTCCGCACCGACATAACAGGAAGTCGCCTAACATGTAAAAAAGCCATTGACGAGGCGACGAGGCCTACTTGCAGAATAAATATTTTGATTTTGGTTTGAGGCTTTGAGCGACTGAATGACCTAGTTCATACTACGAGGGGCGTTCAATAAATTCTCGGTATGAGAATGAAAACAAAAGAATACGATATGTTTTTTTATTTTATTTTTTAATATACTCCCCCCCTATGTTTATGCACTTATAAGATCGGTCAATTAGTTTTTTTAACCCGTCATAAAAATATTTTTTATCTTTAGTGTCAAAATGCTCCTCCAGTGCTGTCTTCAAAGCTTCATCGTCAGAAAATCGATTTCCTCGTAGGTCCTTTTTGAGGTTGGGAAACAAAAAGAAGTCACTCGGGGCTAAGTCTGGACTATACGGTGGGTGTGTAATAGTTTCGAACCCAGATTCCCGAACAGCAGCCTTGGCGATATGAGCAGTATGCACAGGGGCGTTGTCGTGCAGAAGCAGAACTCCCTTGGCTAATTTTCCCCTTCTCTTCTCTTTGATTGCTTCTCTTAATTGGCGTAGAATATAAGCGTAGTACCTTCCTGTGATATTTACACCCTTTTCTTTATAATCGATCAGCAATATTCCATCACAATCCCAGAATATTGTGGCCATGACCTTTCCAGCTGAAGGCATGACCTTGAACTTCTTAGGGTGAGGAGTTCCTTTAATGTGCCACTGCATGGACTCTTGTTTGCTCTCAGAGTCATAATGATGAACCCAGGTTTCATCTCCGGTAACAATCTTTTACAGTATCTCATCAGGATTCTCACCACACAGCTTAATAAATTCGGAACAACAAGCAACGCGCGTATTTTTCTGAAGCGGCGTCAGCATTCGCGGTACCCATCTCGCACTGACTTTTGACATATTAAGATTGTCATGGATTATATTGTGTATAGTACCAATAGAAAGCTTGGTTATTTGAGCTATTGCTGTCACCTTTACTCGAGCATCTTCCAATATAATTTTCTCCACTTTTTTTATATTTTCTTGTGAAGAAGCTTCGACGGGCCGACCAGGTCTGGGGTCGTCTTCGATACTCTCTCTCCCACACTTAAATTCACTTGACCACTTTTGAATTGTTGATAAAGAAGGAGCAGACTCTCGGTAAACATAATCCATTTCTTCTTTTATAGCTTTTCGTTTTTTTCCTTGTTTGGTCAAGAATTTTATTACCGCTCGGTGCTCTAATTTAATTAACATTGAAAAATCGCTCATTGTGATCACGTTTGTTCGGCAGTTGCAGAAAAACAAAAGAACATCGCCGTTTGGATTTTACCTTTTTTTATGTTAATGAATGACACTTACCGGCCAGTATTAAAAAAGTTTACTAAAAAGGTTTAAAAGATATCAATACCGAGAATTTATTGAACGCCCCTCGTATTTGTTGCAGTGTTGGTAAATGTACTTCTTGCTATAACCGCTGTGGTTGCCAGCCCAAGTGCGGATTTTCGTCGAGACATTAAAAACGACCCTCTCATATTCATATCAAACCCTGTGGAGTCAAAGTTCCCTGGACACTGGGCCCCTCTGAGTATTGTCAGAGCTATTTTAAATAGACCAATCAAACCTCCTGCAAAAAAGCCAATGAAAGCACAAGAATTAGTTGGATTACTTAAACCAATGGCATCAAAATCCATAGAAACTGTAACTGAACCAGAAATAAAAATAACAGAAGAATCTGTAATTAAAGATACAACAACCGAAGACAACATTATAGAAGTAACAACTACTACAGAAATATTATCTACTACAAAAATAAGTACTGAACGTGCAATTACAGATGAAATAACTGAGACAATAACAACTACTGAAAAAACGACTCCAAGATTAACGACGTCGACATCATTATCAACGACAACGACATCATTATCAACGACAACGACATCATTATCAACGACAACGACATCATTATCATCAACTGACGGAGACACAGCCCGGAATCACTACAACCGCTAGTATAAAAAGAGAATATATTTATTCCCAACAAAGTAGGCAAATTGGTTTTATTATTCAATATTTTCTTTATTGGGGGGAAAAAGACACCGGCCGATATAATCTATACATTTTTTTTTTTTATATATGTGGACAATCTTACACAAATCAACCTAGTCCCAAACTAAGCAAAGCTTGTACTATGGGTACTAAGCGACGATATACATACTTATATAGATAAATAAATACTTAAATACATAGAAAACATCCAAGACCCAAGAACAAATATTCGTGCTCATCACACAAATAAATGCCCCGGCCGGGATTCGAACCCGGGACCTCCAGCTTCGTAGGCAGGGTCACTACCAACTAAGCTAAAGCGGTCGTCGTATTATATCATACCATACCATTGCACGTAGAACCGTTGGCCGTTGGGGCCGAAAGGTTCTCGAGTGGCGACCACGGACCGGAAGGCGCAGCGTGGGTAGACCCCCCACAAGGTGGACTGATGACCTGGTAAAGGTCGCGGGAGTCCGCTGGATGCGGGTGGCGCAAGACCGGTCATTGTGGCACTCTTTGGGGGAGGCCTATGTCCAGCAGTGGACGTCTTTCGGCTGATATGATGATGATGATGATGATTATATCATAAAACTCTTGCGTTACTTGGACAACTATTGACAGACAGCGCACAGCCTAAACCGCTGAAGATATAAGCATGAAATTTGGAACATATACCTATTCGTTAAAGTACGTAGACGTACTACGTACTAAGAAATAATTTTTCGAAATTCAACCCTTAAGAGGGTGAAATAGGGGTTGAATCGTTGTATGGAAATCGTTCATTTGGAAAGTTATAGACTTGAAACTTTGTATAAAGGTTTCTTATAGTAAAAAACAAAACAAATGATATAGGGTTGTTATAACTGCTCCGAATTCGAGCAAGGTGACATTATGCTGTGCCCTACCTCTCCTAAAAAATAGTTTTAATATTACAAATGGCGTGTGACATCTGGGACAACAATATTAAATAGGATACTCATACTCATACTCATTTAATTGATAAAATATAAAATTAAGCATGTCAAAGTTTACATAGAAGCATTATAAATGAAAATTTGAATAATAATTATCAATTAATAAGTCAGATACAATAATACAAAACTGAAATTAAATAATCGTTTTTAAAATAATTTCTAACAATTATTCAGCATAAAATTCAGATATATTGTAATACGCCTGGGCGGTCATTTTCAATATTTTTTATGTCATCGGGTATCTGACGGGTTTTTGACGATTTAGCTAGTCGGTAACATGTTGTTGCTAATATGTTTTTGTTAAATATTAGATATTCTCATACATCACTTACTGCAAACTAGCTAAAAGCTAATGTTTAACGCAAATCCGATACCCCGTCAATGTCCATAAAAGCCTACTCGATGTAGGTCCAGATCGAAGCCCGCACATGCAGTGACGGATAATTCCGCAGGACAAAGAGTCAGACCTAATTACAAAGCTGTTGACATCAAAACAGATGAGAATTTCGTGTAGGTTTAAATCGTGTTCGTGTTGACTCTACATGTAAGTCACTATCTTTACCAATTTATTTAAAAAACCGACATAAAACAAAGATTCTATTACAAACTTTCTATTACAAAAACTGTACTTAAATCGGTTCATCCGTGAGGAAGCTACGATGCCATAAACAGACACACAGATGCGCATGTTAAATTTTTAAATTGCGCGGTTAAAAATAAGAATGTATCATCCTATTATTTGTCTCCACCAATGAAAACTTGTCTGGAAGAGATCGCTATTAGCGATAAGATACAAATATAAAGATGAAACAACAGCCCAAGACAAGTCAATTACGCGCCTCTGTTTGTCGGTCCAGAATATTTTGCGTGAGCTGGAGCTGGAATAATATTATACGTTGCTTACATGCATTGTACATAAAATTGGGAATAGAAGAAAATAGTACATTACTTACCAAGGGCGATAAAACAAAGAATGTCTCAGACAGGGATCGGAACCGGTTTCCAAATACCGGTATTATTTTGTTCCTAAACCGGTTTGATTTCGTTCTTACATAATACCGGTTTATCAAAATACCTGTTAGTGAAAGAACGAATTATTTCGGTTATCAGTATTCTAGGAGAACGGAATTTTAACGTTCCGTGGAACTTTATTAAACCGGTTTAAAATGTCACGACTGTCACTTTCTCACTTTTGAAGGCGTTGTCGTCAGGTAATACCATCACCCGCGGGCCCCGCGGCGCGTGTGCTCTTATAATATTTAGATTAGAAGCTAATTTATATGATGCCGCCGGAACGGAAGACAGCCACTGGAACTTCCTAACGGAAAGTGCTACGGTAGTCGAGATGGGGCTCGTTTGTTGTGTTGTCTTGAGTACTTACCACTGGACCTGATGTCGAGGGTCTGATGATGCAGCCGGAAGAGAGTCACTGGAACTGCCTAACGGAAAGTGATAAAGTAGTCGAGTTTGGGCTTGTTTGTTTTGTTGTCTCGAGTACTTACCACTGGACCTGATTTCGAGGGTCTGATGATGCAGCCGGAAGAGAGTCACTGGAACTGCCTAACGGAAAGTGATAAAGTAGTCGAGTTTGGGCTTGTTTGTTTTGTTGTCTTGAGTACTTACCACTGGACCTGATGTCGAGGGTCTGATGATGCAGCCGGAAGCGAGTCACTGAAACTGCCTAACGGAAAGTGATAAAGTAGTCGAGTTTGGGCTTGTTTGTTTTGTTCTCTTGAGTACTTACCACTGGACCGATGTCGAGGGTCTGATGATGCAGCCGGAAGAGAGTCACTGGAACTGCCTAACGGAAAGTGATAAAGTAGTCGAGTTTGGGCTTGTTTGTTTTGTTGTCTCGAGTACTTACCACTGGACCTGATTTCGAGGGTCTGATGATGCAGCCGGAAGAGAGTCACTGGAACTGCCCAACGGAAAGTGATAAAGTAGTCGAGTTTGGGCTTGTTTGTTTTGTTGTCTTGAGTACTTACCACTGGACCTGATGTCGAGGGTCTGATGATGCAGCCGGAAGCGAGTCACTGGAACTGCCTAACGGAAAGTGATGAAGTAGTCGAGTTTGGGCTTGATGGTTTTATTGTCTTGAGTACTTACCACTGGACCGATGTCGAGGGTCTGATGATGCAGCCGGAAGAGAGGCACTGGAACTGCCAAACGGAAAGTGATAAAGTAGTCGAGTTTGGGCTTGTTTGTTTTGTTGTCTTGAGTACTTACCACTGGACCTGATGTCGAGGGTCTGATGATGCAACCGGAAAAGAGCCACTGGAACTGCCTAACGGAAAGTGATAAGGGAGTGGAATTTGGGCCTGTTTGTTTTGTTGTCTTGAGTACTTACCCCTGGACCTGATGTCGAGGGTCTGATGATGCAGTCGAAAAAGAGCCACTGGAACTGCCTAACGGAAAGTGATAAAGTAGTCGAGTTTGGGCTTGTTTGTTTTGTTGTCTCGAGTACTTACCACTGGACCTGATTTCGAGGGTCTGATGATGCAGCCGGAAGAGAGTCACTGGAACTGCCTAACGGAAAGTGATAAAGTAGTCGAGTTTGGGCTTGTTTGTTTTGTTGTCTTGAGTACTTACCACTGGACTTGATGTCGAGGGTCTGATGATGCAGCCGGAAGAGAGCCACTGGAACTGCCTAACGGAAAGTGATAAAGTAGTCGAGTTTGGGCTTGTTTGTTTTGTTGCCTTGAGTATTTACCACTGGACCTGATGTCGAGGGTCTGATGATGCAACCGGAAAAGAGCCACTGGAACTGCCTAACGGAAAGTGATAAAGGAGTGGAATTTGGGCCTGTTTGTTTTGTTGTCTTGAGTACTTACCCCTGGACCTGATGTCGAGGGTCTGATGATGCAGTCGAAAAAGAGCAACTGGAACTGCCTAACGGAAAGTAATAAAGTAGTCGAGTTTGGGCTTGTTTGTTTTGTTGTCTTGAGTACTTACCACTGGACCGATGTTGAGGGTCTGATGATGCAACCGGAAGAGAGGCACTGGAACTGCCTAACGGCAAGTGATAAAGGGGTCGAGTTTGGGCGTGTTTGTTTTGTTGTATTGAGTACTTACCACTAGACCTGATGTCGAGGGTCTGCTGATGCAGCCGGAAGACAGCCACTCGAACTGCCTAACGAAATGTGATAAAGTAGTCGAGTTTGGGCTTGTTTGATTTGTTATCTTGAGTACTTATCACTGGACCTGATGTTGAGGGTCTGATGATGCAGCCGGAAGTGAGCCACTGGAACTGCCTAACGGTAAGTGATAAAGTAGTCGAGTATGGGCTTGTTCGTTTTGTTGTCTTGAGTACTGAGCAGTAGACCTGATGTCGAGGGTCTGATGATGCAGCTGGAAGAGAGCCACCCGAATACTTTGTCACTTTCCGTTAGGCAGTTCCAGTGCCTCTCTTCCGGCTGCATCATCAGACCCTCGACATCAGGTCCAGTGGTAAGTACTCAAGACAACAAAACAAACAAGCCCAAACTCGACTACCGTAGCACTGTCCTTTAGGCAGTTCCAGTGGCTCTCTTCCGGCAGCATCATCAGACCCTCGACATTAGGTCCAGTGGTATGTACCCAAGAGAACAAAACAAACAAGCCCAAACTCGATTACTTTATCACTTTCCGTTAGGCAGTTCCAGTACCTCTCTTCCGACTGCATCATCAGACCCTCGACATCAGGTCCAGGGGTAAGTACTCAAGACAACAAAACAAACAAGCCCAAACTAGACTACTTTATCACTTTCCGTTAGGCAGTTCCAGTGGCTCTCTTCTGGCTGCATCATCAGACCCTCGACATCAGGTCCATTGGTAAGTACTCAAAACAACAAAACAAACAAGCCCAAAGTTGACAACTTTATCACTTTCCGTTAGGCAGTTCCAGTGCCTCTCTTCCGGCTGCATCATCAGACCCTCGACATCAGGTCCAGTGGTAAGTACTCAAGACAACAAAACAAACAAGCCCAAACTCGACTACCGTAGCACTGTCCTTTAGGCAGTTCCAGTGGCTCTCTTCCGGCAGCATCATCAGACCCTCGACATTAGGTCCAGTGGTATGTACCCAAGAGAACAAAACAAACAAGCCCAAACTCGATTACTTTATCACTTTCCGTTAGGCAGTTCCAGTACCTCTCTTCCGACTGCATCATCAGACCCTCGACATCAGGTCCAGGGGTAAGTACTCAAGACAACAAAACAAACAAGCCCAAACTAGACTACTTTATCACTTTCCGTTAGGCAGTTCCAGTGGCTCTCTTCTGGCTGCATCATCAGACCCTCGACATCAGGTCCATTGGTAAGTACTCAAAACAACAAAACAAACAAGCCCAAAGTTGACAACTTTATCACTTTCCGTTAGGCAGTTCCAGTGCCTCTCTTCCGGCTGCATCATTAGACCCTCGACATCAGGTCCAGTGGTAAGTACTCAAGACAACAAAACAAACAAGCCCAAACTCGACTACCGTAGCACTGTCCTTTAGGCAGTTCCAGTGGCTCTCTTCCGGCAGCATCATCAGACCCTCGACATTAGGTCCAGTGGTATGTACCCAAGAGAATAAAACAAACAAGCCCAAACTCGATTACTTTATCACTTTCCGTTAGGCAGTTCCAGTGCCTCTCTTCCGGCTGCATCATCAGACCCTCGACATCAGGTCCAGGGGTAAGTACTCAAGACAACAAAACAAACAAGCCCAAACTCGACTACTTTATCACTTTCCGTTAGGCAGTTCCAGTGGCTCTCTTCTAGCTGCATCATCAGACCCTCGACATCAGGTCCATTGGTAAGTACTCAAGACAACAAAACAAACAAGCCCAAACTTGACAACTTTATCACTTTCCGTTTGGCAGTTCCAGTGCCTCTCTTCCGGCTGCATCATCAGACCCTCGACATCAGGTCCAGTGGTAAGTACTCAAGACAACAAAACAAACAAGCCCAAACTCGACTACTTTATCACTTTCCGTTAGACAGTTCCAGTGCCTCTCTTCCGGCTGCATCATCAGACCCTCGATATCAGGTCTAGTGGTAAGTACTCAAGACAACAAAACAAACAAGCCCAAACTCGACTACTTTATCACTTTCCGTTAGGCAGTTCCAGTGGCTCTCTTCCGGCTGCATCATCAGACCCTCGACATCAGGTCCATTGGTAAGTACTCAAGACAACAAAACAAACAAGCCCAAACTCGACTACTTTATCACTTTCCGTTAGGCAGTTCCAGTGGCTCTCTTCCGGCTGCATCATCAGACCCTCGACATCAGGTCCATTGGTAAGTACTCAAGACAACAAAACAAACAAGCCCAAACTCGACTACTTTATCACTTTCCGTTAGGCAGTTCCAGTACCTCTCTTCCGACTGCATCATCAGACCCTCGACATCAGGTCCATTGGTAAGTACTCAAGACAACAAAATAAACAAGCCCAAACTCGACTACTTTATCACTTTCCGTTAGGCAGTTCCAGTACCTCTCTTCCGACTGCATCATCAGACCCTCGACATCAGGTCCATTGGTAAGTACTCAAGACAACAAAACAAACAAGCCCAAACTCGACTACTTTATCACTTTCCGTTAGGCAGTTCCAGTACCTCTCTTCCGACTGCATCATCAGACCCTCGACATCAGGTCCATTGGTAAGTACTCAAGACAACAAAACAAACAAGCCCAAACTCGACTACTTTATCACTTTCCGTTAGGCAGTTCCAGTACCTCTCTTCCGACTGCATCATCAGACCCTCGACATTAGGTCCAGTGGTAAGTACTCAAGACAACAAAACAAACAAGCCCAAACTCGACTACTTTATCACTTTCCGTTAGGCAGTTCCAGTGGCTCTCTTCCGGCTGCATCATCAGACCCTCGACATCAGGTCCATTGGTAAGTACTCAAGACAACAAAACAAACAAGCCCAAACTCGACTACTTTATCACTATCCGTTAGACAGTTCCAGTGCCTCTCTTCCGGCTGCATCATCAGACCCTCGATATCAGGTCTAGTGGTAAGTACTCAAGACAACAAAACAAACAAGCCCAAACTCGACTATCGTAGCACTTTCCGTTAGGCAGTTCCAGTACCTCTCTTCCGACTGCATCATCAGACCCTCGACATTAGGTCCAGTGGTAAGTACTCAAGACAACAAAACAAACAAGCCCAAACTCGACTACTTTATCACTTTCCGTTAGGCAGTTCCAGTGGCTCTCTTCCGGCTGCATCATCAGACCCTCGACATCAGGTCCATTGGTAAGTACTCAAGACAACAAAACAAACAAGCCCAAACTCGACTACTTTATCACTATCCGTTAGACAGTTCCAGTGCCTCTCTTCCGGCTGCATCATCAGACCCTCGATATCAGGTCTAGTGGTAAGTACTCAAGACAACAAAACAAACAAGCCCAAACTCGACTATCGTAGCACTTTCCGTTAGGCAGTTCCAGTACCTCTCTTCCGACTGCATCATCAGACCCTCGACATCAGGTCCAGTGGTATGTACCCAAGAGAACAAAACAAACAAGCCCAAACTCGATTACTTTATCACTTTCCGTTAGGCAGTTCCAGTGCCTCTCTTCCGGCTGCATCATCAGACCCTCGACATCAGGTCCATTGGTAAGTACTCAAGACAACAAAACAAACAAGCCCAAACTCGACTACTTTATCACTTTCCGTTAGGCAGTTCCAGTACCTCTCTTCCGACTGCATCATCAGACCCTCGACATCAGGTCCATTGGTAAGTACTCAAGACAACAAAACAAACAAGCCCAAACTCGACTACTTTATCACTTTCCGTTAGGCAGTTCCAGTACCTCTCTTCCGACTGCATCATCAGACCCTCGACATCAGGTCCATTGGTAAGTACTCAAGACAACAAAACAAACAAGCCCAAACTCGACTACTTTATCACTTTCCGTTAGGCAGTTCCAGTGGCTCTCTTCCGGCTGCATCATCAGACCCTCGACATCAGGTCTAGTGGTAAAATTTAATATCAAATTATAAATTAGCTTTTAAATAAATTGTAAGCGCGCTCCCTCCGCTAGTAACCCTTGGCGGCCTCTGTCAAAAATTCGAGTTAAGACTGGTTGTCTCCGTCGAAAACCGGTTAATTTCGTTCCACGGAAACGAAATTGGGCCCAGAACAGTTCCTTCACTAACCGGTTTTGAGTGCCGAAAACCAGAAACAAGAACGAAACCAGAAACGCTATTCATTTCGGTTTGGGGTCAATGGCCGAAACCGGTTTGAAAATAATACCGGTATCCGATCCCTGGTCTCAGATGGCAGGTATTTTACGCCCGAGCCGAAGGCAAGGGCGATAAATATGCGATCTGAGGCTTTCTTTATTATTGCCCGTGGTAAGTACAAAATTTTATGTCACCCCCTGGCCAGGAAGTGGGTTTTTTCGCGCGCGGAGCTAGCGATAATGGCTACTTTATAGCCAGGTGTGACATAAATAACATTAACTTTGGTGTCAATGTCTAATATGCCCTGAAGCTATTTTAGTTCCTAGTTCCTATGGAGTAAACAGAACCATAATCTAAAATGCAAAAAGGAAGCCATTAAAGTTGTTTTCCTTTCTCAGTTAATTCTACAATACCAACATTACCTGAGGAATTTTTATTTAAACAACTTTAGCTTGCGACATTGGTTGTTCAAAGGATTTTAGTCCTTATTATGTTGACGTAAGGTCTGTGCATACATAGTGACCACTCGCGTGGTGTAGTGTTCCGTAATGCATACAAAAGCGTCAGCGTGGATAATAGAATGTACTATCGCCAAAGGCCAGGCATGACCATTTCGAAAACAATTTCGCTTGGCAGCGTCGATTTCGACTTAACAAGGGGCGCGGTTTGTTGATCTTTGTTGACCAATTAGAAACAATGTCCCTTCTTGTAAAAAAATGTTTCTATTGTTTTCAATACTGAGCAAAAAAAAGGAGTGTGTTGTTCTTATCCTTTTAACTTTCACGTGTTTTGTCTAGTCAGTTGCATTCCGCTAATGATAGTTATTTATTTTTTTGTGTTAAAGGCAACACTTGCACTCGTCCTCAGTATTGGTCATAAACACAAAAACCGCACCAAAATACGATATTTCTTCAATTATATTTACTACGATGCAGATGAGTCGCTTTATTAAGCAAGTTTATTAAAAAGACATCGAGATTGAGAGAGATCGTTCGTGGCCGCGGAGCGAAGTTGTTCAACGCCGGCCTAGGTTAGCTCTTGGATGGGTTACCGCTTCGGGTAGCAATTAACTAAGGGCTCCCGTGCTTTGGAAGGCAAGTTAAGCCGTTGATCCCGACTGCTCTGATAGCACTCGTTAAGCAAAGTTAGACGCCTTCAGGCGGCTTAATAACTTCTAACAGTCAAATTGCCCACTCACCTGACAAGCTTATGCTCAATAGGTCTAGTTTCCCTTTTGGTTGGAAGGTCAGATGGCAGTTTCTTTCATAAAAACTAGTGCCTACGCCAAATCTTGGCATTAGGTAGCGGACCCCGGGCATCCTTCAGTTCAGGATGCAACTGTAGTACTGCGACTACTTTAGGCTGCTAGGCAGTTTGGCGGGTTCTAGGCTAAGCTGCCATGTAACTTTTTTTATGGGATAAATGTTTTTTTATTTTTTTATTTAGGAGGTGATGATGAGTTTTTATACAGATATACCCACACAATCAGTTGCGCATTATTATGTCGAAGCAAATGCTTAAAATCTTCTCTAAAAAAACACAGGCATGTTTTTTTATAAGACAAAGCCGGTGCCGAAATTGACAGAATGTGCACAACAAATGTTCTATTGTCTTGCGGCTACCTCTGAAGATAAAATGAAAGTGGTCAACCTCGACTTTATTGTATAGGCCGTAAGAATGGTCTAATATTTTTGACCCTTTAGTGTGAACTTGGTAGGTTAGGTTCGATTCACAAGGGCTGGCGCGGAAAATGTATGAAACTGACATTTTAGGTGTATGTAGAGCTAACAAGTGCTTACTTAAACATAATATGATCACTACCTACCGGATGAGTGTTGAGTTTTGCGATGGTTCGAAGAAAATAGGTAAACACAGGTCAACCTAGTGAAATCATTTGTTAAAGGTTAGTAAAATCGGATAAGCTGTTTTTGTAAAAAAAAAATAGGGATTCAAACATGAGTAAAATATTCAGTCAATAAGCCTCGCAAGCTAGTTGTTCGAAATCTTAAGCATAAGTTTAAAGCGCCTCAGCTCGGGTCGCTACTCATAACGGACAAGACCAGATGTGGTAATATTTACAAAAAACCCTATAAAGAAATTGTTTCGAGCCTTCCCCAAATTTCATTGGTGGACGAGAGCTGACCAAACCTCGAGCAGATGTTAGCCGCTGCAACCTAAATGCGCCTTTAAGGTGGTCAAGCGACCGTTTTGTCGATAGTACGTTAGGGTTGTCGATTGAAAGTTTTTATCGAAAATGATAACTTTTTGGTCTGCCTACACTCTGGCCCAACTAATTTAGCTAGCCATTCAGTGGAGTAATGCCACCAGTATCTTTGGCACGTTTGGACCGGGTGAGTATCGGAGTGGGGTGAGATCTGCTTTTTTTTTAGTATAAGGCTGACAAATCCTGTATGTTGATTGATGATTTGAAGAAGTTAATTCCGTCCTCTCCCGGCGAAATAAACAATGGCATTCTTTTCGCTCTTATCCTAATGAGGTAAATTTTTGTCTGGGTTGGAAGGTCAGATGGCTGTCGCTTTCGTAAAACTAGTGCCTACGCCTATTCTACCTTTGTCTTCCTGTTGTATGTACCTACTGCTTTATTATGTAAGGTGTGCATAAATTTATGCACACCTTATATTAGTAGATTGTGTGTCAAGGTAGCAAAATGATATACCAGCCTATCTACGGCGAGGGCGGTATGTTGAATCGTAGAGAAGTATTCTAAAGTAGAATCGTGAGCGTATCGAGGGATTCAAGTGTTTACGCCCAAGACGCAAATAATTTTGCTAGTGTGGCATATACTGCTTTTTACACCTTTTATGAGGAATACAGACATTGTTGCCCTCAAATGAGCGAAGATAAGTGCGACTTTCCTCATTCTTGGGCAACAATGACTGTTTTTTTGAATAGCAGGTGTGAGAAAAATGTATTGTATATTATTTGTTCTTCGGCCTGCATAAGATAACTTGCCGTGGAAACCCTAAAGGTGGAATCCTCTAACCCGCCCGTGTCCAGTAATGGGCAAACTTTTGGTCGCTCCGCTTTGTTTGGTCCCAAAATACAGCTTAATTATTAGCACAGAGGGACTCTCCATTACCTCACGCTGATGACGTCATATCGAGGACCGTTTTAGTCCGTTCCTATGTAATTGGATTTGATTAGCGGTTCGGGTGTTTTAGCGCGTAATTTGGGTCTTTTATATAGTACGTAAATTCTATAAGTAATTTGTGATGGAATACGAATGAATTAGAGAAAATAATTTAATCTTTATACGCACATACTTTCCACATATTCTATTAACATCCTGAACGTAAGGGTATTTATAGTTCTGTACGCTGTCTCATTCGATTTTGTTTAATATTGTTTGTGAAATATTAGTGAGCATTTCCAGTTCAATAATATCGATTCATCTATTTTATCGCACTGACAGAGCCAGTAGTTATTAAGCAACAGACGACATGAAAATAAACCAGCCAAGTGAGAGTCAGGCTTCGCATATTTAGGGTTCCAAACCCACCGCAACATTAAGTTCGTTTTTTTTTCTCGCCCCCTTTTAGCTGTATGAAAACCCCTCTTAAAATATTAAAATTCAAACATTTATTCTGCAAATAGGCCACAAGGGCACTTTTATACAATATGTCAATTTACAATTGACTCGTAATAAAGTCTGACGAAACAAGCATATGCTACATTTTTCATGAGAAAAATTAATTTACAATTTAAGACAATATAGTGACAATAAGAATATAATAAATTTTTCATGACAAAATACTAATTATCTATTACAATTATTACAATATCAGTAGGTATACTCGTAGTTAGAGATGTATAAGGTCTCAGTCTGAATATCAAAATTTAATATAGTATCCCAAAAATAGTAATAATAAGATCTCAATATAAAAAAACGTAATTTAATATAAGTAGACGTAATCCTTAACAGGGTGATGTCTCTCGTCATTCTCCAAAAGAAGACACTAGTATTAAACTAGTTACTATGTCCTTGCAAGCATAAAAAATGAGTTTTGACTATTTGTACGGCTTTAGGGTACAAAGACGCATATACTGTGAAAATTTTAAGACTGTTGCTCCAACCGTTTGGCTGTCAAACGTCCTGTTTGACTGACGAAGGACGTACTCGTGAAGCTCGCTTTGGACCCTGCTGGTACGGAACCCTACAAAACAAACTGGCAAGACTCAAACCCGTATCCCGATTGCATTATGTTGTTTCTGATCATCCAGCGTAAAACGTTTTATATCAAAAGCACTCCAGAAACTACGCAATAACTGAGTATCGCGAACTATGAAAGAGATAAAGAATTCGCTAGAAGGCATCAGCTTATCGTCTGACGACTCGAACTGCACTCCAGGCGATTTGTCAAACTTTCGCTACCAACGAAAACAGGACACACCAACCACCCAATCATGACCTACACCCAACCTTCCTTTTAATACCCGCTGCTGTCCAATTTACAAATACCCACGAGGGGAGAAACAGGTCATGATATACCGGTGGTTATATGCGACAGATTGAGAGCATCTCATCTCATGTATAATTCACAAGCGAGTTTGAATCGCGAACGTACCAACTCGGGCTATAATGCATTTTGTTTTTGTCCCACATGAAATATTGCAGTGAATAAATGAATACATTTTGAAACATAATTATCTTGTTTATGGCTTTATTGCGACACAATCGATACCTACCAGTTTACTAACTTACAAGCATTAGGTCATCATCATCATCATCATATCAGCCGAAAGACGTCCACTGCTGGACATAGGCCTCCCCCAAAGAGTGCCACAATGACCGGTCTTGCGCCACCCGCATCCAGCGGACCCCCGCGACCTTTACCAGGTCATCAGTCCACCTTGTGGGGGGTCTACCCACGCTGCGCCTTCCGGTCCGTGGTCGCCACTCGAGAACCTTTCGGCCCCAACGGCCATCGGTTCTACGTGCAATGTGCCCCGCCCACTGCCACTTAAGTTTAGCGATTCGAAAGGCTATATCGGTTACTTTGGTTCTGCTACGGATGGCCTCATTATGGCAAGATTGCAAGATGGCAAGCATTAGGTCATACAAAGATTTAACTCGCGAGTGGACATAACGGTTGTACTTTCTTTCGCAGACAGAAGTTTCATAGATTTATTGTTTCGCAGAATTTTCATTTCATAGAAAACATTTTTTTACAAAAGAGTCGCAGTTCTAACCTAACCTAACCGACTTTTCTGGTAGATCTAATTGGGCTCTACACAATGGCATTTAAGTTGTACCTAAAAAGTTAACGGTTTCTGAAAAAAAAACTTTCTATGAAACGAAAATTCTGTGAAACAATTCATTCTATGAAACATTTTTCTGCAAAAGAAGAGGACACCAGACATAACTATAGTTAAGGGTTTTCAGAATCAGAAGATTCCAGGTTCGAATCCTGGCAGGGTCGCCATGTGGAGTGGGATGTAGGAAACAAGTAAACAACTCGGGTATTGCGTAAATACTGGCGTTTATTCAAGAAGGATTACCTTTTATACATACACTAATTAGACACATGACATTGCATAAAATATAAGTCCTCACAAAAGCCTTGTTTTTGAGTGGGGACTCATAATTCGCATAAATAAAGTAACCGTTTGTATCAACATATTATGCAATAAAAAAAACAAGTAACTTACACGTATATGCATATAAACTGGTGTTACTGCTATTTCAGCGAAATCTTTTTCGTCAAATTTCACTTCCCAACTAACTTATTGCAGTATTTTTAGTCCCAGTCCCAGAAAAAAATCCATACAAACTTTCTGCCCCAATAAAATGGCCGACGAAGGAGTTGGTTCCTATCAAAAACATAAAGCTGTGTACCTAATAGAACCTGGAAAGAAATGGTGCTTTTGACCAGCGTGTCCAGTTATCCATATTATCAAGTAAAAGTGCCTAACTAATACTGGCAGAATAAAGTTTATTTGTGTCATATTGTTTGGTGGATGTCTTTTATTTTAATAAAGAAATTGCCAAACAGTCGTACGGTCCACCTGATCCTAAGCGGACACCGCAGCCTATAGATGCCCGCAACTCCAAAAGAGTCACGTGCGCGATGCCGACTATATAAAATTTGAGGATTCACTGTGTTGATGTTGATACCAAGTGCAAAGGGGACAAATTTAGGTCCCTCGCTCTCAGTACAGTCCATCCTCGGTAGCTCAATGTCAAAATAGTAGGAGCAGTAAGTAAGATATTCAGGATATATATTCCTTGCTCTTACCGTTTTCTTTTGAAGGCGCCTTTAGGCATTTGCGTAAATGGCCCCCCGTTTCATATTTTCTAGCACACGATATCTTTCAAGAAAACACGCTCCGTTTCTCGCCAAAATTCTTTTCAGCCATCATAAAACCATGTGACACGTACGTACATTCTAGTAGACTCAAGAGTTTGCCAAAAATGTACCAGCATAATGCTTCTAGTAAAATGGTAGCCGTCAAATAAATACTCACGTACGAAATTGACATTCTGAACGCTCGCTGAAAGTTTATGCCGGCGGTGAAGTAGAGAACTGGCCGTTGGCGAAATGATAACAGTAGCGTTGTTGATACAGATTTTATACATATTAAGGCGCTACACTGAGAAACTTGGAGACTTTGAAACGCTGTTCTGCTCAGACTAGCAAACAGTAGGGGCTGATTTTCAGATATATGATTCTTGACTATATGATTGTGGTACTGACAATAGCGAAACATGATTGCTTAAGACTTTCTCGATAGAAAAAAAATCCAAAGTCGAGTCTATATTTTCCTTTTTTTCCTCAGCCTACTAAAACAACGCATTACTAAAAGACACGATTAAGTTAATATGATGGTATTTTACCTCATCTAGGTAGTTACTGACAAGAGGAAATTTAATAAACCTGCACACAGTCAGATATTTAACGAGATTTGTCTAAAAAGCCATTCTCGGAGAGGGTTGCATCCCGTTTTGTCGTGAGCAAAAAACAAAGTGTCTCTTTCAATCGATATATCGCCTTAAAATATTAGTCATCCTAGACGTTTTCCCAGTTGTGGTCTAAGGAACCCAGGGTCACACTTACAGTATCAATACGCGAGTTCTTTCTGCATTCTGGAAACAGTCTATTTTTGATTTGCGAATTTAAAAGTAGCGAATCGTAAGTGAATTAATAACGTAATTTTCACGAATTACCTATGTTTGACAGCATTGCTCCTTAACAACAGTCGTAGGAATGACGTCACCCTTCCGTTTTATACGGTGGGTTTTATTTTGGCGATTTTCTTCAAATCTAGCGAAGTAAAAAATCTAAAAACTATTTTATTACGTTCAGGTAGCATATTTACCGAAATAATTTTCGATTTAGGCATCATTATAAATTTTGAAATGTTGTAAATTCTAATGTAAATGACCATGTGAGCTTGAAACCTAATACTCAGATTACTACTTCATCGGAACAAATAATAAACATTTACATCAAGTACACTCATTTACCGCGCGTACGTTCCAAATACAAAAGGCAAAGATAAAAACTCTCAGCAGTTTATTTTACCCGATGTATGCTGTTGGAGTGTAGATAAAATTTCCTCTTTGATTGAATATTCCTTTTAAAATCATTTCCTTGCTAAAGTGGGTATACATATTTAGCGGTTGGTCCTTTCCGCGCTGCATTTGTAATGGGAAAGGACTTGCTTATTCTCAGGTGTAATAAGGTAGGTATTTAATGAAAGAAAGGTACATATTATTGAAAGCCAGCCATCTAGCTAATAAAAGTATCCTTTAAAGCATTTAAAAAGGCACAAGTCAAAACAAAATAGAACAATTATTAAAAAGCATTAATTAAACTGTAGGTATGTTAAACATTAAAATTATTTATTTAATTATTTAAACTTCATTGCACAAAAAGAAATAACTTGTCGTCAAAGGCGGATTTAATGCGTATGGTAATAATCAATAAAAATAATATGAAAATACGAGTAACAATTATAATTTCAAAATAGAAATATTGATAATCACAATAATGTCGCCTAATACACACACACAAATTCTACCTGCACCGTTTCAAAATTACCGCCGACGACCAGTGCCCATGTGATGACAGCAGCTCACAAACAATCGACCTTCTGAAACAGTGCCCAAAATTCATCAACCCCAGACTCAACCACATATATTCACATATATTCTACATATACTTTAATACTCTATTTTAACATATGATAATTTATGAGTACCTAACCTATCACAGTTTTTTTTTTTTAATTTGGCGGATGAAAAAAAATCTATTTATAAAAATAAATTCGACATGGCATATTTTACGCCATTTTTTAATCATGCATCAGAGACTGGCAACGGAAAAGAAAAATAAACTACTATCTATCGACGCCATGGACAAGAAAATCAAGAGAGCCGACCTCGAGTACAATGTCGAAAATATTAAAAAAGTCCAGAAAAGTCTTCCTAAAATGTGTGGGTTTTCTAGCCGGATTTTATTGGTCCCATACAAGTTTAGATCCTGGGTAGCAATGGGATCGATTGGCATCAAAAAAAAGTTTTTTTCCAAACGCCTACTTTCATTAAAGTGTTCCACAGCTCTGAATCTCGTTTTCTTGCAATATATTAGCTAACCGATACTTGGAGTCTATTACTACTCCAAGTTCCATCAATGTCTCATAGATAGACTCAATTAGATACTTAGGTACTAAAACATTGTATGATGTTAGCAACAATTAGTTATGTACATAATGTTAAGTTAATGTAATGTTATGTTATGTTTTTTTTCATATGTGTATGTTGTTCTCTCCAGTTAACACGCGTAGCTTGACTGTTATGTGTTAATTTTATGGAAATAAATAAATAAATTAATTAATTAATTTGAAATCGAGGGAAAGTTTTCAAAGACCATTTTTGCGTAGCAGCACGGGATATGGTAGCTGCCCTCACTGACCCAAACAGAAAATCCATCCTGTATACTATATATCTATGCATTTTGCACATATTGGAGGTCTTCTAGATTCACTCGTCTATGGTAGAGGCGGCCAGAGCCACGTGTAATGAGCCAGGCTGCCATTAGTTGAAGAAGATTGAAATTTTAACGACAACCATTTTCTTGATATTGCAGTATCCTGATGCACTTTTTTGTCGTTAAAGTATTGAAGTCCCGGCGTGATGAGTTTTTGATGCAATATTTATAAGACTTTGAGATATTATAATGTCTATATGGTCATCAAATCGTTATTTATCGTGTCGTGTTTTCGTGGTGTGCACGAGTGACAAATCTAATAAAATATGTTACTCATGAATGTAATTTTCCAATAGCAATACCTTTTTATTCAGATACTTACTTCCTTTTTTTTTTTTTATGTACTGTTTTATAAGAAAACAGTCCCCGCGAAGGATACGGGCGGCTGAATTCACTATTCCTATTTATTAACAACTTCTAATGTATTTGTGATTCTATGCATGTAGGTAAATGAGGTTGATGATATTAATGCAGTGATGTGTGAACTGTGGGTCGAACTATGTACCGTTGAACTTTTTAAGACTATTTATGATGGTGGTGGAACGTTTACAAAATGAGGCTATTGTGGTTTCTTTTCTCATGAGGTCTTGCAAATTATACGGTTCAATTTGGAGATTATGACAGGTGAGTTCGTGGTTGAGTCTGGGGTTGATGAATTTTGGCCACTGTTTCAGAAGGTGGTCGATTGTTTGTGAGCTGCTGTCATCACATGGGCACTGGTCGTCGGCGGTAATTTTGAAACGGTGCAGGTAGAATTTGTGGTAGCCGTGTCCAGTAAGAATTTGAGTGAGATGGAAGGATATGTTAGTCTTGTTTCGGAATTCTTGGATATGGTGTACTGTTGGTAGCCAGTTTTTCAGGTGAGCTCCGGTGGTGGAAGATAGATAGTGGTTGCTGCGTAATTCTTCGGTCTCTGATTTGCACAGGCGTTTAATGTAGGAGATGGGGTATAGATCAAAATCAGGTGATATGGGGAGGGTGGCGGCGATTTTAGCTTCTCTGTCTGCCTCCTCGTTTCCAGGGATCCCTACATGTGCTTTAATCCAGCAGAATTCTATTGTGCCTGTCTGTTTGATTTTGTGGATTTTGTGATGAATTTTGTTAACTATGTGATTCGTGCTGCTTCTGTTGGCTATTTCTTGCAGTGCGGACATGGAATCTGAGAAAATGATTATGTTGCTTAGTGAAAGTTGAATGCACGTCTCGCAAGCAGCTTCTATCGCTACGCATTCGGCCTGAAAGACGGAGCAGCATTTATGTAGTTTCTTCCTTTCTATTGTGCGTCTGCCGTCCGGATGGTGTATGACAAAGGCTGCTCCAACTGCTCCGTCATGCTTGCTTCCATCAGTGTAGATTTGGTGTTTGTCTAATGCATCATAGGATTCGTGATCAGCAATGTTTTCAATTTTGATTATGTTTATAGTTATTCTTTCAGACGGGTGTAGCAGTTTGGCGGGAGATATTCTTTTATCAAAATTAAAGTCTGTAGACACGTGTTTATTAAGTCCGGTGCGCTTGGATTTTTCTATTTCAGCAACTTCATTTATTTTTAGGTGGAGTGGCGTGAGGTCTGCTAATGCGATGCGTGCGGAAGCCTCGTACGATTTTAATTGCGAATCTTCTTTGGAGCCTTAAAAGTGATTTAGTTACTTTTTTTTTTTTTCTTTTTTTTTTTTTTTTTTCCTAGTTTTCCTACGTTAATATGAATACTTTAATATTTTCTTAATCATTCTGATATTCAGAGTTGAACCATCTTTTTCAATTTTGTCCATGTTATATTATTAAAGTTCTGAAAAATTACTTAAAACGAAATTGGACTTACCTGGAATTTAAAAGGAAGATCACACGTTGTTTTTTTGTAAATAAAATAAACAACGTTGGATCTTCCTTGGAAATTAGATCATTCATTGGATCGTTTTGAGTTTGGAACAGTTTAAGTTAGTTTAAAGTTTAATATCAGTAACCTTCTGTTAGGTGGTAAGATTACATACTTCTCCAGTCGGGTTGTTCTAACATTTTGCATGTTTAGCGTATAATTGTTCAACTATGACCTTCCATATCCGCCTAATTTACTATGTAAGATATATTGGCAGCGTTCCACATCGACATATGCATTCAAACGGGGCTTCTTAGTAAAAGGATTCACTGAATTGGTGCATAATTTTTACATTGAAGTACTCTAGAGCCGAATGGTGGTGAAGTGCACGGTCACAGACGGACGAAATTCCATTAGCGAGTTTTGGACGCTGGCCAGAGTGGTCGTTGTAGGCAAAGAATACATATTACTAGGATAAGAAGCGACACTTCGCTATTGGTGTTGATCTTAGAGCTGGCTTTTTGCACGATGCATTCAAGCAAGTATCTCAAATGTTAGCTGGAAGTGATCCCATAAAGACTTAAAGGGTACAAATATATATTTTTTTGCTACTACGTAATTGATCGGTGGCCACTTATAGGAAAAATAATCGTGGGTCATCCACCAGCTCCATGGGTTGACGACATTAAAAAGATCGTAGGTCACTCATGGATGAGACTAGCTCCTGGAAGGCACCGGGACGATTGGCGTATAAGATTTGAGGCCTATGCTCAGCAGTGAGCAATTACGGGGTGAAGATGATGATGATGATGACGTAGTTGATTTGTACAAAAAAATGTTTACAGCAATCAACGGAACATTCGTAGCTAGCTAGCGATATAATATAATATGAAGACGTTCTGACTTCGTTCTTTATACTCATACTCTTTATTTATAATATTGATATCTATATTAGTACATTACTTAACAAGGGCGGTAAAACAAAGAATGTCTCAGATTGCAGGTATTTGACGCCCGAGCCGAAGGCAAGGGCGATAAATATGCGATCTGAGGCTTTCTTTATTACCGCCCGTGTTAAGTACAACATTTTATGTCACCCCCTGGCCAGGAACTGGGATTTCCCGCGTGCGGAGCGTGCGGAAATTGCCGCTTTATGGCTAGGTGTGACATAAATATATATACCTAATTATAGCTCTGATTCAACTATTTAGCACTAGAAAAGTGCATCCGAAGACGATGTCGAGGATAGAGCAAAGTGGCGAGGATTAGTACGGAAAGCGGACCCCACCTCAGGAAGAGAGAGAGCACTAGAAGAGTCTGCACTTGCTAAAAGATATTTATGACACAATAGGGTTATTTTTGAGATATTGATATAGGTACTTAGGATTTCTTTCATTTGGCATATTTTGTTTTGGTATATTGTCTTTTTTTGTGCATGTATAATAAAATGATATAATTAATATGTATGTTAGTCATTAAGGTATTTGTATTATGGGCCACAGATGCCTGAAATAAATGATTAAATAAATAAATAAATAGGTAGCCAGACTGTTCTGAATTACCTTATCTTTGCACTGACTTCACGCGACCGGCTTTGGAAGACCTCGAATTAAAATTTATTGTCCACTTCAGAGAGCTGGAATGGACCACAAGTAATTATGAAACTCAGAGCTTTGATTTTTAATGGGAATCAAAAGTCAATTTACATTTTGACCGTCACACACAGAACCGTAAAATATTTCAGCAATTAAGCTCATAATCCTGCAAAAAAGAGAGTTCTACAACCACCCCACTGGAACATACTCTACACCTTATAGGAAAAAGACAAATAAAATTATAAAGTTGCTAATTTCAAATTTGATATTTTTATCTTAAATCTAACCTTGGTGAATACTTAATACTTACTATTACATTTTTTAGTGAGTATAATACTGTGGCTGTTATAAAAAGAAACAATGGAAATAAAATACAGTGAAAAATAACAGGGGTTTTTTTTTACTGGAGTATTAACACAGCTCTCACTTTTCTCACCCCTGGAACTTGGTAAGAAGTAGGTAACTAGGTAAGTAAAGTAACAAAAATTCCAACTCATTCTTTCCCCAAATGTTACTTCCTGACAGTTCCTGATAACGCGGTGGACAAATGTCTTTTGCGAAACTACCTGGAATGTCTTATTGAAATATTTTATGATAGGGAGACATGAAATTGCCGTAGTCCGGAACATATGAATAATAGAATTAGAGAGCTACCTACGAGTAGGTATGGTATTTCTCTGAACGCCAATAAAAGTTCAGAATATGCTTTTAAGATAGTTCGGGGTTTTTCGAAAAAAAATCTTGTAAGCTGTTTTTAAGGATCTTTTACAAGATCCTAATCTGTGCTTTTGGAACTTTCAAAATCTGCATTTAGAATTTCGATATTATAAAAGAAATTCGATTTTTAGGACATCCTACCTAATTTATGTTTGCGTAAGCACTATAGTTACAAAGTATCTGTCAGATAAATGTTACCTCTATGTTTTTCTGTCATTTGACTTCAGAAAAAGATAGTCATAATTTTAACCGACGGATAATTTTATATGGGTATTGAAAATTGGCCCTAAAATATTGAAGTACAATACAAATGAGAACAAAACTTATTAACCTAGTAAAACGAGAGATGCGTTATATAACTACTACAAAGTAAGCATATTGTACATACTTTAAACAGCTCGCAAAAACAAAATCCGAGTACGGTTGTATTAAATAAAAACTCTTTATCTACACACTTATCATAAATCCTCTAATATGCGTTCGGAAACCGTAGAAAATGACTCTCATTTCAACATTCAATGAATATATGGCAATTTTCTTATCTGTGGCTAAGGCTACAGCAGTAATATAATTTTCATTTTAATCTCATATATTATGTTAAAATATTAAACGTCAAACAAAACTGTCAAAATTTAAATGTCAATGTTGACATGTCCCTATTCTAGTGTCACTGAAAATTCAAATTCAGTCGATGCGAAATGACAGCTCGATGTTTTTTTAGTATATATCGCACGAACTTTGAGCTAGAACGACATGATTACATCAGAATAGGGACTCTTTACTTTAATAACATTCAGGTATCGGTTGCCAGTTCTGATTTCGATGTTTCCGCAACCGTGCAAAAAAGGTTGTATTAACACAATTATTGTATTTATTTACTACGGTTTCTGAACCCACCTTAGAGTAGATTATTATAATATGTGTGTAGATAAAGTAATGTATGCAACTGTACATAATTAGGCATTAAAACACTCGTGTGACCTTATTATGAAACTCGCCTTCGGCTCGTTTCATAAAACACACTCCTGTTTTAATGCCCCTCATTATGTACCAGTTGCATAAACTACTATTATGAGTTTCAGTAAAAATCCCATGTGAAATGGCTACATGACATTTAAATTAGCAATTCGTATTCGTATATTTCTGAACTGAAAGCTTACTCGTACCATTTCGCAAGTACACTATAAGTGCAATTAAATAATAAAAGTTATTGCATTAATTGCAAACTTCCACACTCGTAAAATTTTACAAAATCCCAAATCTGCTCAAACAATGTCAACGGAAACAGAAATAGGTACCATTTACGCTGGCAACTTAATTCAGTCGGACTAGACCCGGTGATTCAGAAAAAGATATGTCGGGTCGTTCCGACAATCGCTGGTCGTCGCTCGGAAATGAGGGCCTTGTTTTGTCGCTAAGGTTGTGGCACACCTGACTTTGGCTACCGTTCATTCTTCTTTCGCGTGCGGAGGCGGTACGATATCAGCAAGCTATCAAATGTCAGTTTCAACTGTCAGTCGAGGCAGTACCGCTTTTTACTACGCCCTTCATACGCCCTTACATTTATATGAGTGCTTCCTGACTGGCGCGGGATGCGCGGTAGCGGGGCGATGAGTTGCTTCGCTTCTGCGCATGATATTACTACTGCGCAAATGTAATACTGACAGTACGAGTATTCCGTCAAGTGAGAATCTTGGCGACGTCAGTAAGATTACGTCAAAGAAGAAAATGTCACTTATCGATCCCGCCCCGCCAAGTCAGGAAGTCGCCTGAAGGAGTGAACCCCTGGCTCTCTTTCGCTTTTCGGCCACTTATCCCTAGTCTAGTTTCTCAAATTACTCACCGACCCTTTACCGACGAATACTAAAAATTTTATGAAGGGTCCGCAACGCGCACGTGAATCCTTTGGAGTTGGGAGTAGGGCTGCCATCTCGAATTTCGCCAAACCCGGACAAGGATTCAAAAAAACCCGGACATTTGGCGTAAATCGCATTTTTTCCCCGGACGAGTCCGAAAATAATATTTTTAAAAAACAAGACCTTTAAATTCAATGAGGTGCTTCCTTACATGAAAAGCGTCCGGGTTTTCCCCGGACACTTCTTGACACCCCCCCCCCGGACGGCCCCCGGACGGCCCCCGGACGGCCTCCAAACTAGGACAAATCCGGGAAAACCCGGACGGATGGCAGCCCTAGTTGGGAGCGTCAACAGGCTGCGGTGTCCTCTTACCATCAGGTGGACCGTCGTTGTATAAAAAAAACGAATACGACTGAATTGGCATCTTCTGGGTAAGCTCGCTTCACCGTCAGCCTCATCTTTGCCCCCTGGCTAGGTACTGGCCGAGAGCAATCCCATTTTTAATATAAAAAGCTCCAAATTTTAGAAATAAAGGAAAAATTGAAAAACTTAGGCACCGAGCAGGATTCGAACCTGCGACCTCCCGGCACTCGCGGCCAGTCGCTCTAGCCAACTGAGCTATAGGTGCGATTTTACTACCTTGGCTTGAAATTTGTTCAATCCTTCCTTCATTTATACAACGCCTTAAGGGAGGTGTACAGCGAAATCTACCAGAAGACTCAGGCATCAGTTTTTCAATTTTAAGTTTGCGCTAGCAGCAAAAACGCTCCTTTAAAGTTCCCAGTGCGCCCTCGGCCTAACCTTTACGTCCCGGTCAGGGCAAGGGCCACGTACTTCACGAGGCAATATTGGACTCGCAGAATTATGTGCATTCCTGACCTCTGCTAAGGGTGCAACGGAGATGTTTAGTGATATGGAACTATGGTATGAAACCCTTTGTCTTTTCCTTTTATTTAATGACATAAAAAAGGAGGAGAATCAGAATGGTAACATCTTTATTTAATAAAGGAGACAAAAAAACCGGCCAAGTGCAATGCGCCCTTTTTTGTATGGCGGTGGTGGTGGTGGTAAGAGGGTTGCCCTTAAAACAATTAAAAATAAGTTTTGACTATTTGTACGAGTATGGCTTTGACTTATACTGTGAACATTTTAAGACTATCTCTAACAATAGGGTCAATAGGGTTTCGTTTGAACACTTCGGGTACGTACCCTAAAAACCAAGATTTTTAATTACTTATACAAAGCTGATTCCTTACACACTTATACTAAGTAGGTACGCCTTTTAATTATGAAATCATTCAATCATTTCTGATTGATACTGAACTTTGTAATTGCTTAGTTATTAGGTATTTGTTTTTTTTTAGAAACCAGTACCTATAATCATCCCTACAAGGTCTAATAATTCGAATGTATCATTATCATTATCATTATCATTATCTTTTATCGTTATACGAGCACGGGTGAGCCATGGTTGTGTGTTCAGCTATATATGCACATTATCTATGTGTGCGTCAGTGTAGAAATTATCAGTTTACGTTGTCTATACATATACATGTATTCATACATGTATTCGTACGTGTCATTGCGTGTCATAACTAAAACCATGACTGACCCGCGCTCGTGAGTTAAAAGACGTACTCTACCCACACTCTACCTATTTACCAGTCTCAAATACGTAACTATAGTAAAACGATTCAATCTAGAACATTTGTAAAACGCATAAACATCTCCTTCCAAATTAGACCTCATTGTAATGTAACGCGAAACTTTATCGATGAATAAAATAATCGTAATTCTTGCTCTCAATTCCCCTTGCATCTCATGTCGATAGCTCCAAGAAAGAACCCAAATTGCTATGAGAATCAATAAAGTACATTGTTGAAAGCGAGGGCTTAAGTAGGCTTATATATAATGTTGATGGAAGGGCGTCCCAGAGCCTTTAGTAATAAAATCTGTACCCAGTTTCATAGTTGAATAGTTATAGTGTTTTGTTATGTATAGTGTGTGTCATCCACGACGATGCACCCCTCCACAGCGAGTCCCTTTCTAATCTATGCGCAATTGGCAATATGGGAGATCGGCTGCATTTCGTGGCAGTTTTCGATACTTAGCCACGAAATGCTGGAACGATATCCCTCCCCCTATTAGAAATTTTAAAAGTGTTACAAATTTTAAACTAAATTTCAAACGGTACTTATTATCACTACAAATGTCATAGCTTGTTATTATAATCGCCCCATGTCTGGAAGGTTTTATTGTATACCTCTGTAGCGTCTTAGACCCTTATAATCACTACCAAACTGTGTTAGAATATGAGCATATATTATATTCCTTGTACCATAATTTAACCTGCCCTAAAATATGTCTACTATTATTAACAATATTTATTATACTTTAATCAAGTATGTTATTAAATTATTATAACTATGTGGTTCCACGTTCATCACTTTTTGCTGTTCTGAACTATCTTACAGCCCTGGGCTCCACGGAAGACCAGCGCTGTGGCATTGTATAATGTCAGAGCATTAGGCTGAGTCGTGTCCAATTGCGGCCATTATAGCAGCTCCACTGCTTTTCTTAAATTTTTTATAGTTTTATACTTAATATTGTAACTCCTAGGTTCTAAGTTTTAAATTTATTGTAATGTGGTGTTATTTTGCTTTCAATAAATTTTTATCTATCTATCTATCAATTGTCCGTACTATAGTGGACGCGCAGAAATCTATGACTTAAAACCGAAAACTAGATACCGTTCTATCAGGGTTTGGTGTTAATAAACATTGTGATTCTGTTGACTTAGAGCCAACGTACAATTCGGAGGAGGTACTGGCCATTGAGAAAGTTTTGATTGTACAAAATACCTCGTTCAAAAACAAAATGTTACGGGTATTAAGATAAAACTGAAATGTGCAGTTCCCTATCTTTCGCACGGGAACGCTCGTAAACCGAGAAAACTTAAGTTATGACTAGAAATATCGCGAACGATGCACGTCTCGAAATCGGCAAACGCGTTATCTTGTAAAATTGACTTTTCTGAAATAAAATGGGTTTCATTCTTGTCTCTAAACGTGATGATATTTCAAGGAAATATTATTGAGATACGAATACAGACTAGATTGATAGTTAAATAGCTTTATAGTCAGGAAGTCATCTGTACCGTTACCATGAGTTTGCAATGTTTGCATTACCGTACTCGCTAACGACTGCGTAAACGATTTACTTAATATGGACAAAAGAACAGCCGCCTCTGGCGGTTACGCAATAGAACTAAGAATCGGCATACTAAATCTTTCACGCAGTCGCTAGCGAGTCCGGTAATTCCTACTCCTACTCCTAAACTACTAACCCCCAAACCAAAAGGCCCGGACACGGAACGGTCTAGCGTGAATTTGAAATCAAATAATTTTAAAACTTGAAAGGCATCTTAAGCGCTCTCGCCATCATCGCATACCATACCGTAATTGCCGATAAATAATTCGTACGGAATCATGAAGCGTATTCAATTTAGAGCAAGAGATTGAAGGAATTACATTTAATAAAATAATAACGATATCGGTTATATTGATTCGTGTAACGTCGGATTACTACGAAACGGAATCGGTCAAGTGCGATTCGTTAAATATTGAAGAGAGTTCCGCACTTGTAAGCTGATTCTTAATTAATCAATTAAAATTAATCATTACCTAACAAAGCATTCCATTTGCTTGCAAATCTTGATTTAAGAGGCCTGACTGTATTTTTTTTAATTTATGTATTTTATAACAAATAAACGCATCTTGCACCATGTAAATCGGCCTTGAAGTTGAAAGTTTTAAGGTCGATTACATGGTGCAAGAGCTTGGTTGCGATTTTTATAAATTGCGGGGCTGTGGGTTACCGAGGTAAGAATCTCTAGCGTAGCGAGGGATTCAATAAGTGTTTACCCCCAAGACGGAAATTTTGGGTGGGTAGAGTGGTTATTAACTGAGCGCTCCCGTGCTTTGGAAGGCACGTTAAGCCGTTGATCCCGACTGCTGCGACTGATTAAACTAAGTTAGGGGCCTTCGAGTAGCTTGATAACTTCTAACATCAACTTTTGCCCACTCATTTGACAAGCCTAAATCCCAATAAGCACTAGTTTTCCCATAGGCAGGTCAGATGGCGGTCGCTTCCGTAAAAACTAGTGCTTACGCCTAATCTTGTGATTAGGTAGTGAACCCCGGGCATCCTTCGAGTTGCAGCTGTACTGGGATAACGCTAGGAGGATGATGGGATGACACTCAAGAGCAAAAAATTGTGCACACTTAGGCGACTTCCTGACTTGGCGGGGCGGGATCGATATGTGACATTTCTTCTTTGACGTAAACTTACTGACGTCGCAAAGATTCTCACTTGACATAATACTGTCAGTATTACGTTTGCGCAGTAGTAATATAATGCGCAGAAGCGGAGCAGTACCGCCTTCGCATCGTCCCGCTACCGCGCATCCCGCGCCAGTCAGGAAGCACTCATTTAAAATGTAGGGGAGTAGTAAAAAATGGTATCGCGTCGACTGACAGCTGACACTGACATTTGACACGTTTCTCATATCGTACTGCCTCCGCACCGACAAATCAGGAAGTCGCCTTAGTATGGCAATTTAATGTATCCATTTTTTGAGCATCTTTAAAAAATAAGGACCGTTAAATACCTGACGTTAACGGGTTCCTAAATATTACATATTGATTCTTGTACGTAGCCAATTTCCCATAGGATCCCTTTAAGGGGTTTCATGCGTAAGTACTTCACATCATCGGTTGTATTGAAAATAATATTTTACGTGGATCGTGGAAGGTATAAGTAATCCTCCATTTCAAGATGAGATCCGATCCGATATTACGTATCATTGTGTCTGGCACAAAGGAAAAACGCCTTTATAGAAAATCGATTCTTTGCTATGGCATTTTCAGCCGTTTTCCTTTTCGCAAAAGACGTATTTTAGCTTACTGGGCGTATGTATATTGTATAGTTCATAAATCTATTCATATGGAAGGCATTGTGATTAAATGAATTAGGAAGATATTAATCTGTTACATAGAATGAGGGATAATACATATGTCTCATTAATGATTAAGGAAATCTATGAATTCGTCCATGTAAGACAATGACATTAACGGTATAATAATATTATACTTATCAGTTTTCATTTATAGTACCTATAGGTACAGAAGGTTTGCCAACGGGCTATGGACCGCAGCATTTTGGATGGATCGCATCCGGAACACAACGCTGCGCTCCAAAACCCACATAGCTGATGTAGGCGAAAAAACTGCCAGGCTCAAATGGGACCAGGCGTTCGAAACAAAACACGGCGCGGAGTGCCGCCTCCTCGCCGCCGTGCGGACTTCACGAAATATTGTACTGAATCTCATTACTTGTAACCCGCCGGGTAATAATATGGTTTCACTTTTCATAGATCTTAATTTATAAAAGTCAAGGGTTATAATGATTAGCTTTCGGTAAGGTTTGCATGATATATAATTGGGAATTGTCGAGCAGGTGGTGTGAAAAAATATAAACAACATAGAACACAGAATCGCCTCCCTTTTTTGAAGTCTGGTACGGTAAGGTCGGCCTCACAAGGGACTTAAAACCGTTGTACCCTGTTACCTTAATGTCATGTATAAAATGTCATATGAAATTTACAACGGGTGAATACGACAAATTACCAAAGTGTCCAGCTACCTTATGTACCGACTGTACTTGGACGAAAACAATCAAAGGTTATCTAAATGTAAACGTCCTTATTATCATGAAAATAAGAGCCTACACTACAAAGATTATGGAACACTTTCTGTGCACTACTTAGTTGACAATTTACTCGTCCCATCTGGAATAAACATAAAAATATTCATTCCAGGGAGTTTTCCGAGTGTGTCTTCGAGTTTTCCTAGTACTAGGTACCTACGTTCCTACACATAGGTATATGCAAACATCCAACTGAATAGCTTCATTTGCCAGCGGAAATATGGCATAGGCGGCGCTCTTGGAAAAGCAAAATATCGCGCATCGCGCGAACGAAGTAGCACGTTTGCAAGACTAACTGGTAGCGGATTTTTTTTAATAAATTTACACGACTGTCCAAAAAAGGAGTCTAATGTTTTCAGGTTTCATATTATGTATGCCCAAAAAGGAGCGTAATGTTTTCAGGTTTCATGGTATGTATGTACCGATGTGAGATTCTTTGTTCCCCCAGAACTTCTCAACACCTTAACTGATTTACCTGGATGTGTGAGGATCGTTGGAATCCTTACGTCATCCCGAGTAACATAGGGCATATGACGTTGAAATAAAAACAATACAGCGGAATCTGTACTCCATTCTGTGTTGTGAAAAAAAAATCGTTGCGATATCGTAGGTATCACGCGATGCACAGTGAAGACACAACAGAAGCGACTAGAACGGTTGTACTTTGTTTCGCAGACAGAAGTAGGTATTGTTTCGCTGAATTTTCAGTTCATAGAAAAAATTTTTTTACAAAAGTGTCGCAGTTCTAACCTAACCTAACCTACTTTTCTGTTAGATCTAATTGGGTTCTACAAAATTGCATTTTAACTGTACCTAAAAAGCTACCGGCTTCTGAGAAAAAAAGTTTCTGTGAAACGAAAATTCTGCGAAACAGTTCATTCTACGAAACATTTTTCTGTGAAAGAAGGGGACACCGAGTAGAACACTACTAAGAGGGTTACTACTATGTAGTGAGTACCTACAATTTTGAATTATAGACAATTTCGTTTCGTTTCGGCAGCCTTGTTGCAAATATATAGTTCCAACGGAGATGTTGCTTAAAACTAGAAATAAGTACGAAATAATTCAGCTAAAGATGTTCTTTCCTAACTCGGCTTGGAATTGGGCTAAATAGTCGTACGTCGTAGGTAATATACCTTATATATACCTTCGGTCTTATAATACTCGCTACATCTTTACACTTGCACCGATACTTATGATCGTGACATATTCTTATTGGATGCGCTCGTTTGTACAACTGGACATGGAGCCTTTATGAGAGCACAGACAACTCGCTAGCCGATTTAAATTTCGATTTAGGTATATCGAAGATGAATTTTTAGCAAACGTTCGTGGAAAGCAATATCTATGTGGTCATTCGTTTCATTGCTGAATGGTTGCATTATATGTATAAGCCTTTCTGTAGGTAGCTTGAATAATATTTGAGTTATACTTGCGCAGTACCTAAATGTAGATACCTACGTACGTACCTACCGGGACTTTCTTTCATCTCGCTTTTCAACGCCGTTGTAGTACTTCTCTCTGGTAATAAAACCGCTCCAGACACTTCGATATGAAAAAGCACACCACAGGCTCATTCATCATCATCATCAGCCTATATACGTCCCACTGGTGGGCACAGGCCTCCTCTCAAAGATGAGGGGGATTGGGCAGGCAGTCCCCACGCTGGCCCCCAGAGCGGGTTGGTGACTTCAAGCTCATTGCTGCCTATCTATTATAGGTATATATATTAAGTTCGCCTATGTACTTTAAGGCCTCCTCTCATCTATGAGAGGAGGCCTGTGCCCAGCAGTGGGACGTATATAGGCTGATGATGATGATGATGATGATGTACTTTAATCTTATGTGACATGTATTTGTTTCAACATGTTCTTGTGTACAGTCGACGTGGTAGAGCACTTTCTTTGCTGACTGTACAATAAAGTGCTTACATACATACATACATAATTTGGCTACAGGCACATTGCCTGAAGATTGGAAAGAAGCCACTGTTACGCCAATATACAAAAAAGGCGATAAATTGGCAGCAGCGAATTATCGACCAATTAGTTTGACATGCATTGTTTGTAAAGTAATGGAGAAGATTATTGCTCGGCATATTAGACAATTTTTATCTGAGGAGCATATTATAATTGAAGAACAACACGGGTTTGTTCCAAGACGGTCAACAGTTACTAATCTGCTAGGTTGTTTGGATTATTGGACTAAGAACTGGGACGAGCACCACCCAACGGATGTAATATATTTAGATTATGAAAAGGCCTTCGATCGAGTTCCTATAAAAAGGCTCATTAGTAAGCTGGAACACTACGGAATTCGTGGACGGCTTCTTAAATGGATTCAGGATTTTCTCAGTGAAAGGACAATAAGAATTAGAGTAGGTGAGGAGCTATCAGAGCCTACCAAGGTACCTACTCAGTGGCGTCCCGCAAGGATCAGTCCTCGGGCCAATCCTTTTTGGAATTTTTATCACCGATCTTAAGGCCATTATCAACTCAAGACTGTCGCTTTTCGCTGATGATACCAAGATTATGGGAAACCCTCTCATCGCAAATAATGTCATACAAGAAGACTTGAATCGAATTGTACGATGGACACAAGACTGGCTCCTATCCCTAAACTCAGAAAAATGCACTGTTCTGCATATTGGACCTACTAATCCTCAGCTTTCTTATACTATAGAAAACCAGAACCTGGTAAAAGTAAACACACAAAGAGATCTTGGAGTCACTGTAACAAGTAACCTTAAGTGGGACATGCACATCCTGGACATAAGCAAAAGAGCCAACTCACTAACTTATTTAATTCGGAAGTCATTCAAGACAATTAATAGGGACTTATTTCTGAAACTTTACAAAACCTATATTAGACCTCTTCTTGAATATGCTTACCAAATCTGGAGTCCATACTTTCAGAAAGATATCAATATGCTTGAAAGGGTGCAACGCAGGGCAACCAAGATGGTGTATGGTTTGCGTAATACGCCATATGAAGAAAGGCTTACCGTTCTTGGATTGACTACCCTGGAGCGAAGAAGACAGCGTGGCGATCTCATTGAAACTTACAAGATTCTACATGATTATTATGACTTACCTGACTTAAAGAATTTGTTTACAATGAGTAAGAATCATCGTCTGAGAGGCCACAGCTTAAAGATTACTCGGGGATCCAGCACAAGCAATCCTAGGAAGCACTTTTTATCAAATCGCGTAGTACGTGAGTGGAATAAACTACCAGAGTCAGTGATAAGTGCCCCTTCAGTGAACAGTTTCAAAAATAGACTAGATAAACATTTTAAACACAAAACCACAGGACAATAAAAAAAAAATAAGTGCAGTGATATACACGCATCAGCTTGTAGCTGCTAGTGTATAATAAAATAATAATAAATAATAATAATAATAATACTTTATAGGTACCTTAGAAAGTTTTATCACATTGTTTTTATTTTTCTGACTTTGAAAGACTGACATATTATCAGGGGGGGGAAACTTAAAGAAAAGACCAATTTTGCGTGAATTTGGCGTAGAAAGTGCTGCCTCCTATTATATTTGATGTCGACATATTTTGTGTAATCCGTCTCAAGCAGGTTTCGTTTTCATTTCATCTATCCCAATCCAATTAATCAAAGCTGAACGTGAAAAGAAACGTTACAATTTATCGTAAAATTAAATTTTCAACTCTATGGTCACAGATTTTATAATACTCTATGGTCGTATGGTTGCCATGGTTATTTTTAAATATTGAAATAACACGTGTGTCAATAACGTGTCAACATATTGAAAATAAAATAATGCTAATTATAAAATTTTCTGCATTATTCTTGTGAAAAGCAGTTAGTGATATAGATCTACAAAGTCAAGTTGATTTATCATTTTCTTAAAAGTGCTTTTTTATGAACTTTTCGGAAACGCCTTTTCCCAGATCGAATACGATGTGTTATCGGATACGCCGAGTTAAGTAAGTATTTTTTAACTCTTTATTTACTATCCTTTTTCACACCGATGCGATGTTATATTTATATTCCAATCAATTGATTTATTTAGGTAGGTAGTCTGTTTTGCCGGGTGGTTATGCAGCTCATACATAAATGAATATCAACGAAAACAGTTGGTTACTTAGCAATATAAACGTTTGAGTATTGAACTACGTGAGCTATACGATAAACGAATATGAAGCCCACTTTCTTCTTGTTGTTGCCTTTGAAATTTGAAATAGGTATAGTAGATAATTAGAAACATAACGTAGTGGCACCAATTATGGACGGCTTAAGAACTCCGTCAACATCCTTTGGCTATAACTCTCTTATTTTATAAGTTTGATGTTAGTTATTTCAAAGAAAATGTAGCTTAATAATCACTAATTATAATTAACATACAAAAGTTTTGGATAAACTTGTAAGTTCCGAGAAAATTGCTCCAAATCTGATAAAGTCGAAAATCTTCGAAAATCCTATGATGGACAGACAAATTCCAATTATGGACACCCAATCATGGACACCTTATGTTCTAAAAACATTGTAGGCCGCCTGGAATTTCACATATAAATTCCTTTATTTGTTGAATTCCAAACTTTAAAAAAAAGTAGAAACTGTCATATAAAAGAAGGCACAGGTCGCATTCAGCCAATTCAGCTCGTATTTTTCTGTTGGAAACGCGACGTCTTTTTAAGTCTTGAATAATTTGCGTTTTTCGGTAAAACAATACACTTGCGATTCTGTTAAAAAAAATAAACATCCCGCTGTTTATTTTTTGTTGAGCATGATGTTTTTGACGTTTTAAGGTTATGTTTATCATTATCAAATATTTATCCAAATTTTGTCGTATTTCCTCCATTTTTTAAGAAAAAGTACTATATTAGCCTCGGCCGGAATGGCAATTGCAGGGTTCATATTATAATTAAACGGACTCGCAAGCTCGTCCGTTTAAACAAATAATCAGCCTGCAATTGCTTTTTTCCCCGGCCACGGCAATAATGTATTTTTTTTTCGGGATAAGGATTTATGGATGAGGAATTCAAATTTTACATTTATTTAGAATTTTAAGTAAAATTTTTTTTTACAAAAATCGTCATTATACTCGATTTCAAATTTTATATATTTGAAGGTATATTTATTTTTTTAAACTTTATTGCACAATACAAAAAGTACAAATGACGGACTTAATGCCTTAAGGCATTCACTACCAGTCAACCGAATGTATTTATAGTTATTTTTAATTTTATATTAATTTTGAATTTCAAGTTGAAAAAAATATATTTTTTTTCGAAATATCGTCATTATACTCGATTTCGACTAATTCGGGGTTAAGGATTTCAAATTATACATTAATTTTGAATTTTAAGTAAAAATTTCTTTTTTTTTGCGGAAAATCGTCATTATACTTGATTTCGACTATAATTCGGGGATAAGGATTTCAACTTAATATAAAATTTGAAATCCTTATCCCCGAATTAGTCGAAAACGAGTATGATGACGATTTTTCGCAAAATAATTTTTTTTCGCTGTAAATTCAAAATTAATATAAAATTTGAAATCCTTATCCCCGAATTAGTCGAAAACGAGTATGATGACGATTTTTCGCAAAATAATTTTTTTTCGCTGTAAATTCAAAATTAATATAAAATTTCAAATCCTTATCCCCGAATTAGTCGAAAACGAGTATGATGACGATTTTTCACAAAATAATTTTTTTCGCTGTAAATTCAAAATTAATATAAAATTTAAAATCCTCATCCCCGAATTAGTCGAAATCGAGTATAATGACGATTTTTCGAAAAAAATATTTTTTTTCTTAAAATTTAAAATAAATGTAAAATTTGAAATCCTTCTCCCTGAATCCTTATCCAAAAAAAAACCTATATCGAGCTGACCTTTCGTATCGACTGAATTTTAATTTTCCTGTTCCAAATTAAAAAAAGAATCATTATAGTACTAAATAGGAAATTATAATGAATATTATATTACTGCTGGTAACCTTCATCCCAGGTAAGAAAATTTTCATAAGTACATTGATGTTAAAATGAAGGTCATTTGCCTACTGTATCTGAACGCATTTTAGAGGATTATGATATTTGTGTAGATAAACTACTATTATAATAAAACTGGGTGGCACTTTTCAAACATTTACCTCGCCAATAAATCCGTCCAACATTGGGTGTCCATAATTGGGTAACCAGAATTCAGTATGAAAAACCAATCATGGAGAATTGTCCATAATTGGAGATTAACAAAAAATAGGAACCAGTAATGTACATCCTCTCTAAATCATTCAAATTGGATTCTAATGCAATAAACACTTTAAAAAAGTGTTGTTAAATATCTAACTCTTCTCACGAAATCATATCAAAATAATATAGTTTAGAGAAAATAAAGTTTACAATCAAAAACGTAAACCTAGTTCCTTAGTTATTTCTGTAAGAAAATAAGGTTTTTCGTGAAAAATGCCGGAGCACACTTTTTGCCGCCGCGCCATTTTTAAACAAAATGACCGAGGTGTATGTCATTTGTCAATGTGATACGTAGAAGCCCATTCTTTATGATTAAAGTGTTGCCATGACTAAAATACTTTTCCGTTGCTTAATTTCGACCGTGAAAGATTTTTGCGTCCATTACTGGAGCCAGGTCCATTACTGGTGCCACTACGTTAATTTCAAAAATACATACATACCTCCTACACTTTCATCTCATTATTTAAGGCGCAGGGTAGGGCAAGGCCTTCCCCATACAAACTTTGTGCACGTTTTATTCGTCGGTTTTGGCACTTACAAATATAATATATTTTTTGGTTGTAAATATTAGATATGCGAAGATCGTGATGTGAAAATTTTCAAATATTTCAAAAAAAAATCAAAATTAAAAATTCAAAAAAAAATTAATAAAAAAAAAATTACATCACGAAATAGCTATCAGAAAAATAAGCATACTGACCAAAAATCATAACTTTAATGCAAACACAAACGAAGTAAATCCTGCACAAAGTTTGTATGGAGAGAGCTTGCCCTACCCCTCCTCTTAATGTTATGTTTTGCAGGTGCATAGTGCATACAATCATGCCACGTCCTCATGCTGAGAAAAAGTCAGGACAGAGGTATTTTCAACATGGATGTCAATTGTTGGAGAAAACAACAATTATCCTGGGCCAATACATGAAATCGGGAAGATACAGCGTGCATCCATTTCAAGGTGAAAAAAATGGATACATCTTTTTGTAGACGATCGTACTTCACCAATTCGTTTACCAGTTAGTGATTGAAGAAGTTAAACAAATCGCTACAAGTTATAGGTAATCGTATTTAATCCTCCTTTTAATATACTATTCATAAATAAGTTAGTCAAAAATAAATAAATGATATTATATATACAACTTAATTTTATTAGTCTCCTGACTGGAATAATTATTTGTGTACAAATCACTTAACCCTTTCAGTAAGGCGTGATTATAATTTGTACTCAAATTGGACGAGTTAACTCGCCAATCCGAGAAAGATTTTTTATAGATAAAAGTAAACAATAAAATACTGTTCATGTACTATCTACCTACTGTGGCATCTTAACCTTCCCGTATAAACTTCCCTATTTTCATACAAAAAAAGATAGTAAATTATGACTTCTGAAAAGAATAACTTTATTACCATTATTCAATTTAAAAAGTGGGAAGTTGCCACGGGATGTTTAAGATGTCACAGTGGGTGGATGGTACATGAACAATATTTAACGGATAATATTATGGGTGTGTGTGTGCACGCACACAGACACACGAATTTAGTCCACATCAAATCCGTGTGCGGCGCTTGTGCTCACTAGTATCCAAGTTTTCACGCGAGATGGCTCTCTTTACCTGACATATATTATTATACTCTTTGCATATTATATTGTACTCTTTGCATACTCTTTGTGACTGACAAATTCCGAGTCATAGACTGGTCACAGAGTAATTTTCTACTGACCATTTTTGCGTAGCAGCACGGGATCTGATAGCTGAGATAGCCCTCACTGATCCAAAAAGAAAATCCACCCTGTATAGCGTAGCGACCACCAGCGAAGGTTTGCGAGTCGCAAATTGGATGAGTTGATTAACTGAGAGATCATTTTTTTCCTTGATTCGCATTCAAAGTAGGTACATACCATATTAAAATGCATATAACTCACCGTTTCTTTAGAGTGTACTCCAAAGTGGACCCTGGCGCCTGGGAAAATACTAGAAGTGATGTCGACAAACACGCAGTAGAAGAGATTCGAGGGTTGCATCCCCGACACCCCGTGGCAAACAATCTGCAGTCTATTATTGATCTAGATTGACAGAACAGCGTTCAAAACAAACTAGAACAAACGAATTCGACTGCATTTATATAAAGGCTTAGCGGAGTGAACTTTTTCGATTATCACCAAATTGACTCGTCAGTTGCACGCCATCTATATTCCATCACAATGTTGCAAGTTTAAGCCTGCATACATCTGCTGTGTTAATTCCAAAGGGTACCGATATATAGGCTTATTTATTTACTTAAGCCTTTTTACTAATAATAAGGTTTGGTACCGCTCGTTACGCCACCCGGGCGCGCTGGTGGATTAAAAACATCGTTAGCCTACAAAATGAAATACAAATATTTCGTCATTCGGAGTGGACGAAGGATTACCTATGTGCAGAGTCCGTTAAAATATAGAATCCATACTAATAGTATGTCTGTCTGTAACCTCTTCACGCTTAAACCGATTTACATGAAATTTGGTATGGAGATATATTGAGCCCCGGGGAAGGACATAGGATACTTTTTTTATCCCGGAAAGCATCCCTTAAGGGGATGGAAGTTTGTATGAAAGAGCGATGACTAGATAAGCGCCCGATATAAGTAAATAGTAATTACTTAAATTCTATCGCCATGAAACAGTTCCACGCGGACTTTAGTCGCGGGCAATAACAATTTGTTATAAAAGAGTGTATTTACGCTTCTTGCCGTAAGCGTACAGGTTAATGATACCGATGCATTACCTATGGCACTTGATTAGGTCAATCATCCTTCAGTGGGGCTAGCATAACATGCATCTCGTCTCTACTCGCGCGCGAGATAGGCTACCTGTCACTGTCTGATTAATGCTGTCAAAAAGTGACAGGTAGCTTATCTCGCGCGCGAGTAGATACGGAATGCATGTTGTGCTAGAGGGGCAGGTCAGGTCATATCCCCTGTTGTGCCCTAAAAAGTCCAGGGTTTAATTTGACAATCTATCTTATCTTATATCTTTAAACGAGCAATTTTAATGTCATTTTTAGTATGGGATACAAATGTAAGTTACTTTATATTACGAACGGTCGAAAACGTTCCGCAACTGCACCGCAATACTTATTCTATTCTGCTGTCATATTTAGGTCTCGACACGACTACGAATAAAACAACAAATTACAATACAATAAAAATTTATTGACTAATGACACTTAATAATTATAGTTAGGCTCCGGCGGGTGGTGGGGCGGGTACGGCGGGTGTCCGAACGGCGGCGGGCCGCGCGGGGGGAAACTGGGACGAAACGAGGGAGGCGGCGCCCGCCACGGCGGCGGCGCGCGCGCGCCCCCCGGCCCCGGCGGCGGCGGGCCGAAGCCCGGCGGACCGAACGGCGGCGGCGGGAAGTGGTGGAACGGCGGCGGAGGGCCCGGCGGCGGCGGCGGGCCGGGCGGCGGCGGCGGCGCCGACATGGGCGGCAGCGGCGGCGGCCGGCTCAGCGGCGGCATCGGCGACGGCGGCGGCGGCGGCGCCATCAGCACGGGGCCCATCAGCGTGGGCGGCGCGTCGGCGAACAGTTGGTGGGGACGGTCCGCGTGCGAGAGGGGGTTCTGCGCGGCCAGCAATCTGGAAACACGGAATGGCATTAATAATAGTGCCACCTAGTCTTAAGGTTATTAAACATGCCTGTTAAAAAGGTATTCAAAAATTCGATGCCTCCTAGCATCACACACATGGCCCTGTGGTAAAGTATACTGCCTTTAGAGTCAATGTGGTGGGTTCCATCCCCAGCGACAGATGCACTTTTTGTATGTTTTTTCACGTGTATCCAAGATAATAGTTACTATCTTTGGCACTTAGTAGCGCTTTAGTCGGGATCACAATATGCGTGAAGTTAGTTATCTATTTCCAGTCATCACACTCTTATCTAGGCCATACCTCCTCCGTGACCCGTTTAAAGTGTCATTCAATGGAACTTGCTACAGATGTAGTGCAAAATGATTTTCCTACGTACGTAAATTCCGTAAGTTGTGTTCACACGAAGTCTTTGTAGAAAAGTACTAAAAATGAACCTTACCGCCGTATAGCGCGTAGGGCCTTTGCATCAACTTGATATGAAGGCATGGCGTGTGGGGCACTAAATGTACTGCCTTTATATCAAGACGAAGAGGTAGGGCACAGCAAAATGTCATCTTGCTCGAATTTGGAGCAGCCCAACTGGGGAAGTACCTCCGCCTTGCAGAAGACCACAGCAATAATAACATTATACACTCAGGTATGTAGTGTTGTGTTCCTGGAGGTGAGCAAGGTTGCCAGAGCTCCCTAGGATGCACTGTGTTGAGAGTAAGGGAGGTAAATTGGTCCCTTCTGCTGCCAGCACAGTGTATCCTCAAATTTTATACCTTCATACCCGACCCTTGCCGGCAACGCGCACGTGACTCCTTTGGAGTTGCGAGCGTCTATAGGCTGAGGTGTCCGCTTACCATCAGGTGGACCTAGGGAATGCAAACCGGTTAACCGGTTAACCGAAAAACCGGTTAACCGGAACTTTTTGAGCTCGGTAAAAAACCGGTTTTTTACACCACTAACCGGTTTTTAACCGAAATTGTATTTAGTATAAAAAACCAACTTCATGGGGAAATTAGAGCGTTCTTTCACCTCCAAATGACGTTATTTAAGGATTGTACTCGTAGGAAGTACGTTTAAAGAAGTTAGTTAATTAGTTTCTTTTTATTACGACTGTGGATAGAGCACATGAATATCATAATGTTAAAATGTTGTTAGTTTCCCATATCCCCACTTCATTTGAGTCTGCCGCGTCAAAAGCGCAGAAAGGGTTTATGGCCGGGTAAGCCCTATTGTTTTACTTGGATAGTTTTGCTACCTGCTTCTACCCTGTAGAAACGTATTTAATCAGTCTTATTATTTACAGGCACAGCCTGGAGTTTTTGTCAGGCTTTTGAGAAATATGTTATTATTAATTATGTTGATTATTTATAGTATAGCAATGATTATTACTTTTTATATAACAATTAAAGAGATTTGTTCTCAAATGGCGGATGGGAAATTTGATTGTACACGGCCAATAAGATGGTCAAACATTCTTAAATCTATCTTTTACACTTACCAATTTTTTGATGACATGTGAATAACTTGTTCAACTTATGACCGTTATGCATGGCCCGAAATTGATCAAACATTGCCCTTTTTTGTATTAGAATGTTTCATAATTTTATTTGTCACTTGTCGATTTGTTTTGAAGTTTATAAGATGATGATAAAAACTAATTTCGTTTTATTTATTAGCTTACTTATACCTATTCACATCACTAGAAACATGCCCGGATTACCAATAGAACCCAGAAATAATAAATTTATAGTCCAATACTTCGATTTCAGGTAGTTTGTAAAAAACCGGTAAAAAACCGGTTAACCGGTTTTTGGTCAGTCAAAACGGTTAATAACCGGTTTTTGATTTTCACCGGTTTTTGCATTCCCTAGGTGGACCGTATGCTTGTTTGCCACCGTCGTAGTATAAAAAAAAAGTCAATGGCGGCGAAAAGGTTAAATCTCACCTTTCAGCAGCTGATCCGTGTCTCTCCCCTTTGACATCTTTCTTGAATGCGTAAGACACGGATATTGGTCTATTGCAAAGGTACTGATTGTTCATAGCTTCTATGGCCGCATCTGATGCCTCGAACGAAGCGAAGTTTATGAATGCGAACGCTTTAGAGTTGCCTGTCTCTGGGTCTCGCATCACCTAGAAAACAGAGTGAAAATGTGAAAAATAGTACATTACCTACCTAGGTGGTAAAACAAGGATTGTCTCAGTTCGCGGGTATTTTATATATATGCAATCTGAGGCTTTCTTTATTACCACCCAAGTTTAGTTCAAAATTTTATGACTTGGAAGTGGGATTTTCGGTAATTGAAACTTTATGGCCAGGTGTGACATAAATTACATAACCTTTGACAAAGAAAGAAAGATAGAGCATTACGAAAAATCTAGCGAACCTTGTTTTAAAAACAAGGTCACATGTCACCTTGTTGTGTGGTTCATCCTATTGAAAATTCGCACAATGGTTATGGTGAAGTTTGCATTTTAGGTCGGGTTTTTGGATGTTTAGGTCGAGTTTGAATTTTTTCCCATACAAACGTGACCCACCCTATTGACTATACAGTAGCAGAAATAACTAAGCTGAATAACACTTTCAGAATGAGATACAAATCTGGACTCTAATAGAAAGAACTCTTTCATACTTAGTACATTATTATAAATTATAACACTTTATACGCAACATTATTTTGAACCTTTAGTACAGTACTTTTATCTCTCGAGCGCGGGTGAGCCATGGGTGTGTGTTGAGCTATACATGGACATTGTCTATGTGTGCGTCAGCGTAAAAGCTATGAATTCACGTTGTCTATGTGTTCGTATGTGTCACAACTACAATGTCAAACCCGCGCTCGTGTGATACTAGTACGATACTTAGTATTTAATTATGTTTGGGATGTTTTCCAATATCTTTATAAATATGTTGTCCATAGTACCCATAACCAAGGCTTATTTAGCTTACAATGGGACTATTTGATTGGTATAAGATTGCCCCTTCAATTTTTATTACATTAGTGTGCAGTTGAAGACATAAATATATGTATGTTTTCAAAGCGAATAAAATATCTGTACGCTTTTACCCCCTTAAATAAATGAAATAAATGAAATAAATGAACTTTATTCTGTAAGTAGGCCGCAATGGCACTTTTACAAGTCAAACCCTACTAGCGTTTCACAGAGGCCACTGCCGAGAAGAAACGCCGAAAGAAACTCGACAGTCAGCCATTTTCTCACAAAAATATGCTTATTACAATGATAATACTTAACCTACTTAAGATCAAGAAATCTAAGACACATAGAATTCAAAATTCAGAATTCAAACATTTATTCTGCAAATAGGCCACAAGGGCACTTTCACATGTCATAATGTTAATGTACAATTTTAAAAAAGTCTTACATTATAAGCATATGATAGATTTTTCATGAGAAAATATTAATTTACAATTTAATAAGAAATATATCAATAAGTGTCCTTGTCATTTACCCTTTGAACGCCAAATTGGTCGTGTGTCGTCGTGCCCACCACGCCAAGCACTATTGAATTGATTTAACATTTAAGCCAATAAAAACAACAACAACAACAAATACTCTTTATCTACACACATATCATAAATCCTCTAATATGCGTTCGGAAACCGTAGAAAATGACTCTCATTTCAACATTCAATGAATTTATGGCAATTTTCTTATCTGTGGCTAAGGCTACAGCAGTAATATAATTTTTAATTTTAATCTCATATATGATGTTAAAATATATAAACGTCAAACAAAACTGTCAAAATTTAAATGCCAAAGTTGACATGTCCCTATTCTAGTATCACTGAAAATTCAAATTCAGTCGATGCGAAATGTCAGCTCGATGTTTTTTAGTATATATCGCACGAAATTTGAGCTAGAACGACATGATCACATCAGAATAGGGACTCTTTACTTTTTAAAATAACATTCAGGTATCGGTTGCCAGTTCTGATTTCGATATTTCCGCAACCGTGCAAAAAAGGTTGTATTAACACAATTATTGTATTTATTTACAACGGTTTCTGAACCCATCTTAGAGTAGTTATAATATGTGTGTAGATAAAGTAATGTATGCAACTGTACATAATTAGGCATTAAAACACTCGTGTGACCTTATTATTATTACTATACTTATTATTATACCCTCATTATGTACCAGTTGCATAAACTACTATTATTGCATAACCTCAACAAAAGTAACACATAACAGTACATAATGACAATGAGTAGAGGCAAACAACAGGCGGTCTTATCGCTAATGAGCGATCTCTTCCAGACAACCTTAGGGTAGCGGAGATCATATCAAAGAATAACAATTCACAGTAGGTGATGCATAGATAATAGTATATGGAATATACTAAAATTTACAACAGATAAATTATTATATAGAGATACATAATATATAAATAGATAACATAAGCAAATATATATATACATATATATATATATACATAAACAAATATACATATACATATATAGTCAGCCACAAAGTCTAAAGGAGTTAAGCTTAGTAGTGTCATGGGAGAGACAAATAATGTTCTTTAAGTTGCTTTTTGAAGACAGCAAGAGATGTAGCGCGCCTTAAATCAGGAGATAAAGAATTCCATTGCAGAGTAGCTTGGAAAGTGAAGGATGAGTTATAAAATTTAAAACAATAAACAATTCATAAACAAACAATAGATTTTATTCATGATCAAAGTACACCTTCCCCCCGTCCGTCCATCCGTCCGTCCGTCCGTCCGTCCGTCGTCTGTCACACAGGTTTTACAGCCAAACGGTTGAAGCTACAGGCTTCAAATTTACACAGTATAAGCATCTTGTTGGCCCGAAGCCATACAAATAGTCCAAACTTATTTTTAAATGTTTTTAAGGGGAGCTCCCATACAGCTAAAGGCGCGAAAAAATTTTTTTATCCTACCCTATCGGATGGGGTATCGATGTTTGGAGCTCATTGAGTAGATACTTACTATATTTTTAATTAAATAAAAAATTGGAAAACAAAGGAATGAGAAGCCACCAAAGTCAGCTTTTTTTACGAAATGTTGTTCCGAAGTATTTTTTAACTTCCCAAATAACTATAAACTTAAAATTTGGTAATAATGTGTGTTATTACGTATATTTTACCAACAAATACTAATCCTACTGATATTATAAATGCGAATGTTAGTGAGTTTGTGAGGATGTTTGTGACTCAATCCCGCAAAAACGGCTGAACGGATTAAGACGAAACTTTGTATACAACGAGTTTATAGCCTGGATTAACATATAATATACTTTTTATCCCTGAAATCATCCCTCAAATACGAGGTCACGCGGATGAAGTCGCGGACAAAAGCTGCATATTGATAAATTAGATTTTTTTCTTTGAAATTTCCTTGTTTTTCCTATAAACACCAACTTAACTTTGCGGTCCGTTCGGAACCCTAAATGTGCGAAGTCCGACTCGCACTTGGCCGGTTTTTACTGGTTGTCGGCATGGTGGTCACGACGACACCCGACGACATTATAGGTTCTTGGCGTTCAAAGGGTTAATGTCATGTTCGCATATTTTGTCACTGTATTGCATACTGATATCTCCGATGCTGACTGTACCTTTGGCGTTTGTAGAATGACTCCAAAAGCGGAGAATGTGTCGTACAATAATTTCTCATCAACCTCCGGGTCCAAGTTTCCTATGAACACGTTGGCACCCACATCCAGGTTCTTCTGATGCGCCGAAGCCTTGTTCACTCTGACAGGTTTGCCGTACAGCTTTATCATGTTCATAACCTGGAAAAATTGTGTCAATGTTTCAAATGTCATTTCAAAATAGTACATTACTTACCAAGGGCGATAAAACAAAGAATGTCTCAGATCGCAGGTATTTTAATAAATATGCGATCTGAGGCTTTCTTTATTATCGCCCGTGGTAAGTACAAAATTTTATGTCACCCCCTGGCCAGGCAGTGGGTTTTTTTGCGCGCGAAGCGTGCGATAATGGCCACTTTATGGCCAGGTGTGACATACAGGATAATTTAATAAAATATAAATAACATGATAAAAACACACTATAACTAAACAAACTATAAACTAAAATAAAACTAAATATTTACAAATAAAAAACTGGCCCCAGGTCAGTGCCGTGTGGCAAGGTGCCCAGAAGGCTGGCGGCATTGCCTCGCTGGATTAAAATTGCAATCCGTTGGGCGAGATAGGCGCCAGCCCTCTGGTCCCCAGTTGCCTCCACTAGACGCTGGGCCAGCTTATATACAATATGAGCGCCGGGCCCCCATGGCCCAAGCGTTTCAACCCCAAACGGCTCAAACATGCAGCCAGTATCAATGGCTGCATATTTCAAATAGACTATTTTCAAGCTTGAAACTGTTATTTATTATTTGTTAACTGTTCATTCCTGCTTTAATTCTACTACACACAATGAAATCAAGAAGGGCCTAGGTTATTGTCTATAAATGTTATAAAATTATTCTATCCTTTAATCAGTTGATTGGTCATAGTTTGTGTGTTACACTTAACAGTTATAATAAAATTTGACGACCGCTTTAGCTTAGTTGGTAGTGACCCTGCCTACGAAGCTGGAGGTCCCGGGTTCGAATCCCGGCCGGGGCATTTATTTGTGTGATGAGCACGAATATTTGTTCTTGGGTCTTGGATGTTTTCTATGTATTTAAGTATCTATTTATCTATATAAGTATGTTTATCATCGCTTAGTACCCATAGTACAAGCTTTGCTTAGTTTGGGACTAGGTTGATTTGTGTAAAATTGTCCACAAATATTTATTTATTTTATTATTTATTTAATAATAAATAATAATATAAATAAATTCTTTATTATCCAAAAACACATGAAAAGAAATCACAAATGATATGGATATCCGTTGAGCCCCAAACTAGGCAGAGAGAGGCTGTATCTTGGGACCCACCGAGTCGGTTTACAAATCACATGAACACCATACTTTACATAAGTAGCACAACATGAGCTTTACAAAAAGAAAGTTAAAACTCATGTATCCGTTGTGAATGCGCTCAACCTGAAGAAGAACTCCCGAAGACTTAGAAAAATGTCGCCCGGAGTGACAATTAATACATGAGTTTTTAACCATTTAGTGTTATATAGTTTTAAAAAGACTCACAAAAGTTTAAATTCAAGTGTTCCAAATCCTACTCCGAGCCTAAATTTATAAATTTTTCCTTTAATTGGAGATTAATAATTCTCTTACCTTGATAGCATAATCAGCATCTTCCTCCCCCATAAACTCCACAAAGCCATACCCTTGATGTGTCTGTGTGACGCGGTCTTTGGGCATATGAACATTCACTGAAAAACAAAAAAAAAACAATGAATCTCAACACAGAAGACAAATATACAAGTACTATTCACAATATTAGACACTATGCTTTATTATAGAAAAAAACTACATGGAACAGTCAGCGTCATATAGTTTGTAGCAGCCAAAGTGGCCAAATATTATTAGTATTTTTATTATAATTAAAAAAAAATCGCATTGTAAAAAAAAATTGTTTCGTTTATTTGGCAGTATTTTGTCAATTTTATGATTTTTATGTTGTATCAATGTTTTACTGGATTTTTATTATTATTGTTATTTATTTTAATGTTTAAACTGACATCTGTGTATAACATCATTATTCATTGTAGATAATTTTGACAATTAGTAGGTAAGCTTTCAAACACAATGTATATTGTTATTGGAAATAAATGAAATGAAATAGTTCGGTACAACATATTTGAGGGAAGAAGAGGAAGAGGAAGGCCGAGGATTAATTACATGGACCAAATAAAGGAAAAGATAGACGTCGTGTCGTATAGAGAAGTCAAAGAACTGGCGTTAAGTAGAACGGACTGGAGAGAACTGCACCAACAAGAGTGAAACTCTTAAATAATGATGATGATGAACATATTTGAGCAAGATGACATTCCGCTGCACACTTCCTTCTCAAAACTTGACTCTCTCTGCACTTGTGTTGATGTTTCCTATTTAGTGTCCAATATTTGAGACTTATAAGTAGATGAATTCAATCATGATACTCCATGGCATGCTTCAAACCAAGATATCTAACATTAATGTGCAGAAACCAGAGAAATAATGTGATTTTTAATTCATTTGATTTTATAAAAACCAATATTCAAGGGAACTTATGTGTGATCAATAACAGAGTGCAGGCCGAGGGTTCGTGCTATCATTAACTTCGGCAAGATGAGCCATACAATAACATTAGAATACATATCCAAACCTCTAACTACTTTATTAGGTAAATTTTAAAAAGTTATGTATTGAATTACTTACCAACGGGTCCTGATTGGACAAATAGCTCCCACAACAAGCTCTCAGAGACCCTATCGTCCAGACCTCCAACATATATCGTTGCATCTGTTACAATCAAGTGAAAATAAGTATATTGGCCTATTTAAAGTCATCGCATCGACGATAAGCATAGTTAGATAGATTAGTTTGAGCTGTAATAGCAAATTCAAAGCGTTTTTATGCACAAATACACAACATAACCTAAACATTTTGTAAGGATAAAAACTTAATTCGGCTGGCCAATTTTATCAATACATAATAACGTATTACAAGTACTTGTTAACATTTTAAGCGTTTACCTTGATTTCTTTCAGCAATTGGTCCTGCTGCCATTTTATTTCGGCAATAAAATCGGCGTCTATTTAAGCCGCCATACAATCACACAAAACGACGCGCAATGACAATGACGTTTTGACGTTTCAGGTAAGTGACGTTTACTTGACATTTATTTTTTTTACAAATGTGAAATGAAACGTTCAGTAATATCTCAGTAATTTTAGTAAAATTGACAAAACTTTTAGACTAATCTTTTAAAAAAAAAATCTTAAAAACAAAATAATAACATCCAAGTGGAAGGTAATTTACAGTAGTATCCCAAATAGAATTAAAATAGTACATTACTTAACAAGGGCGGTAAAACAAAGAATGTCTCAGATCGCAGGTATTTGACGCCCGAGCCGAAGGCAAGGGTGATAAATATGCGATCTGAGGCTTTCTTTATTACCGCCCGTGTTAAGTACAAAAATTTATGTCACCCTCTCTGGCCAGGAAGTGGGATTTCCCGCGCGCGGAGCGTGCGGTAATTGCCGCTTTATGGCCAGGTGTGACATAGGTTTTAGTTTATTTTGTTTTAGATTAGGTTATTTTATTATTATATATTGTATTATGTTATTTAAAATAAAATAAACGGGTCACTCAGGTCTTTAAAAAAAAACTAAAGTGTGGAATATAGCATAGACAATTTAAACTTTTTGAAAGAATGTTTTCTAGCAGTTTCTGGTCATAACTCGAACATGGTGAAAAGAAAACAAACATTTTCATTTCATCTGTGGCATTAATTAATTGGTCTGTGGCTTGAACGGTCGTATCGTAGTCCATAAAACTGTCGTAGTACTTTTCCGTCACAACAAACAGAAAGAATATAAACAAATAACATTAATTCTTATTAAAAATGCAGAGTGCTTCAGATGTGATATCGTCGTTGTTCTGGTTTAAAGATGAGGATGAAGACGGTGAAAAGGTTTCTGATATAATAGAACAATTTGTGCAAAATGTAGAAGATTTCAGTTCTCAATACGGAAGTGAAATCAGTGTTTCGTATACTGCTTTCAATCTACGCGGTCCACCGTCCAACTTTCCTGATTATGGTGACTATCCACAAGCTTTCGTGATGGTAAGTCATGAAAAACGTACTTAAAAATTAATTTGTGTTCTATTTACATTCACAAGAACTTGTATGCAAGTTTCTTTACATTGCGGGGCTGTGGGCTACCGACGTAATATGAATACGATCAAACCCTGCAATGTAATGTAAATAAAATTCATCATAAATTGCACGCAAAGACATTTACAACTTTCCCCGTTGTGTTCTTTTTCTCGAAGATTTAATTAAAATAATATTCAAAAATACAAGTTAATGTTAAAAAAAGAAACTTAAGTTACCTATAATTATTATTACAAAAGTGGGACATTTACTTATTTTCGAATGTACAATTTTTGTCAGTCGTCATATCCATAGTCAATGTCAAGTAAAATTATTTTTTCTAGCAACAAGCACTTTTGAATCATCAGTAACATATCTTATTCACTTCATGCAATTTTCTTTATAATACGTAATTGTTGCTATTTTTTTTTTATACATAATGTATTATGTCACATTTCAACTCCACAAGCAAGTTTCTATTGATTTCTGGTTATTCGTATCTTGCCTCTGCAGCCTTGAATGAATACCTGCTTCACTATATTTCTGTGTCAATCAATCATTATATTTTATATGCGAACAGAGAACTTATGGCACTTGGTGGGAAGCGGCACCTTCAGCCCAAGATGACTACATGCCTCAAAACAACCGGAACATTCCGAGTCAGGATTTTGTTGGTTAGTACTTTAAAGTACCTAGATTATTTTGTTTATCAATTATGTTCTCATGTTACAACACTGACAATAATCTAAGATCAACTTTATATGTTTGAAAAACCAGTAAGTTTTACAACCGGCTTAAATTAATTACACTAATTGTTATTATAATACTTTTATTATTTATTTTTCATTATAATTATACAGCAATACAATTAAAACTAAGTAACTTTTAATTGACATTTCAAGATTGTAATGTCATAGCAAAATTGAACTTTAATACAAACCACCGAATGGTCCGAACCCAGCTTAATCAATCAATAAAACCTACCAGAAAATTTACAAAGCACCAGACAGGTGAAATGGAAAATAGAAAACCACAGTTAACAGCCAAACAACTAGAAGAAGAGCTTAAGAACATGGAAGGAGATCTATCAGAACTGAATATACTAGAAACCTACAGCAAACTCTCAGATACTCTAAGTAAATGCAATAAGGAAAAAGAAAAATATGGAAAAGGCAAAGATATACTATCAGAAAAGACGAAACAACTAATGGAAAGCAGAGCAAAAATGATAGAAACTTCACCTAAAACAGCAGAAATTAGAAGAGTCATTTCCCAACTAAGTAAAGACCTAAGAATGAATATGAGAAAAGACAGGAAACGTCATAGACTACAGACTTTGGAGAGCCTAATAGAAAAAACTGGAGGAACTAGAAAAGCCATGAAACAGTTACAAGAAAAGGAACAATGGATACCCAAACTAAAGGATTTCTCTGGTAAAGACAGAACTAAAAGACCAGACATTATAAGTACTGCCACTGATTATTATAGAGACCTATACTCGAAAAGATCAACAACTGAATACATTGAATTGCTCAACTCAGATGAAGTACCATTCATTATGCAACGAGAAGTCGAAAAAGCAATCAGCACACAAAAGAAAGATAAAGCACCCGGCCCTGACAATATTTCTAACGAAGCATTACTTGAAACAAACGACTTCAATGGGGTTGGCCGCTGAAAGATTATTATACTTAGATGGTGCACTCTTAGATACAATGAAATAAAAATGGCTATAAGTATGTTTATAATGGTAGAAGAGTAAGTACCCTCAATTCCTCATGGAATCCACCCTCAGAACTCAAGCTTGACAAAAATGTGTCTTAAAAACCTAGCTTGCTTGACAAACAACGAAGAGAACAAATCGCCAAACGTGAACTATGCGTCGTTGAAGAGTTCCATTCTGATCATCATCAGCAGTTCCACTTCATCAAATGTCACTTATTTGAATGTAAATGCTTGATTTGTTTATGATAATACTAAAATCACTATATGTATGCTTTAAGGAGTTCCCTCGATTCCTCATGGATCCCATCATCAGAACTCAAGCTTGACAAATGATTGTCTTGAAAATCTAACTGGCTTAGCAAACACAGCAAAGATGACGATTCGCCAAACGTGAACTATGCGTCGTTGAAGAGTTCCGTTCTGATCATCATCAGCAGCTCCACTTTATCAAATGTCACTTTTTTGAATGGAAATGCTTGTGATTAGTTGATGCAAATACTAAAATAACTGTAGGTGTGCCTTTCACATTTGAGGAGTTCCCTCGATTCCTTATGGATCCCATCATCAGAACTCGAGCATGACAAAAATTAGTCGTGAAAATAGAACTTGCTTATCGACCACAGCTAGGAGGATAAATCGCCAAACGTGAACTTTTCTTCGTTGAAGAGTTCTGTTCTGATCAACATCAGCAGTTCCACTTCATCAAATGACAAAATAAAAAATAAAAATAAATTTGCAAATTTTTCTTCATACTTACTTTCACGGGCTTAGGACTCTTGGTTCGTAGCCATTGTTGTTTCATGTTCGCGAAAATTACCCGTTTTTTTTCCAGAAATTGCCATGAAATTGCATCTTTTATTGATACCTAATGCCTAGGAAAAATTTGAACGGTCAATAAAATTTCACCTGTATGTACGTATTGTACGTACACGCAATATTTCACGACAAAAACAGTTTTTCCATAATATGAGACATCACAAAACTTGCTCAATTAGTATGGAGCGTTTTCAGGGCTCTTGTGGCATGGCTTTGTATACTTTGAATCGTCCCTAATATGGAACAAAAACCCCAATATATTTTAACGCAGCCGCAGGCAATATCGTTATAGATGAATGAATCGTACTCAAGCCCCAGTTAAAACGTTCGGCCAATAATAACCACAGCTATCGCAGAATCGGAGTAGGTAAGTACTTACAGGTACAGTACCCGGCATTATATATTGTATAAACATATTGTATTTTCTTACTGTCATAATAGGAAACGTTGACGAGAGAAATCCAGTGTGCGCACTTTTCACGGACATGACCAAAGCATTTGACTACGTAAATCACAGTAAACTTCTATGTAAACTCAGTCGATATGGTATAAGGGGAAATGCGTTAGACCTTATTAAATCCTATCTAAGTCAAAGACAACAATACACAGAAATATCAGCGGTATGCCCTAAAACCAAAAAAGAATGTCAATACAAATCACATAGACAGCATATCCAATTTGGTGTCCCTCAAGGAAGTGTGCTAGGTCCACTCCTATTTCTTATATATATTAATGACCTTCCTAAGGTCACTCGTCATCCTATGGTACTGTTCGCCGATGACAGCACTTCTATTATTCAATGTGATAATGTTCATGATTATGAACAAGACATAAATAACGTATTAGACAATATAATTACATGGTTAAATAATAATGACCTATTAATAAACTTGACAAAAACTAACTTAATACAATTTCGACAACGGACACAAACTACTAACATAGATGTAAACCATCAAGGCACGCAAATAGACAAAGTAGAAGTTACTAAATTCTTAGGACTAATGATAGATAGCCAGCTTAACTGGAAATGTCACATTGAATATCTGTGCAAAAAATTATGTAAAACAGCCTACGCACTTTTTAGACTTTCAACAACGGTTAATCGAGAAGCTATACTTGTGGCATATCATGGTCTTGTAGCCTCGGTGTTGAGGTATGGTATTATATTCTGGGGTAACTCAGTTTATAAAGAAATAGCCTTCAAATCACAGAGACGTTGTATAAGAGCAATGTGTGGACTAAAATTTAGAGATGACTGTGTTCCCTTTTTTAAATCACTTAAAATATTAACACTACCATGCTTATACATCCTTGAAGTTGCCATTTTTGTCAAGACGAACCCCAAATTATTCATCAGCGTATCACAGGGACGGAAGCTTCCGACACGGCAACAATACAAACATAAAATAAAAACACTGGAATGTTGCAATACGGCTCTGATGAGAAAAAGTATCTTGGGTATGGCACCGAGAATATATAATAAAATTCCTGACTCAATTATATCGCTTGACATACATAATTTTAAAAAACAGCTGACTTTATTCCTGATTGACAAATGTTATTATTCAATAAATGATTTTTTTAATGATACTGGTAACACATATTTGTATTAATATTAGTTATAATTATTATTTGCTAATTGTTGTTTAAATTAAATTAGTTTATTTTGGTAGTACAACACGACTAAGTGAATGACATGTTTATTATATTATACTTAACTGCATGAAACAAATTTTGTACACCTGCATTGCGGGTAAAACATAGTGCTCAAACGTATCTGTATATGTACCATCTTTCACTGTAACCTATGTTTAACAAAATAAATATTCTGATTCTGATTCTGATTCTGAAGATATTATTACTCCATTCCTGACAAAAATCTTCAACATTATCCTGAAAACAGAAAAGATACCAAAACAGTGGACAGTATCTTCTATTAAACTCCTGCACAAAAAAGGCAACAGAGATGACATTGGCAATTACAGGCCTATAAGTTTAATGTCCAATGTGTACAAAATATTTTCGAAAATTATTTTAAACCGTATCACCAAAACGTTGGACGAAAATCAACCCAAAGAGCAAGCAGGCTTCAGAAACAATTACTCTACAGTAGACCACATGCACGTAGCTAGACAGATAGCAGAAAAATGCAAAGAATATAACATCCAATACCACTGTTGCTTTGTTGACTACTGTAAGGCGTTCGATTCACTCGACCATTCAAAAATTTGGGAAGCGTTGCGAAATCAGGGTGTTCAGCACAAGTACATTAAGATAATCAAGAACATCTACACAGGCACTACAGCAAAAATCAAAATGGAAAAGGAAGGCTGCAACATAAATATACTTAGAGGAGTAAGACAGGGCGACCCTCTATCACCCAAACTGTTCACAGCTGTTCTAGAAGAGGTATTCCGGAAACTCGATTGGACAAAGAACGGCTTAAATATAAATGGTGAGAAATTAACACATTTGAGATTTGCGGATGACATAGTGGTCTTTGCCAATAATGCAGAAGAACTGCAGCTGATGCTCATAGAACTGAATACAGCTAGCAAGGAAGTTGGACTCTCAATGAACATCCAGAAAACAAAAGCCATGACTAATGGTAGGGATACCAAAGTGTTAAAAATAGATGACAACACCATCGATTATGTCTCAGAATATATTATTTTTATTATTATTATTATAGCTTTATTTGTTCCACAGTCCTTTTAGGTTCTTGTTTTTTTTTTTTTTTTTTTTTTAACTAAAATTTGTTTTGGGGCAGACTGCAGATCCCATCTGCTGGGTGAAAGCCTCCTCACTTTTTCTCCACTCTTTCCTGTCCTGGGCTTTTTGGAGCCAGTTTTTTCCTGCTACAGAGGAAATGTCGTCTATCCACTTCTTCCTGGGCCTTCCTGGGCGTCTCCGTCCTATAGGTCCCGTCCATTTTGTCGTTTCTAGTGTCCATCTTCTGTCCCCATATCTGGCTATATGACCTGCCCATTGCCATTTTAGATGGAGAGTTTGTTGAAGAGTGTCTGTTAGTTTGGTCCTTCGACGTATTATTTCGCTCCTGATTTTCTGTATTCTTCTTATATTTAATATACTTCTCTCCATAGATCTTTGACAGGTTGTTATGGCGTTACATGCTTTTTTTGTGTATATCCAAGTTTGGCTTCCATAAGTTAGACTTGGCAGGATACAGGTGTCCAATACGATTTTCTTATGTGCTATGCTGTAATCACCTTTCAAGATTTCTTTCTGGGACCAGAACTTTTTCCAGGCTATGTTCACGCGTCTGTCTACTTCTTCCTCGTTGTTGCATGGACTGAAAGATATGCGTTTACCCAAGTATATGTATTCATTTACATATTCAATTTCAGTCCCTGCTACATTAATTATTCTTCTTCGACTATTCGTCATAGCTTTGGTTTTAGATGTATTCATGTGTAGTCCTACTTTCTTGCTTTCTGCTCAGAATATATATACTTAGGTCAACTCATATCCAACCACGACTCAACAACAAAGGAAATAGACAGAAGAATTGGAAATGCATGGAAGAGATACTGGTCTCTGAAAGAGGTTATGAAAAACAGCCAAATCAACATGCACATCAAGAGAAAACTCTTCAACACATGCATTCTACCAATCTTCACATATGGCTGCCAAACATGGGCACTCACTAAGGCACATTGTAAAAGATTAAGTATAACCCAGAGAGCCATGGAAAGAAGTATCATAAAGAAAAGAAGAATCGACAAAATAAGTAATAAGAATTTAAGGGACAAAACAGGGATTGCTGACGTTACATACAAAACAAAACACCTAAAATGGAAGTGGGCTGGTCATACTATAAGAGGAGAAGACAAATGGAGCAAAATCCTAACACTATGGCATCCTAGAGGCCATAAAAGAAACAGGGGCAGGCAATTCAAAAGGTGGGCAGACGAAATAGAGGAAATGGCTGGAAAGACGAAGACCTGGACCAGATTAGCGTACAACAGGGATGAATGGAAGAAAATGGGGGAGGCCTTTGCCCGAAGGCACACAGAATCGGTTACCGTGAATTAAGGAAAACAAAGAAAAATAGAAGATACAATACAAATATAAACTGTATTTCTGATACAAGGCTATAAATAAATAAATAAACTTTTAATTACACTTAAGATTTTACATTTTATTATACCTATATAATATAACAGAAATCAATCAATATGAAAGCCACTAGAGACCTTATATCAATGTCACAGTGACAAGGTAAGAAGTGGCCCGGAAATCAAATTGGTTGACCGTAAATGTATCCATAGTCTCACAAGATATGCACTCACCAGCAGAAAAGTTGCCACAAAAACTTTTCTGATTTCAAACTATACATTGAATAAATTAAATAATGTTTAATACACAAAAATGCATTTTTCCAATTTGAGCCAAATTTTCTGCTGGTGAGATTATTATTGACCCCATAAATTTGAGAATCATTATAAAAAACTCACTGAAGGTGAACATTTTCCTATCCTAGTTACATTCTTATCATATTCACATTATCACATGATTACAATAAATATTTTCCATTCAAGAAACTCACTTTTATTGTGTTCGGTAAGAATTTTTATTTATGAAAATTAAAAAAGTTTATTGTTCTAGTAAGTTACTTGTACATTAATATCACGGCTCTGTGTCCTGAGCTATGAAGCCCTGTGTTACAGGACACAGTTAAGTATCCATTATTGATGATGATGATGATAGAGAAGTATCCTTAATCACACATTTACAAGTTATACAGAGAAGTATCTTAAAACATTCTTACTGTAAAATTATTTACCTACATGGTATGAAGGCATTAATTTCTTTCACTTTTTGGATATCCCATTTTGTAAACTTCTCTTCCAACAGAAGTATCGTTCGAGAAATCTGTATACCCACTGGAAGTGTCCGTGTTTGAGACATACAACCCGGGTGCATTGGTCCGTATTTGGGCGCAGGGACCATCTATGTGGATGTTGCTATGGGAAGGAGAACCGGAGTATGCGGGAGACAGACCTAGGATTTTTAAACCTACGATAAGACAGATTGATGTGCCAACAAGGTCAGTATCTATAAATATATCTGACGACCGCTTTAGCTTAGTTGGTAGTGACCCTGCCTACGAAGCTGGAGGTCCCGGGTTCGAATCCCGGCCGGGGCATTTATTTGTGTGATTAGCACGTATATTTGTTCTTGGGTCTTGGATGTTTCCTACGTATTTAAGTATTTATTTATGTATATAAGTATGTATATCGTCGCTTAGTACCTATTAAAGCTTTGCTTAGTTGTGGACAAGGTTGATTTGTGTAAGATTGTCCACAAAAATATTAAAAAAATATATATTAAAACAATTTCATTTTCACAGAGTACTAAGACTGGAATTCAACCACAGACTGCTCCCGTATTACACTGAGCTGGACGCTGTGCTGTTGAAAGGGAGGCAACCTTGTAGGTTACAAATGAGGAATAAACTGATGTGTCCTTCCCTGCATAAAATAAATGGACCCGTTATGGAGAAAGGTAAGAACATTTTAATAAAGCACGATTGTTCCGATAGCTCAGTTGGCTTGAAAGGTGAGCCTTTGCAGGTTACAAGTGCGGAATAAACGTAAAACTTGCGTACGAGTATATACGAGTGTATCTTAGACAAGTCACTAACCTGAATAAATGTTTCTATCTATCTATCTATCTATCTAATCTTAGTTAACATGTAACACGCTACGCTATATAATTTATAATCCATTTATATACTCGTAATTTATATACAGTCGACGTAATAAATAGGTTTACACTTTTGCAACTTATTAAGAGGAGGGGTAGGGCAAGCTCTCTCCATACAAACTTTGTGCAGGATTTACTTCGGTTGTGTTTGCATTAAAGTTATGATTTTTGGTCAGTATGCTTATTTTTCTGATAGCTATTTCGTGATGTAATTTTTATTTATAATTTTTTTTAATTTTTTAATTTTGAATATTTTTGAAATATTTGAAAATTTTCACATCACGATCTTCGCATATCTAATATTTACAACCAAAAAAAATATTATATTTGTTCGTGCCCAAACCGACGAATAAAACGTGCACAAAGTTTGTATGGGGAAGGCCTTGCCCTACCCTGCGCCTTAATGGAATAAGGTGCAAAAGTGTAAAATGTATGACGTCGACTGTAGGTACATACGTACGTAGGTAATTGATTCACGCATTACTTTGCGGGATTCCATTCCATATTAAGATATAAGTTAATTAAATCATCGCCATCATAAGATAACTGCAGTAGAATTTCTAGTTGTCTCTGTCTATTGCTTTAACGTTTGCATGAATATAAAAAGGAGATATATTTTTAACTGACAGAATATATGATGTGTTACGTTTTGTACCAGTATATACACACTTAGGTTTATCTAAGTCGTCAAATTATATATGTATGATCGTTTTCATCCATACTGCGTCCATACACGCATTAAACCGAAATTGTGTCCGTATTGTCTGTTACGTTTCATGGACGGACTACACAATTGGCCATGATGGCCCAACGTACAGGAACTTCATCTCATCCTTCGCCATCGTAGCCCAACCGAATGCGGTCATCTACCATTTTCTCTGGTAGCGTTCGCCGCCGAATTTTTATAAATTTCCGCTTTAGATGGACTGACCGAGTGAGCGAAGCGATTGGGCAAAAATGCTTTCGTATGTCTGGATTCCGCTGTTCTCTACCGATGGCATTTCTCAGTTGATTGTCGTGAAACTTTGTGAGCAGGTTCGGTAATTACATATTTTTTTGTCTAGTCAGTCCTTATTTCAAATTGGCGGAAGCTTACAATGGGAAAATGGTCGCGAGGCTCACTCACAGAACCACTAGGTACAGGTAGTATAATACTTTTACCTATCTCACGAGCGCGGATGAGCCGTGGTTGTGTGTTGATATAAACATGCAAATTGTCTATGTGTGTCAATGTAGGAGATATGAGTTCACGTTGTCTACTGTGTTACAGCTATAGTTGAAATTCTTTTTGTTGAACGTATTTGTATTAAAATGTTATTGGATTTTGAACCTCTTTCGGACAATTCGTTCAACTGAAATGATTTTAAGTTTACAAGTGTGGCCAACCCGCGCGTTATAAAAGTACAATAATACAGCCTTGGCCAAAAGTGTTGAGCACTCACACGTTTTCCATATAAAAGTTAAACTTTCAATCAAGCATTTCATATCCTTTTATTAAAGAAAATTAAATATCTTTCAAAAACTAGGTAGCTACTTTCGTTGACGTTAAAGATAATTGCACGGATAAAAATGCAATTTGTCCTTTTATTGCAAACCCGTCTATTTTTAGTCTTCAGTTAGCAATAGCTACTTCGAAATGTTATTATCTAAAGTTCTCTAGATGTTCTTTAGTATACACCTTTTCATATTTTACGTCAATGTGTATTTTTGTAATTAAAAAATAATAGTTTTTTTATAAGTTACAAAGGAAAATAAGGGGTGCTCAACACTTTTGACCAAGGCTGTGCGTTGCATCACCTTTTGACATTGATTTATATCTAACGTAGTAATCACAAGATAGTCTCTGTCACCTTGATGCCTTATTAATAGAACAGTATACGGTTTAATCACCTTAGGATAGCAGTTTTATAATAACTAATTAGGTAAATGGGTTGGCGTATGGCCAAGCTTCGCTTGAGGTAGGTATTTACTGACAGTGACTGTTTTTCACGGTATTTGTGACAAACAAATGTGTTTACAAACAAATTAAATAATAGTGGCTCTGAGGTCAGGGAAGGTCCGCAAGATTTTGTGTAGATACTCATCATCATCATCATATCAGCCGAAAGACGTCCACTGCTGGACATAGGCCACTGGCCACTGCTGGATTTTGTGTAGATACTAGTTTTTACGAAAGCGACTACCATCCAGGGATCGGATACCGGTATTTGCTCCATACAAAATACCGGTATTTATATCGTTCTTTTACGTTCTTTGGTTTACCTATAATTTCATTTTTAATGGGACACTCTAATACGAGTTTGTTAAGTAAATAAATACATGATTCAGTCCTATGTAAAGACTATACAATAATTCAAATTTTGGACTATTTCTGGGGTTTTTAAAAATACCAATTTCGATCCCTGCTTCCAACCCAAAGGGGAAACTAGACCTTATTGGGATTAATTCATTTCGAAAAACTGAATCGATAAAAATATTCCATATATATCGAACCTGCTCACAAAATTTCACGAGAATCGGTTGAGAAATGCGTCCTGTAGATAAGAGCCGGAAATCCGGTCTTCACCATCATCATATCAGCCGAAAGACGTCCACTGCTGAACATAGGCCTCCCACAAAGAGTGCCACAGTGGCCGGTCCCGCGCCACCCGCATCCAGCGGACTCCCGTGACCTTTACCAGGTCATCAGTCCATCTTGTGGGGTCTACCCACGCTGCGCCTTCCGGTCCGTGGTGATCCGCACTTACGAAAACATTTTCGGCCAAGCTCAAACATAGATGCTTGGTTCGGCAAAAAACTCGACCTAAATAGCTAAGTAGGTTCGTGTGTTGTTGCCAAGGTTATCTACTAAACTGCGAATACGGGAAAAAGTGTAGGTATTTAAGCATGTTATAAAAATATAGGTATTGATGCAAATCGTAAACACAAACATATGCCATTTTTACAATAACATCAGTGCATCAGATTCAATCGGTACTATAATAAATTTCTAAAAATACATACTGGCTACGCGGTATTTTCACTATGGCATGTTTTACGTTTCTCTTAGGATGGAAAATTACTGAAATTATATTCATGAATACCTATCGATGTTCAGAATCAGAATCAGAATCAGAATCGTTTGTTCGAAAGCAATCATGCAAAAATATTTTCGCTTAAGGTATGATCCCGCTGCCGACTGCATACAGCAACTGCACGTTCCGCCGTACTCCATATTAAACCGTAACATAAGACTGAAAGTCCCAATTTAGAGCGAGTGGCGTGTGCTGTTCCGACACTTTTCCGCTCATTTCAGCTTTTTACACATACCATTACGGTTCAATTTGGAGTGCGGCGGAACGTGCTGTTACTGTATGCAGTCGGCAACGGAATCACCTTTAGTTAATAACCTGAATGTGTCAACACACACTTGCACACGTATACTAACGCCGCTTAACTAATCTCACTGAACAGTGTTTAAACCACCCGCGTGGTCGTGTCGGAGGTTTCCCCTGAATTTTCCCCATGCCACTCTCCAACCGCGCACTCCTATCGCTTTATTGGGGCCTATAAAGCCACACTGAGGTTCAAAAAAGTATACTAACGCCTGTATTCCCGAAAGGGGTAGGCAGATCATTTATTTGTCTTTGGCGCGTCCCATTCGCTGTTTGTTTTATTCTTATTTCGCCTTATAATATTATTATATTGTATTCGTTAATCATTCTTTAATAGTCTCGTTCACTATGCGTCACTGTCCAGTTTATTTCATTTCTGTATTGATAATAAATGGACACATACTCAGGGTACCTTTCCACCAGATATGCGATAAGCAGCTATGCTGTGAATGTGAAAGTTTTCCGTTTCCACCAGTGCTATGCTACGTAGACTAATGAATATAACGATGGATATCAAAACATCCATAGCAACGTAGAATAGCATATCTCTGGGGCCCATTGCATACTTAATGAATTGTAACTAATATTAATGGCGAAAGTCTCTTTCTTAAGGTATGATTCCGCTGCCGACTGCATACAGCAACTGCACGTGCCGCTGCACTCCAAATTGAACCGTAATCATAAGACTAAAAGTCCCAATTTAGAGTGAGCGGCGTGTGCTGTTCCGACACTTCTCCGCTCATTTAAAAATTGAGCTTTTTACGCATACCATTACGGTCCAATTTGGAGTGCGGCGGAACGTGCAGTTGCTGTATGCAGTCGGCAGCGGAATCATACTGAAAACAACGGGGGAATGGGCTGTACTCCTGAAACTGGGTGCAATAAAAGTATATTTATCTTGTATTGTAGTTTATTTTATCAAACAGATAGAAATTCAGCAATATAATGTTTTCGACAGCTTTTTCACCAACATCTGAGTTGACACTGACAATAGAAAAGAAACAATTTCGAATTTGAATATAAAAAACTTATAAACGCAAAGAGTTCGCAACACATACCTTTAAGAAAGGGTTTAAATAGAGACTTCCACTTATAATATTAGTTATAATTCATTATGCAATGGGCCTCTGGTGGAAAGTCGGCCTTAATCAGTCTTAAGAGCAGCCACCGCTTAATGTAACAGCCTTAGGAATTTTTTATTTAGTAATTTAGGCATTCGAATGCTACACAACAAACATGCTACAAACTACCTATTTATTACGCAATGTTGATACGCTGGCACGATTCCTGATTTGACCTACATAGTGAAATTATTCAACAGGGCAGCTGTTACATAAGATAATGGCTTCCAAATTGCACGAAGCCGTTACGCCACCGTCGGCTGTAGGGCTGAAAAGGACCCATTTCGACACGGGGCCGCCGCTTGGGGACTTTGAACCTCTACCTGTGAGTATTCATTAAGTACATAACGCCTCCTTATTGCGTCGATACCACAATGCTACCGAATATTTGCCATGAACAATAGGGTGTTGCTTATTTGGCAAAAAATAAAAAAAAACTGAAATCCTGCAGTCTCACCCCCCCATTTTGTTCTACTACCCCTATTAACAGATGCTAGTTTTTTTTGTTTTTTTTTTTTTAACTAATTTTAGAGGTCGCTACCAGCTGTCAAAGTTTTGAAGAAACATGTTCAATTAAACATATATAAATTACGTATATTTTAATTAAAATCAAATAAAATTCTAACAATTTAAGCCAAAATTAATTAATAATACGATTTTTATGACACTCCATGTAAGATAATTTATCAATGCAACAAAAAATTTGAACCAGAAAGAACCCCAGGCTCAGATATATCATTAATGAAGCTTTTACCCTGAAACTAAAATGGAAATGGGCTACACATGTCGCGAGGTTAAGAGACCAGAAATAGACTATAAGAGCGACTCTTTGGCGTGGCCCATCAGGCAATCGGAGCAGGGGAAGGTGACATCAAGAGGCCAGCCAGCTGGTTCTGAAACGAGTTATGACAGGTCAGAGTCAGAGTGATGGTCATCCTTGGAGGAGATTTTTACCCGGCCAGGGATTCTGGCAGACCAGCTTATTACGAGTACTAATACCTAGTTCAAAATAACATAGTTTACCAAAGTTATCTAAGTTTTTTACTAATCAACGATATGTAATAATTAAAATATTTATCTTAAAGGGTTTTTTTATTTCTTTATTTTAATTATTTATTTCTAAAGCCTTTCACAATCAACAACAGGTATTGCTTTTCTTCATTCACCGTGATTAACTTGTTGAATTCCTAAATTAACCGCAATAGCCCCATGCCGAACTTATGTTTCCTTCCAAAACTTTATCAAGCGGTAGCGACCCCTAAAATACATTTAAAAAAAAATAAAAAAAAACTAGCATCTGTTAATCGGGGTACTAGAACGTAATGGCGGGGTGAGACAATGACTTTTTGAAAGTTCATTTTTAAGCAACACCCTAATGAACAAACTCATCGCACATATAAATTCCCCTGACCGGGATTCGAACCCGGGACCATCTTAGGCCTCCCCATTGTGACGACCCCAAAGCGACCCGGGGATCAAATCATAGCATCCATCTCGCGCCCGCTGTTTTGTTCCGAGGCATGGTCTAACTAAGTCCGAGTCTGACAATCCGGATCGTGACACAAGTGACGTCATAGTCGACGATACACTTACCGCATACCATCGATAGCCTGATGCTTGTGTCACACACAATACTAACTGATAGCGCAGTATATTATTGTATCATGCTCGGAGGTATGCGAGTGTCGAGTTAAACCGATGTGGCAAGAGAAACATACTTATCGACACAATTGGAAGATACTGACCTAGACACATCGATATGTGTCATCTGATAAGTTTACGTTAGGACCGTTTCAAACAATGCCGTATTTATATATTTGAGTCATGGTGTATTGTAGAAAAATAGCGATCATTAGTGCAGTTATACAATTCTTATCTTGCGCACAGTTTCAACTGTGAAGATAATTACCAATCTTAAACTAATTGAACATACATTACTCACATATCTATGTTACAAAAAAGACAAAAGAAGAAAAACATAGGTACACACAAACCGCAGTGTATCACCTGTCTGCCCCTGTATGGCTAGCATATAATGGCCTCGAGAGTATCTCGGCTTATCTCGAGCTATGCGCCTTTTTTTGATAGGTGTTGTTAGAAAGTGACGGATAGCTCGAGATAAGCCGACAAACTGACGTTGCCATCATGTGCTAGCCGCACTGTTGTCCCCACGGCAGTGAAACAGACATTAGCTCAGCTAGTCAGGAATATTGCTGAGGTGTCAGATTCAGACATCTACAGCGTTGATTTTCAGCCAGTAATGTCGGTGACTTATGGACCGCCATAGCAAAGAACTTATATGTAATTAATGTGCTTCAGTCATAAGGAAGCGAAATTTAATGGATCAAGCATATCTTTTAAGGATTAATTTAATGAAATGATTTTAAGTTTACAAGTGTGGCCAACCCGCGCGTTATAAAAGTACAATAATACAGCCTTGGCCAAAAGTGTTGAGCACTCACACGTTTTCCATATAAAAGTTAAACTTTCAATCAAGCATTTCATATCCTTTTATTAAAGAAAATTAAATATCTTTCAAAAACTAGGTAGCTACTTTCGTTGACGTTAAAGATAATTGCACGGATAAAAATGCAATTTGTCCTTTTATTGCAAACCCGTCTATTTTTAGTCTTCAGTTAGCAATAGCTACTTCGAAATGTTATTATCTAAAGTTCTCTAGATGTTCTTTAGTATACACCTTTTCATATTTTACGTCAATGTGTATTTTTGTAATTAAAAAATAATAGTTTTTTTATAAGTTACAAAGGAAAATAAGGGGTGCTCAACACTTTTGACCAAGGCTGTGCGTTGCATCACCTTTTGACATTGATTTATATCTAACGTAGTAATCACAAGATAGTCTCTGTCACCTTGATGCCTTATTAATAGAACAGTATACGGTTTAATCACCTTAGGATAGCAGTTTTATAATAACTAATTAGGTAAATGGGTTGGCGTATGGCCAAGCTTCGCTTGAGGTAGGTATTTACTGACAGTGACTGTTTTTCACGGTATTTGTGACAAACAAATGTGTTTACAAACAAATTAAATAATAGTGGCTCTGAGGTCAGGGAAGGTCCGCAAGATTTTGTGTAGATACTCATCATCATCATCATATCAGCCGAAAGACGTCCACTGCTGGACATAGGCCACTGGCCACTGCTGGATTTTGTGTAGATACTAGTTTTTACGAAAGCGACTACCATCCAGGGATCGGATACCGGTATTTGCTCCATACAAAATACCGGTATTTATATCGTTCTTTTACGTTCTTTGGTTTACCTATAATTTCATTTTTAATGGGACACTCTAATACGAGTTTGTTAAGTAAATAAATACATGATTCAGTCCTATGTAAAGACTATACAATAATTCAAATTTTGGACTATTTCTGGGGTTTTTAAAAATACCAATTTCGATCCCTGCTTCCAACCCAAAGGGGAAACTAGACCTTATTGGGATTAATTCATTTCGAAAAACTGAATCGATAAAAATATTCCATATATATCGAACCTGCTCACAAAATTTCACGAGAATCGGTTGAGAAATGCGTCCTGTAGATAAGAGCCGGAAATCCGGTCTTCACCATCATCATATCAGCCGAAAGACGTCCACTGCTGAACATAGGCCTCCCACAAAGAGTGCCACAGTGGCCGGTCCCGCGCCACCCGCATCCAGCGGACTCCCGTGACCTTTACCAGGTCATCAGTCCATCTTGTGGGGTCTACCCACGCTGCGCCTTCCGGTCCGTGGTGATCCGCACTTACGAAAACATTTTCGGCCAAGCTCAAACATAGATGCTTGGTTCGGCAAAAAACTCGACCTAAATAGCTAAGTAGGTTCGTGTGTTGTTGCCAAGGTTATCTACTAAACTGCGAATACGGGAAAAAGTGTAGGTATTTAAGCATGTTATAAAAATATAGGTATTGATGCAAATCGTAAACACAAACATATGCCATTTTTACAATAACATCAGTGCATCAGATTCAATCGGTACTATAATAAATTTCTAAAAATACATACTGGCTACGCGGTATTTTCACTATGGCATGTTTTACGTTTCTCTTAGGATGGAAAATTACTGAAATTATATTCATGAATACCTATCGATGTTCAGAATCAGAATCAGAATCAGAATCGTTTGTTCGAAAGCAATCATGCAAAAATATTTTCGCTTAAGGTATGATCCCGCTGCCGACTGCATACAGCAACTGCACGTTCCGCCGTACTCCATATTAAACCGTAACATAAGACTGAAAGTCCCAATTTAGAGCGAGTGGCGTGTGCTGTTCCGACACTTTTCCGCTCATTTCAGCTTTTTACACATACCATTACGGTTCAATTTGGAGTGCGGCGGAACGTGCTGTTACTGTATGCAGTCGGCAACGGAATCACCTTTAGTTAATAACCTGAATGTGTCAACACACACTTGCACACGTATACTAACGCCGCTTAACTAATCTCACTGAACAGTGTTTAAACCACCCGCGTGGTCGTGTCGGAGGTTTCCCCTGAATTTTCCCCATGCCACTCTCCAACCGCGCACTCCTATCGCTTTATTGGGGCCTATAAAGCCACACTGAGGTTCAAAAAAGTATACTAACGCCTGTATTCCCGAAAGGGGTAGGCAGATCATTTATTTGTCTTTGGCGCGTCCCATTCGCTGTTTGTTTTATTCTTATTTCGCCTTATAATATTATTATATTGTATTCGTTAATCATTCTTTAATAGTCTCGTTCACTATGCGTCACTGTCCAGTTTATTTCATTTCTGTATTGATAATAAATGGACACATACTCAGGGTACCTTTCCACCAGATATGCGATAAGCAGCTATGCTGTGAATGTGAAAGTTTTCCGTTTCCACCAGTGCTATGCTACGTAGACTAATGAATATAACGATGGATATCAAAACATCCATAGCAACGTAGAATAGCATATCTCTGGGGCCCATTGCATACTTAATGAATTGTAACTAATATTAATGGCGAAAGTCTCTTTCTTAAGGTATGATTCCGCTGCCGACTGCATACAGCAACTGCACGTGCCGCTGCACTCCAAATTGAACCGTAATCATAAGACTAAAAGTCCCAATTTAGAGTGAGCGGCGTGTGCTGTTCCGACACTTCTCCGCTCATTTAAAAATTGAGCTTTTTACGCATACCATTACGGTCCAATTTGGAGTGCGGCGGAACGTGCAGTTGCTGTATGCAGTCGGCAGCGGAATCATACTGAAAACAACGGGGGAATGGGCTGTACTCCTGAAACTGGGTGCAATAAAAGTATATTTATCTTGTATTGTAGTTTATTTTATCAAACAGATAGAAATTCAGCAATATAATGTTTTCGACAGCTTTTTCACCAACATCTGAGTTGACACTGACAATAGAAAAGAAACAATTTCGAATTTGAATATAAAAAACTTATAAACGCAAAGAGTTCGCAACACATACCTTTAAGAAAGGGTTTAAATAGAGACTTCCACTTATAATATTAGTTATAATTCATTATGCAATGGGCCTCTGGTGGAAAGTCGGCCTTAATCAGTCTTAAGAGCAGCCACCGCTTAATGTAACAGCCTTAGGAATTTTTTATTTAGTAATTTAGGCATTCGAATGCTACACAACAAACATGCTACAAACTACCTATTTATTACGCAATGTTGATACGCTGGCACGATTCCTGATTTGACCTACATAGTGAAATTATTCAACAGGGCAGCTGTTACATAAGATAATGGCTTCCAAATTGCACGAAGCCGTTACGCCACCGTCGGCTGTAGGGCTGAAAAGGACCCATTTCGACACGGGGCCGCCGCTTGGGGACTTTGAACCTCTACCTGTGAGTATTCATTAAGTACATAACGCCTCCTTATTGCGTCGATACCACAATGCTACCGAATATTTGCCATGAACAATAGGGTGTTGCTTATTTGGCAAAAAATAAAAAAAAACTGAAATCCTGCAGTCTCACCCCCCCATTTTGTTCTACTACCCCTATTAACAGATGCTAGTTTTTTTTGTTTTTTTTTTTTTAACTAATTTTAGAGGTCGCTACCAGCTGTCAAAGTTTTGAAGAAACATGTTCAATTAAACATATATAAATTACGTATATTTTAATTAAAATCAAATAAAATTCTAACAATTTAAGCCAAAATTAATTAATAATACGATTTTTATGACACTCCATGTAAGATAATTTATCAATGCAACAAAAAATTTGAACCAGAAAGAACCCCAGGCTCAGATATATCATTAATGAAGCTTTTACCCTGAAACTAAAATGGAAATGGGCTACACATGTCGCGAGGTTAAGAGACCAGAAATAGACTATAAGAGCGACTCTTTGGCGTGGCCCATCAGGCAATCGGAGCAGGGGAAGGTGACATCAAGAGGCCAGCCAGCTGGTTCTGAAACGAGTTATGACAGGTCAGAGTCAGAGTGATGGTCATCCTTGGAGGAGATTTTTACCCGGCCAGGGATTCTGGCAGACCAGCTTATTACGAGTACTAATACCTAGTTCAAAATAACATAGTTTACCAAAGTTATCTAAGTTTTTTACTAATCAACGATATGTAATAATTAAAATATTTATCTTAAAGGGTTTTTTTATTTCTTTATTTTAATTATTTATTTCTAAAGCCTTTCACAATCAACAACAGGTATTGCTTTTCTTCATTCACCGTGATTAACTTGTTGAATTCCTAAATTAACCGCAATAGCCCCATGCCGAACTTATGTTTCCTTCCAAAACTTTATCAAGCGGTAGCGACCCCTAAAATACATTTAAAAAAAAATAAAAAAAAACTAGCATCTGTTAATCGGGGTACTAGAACGTAATGGCGGGGTGAGACAATGACTTTTTGAAAGTTCATTTTTAAGCAACACCCTAATGAACAAACTCATCGCACATATAAATTCCCCTGACCGGGATTCGAACCCGGGACCATCTTAGGCCTCCCCATTGTGACGACCCCAAAGCGACCCGGGGATCAAATCATAGCATCCATCTCGCGCCCGCTGTTTTGTTCCGAGGCATGGTCTAACTAAGTCCGAGTCTGACAATCCGGATCGTGACACAAGTGACGTCATAGTCGACGATACACTTACCGCATACCATCGATAGCCTGATGCTTGTGTCACACACAATACTAACTGATAGCGCAGTATATTATTGTATCATGCTCGGAGGTATGCGAGTGTCGAGTTAAACCGATGTGGCAAGAGAAACATACTTATCGACACAATTGGAAGATACTGACCTAGACACATCGATATGTGTCATCTGATAAGTTTACGTTAGGACCGTTTCAAACAATGCCGTATTTATATATTTGAGTCATGGTGTATTGTAGAAAAATAGCGATCATTAGTGCAGTTATACAATTCTTATCTTGCGCACAGTTTCAACTGTGAAGATAATTACCAATCTTAAACTAATTGAACATACATTACTCACATATCTATGTTACAAAAAAGACAAAAGAAGAAAAACATAGGTACACACAAACCGCAGTGTATCACCTGTCTGCCCCTGTATGGCTAGCATATAATGGCCTCGAGAGTATCTCGGCTTATCTCGAGCTATGCGCCTTTTTTTGATAGGTGTTGTTAGAAAGTGACGGATAGCTCGAGATAAGCCGACAAACTGACGTTGCCATCATGTGCTAGCCGCACTGTTGTCCCCACGGCAGTGAAACAGACATTAGCTCAGCTAGTCAGGAATATTGCTGAGGTGTCAGATTCAGACATCTACAGCGTTGATTTTCAGCCAGTAATGTCGGTGACTTATGGACCGCCATAGCAAAGAACTTATATGTAATTAATGTGCTTCAGTCATAAGGAAGCGAAATTTAATGGATCAAGCATATCTTTTAAGGATTAATTTAATGCACTTTACTGTTTCCTCGTATTAAGGTCTCCTTTCTATATATGTTCAAACCCACTTTATATTCGACCACAAAATGCCGTTCTATTTTTAATCTGACAAGTTATTCATATGCTGTGAAGCAATATCTGGGCTTTGTTATACTTGAATGAATATTAAGACTGTACGAACAAAAAGTTGGTATTTTAGAAAATATACGGTTTTTTCTAACGTCATATCTTTGTTCAAGTGACTACATTGTTAAAGTAAACTTCTGTTTTGTATAGATAAACTCTTATTCTAGACCATAGCGTTGCTAAACTTTTATTTCTATGTACGATTATTTAAAACAGTCAGGTTTTCGTCGGAGTGTTTTGCAAAAATACGCGTCAGAGCTATCTTTCAGGTACAATATTTCCATTTTAAATTGTCAAAAACGATTGGATGTTTATCTTTTACAATAGGATGTATAGTCTTTTAGTACATAGCGATCGCTCTAGTTCTGAAATATTGGTTTTTACTATCTAAAAAAAATACTACAAAATGTCTAAATCGGTTTGTTTAAACATTTTTTTCCTCACATGTTTTATAATATTTTGAAAAAAAAAACTTATTATTATAAAACTACAGGTTTTGCTTGGTATTTCTTATTTTTTTTAACGCTTATGGATAACCCACTTAATTTAGACGAATTTTTAAAAACCACTATAATTCACAATATAACAGCGCGCGACAACGTTGTTCGATTCATTACGCGCCGGGCCTTCCCAAGGAACGCACGTGTCGCTCTCCTCGGTGCGTTAAGGTCGGTGACCAAGCTCACACCGATACTGCTATTCTGTAGATGTAGCGCGTCCGCTACAGATTAATAATTTGATACTTGGTATTTTATATCTTCTCAAAGCAATAAAGTAATATGATTTTTTACAGAAATAGGCAATAAACGTAAATTCTTTGGGACGAAAAAATCCAACAGTACTACGGCCACACAAGTTAAAAGGTAAAGGTATGATTCCGCTGCCGACTGCATACAGCAACTGCACGTTCCGCCGCACTCCAAATTGAACCGTAATAGTATGCGTAAAAAGCTCAATTTGAAATGAGCGGAGAAGTGTCGGAACAGCACACGCCGCTCACTCTAAATTGGGACTTTTAGTCTTATGATTACAGTTCAATTTGGAGTGCGGCGGAAGGTGCAGTTGTTGTATGCAGTCGGCAGCGGAATCATACCTTAAGGCACCATGTTACCTATTACCTATTGCTGCTAGTGATATTTCTATGTCTGGATATGTGCTTCTATGTTCTTGACGTTCTGTGAACATTTCGGATCTTTCCTTTAATTGTAAAATTCAAACTAATATTTTTTTATTCTTAACGAGCGCCCGATAATTTATGATTGCGTTGTTTGAACTAGTTATCGAATTATATGTATGTGCAATTTCAAATTTTTAAGCCAAGTAGTTTCTGTGGAAAGTAATTTAAAGTAAAACTAGTCCCCGAAACACGTGGACTCCACGTAATTATCATTCCAAATTTGACTTTTTTCCTGACAAACTTATTCCAATTTTGTTGATTAATTCGTGTTCATGCACCTCTAAAAATAGTTTGTATAGTCTCCCAACATATGTTTACTGGTTGTTATCTTTTGTGTGAATTTACTCTCATATTCATATTCATTTATATTTTTTTATTCTTAACGAGCGCCCGATAATTTATGACTGCATTGTTTGGACTAGTTATCGAATTATATGTATGTGCAATTTCAGATTTTTAGGCCAAGTAGTTTCTGTGGAAAGTAATTTAAAGTAAAACTAGTCCCCGAAACACGTGGACTCCACGTAATTATCATTCCAAATTTGACTTTTTTCCTGACAAACTTATTCCAATTTTGTTGATTATTTCATGTTCATGCACCTCTAAAAATAGTTTGTATAGTCTCCCAACATATGTTTACTGGTTATCTTTTGTGTAAATTTTCTCTCATATTCATATTCATATGCATTTATATTTTTTTATTCTTAACGAGCGCCCGATAATTTATGATTGCGTTGTTTGAACTAGTTATCGAATTATATGTATGTGCAATTTCAAATTTTTAGGCCAAGTAGTTTGTGTGGAAAGTAATTTAAAGTAAAACTAGTCCCCGTAACACGTGGACTCCACGTAATTATCATTCCAAATTTGACTTTTTTCCTGACAAACTTATTCCAATTTTGTTGATTATTTCATGTTCATGCACCTCTAAAAATAGTTTGTATAGTCTCCCAACATATGTTTACTGGTTGTTATCTTTTGTGTAAATTTACTCTCATATTCATATTCATTTATATTTTTTTATTCTTAACGAGCGCCCGATAATTTATGACTGCATTGTTTGGACTAGTTATCGAATTATATGTATGTGCAATTTCAGATTTTTAGGCCAAGTAGTTTCTGTGGAAAGTAATTTAAAGTAAAACTAGTCCCCGAAACACGTGGACTCCACGTAATTATCATTCCAAATTTGACTTTTTTCCTGACAAACTTATTCCAATTTTGTTGATTATTTCATGTTCATGCACCTCTAAAAATAGTTTGTATAGTCTCCCAACATATGTTTACTGGTTATCTTTTGTGTAAATTTTCTCTCATATTCATATTCATATGCATTTATATTTTTTTATTCTTAACGAGCGCCCGATAATTTATGATTGCGTTGTTTGAACTAGTTATCGAATTATATGTGTGTGCAATTTCAGATTTTTAGGCCAAGTAGTTTCTGTGGAAAGTAATTTAAAGTAAAACTAGTCCCCGAAACACGTGGACTCCACGTAATTATCATTCTAAATTTGACTTTTTTCCTGACAAACTTATTCCAATTTTGTTGATTATTTCATGTTCATGTACCTCTAAAAATAGTTTGTATAGTCTCCCAACATATGTTTACTGGTTATCTTTTGTGTAAATTTTCTCTCATATTCATATTCATATGCATTTATATTTTTTTATTCTTAACGAGCGCCCGATAATTTATGATTGCGTTGTTTGAACTAGTTATCGAATTATATGTACGTGCAATTTCAAATTTTTAGGCCAAGTAGTTTCTGTGGAAAGTAATTTAAAGTAAAACTAGTCCCCGTAACACGTGGACTCCACGTAATTATCATTCCAAATTTGACTTTTTTCCTGACAAACTTATTCCAATTTTGTTGATTAATTCGTGTTCATGCACCTCTAAAAATCGTTTGTATAGTCTCCCAACATATGTTTACTGGTTGTTATCTTTTGTGTAAATTTACTCTCATATTCATATTCATTTATATTTTTTTATTCTTAACGAGCGCCCGATAATTTATGACTGCGTTGTTTGGACTAGTTACCGAATTATATGTATGTGCAATTTCAGATTTTTAGGCCAAGTAGTTTCTGTGGAAAGTAATTTAAAGTACCAGGCCGAACGTCACAATGTACATGACAGTTATCACGCTCCCAAACGTAAAATTTATAAAAAATTAACGTTGTTTTTTGCGTAATTTCTGTATGAAACACAGGTTTTTTATTAATTTCGCGAAAATGAATAGTCAGAAGTAAATAGATTAACACATATTTAAGTATTAATAATGTGTAATGAGATAATAAATGTCGATCGTTTTTTGTATGAAAATCGAACCACCTTAATAAGTGCGTAGGTACGTAATGTTAATAAAATAAAAACATTTAAAACTCACCACATTTTTTCCTACCTCACTCTAACTCTATAACAATGATCAAGACATGTCAGTTCAACCGGCAGCACTCGAACCGCACGCACACAGTAATCGTTTTAGTGTGTAGCTAAACATGGCCGCTCGCAGGGAGATCGCGGCTAGGATGAGTTGGAGCGAAATGTTCGTACCCTCTTAAGCTCGCAATAGTCGCAATAGATAGGGTGCCTTTCCATCAGAGCTGGATTCGTTGATATCCACCAATCGTAATAGGTTCATTGGTTCACATAGCACAGTGGTGGAAACGGAAAGCTATCACATCCTAGCAGCATAGCTGCATAGCATAGCTCTGGTGGAATTGGAGCCTGAAGCAGATAGTTTTTTGAAGAGGTTTAGAAAGATTTAAAATATGATACGAGTATGGGTGACGTCGGAGATGCCATTACCAAACTCAAGTGGAGCTGGGCAGGACACCTTGCTAGGCAGAGTGATGGCAGGTGGACCGAAAAAGTGTCAGACCGGTGGCCAATTCATGGCAAAAAGAGCGTCGGCCGTCCACCGGCTAGATGGGTCGATGATATTAGGAAGATCGCGGGTCACTCTTGGATAAGACTGGCTCAAGACCGGGACGAGTGGCGTACTAGAAGAGAGGCCTATGCTCAGCAGTGGGCGATTATGATGATGGGTCATGTCGCCGACGGTTAAAATATTCTTTTTTCTCAAAAGAATTTATAGCTTCACTTATAATGAGAAATTCAATATCACACAGAAAATTAAACGTAATGCCAGAAAAGTAGTAAATTTTAAATTTGTCATAGATTAGCGTTGTATTGGGTGTGAATCTTGGGCCATGATTCAAAGAGACAGAGATTTAGAAGCCTTCGAAAATGCGGTGTTGGTGGAAGGAGAAAATTAGTTGTCGGAAAAAATTACAATTTTCTCTTTTACATATCAGAGATTCATAAACTGTATGATCAAGTGGCAGTACATGTCTGCATTGACACATTAACAGTTTCAATGAATGTATTGCTATTTAGGGTACTATTTGCTGTTATTGTCACTAAGTAAGTCTGGTATCCTTGTATATTAAACCGTATATAAAACTGAAATGTTTTCTTGAACCCATGTAAATTCAGATATCGGCCTACGGTTCGATTAGCATAATAGTCTGATATGGTCGCTGTGGAGCGGATTATCGTATTTGTGATGTTGACGACCGCCCTAGCCTAGTTGGTAGTGACTCTATACGAAGCTGGAGGTCCTGGGTTCGATTCCTGGTCAGGGCATTTATTTGTGTGATGAACACGAATATTTATTCCTGAGTCTTGGGTGTTTTCTATGTATTTAAGTATCTACGTGTCTTTTCTATCTTTATATTTAGCAACAAAAGAAGTTGCAATACACGTTATGTGCATTTTCGCCATCTAAACTGGAACGAAGCATAAAAGGACGTTTACATAAATCATATTAGAATTCATAAGAATTCGTCACCAGAAACTTCAGACGATATTAACATAAAGCGACCTACAAATAGGTCGTCATAAGACAAATATACACTCCACGTTGTACCTTTTTGTAACCTTGATATCAAATTATACGAATATGTTCGGTTGAAATTCACCTTCAGAACGAACTTCATATCATTGTCATTGTGGGGGCGCGCTGTAGCTTCAGAAGGCACGGATACAGTGGGGGGGGGGGGGGGGGGGGGCAAATACAGCCCCCAAGCAGGCTTTTCTCGTATAAAAAGAGACACGAGAACACGCTTATGTTTTTCGCTCACGATAAAACGGGATGCAACACTTCGGGAATGGCTTTTTTAGACAAATCTCGATAAATATCCGACTGTGTACAGTTTTATTAAATTTCCTCTTGTCAGTACCTAGATGAGGTAAAATACCATCATGTTAACTTAATCGTGTCTTTTAATAATGCGTTGTTTTAGTAGGCTGAGTAAAAAAAGGAAAATATAGACTCAACTTTGGTTTTTTTTGTCTATCGAGAAAATTTTAAGCAGTCATGTTTCGGCTATTATCAGTACCATCATCATCATCCTCCTAGCCTTATCCCAGTACAGTTGAATCCTGAAGGATGCCTGGGGTCCGCTACCTAATCCCAAGATTTGGCGTAGGCACTAGTTTTTACGGAAGCGACTTCCATCTGACCTTCCAACCCCGAGGGGAAACTAGAGCTTATTGGGATTAGGCTTTGTCAAGTGAGTGGGCAACTTGACTGTTAGAAGTTCTTAAACCGCCCGAAGGCCTCCAACTTGCCTTAACGACTGCTGCCATAGATAGCAACCGGAATCAACGGCTTAACGTGCCTTCCAAAGCACGGGAGCGCTCAGTTAGTAGCCACTCAAAGCGGTCACTAGGGTTGCCAACTTATGCGCTCTGATTTGCGGGACATTTGTTGTAGAATTGCGGGACTTGGCTAAAAAATGCGGGACTCGCGCACTCTATCAATATTGTTAACGTATAATTGTGATGTAGGATTCCCGCGCGATATACGTTCTTAGTGGACGATTTCCGAGCTAAAAATTATCCTATTTCAAGCATGTACGGTCCTCCGGGAGCGGGATACAAATTACTTATTTTCATTTATCGAAGTTATGCACTCTTTCCTCAAAATGTTCGCTCCAGTTCTTATAATTCTGCCGAGGCCTGAAAACGGGACAATTGGCGTCCCGCACGCATCCTCTGCGGGACGCATCGTCTAGGGTGCTGGAAACGGGACGTCCCGCCTGAGGCGGGACGGTTGGCAACCCTAGCGGTCACCCATCCAAGTCCTGACCGCTGCCCACTTTGCTTAACCTTAGATACCACAAGCGGTACGTACTACGTAGGCGCCGCTGGGCCACGAGCGCTCCGGCTATTGTCAGAGTACCACAACCATATATAGTCAAGAATTATATATCTGAAAATCAGTCCCTATTGTTTCCTCGTCTGGGCAGAACAGCGTTTCAAAGAACGCGATATTTCTCGTTGTAGCGCCTCTTAATTTATTTTGTTTAATTTGTATTGTTTACATTGTTTGCTAAAAGGCAGTAAGTACTCTATACGTATACAATCTGCTTACCTATATAATATCTTAAATAACAAATTATCTATATACTCTTTTACATTGCAGAAATGTAAAAAAATTATAACAAACTGGTTAAAATTACTTGACTACTTAGAATTATTAGTACAGTAATAACTACTTTTATGTCACACCTGGCCATAAAGCGGCAATTACCGCACGCTCCGTGCGCGGGAAATCCCACTTCCTGGCCAGGGGGTGACATAAAATTTTGTACTTAACACAAGCGGTAATAAAGAAAGCCTCAGATCGCATATTTATCGCCCTTGCCTTCGGCTCGGGCGTCAAATACCTGCGATCTGAGACATTCTTTGTTTTACCGCCCTTGTTAAGTAATGTACTAATACAGACAGTCACACACACACACACACACACACACACATAGTAACTTTAGATTAATGTTATAATATATTGAAAATGATAGAAAACAGAAGGGGAAAAATGTTAGGACATCTCATACGCCATGACGAATGGATCAGAACAACAATAGAAGGAAAGATAGAGGGAAAAAGGAAAAGAGGAAGACCTAGAATGACGTACATGGAGCAAATAAAACTTAAAATAAATGCTACGTCATACAAAGAAGTAAAGGACAAAGCTGAATGTAGAATAAGCTGGCAATTACTCCACAAGAGCCAAGCTCTTAAATATTATGATGATGATGTTATAATATAAAGGAAGTCTAATTTAAATTTTATTTTATGTTCAATTTAGTACTGAACTATGTTATAATGGAAGAGCGGGCCCGCCTGTCACAGGGTATATGATTACTTACTAGGAGGGTCCAACCTAATATACGTGTAAACCTCAAGTTTAACCCAATAAATATTTATCATTTTTCATTTTCATTTGTTGTTTCAGGACGAGACGATACTATGCGTGATGAAATACCTAGATATGCAGTCGTTATGCCGTTGCGCTCAAGTGAACAGGCATTTCAACCGGCTCGCCTCCGATGCTATATTGTACCGCAGCATTGATCTTAGGCCGTATTGGCATTGCGTGCAGTCACAGGTTTGTATCATCATCATCATCATCATCATATCAGCCGAAAGACGTCCACTGCTGGACATAGGCCTCCCCCAAAGAGTGGCACAATGCCCGGTCCCGCGCCACCCGCATCCAGCGGACTCCCGCGACCTTTACCAGGTCATCAGTCCACCTTGTGTGGGGGGGGGGTCTACCCACGCTTTGTATGCAGGTCAGGTTTGTATGCAACTCTTTAACCCATTAAATATGGCAGATATTATTATAGCATAGTGTGTTATTACATATTGTTAATCCATACTATCCATACTAATATTATAAATGCGAAAGTGTGTCTGTCTGTCTGTATATCTGTTACCTCTTCACGCTTTTAAACCGCTAGACGGATTTAGATGAAATTTGTCTAGGATATAGTTTGAGTCCCGGGGGAGGACATAGGATACTTTTTATCCCTTAAGGCGGTGGAAGTTTGTATGGAAGCGCGCCTGATATAAAACAAATATGTATTAATTAAATTCTATCGCGATAAACGAGTTCCAAGCGGACGAAGTCGCGGGCAAAAACTAGTGTTTAAATATAAACAAAAAATCAATCAAAGTGAAAGACTGAAAAATTTATCGCCACAGGTGGAATTTGAATTCACGAGCTCTGGAATCCGTCCATGCTTTTAACCAACTGAGCTACCGTGGGTATACCTTGTGGTGACGAATTTTTCAATCAAATTTAACTGTTCCAATTTAAGCGTAAACTTAAATTTAAAGTTATAAACAATTAATTTTATATAAGTCACGCAGAAAAGGGCAATTAAAGCCTTATTTATAAAATTTAACAAAGATTTAAATGTTGTCAAGCGGATGCGTCCGCTAACGAAATTATATTTCTTCAATCAAAGCCCCTACGAGCCTCCCTAAGGCTTAATTCGAAGAGTGTAATGATAAAAATTCACCACTACAAGGGATACCCACGGTAGCTCAGTTGGTGAAGAGCAATGGATTGCAGAGGTCGTGGGTTCAAATCCCGACTGTGGCGTTTAATTTTTCACTTCGGTTGAAGAACTCAACAAAACTCTGCCACCAAAAATGTGTTTTGCCCCTTTCTCACAAACATAAATTTCAAAGCGACAGATATAGCAAACGAACGAAATGACGAGTGAATAAGTGAAATAACCTGTCCCTGACATATATGATAAATATTGAAATCTAATAAACGCGTTACTCACGTCTGTATCGTCGAATATCGCTCGACATGTTTCGGGCCAATACGTGGTCCTTAATCATGAGTGGTCGCGCCGGCCTCGCGTTTAACACTGCGCGCGAGCGCGCTCCGGCTGCCCGGTGTTGGTTGCGTCGGCGGGGCGGGAGCGGGAGGCGAGAATCCACCCTCATTTTTTAGATTTCAATATGTCTGAGACTTACGGAAGTTTTCTATATGATAAATATTCGCAGGTACTGGCGACTCTTTCGATGCGATGTAAATTCCTACACAAACTGGACTTATCGTGGTGTGGAAGTCATCTTATGATACTACCGAACTTCGTCGTAAAGTGAGTATTAATTCGGCCATTAATATATTGCATTGCATTAATATTTATTTCGTATTCGATCGTTAAGCAACGCGGGCAGCGGTCAGGACTTGATGGGTGACCGCTTTGAGTGGTTACTAACTGAGCGCTCCCGTGGTTTGGAAGGCACGTTAAGCCGTTGATCCCGGTGGCTGTCTATGGCAGCAGTCGTTAAGCCAAGTAGGAGGCCTTCGGGCGGTTTGAGAACTTCTAACAGTCAAGTTGCCCACTCACTTGACAAAGCCTAATCCCAATTAGGTCTAGTTTCCCCTCGGGGTTGGAAGGTCAGGATGGCAGTCGCTTCCGTAAAAACTAGTGCCTACGCCAAATCTTGGGATTAGGTAGCGGACCCCAGGCATCCTTCAGGATGCGTACTGGGATAACGCTAGGAGGATGATGATGATTTGTTTCGTATTCGATGTTACTTGAATCCCTCGCTACGCTCAAACCGTAAAACCCTCGCCTAAATGTATCCTACGTAACATTTGTCATGATTAATTTTATTGTAGATTGTATACCGAGGGGATAAAGCACTGTTTCATGTCTCGGGCGCGATATCCAATCCTGAACGTAACGAAGGACTCAAGATTTTTTCTTGAGTGTAGCGAGGGTGTCTCGAGTTAAGACTAGAGTCCTAAGTGCAGCGAGGGATTTAGCGCGCCCTAAATAATAATAGTTAGGCATTGTCGAGCAGGTGGTGTGGAAACGTATATTCCAAGACAGAAAAAAATGCATTTTTTAATGTCCGGAATCTCATTAAAGCGGCAATTACACTTCGTCGTTCACCTAATGCGGTCGCCGAATTGATTTTAAACTAGATACTTAGGTGAACGAACGTCATCTACACTAGTCTGTCCGCCTACTACGGCGACTAGGCAGCTGTCGATCGCCGAATGCGGCCGACAAACGTGTTACACTTTCGCGGTCGTCGCATGCAGCATGCGGCGAACGACGAAGTGTAATTACCCCTTAATAACCAAGACATCGCAATAAATTATCCATTAATGTTGCATCAATGTCAATGTCAATCTGCGGTAATTAATGGTTTAATCATTTCATCACTACAGACATTGTAAACTGTTAATACATTGTTGTTACACGCATTATGAATTTATGAGGTTATAGAGGTGTATCTGCCAAGTTGGAGGCCTTCGGGCGGTTAGTGAACTTCTAACAGTCAAGTTGCCCACTCACTTGACAAAGCCTAATCCCAATAAGGTCTAGTTTCCCCTCGGGGTTGGAAGGTCAGATGGCAGTCGCTTCCGTAAAAACTAGTGCGTACGCCAAATCTTGGGATTAGGTAGCGGACCCCAGGCATCCTTCAGGATGCAACTGTACTGGGATAACGCTAGGAGGATGATGATAGAGGTGTATCTGAATAGAATTTTAGAATTGGAACCATATTGCAATGTGTTGTGAGATCTTTCTGACACGTAAGGACCACATAAGACCATGCCTACGAAGCTGACGGTCCTGGGTTCGATTCCCGGTCAGGGCAAATATTTATGTTTTTTTCTCAGTCTTGGATTGGATGGGGCTAGTTCGATTTGTGTAAGATGGTCCTGTTATACTTTCATGTTTAATATATTAACATAGCTGTTGGTTCTCCAAATAATAAAAATAAAAATAAAAATAAAATAAAATACAGTAGAATCCGGATACAGCGACGGTCAAGGGACCGGCGATATTACGTCGCATTAACAGAACGTCGCACAAACCGGACTGATTTTCTTTGAAAATGTATGGTATGAATCCTAACGTCGATGATTTAGCAGTCGTTAAAAGCGTTCAAATGTTATACGCGGAGTCGTTATAAGCGGATTCTACTAATTTTTTTTGTACCATTTAAGAACAACAATCTACTTTATAGTTGACTACGATTCCTTCACTGTCATAAAGGATAATTAAATTACGATTGGGACATACTAAATGATATCGGAAGCTTCCAAATAGGCCTAAAGCGGGTATTACACTGTCCTGAATTCAGAATCCTGAATAGGGGAGGGGAGTTCAAGCCTCTCGCTCTAACATATAGGTACGTCCCGCTCTAAAGGTTCTGATTCAGGACGGTGTAATACCCGCTTAAAGTCAGGTTTTAAAATTTTGTGGACTCTTATTTATTTCAAAGTACAGAAACCCATATGAAACACAATCAATCAATCAATCAATATCATTTATTTCTCAGAATACAGTAATCTTGATGGATACATTTAATTGTCCTGTGTATTCCGCCTACTTGCAGGCATACAAATATTCGCGATTCCACTAAATTCAGTAGGTACAGTGGGCCAACGAAAATGTTGAGCACTTTAGTACTTTGTCAAATTAAACAGGTTTCAAATTTTATGACGTTTCAGTCTAAATAATTCTTAGATTTCGATGTGACAAGGTTCTAAGTATGCTCAACATTTTCATGGGCTGACTGTACTTAATACATTAATTTACATGCAATAATTACATGCAAATAATCCTTTAAAACAAAAGTCACGAAATCTGAGAATGATATCCGAAGTTTCGAAATAACACTAGGATCTGGTTACAAAATTTTGTGGCCTCTTGTTATTGCACAAATACAAATCCATGTGATATACAGGACACAACGGAATGCTGATGTGTTATTCACAAATTGTTTCACCTCGCCTCACCGCTCCCTAGTATATCTTGACGCCGTCACGTGGGGTGTTTGTGGGTGGGCTCTAATCTGATCTGCGAATTCAGTAACGTGGGTACGGGAAGGGCTTAGCAATGATTGTTATATAATACATGTTCATTGACGTTTAGCTGTCAAGTTACCTACTTTTAGTTATAGCACAGAATATAGTGTATAGTGGCATCTGTACGGAACAAGAAAAGGGAAAATACGGCGTTTAATGAACAAAAGATTTCCTTTGGCAGGATTGATATCTATAGTCTAAAGATGCATTTACGAAGTAGAGCCCCCCGGATTTTTCACGTGGTAAGAAATGGGGGGGGTCCAAACATAGCAGCCGACCTGTACATTTCAAACTAAGCTGACTCCTTTCTTATACCTACTAAGGCAAGTTTGGTATCGTTTTCGTATAAAAGGAATACACCGACATCATTTCTGATCGTACATTTTACTATTTTGGAACAATTTTCTGACTAAATTCGCAAATTTATACATTTTTAAATTTTACTTTTTGATTCAGCGCTCTGATATTGGATGTAAAAAGTTGATTTAAATAATGAAATAAATACTATAAGAAAGCTCGTTTTATGCAGATTCTAAATATATAAATATCAATATAGCTCTGCCTACAAAATTATGACAGAAAAAAATATCATGGGTCGCAAGACGGCTGCGCGGGCGGATCGGTAAGTACCGAAATACGTTACTAGCTACTGGGTACAGTCACCGAATTGAAATGTTTTCCACTTTTAAGAGTAAAAATAACTAATAGAGAATCTTACCTGACTATACCGACGTGTCTGACTAATAACAATGATAGTTCCTCTAAGTTATTTTCAGGTTTTAAAACGATGACTGTGATAAAAATTACACTGTAATATTTTATGGATTTTAGTTTCAGTATGCATGCGCTTAGGGCAGCCTATCAAGCAGGTCACTTGTGGGGACAAACTTTAAATGACACACAATATATACCCTCCCTAACAGACGAGTGGATAAAAGGAGGAACAGTGGCAGCCCGTATGGACAATCCAACACAGAATCTAGAATGCGGCACGAGAACTTAGCTGCAAGAACAGCTGCAGAGGCCACTGTCCTTGAAAGCGAGAATGAATGCCATGCACGCTGCTTCAAGACCTGTGGGTAGTCGCAAATGCGATTACTGATGGTTTGTCCAGTGTGAACCAGGGGTTTCAGCAAAGATGACGTCGAGGAGGCCGAAGAAGGAGAGTACCAGTGGCGGAGCGTCCATATAACTCGATTCCCACCGGCTTGCCTAATTTTCAGCCATACCAGTTCTTTTAGTACGGCTCATGAAGAATAAGAAAGGCAAACTATTTCCGGCTTCCCTAAGAATATTTTTGACGCGCCGCCACTGGAGAGTACAACATCTTTATCAGTTTATACTGGTCCTGGGTTTAAAAAATCATAACTAACTTCAAAAAAGATGAGGTGCCGTGTTCGACTGTCAATATATTTTAGATATGTTCACAAATATCTTTGCTAGTTTAAGACCGATTTCGCGTTTTTTTTTTGGTTTGGAAGGGGCTGCCTCAATGATGTTTTCTTTTAAATTTGGTCAAGATCTGATAATGGGATCCATGAGAAAATGGACACTCTTCAATTTACAAAGGTGTCTCCGCGGTATATGAATGCTAATTATTACTTACAAGGTGGACAAATATAATTTTTTTTATTATTAATAATAAGGCTGTACTTTTAGGGTGATCCAATATTATTTTGGACAGGATCCTTTAATGTTAGTTGGCATTTTTTTTTTAATTTAGCCGTGTTCCATATAATACATGGAGTTCGAATTTGTACTATCGTTTGTAGGGGCCTATCTTTAGAAGTAATTAAACGATTTTAAAAATTCTTTCTGTAATAGAAACCTACATTAGTCCTTAAAAACATAAGCTAAGACTTTTTGTAAATCGTTAACTCGTACGAAGCAGGGCGGCTCTCTAAAGTTTGATAAATTTTTACGTGAAATTTTAGGGCGAAATTGATATATTTCATTGTTTTTTTAATATTTTAAGACGTGAATTGGCATGAAATATGTTTTTATTGAGTTAATAAACCCACCACTACGATTCCAAGATCACAAACTATGTTTTTTCATTAATTTGATTTTTTGTTCTATCTTTTAATTTTCAATTTTTTTAATACTTCCACAGTAGGTATATTTTTGAAATATATATTTTTAAATATGATATTAACAGGGTTTTCTGAAGGCCTATTTTTTTTTCCAAAATGTGTAGGTGTTTTTTAAAGTTATGGCCATTTTTCTGTTTTCAGTATGAATGAAAAATTACCTATTTTTTGTTATGTTTCGAAAATTTTGTATGGAATGGTACAAAAATAATTCCAGAAATGAATTTAGCATCCTTGATTTACTCGAAATTGACACCCAACTTGACCCAGTAGCTTAACTGGCGCAGATATCCAGATTAACCTGGACTCACCCCCCCCTCAAAAATTTGACATAAAAAATTTCGAGGGCTCTACTTCGAAAATCCATCTCTGGGTCCTAAAGGACCTACCCTGATACAGGAAATCTTTTGTTCACGAAATGCCGTATAAGTCCTCTTACCGAGGCCACTAGTAATAGTATAACATACAGAACGGACACGAACCCCCCGCACCGAGGTCAGTTACCTCGTCCCTGACAGGCCCAGGATGACAGGCCGGGTTACGTTCGGGTTACCGTTTACTCCTTCTTTGAGGGGATTCTACTTTGGAATCCCTCGCTAGGTTCAACATTCTATTTTAAAATCTTTTGCTTCACTCAGGATTTAATATACCGCCCTCGCTGTAAATATATCATTTTGCTCTCTTCATACACAATCTACTATTAAAACGTCACATCACCTTATGAAAAGTTTGGACACAGTATTTTGCAATAAAAATAATCCGAGTGTCCCAGTGAAAAATATCTCAACTAGGTATATCTCTTTATTTACAGTTTCATCAAAGACAATGGAGCCGAGTTAACACACTTAAGGATGAATTGCTGCAAATTCGTTAACAACGCAGTGTTAAGAGCCATCGTTGACACGTCGGTATATTTACAAGGTATGTGTTACATACACAGTCACGACTAGCACCTAACATAACAATGCAGGTGGCAGCCTAGTCGTACAAAATGCGACTTACTACTACGACTACTTTTGGCCTGAATACGGTATTTGACACATGTTAAAATTAATAACACAGTGTCACTTTTTGGATAGTTAGCCATCAAAATATCACAATAAATCGTAAATTATAAAATTATACCAAAATCATAAAAAGATATGAATCATCAAAAACTCAGAAAATTATGTAATTTTTTTTACCGTCAAAAATTCAAATAAAAGGTATTAATAGAATGCTTATGCAAAAAATAAAAAATAAATTGTATGGCAAATATGTACCTCAACGCATTATTTTACGACTAAAACAGCAAAATACTAATTTTCCCATACAACGGTTGGTCGAATGCTGTGCAAGTGACGTCATTTGCCAGGGCCATTTTGTAAGAGCCTTTTTGAGTGCCGCTAGCGGCGAGCTAGGTTTGTCCCTAATTTTAGCCCTTTATTGTGCTCTAATTGTTGTTGGTCCCATATAGACATTTGATCGTCTCTAAAAACTGGTTCGATTGGCATTATAAAAAAAAATAGTCAAATAGCTTATTCAAAATATTTTAAAAATTGTAAGGCCTTTTCATACTTGAAATCATTTCATTTGAACGAATTGCACCAATGCAATTCCTTTAAAAAGCTACTTTACCGTTCAAACAATAAGGTTCAAAATCCAATAACATTTTAATAGAAATACGTTCGACATAAAGAATTTCAACCATAACTCCATTTATCTTGCGGCGGAAATATAAGATGAGATAAAATCTGGCAATTAAGGTGACGTGAGCTTAGAGAACAGAGTTTTTGAAGCCTTTTAACGTGTTTGTAGATGAAGATATGGTTTTCAAAAAATATGCACAACAATTTTGAGACCTTTCTGTAGTGCAAACATCGATTCAAAACATGATTATGCAACTTTCGCTGAATAAAAAAAAATCGCGAACTTGCGTCTGAACCACACCTTTAAATAGTTATAACTATTTTTGCACATTAGCTATCAACATGAAAATTATATCAATAAATGCGTAATGTTCTACTTCATTGAAATCATCGATTACTTTTTCTTAACTTCAAAAAAATAGTAGTAAAATAGTACTCATTTCTGCAAACTCGTTCGTACGCGACCGGCGCGGCCGCCCGTTCAGTGCTCAGCGAGCTGCGTTCGAGGTAGGATCTGTGCCGCGCGTCAATTCAACGTCACTTGACATTTCAATATAAACAATGGGTAACTAATAAAAGGAAACCTGCTAGACTTCGTCATCTCGAGATTGTGGGTGCCAATAGAAGGAAAACTGCACAAACTATGGTAAGTGTAATGCAATATCGTATTACAGTGGGTATAGGTATATCAAACCTTCTTATTGGAACGCTTTGACGCTGCCAAACTTACACAGTCTATGAATAACAGTAGGACAATACTTGTGACACTACGTACAACGTAATACATTTTTTTACTAACGGTGGTATTTATTTTGGCGTGTACGGACATACAAATAGACACAGCGGACTTTCTTTATATAATACTAGCTTTTGCCCCGCGGCTTCGCACGCGTAAGTGTAAGTTTCGCAATAATTGTTGAATTGTTACGCCATATACTGATATCAGATATAAGGGATTCTGAAAACGGGTTTTCAAGCTATAGGCATAGGTACCGAAGGTTCTAGAAAGTTCGCGATCGAAGTTTCTAGAAAAAAGAAGAAGAAGAAGTCTAGAAAGTCTGTATGGAGTCTTCATCTTCACCCTTCGAGCATGTTCTAGAAGGATTTCGAACGCCCGGAAAGTTCTGGAAAATATGACTGTCTCGCTCTAACAATGCTGTCCTTATCGCACTGTTCGAGGGCATTAGCATTATTGGAATGCACTACACATACAGTCTATTCCTTTCACACTTATCGTCTGTCTCTTTTACTCCTATTGAAAATTTAAAATTTACCCCATTTTACCACCCACTTCCACCCACCGCCACCAAACTCCCTTACTTGCAAGTGCACACCAAGGGCCTTCGACCACTGCAATGCAACCATGAGAAGGTGGCAGTTGGTGATCATGGAGAAAAGGCCGGACATACCCACTAACACTCTCCTTTTATATATATATATATTGATTGAAATTTTCACGTTTTATATTGTAACAATTATTAATGTTTTCAATTTCAATTTTATTAGTGCACTGCTAGGTGTCGGTACGGAACCCTTCGTTGTGCGTGATCCGACACGCACTTGGCCGGTTTTAAAACTGCGTACCAGTGGGGCTAGCATAACATGCATCTCGTCTCTACTCGCGCGCGAGATAGGCTACCTGTCACTGTCTGATTAATGCTGTCAAAAAGTGACAGGTAGCTTATCTCGCGCGCGAGTAGATACGGAATGCATGTTGTGCTAGAGGGGCAGGCCTCTTTCAAGCGTGTGCGCGCAATAATTCAGTGTTTTGTAAATGTTATTGGTATATATACAGGTTGGATTTTCTTTTTGGGTCAGTGAGGGCAGCTAGTAGCTACCAGATCCCGTGCTGCTACGCGAAAATGGTCTTAGAAGACCTTCCCTCGAATTAAAATTAATGAAAATTGGCGTTTACAGATTTTGGAAAAACATACAGGGTGCGAGAAAAAGGTAATTTTTGACAAACTGTTTTTTTTTTATGCCAATCGATCCCATTCCTATCCAGGACCCAAAGTTTGTATGGGACCAAAAAAAAATCCGACAAGAAAAGCCGCAAATCGAGGAAAACTCCTATTTCAAAATCTAAATCGAGGGAAGGTCTTCTAAGACCATTTTCACGTAGCCGGACGGGATCTGGTAGCTGCCCTCACTGTCCCAAAAAAATCCACCCTGTATATCTAGGGTGACCCGCCTCGTGGCTCATATTGAATTATGATAAGTACAATACTTATTAATAAATAGATTATATTTTTCCATGTGTGGATATTTTAATTACACTTTGATTGTAATAAATTGTGCAAAAACAATATTGAGACATACTTCGCAAGGAACAATAACTTCGTTTTGTTTTTCAAGTAGATGATCAATCACACATATGTAAATAAACTCAATTTGACAATTATATCACAACATAAGGGTGAATAAAATAAAAAAGTCTATTTTATTACAATCCACGATGTCTTGTCATTGTGTCAAAATATTATATTACGGTGTATGAAAGTAGATAAGTAAAAATGACGAGTTGCCATTCGCATTGTTCCGATTATACTGAACTATTGACATATACATCAGAATAATATGGCGCCGTCTTGACAATGGTCATTATATTTATGGTTTACCCGTTCAGTTGTAGTGACTAAGAGTTGTACTACTGGCTATACACTATACTGTGACATCTCGGTATCGGCAGCGAGCGCGGTGGCAAGCGGCTAACCCCGCGCCTACTCCCCTCAAGCCACGCACCTCACCCCCTCGAAAGCAGCTAAGCGCTGAGCTCACGTCGCCTTAATGGCATAGCGCTCACCTCGGGGCTTACACTTGAGTGAGGACGAACTAGGAGTTATTCCTAGATTAATTACGTTTAACACTAACCTTTAAGCCTCCTTTACATGTAAGTGACTCGCGTGTCAGTTTAATTACTCGATAAAAAATACATAAACATAATAACTACTATAACTAGTAGATAATGATGATAATTAGTAGATTATGCATCAAGCTTGTCACAACTTGCGCTCGCGAGCGACCACTTGCCGCACTTCGGAGCGCTGTCGGTTTTTTTTGCACAAATAGGCGCTCCCGCGCACTCGGCCCATAGTCAAGTGTCCGTCCACATGTTTGTCAGCGCGTCATCTGTTGGCCAGCATTGGTTTTCCGATAAACTTGCCGAACATGTAGGCAGTAGCACTTGCCTTATATTAATTTGCGTACGCTCGCGTTGGCCTGAGTTCGACCAACATGTATAGCAGGAGGTGTGACATATCTGATGACATCGCGCGACTTATTTCCGTAGCGAAGTCATGTCGCGCGATGTTGCCTTGCCATACATGTCGAGCGAAGTCCGGGGTCTACCCACGCTGCGCTTTCCGGTCCGTGGTCGCCAGTGGACTGATATTTTACCTGCATGTTTTTCATTTTGTTTTAGAACTATGTCTCCGTTCTGTTGTCGGATGTTCAGATTGGCACTGCCTCTCCGGACTGACGAAGCTCAAACGACTGGATCTGTACAGGACGGATATAACAACGAATGCTGCTGTCGCTATCGTTTTGTCTAACCCGGAGCTGCAACATCTTAATGTTGGTAAGTATTTAAAAAAATCCTTAATGCCAGGGATTATTATATTATTATTATTGTTAGTTTTGGGCTTTGTATGCCACTTCGACCAACGCGTGATCTATTGTGGCAGCCCTTTAGAGTACACCGCTAAGACCCGTTGAATCCAGGAATTTCCAGATTCTTTGGGCGGTGATGTGTTGTACCTCTTCTGGTTGCACGATGTGCTGCCCTAGGTAGGTACTTCGTTTGCGCATTAGTGGTCCGCAGGAGCAGAGTATGTGCATTGCAGTTTCTTCTGACTCCTGGCAAAACCTGCATAGTTCATCTTGTTTCAGACCCATTTGAAACAAGTGTTTGTTCAATTTGCAGTGGCCTGTCAGGATTCTTGTCACTGCGCAAAAAAGCCAGGGATACATTAGGGGACAAATGTCCCACGACATGTGTCGGCGATATGTAAAGCGAAGCCGGCCGATTTTGCCTGACATATCTGTACAGCAAAGAAAATTGAAAACGCAGTACTAATTAATGACAGCCCTCAATGGTCGCTTTTGTTTATACCTACTTTACCGTGGACGTGCACGTCCATGATATTCTCTATGGTTTCATTTGCTGTACGGTCAAGTGCAAAAATATGTATCGAGTGTATCCTCTCATAAATATAATACTAAAACCTTAATTCACCGACATAAGAGCTATGGGACATATTTTTGAGCAAGTTGTATGCACCCATATTTGTGCACTTGACTGTATATTGTTGGCTATTTAAATTATGTTAGAAATTAAGTGAAGTCAAAAAAACTTAAAGGTAAGCCCGCATGCCGGTAATACGCGTTAAAGGTCGATATTTTCGAATGCGCGCGAGAAAATTCCCAAGCTCTACGCAAATCCATAATTCGTGAAAGGAACCTATGAACTTGCCCATTAGCTAGAGCACGTGCAAAAGCTTATACTTATTTGTATGACGTCTCCATTGGTTACCACATAATTGGTTAATAAATATAATGAATTCTCTGACACTCATCATCCTCCTAGCGTTATCCCAGTACAGTTGCATCCTGAAGGATGCCTGGGGTCCGCTACCTAATCCCAAGAGATGGCGTAGGCACTAGTATTTACGGAAGCGACTGCCATCTGACCTTCCAACTCCGAGGGGAAACTAGACCTTATTGGGATTAGGCTTTGTCAAGTGAGTGGGCAACTTGACTGTTAGAAAAGTTCTCAAGCCGCCCGAAGGCCTCCAACTTGGCTTAACGACTGCTGCCATAGACAGCAACCGGGATCAACGGCTTAACGTGCCTTCCAAAGCACGGGAGCGCTCAGTTAGTGACCACTCAAAGCGGTCACCCATCCAAGTCCTGACCGCTGCCCACGTTGCTTAACCTTAGATACCGCAAGCGGTACGTAGGCGCCGCTGGGCCACGAGCGCTCCAATGAAGTCTCTGACACTATCTAATAAAATTATTATTGCTGACTGTTCGTAGGTTCGTGCAAAATGATATCAGCTATGGACGATGTAGCCATAGCGCTCGGAGCGAACTGCGCGGATCTCATATCGGCTGATTTCTGGAAGTCCTACTCGTTGACGCCGACCGGCATCAGAGCGCTCGGGAATTGTAAGAAGCTGCAGGAATTGGATGTTGGATGGTGGTGAGATTTTCTGTACTTTCTCTACTCCATCATAATATTAAGAGGGCGTAGATGGCATTGCAAAAGTCCCGCTGTAACAAGCGTGAGTTTTCAATTAACCATCCCGCTCTCTGCGGAAGCTCAGCGCGTGTTTTTCGTAAATATTGATGTTTGATCTAAACGTGTACATTTATAAGGATGTCTCACGGTTCGAAATAAATGCCATACGATAAATAAATAAATAAGGATAATCTTTTTTATCAGGTTTGAGAACTGGGGCCCGATTTTTGAGTCTCGAACGCTCGACATTACACTCGACATCTGTCAAATCATCTTAGTTTTTTGACAGATCTCGAGTGAAAAGTCGAGCGATCGACACTCAAAAATCTGCCTCCTGATCATTTTACAACTATTTAAACAAAAACCATTGTTAAAGAATAGATGGGAGGGTCTTAAAGATCCAACCAAAAACATCGAAAAAAAGGGTTATGTTTGAAAAATAAAAGTATCGCAGTGGCCTCTGTGAAACGCTTGTAGGGTTTGACTTGTAAAAGTGCCATTGCGGCCTACTTACAGAATAAAGTTCATTTATTTCATTTATCGAGAAACTTTTTGCAAATCGTGTTTTCACTTTTAACAGACTGGAGGAAAATAGTTCAAGATTGATATACTGAAATGAAAGGACATATATTTAATCACTATAGATGTCGAGATCTAGGTCGATAAACATTGGTAAAAGTGCATATGTGGGCTCTTAACAAAATAAACAGAAAAAACACATTGAGAAATTGAAATCCGCTTCGCAGTCTTCGTGAATTAGCAACAGGCCATAATAATTAAGAGCTTGGCTCTTGTCAATGGAGTAATTGCTAGCTTATTCTGCGTTCAGCTTTATCCTTCACTTTTATGTACGATGAAGCATTTTTTAGGGTTCCGTAACCAAATACATGACATATACATTCGTCATGTCTGTCCGTCCGTATGTCACATCCGATTTACTCGGTGACTATATACTAGAGTTATGGAATATATTTTTATTCAGCACAACACAAAATATATAAACATAGGAACTAAAATAATATTATAACTAAATTAAAAAAGGTCCCCGAGATGGAAGGGTTCCCATAAGGCTGGCTGCGTTCCCCCTTTGGATGGCTATGCCGATCCGCTGGCCAAGGAACGAGCCAGCCCTATGGTCCCCTGACACCTCGGCTAGCCTTTGGATGGCTATGCCGATCCGCTGGCCAAGGAACGAGCCAGCCCTATGGTCCCCTGACACCTCGGCTAGCCTTTGGATGGCTATGCCGATCCGCTGGCCAAGGAACGAGCCAGCCCTATGGTCCCCTGACACCTCGGCTAGCCTTTGGATGGCTATGCCGATCCGCTGGCCAAGGAACGAGCCAGCCCTATGGTCCCCTGACACCTCGGCTAGCCTTTGGATGGCTATGCCGATCCGCTGGCCAAGGAACGAGCCAGCCCTATGGTCCCCTGACACCTCGGCTAGCCTTTGGATGGCTATGCCGATCCGCTGGCCAAGGAACGAGCCAGCCCTATGGTCCCCTGACACCTCGGCTAGCCTTTGGATGGCTATGCCGATCCGCTGGCCAAGGAACGAGCCAGCCCTATGGTCCCCTGACACCTCGGCTAGCCTTTGGATGGCTATGCCGATCCGCTGGCCAAGGAACGAGCCAGCCCTATGGTCCCCTGACACCTCGGCTAGCCTTTGGATGGCTATGCCGATCCGCTGGCCAAGGAACGAGCCAGCCCTATGGTCCCCTGACACCTCGGCTAGCCTTTGGATGGCTATGCCGATCCGCTGGCCAAGGAACGAGCCAGCCCTATGGTCCCCTGACACCTCGGCTAGCCTTTGGATGGCTATGCCGATCCGCTGGCCAAGGAACGAGCCAGCCCTATGGTCCCCTGACACCTCGGCTAGCCTTTGGATGGCTATGCCGATCCGCTGGCCAAGGAACGAGCCAGCCCTATGGTCCCCTGACACCTCGGCTAGCCTTTGGATGGCTATGCCGATCCGCTGGCCAAGGAACGAGCCAGCCCTATGGTCCCCTGACACCTCGGCTAGCCTTTGGATGGCTATGCCGATCCGCTGGCCAAGGAACGAGCCAGCCCTATGGTCCCCTGACACCTCGGCTAGCCTTTGGATGGCTATGCCGATCCGCTGGCCAAGGAACGAGCCAGCCCTATGGTCCCCTGACACCTCGGCTAGCCTTTGGGATAGTTGCCCAAAAAGGCGGTGGGCACCGGCGCTCCACGGACCCAGTGTCTCTACGGCAAATGCCGCAAATACATGTCGGTCTGTCAGGCCGATGTATTTGCGGCATTTCGCCGCCTCGGCCGCTGCGGCTGCCCCGCCTGCTCTCAATGATGTTGCGCCTAGGTGGGACGGCGCCAGGGTGTCGACACAAGTAGCGTCCCAGATAAGGGGCCGTCCCAGTCTCCACGGCACAAGGGTCATACCGTCGGGCCTCTTGCCATCGTCACGAGCCAGGCCGGGCGGTTCTAATACGGCTGGCACGTTGGCGCTGACAAAGGCCCGACGGATGATATCATTGAGAGAGGCGTGGCGGGGCAGACGACCGGCACTCTTGGTACAAGACAGCCCGTGGTGACCGAGGCTATCCACCAGAGCTCCACAGGGACAGCGGTGGGGTGCGACGATGTCTGCACCCAAACGCAGGCCGATAGACAACCTCAGTGTATTATTGTCCAGAAGGGTGCCATAATTGGAAGAAGGAAAAGCATGTAGCCATGAGCCAAACTCCCTTTCCGACACAGCCAGTAACCGTGCTTTTTCCTGGCTGGTGGAGCAGGAGTCCAACAAATGGGTATGCACTTGCTTGCAGATAGGTTGGAATTTATCAGGATTGAGATGTATTCCATGAACCGAAATTTCACTCCATACATGTAACCGGGGGATGGAATAAAAAAATTCAATGCACATAGGTGTGTGGGTATCTTTGGATAGACTTTGAAAAATGATATAGGTAGAGCTTTCTAATACTTTTCCATATAAGTCAACCGTTGGTGAGATATCAAAGTTTTTAGAAATATATTATGGCAACCAAGATCAATGATGCTGGATTTTTGAGTGAAAACTTCTTTAGCGGCGCTGAGCACTTTTTGTGATGGGGAAAAATTGCTGCGAGTTTAGGGTCACGTATGACCGTCAGAACGTAAGACGTGACCTTTAGAAGATGGATATTGGTAACAGCGCTACCTATGAACAAACGAGCGAAGTTTCTCACAGTGCAGGTTGTGTTAAGTTACAACCGACAGCAGCGTTCTGTATAGTTTGTGCCTTGTATTGTTCGTAGGTGGCGCTGTTATCAAAAATTTATTAAGTGAAAACTTCTTTATCATGTCATTGTGTTTTCACTTCTGCCGGCACTCCCGGAGTGCAACCCGTTGTTTTTTCTACTATACCTTTATTTTGTCAATTCTAGCCTCCAGGCAGGCGGTTCCGGGGAATGGCTAGCGTGGCTGAACGGCGGCGAGCTTCGGAAGCTCTTCCTGGGAGCCTTGCGGGGCGTCTGTGACAGGGACCTGCGGGCCTTACTGCCGCGAGTACCGAAGCTCACACAACTGGACCTGTTAGGCGTCAGGGCTGTCACGCCTGATATTTGTGATTCGTAAGTATTTGATACCAACTTACAATTACAGGCAGATGACCGTTAAATATGGCGCCAGCAGCTGTGGTCAAAGATATTTTTTTTATGTCACACCTGGCCATAAAGCGGCAATTACCGCACGCTCCACGCGCGGGAAATCCCACTTCCTGGCCAGGGGGTGACATAAAATTTTGTACTTAACACGGGCGGTAATAAAGAAAGCCTCAGATCGCATATTTATCGCCCTTGCCTTCGGCTCGGGCGTCAAATACCTGCGATCTGAGACATTCTTTGTTTTACCGCCCTTGTTAAGTAATGTACTATTTTAGTTTATTCAGAAAATAAAAAGCCTGATGTATTTACAAAAGAATAAATACAAAAATGGCCGCCAATAGGGCATTAAACTAAGATAAAAATAAATTATTTTTTACTTGACTTATAAAAGATCTAACGAAAATACTCGAAAAATATCAATTATTAATTTATTTTAGCTAATTGAAAGATTTTATAAGCATAAAGATTTAAAAAGGACGCTTATTTGAACAAACCAATTCACACTGTCTTAGTGACGTCACTAAGACAGTATTTCCCTACAAACTTCATATTAACAAATGGTTTTTGACATTTAATAAAAAGTTGCTGATTTGACTATGAGTTTAATACCGTATTAGGTCTAAAGTTTCCTATTACTTCATGACAATACTAATTAACCCTTTGACCGCGAAGAACCTATAAAGTGGTTGTGTGTCGTCGTGCCCACCACGCCAACAACCACTTAAAAAACGGAGTGAAGGTGTACTTTGATCATGAAAAAAAGTTTTAGCCAAATGATTTTAACCTGAGTTAACCGGGAAATATTATTATCTTTCATTTTGTCTTGTGAATCTTGTGATTGAATGAATTTAATCGTTATAAACCGGTTAATAGAATAAAAACTATATAAAACTGCTCCAAAAACCGGTTTTGTTCCTCTCTAAAAACTGGTTCGAATGGCATCATGAAAAATATGATGCATATTCTCTAAGTTAAAAGATTAACGCATTCACTGCCACCAACGCATTTCCGTTACTTTTACCCAGTGCCTTGAACTCACAGACGCGTTCATCATATTTAGTGACTTTCACCCTGTGCCTTAGTGCCTTAGACTTAGAATAGTCGGTTGAACTCACATGTGCGTTTGGGGCACACAGCAAAAACCTGCCGAATGTCCAGCAAAAGAGGTTGGCAGTGAATGCGTTAAGGAAATGTAATTTTGTCCACAAATATTTCTTTATTTTTAATTATACCTAGGACGACCTAGACGCATTTCATAACGATTAGCCAGAGATTACTCAAGATCGTGACGAGTGGAGATTAAGAGGGGAGGCCTTTGCCCAGCAGTGGGACACCATATAGGCTCTTAAAAAAAAAAAAAAAATATCCCTGTATCCCTTGCATTTTATTAAATTGTCAAAAGGGCCTCTACGTGTTGGCTATGTGGTACTCGATGGTACTTCGGCTCCGCGCACGCCTCCCAAAGGTCCGGGACACCATTGTCCCGTGAACGGGAAAGACATACAATAATAATTATACCTGCTTTAAAGTCTAAATGTCATTTTTATATTTCTTTACAGGATCTTAGCTGAATGTCATGAGCTGAAACTGTTGGATGTCAGTTTCTGCGATCAGATACAGGAGTCTCAGGTGAGAGAAACTCCTCATAGTGTCAGTTGCACCAACGTACGAACACAGACCGGTCATCGTCAAATATGGCGCCGGCAGCTGTCATCCCATAGAAACTTGTCAAACATTCCATACAATCAGATTTGACAAACACCGCTTACGATTACAGACGGTTTGGTGCAACCCGGCCTTCGTCTATTATTTCATCCCCGGAGCGCTCGTGGCCCAGCGGCGGCGGCGCCTGCGTGCCGCCAGCGTTATTCAAAGTTAAGCAACGTGGGCCGCGGTCAGTACATGGATGGGTGACCGCTTTGAGTGGTTACTAACTGAGCGCTCCCGTGCTTTGGAAGGCACGTTAAGCCGTTGATCCCGGCTGCTGTCTATGGCAGCAGTCGTTAAGCCAAGTTGGAGGCCTTCGGGTGGCTTGAAAACTTCTAACAGTCAAGTTGCCCACTCACTTGACAAAGGGGGGTCGAAGTTGCACACCGTCCGTAGGGAAAGTACCCAACATTACCCTACACGTGACCCCTGGGTGGTTCTAAAAGTGCAACAAAAACTGGCAACCGTACTGTCTTCTCGAAGATCTCACGGTTCAAAATAAATGCCATACGATAAATAAATAATAAATCCCCAGCAGTAACTCTAGCAATATCTCGGCTCCATGACATGAAACACACTACGAAACGGTTCGGATTAGACTAAAGCACGGGCTAGACTGTTTAAAACCACTGCTCCTAACAAGGTGACCTTGGTAGAAAACGGTGGTTTAAAACAGTGTAGCCATTGGTTTCCAACCAAATTTGGTATGCCCTCTATTGTCCTTGGTAGAAAGGCGTGCCTGGTAAACCACTGGCAGGCATACTGAAGTTTTAAACAGAGCCAGCAGTGCAACCCTCGTTGTCTACCAAGGTCACCTTGGCAGGAGCGGTGGTTTTAAACAGTCTAGCCGGTGCTTTAACCACAGACTACTGTGTTTACTAAGCCATAGAGTACTAAGGAATATTGCGTTTACAAAGTATACATCCAACATTCACTGACGTTTCATATTTTTAATTACAGGTATTGGAATGGCGCTCGCGCTACCCCCGCGTGAGCATAAAACGCTCCTTCCAGTCCGCCACGCTCACCGCCACGCCAAACGCCCTCTTCCTGGCCCCGAGCCTGGAATGATGCTCTTTACCACCGCGTTGGCAATGTATTGCTTTCTGCATGTGCGTAATGTATTCATAGAAGAGTACTTTAGCTCACAAGCGCGGATGAGCCATGGTTGTGTGTTGAGCTATACATGCACATTGTGTATGTGTGCGTCACCGTAGGAGCTATGAGTTCACGTTGTCTATGTGTTCGTATGTGTCACTACTACAACAATATTATTCTACAACCCGCACTCGTGACATAAAAGTACTGTCATACTTTCAATGCAGGCTTCGTATTAATTGAACGGAAATGTCGTCCGTTTAAAGCTAATACAGCCTGCAATTGCCTCCTTCCGGGACTCGAAAATAATGAACTATTGTAGTTTTAGATATAATATAACGAGGGTGTGAAATTACAACGAATTAACTGATACTGATAGTGCTTAATATGAATCTATAGAAGACTGACTATTATTATTGGAAAACGGGACTTAATCGCGTACACATATATTTTATTTACCTTTTGTAAGGTTTTGCCCAAAAACCTTGGGGCAAAACCTTAGAAAAGGTAAATATAATATAATTGTACGCGATTAAGTCCCGTTTTCCAATTATAATGTGTGAAAATCGTGTAAGTTTAAATCGATAGACTGACTATTATTTTAGCGTAACAAAAAGAATGCGTTTGTGTAAGGGTAGATTTTCAATTCCCAGATAAAATTATCCATCGGTTAAAATCTCCCTTTGTCTGTCTTTCTTTTTTCTGGTCTGTATTTTTCTGGAGTCAAATGAATGAAAAAGGCATAGCTAACATTTTTCTGAGTGATGCTTGTATCTGAGGATTAAGATCTGCCCTAAGTGTAGTAATATCGCATCAATGTGTAATATCATAAATATTTTTAAATGTTCTTCATGGAATAACACCAATATTTAACTTTTACTGATTATTTCGATAGCGGAGTATGATTTAACTTTGGAGTTGAATAAAGTTAACTTTACCATGTGTTCATCGAAAACTGACGTCAGTTAAAATATTTTTTTAATTAAAATTAATGAATATTCCTTTTCGACGAATCGAATAGTCCCATAAACAAGGCTTTAGGATCCGACATTACATTAATGATACCCCAGTCGCATTTTTAACCTCCTTAGACCGTATACGTACAATAATAATGACAATGGTTTAATCAAGTGACTCAATATATTTTGCCATATAAAAAAATTGTTATAAATTCAGACGATCCAAAGCAAATGAAACTCTAATCCTATACGTATAGTTGACTTAAGATTCCATTGAACCATTTTGTCCTTTCTATATTAACCTGGGACTCAGGGGGTTAACTTGCGCACTTTATGAACAGTCGTGGGTTCACCCAAAACCCACAAAGATTTGTGCAAGTCATAATATTGGTTTTATCTATAGGATAGCGAAGAAACTGAAAATAAGGACAGCTGCTATGCAGCTGAAAATATCGTAAGAACACCTTGAAGTATAATATTAAGTATCGACAACATATCTGCTCTAGTGCAAATAGTACTTTGGTGAGTGTGCTCCATGAGCTCATACCGCCTTCCCCCTTCTTCCATCGGACATCCAGACGTATCAGAAATCAGAAATGTTTATTTGCTTAGATACAGTTAAATAAGTTGTTTCTTAAAATTATGTGGTACAGTGTATCTAGCCTGCAAGCAGGTGTGCAAATCATTATTAAAAAAAGTGTACATGTCAAATTTGTCAATATGAATTATTAAATTATAATAAAAAATTAAATTAAAATGTCAATCATTAATGATGAGGAATAATATAATAATAATTTAACAAACTTTTAGCGATAGATAATAAATTAATATACATTTTAGGGACGAAACATACATCGGAAATTACATACCTAACTATAATCAAGTGTGTCCTAACTCTAAGTAACATTTTACGCTGTAAAAACAGCGGCCCAGAAGCCAGTTTGTGAGGTTACGTTTAAATACGTTACCCTCGAGAATTTTTAATGTTTCTGGAAGTCGGTTGTAAATGACAACACACATATTAAATACATTCTTCCTATAAATCATTTTACGACCTCGAGGCTGGTATAACTGGTTCATAATGTTTGCTCTTGTCTGTCTGTGGATGACTTCTCCTCGCGTACGGCGGGTTACCATCCTTACCTGGTTCAAATTCCTCTTACTCGAACCAAGCGCTTTTCGTCGTCTTTTATAATGCGCACTGCTAAGGTTTGGAATTCCCTGCCGGCATCTGTATTTCCGAGTTCATATAACCTGGACCTATTTAAGGCAAGAGGGGATAGGCATTTTCTGGGTGAGCTCGCTTCATCGTCGGCCTCATCTTTGCCCCCTGGCTAGATGCTGGCCAAGAGCAATCCCATTATTAATAAAAAAAGGCCTTATTGATAAACGTTCGTCAAACCTATTTTAGCTAATGCGGTTAAAGTTCACTTGTCCTTATCTATAATTATATTGATATTTTTCCACTGTCATACCTACTCAAAAAGTCACAAATTGGAAATGTCACAAACTTTCATAATTTACAAATATTTAGATAGAAGAGGCGTCACAATGTTTTAATAATATGTCTCTCCCGTTCACGGGACAATGGTGTCCCGGACCTTTGGGAGGCGTGCGCGGAGCCGAAGTACCATCGAGTACCACATAGCCAACACGTAGAGGCCCTTTTGACAATTTAATGAAATGCAAGGGATACACCGAGCGGATGCTGTCCCTGCCCGTGTCATGGGACGCACACAGAGACAGCACCCGCCAGGGTGTATAGGAACTATTGCTGATTGATGGACTCTAAATGAACTGGGCTATTGGGTGAATCTGATGGACTAATGGCTGGGCTATTGGGTGAGACAACGGACGCCTGCCTAATAAAACTGTCTCAGATTTTTTTTGGAATATTATTATTATGATAAGAATTAATAGAAATGTAAAAACGATTGCGCTAGAGCAGATAAAATTTTAATAAGTATTAGATATTAAGGCGTGGATGCAATTTTCTACATTTGTACAAGATATTCTAAGTTGTACCAGGCAATCGGTTTTCTGTACTTAATTTTGCGTGCGAAAAATGTGGATTTCCTTGCATTGTTTTGATCTTAGATTTAAACGGTAAAAGTGCAATATTTCTGGTAAATAATATTGAATATTTTATAATTAAACGAAATGGAGCCTACTTTTGGAGTAACTTACATACGTAGATTAATCTCCGAAATATGGACTAATGTAAGGTCTAAAATGTTAAAATGATGATATTTTTTATCAAAAGTTGAAACTTTCAACAAGAAAATTTTCTATATTTGTGAGAGTTATATTGGCATGTTATTGTATTGATAAGGATTTGACATAATTAACTACTCCATCAGAGTACATCATTGTGTGTATTTAACATATTCTGACCGTGAGTCGTGGCACCAATATTTTTTAATTCCTTTATATTCTCTTAGAAGCCCAAGGTCCTACAATAGTACATTGTGCATTTAGGGAGGTAAGCAGGTTATTACTAACGAAAGTCATAGAAGCCCGACACCGAAGGCGGAGGGTTCTTATTGACTTGAGTTTGTAATAACCCTTACCTCCCGTGATACACACAATGTTTTTCATCACATTTGCGAGGAAATAAATAACTACAAAAGGCAGAAAAAAATAGAAATATCCATGTTTCATACAACCACACCAATCAAAAATTTACGAACTTGAAAACTTCACCTCCAGTATCACTGCGAGAGGAGCGCAACGCGCAACCAATCACAGAGCAATATTCTTGCGGCGCGCGGCCAACTAGATTTTTTTCAACCAATCACAGAGCAGTATTCTAGCGGCGCGCGGCCAACTAGATTTTTTTAAACCAATCAGATCACACACAAACTCATAACTCCCACGGGAGTTATAAAATTCCATAACTCCCGCGGGAGGTAAATCGGCTATAACTGCTTTATACGCACGCGTGCAATAACACACTTTACGAGCAAGTGTGATGAAAATAGTATTAATTAACTTGCATTTTCCGACTCAGCTCCTTGAATAGTTAGTTAAGTAGTCATATCGTACCACGGTCCTACCAGTAGGACTTTATTACCAAAGCCGGAATTTTGTTTTCAAATTTCCCACTAGTCTAAACTGACGTCTCGAATGTTTCCGTACTTGTTTGCATATAAGTACAAATAAGATTATGCTTGTCGCCGCGTTGGTGAACACACGTGCTCTCGGCGCGACGACTAGCAGAATCCATTACCGAACAAAACCAGTTGCCTACTGTCGTGGCGTCGTTACCGAACAACGTCTTTGTACACGTGGTTGGCGAAATCATCATAAATTTGATGGAAAGCCATTCAAAAAAAAGTGAAGTACAAATAAGTACTTGGGTAAATAGCAGTGGCGGAGCGTCTATACAACTCAATTCCCACCGGCTTGCCTAATTTTCAGCCAGTCCAGTTCTTTTACTACGGCTCATGAAGAATAGGAAAAGCCAAGTATTTCCGGCTTCCCTAAGAATATTTTTGACGCGCCGCCACTGGTAAATAGTACTACTTGCAAGACCATGGTTTGCTATACTATGAGCTGAATTTTGCTTTGGGCCTTAGGACGTTAAGGCAACAATTTTACCTAACAAATAAGCTGTCAATTGAAGGGATGTTTACAAAAACAACATAACTGACTCACAGATTAAGACAGACAAGCGCCATTTAATTGAACGGTTTGTCATATAGTTGTCTCTTAAAATTCTTATGGAAACCAAGATGAGTTGGAGTGGGACAAATAACACGTCATTTTTCGGCTATCCCCGAGCTGTCCCCCATTTTAAGTTAAACCGAACTGTCAAGTCAGTATTGAATTTGAACACGAAACGTCAAAACAAAACTCTTGCCACGAAGTGGGGACAGTGACAGATGAAGATCTGTCAGATAGCATGGGAAGTATCTCCTTCTTACTCGCTGACAAGTACGTTAGTGAGAATAGATCGGAAGTATAGAAAACGTTCAATTCAAAACCAGCGATCTGCTTTACTCTGATGTCTGTGAACTGACTAGACTGGTCGACAAAATAAAAATAAAATAAAATAAAATGAACTTTATTCTGTAAGTAGGCCGCAATGGCACTTTTACAAGTCAAACCCTACTAGCGTTTCACAGAGGCCACTGCCGAGAAGAAACGCCGAAAGAAACTCGACAGTCAGCCATTTTCTCACAAAAATATGCTTATTACAATGATAATACTTAACCTACTTAAGATCAAGAAATCTAAGACACATAGAATTCAAAATTCAAAATTCAGAATTCAAACATTTATTCTGCAAATAGGCCACAAGGGCACTTTCACATGTCATAATGTTAATGTACAATTTAAAAAAAGTCTTACAATATAAGCATATGATAGATTTTTCATCTGCTGTCATTTCAATTGTTCTTGACAGAGTGTCAACCAGTCTAAGCAGTTATGTTGTTTTTGTAAACATACCTTCAATTAATAAGACGCCAATGTCGTTGCTATGTATTTCGAGTTACAGTAATTTTATCTCACGACCGCGGGTGAGCCATGCTTGTGTGTTGAGCTATACATGCACATTGTCTATGTGTGCGTCAGCGTAGGTGTGAGTTTACATTGTCTATGTGTTAGTATATGTTACAAGTACAACTATGCCTTACCCGCGCTCGTGAATAAAACTGTACATGACAAATGGCGTTCAAAGGGTTTAACGTTACGATAAGCCTATAGTGTTTTCTTTTGGTCTAAACCCTCTAAGTATAAGACTAAGTTTGCATTCACTGACAGAGTTATATAAGTAATGTAATGTTTTATTGATTTCAAATAAACCTCTACTTTCTTATATGACTTTTTTTAATTTTTTTTAAATATCCCTCTCCTTAGTTTATACACAAGTCACCCACCCTGCCTTATCCTGGTTGTATCCTAAAGGAGACCTGGGATTTTCTGTGGTAATTATTTTATGTATTGACGAATCATGCTCGCTAAAGGTGTCAAATGAACTGAAACAGGCTTGCTAAGCTTATGGGTGGAGAAGTTGTGTCGTTAAATTCCTCCAGATTTCCAGCCCTTCAGTAAGTCATTACGCAGACCGAGTGTGATAACAATCTACGCGACAGTGATAATGAAGCCGGTGTAGACAGAGGTTTCGAAGATGGTGGCTCCCTTCTCCATGATGTCACGGAGGGACTTGGAGGGAATAGTGAAAGGGAGAGCCAAGGCGATGTAGTGGAGGTATGTTGAAATGCCTTCCAGCGGCCAGACAATACCTATAAAGAGATAATTTTATGTTTCAAATAGATTAGGATTAGATGAAATGACTGGTGTAACGGGCGTAAGAGTACACCTCGTTGTGAGTTACGTATGTCTCTCCTAAATGAAAGAAAACAGCACCGAGTTCATTGACAGTTTGTTTATTAGCTTGCCACAAACACACCACGCGAACAGTACAATTAAACACAGCACAAATCACTAGGTTTCATATATCTAAGAGATTCTAATAAGAAATAATCTTAATCACACAACATAGCTTAGCTCTCTCTAACCGACTCGACTGTCTAGCCGTTGCGGACGCTTGCCTCTCGGCGCGGGCGCGTGCGTGGGAGGGGAGGCGAATAGTTACTGATGTCGCCGATAGGCGGCGCTGTAATCGTATGCGCTTCCCGCGCTACATCCTCCCCCTCCAAGCTACAAGAACGTCCCGTATGTAGCTTGGCATCGGAAGTATTAAAATTGTGAATTTCGGGTGGACGTCCCCGAGGGCTTCGAGGTTGAAATGGCAGTGGAGTTTGACCTTGCCTAGCGACAAAAGGGGTTAAGTATGACGTGTGGAATTTTCCAACACTTGTACCATCACTACTACCCACGCGTGACACTTGCTCCAAAATGCAATACGGTCCATCCCGTTTAGGCATGAACTTTATTGTAATGCCCTTACCTTTATACCTTACCTTAATACCTTTTTTAGGAACCAAAATGGCGGGAGCAGTCCAGGCAGACTCGCACTCTTCAATTATTCCTTCCTTGAGCATTTCGTCGAGCTCCTTCTTCATAATCTCCTTTTTAGCAGAAGTGAGACGATAAGGAGCAGAAGATATAGGCGCATGGTCTCCTGTATGTATGCGGTGTTCCGCAAATGTGGTGGCAGCTCCCCCTACATTGAAAATATCTTCGTTGGAACGAAGAAGACCTGCTAATTGATTGCGTTGCGACGGATGCAGCATAATACCATCGTCGTCGCGAAGCATGTCAGCTGACGAGCAGGTGAGGTGCTGACTCGGTGACTCGAACTCTATGGGATACAACACATTTTGTTCCCCTGAGAAATGCCACTTAGCGGTTGCAAAGTCCAGCGAAATACCAGCAGTTACTAGAAAATCTATGCCTAGCAAAGTATCATTACCTGCAGCGTCAGGCAGTGCAACGAACTCCAGTGACAGAGTCTTGTGCTTAACAGCAACCTCCAACGTCGTAGTGAACACCGTTCTGTTCTGTACAGAGCCATCTGCTAACCTGATGGACATAGCACATTCTCGAAATGTCTGATTATTTTCACTCAACAAATCAAACAATCTGCCTCCTATCACGGAACGTTTAGCACCTAAATCAACTAAAGCAGTGCCTTGATAACCTGATATAGTTATGCCTAAAATAGGTCGCTGTTGTACCAATAACAACGGTTGAGTTGAGCATAAATCTGCAGACGCAAAATCTGACGAAAGAGAAGCATTACCGGACGCAACAATAGGATTCGAAGCAGGAACACCACCTACTTTGGAAAATGTCAACCTAACATTAGGCAAAACATACGAATCCTCAATCCGATTTTCCTTAAACACACTCCCCCTTGAGTCAGCGTCGTCATCAGAATTAATTGCCAGAGTGTCACACGTGGGCAATGTATACTCATCTAAAGTAAAATTATTACTTTCCGTTTGTGGTACTACCGAGGCCATGCACATATCACAAGGTTCGAGACCTACCGGCTTAACATACACATCATATGGTCCTACCGACCTAACGCACACTTCGTGATAAGGTTGTGACACTGCCGACTTCACGCACATTTCGTGATAACGCAGTGGCACAACCGGCGTCACGCACATTTCAAAGAATGCCGTAGGTAAAACATTTTTAAATTGTTTAGGCAAAAACACAATATTCGATCGTGCAACGTGTTTGCTCACATCAAAAAACTCAGGCATCACAAATTTAAACATCGATAAATTATAATCAAATATAGTTTCGGAATCGTACCCAGTTTGACGATCATTATTACGAATATTACGATTAACGTACATTTCGTTATGAAGGGCTGGCTTCACGCACATTTCACAGAAAGCTGTAGGTAAAATGTTTCTAAACTGTTCAGGTAGAAACACAGCACGCGCAACACGAGATTCGTGCGTGTCAAATAACTCTGGAATTACACACTTGAACATAGATAGGTTAAAGTCGAATATCGTTTCTGACCCCATTTTGAATTTACGATCATTTTTAGTAGAATCTAACAGTTCGATGGGTTTAGAAACGCACAAAATTCGACTATGCCTATTTTCCAGAGTAACATCGCGATCTACATGAAATTTGCGGCATTCAACTACAGCTGATACGGGTGCGGGCGGCGGGGTCATTGAACTTGAGCTTACGTCGTAAGTTAGTTCGCAATCTATTGTGGAGAATTGTGAATTACACTTTGAACAATTCGATCTGAGTACACCCTTTTCTCCACACCCATAGCAGTGAATATTGCTAATATTATTATCTCGAACAATGTCAGTTAAATTATTATTTTTACTGCTCAATTTAGGACAGCTATCTTTAAAGTGATTAGATTTTCTACAATAAGCACAAAACATACGTTTCTTGTTGGAGTTGCCAGTGGCGCTCCGCGGTGGCGAGGGCGAGACACTTAGCGACGGCGACGAAGCCCGAGGCGCGCGCGCGGTCGGCGGTGCCTTTGATGTTGGCGGCGCGTTTGACGGCGGCGCGGGGCGCGCGGCGTCGCGCGGTTTCCACGACGAGTTTGAACCTGGCGCACCTATTACCTTTAATGAGTCTTCGATAGAATGAGCTTTACTCAACAGCTCGTCAAAAGACTCAAACTCTTCACGACGTAGGCGCTCCCGAATACGATGATGTAGTAAGCCGTACACCATATCGAGTCGCGCTTTCTCTGTGAGGTCTTCAATAGGTAGACGGGCGAAAATGGCTCGAACCCGAGCCACAAACTGGTCGGTATTCTCGTCGCTCCGTTGCTCGTTGTCGAATAAATCTCTATATAACCTATGTGGGGGCCGGCGGTCTCCGAAGGCTCGCCGAAGTCGCTCGAGGGCATCCGTCCAGGTTGTTGTCGTACTTTTAATTCCTTGCCACCAGCAAAGAATATTAGAAAGCTAAGAACGCTAACTCTTTGGAAGTATCATAGCAGGTCAGAAAGCACTAGCGAGATGACGCTACCAGGCTGAAAATGAAAAACGTATTGTTGATTTCGCCAAAATGTTGCATTTTAACATTCTAAATCGACATATTTAGACATTATAAAGCATAAAATATAATTTGATACAGTGTGTCACAATATAACACGAAAATAATAAAATAAAAAATAGCCCTTTTCTAACAGTTGATTTGCTTCAACTGATCGTAAGTTTTCGTGAACTACATGGCCAAGTGTCTGTATTGTATTCCGGCAGATGGCGCAAATTTTAACAATCATGTAATGAAGTTGCCAGGCTATTGAAAAAGGGTAAACTTCTGGGATAAACTACATTCATGATGAAAGAATAAATTGCGTTTAGATTTACGTTATTAATAGTATAACTTATTTTACTTAGAAGTGGTTACTATTCCAAGATATTCCTATTTGTGTTATACTTTAACTATGAATTTAAATAATACTAAACTTGTTTGTTTGTTCTATTACTTTTATGTATGAATTGGCAACACTGGTGAATGACACGTATACCAGCCACTCCAGCCAGTGGTGGATCAAATATATTATATTAGTTTTTAGGGCTCCGTAGCCATCATGGCTAAAACAGAAACCTTATATTATAATTTCATCATGTCTGTCTGTCCGTCCGTATGTCACAATCAATTTAGTCTGAGAAGTAAGTATGAGTAGTACAATTATGAAATTTGGTAGGACATTATATTATGAACCACTACAAAGGTGATGTAAAAGTACGAAAAAATTATATATTAGGGGGCACTCCACATAATTTCAAATATTACAATGCACATTGTCGTGTTGAATATTTATCGATTAACCTTTAAAAATGAAATAGAGGTTATTAAACAAGATTTCGATCCAAGTCAATTATTGGTGAAATATTAGCTGTCAAAGTAGTAAATAAATAAAAATTGTTTATTTAAAAAGTGTGCCCATTAATTAATACTTTCAACGATTTTTGGTTTGAACAAGATGGATGTAAGGGTGTTTGAGAACTGTCTTGCTCAAATAAAAGGACGTAAGTGCCGTAAGGCCCCTATGAAGATACGACTTTTTTTGATTCAAGTTGTTGGATAGTGTGCTTTAAAAGCGGAGGTGAGACGTATTTACGGGATTGGTTTTTGGAATAGGTTTGGGCATGGACGCGTAAGTACGCGATCCCGCCCGCGCGTCTTTTAGCGTATCGAGTACTAGGCGTACGACGACTCTGAAGACTCGAAACGTCTAAGGGTCTTAATGTTCCGCGCTATTCGTATTCGGTCGGGGTCGGTTTAGCGCGTCTTTGGACCTAGTCTTTGGATCTAATCTTTTTGTGGACGCGTACTCGCAAAACTCAGTACGCGTTTTTTGCCTAGTACGTCTCACCTCTAAAGCGGATTTCGACTAATTCAGGGGTAAGGATTTCAAATTTGACATTTAATTTGAAGTTTAAGCCAAAAAATTTTTTTTGCGAAAAATTGTCATTATACTCGATTTCGACTAATTCAGGGGTAAGAATTTCAAATTTGACATTTATTTTGAATTTTAAGCCAAATATTTTTTTTTTGCGAAACAACGTCATTATACTCGATTTCGACTAATTCAGGGGTAAGGATTTCAAATCTGACATTTATTTTGAATTTTAAGCCAAAAAAAGATTTTATTGCGTAAAATGGTCATTATACTCGATTTCGACTAATTCAGGGGTAAGGATTTCAAATTTGACATTGATTTTGAATTTTGAGCCAAAAAAAATTTTTTTTTGTTAAGATCGTCATTATACTTGATTTCGACTAATTCAGGGATAAGGATTTCAAATTTGACATTTATTTTGAATTTTAAGCCAGAAAAATATTTTTTTGCGTTAATTCGTCATTATACTCGATTTCGACTAATTCAGGGGTAAGGATTTCAAATTTGACATTTATTTTGAATTTTAACCCAAAAAATATTTTTTTTTTGCGAAAATCGTCATTATACTCGATTTCGACTAATTCAGGGGTAAGAATTTCAAATTTGACATTTATTTTGAATTTTAAGCCAAATATTTTTTTTTGCGAAAAAACGTCATTATACTCGATTTCGACTAATTCAGTGGTAAGGATTTCAAATCTGACATTTATTTTGAATTTTAAGCCAAAAAAAGATTTTATTGCGTAAAATCGTCATTATACTCGATTTCGACTAATTCAGGGGTAAGGATTTCAAATTTGACATTGATTTTGAATTTCGAGCCAAAAAAAAATTTTTTTTGTGAAGATCGTCATTATACTTGATTTCGACTAATTCAGGGATAAGGATTTCAAATTTGACATTTATTTTGAATTTTAAGCCAGAAAAATATTTTTTTTGCGTTAATTCGTCATTATACTCGATTTCGACTAATTCAGGGGTAAGGATTTCAAATTTGACATTTATTTTGAATTTTAACCCAAAAAATATTTTTTTTTTTTGCGAAAATCGTCATTATACTCGATTTCGACTAATTCAGGGGCATGAATTTAAAAAATTATGTTTATTTTGAATTTTAAGTGAAAAAAGTTTTTTTTTAGTGTAATACGTCATTATACTCGATTTCGACTAATGCAGGAGTAAGTATTTCAGATTTTATATTAATTTTGAATTTTAATGACGTTTTTTTAAAAAACATTTTTTACTTAAAAATCAAATAAATATAAAATTTGAAATCCGAGTATAATGACATTAATGACGTTTTCTAGAAACAAAAAAATTTTTTTGGCTTAAAATTCAAAATGTCAAATTTGAAATTCTTACCCCTGAATTAGTCGAAATCGAGTATAATGAAAATTTTTGTAAAAAAAAATTTTTTTGTCTTAAAATTCAAAATAAATGTCAAATTTGAAATCCTTACCCCTGAATTAGTTGTAATCGAGTATAATGACGATTTTTCGCAAAAAAAATTTTTTTTTTGCTTTAAATTTAAAATAAATGTCAGATTTGACATCCTTATCCCTGAATTAGTCAAAATCGAGTAAAATGACGTTTTTCGCAAAAAAAAATTTTTTTTGTCTTAAAATTCAAAATAAATGTCAAATTTGAAATCCTTACCCCTGAATTAGTTGTAATCGAGTATAATGACGATTTTTCGCAAAAAAAATTTTTTTTTTGCTTTAAATTTAAAATAAATGTCAGATTTGACATCCTTATCCCTGAATTAGTCAAAATCGAGTATAATGACGATTTTTCGCAAAAAAATATTTTTTTGGCTTAAAATTCAAAATAAATGTCAAATTTGAAATTCTTACCCCTGAATTAGTCGAAATCGAGTCTAATGACGATTTTTCGCAAAAAAATTTTTTTTTTGCTTTAAATTTAAAATAAACGTCAGATTTGACATCCTTATCCCTGAATTAGTCGAAATCGAGTATAATGTGTATTGACATGTTTATCTTTTAGTCACCCTAACCCTAGTATATAAGTAGTTATGTAAGACATGCTAACAAACTATGGATCGTTTTGGTCTGCAATAAAGATGATTGATTGAATTATAGTGACGTTTTTTCGCAAAAAAAAACTTTTTTTGGCTTAAAATTCTAAATAAATGTCAAATTTGAAATTCTTACCCCTGAATTAGTCGAAATCGAGTAAAATGACGATTTTTCGCAAAAAAAATTTTTTTTTTGCTTTAAATTTAAAATAAATGTCAGATTTGACATCCTTATCCCTGAATTAGTCAAAATCGAGTATAATGACGATTTTTCGCAAAAAAATATTTTTTTGGCTTAAAATTCAAAATAAATGTCAAATTTGAAATCCTTACCCCTGAATTAGTTGAAATCGAGTATAATGACGATTTTTCGCAAAAAAATATTTTTTTGGCTTAAAATTCAAAATAAATGTCAAATTTGAAATTCTTACCCCTGAATTAGTCGAAATCGAGTCTAATGACGATTTTTCGCAAAAATTTTTTTTTTTTGCTTTAAATTTAAAATAAACGTCAGATTTGACATCCTTATCCCTGAATTAGTCAAAATCGAGTAAAATGACGTTTTTTCGCAAAAAAAAAATTTTTTTGGCTTAAAATTCAAAATAAATGTCAAATTTGAAATCCTTACCCCAGAATTAGTTGTAATCGAGTAGAATGACGATTTTTCGCAAATTTTTTTTTTTTTTGCTTTAAATTTAAAATAAATGTCAGATTTGACATCCTTATCCCTGAATTAGTCAAAATCGAGTAAAATGACGTTTTTTTCGCAAAAAAAAACTTTTTTGGCTTAAAATTCAAAATAAATGCCAAATTTGAAATTCTTACCCCTGAATTAGTACAGTCGTCCAGCAATCCCTTACTTCACGGCCTCTGCAGTAATGTACTATTAGGGCCAATTTTTTTGGCGTTGTAGTTTTTTTTATTTCTTAGAATTGCATGAAAATTGGTATGTTGGAACAGCTCCTGATTTTGTACAAGTAAAAAAAATATGACAACAAGGCGTCAAAAAAATTTTTTTCCCATACATTTTTTCCACTGAGTTACGAAAATCTCATACGTTTTGTCACTCAATGGAAAAAAATTGTGGGACAGTGTAGGAAATCGCGCACATATTGTTCAGAATCAGGAGCTCTCCCAACCTACCAATTTTCATGCAATTCTAAGAAATAAAAAAAAACTACAACGCCAAAAAAATTGGCCCATTAATGAATGCTAGGTAATTACTCGTAGGTACTCGTATCGTAGTATCTAAAGTAATTTCTCAAAAATGGGGGAAATACGACAAAAATTTAATTAAGATTTGAAAAACATAACCTTAAAACGTCAAAAACATCATGCTTTCCCGCCGTTTATTTTTTTTTAACAGAATTGCAAGTGTATTTTTCCGCCGAAAAACGCAAATTATTCGAGACATAAAAAAACGTCGCGTTTCTAACAGAAAAATACGAGCTGAATTGGCTGAATACGACCTGTGCCTCCTTTTATATGACAGTTTCTACTTTTTAAAAAGTTCATAACTCGACAAATAAAGGAATTTATATGTGACATTGCAGGCCGACTGCAACTCGCCTGCAATGCTTTTTACTTTTTAATTTGGATCTGACCTTAAACTATACACTTTACCTTCCAATATGTAGCGAAGCGACTAAAGTCCAGTTTGCGGGCCATTTTTGAGAAAAGTAATATGCGTATTGCGCGCGTAAACATATAAATGTGGAATGAATTAGACGATCGCAACGCGTGCGCGGCAGGCGGGAGGCGAGGTACCGCTCGCTTAGTTCCCGTTCCCGTGCGCCGTGCGCCGGCGGCGCGGCGCGCGGCGCCTCGACGGCCCGGGAGGGCGGCGTAGTTATGAATTTCGCGCCTTTTTTAATGTTTATTCTGTTAAAACACAATCTATACATGTCTTACTTTTTGTAATATGACTGCATAACCTTTTTATATTTGTAGACTTAACTTATTACATACTAATTATAATTAGGTACTTATATTAGATCATTCACGACGAAAAATGCACGCTTATGATTTTAAAATTGTGGCTTGACTATTAATTAATTAATTTAGAATTATCGAAAGCTTCAGGTCGATAATTCGGTCCCACTACATACCTAACTTATATTGGTACTTTTGGTACTCGTATAGTGTACTCGTGTCGTGAGTACATGAGACTTTCTAGCAAATAAATTTTTGAAGGGGTTTACCTACGAAAATATTAAAAACTACTTACTCATTTTAAAACACTAACCATAACCAGTAATAGTAACTAAAAAAAAGAAGCACACTTCGTACCTACAGAAAAAATAAAAATCCAAAAGTCTGGAGACAGGGTTTGAACCCGAGTACTCAGGATTTGAAATCAACTACTCGAACCACTCGACCAAAACAAAATGGACTCGCGCGCCGAAATTTGGTGTATACTAAGAACAAACTACTGATAGCACCTGCGCCGCAGCGCTGCTGCGTCTGTTTCGCCGCTAGAACACGAGTTTAGATTGAAAACAACGCCATCTGTAATAATAAGTTGAACTACGAGGTACCAGCGACGATAATAAGTTTTAAGCGAGATAACTAGCAATGTACAGAGTTAGCGTTCTTAGTTTTCTATATTCTTTGCCACCAGGTAGCGGCGGAATGCGTAAGTAATATCGAGAATCCTCTAATGGCGTTCTCGTCGCTGACGTTACAACAATCCTTGTAGGCCTCCACTGCGTCGATAAATCCTTCAAGGCTTTCTTCGGCGCTGCCGCTGTAAGTCGCTTGGCACTTTGAGAAGTTGCCGCTCACGACAGGGGCGGAGGGGGCGACGACGGTCACGTTGGCGGGCTCGGCGGCGGCCGGAGTCGATGCACGAACTTCGTGTAGCAGGCGACGGAACATGTCTGCATTCGATCGTTGAATACTTTGCATCAACATGGATAAGTTATCCATCGACATCATCACATGTCCACTGCGTACACTGTCTTCATCAGGAAGCGGAAGATCGGCGGGCTCGGCGTTCTCTGTGTTTTCGTCGACTTCGTTTTGGCGCGCAGAGGCGCCGGACGGCGAACCCTGAGGCGTACGGAAAGGTTGGCCGGAACGAGTCGACATTTTAATATGTACGGCACGCGAAAAAAGGTTATAAAAATGTCTGTAGGCACACTAGTATACAGTTCACTGTCTTCAATGCACGTGATTTTCACTTAAAGACACGCGGAATGGACGCCATGTAACGGGCGTCACACTAGTGTACAACTCACTGTCTAAACTGTCTTCGATGCACGTGATTTTCACTTAAAGACACACGGAATGGGCGCCATGTAACGGGCGTAAGAGTACACCTCGTTGTGAGTTACGTATGTCTCTCCTAAATGAAAGAAAACAGCACCGAGTTCATTGACAGTTTGTTTATTAGCTTGCCACAAACACACCACGCGAACAGTACAATTAAACACAGCACAAATCACTAGGTTTCATATATCTAAGAGATTCTAATAAGAAATAATCTTAATCACACAACATAGCTTAGCTCTCTCTAACCGACTCGACTGTCTAGCCGTTGCGGACGCTTGCCTCTCGGCGCGGGCGCGTGCGTGGGAGGGGAGGCGAATAGTTACTGATGTCGCCGATAGGCGGCGCTGTAATCGTATGCGCTTCCCGCGCTACACTGGCGAAATTTGTGAGTGGTAAGATTGGTATACTTTTAATCCTTTTTGCAGAACGAATTATCCTTCTCTGTGTGCCTTCTAAACAAAAGCACTGTCTTTCATAAACTAAACGAAGTAAACGTTAACACTTTCAACCAAAAGACGGCTTTACGTACAAGGAAAGAAGGTTCACATTTAAAAAATACGACTTATCCGAGTTGACCTTTTGTATTTAAAACAGCAGTAGTGTCCGTAGAGCAGCCTTTTTATAATAAAAAAAAAAAACGTTCGGGCCCCGTGTCTACATCAGTTTTACTTTAACGATGAGAATCCTCCGCATAATTTTTCGAGTTTTTACGGGAATGAGACCTTAGATCGATTTTGCGCCATCTAAAAATATTTAAATGTTGCTCTTTTAGGTTTAAAGAACTTTATTTTTATCTCAAAGAAATTTACATTTCACTTAAGAGAATTTAATTTATAAAACTAAAATATTAATAGGTAAGCACCGCAAGGCGCTGATACAAAGTACAACTTAACTAAAACTTATCAGTAACAAAACACATATTATTGTTAAGTTAATGCACATGTGGGTAGAATACACTAAAACATAAAACTAAGTTGTATTTAAAAGTAAGGCAGATCGCGGTAACACTGTTGCGCTGCTTAGCGACAACCTTTTGTTTACGTTCGTGGGGTCGGTCGTGGCATTCGCCCAGGTCCGGATTTAGATATGTTCAATTACAAACTTTTTTAATTTATTTTTAAAAACATTATAACTTTTACAGTTTTTTATTTCAGTTGGTATTTTATTGTAAAACTGTGCACCTTCATAGCCTATGGTTTTTTTTCCAAAATTAGTGCGCGTTGGCTTTAGACTCAAACTATTTGAGTTACGTAGTGGGCGTAATCCTAATTCGGTTTTAGTTTTAAACGTAATTTGTGAGTGAATTTTTTTATCTATTATTTTCCTAATTAGTAGACACATATTGTTAAAATAAAGCTGGTTAATGTTCATGATTTTAGTTTCTGAGTAAATTTTAGTACTGGGGGTGAGTCGGTCGTATCGAAAAAGTGTTTTTACTATTTTATTTTGGGCAATCTGGAGACTTTTGAGTGTGGTTTTGTTCGCACTTCCCCATATTTCGACGAGATAATTTAGATGTGACTTTACTAAAGAGTTGTATATATTGTATACTACCGGTCGCGGAAAGCATTGCACAGTATTATAAAGACATCCTCGTAGTGATGAAAGTTTAGATTTTATTTTGTTTATGTGAGGTTTCCACGTCAGCTGACTGTCCATTATAAGTCCTAAATATTTTTCTTCTGATGACTTTTAAATAAGTTAACAGGATAATTCGGGTATATGCATTTTACTTCTGGATTAATATTTTTCCTTGTTAATCCTTTTTATTTGTGATTGAACTTAATAAACAAAATCTGCCTACGTAACCAAACATATTTCACAAAATACCGTTCAAGAGACGTCAATCGCGTAACGAACAAACTAAATTGATTCCACTCTAGATAAACCATATGACCCTAACATCCGTAGAAGTAAACATCACGTTTAAAGCAGTGAATCACATTCACAACATTATTTACAGTTCAATTGAACACGACTCCATTGTTCACTAGTTCTACACACAATACTGAACGAAATAATAGTAGTTTAGCATCTTAACTAGATCGAAGTGTACTGTGATCATTAAAAGGAACTTGAATAAAGTAATTGTCGCGATATGAAACCGGTGTGAAATCGCACGTGCGTGCTAAATACACGTTATGACATAGGTATATTTGTATTGTGAGTTGATTTACTGGGAGAAGACGGCGTATACTTCTTGAGATGGTAAGTCGTTTATAAATTATTATTTTATAGTATAAATTGACTGTGATCTGTTAATAGAATAAATTAGGTAGGTAGGTACCTGCATTATTTTGTTGTATTCGCATAATTCGCATAATATTGGGTGGGTAGGATTTTGTTTTAATAATTCACTTTTTCATTAAAGTTTTGTAATCAAGATTACTTCAAGATACTCGAAACTCATCAAGCTATCTTATATCAGAAACATTGCTGATTATTGAAGAAAATTAATAGGTACAGTATGGGAACCTTGGCCAGGCATAGTAACAATTCTCGCAAGAAATACGAACACCTATGATGGTACTGTGGTCACGTTTGTCTAATAAAGATATTATAATACAAAAAAATACAAATTTATACCTACTCTCTATAATAGACAAAACAAAAACAAAACTACAAAACAAAAACAAAAAAACCGGCCAAGTGCGTGTCGGGCCACGCGCAAGGTAGGGTTCCGTAGTCGTCTACCCGTTACATTATATGGACTAAAAAGTTCGCAAACTTATATTTACTATGTTTTTGACAGAATTAACAACATTATCTAAGGTATCAATGGAAATTGTACGAAAGTTTGCTTTTGCAAAGTACATTTCTGAAGTTCGACTATTACTCGTTAACTAGTAATGTCTACTTAGCTGTGATAGTTTTCCTTTTAAATTCATCGTATTTACTACTACCATGATTTTTTTCACATGCCTAGTAGCCACCGTTTAGCTGGCAGGGCCCCCCCTGCCACTTGACCATAGCTAAAATTATCACTTCAAAGCTTAATATCACGCTAACCAATTCTTTAATCAAAAAATGCTTTTAGAAACCTTTTAATATTTTTAAAAGAGCTATCCAACGATACCCCACACGATGGGGTTTGGCAGAAAAAAAAATTGCACCACCACTTTACATGTAGGGGAGGTACCCTAAAAAAAAATTTTTTTTAAGATTTTATTCTACCGTTTTGTCGGCGTCATTGATATGTATACTCATGCCAAATTACAGCTTTCTAGTACTAACGGTTACTGAGAAAAACGGGGGTCGGACGGACGGACGGACGGACATGGCGAAACTATAAGGGTTCCTTGTTTACTACGGAACCCTAAAAAAACAAAACAAAACTATTGAAATATAATAAACGGGACGGAAGTTTTCAATTTAAAATACAAAACAGTTCCAAAACAAAACATAGCGACATATAAGCAGAGTTTTAGAACAGGCGGTCTTATCGCTAAATAGCGATCTCTTCCAGACAACCTCTGGGTAGCGGAGAGCTAATCAAACACAACCAGAGGGTGGTGCAAAATTACAAACAGGAGTTTAATAAAATTAAAAGATAGAAAAAAGAACACATAAACCATACATAAATATCCCACAAACTTAAGAGAAACCCTGAAATCAACTACAGACCAGTATCAGAAAGAAAGTAGGTATATGGATGAGACAAATAGTTACACTTGACTTTATCTCAAAAATACATGAACGTCCGAGCGTCTTCAATTCATTTTCAATTTAGCTTGCAGCGTAAATATGTCTTCAGTCGGTATCTCAACCACAGATAGCATTTCTCAACCAATTCTCATGAAATTATGTGTGCCATGGGGGTTGGAAATGTAAAAAATGTGATATGTATTTTCTGCGAGGTCTAGAGCTCAAGTTAATAGTAGGTATTAAGTACAGCCTAACTGCCTACAAAGATAATAACCTAGACCTAACAACTGCAAATGAACCAGTCATTCATTAGCAATCGATTAGAAATAACTATTGTGACCCACTTGGCTCGCTTTAAAGTAGATATAGGTACTACCTACAGGTATACTATTAGACTATTACCTACTTACATGACTAAAGTCGGCTGGGTAAGTAGGTAAGTATGTAAGAAAACAGTTGAAGAGTCTTACGATATTGAGGTGAATGAAAAAGTTTTAGGTTTTTTTCTTATTCTGGCTAGCTAGGTTTTCCCTTTCTAGTAGTGACAAAAAATTTAGTGAACACTTAACTTTTTCATTTAGGTATTTAAAGTCTCAAAGTGTATTTATTCCTAACCATTTTTGGAGATGAAAAAAAAATTCATTCCTATTCATACATTTGCTCGGTTCGGAATTTTAGAGACAATTGAAATAAAAACTCAAAACAAACATAAAACATATATTAAACTAAATTAATCTAGCATTTATAGACATAAATTATTTTTATGTAAATTATTTTATGGCGTATATGTAGCTCTGTAAAAATTGTGTACGGTGAATGTCCACGATTCATAGTTTGTATTTCTTTATCATGTCTCTGAGGCGGCTGGAAAATTTAGATTTAGCTTTGTAACGAACTCGAATGACGATTTATCAAATCCGTACTATAATAAAATAATAATCATCCACCAATATTACAGGCAATGTTCACCCAACTTCTAATTCTATCCGTATTCGGGGCCGCGGCATGCGGCCACCACAGCAGAACGAACCAGCTTCCGCACCGCTCCACGATCGTGCATCTGTTCGAGTGGAAATACAAAGATATCGCGGATGAATGTGAGCGGTTCCTTGCTCCGAAGGGATTTGGAGGTGTTCAGGTACTTTTATTACTTACTGTCTTTTGCCCGAGACTTCGTCTGCATGGAACTCGTTCATCGCGATAGAAATTTATTGGTACCTAACTTTGTTTTATATCAGGTGCCTACCTAACCATCGCTCTTCCATACAAACTTCCGCCCTGTTATGGGGTGATTTCCGGGATTAAAAGTATCCTATTTCCTTCCCCGGGTCTCAAACTATCTCCATACCAGATATCATTGAAATCCGTGCAGCGGTTTAAGCGTGAAGAGGTAACAGACAGAGAGACACACTTTCGCATTTATAATATTAGTATGGATAACACTGTAAAATATCCCAAATGTAGTCTACGGGTGGGTTGCACCAACTTACGGTTACGGACCGATCAACGTTAAAACTGACATGGTAAAATCATGTGGTTTCCTCCCGAGATACTTGAAATATCTTGTTTTCGCCAGTAGCGGTAGTATTTCTGTCCACAGAAAGTTTGTAAGTAACTAGGTAAGGTATGAATCTACAACCAACCCAACACGCCAGCTAGATGTCGCCCTTATTCCCACAGACAAACACTCAACTAGTAAAGTTAATAATCCATGCGTGTCCCATTTTACCCCATACGGTATATCAATATGCAATTTTCAGATATCTCCACCGTCAGAAAACTTGGTCATACATCTGGGTAATGGCAAAAGAACATGGTACGAAAGATACCAAGTCATGTCATACAAGCTTACTACGCGCTCTGGAAACGTTGAGGATTTCCTTAACATGACTCGAAGATGCAACAAAGTTGGCGTGAGGTAAGTCTGATTACGAATACCCTAAAAAGTCAAAGCGGTCCCTAGGTAGGGCACATTTACGCATCCTCCCGGGCCCCATGGTGGGGGGTATGTGGGACTCGCCCTTCCACGGGGGAAGGGAATACCCACTAAAACCTCTGCGGCGTTAACCCTCGCTGCCGTTTAATGCCCTCCGGCTGCCCCGGCTAGTGCGCCAGAGCCACCCTCGCGCTAATGGAGGGAAGTGTTGGTAACGCCCCAACACTTCCCCCAGAAGTGTAGGTTGTGGGTCATACTGGGGAATCAGACGGTTCGCGTATTGCCGCCGCCTTAAACCCCTTCGTCTGCGCCAGAGCGGGTGCGCATCGGGTCTTGTTTCGCGTTTCCGCGCACCCTAGCAAGATTACTGGCACTTTGTAAATTCCACAGAATCTACGCTGACGTAGTGGTGAACCACATGACTGGGGACAACGAAAACAACGTAGGAACGGCGGGCAGCACCGCAGACTTCAAAAACTACTCATATCCCGCGGTTCCGTATACGATGGAACATTTCCATTACCCGTTTTGCGCGATTGAGAACTACAATGACGCTAATCAGGTGAGGCAATGTCAGAACTTCCATTATCATAATTAATGTAAGAGCCAAACTCTTTTCAGCGGAGCAATTTCCATGTATCTCTTTCTTGAGTATTTCGTTTTACCAACTGATAACGACACGACGTTTACTTTTTCCGTAAGTTGTATGTTCTTCTTGGTCTCCCTCTCTTTCGCCTTCCTTCATATTCAAGTCGATTTTTTTCGATAAGCAGACCTCGATGACTCATAGGTTAGTGTTATTGTAATTATGGAGAAAAGTGTGAATGATTAACGTCTTCAAAAATTATAGGCTGTATAATTCCACCTACGTATAGACGAGAGTTCCTCGTTACATACTTCTCAATCAAAATATTTCAGAAAGTGTACCTAATAAGAACCCCAATCAGACAGCAATTTTTGATTTTACAATACAATACAAATAATCTTTATTGTTTACCAAAAAGATATATAGAAAATAAGATTAAAATTAAACATGAAAATAACGTACTGCAATTTTTAGCCCTTATTTGTTATTTGTTTGTTGTTTTGTTGTGTTGTTGTTTTGTTGTGGTATGTCCTTATTTGTTTGTATTTTTTGTGTTTTTTTGTGTACAATAAAGTTATTACATACATACATACATACATACATGCCATACCATCATATATTGTTCTCTAAGAATCTTAGAACATTTCTATCCTTCTTTAACATTATACACGGCTAAGTTCTAGAATAATACTACCCACAGTCCTGCAGAACTTAGCAGTGTATAAAGTTAAAAGCCTGGATTTTCAGTGTAAAATTAAACGTGAGTGTTTCTAGTACTGGTCCTCAAATTCTTTAATTAATTCGTAACTACACAGGTTCGGAACTGTCAGCTGGTAGGTCTTAAAGACCTGAACCAGACGATACCTCACGTCCGTCGAAAGATTACGCGATACTTTAACCGCCTTATCCACTACGGCGTCGCCGGTCTAAGGTAGAGTCGAACTCGTGTAACTTTGGTACTTTGTCGTTGTCATCCTTTGGAAATTTTGTATTGTTGTTTAAAGATGAAGTTAAAGCGACACAGTACAAAGGTGGTAAGGCCCTAGTGAGGTCGACCGAACGAGTAACAATCAATCTATTTTTAATGTGTTATTGCTTGAGTGTTGTGTTAAATTACCTACATTTCACACAAGGACGGTGTTAATTTAACATAATGTGATTGTCATTCTCATACTAAAATTTAACATTTAGGTACTTAATTTGTCCTTATCGGAGACGACCGGGCCCACATATAGTAAACCGATGCCAACAATAGTATATTGTGGCTTGCGGGAGCAAAATGATTTAAGTATTTACGGCGAGGGCGGTATATTCAATAATGAGTGAATCGAAAGATCCTACAATAATTATAATCCAGAACGCAGCGAGGGATTCAAGTGTTTACGCCCAAGATGGAAATAGTTTTGCTACCGTGTCACACATACTGCTTTCCACACCGCTTATGAAGAAAATAGTCATTATTGCCCTCAAACACCTTTGTTATTGAAATATAATAAACGGGTTACTCACGTCTGTATCGTCGAATATCGCTCGACATGCTACGGGCCAATACGTGGTATTTATTATTACTCACATTCATACAATACGGAAACGTGGTCGCTCACCATGGCCCTCATAAGAAGGCTCAAAGTCACTCAGAGGGCAATGGAGATGGCTATGCTGGGAGTTTCTCTGCGTGATCGCATCAGAAATGAGGCCATCCGTAGCAGAACCAAAGTAACCGATATAGCCTTTCGAATCGCTAAACTTAAGTGGCAGTGGGCGGGGCACATTGCACGTAGAACCGATGGCCGTTGGGGCCGAAAGGTTCTCGAGTGGCGTCCAGCAGTGGACGTCTTTCTGCTGATGTGATAATGATTCATACAATAAATTATTTGTATTTGTATTTTGTATTTGTAAATGAGGGAAGAAAAATACGTCTTTGACCCCTCATTCGAGGGCAACAATTACTCTTTTCCGAATGGCAGGTGTGAAAAAAACTTAAAATCCACTCAGATTTCCCTAACTTCCGGGCCGGTAAGGACATTTAGTTTGTTTTGTCTTGATTAAATTTTTCTTATTGTTAGTCCTTAAAAGAAAACCTTCTCCTACTAATCGTTACAGGTGAGGTCTTGTAACTTGGTGGGCTTGAAGGACCTCAACCACGCACATCCTCACGTTGTTGATAAACTGTCTGATTTTCTAAATCACCTCATTTCCCTCGGTGTGGCTGGATTCAGGTTAGTTCCCTTCATTATTTGAATGTATTCACGCTTATCTTTTTTCTAGAGAAAAGAAAAAGAATATATTTTCATAGTAATTTATTAGTCACTATTTCAATAAAATTATCATGCTAAATTGACGACCGCTTTAGCTTAGTTGGTAGTGACCCTGCCTACGAAGCTGGAGGTCCCGGGTTCGAATCCCGGTCAGGGCATTTATTTGTGTGATGAGCACGAATATTTGTTCCTGGGTCTTGGATGTTTTTCTATGTATTTAAGTATCTATTTATCTATATAAGTATGTATATCGTCGCTTAGTACCCATAGTACAAGCTTTGCTTAGTTTGGGACTAGGTTGATTTGTGTAAGATTGTCCACAAAATATTTATTTATTTATTTATAAATGTCATGTACAAAAAACATACAATTTAAGAAAAGATGAAATAGAAGAAATGTCTGTATTTTTATTTATTTGTTAGGACCTGCTTTTTTTCAATAGTCTGCTTCTATTTTTGTATCGAATATCAATTTAGATATGACTTTTTCTCAGTAATGTCAAATAAGCGTCGAGTTTCTTTAAAAATTTATGCAAGGCGAAATTTATTTTGTTAACTTAGTTTTTGTTTGACATAATGTACTGACATAAAGTCTGGATCTTTATATATCCAAGCCTAATTTATAAAATTTTCTCGTTTACGTACAGTCAAGGGCACCAATATGTATACACTTTTTCACCTTATTCCATTAAAATAAGGTCCAATACTGTATACAAATTTATGCCCTCGACTGTACCTACTGTTCAGTAGGTTCAGTAGTTACATAATTGATTCAGTCCAAATCCAACCACACGACGACACGACCAAAGAGTATAATACGAGAACACGTCAATAAAAAGAGAAATAATGTACATACCTACAAATTAAACACCATCATATAAAACATTTATCTACACACATATCATAAATCCTCTAATATGCGTTCGGAAACCGTAGAAAATGACTCTCATTTCAACATTCAATGAATTTATGGCAATTTTCTTATCTGTGGGTAAGGCTACAGCAGTAATAAAATATTTCATTTTAATCTCATATATGATGTTAAAATATTACGTCAAACAAAACTGTCAAAATTTAAATGTCAAAGTTGACATGTCCCTATTCTAGTATCACTGAAAATTCAAATTCAGTCGATGTGAAATGTCAGCTCGATGTTTTTTTAGTATATATCGTACGAAATTTGAGCTAGAACGACATGATCACATCAGAATAGGGACTCTTTACTTTTCAAAATAACATTCAGGTATCGGTTGCCAGTTCTGATTTCGATATTTCCGCAACCTTGCAAAAAAGGTTGTATTAACATAATTATTGTATTTATTTACTACGGTTTCTGAACCCATCTTAGAGTAATTATAATATGTGTGTAGATAAAGTAATGTATGCAACTGTACATAATTAGGCATTAAAACACTCGTGTGACCTTATTATGAAACTCGCCTTCGGCTCGTTTCATGAAACACACTCGTGTTTTAATGCCCCTCATTATGTACCAGTTGCATAAACTACTATTATCTACCTAAATATGTTTTCCCTTATCTCATTTTAGGGTAGATGCCGCGAAGCATATGTGGCCAAACGACTTGAAGGAAATATACAAACGACTGCACAATCTGAATACAGATTTCGGCTTTGCCCCAAACTCGAGGCCTTATATTGTTCAAGAGGTTATATACTACGGCAATGAAGCCATACAACCGAGCGAATACACAGGGTTCGGTGACGTTACCGAATTCCGGGTGAGTAGATTTGAAATTATTTAAAACTAGCTTTTACCCGCGACTTTGTTCGCGTAGAACTCGTTAATCGTTCATCAATACCTAGGCATTTAAAGCCACGAGTAAATAGGCATCTTATCTTTGCCAATTGGCTAGATGCTGGGTAAGAGCAATCACAAGTTTATTAAAAGAAAAATCATTTAATTGCTATTCTTTTATTCCAGGCGCTTACCTAGGTATCGTTCTTCCGTAGGTACTCCCACCCCCTTACGGGATGATTTCCAGGATAAAAAGTTTCCTATATCCCTCCCTGGGACTCAAACTATCTCCATACTAAATTTAATCTAAATTGGTTAAGTGGCTTAAGCGTGAAGAGGTAACAGACAGACAATTTGACAACATTTCATATTTTTAACTACTTCATTTTATGAACTAGTTAGAAAATAGGTAAAAATTTAAGCCACCCGTATTTTTTCTTTTTCAATTTAACTCATTATTTCATACAAAAAAAACACGTTGAAAAGTAGGTCATTCCAAAAGGGCGTAAGTAAAATATGACGTCATCTTCCCAACAAGAATCCAGAGCCACTCCAGAGCAGCGATTGTCTGTACTCTGTACTAAGGGGAAGCGAGGAAGATGACGTCAACTTTCGGTTTAGAGTAATTTGCTATTTTTTCCAAAATTAACGGAGAAAAAAATCGAAAAAAATGTTATTTGTGTACTTCACACGTTTTTACCGAAATGGTTTTCGAAAAAAGACTTTTGGAAATTATGAAATATTGTCAATTTCGCATCTATAATATTAGTATGGAGTATTAATGTCCGACAGTTTGTGTTATCTGTCATTGGATGTTGAATCTTCGTCCCTGAACAATAAAGTTGCTTTTTGAAGGGCCTGATTTGATACAAGTCGCCAGTTTAAAATTATTGGAAACCTTTCAATGACTTATGATATTTTTACTTGTTTTTACTTTCCGATGATGTACAGTGGGCAAACGAAAATGTTGAGCACTTTAGTACTTTGTCAAATTAAAGAGGTTTCAAATTTTATAACGTTTCAGTCTAAATATTTCTTAGATTTCGATGTGACAAGGTTCTAAGTATGCTCAACATTTTCATGGGCTGACTGTACGTATATGAATGTTGATTGCTAACTATATGTAGGTGCCTTATTATATTTAGGTATGGGTGAGATCCACAGAGAATCATCATCCTCTTAGTGTTATCCCAGTTCAGTTGACTCCTGAAGGATGCCTGGCCCCTATTTCACCACGTATTCTTTGATCTGTGACCACGTCGACAATTGTCAGTGACAGATGACATGTAACACTTTTGAAAATAATTTTCTATAGAAATGCATATATATAAACATGACAGGCATTTTGTTACAATTGTTTGTATGACAAATACTTTGTGAAACAAAAATGATGATTCCAAACAAAAATTGTATTTTTTTTTAATAAAATGCCTGTCATGTTTATATGCATTTCTATAGAAAATTATGTTCAAAATTGTTACATGTCATCTGTCGCTTGACAATTGTCACTATATACAGGGTGTTTCCTGTAACAGGAGCAATAAATTAAATGGTAGATAATTAACCTTGCCTGTAATTATTTCCACGTGGTTACAGTTGAAAAAAAATGTTTTTTTGAATTTTTTTGGCGCTGGTAGTTGTCCTTTATTTTATTACTAGTGATATTAATAACGATTTTTTTAAAAAACACGATATAAAAAATTTTTTCCTAAAAAACTCATAAAATATCCTTTTAAACTAAAAATGCTAATACTATGACGACTCATATCTTGATGCTACCTCTGAATCCGAAGTAACGGATGTGCTATGATCTCGCACTGTCAAGATCCATTACTTCAGGGTTTGGATCAAATTTTCTCCAAATTGAAATAATAAATAAAATTTTTGGACACAAGGGGTTACTGCAGATGCTCTAAGGAAGCGTCATTTTAAATATTTGCTCCTGTTACAGGAAATACCCTGTATGTCACTGACAATTTTCGATGAGGTGAAATGGGGCCCGGGGTTCGCTACCTAATCCCAAGGTTTGGCGTAGCCACTTTTAAAGTTAAATATTATCATTACAGGTAGGAAACGAACTTAAAAATTGTTTCCGTGGTCGTAACGCCTTAAAATGGCTAGTGTCCTGGGGCCCCCAGTGGGGCCTATCGCCAAGCGACACTGCATTAGTATTCATCGACAACCACGACACTCAACGCGACGGTGATGTGCTGACGTACAAGGAATCGAGGGCGTATAAGGTATTAGCAAAGATAAATGACTACGAAATGCGAAAAGGGTTAAGCGGCAATTACACTTCGTCGTTCACCTAATGCGGTCGCCGAATTCATTTTAAACTACTTAGGCCAACGAATGTCATCTTTACACTAGTCTGTCCGCCTACTACGGCGTCTTGGCAGCTGTTGATCGCCGAGTGCGGCCGACTAATGTGTTCTTTACACTTAAGGCGCAGGGGTGGGCAAAGCATTCTCCATACAAACTCTGTGCACGTTTTATTCGTAGGTTTTGGCACTTACGAATGTAATATTTTTTTTGGTTGTAAATATTAGATATGCGAAGAAAGTGATGTGGAAATTTTCAAATATTTCAAAAAAATGTAAAATGAAAATAATTAAAAATAATATCAATGCAAAAAAAATTACATCACGAAATAGCTAACAGAAAAATAAGCATACTGACCAAAATCATAAGTTTAATGCAAACACAAACGAAGAAAATCCTGCACAAAGTTTGTATGGAGAGACCTGGCCCTACCCTACCCCTCCTCTTAATTTCGTCGTTCGCCGCATGCAGCATGCGGCGAACGACGAAGTGTAATTGCCGCTTTAATTTTCGCTGCTTACATTCGTGGGTTTATCGGGACCAAACGGTATACAGATTTACGTTGCGTAGCGTGTTAATAAAATACCTAGAATTTATTTACACAAGACCAGGGGGCCGATTTTTGAGTTTCGAACGCTCGACTTTTCACTCGACATCTGTCAAAACGTCATAGTGTTTTGACAGGTCTCGAGTGAAAAGTCGAGCGTTCGACACTCAAAAATCGGCCCCCAGATGCGCTGCAGATGATGTGCAGTTGATCATCATCCTCCTAGCGTTATCCCGATACAGTTGCATCCTGAAGGATGCCTGGGGTCCACTACCTAATCCCAAGATTTGGCGTAGGCACTAGTTTTTACGGAAGCGACTGCCATCTGACCTTCCAACCCCGAGGGGAAACTAGACCTTATTGGGTTTTAGACTTTGTCAAGTGAGTGGGCAAGTTGACTGTTAGAAGTTCTCAAACCGCCCGAAGGCCTCCAACTTGGTTTAACGACTGTTGCCATAGGCAGCAACCGGGATTAACGGCTTAACGTGCCTTCCAAAGCATGGGAGCGCTCAGTTAGTAACCACTCAAAGCGGTCACCCATCCAAGTCCTGACCGCTGCCCACGTTGCTTAACCTTAGATACCGCAAGCGGTACGCAGGCGCCGCTGGGCCACGAGCGGCGCCTGCGTGCTGATGTGCAGTTGATACGCAGCGTAATTGTTGTCGTATGGAAACGATTCTTGAAAATCGATCCTTGCGTGTACCATATATTGTCCTATATTGTTTGTTTATGTACAGGGAGCAATAGCGTTTATGCTAGCTCACCCTTACGGCGAGCCACGGGTTATGAGCAGCTACTTCTTCGATAACAAAGACCAGGGGCCGCCTGATGACTCCAATGAGAACATCGTATCTCCCAGCATTAACAACGTAAGTAGAATCTTCTCAAAAATGGCCGGAAAAGTTAACGTTACTTGCTTCTAAACTCTCAAGGTCGTTAGTTTGAAACTCTGCCTCTAATTGCCTCCTTCCTTGCCTCAAAAAGAATGTACTATTACCACTCCTTGGGCAGTTTGGATCGTTTCAGTTAAACAGTAGACCTGTAGTGATTACCTACCTTCTGATTTATATACAGTCAACTTATTTGATTTCTGAGGCAGTTCGTACCTTGTGACAGTGAAATAAATACAATACAATACAAATATTCTTTATTTCACACCTCAAAAAGAACACAGTACAGAACATTAATATGAGCTGATCTCTTGCTGCTTTCATATAGGTAGATTTTCACTGCGACAAGGTACGAAGTGGCCCAGTAATCAAATTGGTTGACCGTACGTTACAGGACGATACTTGCGGTAACGGATGGGTGTGCGAGCATCGTTGGCGCCAAATCTACCAAATGGTGGCCTTCAGGAACGCCGTGAAAGACACGCAGATACGGAACTGGTGGGACAACGGAAACAACCAGATCGCCTTTAGCAGGGGCAGCAAAGGCTTCATCGCTTTTAACTTGGAAGGACAGGATTTGAACCAGACTTTGCAGGTAGGTAATACATTGAAAATCACGTCAACGGCCTTTAAGTCTATTACAAACTATTTAGTGGCTCTGTGAGTTGTAGACCTCGTGTTTTTTTTTTTAATTTCCAAACCAGCAGCGGCACAGCTCACTTTTCATGAGAATCGATTGAGTAACGCTGTAGAGGGGGACAAACTATTGATTTTTTTTTAATTACTCGACAAAAATATTCTGTGTAATAATCAAAGCACCTGCTCACAATACTTCACGAGAATCGGTTGTGAAATGCGAACCTTAGAGGTGAACAAATCGAAAATCGGCCGCAGAATCACAAAATCATTGATAAAAAAATTGTTTTTTTAAATTTCCAAAAAGACCGAACCTGTTCACAAAATTTCACGAGAATCGGTTTAGAAATGCGACCTGTAGAGGAGGACAAACCATTGACAAAAAAAAATAATTTGAAAATTTACAAAAATTTACTTGACAAAAAAAATCTATGTAGTCATAGAACCTGCTCACAAAATTTCACGAGAATCAGTTGAGAAATGCGACCTAGAGGAAAAAATGGCCGCAGAAAAATACGAAATCATTAATAAAAACTTTGTTTTTTAAATTTCTAAAAACTACTTTCTTTTTTTTCGTACCTGCTCACAAAATTTCACGAGAATCGGTTGAGAAATGCGACCTGTAGAAGAGGACAGGCGGATATCCGGACATACGAAAGCATTTTTGTCGAAGCTAAAACTGAGACCTTCGTTTCACTCGGTCAATAAGCAGTGCCAAGCAGAAAGACAACGTCTTTCGTGGCTATGCCAAGTCAATGCGGGAGCGGCATATACAAAAATCACATACATAATAGGTTCATAACAATATCCAGTTAAGAAGTACTCGCAACCGACGAGCTTGTATCCTGTATTAGGAGATGTATGTGACTGAGGCAAAAGAAGTATATAAAGACCGTAGTAATTGGCGCTCTGTGGTCTCTGCCTACCCCAATGGGATACGGGCGTGAGTGTATGTGACAATCTTGTACAGTACAGAATGATATCTCTTTGTATGCAAGTTGTTGTGTAGGTAGACCCACACAAGGTGGACTGATGACCTAGTAAAGGTCGCAGGAGTCCGCTGGATGCGGGTGGCGCAGGACCGGTCATTGTGGCACTGTTTGGGGGAGACTTATATCCAGTAGTGGATGTTTTTCTGCTGATATGATGATGATGTTATGATTCAAAGGAAATAACAAGAGACTGAAACTATTGTAGTGTTCTGTCTCCTAATAATGTTGGATGCGGGTGGCGCAGGGCGCAGGACCGGTCATTGTGGCCCTGTTTGGGAAAGGCCTACGTCCAGCAATGAACGTCTTGCGGTTGATAATGATGATGAACGATGAAGATGTTATAGTTTATAAAAATAACAAACATTTGGATATATTTTAGACTGGTCTGCCTCCTGGTGGATACTGTGACGTCATCACCGGCAAGCGACAGGGCAGCGAATGTTCCGGAAAGAAGGTAACTGTAAACAACGATGGGAATGCCCAAATATATGTAGCGTCGAGTGCTGAGGATATGCATTTAGCCATACATGTTGGGAACGAGGTGAGTTCAATAATCGCCTGTTATAAGTTATGATACTTACCCATTTTACGTAAATTGTCGATATTGGAACCATAATTAAAAAGTGCCATTGCGGCCTACTTACAGAAAAAAAAACAACGGGTTGCACTCCGGGAGTGCCGGCAGAAGTGAAAACTCAATAAAGATAGTAAATGGGTCATTGTCAGATTTAGGTGCGCGTCTTTTCGGTGGACAGGACATGCCAAAAGTTAAGGGCTACAAAGCTTAATTTTCGATTGATCTGATAACCCGCATAATCTGTAATTCCGTGTCTATAAATCCATATAATAAAAACGTAAATTACATGCACATAAGCCGTTAACTATTGTCCACCGAATTGTGACTGATGACCCAAATAACAAAGATATTCATATTGGTATCGGTATCCGTATCGGTATCCGTATCTGTACTGTACTCATACTCATGTTCATATTCGCATAATCCATTTACATAATATGTCCCGAGTATCATTGTGTCTTACGCATCTAAGACCAGGAACCTGTACCACAATACTTTACAAGCGTACAATTCGACAAATTTGTGAACTTTTTCTATGGAAAATTGTGCAATTTTGTCAAATTGTAGACTTGTAAAGTTTTGTGGTATAGGGGCCAGCTGAGTTTAGCTGAGTTGACACCTCCTAACATCGCAATCACGATTACTAGGAGCGGTCAACTAGCTGGTCTTAGAATCTTAGAATCTGTTCCGAGTTCAACAAATTTTCCCCAGTACAAAAGTGCTCAGAGCCGCTAAAGAAGTTTTCACTTCAAAAATTGTAAGCAATACTACCTATTTCCTATTTTTATTTCTTTAGATTCGTTGAGTGTGCTCAGGAACTCCATGAGCTCACACCGCCTTCCCCCTTCTTCCATCAGATATCCAGACGACGTACGACTGGCTACTTTCATTACCTGGTCAAAATAATCTTTTTTTATATATGTTTACTGGTTTGGTATTCGAATGGCGTATGTAGGTACTTCCGAGTTCAAATAACCTGGACCTTTTTAAGGTACGAGTGAATCTTCTGGGTGAGCTCGCATAAGCGTCGGCCTCATTTTCAATTTAAAAAAATATATATGACTGGTTAGAATTAGGCGTTTATTTAAGAAAATTTAATTTAGCTGTTTGCTCTAAGGAAGAACCCAAATATGGTGTATTTTGAAAATTATTTTTATTTTTTAGGAAATATTATATTATTAATATCTATTCATTTAATCTGACTCGTTTACTTTCTTTGTCTATTCTTTAAAGATCTTATTCTACCGTTTTCTCCGCGTCATCGATATGTATACTCATGCCAAATTACAGCTTTCTAGTACTAACGGTTACTGAGAAAAACGGGGGTCGGACGGACGGACATGGCGAAACTATAAGGGTTTACTACGGAACCCTAAAAACTGAAAAAAACAAATTACTTGAATTTCCCGAAACGTGGGGTAATCTTCAGGGGATTTTTTTATTATTTGTTGGTATCCCGAAATCGAATTATAAACCGATTGAATGATGGGACATCAATTCTAAGCTGGCTTCTATGGTAGATTTATACTACGCGATTTGATCGGCTTATATGTGAAATGTATGGAGGTTATTTTTGAATTAATTTACATATTTTTCCTATTTCATCAAGTGTCTCATGATATAACTTATGATTTAGCTCAGTAACTTGGTACCGGTGAGATTTTAGAAATAAACACGGGTCCAAAATGCAAAGAAAATGTACTTACGCAAATTACGCATGGAATGTAACATCCGCCTTTTTTCGGTCGAGTTTGCTTTTACAGCCCAACACTGAACACCCCACCATGTTTGCACTGAACACCCAAACACTACGGATCTAAAAATTGGTAAATTATTATTCATTTAAACCAAACTTATCATTAATTCTCCATTTATAAAATGCACTACCAAATATTGCCAATTTGTTTTGCAACCTTCTTGACACAAAACTTTGACACAAATACAATTTTTTTCGATCGGTGATAAGGACAAAACATCGCACTATTTTCTACTTCCTCTCATAGGAATCGCAATAAGGCTATCTTTCTCTTACAAAGCGTGTCAGGCCCTTGGTATTTTATCCATCACTCTTGGCCACTAGGTATTTTGAAGGGAACTGTCACCGTATTTAGGGACAAAAAGAACTACTTTCCATGAGAATTTATTTGAAATATGATCTTTACGGAAATCGGTCAGTCTGGCTATCCGATATTGGACTTTGGAAACGCTTTTTTAAGGACAATAAGAGCTACTTTCCATGAGAATTTATTTGAAATATGATCTTTATGGAAAATCTTAGGATTGTCTTAAAACAGTTAGAACCTTGGCTTTCTAAGAAGACCAGCTGGGGACGCCTCGTAACATAGCAATCACGATACTAGGAGGGGTCAACTAACCTGGTCTTGGAATTTATCGCGAGTTTATACATTTTTCCCCAGTACAAAAGTGCTCAGCGCCGCTAAAGAAGTTTTCACTTCAAAAAAAAAATAGTTATTATGTCACACCTGGCCATAAAGTGGCCATTACCGCACGCTCCGCGCGCGAAAAAACCCACTTCCTGGCCTTTCAAAGGCGCAAATTAGCCTGTATAAAGTAGTCACAAGCCTAAATTTTTCATATGTAAGTGTCTATTTTATTGTACTTACATTGTATTGATTATTTATGTCAAAAAAAGAATTATTAAAAAAAAAAAACTTCCTGGCCAGGGGTGACATAAAATTTTGTACTTACCACGGGCGATAATAAAGAAAACCTCAGATCGCATATTTATCGCCCTTGCCTTCGACTCGGGCGTAAAATACCTGCGATCTGAGACATTCTTTGTTTTATCGCCCTTGGTAAGTAATTTACTATTTATACTACACTGTACCTCTACCTAGTACGATTACTTTCAGTTTGACATTAACTTATACTCTTATTACATACGATTTTTAGACAGTGTGTTTGGAACTTACTAGAATTTTTAAATAAATTTGTTATTTATTATTGGGAAACGGGACTTAATCGCGTACAATTATAACTAATTTACCTTTTAATTAGGGTTTCCCCGACGTTTCGATTAGTTATAATTGTACGCGGTTAAGTCTCGTTTCCCAATAATAATGTGTGAAAATCATGTAAGTTTAAATCAGTAAATTTGTTATTTGTTTCAGTCCCGGATACTCTCGTCATGATTGATTGATTGGCGATGTTGATAATCGATTAACAAATACTATTTACAATGTCTATAAATAAAATTGCATATCTATATTTTTTGTTTTATTTCCCCACCTGACAACGAATCTGAGCAACCAAGACACCATAAGGAGGAGGAGGCCGCGCAGAGGTCGTTGATGCACAGAATAAGGAATAAGTAATAGTACAAGTACAGAAGCTTCACTTTCTAACAAAAACGGCGTTTAGGCATAAAAAAACATGCCTACTCTGTGCATCTCTGTCTATTGTATAACTTGTATTCATTCACACGCGGCACGTGTAGCGCTAGGGCTATCGACTCGTCGCTCGTCGCGTTCTAGTCTGCGGCGGCAGCGGTAACGTGCATATAGACGCGTTCGCGCGGCGGCGGGCAGCCCACACGACTGACGGCCGGCCCCGCCGGGGCCGCCCCGGGCCGAGTGAGCGGTAGGCATTTAAAGCGACGCGCGCCTCCCACTGCAAGCCCCTTGGTTGATGGCTTTAAAATTTCATTGCTATTCATTTACTGCAGGCGCTCACCTTAGTTATCGCACTTACATACAAATTGCTGCCCCCTTGATAGATGATTTTTGTGATAAAAATTACCCAATTTCATCTAAATAGGTTTAGTAGTTTAAGCGTGAAGCGGTAACATACAGACAGAAACACTTTCGCATTTAGATTTTTTATAGGTACTACGACGATGGCAAACAAGCGTAGGGTCCACCTGATGGTAAGCGGACACCGCAGCCTATAAACGCTCGCAACTCAATAAAGTAAAGTGCGCGTTGCCGACCCTTTATAAAATGAATATTAGTAAATAAGTATGGATGGCAAAGCCATATGAGGAGGGGTGTCATAATTAACGTGACAGACTGGCAGTACATGTTAAATGGATCGGGAAAAGCGTGACATAGGGGCGAGGGGGCTCTAAATCTAGAAATTTTGCGTGTCATAATATCGCACCTTTAGAACGAAACCACTGCAAACACTTTCTTAGGTTTGTTTCGATATGTAAATGCTAAAATCGAACTGTATAAGTTTCCGTTCCTGTATTTGCATGAAATGAAATAAAACCAATTCGGTGAATTCACCTCTACCGATATGATTCTTATTGGGAAGTTTCCTATCTGGGTTATTTTTGTTTGGTTTTCGCTGGTAAATATAACGTGATTTTACATTTTATTCTATTTATAGTATATGTCTCCTATTTCGGTAGGTAAACTAGTCATTTGCAAATAGCAGGTCAAATGAAAATTCGAATGTCACATAGGGTCGCTAGGCCAGTTACGCGGCCTGCGCCAGTTTGCGGCCTCCTGAAGAACGATGTTTTATCAATTCAAGATATTTACATTTTTACATGCCCTAAAGAAACGTCGAGTCGTATGCGTTTTTATTAGTAGCTATTGAATGGGAATAGATTAAAAAAGCAAGAAAATATCCTTTCAGTTTATCAACTCATGCTATAATACGGGCTCATGAACACACTTCTAAAGTTGTATATTACGTTACTGATTGAGATTTTTGATTATTTTAACACGTTCACTGTCCCCATACGGAACGATCTAAGAAATTCACAAGTCCGACTGACAGTTGGGTAGTGCACTCGGTATGAGGGAGGACGTTTCATACGTAACATTTCTGATTCTGATTCTGACGTGACTCTACAGTCCCTCAAGGTCGAGGCGAGAGAAGTACCAAAAATAAGTAACTGGCCCCGCAGGAGGCCAATCTTGAGAAAAACAATAAAAAAAACTACGGTGGAAGCATGGACACACATAGGGGGCACCCCATGGGCACCCGGACAGGGAACGGAATGTTTTTTTTGTTTTGTAAGCAATATTAAATAGTTACATTTGATTACTGTAAACCCTAAAAGGCTGATTAATAAAGAAGCATGTTGATTATAAAAGTTACAACCATCCTTTGAATAATTACAACAACATTTTATTTGCCCTTGTTTCTCAAAATCTCTGACATCGGTTGGATTTAAGGTGATGGTTAAAGTTGAAATACTAACCTATCATTTGTATTGATTAGAATATTTATATTTGAAAAGTTGTGTCAGATATTACGAAAAATGCTACGTCTATCCCTGGTCTTCCTTAATCGATTGTTATATTGTTCGGTTAGTAATTCTTTTTCCAAAGCAAAAAAGCTACATAAATTTGGCGAGTGTTTACGTGAAATTACATTCAGGGTAAACCCAAGGGGTTTCGTTGAAGCAATATATTGTTAAATAAAACGTTGTTAAAATAAATTTATCGACACAATTACTTGTAAGATACAAAGACGCTCTAGGTCAATGGGTCAATCACGTGATAAATGAGAATTTAGATAGACAGCATTAATCGAATATTGTATATCCAACGTTTTCTATAGTTAATGTTAATTGCACTACAATACAATAACACAACGGTGTCTTGCTCTGTCAGATTCATGTTTAAATATTTACCTATTAATTTTGTCAAGTTTATAGTAGTTATGGTATTCTCAAATTATTTATTCTTCCGCCATAGTGTAATCAGCGACTATTCGGATTTTGGAAACTGAGTTTTAATGATATTCGTCTGCGTTTACCTATCTAGTTCATTTTCCGATAATTGGCTCGGTTTCCTAGAAACTTTAAGTAAAAACACCGTAAATAATCATCGTTAGTAAGTTTCCCGTGGGAGTCTGCTCCTCAATTTCCCATATTTAGCCCGAAGCCCGAAACCAGCATACATCATTCATTCATTCATTCCTGTCATGTCATGGTCAAGATAATTTAAGTGGTTAAGTATATAATGTTCATTCTATTTTACTTATTTTAATTGTTGAATGCATTTATAAATTTTTATTTGTCGACATTACTTATTATAATCTAATTTAACATTCATTCTATTTTTATTTATTTTTATTGTTGTTTTTTATAAATTCAATTTGTTGACATTATTATGACTTGAAATATATGATAATTATGATATTAATATATAAAAATTATTGGACAATGTATAATGTATTCTGACTAATTTAATTATAAGTTTTTAATTTGTATGCCTATCGGCGAAACATAGCTTTCATTATTATCTATGTACCAACACTGTTACCTATGTTTACGAATAAATTATTATGAATATGAATTATGAATATGAATGGTCATTGGAAAAATCATCCGACAGTGTTCCCATCATAAAATAAAATACTCCGACCTATTAGTGCGTGTTTTTACGGGTTTCCGACGAACAATTAGGTTAGTTTGTTGTTAGCCATGTACCCTGGACCCCGAAACTGCCGGGAGACAATCTCTACGAGGTCGGTGTCCCGAGTAATGATAAATCATCAAAATTACACCTAAACTATGCAACGTACAGTATACACGTGCGAAATATCAAAAGAAAGCTAAATAAATATGGTGCTATATCCATCAACTTAGTCATTATATATTCATAAACTAGGCCAAATATTTTTTCTTGTACATTTCTTTCTTATCCCTGATCAGATAACTCGATATCCGATAATAGGCTATTAAAAGCCGATATGAATCAAAAATCAAATATCTTGTTTTAGTTATTTTAATTAATTAAATAAATACCCTAGGTTACGTTAATCGAAGATTAAAATACAGATTAACTATCAAGGCGGTAATAATCGCATTTTATTTGGTAAAATGTGATATAAATTGAACATTTTCGTGGGTGGTCGTCAGATTTGTGAAAGCCGTGGGGCGTTGCAGTCTGAACGTCCTCGTAAGTTACTTATTTTTTACCTATTACAAATAAGTAAGGCCTAACATTGGTTATTTAAGACATACCTCTAATATAGCTGAATAATTTTCATTCATAACGTGAATGAAACAAAATAATGAGTTAAGAAACCGAACCGAGAGAGTAACATCCATCCGAGATAGTACATTTTTGTTATTACATCGGGTCTTACGAGAATACTTATGCGAGGGTTTTATAGTGAGTGTTTGTGATAGAGATCTACTGCCTGAGATAAATCTACTCAGTCATTTTATTACTGAATTGAATGTAAAAGATACAATATCGAGTGAAGACGACCCAGATGGGAAGCCCAGTTCTAGGGAGGAAATTCCTCAAATACTGTACAGTGTAGGTACATTTCAATTCTTATCAGGGTTCTCATAGCTGTTCTTTATAGCACTGTTCTTATTTCAGGCAAGATGATGCGATTCATCGTCCTACTGTTATGTGCGAGTTTGGCGGTGGGTTACAAGAACCCTCACTATGCTGCGGGTCGGTCAACCATGGTGCACCTCTTCGAGTGGAAGTGGGACGACATCGCGGCTGAATGCGAGCGGTTCCTTGGCCCTCGCGGTTTCGGGGGTGTTCAGGTTAGATCCATACATAAGTCAATTGATTGATTCAGGCGCTACTTTGCGGAATTCCATGATAAATACAACAATTTTCCTTTGCTATTCCGCTGAAAGAAGGTGCAGGTCTATCAGTGATAACGAGATGCACCCACTTGCTTAGTTTTGCATGCGGTTAATGCATCCATTCCATTGGTCTATTCTTTAGAGGTTTCTGTTGGAGAGTGGCTCCTTGTACCGGGGTTTCGGTGGTGTTCAGGTTACATCCATTCATTAGAGATTACTTTTGGGGTCGGTATTACCCACTGCCCCACAAATTTTTGTTTAACACGAGACAATAATTTTCGAAACAATAACTGTACAACCATGCGATATGTAAGCACAGAAGAAACTAACTTTCGGATTTAATATTCCTAAAATTCCTCTTTGATAATGGCTGTGGTCACATATAACCTGAGTAGCCTTTTTGTAATTTTTAAGTTGAAACAACTGCAAGAGGGTATTACGCTTAATTAATTAAACGCGGCCAAAAAGAAGTATTTTTTCTGGATCAGTCAACTATTTCAAACCATTTCTACTAAAAATTCATCATTAAAGCTAGGTCGTTATTTCCAGATTTCCCCACCCAATGAAAATCTCGTGATCTGGTCAGCTAACCGGCCGTGGTGGGAGCGTTACCAGCCTATGTCGTATCGCCTGATCACTCGCTCGGGCAACGAACAGCAGTTTCAGAACATGGTCCGGAGATGCAACAACGTCGGTGTCAGGTGGGTGTATTGCCCATTTCATAGCTTTTTTTTATTAAAAATGGGATTACTCTTTGTCAGCATCTAGCCAGAGGGCAAAGATGAGCGGTTTCACCCAGGAGATGCCTATTCACTCGTGCCTTAAAGACGCTCGAAGTAAACCTGGCGCAGGTGGCGATAACCAAAACTATGAGGCTGCTTTTCGACAAGAGCTATGCTATGCAGCTATGCTGCGAGGATGTCCCTTTCCACCAGTGCTATGCTATGTGAACCAATGATTATGATTGGTGGATATCGACTCATCCATAGCAACGTAGCATAGCATAGCTCTGATGGAAAGGCACCCTGAAGTAAACTTAATCCGCAGTTCGATTGAGTGTGTGGTTAAAGACGGATATACGTTAAATATATGGTACCGGCAGCTGATATCCTATAGAAAGTTATCGAACTTGTCGTACAGTTAGATTTTTCCGAATTCCTATTTGGGCAGCTAACCCTAAATCACAAAAAGCATGGCACACCACGTAATCTGTGATATGTTTCAACTTTTTTGTGATTGATCTTTAAAGGTTAACTGACTAGGCTTAGAGTACAGACGAAACGCCTTTTAGAGTTTAACTGTATTTCAATTATAGGATATACGTCGATGCCATCATCAACCATATGTCAGGCTCGTGGAATGAGAACGTTGGCACCGGTGGCAGCACAGCCAACTTCGGCCAATGGCACTATCCGGCTGTTCCCTTTGGCAGGAATGACTTCAACTGGCCCCATTGCGTCATCCAAGGAAATGATTATGGATGCTGTCCCGAAAGAGTAAGTTGCGGTCTTCATGACGTCTTCATTCTTTACCTATTGAAGATCGTCATTCTTTTAAAAGAATCTGATAAATCTGCCATTTTGGAAATTGAAACGCGAACGATGCGCGAACGTTGCTAACTAAACGAAACTTCTACTAGTTTCACTAAGTTAAACTTAGTTTCGTACTATCAAAATTTGTTGAATTGTTGATCCAACATTTTGTACACGTACTTCAATAAGAATTTTGCCCTCTGATTCTAACATTACATACTTACAATTTCAATAACAAAATTACAAAAACCTATTTATATTTCTGCTTTAGGTACGCAACTGCGAGTTATCTGGACTGAAAGATTTGAATCAGGGCTCAGAGTACGTGCGTCAAATGATTGTCGGTTTCATGAACCGACTCATTGATATGGGCGTTGCCGGATTTAGGTAAATAAATAGAATGCTATCTATTCACTACATAATATGATTATTTTTCACATTTACCCTTTCTACAGGCAATGAGAAAAACATTTTTCACTTTATCCTCTCCAAGTTCTCCTTTGGAGTGGAGGAATAGGGTCTTGAACAAAAATCATCAACCACGATCATTATTCATGATGGATATACCTAACTGAGAAGAGAAACCTTCAAAGACTACAAAATTTAAATTGGCTATTTATGTATCTTGTTTCCCCAACAGGATTGACGCAGCCAAACACATGTGGCCTGGCGATCTCAGAATCATCTACGATAGGCTTCACAACTTGAACACAGCCCACGGCTTCCCGTCAGGTGCTCGCCCGTACATCTACCAAGAAGTCATCGACTTAGGAAGCGAGGCAATCTCTAGAGACGAGTATACTGCTATTGCCGCGGTGACAGAGTTCAAATACGGTATGGAGCTCAGTAGATGCTTCAGTGGGCGTAATCAACTTAGATGGCTGGTCAACTGGGGTCCAGCCTGGGGGCTGCTTGCTCATGCGGATGCTTTGACCTTCATCGATAATCACGACAACCAGAGAGGTCATGGTGCTGGTGGTGATATCCTGACTTACAAACGATCTAAGCAGTACAAGGGCGCGATTGCTTTTATGTTGGCGCATCCTTACGGCGAGCCGCAATTGATGAGCAGTTTCGATTTCACTGATACTGAAGCAGGACCACCAATGGATAATGCTGGAAATATAATTTCTGCATCTATCAATTCTGTAAGTATTTCTAATTAGTAATTAGATTGAGTTACAAAATCTAAGTACACTTTACTTAATATTTGTATAGTTAATTGTTACTTGCCTTTAACCTTTAACATGTGAGCATTGACGTAATTTTTTTCTTTTGAAAAATCTAAATATTAAGTTTAGTGTTGATCCTATGTGTATGACCTAGCTTAAAAACGTTTATTAATTACTTTTTTAACTAACCGTATTTTACGTAACGGCTATGTAATTATAAAGTTTTTATAGGGTTAAAGTCTTCTGTTGTTCGACATGTATTCTTACCTCTATTTACAATATGTTAACATTGAAAGTGTCAAGTATTTGTGTTACTGTTATGCACTCTAACGTTAATCTTATATCATTATTGATTTTAGTAGGTATCCCACACCCACGCCCTATATTACAGTCTTTCATAGTCAGTTTCGTTCCTTTCATTAAGGCTGGTACTTGCGGAAACGGATGGATCTGCGAGCATCGTTGGCACCAGATATACTCCATGGTTGACTTCAGAAACGTAGCTGGCACGACTGGTCTCAACGACTGGTGGGATAACGGAAGTAACCAGATTGCCTTCTGTCGCGGAGGACAGGGTTTCGTCGCCTTTAATGCTGATAATCGGGACTTGAACCAGAATCTACAGGTATTTCTAAAATATTTTCTTTTATGTACATACATTATGCCATAAGCTCACTTGCCGGAATCACTTGCCGCTGATAGAGACGGATGGCGCAAACGTGCAAGTTATGCGATGAAGCCTGGTTTGACAAATTAGCTAGTAAAAGGTGCCGCAGAAAACAAATCGGAACTAGAGCTTCTTACGTCAACTTTTCCTGTAATACCTGCGGAAGATCGTGCCGTTCCCGCATTGGTCTCTACAGTCACCAAAAACGATGTTCGCAACTACACAGCAATGCTTGAATCGTCTGCAATAGACGCAAAGGATGATGATGATGATATGCCATAAGGCAGTATCCATTTAGCTGTCAGATTTTAAATAATTTTGTATAACTTCCATGCAAGATTTATAACCCAGGTCCGTTGGAGGAGTCATCTTGACGTAGAGTCGCGACCATCTGATCGTAAGAGTTATCCTGAAATTTCTCACGAAAAACCGTCGTATATGATCATACATTAGTCTTTATATCAATAAGAGTAGGTACTTTTTACAATTGGTAGTAAAATCTTGCCTCATAACTATAAATTTTGAGTTCCTGCCTTTGTAGAACTTGCACGCCAGAGAAAAACGTACTTCCGAGACCTCCGACAAAAAACTGAGAGAACTCCTAACCTCGTACCTACTATAAATATGTTTAAAAAATCTTCTCGGAATTAGTTTTGACAAAAACTTGTTTTGCACAGACTTGCCTGCCCGCGGGAACGTATTGCGACGTGATCTCCGGCCAAAAGAGCGGCAACAGATGCACCGGCAAATCCGTTACCGTCGGCAATGACGGTCGCGCGCAGATCTACCTGGGCGCACATGAATATGACATGGTGCTGGCTATCCATAGGGGACACAATGTAAGTACAATTATCCCTCCAAAAACATTTTCATGTAAAATGTTGCCAAGACGAGACCATACGGCTCGTACTGTTAAAAAGTTATCATGTCTCATGTAGAGTCAAGTTTCTAACTCTACACGCCTTAACACTACAGGGCCTAACTTTATAAACGCTACACCTTAGTCAAAATATGTAGCTTGGCTGTTTCGCTACTGTCACATCGACGTTCGCTAAATAGAGCAGAGGGCCTACCGCGAACCAAAAACGAAATAACTGCCTCTCTGTCGCACTTGCATATTGGAGCGACAGAGAGGGAGATACTTCGTTTGTGGTTCGCGGTAGCCCCTCAGGAACAGAATTGGAAAAGGCGTCTCTAAACAATGAAAGCGGCAAATCATGTAACAGTTGGGGTGACAACGTTATCAGAGGGTTTGGACCCTGCAGAATACGGATCTGCCTGTCGCCATCTCGAAATTTGAGCCGGAAGTACGGTATACCGGAAAAGGTGCAGCCCATACAAAAAAATTCGTAGTACATTTAGTAAATTGTTGCTCTGGTACTCTAAAAGAGGTCCTATTGATATGGTTTTTTGGTATGTTGTGAAGGACAATATTAGCCATGGTAACCTAAAAATTTCGGCCCTCCAGCTCCATAACTTTGGCCGCCATCTTGGAAATAGTGTCACTTTTTTCAGTTCTTTGCTTTTACTGTCGTCAAAGTTCATTCCAGTGCTAAACAGTTCTGCAATATTGTAGAATATAAAATTTGCTAAAACTTTTGGGTACAAAGATTTTTTCCATGACCCCTAGGGACGAAGATATGGCAGGATATGTCATTAAAAATTGCCACTTTTTTCTTGTTTTCCGCTCATGTTTACATTTTAAGTGCATTTTAGCGCTAACTATAGTTCGGCAATATTGTAGATCACGAAATTTTCTACAACTTTTGCATTGAAATATTTTTTCCACGACCATTAGGAAAAAAGATATGAAGTCATCTATGGAGTACCACCGTCGAAATTTGCTACTTTTGCAGTTTTCTTCTCATATTTAGGTTTGAGTGCAATTAGTCGCATCTGTCACTTTCCGATCTATACCACTTCAATCCCTCAAAAGACAAAATCGTCTGTTTCCACGATACCTAGTAAGATCGTAGGTACTTTGAATTTGCATATAATTTGGTCTTCTGTACTATTACAGACCTAGAACTTGAGCTAAAATACACTAAAACGCAAATATGGGAAGAAAACTGGCAAAAGAAGCAAATATCGACGGTAGTACTCCGTAGATGACTTCGTATCTTCTTTCCTGGTGATCGTGGAAAAAATATTTCAATAGAAGAGTTGTAGCACATTTTGTGTTCTACAATATTGCAGAACTATACTTAGCGCTAAAATGCACTTAAAATGCAAAAATGGGAGGAATACTAAAAAATATTGCAGTTTTAAAGATATCTCCTGTCATACCTTCGTCCTTAGAGGTCATACAAATAATCTTTGTAGCCATAAGTTTTAGCAAATTTTGTCTTCTACAATATTGCCTAACCATGTTTAGCACTAAAATGAACTTTAGCGACAGTACAAGGAAAAAACGGAAAAAAAGTGTCAGATTTTCCAAGATGGCGGAGAAAGATATGGAGCTGGAGGGTCGAAAATTTCGGGATACAATGACAAATATTGTCCTTTACGGCATATCAAAAACCTATAACAATCGGACCATAGTTAGGGTACCGGAACCACGATTTACCAAATGTACAACGAAAAAATTTGTATGGGCTGCACATTACCCGGTATAACATACTTCCGGCTCAAATTTGGGAATGGAGACAGGCAGAACCGTATTCTGCAGGGTCTAAGCCCTCTGATAACGTTGTCACCCCAACTGTTACATGACTTGCTTCTTGCATGCTACTTCTTCAAAAATGGGCCTACTCTAAAACAAATTATTTACTGTTCGTTAATTTTCTCTTATATACAATAAGCTCTTGTAATAATGAAACTTTTATTTATTTTAATTTTACGGATAAGCTTACATTAATGTTTAAGTTAGATTGAATTTTCTAAAAGCATTGAACCCAACTGATTTTTTTTCTGTTACAGTCAAGGCTCTGAAGAACACTTAGAAAATACTGATGAACTGCTACCATTATTTGCGTCGTTCGTCGATGATGTTACCTAAAGATTGTTTGTGTCGTTCTCAGTAAAAACTATCTCTTTATCAATGTCATTACGTTGTTACGGAATCACCGCAAAGGGTTTTTTTTATGGTTAAGAATGTCTATATTGTCTGTCTATCAGTGGCGGCGCGTCAGAAATATTCTTAGGGAAGCCGGAAATATTTTGCCTTTCTTATTCTTCATGAGTCGTAGTAAACGAACTGGACTGGCTGAAAATTAGGCAAGCCGGTGGGAATCGAGTTGTAAGGACGCTCCGCCACTGCTGTCTATAACTATAGCTACTAATGTTATTTGTATATATTTTGTACATAAATTTGGTAAAATAAAATTGAAAATATAATACTTGTTTATTTTTTTTTGGTTCTATTTATACCCGCCTTCTAAAAAATGAGGTTCTCAGTTTAACTCGTATGTTTGTATATATGTATGTAATGTCTGTCTGCGATTATCTCACGTTTGGTTGAATAGAATTCGAGCTCATATAACCTAGACTTTTTTAAGGCACGAGTGAATAGGCATCTTCTGGGTGAGCTCGCTTCATCGTCGGCCTCATCTTTGCCCCCTGGCTAGATGCTGGCCAAGAGCGATCCCATTTTTAATAATAAAAAAAAAATAGAATAGAAATGTTTATTTGCAAGAATACGTAGGTACATGTGCTAAATATAATATGAAAATAAAAAACGATATGAACCGATTTTGACGCGGTTTTTAGAAAAGCATCCTTTACATGCAATTTGAAGCCGTTTCCCTTTTTCAAAAAAGTTATTTTACTAAACTCTATTTTTTAACACGCTTTTATTAGGTCGACCTGTATGTAACTATGTAATGGAATCTAATGTAACTAATTTAACCATCTTCCAAGCATCGTAGCGTCATTAAAATTGGCAGCTGTATGTAGTTCTGATGACAATACAATAATATGGTACTGTCGAACTGATCTGATGATGGAGCCGGAAGATATGAACTGGAACTTCATGATGGAACATCGTATCAAAGCTGTGTTTGGATTTGTTAGAAAAGTCTTGCAATGATCTTTGACCATGATTAGGTTTCAAGGTCTGATAGGTCGACTTGTATGTAACTAACTATGTAATGGAATCTAAGGTAACTAGTTTAACCATTTTCCAAGGATCGTAGCGTCATGAAAATTAGCAGCTGTATGTAGTTCTGATGACAATACAATAATATGGTACTGTCGAACTGATCTGATGATGGAGCCGGAAGATATGAACTGGAACTTCATGATGGAACATCGTATCGTAGCTGTGTTTGGATTTGTTAGAAAAGTCTTGTAATGAACTTTGACCACGATTAGGTTTCAAGGTCTGATGATGAAGCCAGAAGATAGGCACTGGCATTCCATGATGGAATATCGTATCATAGTCGTGTTTGCACTTGTGAGAATGGTCACGTAATGGACTTTGCACACGATCAGGTTTCAATTCACACGCAAAGCGTGTTTTTGTAGTGTTTTTACCCGACTGCAAGGCAGGGTTATGTGTTTCGCGCGTATCTTGTATGTATGTATGTATGTAATATTCTTTATTACCTGCCATCTTCCAATTCCCTGAACGGATTTTAATGTTTGAGATATCGTTAGATTTGTCTTACCAGCCCGAGTGTTCTTAGAAATGTGACGTCAAAAAAAAACAAAGATGGCGGCCACCAGACACCATTTTGTAAAACAAATAAAAAATAAAGTTGACGAACTATATCATGTGGGGTATCATTGAATAGGTATTTTAAAATCATTATAAGGTTTCTTTAGTCATTAGTTAGTAAAAACAACCGTTTAGGATTTATAACTATTCAAAGTTTAAAAGTCGGATCCGCTATCCGCTATGCGCAATCACTCATGTTTGCATTGTCATCGTCATTCGAGGTTTGCTTTACACACGTTTAACAATTGCAACAGTGGCGGAGCGCCCATACAACCCGATTCCCACCGGATTGCCTTACAAAATCTTGCTTCAAACTACTTGCTGTTAATTTAATAAATCATCAATTTATGAATACAAAGTATCCATTACCTAAATACAATTTGATAATACGATTTACTTTAGCGTCATAATAGATTTAAGCTAACCACTACGAAATCTACGCACGCGAATGCCAAACGCAACGCATTTCATAAAGCCAAACAAGCCGGCGGAGTTAAGCATGCCTCTGTTAGGTTAGTTAGCGATATAAATAAGCGACTGTAAGGGTAGATCGGACAGTGCATTAAACGCTTTGAACGCACGCGCACGCCTTTTCATTTATCACAGTGGCGACGTCACGGATTTTACGTAAACACGCGAATAAAAGCAGTTACAATGAATTCGACGATCGGAAACCTACCTGTTTTTGAAGTAGGAGGTGACTGGAAAGTGTTCAAAGAGAGATTAAGCATCTGGCTTAGTGCGAACGCGATCCTGAAAACGGATCCACCTGAGAGTGATCGTCAACGTGCGGTGTTGCTAAGTGCACTCAACGAGTCCGCGTATAAGTTGGTACGCGAACTAATTGCGCCGAAGACAGTAACAGAGCTGTCGTATGAACAGATTGTGAAAGAAGTAGACAAACACTTAGTGCCTAAGAAGTCACTTTTTGCGGAAAGGCATAATTTTCACAGTGCTACACAACGAATGGACGAGGATTTGACTCAGTGGGCGGCAAGGGTCCGACAGTTGTCAGAGGACTGCAAGTTTGGCTCGGTCCTAGATGACATGTTACGCGACCGTTTCGTGTTGGGAATGCAGTCGGGTCCCGAGAGAGACCGTTTATTTACGGAAGATGAGGGTACGCTCACGTTTGCACGAGCGCTAGAAATCGGCACCTCATTGCGCAGCGCAAGGAACGCCGCTCGGCAATCGGCCATGCCACGCAACCAGCTGACGCAGCCATCTGAGGTTTTTAAGGTGTCCAGAAGCCCATCGTTTAATGGTGTGGAGTGTGAAGTTTGCGGATACAATAACCATAGTGTCGATAAGTGTCGGTTCAAAGGTTATAAATGCAAAAAGTGCGGTATTAAAGGGCATTTAAAACGTGTGTGTAAACAAAGGGAATCGGTAAAAATGCTGCAATCTGTCGAAGAGAGTAACGATGATGACGGTAAGATTCAGTCAAATATACTTTCGGAGTCGGTGTGTAACATTCGTAGTTACCATGGCGAAGCGATGACTGTGACCGTTGATGTATGCGGGCAAAGGTTAAAGTTTGTTGTTGACAGCGGCTCCTGTGCCACGGCCATTCCATTGCACATATACCAACAATACTTTCAAAATGTTCGCTTAACGCCACCAAAAACAGTTTTAAAATCCTATTCAGGAGACATTTTGAATACGGCAGGAGTTATGCGAACATTAGTGAAATATGAAGGCGAAAGTAACTATATAGACATATATGTGGTGAATGGTTCTGGCCCGGCGTTGCTGGGAAGGGATTTTTTATCGTTATTCGACCTACAAATATCGAAAATATACCTTTGCGATAAGCAAACAGAAATTGGTTTTTATTCTGAAAAATACCCGGAATTATTCAGCAGCGACTTAGGTTGTTTAAATAAATTTAAGGTAAAATTGTCGCTTAAACCGGGTAGTCAACCAATTTTTTATCGAGCTCGTACAGTTCCGTTTGCTTTAAAGGAAAAGGTGGAGAAAGAGATTGATAGGCTAGTAGACACAGGGGTACTTCAACCAGTAGACCATTCAGATTTTGCGAGTCCTATTGTACCTATTTTGAAGCACTCCGGGGAAATTAGGTTATGTGCCGACTTTTCAGTAACCCTGAATAAAGTACTTCAAATCGATAAGTATCCCTTGCCCAGAACAGAGGAACTTTTTGCCAAGTTGCACGGTGGGCAACAGTTTTCTCAGCTAGATTTAAGCCAGGCATATTTACAGTTATGTTTAGATGACGATTCCCAGTTATTGACAACAATTAACACCCACAAGGGATTATTCAAATTTAAAAGACTCTGTTATGGTCTTGCCAACGCCCCCTCTATTTTTCAAAAAACTATGGAAAGTTTATTGCAGGGAATTGAAGGAGTGCTGTGTCTGTTAGACGATGTTTTGGTTACCGGGGAAACCAAAGAAATACATTGTCAGAGGTTAGAACTAGTGTTTAGTCGGTTGCAAGAGGCAGGGTTAGTACTGAACAGAGACAAATGTCACTTATTCAAGGACTCTGTTACATACTTAGGTTTTGTAATTGACAAGCACGGCATTCATAAATGTAGTACTAAAGTACAGGCAATGACTTCAACAAAGGCCCCTACAAACGTTCACGAGTTAAAGTCATTTCTCGGCTTAGTGAATTATTATCGGTTGTTCGTACCAAATGCTGCATCGATTTTATGTCCGTTAAATAGATTGTTACAAAAAGGGGTCAAATGGGAATGGACGACAGAACATAATAACGCGTTCAATAAAATTAAGCAAGAACTCGTTTCGGATAAGGTATTGGCGCATTTTAACCCTAACTTAAAGTTGATACTGAGTGTTGACGCCTCGCCATGGGGTTTAGGAGCGATTTTAGGTCAATTGGAGGGGGGGACCGAACGCCCCATTGCTTATGCTTCAAGGTCTCTAAACCGTGCTGAACGCAATTACAGCCAAATTGAAAAGGAGGCCACAGCTATAATTTTTGGTGTGAGAAGGTTTCACCAGTATTTATACGGGTTGGACATACCATTTATACTTCGAACCGACCATAAGCCTTTGATGTACATTTTTCATCCAAATAAAGGGGTCCCAGAAGTGTCAGCCAATCGTCTTCAACGCTACGCATTGTTTTTAAACAGTTATAATTACGAGATTGAGTATATTTCAAGCGTAAACAACTGTGCAGATTTCTTAAGTCGCGCGTCAGCTGATAATGATAACCCGGCTATCGCTGACAATGCGATTACGTCATCCCCCGGCATTTCGCAGCGGCCGGCGCAAGGAGCGCACGCGCCGCAGCTGCCGCCGCCGCCTCTGGATCGAGCCACCTATATAAATTTTGTTACGGACGGTGATTTGCCAATTTCTCGGGACGAATTAAAAAATGCAACCAGCACCGACCAATGCTTAAATAAGGTTAAACATTTCATAGTTAAGGGCTGGCCAAAGAAAACTAATTGTACAGAGTTGAAACCTTATTTTAGTTGCCGGTTCGATTTATCCCTTGAACAAGATGTGTTAATGCGAGGACACAAAATTGTAGTACCAAAGTCCATACAAAAAAAAATTTTAGACGAACTACATAGGTGCCATTTAGGTATAAATAAAACAAAGTCGGAGGCTCGATCTAGATTCTGGTGGCCTAATATAGATAGGGACATAGAAGAGAGGATAGGCGGCTGCGCGACATGCATTCAAAACAAACCAACTCCGCCGCGCGCGCCGTTATCTCCGTGGAGGTACCCACCGAGAGTGTGGCATAGGGTGCATTTGGATTTTTTTGGGCCAGTCCAAAACACAATGTTTCTCGTTATGGTGGACGCATACTCGAAATGGGTTGAATGTTTTCCCCTCACCAACAACTACTCCAGTGCTACTGTAATCACAAAACTGGAAGAAGTGATGTCTCGATTTGGTATTATGCATACATTGGTCACGGATAACGGAACATCATTTACTTCTAAGTTGTTTGGCGACTTTTGTAAATTAAACGGCATAACGCACATTACTTCTCCAACGTATTCACCGGCCAGTAATGGACAGGTTGAAATATATGTCAAAATGTTGAAAAAACACATTAAAGGGTTGCTGGTAGAGGGGAAAACAATGAAGGAGATAACAAACAATCGATTGCTAGAATTTTTATTCCGATACAGGAATACTAGACATACAACAACGGACACGTCACCGGCGGAGCTAATGATGGGCCGCCCGCTACGTAACCGGTTTGATTTGTTAAACGTAAACAATGATGCGTCATCCTTACTCTCGACAGACTTACAGAATAAAGTAGAAGGTAAACAGTGTTTGCAGGCTAAATATTATAGAGGAAACAGGAATATAGAATTTAAGATAAATGAACATGTCTTGATAAAATTAATTTGTAACAATAAGTGGGTCAAAGGTGTTATTAAAAGTAAGTTAGGGAAAAGCTTATATCTAATATATTTACCTGAGATGAATCAAGTCGTAAGAAAACACAAAAATCAAATTTACAAATATACGGGTTACGCTGAAAGCCAGGAAGTAAGTCCGAACGAGGATAGTAGCTTTGACTGGACAGTGATGACGGCTCCTCCAGAACAGAACCCCACAAGAGAGGAAGAGGAGGATGAGTGGTCGGAAGCCGATACCGGGCCGGTGGAGCCCATCTCACCTGATGACCGCGGCCATCAACGGCCGACAGCGCTGTCAGAGCCGCGCGTTCCGGACGCCGTGGCCACGCTCCCAGGTAGCTCGGCCGCGCCGCCAAGCGCCCTAGCCGAGCTATCGTCAGCCGGCGCCCCAACCGAGCCATCGTCAGCCGAAGCCCCAGCCGGGCCATCGTCAGCCGGCGCCCCAGCAGCCCCGGCCGCACCGCCCGGCACCGACGCCCCGAGCGCTGACCACGCAGGCCGCCAGGGCCCGCGACCCGCGCGGTTGAGAGACTTACCCCGAGTTACTTATAAGTAGAATTAAGGATTTATGGTGGAGGGATGTTAGGTTAGTTAGCGATATAAATAAGCGACTGTAAGGGTAGATCGGACAGTGCATTAAACGCTTTGAACGCACGCGCACGCCTTTTCATTTATCACAGCCTCCTAGTATCGTGATTGCAATGTTAGGAGGGGTCAACTCAGCTAGTCACGTAGGTGGTAATATAAGACCAGCTAGTTGACCCCTCCTAGTATCGTGATTGCGATGTTAGGAGGGGTCAACTCAGCTGGTCTTCCCAATCGTAAGACTTTAAACACCAAACTTGAGGAATGAAGTTTCCTCTTACTGGCTTTTCCACTTAGTCCAGTATCGGATAGCCAGACTGAAAGTAGTTCTTATTGTCCCTAAATACGGTGAAAGTTCACGTCAAAATAATGGCCAAGCGTGATGGTCAAAGTACGAATAATTTTGAATCGACATTGTAATCGATGCTTGGTTTCCGATTTCAATTAAAACTTTAACTGTGAAGAAAATTATAATTAAATCCAAAATATACGTGCATGTGAAATGATAACTCATCTTTGTGTTAATTCGATAAATTATAACGTTTAATGCACTCAAAAACAACAGCACATTAAGGCATTTTGACGGAGCTCTTCACACGCCGGGAACGATTCTGAGACTGAAGTATAATCGATTAATGAAGTAGTTTTTAATAACTTGCAGATTTTTCTCCTATGCTTTTGGCAGAGGGCAGAGCCGGATCTAGGGGGTGGCAGGGGGGCGGCAAATTCGAACTTCTTGACAGGCCAAAATACGTTTTGATAATTCCGCGCTCGCTGCGCTCGCGTTTTTTATGACTTGATGCGTATGATTTGTTATATTTCTCGATTTGCTATGAATTCATGCGTATGAAGTATTTTCCGTATCTGCATTATAATGTCCGAAAATTTTCGTTTCTGGCGCTTCGCCGGCCGCAGCCGCGGCACGCTCGCTTCGCTCGCTCGGCTCGCGCGCTGTAGGGTTGCAGTTCTACCTAACCACTCCTCCTCGCTTCGCTCGTCGTCGTACCTACACCGACCTGCCCTAGGTACAGGTAAAAAATTATGTTGTGACAATCTCCGCCTCTATTCTCCACTTCTACATATTCTACTCTAAGGCAGGTCGGTGTAGGTACGACGACGAGCGAAGCGAGGAGGAGTGGTTAGGTAGAACTGCAACCCTACAGCGCGCGAGCCGAGCGAGCGAAGCGAGCGTGCCGCGGTAGCGGCCGGCGAAGTGCCAGAAACGAAAATTTTCCCATAAAATTATTATTCAACTGACATTCTAGATTTTTGATATATTTTACTACTAGGTACTTACCTATTTCAAAAACCCATAATTTTTAATAACTTGTCGCGATAATGTACTGTAGGTATTTTGACTGTAGGTGTTTTGAGTGTAGGTATTTTGACCGTAGGTATATCAAACTTAGGCGAATCGTCCCTTAGGTATTTCATCCGTTAGGGATTTTTAACAGTAGGTATTTCGTTAAATAGGTTTTTTGAACGTAGTATTTCAAACTTCGGTCATTTAAACTGTAGGTTAAATAACTGTTAGGTATTTTAATAATAGGTATTTCGTACATAGGTATTTTGAGAATAGGTATATCAATTTTAGGTATTTTAATATGTAACCCTATCGTGTTTGGGTTCATTACAATTTTCTCAAAGAGTAAGTACCTAGTTGATGACTCTTCAATTTCTAATTTTCGCTCCGGGTTACCCTATAAAAATCTCACGCGCCGCCACTGAATTGCAAGAACCAGAGTTGAAACTAAAAAGTCTTAAATAAAAAAATAGTTAATTAAGAAACAAAAAACCCGCCTGCACTAAAAATACCAAAACAAGCAATAAAAAGTTTTTGTCAATATTGCATTGTCATCTGAACTAAAAGTGTATTCCTAATTTCAGCTCAATACTAGTTAAGGATAAAAAGCAGTCGGAGGCATGGATTTGGCCGAAATTTCTCATTTAATGCTACTCCATGCCTCCGACTGCTTTTTATCCTTAACTAGTATTGAGCTGAAATTAGGAATACACTTTTAGTTCAGATGACAATGCAATATTGACAAAAACTTTTTATTGCTTGTTTTGGTATTTTTAGTGCAGGCGGGTTTTTTGTTTCTTAATTAACTATTTTTGTATTAAACTATTAATTTTATCTATGGAATGGTATAGGTAAGCCTATTACAGATGTATTGCAAAATTGCTTTCCTTCGGGAAAACTCGGATCTCAATCAGAATACGATGGCACCCGAACTGTCAATCAATGATTGTATTAAATGAGTGACGTTTTCATATCCATTATTATGGAACTTTATTGTTTAGTGTCAAATGTCAAGCTAATTGTCAAATGTCAGTTGATATTTGACACTTGACACACAATTCATGATTGACAGTTCGGGTGCCATCGTATTCTGATTGAGATCCGAGTTTTCCCGAAGGAAAGCAATTTTGCAATACATCTGTAGCACTGATCTGTAGTATGAAAAAATGTTACGTTCAAATATTTGAAGACAAGCTTTGACAATTGTTGACAACCTTGTCGCTTGAAATACGGGGTAGTTTGCGTCAAATCCGGTAGTTCTGATGTTTTACACACTTGTTTATGATGTTAGCCCGATTAATAATCCATATTTTTGACCTCGAGCACCGAACGAAACTAAGTAACATCATATACAAGTCTACAAAAAATATAACTAAGTATAGTAAGTATAAGTACCTACAAGAATATAATACAAAAATACAGACAAAACAGCTCCTCCCCGCTCAGCGTCCTACCTGATCCAAAGACCCCCAGAATGCTCGCGGCATTTCTACGCTGGATAGCAATGGAGACCTGTTTAGACCAGCCATGATCCAGAGCCCGGGTCGTCGCGACTCCTCTGCCTCAGCCATTGCCGAGGGCTTTAAAAGCCCGAGAGCCTGGCTGCCCCAGGGCACAGGGGTGACACGCGAAGGAAAGTAAGCGCTGTGGGTAAGGCGACTTCCTGACTTGGCGGGGCGGGATCGATATGTGACATTTTCTTCTTTGACGTAAACTTACTGACGTCGCAAAGATTCCAACTTGTCGGAATACTGTCAGTATTACATTTGCGCACTAGTAATATCATGCGCAGAAGCGAAGCAGTACTGCCTTCGCATCGTCCCGCTGCCGCGCATCCCACGCCAGTCAGGAAGAGCACTCATTTAAATGTAAGGGCACAGTAAAAAGTAGTACTGACTTGACTGATAGTTGACACTGACATTTGACAGTTTTCTTATATCGTACCGCCTCCGCACCGACAAATCAGGAAGTCGCAAAGTATGTGTGCGTGCGCTGTCGGTACACGCATCAATTGTTTGCGCGCGGACGAATCGCGAGACGCGACGGTACCCGATCGTAACCCGGCCTGTCAGCCTGGGCCTGTCAGGGACGAGGTAACGAACCTCGGTGCGGGGGGTTCGTGTCCGTTCTGTATGTAATACTATTATACTATTCTGTGCCCAGGGTCTTACAGTTTCAGCTGCAATCGGGACGAATTCGTACGCCACTTCCAGATTTATGATTGAAAGTGCCATGTATTGGGTCAGTGTCGAGTAGGGCTGTCGTGTCGAGCACAGGGACGTTTACCTTATTTCTGAATGATGAAGAGCTAAGTACACCAAGAATTACTGTTTGATGCAACAATATTACGTACCCCATCGAGTGAGGCATCGTTGTTTAGAGCTCGTTGAGTGTACAAATACTAAACAAAATTAAGAAATAAGTACTTAATTATATGACCAATCTCACTGACTCGGAAACTCTGTATTCCAGTGTTTAAACCGCCCGCGTGGTCGTGTCGGAGGTTTCCCATGGATTTTCCCCAGGCCATCGTCCAACTGCGCACTCCTATCGCTTTATTGGGTCCGTCCTAGAAAGCCACAGTCAGGTTTAAAAAAACGATACTTAAATCTATTCTAAAATTAATTAAATATACAATGTCACATACAAAAATATGAATTGGTCAATATAATTCAGCAAATGTCATCCGCAGGAGATAATATACAACAGATTGCGACACAAAGTGTCTGGAAGTTTCTGCAGGTATAAGCAAAGAACTGTAAGGACTGCCACAATATATAAATACCGGATCGAATCGACATGGAAGGCCCACCACAACCAAATAATCCGGTGAGCCATGCTCTCTGTTACATTTTCGGTATATGCTATTTGTAGGTATTAAAAACAACTGATATCTGCGATAGCGGTGTTAAAAATATCCGCAAAATTTGGACTGTTGTACTTAATTATCAACATAATTAACATAAGATTAACCATATTATCTGCTTGAGTAGAAATCCGTGATTTGTATGACTGATCTGATATTGATCGATAAAAACGCCGCTGGTGGGAAGAAACAAATATTAGTATGCAGAAGAGCAACATTGAAGGTAGGTGTTTTAACATTTTAAATGACTATCATAAGATAGAAAAGGAAGAGGTTCACAATTCATCAAAAGGTGTGTCGGTTAATTTCTTTATGTTAGTTATCAGTTATCACAGACACAGAATTTAAAATAATTTAGCTTTATGTACGTATTTTGACATTTGAAACTTAGCCAGGACCATTTCAACAAGAAATGATCTAGGAGAAATCTACGGGGCTATTCAATCATTGCGGGCATTTGTAGCTTTTTTAACGCCGTGGACATTTTTGGGCCAAAAAATGTCGTTACAGGATTAAATAGAAGAATATGAAAGTAGTCCACGTAACCATAATTTAAGACCACAATAAATGTTACAGATACAGGATGATTCGCGCAGTCTTCCTTTTATTGGGCCTAGGCCAGGCCCTGGCATACAAAAACCCACACTACGCGGAGGGCCATTCGACCATGGTACATCTTTTCGAGTGGAAGTGGGACGACATAGCGGACGAGTGCGAGCGGTTTCTTGGTCCGAGGGGATTTGGCGGTATTCAGGTAAGCATACAGTCGGCAAAACATGCAATTTAATCCTACAGTGTCAAAATGTGTGTGACGCTAACTGTGGAATTGGAACGATGCAACAAATTGGTAGTAACTTTAATAGCGGAAAATATATATGTAAAAGGAGAGGCAGGGAAATTTCTAAATGCAGATTTCCTTAAAGAAAAAATCAAAAAGGGCTGGCATAATGGAAAACGACATTGGAAGATAATCTTTCGAAAATAATATAAATTTTACGCTCCAGTGCTCGACCAACACTAACTACAAAACGACATAAAATAATTTACACTTTCAATAATAAATAATGTAATATTAATTAACTATTGGATAATAAGGTGTCAAATAATGGGACGTTTATCTTACCTATTTATTGTTCACATGCTCACAAAGTAAAAAAATACTAAAATTAGTTGTTTTTTTTTTCAGATTTCTCCGCCCAATGAAAATGTAATAATCTGGACCCAGAACCGTCCCTGGTGGGAACGCTATCAGCCGATATCCTATAAACTAGAAACTCGGTCTGGCAACGAGCAGCAGTTTTCTGACATGGTCCGTCGATGCAATAATGCAGGAGTAAGGTTAGTCAACTTCGTCAAGATTTAATAATCTTGTTTGTAAGTACCTGAGTAATGGAAAATCTGAATACGACATCTGATTTCATGAAAGCTTTTGATAATGCACACCTTTTGTAGTAACATGATACTTACTTGTTAATGATAGTAAGTCCTCTTTGATATTGATTTATTTTCTGTTGATTTTTTTACTGCTTTGATTTTATACCAACAATTTATACTTAAAGTTTATCTATATTCACACAATACAAACATGTTCTCCATCATCTTAATTATATGATTATCGATCCTCAATTTATCCAGTGTTGTAACAAAACAAATTTAGAAATAATATGATATTGTCGCGTTCTTTTGAAAAACTAAAGCATATTATCCACTTGCTTGCTTTGTATTTTGAGTTGGACTCTATTCCCTAGAAAATAAGGGTTATGCCTGGCAACCAGAGTGACTGGTTATACCTATTGCTCGCGTAATAAAAATATGTCCCGTGAAAAAATCTGTCAATAAAAGTAGATGTTCCACGTTAGCTTTTTAGGGTTCCGTAGTAAACAAGGAACCCTTATAGTTTCGCCATGTCCGTCCGTCCGTCCGTCCGTCCGTCCGTCCGACCCCCGTTTTTCTCAGTAACCGTTAGTATTAGAAAGCTGTAATTTGGCATGAGTATACATATCAATGACGCCGATAAAACGGTAGAATAAAATCTTTAAAAAAAATTTTTTTTAGTGTACCTCCCCTACATGTAAAGTGGTGGTGCAATTTTTTTTTCTGCCAAACCCCATCGTGTGGGGTATCGTTGGATAGCTCTTTATAAAATATTATTAGGTTTCTAGAAGCATTTTTTGATTAAAGAATTGGTTAGCGTGATATTAAGCTTTGAAGTGATAATTTTAGCTATGGTCAAGTGTCCCCCCCCCCCCCCCCCCGCCAGCTAAACGGTGGCTACTAGGCATGTGAAAAAAGTCATGGTAGAAGTATATACGATGAATTTAAAAGGAAAATTTTCACAGCTAAGTAGACATTACTAGTTAACGAGTAATAGTCGAACTTCAGAAATGTACTTTGCAAAAGGAAACTTTTGTACCATTTCCATTGATACCTTAGATAATGTTGTTAATTCTGTCAAAAACATAGTAAATATAAGTTTGCGAACTTTTTAGTCCATATAATGTAACGGGTAGACGACTACGGAATCCTACCTTGCGCGTGGCCCGACACGCACTTGGCCGGTTTTTTATGAAATGTTATTGTAAACCTTCACAAAATTTATGCGGTTTTTTTTTCAGAATCTATGTAGACGCCGTTATAAACCATATGACTGGAGAACCTGCAGACAACGTGGGCACTGGAGGTAGCACCGCAAATTTCCAAGAGTGGTATTATCCAGCTGTGCCCTATAGTGCTCAGGACTTCAACTGGCCTCATTGTGTCATTGACGGATGGGATTATGGTTGCTGTGCTGATAAAGTGAGTAAAACTGAATTACTATTTGTACTTGTATGTCTGTCAAGGCTACAGAATGATCATGATTTTAAATTCTAGCTCCATTAAACCTTTTACTTTGAGATACATTTTTTACGATGACCTTATACTTACTGTATTTGTATTTTAGGTAAGGGATTGTGAATTGGTTGGACTGAAAGATTTAAATCAGAAGTCGGATCATGTGCGTCGCATGATTCTTGGATTCATGAATAAACTTATTGATCTGGGCGTTGCTGGATTCAGGTAAAGTATTACTTGACTTAATTCAGTTTTTGACACGAATGCATCATGCAGATATAATATACTCCAATTTAGCATTTCTGACAAACAATCTGAGTATTCTTGCACTTTTGATAATGACGTGTTTGGATATCTAGACAGCTTTAGGACGTTCAAAGCGTAAACTCCCTATTTTTATCTGATTAGTCGACCTATAGCACGAAACAATTGTCTTTCACTTCGTACATTAGTTACTTGACTCACAGATATTTAATTTGCAACAGAATTGATGCAGCCAAACACATGTGGCCGGAAGATCTTCGAATTATCTACGGAGGACTGAAAAATCTGAACACAGACCACGGCTTTCCATCAGGAGCTCGTCCTTACATCTACCAGGAAGTCATCGACTTTGGCGGAGAAGCGATATCAAGATACGAATACACAAGTTTAGCTGCTGTAACAGAGTTTAAATTTGGACTAGAGCTCGGTGGTTGCTTTTTAGGCCGGAATCAGCTTAGATGGTTGAGCAGTTGGGGACCTGCATGGGGTCTTTTAGCTCATGAAGATGCGCTTGTTTTTATCGATAACCACGACAATCAGAGAGGCCATGGGGGTGGTGGTCAAATCCTTACATACAAGCAAGCAAAGCAGTACAAGGGAGCCATAGCGTTCATGTTGGCTCATCCGTATGGAGAACCACAGCTGATGAGTAGTTTTGACTTCACTGATTCTGAGGCGGGTCCGCCTATGGATGCCGCTGGGAATATTATTTCGCCTGCCATTAATTCAGTGAGTATAGCCAGGTTCTTTATTTATAGTTAGCCATTAATAGTGATAGTTAAACATTTTTGGTACTTCTTCCTGCTCGCCAATTTAGCCATTATAGCTGGTCTATTCTATTAAGTTTGGTGGTGTCTCTAATGATGGAAAACAGGACTTGTTCGTCATCATCATCATCATTAATTGTGGTTCCCTTTATTAGGACGAGAGTTGCGGGGACGGCTGGGTGTGCGAGCACCGTTGGCACCAGATCTACAACATGGTTGCCTTCAGGAATGTGGCTGCCGGGGCTTCTGTGAACGACTGGTGGGATAACGGCAGCAACCAGATCGCCTTCTGCCGCGGTGGACGGGCATTCATCGCGTTTAATAACGATAGCTGGGACCTTAATCAAAATCTACAGGTGACTTTAGTCTTTTTCAACTTGCTCTCGCAAGCGTCCATTGACACGCCAGACGCCATACCTCTGGCGTCCATACGCTCATTGTACCAAGATGGCAAACAAGCATACGTCTTGACAGACTTGACTGGACGCTGCGGACTCCAGAACGATGTTCACAAAAATAAGTGTACGGCTTGCCTTAAAGGTGCCCAAAAATCTAACAAAACTTCATTTTTGTTTCCTTAGACCTGCCTGCCAGCCGGCACTTACTGCGACGTGATCTCGGGAACCAGATCAGCCCAAAACGTTTGCACGGGCAAATCCGTCGTCGTGGGCAATGATGGCCGCGCGCAGATCTATGTAGCTGCGCATGAGTTCGATATGATGCTGGCTATACATGTGGGCGACGACGTAAGTAGTTTACCATACCTATTTCGTATCGACACGAGCCGCGCGCAGATGTTTGGTTCATCTCTATGGCGGCCTCTTGTGAATATCTATGAAGGTAGGTAGGTAGGTAGGTAGGTAGGTATTTTGTCTAATAAAATAGCATTGCAGTCAGCTGGATAGTAATTAAGATGCCCCTTAATCCAATAACTTGTAAGTACGTAATAAAACTGGCCTGACTAGGTAGGTAGGTCTTACCTACTTAGAATTTTCATCATTATAGAATTATTTTACCTACTTGTATCTAATATAATGTGTCTGCTTGTTTCAGTCTCGCCTCCAATAGCTGCTACACGGATGAAGTAGCTAACCAAGCCAAGACTGCCTGAGATTCTTCTCCGATTATTAAAGTATACAATACAGTACAATACAATACAAATATTCTTTATTGTTTACCAAATAATGTACACTAAAAACAAAGTACATATAGAGATAAAAAAAAAACAAATAAAACTGGGTATATATATTGTAAGAAGTGATTAACATTATGCAAATTGCATTTAAATGTTAAATAAGTCATAGATAATTATGATAAAAGCGGTGTAATGTGGCAGTTATTTCATAACATAATAAATTGTTATTTGACCCTCGCATTGTCACGCGACATTTAATTTTAAATAATTGTTTAACAGTAGCGACCCAATCGCAATAATTATATTTAACATCATTATTTTTTTTCATTTTAATAATTTATGCACCACCTACTACTCTGTTTTATACTTCTTTACTCCACTACCTAAAGGTTGTCTGGAAGAGATCGCTCTTTAGCGATAAGACCGCCTTTTGTTCTACCTCTGTATCCCTGTTTCTTTGTTTTTCTTTTGTATGTGTGTTTATATTGTGAGGTGTGCAATAAAGAGTATTTGTTGTTGTTGTTGTTGTTGTTAACATCATTGGTAATAATGTTGTTCAGGTATATAAACATGGACGTTACGGATGAATAAATTCGTACGTAAGACAACATGCAATAACCTAACGGTGTTTTAATGTATGTAGTTATCTACTGATTGGAATATTGACATCTTTTGTATTTAATGAACATCTTTGCAATAAATCAATAATGAAATAATAATTACAAAGACCAAGTTTGTGCTGTTTTAATAACATTATAAACGTTATTTTATTTTCGACGTGCGTCAACGTCAAATGATATAAGAAGAGACAGTTTCTTGCCACCCGTTTACTTTCCGTTTAAACGTTACCAACTGAGTTAACCGGTAGGTATTTACTCAAATAGCGATACCTAACTAAAAAGTCCGACATCTACACCTCTGAATACTACCCGTTCAAAATAGTGCTCAATGAAAACATCGTCCAAAACAGAACTCATAGTTACGCCCAGAACATGAAATAATGGAATTTATTATGAAACTCGATATCGCAGGAAACGTATTGGTTCGCCTTGACCCGATGTGTTGGGTTTTTCTTGGGGTAGCATTTAACGAACCACCAAATTAGTTGCCGAATGATGCTCTAAAAAATTACATTGATTACCAAAAATACTAGATTCGCACCAAATTTTCAACTCCTTTTAAATATAAAGTGCAACTCAAAGAAGTAACATGTCGATAACCTATTAAATTAAATTGTTACCAAATAAATTAATCACTACCCAAAAATACTTAATGATCACCTAATTTCAAACACCAAATTTCATATAATTTACATCCAAATATTACAGGGCTCTTAATCCTATTAAAATTATTTACACCCAAATAATTCTTTCGATACCCAGAAATACTACATGATCACCAAATTTCACGCGGCAATTGTTTTTTAACGCCGGACGCGCAAAGCAGTTCCAATCTAGTCTAACCTCATTGCTAGCACACTGATGCGGTTTTCCATACGGTCCGTCTCGCTCGCACGTCGCACCGCGTGCGAGCAAGACAGCGCTAAATCATTTTATTTTATAGAAGCTTCAAAATTTCTGTAACTTTAATGAGACACGTACATAACATAATTTAATTTAATATATTTTCAAGTTCAGTGCTTTCCTTACTGGTCGCATACAGCTATTTGTTCTCAGATGTTTTTGCCTCTACTCTATTCGCTGATAATCGTCAATTTGCCTAGGTAGTAGTATTTTTCTATGACATCTATTTTTATTTCAAACTAGTGGACATTGGAACAGTATTGACGGATCTCCGCTGGCGCGGAGCTCCTATTTTGAGTTGTTTTGGCCCTTCGGGCCGATGCAAAACTAACATAACCTAAACCTACCTATACCTATTTCTACCTATTAACTTCCTTTAATTTTTCCATTAAAGTCTATCTAAATTAATAAACTAAACTCATTTGAGGACCTTTATCCATTTTCGTAACAAACTAACAATTTAATAAATCAACAAAACTCATTTTCAAATAAAAGTTTTCAATCAAACGCGCTCACGTCAACGCATTAAAAAATTAATAATAAAACTTCTTGCAGTTTGTAAACCATCAGCAATAGGTAGTTAGAATGAAACAGCAATAGGTACCTTTCACTCTAACGACATATCAATAGGTTTTATGCTTCAAACAATTCTTCGTATTTGATTGAGTGAGATAGCAGTATACGTGTTATTATTTCACACAGCCACATTGCGCGTTGCTTTTTAAATTAATTAAGAATTTTACTTTCTAATTTATAACATTTTGGAAATGACTAAAATATTTATAGTGCTAAAAACAATTAATTTGTAACTGTTTACTAAAATGTAGCATGCGATGTGTATAATATTTGGATGCAATTCTAATGAAAAAAGGTGCATGAGATTAGGTGGTAGTTTAGTGTTTTTGGTGGTACTTGACAATTTTTTTGATGCGATTATAAATTTATAAGAACGCAATAAGTAAAATAGGTGCAAGTTCTGCAAAAATAGGTCGAATTTTTTTGGTGACCCGGAATTGCTGATCGATAAATTTTTTTGAGTGTTCAACCTTATTTTAGGGTTCGAAAATTTGATGATATCAAAAGTTATTTAGATGATCATTTTATTTGTTCCCTTTTTCTTGGTAGCTAATTACAGGTATAGCAGTGAGCTTAATTCCGTGTAAAAGAGTAGAAATAATTGGTATCGATTGGTCGTATTGGTACACTTTTTGTTATCCATAATTCAGTTCAAAATTTTTTTGCGTTTCATGTTAGTACAATAAGATCAACAACTAGGTACAGTTCAACATGAGCTCTGTTGAGCATAGCAGGGCTCTGAACCGGTTTTTTTACCGGTTAAAACCGGTTTATTTGGGTTTACTTACGAACTTTATTGAGAACGCGAACGTTTTAAGAACTTTATATTAACCGGTTTATTTGACGAGAGGTCCTGCGGGGGTCACTGCCTGTAGGTATTACGATAGGTAGGTATAGTTGAAATTATTTCGTTAACCGAATTTCTATAAAACTGTTATTGGATTTTGAACCTTATTGTTTGATCAGTAAGATGCTTCTTAAACAAATTCAGTTGATGCAACTCGGCTAACTCAAATTGTTTCAATCAGAATCGTGCGACCGCATTAACCGGTTTTTATCGTTCTAAACCGGTTAATCCGACAAAACCTTTATATAAAGCTCTTCAGTAAACCGGTTTAAATAAAACGGTTTTTGTATCTAAACCGAAATAAAAAGGTTTTGCCGCAAGAATGCAAACAACGGTTTGAAAAATTAACCGGTTTCCGAACCGGAGCATAGCAATTTGTTAACGCTAAAATATGCTAAAATTTGAAATGTCAAGAAAGAAATAAGAGTCCTATCAGTTTAAATTGCTCACCTATTTCAGATGTTTTCTGTGCACAACATTTAGCGCAGGGATTAGTTTCTACGAAAGCGACGGCCATCTGACCTTCTCACCCAAAGGCAGGAATATATTGCCGAGGTATTCCCAATGGGCTACAGATTGGGGCTCTTCAAAAAAGGCGTGAAAAGGGTTCTTATGGGTCGGCAAACGTGTGAGTGACGCCTCTGGTATTGCAAGCTTCTATAGGCGGCAGTAACCACTTACCATCAGGTGGGCTGGCAGGTTGTTTGCCTCCGACGTAGTATAAAAAAAAATATAAATACCTTTTCGGGATTAGACCGGACTCACGATTTCACACTTCACCGAAAACCCACTTTTCATCATCCTTGCGTTAGGTATGCCAGTACAAAACAATAGCAACTTTAAGGATGCCCGGGGTCCGCTAACTAAGTACAAGATTTGGCGCAGGCACTAGGTTTTACTTAAGCGACTGCCATCTGACCTTCCAACCCAAGGGGAACTAGACCTTAGAGGCAAAAAGGAAATTTCAGACAAAAAAATCTGATTCATCGATATTTAAGTATATTTTCGTAAAATGGACGTAATGATAAACATTATCATCAAATTTATAAGTAAATGGCAAGTTAAAAAAATCTACGGAACAAAATTTTCCGAGAGACGACGGACAGACGGCCGAAAGCGTGAGAGCAATAGGGTTCCCTTGGTTTGGACCCTTCGGGTACGGAAACCTAAAAAGAAGAGACATTTATTGAGAGTAATGTTCTAAATATAGTACAGGATGTGCAGAAACTGCAGTACTCTAACGAATGGGGGTTGTTGTATTAAGTAAGTAGCTGACCCTTGTTGCAACATAAATGAGCCCGTGTTAAATTACTCTGCCAAGAATGGAGTTACAAACTGCAGCTTGGCTTGTAAAATAAGAAACAATTATATTGATAAATCGTGCAATTATTTCAGAATATCATTATTTATCATTTAATGTGCCCAAGGGTTGACAGCGAAAAAAACAAAACAAAACAATCTTTTGTTATGATCCCGTACATCGGCGACACTGGAGCCATAAGGTTTAAATATTCAAACGTACAGATTTTAGATATTTTATAAGTACTTTTATCTTCTGATCGCAGATTGGCTATTGTTGTAGTTGTGACACATACAAACACATAAACAACGACGACTCATAGCACCTACGCTGACGTACACATAGACAATGTGTATGGTATAGCTTGACACACAACCATGGCTCACCCGTGCTCGGTAGATGAAAGTACTTCTACTTAGAATTTAATATTTTTTGATAGAACCGTGAATATTACGTGTGGTATTAGACCCTGGTACCTACGGGTTCCTTGTGCATTACCACCAGTAATGGACAAGGCCCAATGATGTACCTACATTGACTCTTAAATATGTAAAATAAAATAAGAGTAATCAATTTTTTTATAGAACAATCAATTTTAAAACCGTATGATCTTTGGTTGGCATCTTGAAGTGTCCATTACTGGTGGTGACAGTATAGTAGCAAATATTAAGTTGAAAACGGTCGTATTTCAAGATTGTTTTGAACTAGGTATTGAATGTTTTACAAAAAAAATCAAGATCTGATCAATAAGGTATTAAAAATAGGTGTAACATATTTTTCACTTCTCATGCTCGAAAGCTTGTGAAGCGGGGCTAAAGTAGTACATTTCAGCCCTAGGGAAAATATTAATACATATTTATGATTTACAAAACATTTTAATTTGACCAATCAAAATACTTCACTTATTAAATCCACCAATCACAGAACAGTAATTTGACAGATTAAAAATTATTTGGTAAAAATATCAACCAACCAGAACACAGCTGTACTAAAATCGACCAATCAGGAAAGACGTTTTTCAGTTCTCTCTAAAGATTAAGCGGTATCTACGGTCAAAGCAATTACTCCTCTTAAAAGAAAAAAAAGCGTATGTTGCATCTCTTTCTTTAATATACCGAAAGAAAGGGAGGCGAATACGCAAAGCGAACACGCATAGCGAGGCATGGTGCCTGGCCTTAGAAAAAAAAACAAGCTGTCAAATTAGACATACGCCCGCCAAGAGTTAAATTATTCATTTAAGGTGTAATTTGTGTTTATGTGTTTTCTCGCAATCGAAGTGAAAAGACGATTGTATAACTCGGGCCTAAAAGCCATATTACCACTCGGAACAATTTCCCCTCGCTACGTTCGGGAAAATAACCATCTCGTGGTAATATGGCTTACTTTAGACCCTTGTCAAACAATCTACTATTTTACACATTAGTTCGCTGACTTGTTTTTTTTTATACTACGTCGGAGGCAAACAAGCTGACAGCCCACCTGATGGTAAGTGGTTACTGCCGCTTATAGACGCTTGCAACACCAGAGGCGTCACTCACGCTTTGCCGACCCATAAGAACCCTTTTCACGCCTTTTTTGAAGAGCCCCATGCTGTAGCCCATTGGGAATACCAATATTTTAAGCATGAAATGTTTAAGAGATAAACATTTCATGCTTAAAATACCATCTGGCGTTATTGCTATTCTGGGACAGATTGATGGAACAAATTGTCATAAATGTGTACACGCTAGTGAAAAGTATGGGGAACATTATTTTTTAAATATAGCCGATTAAATATGGCCGAAGGAGAATTTGTTTCCTATCAAAAACATAAAGATATGTACCTAAGTAGACCCTGGGAAAAATTTGGTGCTTTCGTCCAGTGTGTCCACATTATCACGTGAAACTGTACTGGGTATAATGTTTTTATTTCGTATAATATATCGCAGCTATAAAACCCACCTACCCGAAAGAACAGTGCAACATAATGCAGAATAGTTTAAACGCGTGTTTTCAAACAGCGAATCGAAAATACTATGAAATCCGTCTTCTTCAATCAACAACGTGTTGCCGGGAAGTAAACATTGATCGACTCCAGCGTTGTTATTCACAGCGTTTCACCTCACAGGTGAACCAGTCAAGCCAGATCTCACCAATATGGGGATTGTGTAGCAAAATTTTTCCATACAAAAAGCGACAACGTTTTCCATCCCCTAATCCTGAACCGATTAGCATGATTTTTGGAAACGTTGTAAGTATCGTTGTAATACTAGGTTTATACGTTTCGATTTTTTGAAAATATTGCATACAATTGAAAGCATGGTCCCTTAAAGTTTCAATTTTTTGACACGATAACTTCGTCCTGGTTTTTTGCTATTATTTCATAAACTAGAAAGAATTACGAAAAAAGCAAAACGTATAAACACTATAAACCTAGTTAAGGATGTAAGAAATCGATTAAGGCCAATATTGTCTCATTTGATAAAGGTTTAAGGGGTGGAAAACGTTGCCGCCAGAAGGACTAATTCTGCGAGAAATTGGGCGACGCCGACGACTGTCCCTATCGCACGCAAGAATATTCCGGAATGCCAGAGATACAGTTAAACATGCTGATCACTAGCACGAAAGCATGCCAATTGCTACTTAGTAGTACGTGTGTCGAAAACATTGCTAATAATGAGCATGCTCAGTGCTCACTTCGAGTTTGCTCAAAAATCGACGCTCGTGCGATTTTTGGGCATGCTACGCAGCGCGGGTGGAAGGGGGTGTGCTTTTAGCGCGTGTGAACAGGTTTGCTTAATGAGTATGCTAGTATTTAGTATGGTAGTAGCAAGCTTATCCCGAGCAAATGTAAACAGTTCATAAGCATGCTCATATTAAGCATACTCAATAGCAAGCTTTTTAGCATACTATTTTAGAGCATGTGTAACAGTACCTTTAAACATGCTGATCACTAGCACGAAAGCATGCCAATTGCTACTTAGTAGTACGTGTGTCGAAACATTGCTAATAATGAGCATGCTCACTTCGAGCTTGCTCAAAAATCGACGCTCGTGCGATTTTTGGGCATGCTACGCAGCGCGGGTGGAAGGGGGTGTGCTTTTAGCGCGTGTGAACAGGTTTGCTTATTTAGCATGCTAGTATTTAGTATGGTAGTCGCATGCTTCTCCCAAGCAAATGTAAACAGTTCATAAGCATGCTCATATTAACCATACTCATAACGCACGCTTTTTAGCATAAGGTGCCAATGCTTGAAATTAGCACAAAAGCATGCTACTATCGAGCAAATGCTACTAGCGAGGCCTTACAAGTTTTAAAATATTTTGTTTTTAAATTTTGACAAAAGTATTGATAATACCAATTAAGTGATTAAAGGTTACGATGATCGTATGAAAGTTTTACATAGTAACATTGCCCTTTTTAGATTTTATTGTATGTAGTAGAATCTAAGCGGAGAAATGCAGTTTTTAGCTTGAAAATGGTCGATTTGGAGTGATGTTTGAAACAATATTTCTTAATGAAAAACCATGAAAATACATTTAAAATCTTTGTCATTAGGTCGCAATAGTCCTGTTCTAGATAGTAACATTGAGAAAGTATCAAGATACGTGTCAATGACACAGAAATTCGCCTAAATAGGTGAGCCTTTATTAACTTATAAGGACCCTTAAGCACGCTTCAGTCTCCCAAGCAGCGCGTGCTATCTTTGAGCATGATACCTGAAGTACGGGTGGAAAGGGCAAGGGCGGGCTCGGGTTATAGCAAGATTAGCAAGTGTGAATGCGCTTGCTTGCTGAGCATTCTAGTATTTAGTATGGTATTCGTAGTAGCATGCTTATCCCAAGCAAATGAATACCGTTCAAAAGTATGCTCGTTTTAAGCATGCGTAAAAGCATACTTTTAATGTGCTATTTTAAAGCATGTGTGAAAACTCTAGGAGGATTCAATTCAATTCTTTAAAAAATGGCTTCCATCAAATTTATGATGATTTCGCTAATGTCACGTGTTCAATGACGTTGTTCGGTAACGACGCCATGACAGTAGATAAGGTTTTGTACGGTAAAGGCTTGGTCACACTGCGTTGCGCGACGTTCGCGCGACGCGACCGCTGCGCGCCTGAACTTATGCTAACAGGTTAGCGACGTCACACAGGTTGCGCGACGCGAGCGGGACGGTTTCATACATTTTGGCGCGCAGCGCAGCGTCCCGCTTGCGTCGCGCAAGCGGTGTGACCAAGCCTTAAATGTATTCTGCTCGTCGTCGCCCGGGCACGTGTGCTCACCAACGCGGCGACGATCAAAATCCTCTAGGAGGATAATGAGTAACGAATATCTTACTCGACTGACAGTTGACACTGACAGCACTCCGATGCTCGATCCACACAAATGGACCATGATGGCGAAGGCCAAGGATGCAGTTATGCGTTAAAGGGAGAAAGACACACTAATTTTTGCATCATGACCAATTGTATGGATCGAACATGATATGGAAGGCGCCTTAGAGTGAGAGAGAAGTGAGGTGGTGAAGTGAAACTAATTTGTGAATAGCGCATCAGCAGTAAATCGTACATTATCGCAAACAGACCGACGCGATTTCGTGTAAACACGCCTTTATTGAGTGGCTGAGTTAAACATTATTCTTTTCTATAAATATGTTTTGTATCGCGGTTTTTTGATCATGTGCTATTTTTTTATTACCCAACGTGTTTCTCACGTGATCATGACTAAAACGTGGTGAGTATTATTCTCTTTGTTTATGACATGATTATGACAAGATCTGACCTACACGTCAGATTGTGTCAGACAATGTCAAATAGTATCTAGTTTTATTTTGAAGCTGTCAAATAATGTCGAAAACTGACGCATGTTGATTTTCAGTTTTAAACAAACGCGATTAAAGTAGGTCGGTTTTTAGGGTTCCGTTCCCGAAGGGTCCAAACAGAACCCTATTGCTGTCACTCACGCGTCCGTCCGTCGTCTGTCACACAGGTTTTACAGGTTAGAGCTACAGTCTTAAAATTCTCACAGTAATAAGCAGTTGTACGCAATTTCTTGCTAGTCTAAACCGCGCTTTGAGCTTAAAGTAGACGCTCTACTATGGAAACCCTTCGACCGGGGTTGAAATATTCAATTTTTATTTACATTTCATGTACGAGTAACTTGTTCGTTGACACAGACTCGACCTCGTCCTATTTACTACCTCAATTTATCGTAAAATGCCGTTAAAGCTTATATATTGTATGGAGCATCCGCTGTTTAGGAACTGAAAGGAAAGTCGTGTGAGCAGTGCGTTACTAAACACCACAGGTAAGCGCAAGTCTGATTAATTTTGCATGATGTTTAGTTTGTTTCTAGTGCTGTAGGCATAACCTGTTTTGTACCTCTGGGTCACACGGTACTATACAGGGTGTACGTAGAGGTACGGTTCAGGGATCTAGGAGGAGGTCTTAGCTGAAAGGAAATACTGTAAGCACATCGACAGCACATGTGACTCCTAGCGAGTCCTGAAGAAGAGTCACTGGAAAACCACTTGTTTCCAGAAGAATGCCGCTATGACAGGCATTCTAGAACCTGCCTGTCATAGAACAATTCTAGAACAATTATGTTATGTCTGTTCTAGAACAATTAAACTATAATGTTTGTTTACGTTATGATTCTAGACGAAGCATGGCGAGCCTGATACCGTAATAACCTCTACAATAGCAAGGATCTGTCACGCTTTGATAGAGAAAGATAGCCTTATTGCGATTCCAATAAGAGGAAATAGAAAAGATTGCCATGTGTTGCCTCTATCATCGACCGAGCATTTTTTGATGGTCGTACACTTCCATAAGCAATACATTGGACATGCAAGCCGGTCAAATTGCGGAGTTCAAATTTTGTATGAATAGGTATACTTTCTTATAACCCCGGTCGCGCGGTGGCGCATCTATAACTACTAGTATGTACTATATCTACGCCCTTTATTAATTTGAAATCGAGAGAAAGTTTTATAAACTATTTTCGCGTAACAGCACGGGATCTGGTAGATGCTCTCACTGACCCAAAAAGAAAATCCACCCTGAATATACTGCTGGTTGCCCCTAAAGCCAACAAATGAACTAATCAAATAAAGAATATTCATAGTACCATCTAAGTAGTAAGTTTCCAGATTAACATTTACTTATTACGGTACGCTACGGTAAAAAAGCTACGGTAGCCCAGTGGTTCAAGCATGCGGCTGTCAAGCGGCGGTCGTGGGTTCGAACCAATGAGTTTTTCGGAACTTATGTACGGAATATCGTTTGATATTTACCGTTAGCTTTTCGGTGAAGGAAAACATCGTGAGGAAACCTGCATACATCCGCGAAGAAATTCAAAGTTGTATGTGAAGTCCCCAACCCGCTCTGGGCCAGCGTGGGGACTACTGCCCAATCCCTCTCATCTATGAGAGGAGGCCTGTGCCCAGCAGTGGGACGTATATAGGCTGATGATGATGATGATGATTTACTTATTGTCGCATGTGCCCAACGATCATTACACAATAAGAATCTAGTGTAAGCGAAAAATATATTTGTTATATGAAAATCATTTTGAGACTAAAACTGAACTTATGTTTCATAATTATGACCACAAATACACACACACACAGAGAACTAGGAACCGGCATGTTCGCGCCGTCCTTTCAGCCGTCCACTTCAGTTTCTAAGAATCTAGTGTAAGCGAAAATTATATTTTTTATATTAAAATCATTTTGAGACTAAAACTAAACTTATGTTTCATAATTATGACCACAAACATACACACACACACAGAACTAGGAACCGGCATGTTCGCGCCGTCCTTTCAGCCGTCCACTTCAGTTCAGTGAATCGAGTCTTCAGTTTCCCGCTGTGCCCCGTAGCGCGCGCGTGTGTCGCCCTCCCGTCCGCTCCCTCGTGAATATTTAATCCACGACCGATATTCTTAAGGTTACAGCCAATTTCCACACGAAAAAACCCATTAAAAAATCAGTCATTAAATGTATTAAGTAGTGATTTTTGTGAGTGAACTATTAATGTGTTTTATGAACTATTAATGTGTGTGCTCGGTTCGGCTGTCGATTTAGTGTGTTAAGTAAGTTTTTTGAAGTGTTCGCGAGTGGATTCTGGTGGTTGGCCGCCGTGATATCTATTCTTTGGAAAGGTGAGTTGCTTTTAGACTGGTTGGCTGCTTGTGAACGCACAGGTGGAGGCAGACGTGTAATTATCGTAATAATACAAGAAAAACAATAGTCGTTCATTTGAACTAAGTCGTGTAAAATGAATTTTAAAGTAACTAACATGACCCTTAAGATGTTGCCTGCTGCTAGCTATACGCTCGCAGCTAGTTACATTAAGTAAACAATTTATTTCGTAATGTCACATACGTTACATACGATCAATATAATCTGTCATGCTACCTATTTTACCATCTTTGAATCAGTGATCAGTGTTTTTATTGATTGTTAGTTACCTGCTATTACTACGCTTTGAAAGCTAAACGTAGTTTGTTTAAATTGTCGACGACGTGTACACCTAATGTCTAATACGCGTAATGTATGGCGTTAATGAACCAGTGAATACTAAAATCAATCGATTTTTAATATTGACTAGTTCATTGTAAAGATGATTTAATATTGACTAGTTCATAGATAACCCTGCCTTGCAGTCGGGTAAGAAAGAAAATCAAAAGAACGATGATCATTTGTGTAAACCGATCGTAGTTTAACCATTCAAAAAAGGTCTTATTGTTTACCAACTAAGGACCCTGTCGGTTATGTCATTTCTTGTAAAAAGGTCCCTCTTTGTCACCAAGACCTACCTACTATAAATATTCCTTTCTCGTAACCGAGGAAGTAAATACCTAATACAAAACTGGTGCGAAAAGAAGTAAATAATATAAAACTGGTGCCTAGATCAGGATGTGAACCGGAAATGGCCTCCACTCATGAAATGCCCTCCACTGATTACGAAATACCTAGGGATCCCTAGATATCTATATGTCCCTTTAATATTTGATGATGTCCGTCCTATTCTTCCTTATTTGATGAATTACAGTTATTTCAGAATAAGACAGCTCCAGTGTGCTCATCCAATCAAATAAAAAAAAACAATAATCATAAGAATGATTACTAATAGACTCCGTGACGATTGGGCAATATTGCCGCCACTTTGCTTGAGAATGGCACAGTTAGGGGTTATTACCTCATCTTTTCTATGGGTGCTTTCACAAATGAAGTAAGGAAGTAGGGGTATTATAAGGATCATCGCACACGTGATGTGTCGGATCAAGTTACATGATACGGTTAGGGGAAAAAGAAAATTCTAGAAAATGAAAATTCTGTGAACCAGCACTTCTATGAAACTTACGTCTGCGAAACAAAGTAAATTTAGTACGGAATGAATGACATTTACCTGATTTTGACATATATGAACTACTATTTAATGATAATAATTTGACATTAAAAATAACCCAGAGATTTTTATTTAGTAGATTATAATTTTTGTATGTACAACAGACAAAATATTATAAATTTTGCATGCCTATTTAAGGTCGAACATAGAACTTATTATTAAGTATAAACACCTATTGTACACTGTTCTTGCAATAAAAATATCTTTATCTTTATCAGGATCACAAGGAGCTTAAAACCCCATTGTACCCTGTCGGTTTAACGTCATAATTTAACTGTCATAATAAATTTCCAACGGGTCAAACCGACAAAGTAGGTACCAAAGTGCCGGCTACTTATGAGCTCGACTGTACTGTAAATAACCAGCCATGCGATTCATAAACCGACTCGTCGTCACCTGTCACCTCACTCCTCACACGCTTACTGAAACTAGAAACTGTCATGTGTCATATTATGTCACTTTTTGAAAGTCTCAAAAACGGGTGAGGGAGGGGTAGATTTTGGTCGAACACAGTGCTCGGTGCGGCGACAAGCAGAATCCACTACCGAACAAAACCAGTAGCTCTAGTATAAGTTTTTTCGAAACATTAACTAATTCGAACGCGTTTGCGTTTTGTCTCAAAATGTATGAAAGTGGTATGAAAACGTGAACAGCGCCTCTGGTGGTCACTAGTGGAAACTAAAACAGCGAGTCTAACATTTGTTGCTAACCGATGAACGCGCGTATTTCAAACTCGGTGAGAGCGTTTTCTTACATTTTGAGACAAAACGCAAACGCGTTCGAATTAGTTAATGTTTCGAAAAAACTTATACTAGAGCTACTGTTGCCTACTGTCAACGTCTCTGAGCAAGTATTGATTGGCGAAATCATCATTAATTTGATGGAAAGCCTTTTTTAAAAGGAGAAGAGTTTTCTGGCGTTTCTGGTAGTTATTGATTTAACAGTGCTCTTTGGGAATTTACATAAATTCTTTCTAACATACATTATTATTTCAAATACATACAGCGACAGGGTGAGGTGACAGGCGAGGACGGGGAGGTTTGTGAACAATCGCCAGGGTGAGAAAGATAAATATCTCAGACTTGAAATGTCAAAATAGGAATATATAGGACTTGGTTTCAGGAATGACTACGAATTAATGATTTTAAAATCTACTTATACCTTTTCAAACATCACCCCAGAAGAAAAATTTCAAGCAAAAACTGTTCTTAATTTTGTATGAAGCAGTAACGCACCTAATGCAAAGGAGAAGCTTTATGTGATGGCGCATCGTAACTGACGATTTCTCAACATAATTTGAGACGTTTGTGCTTTGATTTTTTTAACGATTGAGGAATTTGGGTGCGGAATTCGAAAGCTCCCGTAGCTCAGTGGCGAGAACGACAGGCCGCGGACGCCAGAAGGTCGCAGGTTCGAGTCCTACTTGGGGCCTATTTAATTAATTACCTATTATCCCCATTACCCACATTAATTAATTAATTAATAGCATGACTTGAAATTTAGAACTAAGTTATATAATTATAAGACCATTTGTGTGCCCTGGGAGGGTGTCATGGAAGCTTTGATATATATGTAACTGTAACATCTCATGTACATGACTTTACAAATAAACATCTTTTCTTATCTATCTTATCTTTTTTTTCTTTATTTGCAAATTTAAAAACGTGTTTTTTCGCTTATATTCTAACACACAATATAAGCGAAAAAGGGTCCCGATATAAATGAAATAAATGAACTTTATTCTGTAAGTAGGCCGCAATGGCACTTTTACAAGTCAAACCCTACTAGCGTTTCACAGAGGCCACTGCCGAGAAGAAACGCCGAAAGAAACTCGACAGTCAGCCATTTTCTCACAAAAATATGCTTATTACAATGATAATACTTAACCTACGTAAGATCAAGAAATCTAAGACACATAGAATTCAAAATTCAGAATTCAAACATTTAGATACATTCTAAAACTTCAACAAAACAATTTAATCCGTTTATTGTAAATACGTATATCTATCAATGCTTGGGTCGTAATTTAAAAATTACCAACATTTAAAAAATTACAAGACCTTTCATGACGTCGATTTATAGTTACGTATTTAATAAAATGGAGTGGGACGATTCATTGTGGATTATTCAATCAAGTATACTATGAATAGCAACGTACTAAGTATTTATATCGTATGTCCCTAGTGACGTCATTACGGTTATATTTATACAATATCTATTTCCGTCTCTCAATTATAATGTACTGAAGGTAAACTGAAGCCTATAGGCGAGCAGGAAATGCAAACGGTAGGTAACTACGACATTAACACTTTCACTGTCCGAATCTGAATTATAAACCTTACGGTTTTGTAATAGAGGCTTGCCGTGACCCATTTTAGGGTCACGGATTGGGAACTTGCTAAACAGTTCTATGTTACCATAATTATAAGTTTTATTGTGTTATGATTTAAATATTTAAATCCTATCATAGGATAGGTATTGGAATAGTACAATGACGTACGTATATAAATATTGCACACGTTTTATTCAATTCTATTCAAATTTATTTCAGAACCATATATGTAAATCAAATTTAATTTGGAACCACATAAAAATGTTAGTAACAATCTTAAGTAACTATGTTAGTTTTTCCTGTATTTACAGGAATTAAAATAAAACAATTATTGCTTAGTGGTGGCAATGCTGAGTGGAACGTGTTGACTTGTGTAAGATTATCCACAAATATTTACTTATTAAATTGAAGTAATTTAAATCTAATAATCTTTTTGTATAAACTACAACTAATATGTCCTAGGACCTGTCACATTATTGATATGTCTGGTGTAGGTTCCCCACTTTGAGCAAATAAATCTCGCACAACAGATTGAGAGATCCCATTAAACCCTGATGAACATTTATTGGACGCCAGCGTGTCACGCTCACGCCTTTCGTCCGTCATCCGATTCCAATAATACGGCAATTTCTTCTTACATTTTATCTCTTCTTTGTACCTATGTATGTTCTTTGTTTGTATGTGTTTTATTTCTTCTTTGTAACATCTCACGGTTCGAAATAAATGCCATATGATAAAGAAATAATAAATGTAAGTTCAATGTATATTTATTTTATTTACTTTTTCCATCTTATATTGCATGATTTACGTATTGGTTACATAGTATACACGTTATGTATACCATAGCATTATTTAATAAGACTGTTAGTCAACAGTGCTACTTAACAGTCTCTTGACGTGAAACTTATACTTTGTTTTGACATTTAGAGGTAATTTTACACCTCTAAAACTTACTTGACTATGGGGATCCTTTATATCTCCGCTTAATATAAATATGTACCTATTTGACCACAGGGACTCTTTACATCTGCCGACGACGATATTTTAACGTTTACCAGTTCGAAATTCCGTCGCTTCAACTCTACTACTTGGAAGCCAGTTTTGCCAAGTTGACAGGACTTCAGTATAAGTACCTGTAAGATCAAGTTATTAAGTTCCTTAACTTCAACCTGTTCTAGGCAAGTTCTAGCTCTTGTAAGGAATACCTAACAAGCTGGATCTAAATATTCTGTCAAGAATGCTTTGTAGACGAGATTGTTAGTCGATAAGTATAAGTTTTAATTAATATGTTATGTTGAACAAAATCTTATAAATATCATGTTCAACATTTATTATTAGAACTTAGGATTCATTGATTTAATTAATTAATTGATTACTAACAACTATTGATATGATATGAGTCTTTGTGATACTCGAAATAAATGAATAATAATAATAATACGCTATTTGACTAATTTTTTTTTTAAATGCCAATCGAACCAGTTTTTAGAGACCATCAAATGTCTATATGGGACCTACAACATTTAGAGCACAATAAAGGGCTAAAATTAGGGACAAACCTAGCTCGACGCCAGCGGGTCTCAAAAAGGCTCCTACAAATTGGCCCTGGCAAATGACGTCACTTGCACCGCATTCGACCAACCGTTGTATGGGAAAATTAGTATTTTGCTGATTTAGTCGTAAAATAATGCGTTTAGGTACATAGTTGCTGTACAATTTATTTTTAATTTTTACATAAGGATTCTATTGATACCTTTTATTTGAATTTTGGACGGTAAAAAAATTACATAATTTTCTGAGTTTTTGATGATTCATATCTTTTTATGATTTTGGTAAATTTTTATAATCTACGATTTATTGTGATATTTTGATGGCTAACTATCCAAAAAGTGACATTGCGTTATAAATTTTAATATGTGTCAAATACCGTATTGATTCAACGAAAATGAGCTCCTGGCAAATTTCACTCCAGGAGGCCGATTTTTGAGTGTCGAACGCTCGACTTTTCACTCCAGATCTGTCAAAAAACTATGATGTTTTGACAGATGTCGAGCGAAAATTCGAGCGTTCGACACTCAAAAATCGGCCCCCTGGGTTTTTAATAACCTCATAATGTTTACTCAACCCATCCGGTTCAATTTTATGGGGAATAAATAGGAAGGTGTACCTGGTTCTTCTTAGTTTTTCTTCGCCTTTTATATAATTATATTATATTTCGGTTTTTCCTTCATATATGCAATTGATATCTTCAATAATTTTTCGACAGTGACAGACGTTTCTTGCTTCTTTTTAGACGTCTTGGCGGCCAGGTTTAGGCACACAAAAAGGTGATATCTAGTTACGGCGTAACCATTCCCCCGGCCTTGAAAGAAGTAGCTTTCAAAAGGAAATTATTAATACGAATATTACAGAAGCAGCCTTATTGCTCAAAGAAAACAAACATTAATTCTAACACAACAAGACTATTGCTTGAATATATTACAAAGTCTAAGCAAATAGTCTATTAGTAGATAAATAAATAGATTATTGAGAAGGTAAAGGGCTAGTTCAAGAATAATGAGCTTGATCATTCCCTGACAACGTAAACAAATCCTCATCGCAACATCTTTTCCAAAATGCGTGCGTTAATAGACCCGACTAGTGATAAAGTGTAAAGAATGGTTATCTGAGATATATTCGCAATAGGTAGAAATAAAGTGGTTATGACGATTAAAGAAACTAAATATTCAAATTAATTGGAAACAGTCACTGCAGGACTGCAGGTGCATCACCTAAAATAACATAACCTAATGATGTTTCTAAAGCACTGGGCAGGCCAAGTTTATCAACAATTTTTCCTGGCCTCAGTATTTCAGCAAATAACTTTACGCCGATGAGAAGATCGATTTCACTTGGGATTGCCCAAGTATCATCAGCCAGTGGCACATTATTAAACAGATTAGACGTTGAAATATCTACTCGACGTGTCGGCAAATTAGACGTTATTTCGTCTAAAACAAGAGCATCAATAGTATGTGAATGTTTATCGCCGTATCTTGACCTAAACTCCAAATTGACGCTTCCTCGGACTGGTTTTGTGGCTCCGCCTATACCCTTCACCAACGGCAAAGGACTGTTGTATACAGCTAAACCCAATTTTTCACAGCACTTAGAAGTCACGTAATTTTTTTGTGAACCGGGATCAACTAAACATTTCAGAATCTTGTCCTTTCCATTATCACATCTTACAAGTACTTGAGCAGTAGGCAGAATCTCCGTGGAAGGTGATTTCGCATTACACGACGCCGATAACGTACACACGGCAGCATCTTTATCCGTTGTCGATACATTTATCGCACCCTTACTCTTTGGCGATGAATCAGATTTGTAGTGTTTCATTCCAGTATCATTTCGAATAGAATTATCTAAGTGTAGCGTCGAATGGTGCTTGCCCTTACATCTGCGGCAAGTTTTCTTCGAAGTACATTTTGATGCCGTATGATTTGTACTTAAGCAGTTAGTACACGCGCGGATTCCTTTAACGAAATTATATTTTTCATTGGGCTTCAGTCGTATAAAATCGTTACAATAATAAAGTTGTGAATGCTCACTGCATTTACACATAGGACAGGGCTTCATCATTTCTTGCGCCTGCGTGCTGACAAACACCTGAGGGATGTTAGTAGTAGGCGAGGACGACCGCGAGCTGCTACAGCTGCTGCTCGTGCTAGCTGTGGAATCGCTTTTAGCCTTAGTTGGTATTCGTTGCGACGTCCGATGTAGAATCTTCACTTGTTCTCTAACGAAGCAAATCCTCATAAGAGGGCATTATAGAAGAATTACGAATTGACATTTCGAAACTCTTTGTCGTATCTGAGTCTAATAACTTAAGGCCCAGGTGGACAAAGATGAAGTCGCTTAAGTTGTCTAGTTTAAGTTGCTTTATTGCTGAAATAGTAGCAGCAAATGAATCAATTATTTTTTCTAAATTAGATGCCGAAGGACCATTGACAGGTTTCATAGACAGAAGTTGATTTAAATAGGATGTAGCTAATGCGCGTTTGTCGTCATATTTTGCGATCAAAGCTTCCCAAACTGTTTTATAATTTTCTGCCGCAGGAATAACGCCAGAACAGATCGACTTCGCCTTACCTGTCAGATGACTAAACAAATAATGAACACGTTCAGAATCCGTTAGTTTATTATTTTCATGGATGACACGTTTAAATGTCTCATAAAAGAAGGGAAAATTTTGAATTTCCCCATCAAATGAGGGCAGATCAATCCGTGGAATTTTAATTGACTCGTCCTTACACATATGGCTCGAGTCTCTGGCCGTCGAAACGTTAGGAGCGGGAGCGTCAAGTTTTGTTATTTGACATTTGATTATGCAGTAGAGATCCTCAAATGCGTTCATTGCGTTATAGCTGACATTATACTCCGGGTCAAGCTCCAAGTTCAGAAGATTGACGTCATCCATTAACTCTTTAAATTCTGCCCTTAGTTGATCGACTAATCTTGCTTGTGCAATAAATTGAGTCAAAATCTTCATGTCGCTACTTAATTTGGGAATCATGTCATAAATATTTTGCAGACGTAAAAAACATTGAGCACGTTTAGCTTCCGCAAGTTTGAGTCTCAATTCCGATTTTTCGTTGGCCATGTTTGACGGTTGTTGTAACTATGACAGCGCTATTATAACCACCTAATTAAACTGTACGAAAATATCAAACATATTAAACGTTGAAATTGTATAATAACTTAATACATATCACTGATAAATTATAAGCACACTTCGCACTAGCTATACGTATTAAATTATGAAGGAAAATTAAACCGTATTATGTCAATGACAGATCAAGAAATAACTGAGGTTTCTAGGAATAAATTACCTATGCGAAATTCTCAGAAGTGTAAATTCAGTGTATTTAGTAACTTAAAATACACTGAATTCCCGAATATAAAAGATATTACATTAACATTTAATTAATCAAATCGCAATACGAAATATCTTATCGTTACGTATTGATAATTAAAGGTAACGCGATGAGAATATTACACGCTGCTATACCAGAGAAAACAATATGCATAGTATATAATACTCTTAGCAATAAATTTTAAGTGACTGTACATTGAATTTTTGATATACAATATTTTACATTTAATAAAACACCTATATATTTATAATGTGCGGCTACGTTGAATTAATTATATAATTTCCATAATTATGTTATTCGGTGAGCAATGAGGTAGGTAATATTGTATATTGCGTAAATTTTGAAAATAAATCCGGTTCGTGAGGCCAATTTTATGGGGAATAAATAGGAAGGTGTACCTGGTTCTTCTTAGTTTTTCTTCGCCTTTTATATAATTATATTATATTTCGGTTTTTCCTTCATATATGCAATTGATATCTTCAATAATTTTTCGACAGTGACAGACGTTTCTTGCTTCTTTTTAGACGTCTTGGCGGCCAGGTTTAGGCACACAAAAAGGTGATATCTAGTTACGGCGTAACCATTCCCCCGGCCTTGAAAGAAGTAGCTTTCAAAAGGAAATTATTAATACGAATATTACAGAAGCAGCCTTATTGCTCAAAGAAAACAAACATTAATTCTAACACAACAAGACTATTGCTTGAATATATTACAAAGTCTAAGCAAATAGTCTATTAGTAGATAAATAAATAGATTATTGAGAAGGTAAAGGGCTAGTTCAAGAATAATGAGCTTGATCATTCCCTGACAACGTAAACAAATCCTCATCGCAACATCTTTTCCAAAATGCGTGCGTTAATAGACCCGACTAGTGATAAAGTGTAAAGAATGGTTATCTGAGATATATTCGCAATAGGTAGAAATAAAGTGGTTATGACGATTAAAGAAACTAAATATTCAAATTAATTGGAAACAGTCACTGCAGGACTGCAGGTGCATCACCTAAAATAACATAACCTAATGATGTTTCTAAAGCACTGGGCAGGCCAAGTTTATCAACAATTTTTCCTGGCCTCAGTATTTCAGCAAATAACTTTACGCCGATGAGAAGATCGATTTCACTTGGGATTGCCCAAGTATCATCAGCCAGTGGCACATTATTAAACAGATTAGACGTTGAAATATCTACTCGACGTGTCGGCAAATTAGACGTTATTTCGTCTAAAACAAGAGCATCAATAGTATGTGAATGTTTATCGCCGTATCTTGACCTAAACTCCAAATTGACGCTTCCTCGGACTGGTTTTGTGGCTCCGCCTATACCCTTCACCAACGGCAAAGGACTGTTGTATACAGCTAAACCCAATTTTTCACAGCACTTAGAAGTCACGTAATTTTTTTGTGAACCGGGATCAACTAAACATTTCAGAATCTTGTCCTTTCCATTATCACATCTTACAAGTACTTGAGCAGTAGGCAGAATCTCCGTGGAAGGTGATTTCGCATTACACGACGCCGATAACGTACACACGGCAGCATCTTTATCCGTTGTCGATACATTTATCGCACCCTTACTCTTTGGCGATGAATCAGATTTGTAGTGTTTCATTCCAGTATCATTTCGAATAGAATTATCTAAGTGTAGCGTCGAATGGTGCTTGCCCTTACATCTGCGGCAAGTTTTCTTCGAAGTACATTTTGATGCCGTATGATTTGTACTTAAGCAGTTAGTACACGCGCGGATTCCTTTAACGAAATTATATTTTTCATTGGGCTTCAGTCGTATAAAATCGTTACAATAATAAAGTTGTGAATGCTCACTGCATTTACACATAGGACAGGGCTTCATCATTTCTTGCGCCTGCGTGCTGACAAACACCTGAGGGATGTTAGTAGTAGGCGAGGACGACCGCGAGCTGCTACAGCTGCTGCTCGTGCTAGCTGTGGAATCGCTTTTAGCCTTAGTTGGTATTCGTTGCGACGTCCGATGTAGAATCTTCACTTGTTCTCTAACGAAGCAAATGAACTCCTCATAAGAGGGCATTATAGAAGAATTACGAATTGACATTTCGAAACTCTTTGTCGTATCTGAGTCTAATAACTTAAGGCCCAGGTGGACAAAGATGAAGTCGCTTGAGTTGTCTAGTTTAAGTTGCTTTATTGCTGAAATAGTAGCAGCAAATGAATCAATTATTTTTTCTAAATTAGATGCCGAAGGACCATTGACAGGTTTCATAGACAGAAGTTGATTTAAATAGGATGTAGCTAATGCGCGTTTGTCGTCATATTTTGCGATCAAAGCTTCCCAAACTGTTTTATAATTTTCTGCCGCAGGAATAACGCCAGAACAGATCGACTTCGCCTTACCTGTCAAATGACTAAACAAATAATGAACACGTTCAGAATCCGTTAGTTTATTATTTTCATGGATGACACGTTTAAATGTCTCATAAAAGAAGGGAAAATTTTGAATTTCCCCATCAAATGAGGGCAGATCAATCCGTGGAATTTTAATTGACTCGTCCTTACACATATGGCTCGAGTCTCTGGCCGTCGAAACGTTAGGAGCGGGAGCGTCAAGTTTTGTTATTTGACATTTGATTATGCAGTAGAGATCCTCAAATGCGTTCATTGCGCTATAGCTGACATTATATTCCGGGTCAAGCTCCAAGTTCAGAAGATTGACGTCATCCATCAACTCTTTAAATTCTGCCCTTAGTTGATCGACTAATCTTGCTTGTGCAATAAATTGAGTCAAAATCTTCATGTCGCTACTTAATTTGGGAATCATGTCATAAATATTTTGCAGACGTAAAAAACATTGAGCACGTTTAGCTTCCGCAAGTTTGAGTCTCAATTCCGATTTTTCGTTGGCCATGTTTGACGGTTGTTGTAACTATGACAGCGCTATTATAACAACCTAATTAAACTGTACGAAAATATCAAACATATTAAACGTTGAAATTGTATAATAACTTAATACATATCACTGATAAATTATAAGCACACTTCGCACTAGCTATACGTATTGAATTATGAAGGAAAATTAAACCGTATTATGTCAATGACAGATCAAGAAATAACTGAGGTTTCTAGGAATAAATTACCTATGCGAAATTCTCAGAAGTGTAAATTCAGTGTATTTAGTAACTTAAAATACACTGAATTCCCGAATATAAAAGATATTACATTAACATTTAATTAATCAAATCGCAATACGAAATATCTTATCGTTACGTATTGATAATTAAAGGTAACGCGATGAGAATATTACACGCTGCTATACCAGACAAAACAATATGCATAGTATATAATACTCTTAGCAATAAATTTTAAGTGACTGTACATTGAATTTTTGATATACAATATTTTACATTTAATAAAACACCTATATATTTATAATGTGCGGCTACGTAGAATTAATTATATAATTTACATAATTATGTAATTCGGTGAGCAATGAGGTAGGTAATATTGTATATTGCGTAAATTTTGAAAATAAATCCGGTTCGTGAGGCCAATTTTATGGGGAATAAATAGGAAGGTGTACCTGGTTCTTCTTAGTTTTTCTTCGCCTTTTATATAATTATATTATATTTCGGTTTTTCCTTCATATATGCAATTGATATCTTCAATAATTTTTCGACAGTGACAGACGTTTCTTGCTTCTTTTTAGACGTCTTGGCGGCCAGGTTTAGGCACACAAAAAGGTGATATCTAGTTACGGCGTAACCATTAGGGTTCAAGCTTAAGTGGCTGACAAGACCTAATGTTGTTGAAATTGATGTCACGTATTTAAGCAGTTTTTTAAGAAAACCTATTTGTTCTAGCACATCAAAAATATATGTTAATATTCATCATATTTCAAAGACCGTATACGGACTCGATACATAATTGGACGAAATCAGCTCGATAGAAAATAATTGCAAAGATTGGTCTTAAAATCATCATTAAACGGTTCTATGTCTTTATTTTCATTACGTATGGGTCTGCAATTAAAAACATGAAGTCAACATATTCATACCTAATCCGCCAACGAGTCATATTTCACAAATAATCCACACTTTTGTTTATTTCAATATTATTATAGTATTTATTTGTTATTTTACGTGCAGAGCTTCCGTAAAGAGCGGGATGGTTAATTGGAAACTCACACTTGTTAAAGCGGGACTTTTTTTAGGTCTAGTCGGCCTCTTAAGGCGCTACACTGAGAAATTTGGAGACTTTGAAATGCTGTCCTGCCCAGACTAGCAAACAGTGGGGGCTGATTTTCAGATATATGATTCTTGACTATATGATTGTGGTACTGACAATAGCGAACCATGATTGCTTACAATTTTCTCGATAGAAAATAAATCCAAATTCGAGTCTATATGTTCCTTTTTTTCCTCAGCCTACTAAAACAACGCATTATTAAAAGACACGATTAAGTTAATATGATGGTATTTTAACTCATCTAGGTACTCACAAGAGGAAATTTAATAAACCTGCACACAGTCAGATATTTAACGAGATTTGTCTAAAAAGCCATTCTCGGAGAGGGTTGCATCCCGTTTTGTCGTGAGCGAAAAACAAAGGGTGTCTCTTTTAATCGATATATCGCCTTAAGACTCCTCGCGCTCTTCAGAAACCTATACTTATAATCTATCTGTAATCTGATGAATTTTGTTACTGTTCAGTGCTACTCAAATTTGATGCTGCTAATCACAAAACAAAGAAATAACCTATGCAAATAATGCAATAACATTTTCGAATAACTTTTCTGTTTCTTAGAAATACAATGTCATAAACACATCCCTAACGCTTTTTGTGTGTTGAATTGATATTCTGAAGAATTGAAAGAAAGAAACATTACAAAAAGGATGTAACGTAGGTGCGAACTTAGGTGTAACGAACTGTGAAGAACAACGGTTGTGGTACTTTGATGTTTGCGCTAGTACAGGTTAGCCATGCGGTTACGAACTCATAGCTCTTTCACTGATGCACACATAGGCAATGTGTATGTATATCGTAACTAACACACAACCATGGATCATCTGCGCTCGTGAGATAAAAGTACTTATACTATAAACTATATTTCTTTCTTTCTAAATTGCTGTTGTATATAAAATTGCGTTTGTGAACCATTGCGAATAGAAAGCCAAGCATAATCCGACAAACTCGTAAGATCCTATGTATATGGAAATAAGCAACATACTTTTTATGGGTAACCTTCCACTTTACATATAACATTAAATCTCGAGACACCCTTTCAATATTTATTAATATTTCGAACATGAAAAATCAATATACAACCCGCGCTTCTTTAAAGCTCTTTGAGAGCTTGAAAAGCTTCGAACTCCACCTGATATTACGTACTTCAATGTTGCAAAATCATCGTTACCCTTTCGTACCGCTACAAGCCGCATTTCTAAGTCAAATACTTGTATTTACGTCTAGTTTACAATTCCATCATTAACTTCCCTTACCTCGTACTTATCCTAGCTTTTCAATGCCAAAATGAACTGTAATATGTAAAATAATGTTCATAATTTATTGTAAATACACTGGTGATGTACCGACTGACAATAAAATAGCAGATTTCTCAGCGATCGTATTCCTAAGTGTTAAGTCTTTGATTCTATGTAAGTACAAAAGCAAATACCAAATTTATTAAGTAGGTATAAAAATAAAATAGAAACATACAGACAAAACAGAAAATTAAATTAAAATTAAATAAAATACCTATTCCCCGCTCTGTGTCCTACCTGATCCAAAGGTCCCAAGAATGCTCGCGGCATTTCCACGCTGTACAGATTTGATTCTTGACATGCAAGGAAACTTTATGTAGGTAATACTTATACACCGAGAGTTCCAATATAGAGATCAAAGATTTTGATAACGAAAAAAACAATTACCATCCGAGTGTCATTGAACGAGCGAAGGAATATCTTCGTATCAGTTTGAGCAAAAATGCTTTCGGATGTCCGGCTGTATGTTTTCCTCTACAGGTCGCATTTTTCAACTGGTTCTCGTGCTATTTTTGTGAACCTGCTCGATAATTATACCTATAGATTTTAGAAAATAAAAAAGTGAGTTCTGCAGCTCAAAGTGCTACTAGTTTTGATTTGTTTGCATTTTTTTAACACACACTCACACTTACAACGGACTACCAATACCATCGATTGGCTCGATAGCAGCTTGTGTCACCCACACTACAAACCAATGTACCGGACTGCCATACCTGGCGCAGTTTATCATGTAATCAGTCCAAAATTCAGTGCCGAGTCTGACCGTTAATTCAGCTCACAAAATAGAGTGAGAGCGCGTACTTCAAACGTGAACGTGATAAAATAAGGATCGACATCAACATTATAAATGCGAAAGTGTGTCTGTCTGTCTGTCTGTCTGTCTGTTACTTCTTCACGCTTAAACCGCTGAAGCGGTCTAAGGACATAAGATACTTTTTATCCCGGAAATCATCCATTTACGGAGTGGAAGTTCGTATGGAAGAGCGATAACAAGGTAAGCGTCTGATCACAAAAAAAAACCGGCCAAGTGCGAGTCGGACTCGCGCACCGAGGGTTCCGTTCAAACTTGAAGTTCACCCATCACGACAATCGAGTCATAGTTATGGTCCAAGTAAAAAAATTAAAATTATTAAAATTATTTTTATTATATGTTGTAACTAAAAATTTACGGTTTTCGCAATTTTTCCTTTATCTGTGCTATAAGACGTTGCTTCGTACCAAATTTCAAGATTCTGAGTTCACGGGAAGCACCCTGTAGTGTAGGATTTGATTCCCTTGGGAGTGTCGTTAATTTGCGGCATTAACGGCTGTATCTTTTGATTGCGTTGGGTTAGAAGTTTTATTTTTTCACAGTTCCAAGGGACAGTAGACCTGAGTATTTGATATAAATTCCAGCTTGATACCTCCACGTGTTCCTGAGAAAATGGGTCTTGACAGACATACAGACGGACGGACGGACAACAAAGTGATCCTATAAGGGTTCCGTTTTTTCCTTTCGAGGCACGGAACCCTAAAAACAATTAAATTATATGGCGATGAACGAGTTGAAGTCGCGAAAAATAAGTATTTGAAACTCAACATATTTCACGTCCATTGTACCGAAATACAAGGGGCACAAAGTCCACAGAAGTTAAGCGGGACACTTTGACACTTTATTAAGTGTTTCGCTTTGATCACAACTTAGTCTGAGAATAAAGTTGCTTGGGAAAGTCTGTAGGGAGTTCAGGGAAATGTTTTTTGATTAGCACATTGGAAGTATCTTAAGAGCAGTTTCAAGGGTACTTAAAGCTAACTAGAAATTAATGAAGGTAGATTAGGGCGCTACAACGAGAAATAGGTACTATCGCGTTCTTTGAAACGCTGATCTGCCCAGATGACCCGATGATGATGATGCTCCGATGTATTTGCTCAGTAATAAAAACAAGGATAATACTCATACAATGTCGAGATTTAAATGGAAAAAGTATGAGGAAACAATAGGGATACTGGGCTGGCTCAGAGCAAGAATCAGCGTTGCTGTAATACGTGCCACCAGTATGTGCATCCGCGGCACACGGCACCGTTTTAAACCTGCTGCCAGATGGCTCTGGTTCGACGATGGTGCTGCCCTCCCGCATATTCGCACTCGCTCATCAAAACCTGTAATTGCACAGTATGTTCTGGGACCAGAAACCATAGCGCGTGTAACAACTGTCAAAGACCTGGGTGTTATCTTCGATCCCTCTCTTACCTTTCATGACCACATAAAGGAGCTAGCTTCCAGTTGTTACAAAAGACTTGGTTTCATCATCAGGAACGCGCGCGGCTTTAACGATCCCAGAGCCATCAAACTGCTCTACACTGCTCTTGTAAGAAGTAAGCTCGAGGCGGCGAGCATAATTTGGAACCCGTCACAAAGCACATACGCCCTGCTGATCGAAAAAGTACAAAAAACATTCCTTAGGTTCTTGTACAAAAAGCTGTATACCTACTATCCTTTCTTATATCCGACCAAGTATTTGTTAGGATCGCTAGGTTTCAATTCCCTTGCAGTAAGGCGTAACTCCAATCTATTAGTGACAGCTTGTGCAATTTTACGTGGCGATACAGACTGGCCTGAGCTCGTAGCTCGAATTGTTAGGCTCGCTATCCCATTTCTGCCCAAGAATCTTCTAAGACCGCGAACTCTCAACCTCTTGGCAGTCCCAATTACACGCACCGTGGCGCATAGAAGCTCCCCGGCTGTACGCGCTCTAAGACTGCTTAACTCGCTTCTGTCATGGGCACCAGAGTGATATGTTTGCAAGTCGATGGGCGGTTGTGTGTCGAACGTGTCTGCGGTACTGTGAGGTGATGGACGGGAGTGGATTTTCATCTTAATTTCCTACTATTAATATTGTATTGTATATGTGTTTTATAATCTGAATTGTACAGTGCCTTGGTCTCGACTGTAATGCTGTATATGTTTTGTTTGCAATAAATAAATAAATAAATAAATATTGATTAAAAACACTTTTTACAGTTATACAGTTTGGCGGAAAGCAATACTTAATTAAGGCTCTTTTATACAATAAAGAATTACCTATTATCGTGTTCAAACCACAAAAAAAGGAAACAATAGGGATTGATTTTCAGATATATGATTCTTGATTATATGATTGTGTTTAAGACAATAGCCTAAACTTGATTGCTTAAAATTTTCGCGACGGAAAAAAGACAAAATTGAGTCTTTATTTTCCTTTTTTTACTCAGCCTACTAAAACAACGCATTATTAAACTCTTCCTTCTTTCTTTCTTTCTTTCTTTCTTTCTTTCTTTCTTTCTTTCTTAAACTCTGTCAAGAGGAAATTTCATACAACTGCGCACAGTCAGATATTTATCGAGATTTGTCTAAAAAAATCATTCTCAAAGAGTAATTGTATCCCGTTTTGCCGCGTGCAAAAGACATAAGCGTGTCTCTTTCACGGGGGGCGTGGTTTATCGAATCGTTATGTCGCCATAACCGCGAAATTTTTGACTTGAAATCATTTCAGTTGAACAAATTGCACCAAAGCAATTCCTTCAAAAAACTACTTTACCGTTCAAACAATAAGGTTCAAAATCGAATAACAATTTAATAGAAATACGTTCAACAAAAAGAATTTCAACCATAAATAGCAGTGTAGTGTGGCCCATGGTCTAAGAAAACAAGGTGTGCCTTTCCGGATCGTGACACAAGTGACGTCATAGTCGACGATACACTCATACTTTGACCGCATACCATCGATAGGCTGATGCCGTAGCTTGTGCCATGCACACTACTAATCGATGTACCGGATTGTCATTTGTCATACCAGCCCCCTATACCACAACACTTTAAAAGTCTACAATTGTACAAGTTTCCATAGAAAAAGTTGACAATTTCGTTGAATTGTACGCTTGTAAAGTTTTGTGGTACAGGCCCCTGGGCGCTGTATATAATTGTATCATGGTAGTAGCCCGATGTGCTGCTTAAAAAAGTAGTATATCACATGATATACGAGAAACGAGAAACGTACATACGTTCGGCTGCTGGACAAAGCCTTACCTCACTTTTTTTCTCTCGTCACTAAAAGTTGATAATTCGATTGAACCAGACTATTAACTGCTGCGGAATACCGAGCTCCGGCTTTTAGATACTAACCCAGTTTCTCTCCCGTAATTCGAGCACAAAATGAAAGCAGCCAAGCAGACAGAACAAAGTATTTTTTTAACGTTAATTTTTTATCGAACACCGAAGGGGTTTCGACTTCCAGGAAGGTATTCATGATGATGATAAAACAATTTTAACTGTATCATCATCATCATTATCATCTTCAGCCCGTAATCGCCCACTGCTGAGCATAGGCCTCTCTTCTTGTACGCCACTCGTCCCGGTCCCTTCCCAATCTCATCCAGGAGTGACCCGCGTTCTTTTTAATATCGTCAACCCATCGTGTCGGCAGTAACTGTATGTGTAACCGTAAAATTGTAAACATAGATAGTTTATTCTAACGCGTACCTAATCTTCTTTATATATATAATTCTTCTGTACGTGTGTTTGTCACCTAACTCCTCCTAAACGGCTGTGTATATTTGAGTTGATCCCTGGAAGGTTTGAAAATACAATTGGTAGGTGGCGCTGCTTCGCGGGGCAGGACGACGTCGGCCGGGTCCGCTAATTAATTACCTATATAATATACTACCGCTATAGTAAAATTTGTTTCTTGCGAATTTTTGGATAGAACTTGTATAAAAACAGTAACAGTAACAGTTGTATAACTAGGTATATTATTGCTGTGTACAGTCAGCATGAAAAGTAACAAAGTAAAAGAAGAAGTCACAAGGTCTTATTCCATTACAATAAAAAAGTTGCTTAAAACTGTATTTTTCAGTCATACTTACTTAAATAACCATTTTATTCTATGAAATATCCAGTGGATTGCATTCGCTACAAATGACGCAGCAAACCTAAAAATAAGCAAAGATTAAAAATGAATTCGGCAACTGTTTAACTAGAATTGTGCAGAAAATAAAGTCCGTTTCAAGTTCGTAGAATATGCATGGAACTCCGTCTATACTTTGTTTCGCGGCGGAATGAATAAATACATGTTAATGATACCATTTGAAATAAAATTTACTCCTGGAGTGAAGGTTTCAGACGGAAGGATTTTTCTTGCGGTAAATATAAACGGTGTCAAAATACGTTTTACATTTCTTTTGAGTATCAATGGGCTTAGAACGTTTGCTTGCACGTTGAAAACGTTTCTGTGAATTAATTATAGTTTTTGGTAAAACTTTTAGAGAAATAATTAGACGTACATGGACATATACAAGTAGTTTATGATGCGCTATAAAGCGACCGGCGGTAAGAGAAAGAATATTCATATCTACACTACGCAATTTGACCGGTTATCATTTCTTATGGAAGTGTGTCTGTGTCTGTGCCTATAACTAGACCATGAAAAAATGCTCGGTCGGTGATAGAGACAAAACAAGGCACTTTTTTCTATTTCCTTTTATAGCAATCTTTTTCTATCAAAGCGTGTCAGGCTCTTAGGCTAAAACACAGTTTTATTACCTTACTAGCTTTTGCCAGCGACTTCTTCCGCGTAAAAGGGATGATTTTCGGGATAAAAAGTATCCTTTATGTAAATCCAGGCTATAATCTCGTTGTATACCAAGTTTTGTCATAATCCGTTCAGCCGTTTTTGCGTGATTGAGACACAAACATCTAAACATCCAAACACACTAACTTTCGCATTTATAATATTTGTAGGATATAGTGGTATATGGTGGTTCCCGCATTGGTCTCTACAGCCACCAAAAACGATGTTCGCAACTACACAGCAATGCTTGAATCGTCTGCAATAGACGCAAAGGCCTATGATGATAGTGGTATGCTAACTTAATTTACAAAATCATCTAAAGTTAGAATATTACTGTTAGAAAATTCATAATCTGAAAAATGAGCGAAGACAACACAAAGGTCCCTTATTACATTATCTCTATGGATGCAATATTCAATTTACCTTTATACAATTTAATATAATGTTGCAATGCGTCGCTCTTTCGTAAATTGCGAAAATCCTTAATATCGTTCACATAATAAAGAGATTTTCTCCACGGTAAACTCGAGAAAAATCTCGTCCGACGCTTCGTGGAGGAATACTTGGAACAAAATGCAAGTGCTGAATTTAGAGGATTATATTGTGTTCGTAGCTTTATATTTTGTCCAAGTTCTTATGACGTTGCTTTATATTTTGTTTAAGTTTTTACTCTTATGATGTTGATCTTAAAGAGCAAGCTCAAATAAACATACTTCAGATACTTTTTAGCGTCTCAAAAGGAATCATGGTTTTGATTTACCACTTAATCGCACATTTTGTACACAAATTATCAGTTCATACAGGTTTAATGTGATATGGCGTGTACGTACATGATTTTATTTATGTTCATGTTATTTCTTACATTTTGATAAAATTCTGCTGGTGAGAAGGTATTTCCAACAATTTAATAGTGTAGATAACTGCTAATCCTTTACTTTATGTACTCCTTTATTACTGGTGCAATAAAGAATATTACTACTTCTACTACTACGGTAACATACAAACTCCCAACGTCACATACGTACGTAACGTATGTGACGTTGGGAGTTTGTATGTTATGGGACTTATGGGCAGTCTGGAAATCTCAACCGATAAATAAATGTGTATCGATATGCGATCTAGGTGACGATATGGCAACAATTTTGTGGACATTTTTGTTATGAACGGTAACAATCCCTACTCACTACTAAATAATATCCGAAATAGTTTCCAAATTTATAATTTGTCAATAATGCAGCCACGGAAGTCTGGTGAACCAAAATGTCCGGAATAATACCCATAGAATAGACCCCCTAAATGGATATACTTTATCCCACAGATTTGATGGAGTTCTTTGAAATACGCTCGCAAGAAGCGGCTCCGATAAAAGAAGGGAAAGAGGCAAATCTTGTAATTAACCAAGGAATTCAAACGAGCCAGATTGTATAGTAATTCTACATGTATGAAGTATACCTATCCAATTTAATTGCTCTCGACTATATTTTCCGCGAGTAAGAATTTCATCTCAAGTATACGAACAAAGTCGTTGATTCGATATAATTTCGTAGGTACTTGAATTTCGAAACGTGCGAATTGCGAGAAGTTGGTGCGTATTCAATTTGAAAGACTTGAGAAGTTAGAGAAAGTGGGCAGTACTTAGGTTCTGATGTGTTGGTGCGTTAAATGTATTGTGTATTAACAACTAAAACTAGACCTAGAAATAAAACTAAATTAAAATTAAATATCTATATCTAAATAAACTTACCTTTTATGTATTTATTTAAAATTAAGATTTCGGGGCGGATTCGTCTTTATTTTTCACCTACTCCAAAATATCCACTTTGAATTTCTCATGGGAAACGATTTTTTTAAATATGCACATCTGAAAATAAAACGTTTGACAAACGTGTTTATGTAGTGAAACCAGTAACTGCAAAGAGCACTGCTCGTAGATTAATACCATTTTACCAACTTTACATTTAGACACAAGAAGACCTTTTTTTTGCTACAACGTACCAATGAATTTATATTTACAAAATTTATAATGATGCCTAAATCGAAAACCATTTCGGTAAATATGCTACCTGAACGTAATAAAATTGTTTTGATGAAAATCGCTAAAATAAAACCCACCGTATAAAACGGAAGGGTGACGTCATTCTTGCGAATGTCAAGGAGCAATGCTGTCAAACATTGGTAATTCGTGAAAATGACGTCATAATTCACTTACGATTCGCTACTTTTAAATTAGATATTTTTGAATGAAAATTAGGATTTCGGGAGAAATAAAAAAACACGTGGACCTTAAAATTTCATTTTCTATCGATCTAGGATATAAAATAGCCAACTTGAAAATTTGAAATGTTGTCAATTCTACACCTATGTCAAAGGCTTATGAGTTCCTTCTAAGAATACCTTTTTCAACAAATTATTAATAAGCAGCAGATTATGGATTATCTTACGTCGTTTGATGTTGACTGAGGAAGTTAATTTCGTTTAAGTCAACGTGCTTAATGAAGTACTAAACGGAACGCCGGAGACAGTAGACAGTTAAGTGTTAACTTGTAATATTACGCATAAAGTTTGCCAAGTTTGAAAGTAGGCCGGTTATTAAATTTGTTGATAAGATGATCGTTATATACTTATGGCAATTATTTCGAACCGTGAGGCCGAGAAGACAGTATAGCTGCCAGTACTTTATAAATTAGGCGACTTCCTGATTTATCGGTGCGGAGGCAGTACGATATGAGAAAACTGTCAAAGGTCAGTGTCAACGGACAGTCGACTCAGTACTACTTTTTACTGCGCCCCTACATTTAAATGAGTGCTTCCTGACTAGCGCGGGATGCGCGGAAGCGAAACGATGCGAAGGCAGTACTGGTCCGTTCTGCGCATAATATTACTATTGCAAAAACTGACAGTATTGTTTCAAGTGGGAATCTTTGCGACGTCAGTAAGTTTACGTCAAAGAAAAAGATGTCACATATCGATCCCGCCCCGCCAAGTCAGGAAGTCGCCTTAAGTAGCCAAGCTATCGATGAACGAAAGAGTTGAAGGGACGAAACAAAGTTGAGGCCTTCGAAGATACGAATCCAATTGTCGGGTCTTTCCCGTCCACGGGACAATGGTGTCCCGGACCTTTGGGAGGCGTGCGCGTTAATCCAATCCTGTGTGAATTGAGACGTATCATGACATTTTCTCTAATTACTTATATAATAACATATACACTTTCAATGTATTTTTTGGAATTTTCATTGAGGAACATCTCTCCAAAAAGTCAAAAATATTTATAATAAGAAAACATAGGTTCATAGGTCTTATAATTAATAAAAAAGTATATCTCTATGTCTTGCCATAAGGCATAGAAATATTTTGAGTCAAGATGGAGCATGCATAAACAGTTTACAATTCTTCATCCGTCAAGTATTCCCTTATTGAATATTAGGCTTTTAACTAGAAATGCAAAGACATTTTTTAAATTCTACTAATTCTTCTAACATAGATTCTTGGCAAATCCAAAGCGACATTCAGGCTAAAAACTGGTTTATTCCCACTTAAATTCTACTAACGCATGATAAAAGCAAACAATGGCTGTGTTTAATGTAGCTATCAATACTTTGTCATAATTTGAGTACACATTTAATTTTATTTTATTTTATTTTAGGGTTTCTAAGGGTGCCTTTCCGTCAGAGCTGTACTATGCTACATTGCTTAAATGCGTTGATATCCAGTTATCCACCAATCTTATTCATTAGTTTTATCACATCCTCGCAGCATAGCTGCATAGCATAATAGCTCTGAGTGGAAATCTCTGGTCTTAATATGTATGTAGGTACGCTCTAAGTTATTTAAATGCCTGAGTGCTCTATTTTAGCATCCAACTTAAGTCCAACTTTGCATAATCTACGACCGAAGTCGGTATTTGAGGTACTTAGTGAATAAGTGACAAGTCAAGATGAGTCTTCCAGTGCATCAAAGTTAGGCACTAAGCACTAAGCTTGTTATATAGCTGCAAGGAGCTTTGAAACTTAAGCTTTGGGTGTAGAATGCTTGTTAATAATTTACGCCTTATCAGAGGCTAAAGTCCCTTCTTTGCTCGGTTGCCCAGATATATTCATTCAATATAACACTTATAACTTAATGTATAGAAAAACAGACGAAACAAATAATAAATTAAAATATACCTATATTAACACAAAAAAAAAACAATTATAAAAAGAAAACCCTGTCCAGTAAAATCGCCTGCGGCATGACGCGTTACCTCTGTGTATTTATTTATTTTATTTTATTTTATTTTATGTGGGGCATCGACAGCAATACAATACGAAAATACAACAGCTTAAGAACTAAAACAATAGCCAATGATAGATGTCCACAGTACTTGGCTGTTATTAACAAACCGATTCTGTCACCTTCACCCATTTTGACAGTTTCCATATAAAACTGGATGAACACTCCTCACTCTGCCACTAAAAGTGACATTATACTTACTCGTACCATCAAAAAACAAAAGAATACCGCTTTCAATCACATCGTCATGACTTAGAATTTATTTTAACAGTGACCTGTCGTATCGTACAAAGAACAATTTGTGGAATCAATAGCTGACTGAATTAGTAATTACTAAAACCGGATCGAAAACTCGTGTCACGTGTTTGACATGGAAAAACTAACGGGGGTGGGGTTTTGTTTTCGGTTCATTATAGTCAAGGTTGGGTACTTTTTTTAAACTGTTGAGCTGCGATTTTTCTTAGGACCACCAGGCACGGCCAGGGTAAAGGTGTATGTCACTGCTTCAGTAGTATAGTAGTCTAGATTCAACCTTTCATTTGTAACGGGCGGGGATAAAATCCGTTATGGATCAGTATGTCGGACTTGCAACGAAATTTTAATTCATTAGGAGCACGGATCTGACTGCCAAAAAATCTTAAAACAACCTTATTTCGTAAGTATACGGCTGCTATTAAAAGCCTAACGAACCGCGAAATTGTGATCAAAAATTGAACTCCTTCATACTTCTTTATTTATATTTAGTTTGTTAATTATTCTGTTCTAAAAAGAACGGTGAAATGAATCTACATTAAGTTTCTATGTTTACAAAGGCCTTAATTAAGCTTTTGTTCTTTTGTTTTAGTCAGTTTAATTTTTATTTCCTAGAGAGCTCGGCTACTTTTCTCAGTATAATAATATGTAGGTATCGTATACAACACCTCGAGTATACATATATTTTTGAAACAAAATATAAGATAAAATAAAACGCGTTTGCGTTCAGTCCTAATTTGTATGGCAACGCGAGGAGCGCCTCTGGTGTTTTAGTGGTAACAATTTTTTGCCATACATATTGAGATGAGACAACACAAACGCACTGATTTGTGTTTTGTTTTAATACTAGAGGTACAGAGTTATTGAAATAGCTTGTTTGTATCTGTTTCTTCTTATTAAGGGACTTTGTGTATATGTGTACTATAGTTTGATAGTTGCTTATGCTTACTATTTGCATACAGACTAATGTAATTTCATCGAAGTCACAAAGACAAACTTTAATCTTTACAGTCCTGAAATTGAAGTTATACAAAGTTACCGCTTAATGTTATGCAGCATAAATTCGCATAACAAAGGAACTGCTAACTTGTATTCAAATATCAAGTAGTTGGGTGTAATATAAATACCTTTACTCCACATTTACATACATTTTAAACGTAATTTTTGGGTTTTTCAATAAGAAATATTGATTCAAACATCACTCCAAAACGACCATTTTCGAGCTAAAAACTTTTTCCCACTTAACTTTTACTAACACGCAATAAACTTTTATAAAATCAGCGTATCCTTTAATCACTTTATTGGTATTATGAATACTTTTGTCGACATTTTAGTTTAAAAAAATTTAAAACTTTTTAAGGCTTCTTAAGTCCCCTTATAGTAAGAACTCTGCCACAAAGAGAAGGCTTAATCTAACAGAACTCCTTTACCTAAGCTGCCTACCTTTATGTAGCCCCAGTCTATAATTCACTTCACGACATCATTAATTCATGAATTACAATAGCAAAGCGGTATGCAAAACCGGCATGTAAGACATTGTGCTGAAGTAGGCAGGCCGCTTATTTTAACCCTACTTAGTAGTCACGCACGAAGGCACTGCGTATTGAAACTATACTTTTGTTTATTCAGGCTTAACCCACATTACAAATGCCTTTATCATTATCATACATATTATTTTGTGAGAGGCTTCTGGGCAGCGGAATCGCCGAAATGCGACACCTTTAGGCCAAAAATATCGACATTTACTACGTATGGCGCTAGATGCTTGTGACATCACATCTCTGCAGTGCTTTCTCTCTCTCTCTCTCTCTCTCTAACTAGCTACATCAAAACATGAATAAAACCGATATAACTTCTTAATTTTTTAAGATATTAGAATAAGGTTCCAATATTAGGCATAATTTTTAGTCCTGTTTCATTTAAACTAATAATAAAATTTGAGCCGAGGTAGGCCAGAGAAAAGGTGGATGGATCATGTGAGAGACGATACGAGTAAGAAGGATGTGAATGTAGAGATGACGACCGACAGAGATGTATGGAAGAAAAAGACATGCTGCGCCGACCCTGAATAAATGAGAAAAGGGCCAGAGAATGATGAACCCTGTTGAAGTTCACATTGTGGTGACACTCAGCACTCCTATCGAATATATCGCGTTATATTTCGTGGAAAGTAAGGACAAAAGTGGCATAGTCAGTCGCATTAAGCCGCAGGTGAAAAGCCGGTCAGACGTGAGTCGGATTCACCACAAACGGTTCCGTACCACGGTATAAATACGAGTCTCTCTAAACGTATAACCCACTATTGTCATATTTTCGATTGTCAAAACACTTTATGCAAAAGTTGTTGTTCGTTAAAGTATTTTGTCATTAATGATCCTGCGCATTATAACTTTCATTGTCATAATTGTACAATGACTGATTTCTAACCAGAACCTAACACTAAATAAATAATTAAATATGACTGGAACAATCTAATACACATCGACCTAGCCCCTAAGTATGCTTGTGTTTACTAGACGATGATAATTTTATAGACATGAATAATTAATTCCATTGAAAACATCAAAGACTCAAAAAGAAACGTCCATGTTCTTGATGTCACAAATATTTGTCAGGTCCCGACAATTTTTTATGAAACACGACTTCACTAAAAAGAAGAGTGCCCCGACTGCAAACAAAATAGATTTCCTTGATTTATTTATTATAAAACTATAGGTTTAGGTAACGGCGGTGTGGATAGTTCAATAAAATCACTCTTACGGAAAACTAACTATATTAAAAGGTAAAACAAAAGGAAAGCACAAATAAACAATGGGTTTAGGCGGCGAGTTACGAGCGGACTGCCGGCGCGGCGCGGCGCGGGAGCGTCGAGTGAGTGAGACGCGACCCGGGAAAAGAGACGACCATAGTGAGCGCGCGTTACTTTCGCGCGCGAACCGTAATTGAATTTGCTCGTTAGGCTTTTTGGCGCGCATGCATCCTACAAAACTTGTTTTTATCTTTTTAGTGCAGTCATGTTTTTAATGGTCATTTATTATTTTATTTCGCATTTTTCCTTGATCGTAATACATACATCCATACTAATATTAAAAGTGTGTCTGTCTATCTGTTACCTCTTCACGGATTTAGATGAAATTTAATATGGTTAAAGTTTGAGACCCGGGGAAGGACATCTGACCTTCCAGTCCAGCGGAAAAACTAGATCTATTTGGGATTAAACTCGTTTCCTCACAAAGTTTTCTTTCACCGAACCCTAAAAGACCTCTCCGGTCATTTATATAGGTCACGTCTCTTAGTTGATTGCTATTGATCGTCAACTGTTTATACATCTAAATACAATACCGTTGGTCTGCCGGTGACACATCGCCCGACGAGCAAAATCGATAGGAATTTGTTCGTAATACGTAGGTAAGTTGCGTAGAATTGGTACCTAAATAAAGCGTTCGATTTAAGTCGTGGTTTAGAAGATAAACGTACTTTAATAGGTTAGTTTTTTATTAGGTTAGTTACTTTTATAATGTTTGTTAATAGTAAGCAAGGAGCCGAGACGCTTTGATACATGAAATATAATTATAGTCTTACTGTATATACCAGGTGCTAAATTGCTTTTTTCTGTTTTAAATGGTTAAATATCATTTCATTCACAGCCAGACATTTTACTCCTTATTTCTTTTATTCACAGACATTCCTTTAACCTTTACGTAGTGTTGACTTTGATCGAAACTTCAGCGAAATTCTGGATGAAAATATTTACTCGATTGTCGTAATTTTGAGGAACAGCGGGGTAATCACGTAACGTTATGTACTGCCGTTAGAGCATATTTAATGTCAATTTTAACGTATAAATACAAATACAAAATACAAACATTTATTCTGCAAATAGGCCACAAGGGCACTTTCACATGTCATAATGTTAATGTACAATTTAAAAAAAGTCTGACAATATAAGCATATGATAGATTTTTCATTAGAAAATATTAATTTACAATTTAAGAAATATATCAATAAGAATTTAATAAATTTTTCATGTCAAAATATTAATTATCTATTACAAATATTACAATAATAGTAAAGTTGAGAGATGTATAAGGTCTCAGTCTGTATAACAAAATTTAATATAATATCTCAAACATGTAAATGGTCTCTGAGCGTCGAAATATTCTTAATAATGACTATTCTAATGTGCTTAGAGATGTACATGGTCTCAAAGCGTCAAAATAAAAATAATAAGATTTAAATATAAAAGAAAAAAAAAAACAATTTAATATATAGGTGTCTCTCAGAGTCAATGTCAATAAAAACAATCCATAACAGGGTGATGTCTCTCGTCAATCTCCAAGAGAAGACACTAGTATTAAAGTAGTTACTATGTCCTTGCAAGCATGAACGACCGGACTCCACAAACAGCATCCGATCACGAGTATGACGCGTATCTCAGCTATCGTCTCCCTCGACCATCTGTTAGGGAAGGTGGCGACCCGAAATCTATGAGCTAATGTCGAAAAATTACATTAAATATGCTCTAACGGTAGTACATAAAGTTACGTGATTACCCAGCAGGAGAAAAATATAATTAATTGAATCAGGCATTACGTGTCGGAGTTCCATGATGAATCTAACAATATGACGACCGCTTTAGATTAGTTGGTAGTGACCCTGCCTACGAAGCTGGAGGTCCCGGGTTCGAATCCCGGCCGGGGCATTTATTTGTGTGATGAGCACGAATATTTTGTTCTTGGGTCTTGGATGTCTTCTATGTATTTAAGTATCTATTTATCTATATAAGTATGTATATCGTCGCTTAGTACCCATAGTACAAGCTTTGCTTAGTTTGGAACTAGGTTGATTTGTGTAAGATTGTCCACAAATATATATATATATATATATATATATATATATATATATATATTTATTTATATTCTTTTGCTATTCCGCTGAAAGAACATAATTCGGTTGAAGCCGCTCAACCAATCTCACTTCACTCACTCACTCACTTTCACTTTGGATGGTCGTGTCGGAAGTTTTTCCTGGATTTTCCCCAGGCTACTCTCCAAGCGCGCACTCCTATAGGTTTATTGGGCCCACAGTCAGGTTAAAAAAACATCTCATTATCACTGATAGACCTACACGTGATATGTACCTAAAACTACCTTTGTTCGGCAAATTTCGTTGCTGACTGTACTAGATTTTAAGCTAGGAATATAATGTATCAATGAAGCAGAAGATCTTAATAATTGACTGAACGAGCGAGCTTCTCATTTCAGTTTGGGCATAAATTATTTCGTATTTCCGATGATGTCCAGCTGTACTCCTGCAGGTCGCTTTTCGCAAATTATTTCTTGTATTTTATCTAACATCATCGTACTAGCGTTATCCCAGTACAGTTGCACCCTGAAGGATGCCTGGGGTCCGCTACCTAATCCCAATATTTGGCAGAGGCACTAGTTTTTGTATTTTGTCTAACGACTTTTGAAATATACTTTCCTAAATAAAACTTACGTATTAATTGTCATTGCGATCGACATGCTTCGATATCTTCTACATGTTTCGAAAACGATTAGTACACAATTTTAAAAGGTCCAAATGAAAACATTTCATTTGTTGTGAACCATAAAAGCAACTCACAAACGCTTAGCTTCGCACATCCTTTGTGATGGGAGATGACGAAGTATTGAAAAGAGAGAAATATAAGTTGATGCGTTTCGAAATTGATTGCGCTCAAGAGGAAACGAAATACTTCGAAATTCATGCTATTAATGTATGCTGATTTGGGGTAATTTCGTGTCTGTTTTGTATGTTGTGATGTTTTGCTGTTATGCACTGTCTTTATGACACGAATAAATGTTTTTTTCTTTCATTGACATGTTTCCGAAGAAGTTTAGGTAAGGTATCTCAAGCTCGACTCTTTAACTCTGACATCGCCGTAAATTATTTTGGTTAATTCACTGATCCTTAACAAATGGGTTGGTATTCGAGCATTTCAACTGTACCACTTCAGGTCGATTTGCAGTTGCGTGGAATTTTCAGTGAGTTTTCATTACATTGCCGGGTTAGATCGTATTCATCTTACCTCGATAGCCTGCAGCCCGTCCGTATTTTGTCGAAGTGGATAAATATTGACCGCTACCAACAAACCTAACTATTAAATGCCATCAAAATCTACAACCCATTCGTCAAAACCTTAACAGACAGTTAATTAATCCAAACTAAAGAAAATTTCCACAGCAAAATGGAATTCCCAGTTGCTAAGTTGTTTGATACCATTTATCTGTCTCGTGCAAAATCCAGCTTTGATTGAATTAACAATAACGTTCTACAGGCCCTCATTGTCATGGCAATCTGCTGTCCAACTTCCTTTCAAAAGAGCCTATCTCACTTTGTTTTTTCACTGTAAATGCAACCTTATTTACTATGAGCCTAAGTTTTTTTTGCCATTGCTTGTGAAGCTGGGAGGTGTAGATTATGCAGTCATGTGTGGTGTCTGACATGCATTGTGCACGCGCCTCTAATTTGAATGCCTATCGAGCGTTTCAGGAAAATACGTTGGACGTTTACGTAGCTATTAGGATACTTATTGCTGATAAGGCACATCATTGGTCTCGATATCATAAATATATTGTTAATCACTGTTTAAAGTCAATATTATCCCCTATTATATTGTCAGTTATAGAGATAGACTTTCCTCGGATCCCAACTTAGGGCTGCGTTTCCACCAGAGATGTGTGAGGATGTGTTTTCATATATTTGACACCTCGCTCGGCGCGTTCTCTGGTGGAAGCGCAGCCTAATACAGGGACAGGTAAATTAGAGACCTACATAAAACCCACGATTGAAACAGCACTCGTTGGTCTCGATGCCAATAAAATACCTATTATGTATAACTCTTTCTAGTTACAGTATTATCCCCCGTTAGATTGACAGTTATAGAAATAGGCTCGCCTCGGATCACTACTTAATACCGGGTCAGGTAAATTAGATACCTACATCAGGCCACAATTGAAACAGTCCCTTCGTAGTCGTCACTGTTCCGAACCGAGCAAACAAAGCACTTAATACCCTCAACTCTAACCGTCACGTCTCTTAACCGCGGTTTGGTACCTATGTCAATGGAATAAGACTTAAACTTGTACATCTATTTTAGATATGATTATATGGGGCTTACCTTTCACAGAACCGAATGAAGGTTAGAAAAAGTTATTAGTAAACAGGAACGTTCGAGGGGGATAATGTAAACCATCTTCAAGAGCCAAAAGCTATTGACGTCACCAGCATTGTATATCTTTTTTTTTTATAAAAAATGGGATCGCTCTTGGCCAGCATCTAGCCAGGGGGCAAAGATGAGGCCGACGATGAAGCGAGCTCACCCAGAAGATGCCTATTCACTCGTGCCTTAAAAAGGTCTAGGTTATATGAGCTCGGAAACACAAACGCCGGCAGAGAATTCCAAACCTTAGAAGTGCGCATTATAAAAGATGATGCAAAGCGCTTGGTTCGAATAAGAGCAATTTCGACCAAGTAAGGATGGTAACCCGCCGTACGTCTGGATGTCCGATGGAAGAAGGGGGAAGGCGGTATGAGCTCATGGAGCTCCTGAGCACCTATCTGTGAAATATCTATATCTATGAAATAAGTGTCTTTGTTCAGACTTGCCAACATTGTCATAACATCGTAAGAGTTGACTATGGGAACCGGGTTGAAGAGTGTTTGGGGGCGATGGGCTAGCAACAACCTATCACTACAATGTCACATTTTCTCCAGTATATATGCAACAGCAAGTACTCACGAGTAGAATTGCGATGAGATTACTCGCTGCTCGCCGGCGATGGCACCAGTGCCTTACCCTCATCCACACAAACATTGTCACTTGCCTTTGGCAACTCTGGTTGCCAGGCATCATCCTTATTTCCTAGGGAATAGAGTTCAACTCAAAAGATAAAACAAGCAAGTGGTTAAGAGACAAATTTCAAATGTGGAAGTAAGAAATCACAATAAATCAATGGCCGTCGCTTTGATAGAGAAAGATAGCCTATGTATAAGAGAAAACGGAACAAAGTGCCGTGTTTTGTCTTTATCACCGATCGAGCATTTTTTCATGGTCGGGTCACTTCCATAAGCAAGACATTGGACATTGAAATTGCGTTATTACATTATATATGAATATTCTTTCTACTACCCCGGTCGCTTGGTGGCGCATCTATAACTACTTGTATATACAATATCAATGCAAAAAAATGCAGTGGCTGTTTAAAAAAGTTTCAAATCCGTTTATCAACAAGAACAGATTTAAACCTGAGTTGTGCTCGAAGCAACAAGACGTGGGCTATATAGTAACACGAACCGGGAGAGGAGACCCTTGATTAAGCCTTAAACGTGATTCGAAGATTTCGTATTTAATTCCTATTTTGTGATCTTTCCCTAATTGAAAGGAATAGAAAAGGCGAGTGGATTATATAGGATAATAGGTTTAAGAACAAAATGACTAGCTGGCTTCTGGACAAATGTTATTATAGTGTAAGGAAATACTTGGACCAAAATTGACAATGTAATTAATGAATTATTATTTCTGACATTTTAAATTATTATTGTTTTTTATTTTTTATTATCTAATATCATTATTATAATTTTGAATTTTGACTACCTTGACATTGTTCCGTAAAATTTGCTAATTATGTGGATATATTTAACTATTATTATTGTATTAATTATGTCGCTCCTACAAAATGTTTGCACGCCTGCATGCAGGCTGAATGCACTGGACGTTCTTTTATTTTTAACACCTTATTTATAACATGTATTCTGAGCAAATAAAATCTTTGAATCTTTGAATCTTTGTTTTTGTAAAAGCCTTTATCTGAGCGGCATGAGAAAAGGCCTTGGATGACCGCTTTAACCTAGTAGGTAGTGACCCTGTCTAAATACGAAGCTGGAGGTCCCGGGTTCGAATCCCCGCCCGCCCCTGCCGCGAACGGACGTACACATTCACTCTCGTCAGTTATTCACATAATTCTCGAGCTAAAATGGCTAAAGTAACGCTACAAGCAATAGAAAAACTAATTCAAAAGGCTATAGCACCGATTGACCAAAAAATAACGGATATACAGCTTAAAATCGACGTTATATTGAGTAAATTAGACCCGTTAACAGCTGGGAATCAAACGACCAACGGCAAAGTTGACATCAAAGCAGCGGAGCAAGAGCTCCCGCAACGGACACCGAAGACTGACGATCCGGCCCCGAAGAACGCACGAGGAGGCAAACCGGCAGGTACGTCACCAGCAGCGAACGCGATAGCAACAGCGCGCAGCGCGCGTGCGAGCGCGCGCACTCTACACGCGCAAGCTACAGCCCTCGCATCACGGAAGTCTCTCTCGCACCCAGTGCCCGCGACCACTGCCGCCGTCACTGTCGCACCCGCTAGTAAGTGCACCACCGCCGAACCAGCTCCGGTATCGCATCCGAATGTCTCCGACCCGTCCAGCGATAACGATGCAACACCGTGTGTGGCCACGAAACCTGCCAGTCAAGACGCCGATCAACAAACATCTCTATCAGATGCCGAGGAGGGAATATGGAAATCTGTTACGGTGCGTAAACGCAAAAACATAAAACGTAACGTGAATATAGTGGTAGGAACCGGTCTCAACAGCGATGACATTAGAGGAGTAGAACGGTTAAAATACATTCAAGCATGGTCATTTAGACCGGAGACGACCACGGAGAATGTACTAAGCTTCCTGAATAAAACGGTGAACTGCAATGACTACTTCGTGGAAAAAAGAAATATAAAAACTGACAGGCATGCATCATTCTTAATAGGCATCCCAGAAAATATTTTTGAGAAGTTTAACTCGCCCGCTGTGTGGCCTCCACGCGTGAGATTCGCGGACTGGTTTCTCGCTCGGCCCCGCCAGTAGCGGGGAGCCACGGACTGCGCGGCTGCGCATGCGCACCGAGGATGCGCGCGCGCCACTGCCGCCCGCTTACGCTCCTAACATGTCAGATGCGTCACTACCATCACGGACGATTATCATATGTCACCAAAACGTCCAATCCCTTAACAATAAGACCGATAGGTTAGACGTGTTATTAAAAACTGAATTAAATTGTGACATTCTGGCTGTAACGGAGCATTGGCTCACGGAAGATAAAATTTTATGTGTGAATTTGGAGGACTATTTGTTATTGTCATGTTTTTGTAGAAAACAGTCCATTCACGGTGGTTCATGTATTTTTGTCAAAAAAAATATTTTAGCTGTCGAAGCGAAACAGATACAGCAATTATCGATAGAATTGTACTGCGAAGTATCTGCAATAGAAATAGTAGATCTTAGTCTGTATGTAGTTTGTATTTATAGGACAAACATGGTAAACGCTAATGACTTTATGACTCACCTAGAAAGTGTGCTCGATAAAATCGCTGAATACGACAAAGACTGCATTATTGTTGGCGATATGAATATCGATTATTTGGATGACAATGTTTGTCAAAAAAATATTAATGATTTGTTGGCCTTGTACAACTTTAGATGTGAGGTTGACTTTCCGACTAGAATAAGCAGTCATTCGTCGACGTGCCTAGACCACGTCTATACTAACTGCCAAGCCGGCGTGATGCGTGTTTCACCTGTAACCACTAATGTAGGTGACCACCTCGCGGTGCGCTGCGAGGCGGTGTTCCCGCGCCGCGCGCCGCCCGCGCCGACGCGACTCGCGCGCGCATTCACTCACGCGAACCGAGCTAACTTTGTTGAAGCCGTGTATAGCATCAATTGGGACGAACTGTGGCGTTGTCGCGGTCGCACGGCGGACCAAATGGCGAATTCCATTATAAACATAATTATTAGCAAATTTGACATTTGTTTCCCACTAAAAACTATAGGTAATTGTAAAAATAATTCTTGGATAACAGACGACATATTAAATTATAAATTACTATTATTTGACATGATAAAAATTGGACAACAGTTTCCTAATAATGATCATATTAAATTAATTATTGAATTAACGAATAAGAAATATAGTGATATCATTAGGCAGGGTAAATATGACCACTATATAAATATTATTAAAACTAGTCAGAATGCGTCAAAGTCGATGTGGCAGATTGTAAATAAAGAGAGAGGGCAGGAAAGTGCACGTCAAACGATCGACTGCACAGACATCATCATCGACTCGGATGGAAATAGGTACAAATCCAAGTGCGACGCGGCGACTGCAATGAATAATCGCTTTGCGCGAGCGGCGGCGGCATCCGGCGCGCCGAACGCCGATCTGCTGCGAGTGCGCACTGTTCTGAGTCTTGCTCGTGCGCCTGCAGACCGCAGTTTGCGCCTGCTGCCATTCTCTGCAGATGAGGTGTTTCGCATCATCACAAATAATATTCCGCGCAAACCTACTAAGGACTTCTACGGCGTATCGATGGAGCTTCTACACCTTGCTGCTACCCCTCTATCACCGGTTCTGGCGGACCTGTACAATCAATGTATCTCAGAGGGAGTATATCCTACACCCCTGAAAATCAGTAGAATCTCTCCTTTGTTTAAGGGAAAGGGGAAACGAGAAGACATTGATTGCTACAGGCCCGTCTCCATCATACCGGCAGTAGCAAAGGTGCTCGAGAATGGTCTTAGCTCGCGGATTACGGAATTCCTGATGGCAACCGACGCTCTGTCTGGGCGGCAATATGCCTACCGGGCGGGGCGCTCGACGTGTGCGATGACGCGCGAAGTAGTACGCCGGGTGATGGACGCCCGCGAGCAGGGCCAGCAGGTCGCTGTGTTGTGCTGCGACCTGTCAAAGGCGTTTGACGTCGCCGACCATGGCGTGCTCGCGATGAAACTCCGCCACTACGGCATCGAAGGCAAAGCACACTCACTAATTTTGAATATTCTGCACGGCAGGTCGCAAGTAGTTACGAGTGACGGTGGCAACGTAATGTCCGAGCCAGTGTCCACCACAATGGGAGTTGCGCAGGGATCGTCGGTATCAAACATTCTTTTCTCGCTGCTTCTTAACGATCTTCCCGACGCGATTGCAGCGGGAGACATATACATGTATGCCGATGATGTCGCCGCAGTAGTGTGTGCTCCAGATGTTGACAATCTCGAGCGATGTCTTAATGAAGTAGCGGCTGAGTTGTTAACATACTTCAAGATCAACGGTTTGGTCTTAAACTTAAAAAAAACTAACTTCCTCAACTTCCACCTGGGGGGTCGGTCCCCAAGAAACCTAACAGTTCTTGTGGATGGCGTGATAGTTGAGCAAGTCCAAAATACCACTTTCCTGGGCTTTGAGTTGGACAGTGGACTTCAATGGGGACCACACATCCGGAAAGTTTGCAACAAAATAGGGAGCGCCTGTTTCGCGCTGCGTCGCCTAGCAAGAGTACTGCCCGGAGATGTGGTGCGCTCGTGTTACTTTGCCACCGTGCACTCGCTCCTACAATACGGCGCAGAGCTGTGGGGCCGCGCTGCCGACTGGGAGCGCGTCTTCCGAATGCAAAAGAGAGCCGTCCGAGCGATTGCAAAGGTGGATCAGGGGACTTCCGCGAAACCATATTTTAAGGAATACCGGATAATGACGTTGCCATCCGTGGTAATATATCAGGTGGCTTTGTACGTGAGATCCCATCTCGAGGAATACGCCAGGCGAGCGGATGGTCACAATCGTAACTTACGGAATGGCCAAAGAATCGTGGGCGTCAAGCACAAACTCAAAAAATCAGGCAAACTAACTCACGTGATGGGCCCCACGGTATACAACCGACTGCCGGCACAAGTGACGGATGCCCCGTCACTGGCCAGCTTCAAATCGCAGCTCAAGCGATGGCTTATCGAGCACACTTTCTACAGTGTTAACGATTTTATTGAGTACAAATGTGGTACCTAAATTATTGTATTGTACATATAATTATTTAAAATTGTATAAAACTGACATTTTAATTTTATTCTACAATGTTAATTGTATATATACTTGATTTTAACTCTTAATTGTAATATACCTACTTCCCTTTTGACATGTAATATGAATTATTATGAATAAATGATTATGATTATGATTATGATTATGAATCCCGGTCAGGACATTTTTATGAGTCTTGGATGTTTTATTTGTATTGAAGTATCTTTTTATCTAAATAAGTATGTATTAATATCGTCGCTTAGAATTCGTCGCATAGTAATAAGCTTTCCTGGGTTGGGGGTTTTTTTGTGTATGATTGTCCACAGATATTTATATATTTTTTGTATAAAACGTGACACGTACGACGTGAGTATAAAAAATAATCTTTGCGTAGGACGCGTCGTAGCGTAAACGCTGCATCAGATTGCCAAAGATTTCGTACTTGTGGAAAACCGTATGCGTAGCGAAAAGCGCGTAGGTTGTACGAGATGAGCGCCCACCTAGAACACTCGTGACATGGTACTGAAAGTGCTTTAGTGTGACAGATCCTTTATAGATTTAGAATGACATTACTAATGTCTACTTTCTTTCTATCCCTTTGCGGCCGGGAAAGTTATTTTGCAAAAACTCATGAAAAATGCATTTGGATCGTTCAAATTTGTCGTAAAACACATTTTAAAAATAATAAAAAAAATCATTTTGTCCTTTATCATTAAAAAAATCGCATGCACGAAAGTGACGTTCAGGAACTATTCGTAAATGCACGAACGTGCAAATTCGTTTAGAATAGACGAAGAATATGCATAAAACGCAAAATTTGACATAATTAAACTATTTATAATAATTAGTATTAAATTTTACATATTTGTCACAATTTTCTTGCTTGAAAATTATCATAGCTATTAGATATAATGGACACAGGGTGCTTCCGAACTTTCGTGGCCTCACAGGTGTATCATCGTTTGAAACGTCACTCAGGAATGCTTCACTACGCCGTTTTCTTGGTGCTTTAACCAGCGTTTCAAAGATTTCTAAGCGAAAATCGAGTAAATCCCTCCATACGTTCATCATCATCATCATAATCAGCCGAAAGACGTCCACTGCTGGACATAGGCCTCCCCTGTGGCATCCCCCAATGAGCGCCACAGCGATCGGTCATGGACTGCCCGCATCCAGCGGACCCCCGCAACCTTAACCAGGTCATCAGCTCACCTCGTTTCCAACGAGGGCTTCTACAGCTGCGTCGTCCGGTACATGGTGGTCACCACTCGAGAACTCACTGGCCCCACCAGCCATAGGTTCTCCAGACAATGTGGCCTGCTTACATCACATAAGTTTGGCAATTCTTCGGGCTATGTCGGTTACTTTGGTTCTTCTGCGGATTTCATCATTTCTGATTCGATCTCGCAGAGTAACTCCAAGCATAGCCTTCTCCATTGCTCTTTGAGTGAATTTGAGCCACCTTATGACGCCCATAGTGAGCGACCACGTTTTAGAGCCGTAGGCAACACATGCTGCGGGACATTGGATGAGATGATATTGCGTAATCTCCCAAAACCCCGCCCAGCCAAGACAGATTCGACGATGGATCTTCTCGATGTTGGAACTGCGCCATTAGATCGTTTGTCCCAGGTAACCATATTTGTCGACAAGATCGAGCATAGTGCCTCTGATCTTAACTGGAGTTACTACGTTAAACATGATTTTTGTTTTGTCCATGTTCATCTTATAAGACCAACCTCTTCAAAGGCCCTACTCAGATCATCGAGCATAGTTCTTAGGTTTCTCCATCGTCTCAGCCATAACTACTATATCGTCGGAAAATCGAAGGGTGAATGGTATACTCGCCATTTATGTTGATGCCTCCTGCCTGCCTGTTCGAAAAACAGCTGACCCACCTCCAACTGCTCTGAAATATTATCTGATTCTTGGGTGTCGTTATCAAGCCATTCAAAAAGCGAATAAGGGGATTCCTCGAGTTCATCATCAAATTATTCAATATCTGATTGCCTAAAATTTAAAAGAATTGGTGCATCTTTTAATGGACGCCCTAAAAATATAAACCCATCATTACTAAATGAAATGTGTTATAAAACCGCCAAAATATAGGACTATCTCTTTTGATTTCATTTTTCACGCATAGGCCGAATAAGCATTATTTTGCAAAATCGATTTACGGGCTACGGCCGAACCCCCAAATTTGTGCACTTCGTTATTACGGGCAAGTAATTAGCACTAAATTACTTGGTTTTAGTGTAATTAGTGGCAAATAAACACGTTTAACTCTTTTACTGTAATAATCATGCGTAAAATAGCAACTTATATACCAAAAATGTACGAAATTTTGAACTTACGTGTGCCACTACTCTCATCAAAATAAGCCGCCATCTTCAACGCTGCCTCGCGACCGACTGATTCGACCGGCCGCCGGTATTTTACTACTCAAACGTGGCGTTAGTGTCTGCAGATTCGATCGGTATAGGTTTGAGCCCGAAAAGACAACTTACTTGGGGACAGGATTTTTTCAAAGTGATTTGCAGGATTATATCGAACCGGTCGTAAAGGGCTATAATATCACATATTAATAGTTCACTTATTGTAGCAACTTATCTTCTAACCTGCTACAGACTGCTGACAGATTCTAAACGGTTTCTGTCAAAAGTTTACTTCCAAGAACCATGTGTTTTGAATCACCGGTGTCGAAAACACGCTGCATTCCGTGTTGACATATTGAGTTGACATGGAAGCGGAGAAAATGGACAGGGAATTACGAAATTAATCATGCTCTGAATTCTATTTCCAAATGTGTTTACGGCAGTGTGTTAATACAAAGCATCTTCAGAGAACGCATAATTATCATCATCATTATCATTGTAATCAAATCAATTATTTAAGTATAATTTTACTTTGTTTTAAGTGATCCTTCATTATTATCGGGGATTTGTACCATTTCCTTCTTGACAGTGACAGTAGTGATGAGGCTAAGATAAATCTTTTGTCATATTTAGCGATTATTAATGAACGGTGAATAATGGAGAAGCGGCCAGCACTCTTCTGGCAGAAAAGTCCGTGGTGTCCGAGCCACACTATATTAAATAATCTGGAGATTTAAAGCAAAGCCACACAGAGAGCGGGAGGGCGGTAGCGGCGCCTGAGCGGGCGGTAGCGGCGCGGGAGCGGGCGGTAGCGGGACGTGAGCAGGACGTGAGCGGGATGGGAGCGGGCGGTAGCGGTGCGGGAGCGGGCGGGAGCGGCGCGGGAGCTTGCGGTAGCGGCGCGGGAGGTGCGCCCGCTCCCGCGCCGCTACCGCCCGCTCACGCGCCACTACCGCCCTCCCGCTCTCTGTGTGGCTTAAGCTTTAAGTTTTGAAACCAAAATAGCTTTAAGTCTGCCATAAATGCATGCTTAGTTTGTGTGTTCCTATCTTATTAAGTTATCATGAACACTCCAATAAACGACGGATGTTCTCCAATAAAATAAATAAATATCGTCAATTAAATACCTATCGTTACAAAAAGATTACACTCCGAACTTCAGCAGCGGAGATAACTAGCAAAAGGTGCTTAAGTAGAATTTCCAAGGTAATCAAAACTATTGCGATACATCAAGGAGTTTGGAAGTAGTTTGTTTATAACTTAACTGTACTTTTCGAGTGATTCGGCATTGATCGGCAAAGTTCGTATTGCCTAAGAAACTTTTTCATGAATATGAGGAGATTGGGGAGCGGAGTTTTATAGGCAGCGGGAATTCTTAAAAGGCTACTTAGGCGACTTCCTGATTTGTCGGTGCGGAGGCAGTATGATATGAGAAAAGTGTCAAATGTCAGTGTCAGCTGTCAGTCGACGCGATACCATTTTTTACTACGCCCCTACATTTAAATGAGTGCTTTCTGACTAGCGCGGGATGCGCGGTAGCGGAACGATGCGAAGGCGGTACTGCTCCGCTACTGCGCATGATAATACTACTGCGCAAACGTAATACTGACACTATTATGTCAAGTGAGAATCGTTGCGACGTCAGTAAGTTTACGTCAAAGAAGAAAATGTCACATATCGATCCCGCCCCGCCAAGTCAGGAAGTCGCCTTATGCATACTGACTTTTTTCCGCTGCTTGGATACTACCAGCTAAATTGATTTTAACTAGTTAGTAGATTTTCATATGCAAATGATAGTCAAAATCGCAAAACAAAAGGGCTACTACTGGTAACATACAATTTTCGAGGAAAAGATTTAAATAAAAATATAAATAACTCGTAAGTACATTCGTTTTCTACATTTTAAATTTTCGTATTCAAACATGATAAACAAAACAAGAAACTCCGTTCGATTCTTGAAATAAAAGAAATTTAGGGCTTTGATATATTTTTGAAGCATATTCGATATTCAAAGTTAATGAAAGTGCTTTGGTAACAAATTCATTTTATTTCGAAAACAATAACAGTATTTCAGTATAAAGAGTATTTGTATTGTATTTCAGGCTAATTGAACCTGAGTTCGAAATGATCTGAATGTTTATCAAATTGTTGTTTCTGTAGGCGCAAAATACACGGGGCATTTGAGCACCGCGCTCCGCTGCGTTCCGCGGAGCTATGATACAATTACTAGTCTGAGAAAATTACGCCGAATATGCTCAATCAGGGGAAATAATTCAGTGTAGTTTTGAAAATTGGTACAATTATACATTACGGTATCCAGATGAACATTTTAAAAGTCCTGGGGGGTGTGCATAGGGAGTAGGTGGGGTTTAAAGGTCCTGTTTTTAGATTAATCGATGGGGTAGATAACTTTTTTTAATCGCGCCCCCTTTTGATGCATGCGAGCCCCCCTTAAAAACTAAACAGATGGAGCTGTAGTCTCAAAATTTTCACAGTTTAAGGCGACTTCCTGACTTGGCGGGGCGGGATCGATATGTGACAAATTTCTTCTTTGACGTAAACTTACTGTTTGCGCAGTAGTAATATCATGCGCAGAAGCGAAGAAGTACTGCCTGTGCCTTCGCATCGTCCCGCTGCCGCGCATCCCGCGCCAGTCAGGAAGCACTCATTTAAATGTAGGAGCGTAGTAAAAAACGGTATCGCGTCAACTGACAGCTGACACTGACATTTGACACTTTTCTCATATCGTACTGCCTCCGCACCGACAAATCAGGAAGTCGCCTAACACTGCTGAATACCTAGCGTCAATGTGTAGGATCGCCGTGGTTTGAGATTACCGCGCGTTTCGTAATTAATACTAAAACGTGCTGTCCAAACGACGACGTGTGTTTTTCCCAAAGTTAAGTAGATAATCGGATTCACATCTAGTGATTAGGGGCGAGTGCTTTTCGAGCAAACATCTTGACTGACGTAATTGCTTCGCTTAATGGATTCGGAAGTTTAACCGATTGCTTAGCGTATCTGTTGTATTCAGTGAACCTGAATAAATTAACAAAGGGTGACCTGTTTTATCTGCTATGCTAATCTTTAGACTATAACGATTAAGCCTTATATATGAACGCCAGATTAGAGTTTCAATTTAGGAATACATATTTATTTAAGGTATATGTATGTTTTTTATTTGAGTAAATTTCAAGTGGTCTCAATGCGAAAGAAAATCTTCTGGATGATCTTCTTCATCGTCGGCCTCATCTCTGCCCCTGCATTCTGGCCAAGAGCAAGCCCATTTTGAATAATAAAAAAAAATCCTATGATCAAACCAAGCCAGCGCCGAGTCTGCCTGTGCCGATGTAGTATTATCACATCTTTTCACAAGTAGTAAAGGAGCGCCCATTTTAAAACTGTTTTACTATAGCATTTTTTTGCTTTTTTTTTAGATTAACCGTGGAGCCAACATTCTTTTAAATGTGTACTCTATACGGCGCTAGTGTTGAATACGATTTAAAAGCGATTATTTCTTTGGCTGACCCGCGTCTTATCAGTTGGTAGTTCAATGGTGCATTTCCGTATACAAATTTCATATTCATTTCATTTTGATTTGAGTAGTCTGTTGACGACACGCCAAATGATCATTGAACCTTCATTGAGTACATTATCCTGTATCATAGTCCTCGTTTCGTTGTTTTCCCGCTTGAATGATAATATTTTTTTAGTTGCAACCATTGAAATTCACATATTTCGTGCTTCACATGACTATCGAACAGATTGGAAATGAATCTACGGAAATATTCTCGCTAAACAAAGAAGAAACGTTTACAAAATAAAACTAGAACGTTGAATGATAATTTTTTTTCTTAGATTAACAAGTATTCCTGACATAACGCCTCTGAACAAACAAATTGCAAAATTTCCACACGCGTATGAAATTTAAATAATTGTCGCCGTGGCGCAATAACACTCTGATCTTCGGGCTTTAAATCCCTCACTGCACTCAGGACTCGGTAAAATGAAAGACAGGGCTTTTGTTTAGAAGGCACAAAGAGAAGGGTAATTCGTTCAAGAAAAAGAATTTCAACCATATTTTACAGTGGATATAATCTATGTATATGAAGCCATTATAGTCGACCGGTAAAACACAGCTTTCTGTCTGGATGTCGTGGGTTCGATCCTAGGCTTACATTTATGGTATAAAAAATTGTAGATTATGCAACTGTTGCATAATGATGGTTCTTAAAACACGAGTGTTGGTTTATGAATGGCCATTTGCTAATTGTATCTGGACACATTATCTAGGATTATGAATGGATGTAGATAAAACTTATTTACGAAATATGATTCGATGTTGAACAACTGATTTCGGGTGAATAAAACTGTTGGGCTGTTTGAGGATGCAAATAATGGGTTTGCCCTACGATGATGATGATAATCCTTAGACGCATGAAAAGCTGACGATGTTAAACATACTTTAGTTAAAATGCAGACAACAGTTTTCAAAGTGATATCGCCCAACGATTTTCTCTGAATTCCGCAATGACACGTTTTAATTATAATCCAGTTGGAATTCAGGTAGCTTGTTAAAAGTTTGTTATATTTAAAATGTTTTAGCCAACATGTATTTTTTAGCAATTCAGTGAATTTCTGTCGTAGATTGTATCCGACATGGCTCAGGCCCTAAATGCCCTAATTTTTACGGAATTCATTGTCATCCGACCGAAACTGGCCCTTATTTTGATTAACGGAAACTGGAGCTCAATAGGATCAAGTTAGGCCTTTGTCGTAAAGCGTAATTAGTGCCTTTGCCCGGACTTTCAGGTGAGTAAAAAAAATACCTCAGTAAAATAAAAGTAAATTCTCGTACTGTAAATATAGTAGATGTATTTCGATGTGGCTTCTATTATTATTCTATTAGCAGCTACCTACATACAATACAATACAATACAAATACTCTTTATTGCACACCTCAATTAAAGGACACAGTACAGTACTACAAAATCACAGTAAATAGAGGCAAACAACAGGCGGTCTTATCGCTAAAGAGCGATTTCTGCCAGACAAATTAAGTCTAATCATAACGATTGATAGTAGGTGGCCTACATGATACATATTTCTCTTTTATTGCTAATTTACAATATTTCATAATTTCCAAAAGTCTTAATTCGTAAACCATTTCGGTAAAAACGTGTGAAGTACACAAACGACATTTTTTTTTTTTCTCCGTTAATTTTGGAAAAAAACGCAAATTACTGTAAACCGAAAGTTGACGTCATCTTCCTCGCTGTATTCAGGGAGACCTTAGTACAGAGTACAGACAATCGCTGCTCTGGAGTGGCTCTGGATTCTTGCTGGGAAGATGACGTCATATTTTACTTACGCCCTTTTAGAATGACCTACTTTTCAACGTGTCTTTTTTGAATGAAATAATGAGTTAAATTGAAAAAGAAAAAATACGGGTGGCTTAAATTTTTACCTATTTTCTAACTAGTTCATAAAATAAAGTAGTAAAAAATATGAAATGTTGTCAATTATCGACCATAAACTAATTGATCTCCCGAGGATGCACTGTGTTGAGAGCGAGGGACCTAAACTTGTTCCTTCTCCTGTCAACACAGTGAATCCTCAAATTTTATAAAAGGTCGGCAACGGGCACGTGACTCCCTTGGAGTTGCGAGCATCTATAGGCTGCGGTGTACGCTTAACAACAGGTGGACCGTACACATGATTTGCTACCGTCATTGTTAAAAAAAGAGCAAAAAACCTAAGTTTATGGCATTTACCCGCGCTGTGAGCTTCGCGTGAGCGCTTCTTATGCATGTTTGATGCACGGCAGCTAACGCCTCCTAATGTTTTATTATTTTTAGGCCACGAAAGCCTGTATTTAGTGCAATAGGTCGCCGGCGATCGATTAAGTCGGAAATAGATCGGTTTTTACTATTGACCCGATTTCAGTGATAATAAGTGGCGGGGAAGTTGTTTGTTTTTGGTTTATTTTACAAGCGGTGGCCGTGTGGAAAGTAACAATTGAACAGCGTTTAAAGTCATGTTGGGTGGTTTGTGTATGTCGAGAAATTCCGATAAGGACGCAGTTTTAGGCGACTTCCTGATTTGGCGGGGCGGGATCGATATGTGACATAAAATTTTCTTCTTTGACGTAAACAGTTTAAGGTCACGTCGCCACTGGGAGGGTCACGGCATTTGCCTGGTGCTGAGCCCGTAAAACTTACTGTGCGCTTTTCGGCAAGGGAGGTAGAACTGGCTATCAAGAGCATGAAGAGGGGGAAGTCGCCGGGCTATGACGGGCTCAGCATCGAGCACCTGCAAAACGCTGGCGTTCACCTGCCGCGGGTATTGGCACTTCTATTTAACCTCTGTGTGAGCCACTCATATTTACCCTCGGATCTGATGAGAACCATAGTGGTGCCTATCACTAAAAATAAGACAGGTGACGCGTCAGACGTTAGTAACTATAGACCTATCTCGTTGGCGACGGTGGTGGCTAAAGTGCTGGACAGTCTGCTCGACAAACAACTATCAAACCACATACAACTAAATGACGCACAGTTTGGGTTTCAGCCAGGATTGTCTACTGAGTCTGCGATTTTCTGTTTGAAGAGCACTGTCCAGTATTATACCACGAGGAGCACGCCAGTGTACGCCTGTTTCTTAGATCTATCCAAAGCCTTCGATCTGGTGTCATATGACATCTTGTGGAGCAAGATGTCATATGACACCAGTGTACCAGCTGAATTGATTGAGATCTTTAAGTTTTGGTATGGGAACCAAATCAATTCCGTGAAGTGGGCAGGCGTGCACTCAGATGAGTACAGGTTGGAGTGTGGTGTCAGACAGGGCGGGTTGACTTCTCCCAGGTTATTCAACTTGTATGTTAACCGACTGATGGACGAACTCAGCAAAGCTTATGTCGGATGCTCCATAGATGGTAAGTCGATGAATAACATCAGTTATGCTGATGACATGGTTTTGTTGAGTCCGTCCATCAGTGGGCTCCAAAAACTGTTGGATATTTGCGAGAGGTACTCGGTGGCCCACGGACTAAGGTACAACGGGAAGAAAAGTGAGGTGCTCGTCTTTAAAGCTGGTAACAAGAGCTACAAGACAGTGCCTCCCGTGACCTTGGGCGGTGAAACGCTTAGAGTCACGAATAAGTTTAAATACCTTGGTCATTGGGTTACCGAGGGGCTGTCAGACGAGCTCGATATCGAGAGGGAGCGCAGGGCGTTGGCGGTCAGGGGTAACATGTTGGCCCGCAGGTTTGCAAGGTGTAATAATGCAGTTAAGACAACTCTTTTTAAGGCATTCTGTCAGACATTTTACACCTGCAGCCTGTGGACCAACTACACTCAGCGGTCGTACAATGCCCTGCGAATACAATACAACAACGTTTTCAGGATGCTATTGAAACTGCCAAGGTATTGCAGTGCATCCGCTATGTTCGCGGAAGCGCGTACGAATGATTTTTACGCGATCATACGCAATAGGTCGGCGTCGCTAATGCGGAGACTGAATGGCAGCGAAAATAGCATCCTGAAAACGTTTGTTGGTAAACTGGATTCACCAATACCGAGACACTGGAACAAACTGCACGTAGGATTACCCAGTGTCGAGGGATAAGTCGAAATCGAGTATAATGTGTAGTGTGTATTTACATGTTTATCTTTTAGTCACCCTAACCCTAGTATATAAGTAGTTATGTAAGACATGCTAACAAACTATGGATCGTTTTGGTCTGCAATAAAGATGATTGATTGATTGATTGTAAACTTACTGACGTCGCAAAGATTCCCGATTTACGGAATACTGTCAGTATTACATTTGCGCAGTAGTAATATTATGCGCAGAAGCGGAGCAGTACTGCCTTCGCATCACCCCGCTGCCGCGCATCCCGCGCCAGTCAGGAAGCACCTCATTTAAATGTAGGGGCGCAGTAAAAAGTAGTACTGACAGTTGACACTGACATTTGACAATTTTCTCATATCGTACCGCCTCCGCACCGACAAATCAGGAGGTCGCCTTAGGGTTCCGTACCTGAAGGAAGTTTGTAGGAAAATGAAAAGGGTCTAAGTTGCTAATCATTTCTTTTTCACAGTAACAGTTGTAATATACCTACTCAAGTATTACGCGGAGGTGGGAGCGCTCACAGCCCAGCGTCGCCCGCCTGCCGCGTGCGGTATCCGAGGTTAAGCAATGTCTGCCCAGGCTTCGAGTGACGCTCCCGTGCTTTGCAAGCCACGTTAAGCCATTGATCCCGGCTGATGTCTACGATAGCAGTCGTTAAGCCACGTTAGAGGCCTTTGGGCGGCTTGAGAACTTCTAACAGCCAAATTGGCCACTCGCTTGACAAGCCTAATCCCAATAAGGTCTAGTTCCCCTCAGGTTGGAAGGTCAGATGGCAGTTGCTACCGTGAAAACTAGTAGATCCCAGGCATCCTTCAGGATGCAACTGTACTGGGATAGTGCTAGGGGAATGATGAAACTAGCCGGGGCAGCCGGGGGGGCATCGCGGTAGAATGACAGTGACCCCCCCCCACGTGTGGCGATTCCCCCATTAAACGGTAGCGAGGATTAACGCCGCAGAGGTTTTAGTGGGTATTCCCTTCCCCTGAGGAAGGGCGAGTCCCACATACCCCCCCACCATGGGTCTTCCCGGGTCCGGGGGGATGCGTAAATGCATTTCCTCTGCGTCAAAAAAAAAAAGGCGAATGATGAAAGATTATTTGACGACCGCTTTAGCTTAGTTGGTAGTGACCCTGCCTACGAAGCTGGAGGTCCCGGGTTCGAATCCCGGCCGGGGCATTTATTTGTGTGATGAGCACGAATATTTGTTCTTGGGTCTTGGATGTTTTCTATATGTATTTAAGTATCTATTTATCTATATAAGTATGTATATCGTCGCTTAGTACCCATAGTACAAGCTTTGCTTAGTTTGGGACTAGGTTGATTTGTGTAAGATTGTCCACAAATATTTATTTATGTAATTATTTATTTATTATGCGGAGTAATAAAGGAAAAGGCTAGTGGATTTCGACTCTTAAGGCGCAGGGTAGGGCAAGGCCTTCCCCATACAAACTTTGTGCACGTTTTATTCGTCGATTTTGGCACTAACAAATATAATATTTTTTTTGGTTGTAAATATTAGATATGCGAAGATCGTGATGTGAAAATTTTCAAATATTTCAAAAAAAATCAAAATTAAAAAATTAAAAAAAAAAGTTAATAAAAAAAAATTTACATCACGAAATAGCTATCAGAAAAACAAGCATACTGACCAAAAATCATAACTTTAATGCAAACACAAACGAAGTAAATCCTGCACAAAGTTTGTATGGAGAGAGCTTGCCCTACCCCTCCTCTTAAATTAAGTGTCCTTGCAGCCTACTGGCAGAACAAAGCTCATAATTCTTTGTATATTCATAGTTTTTATTATTATTATTACGTATATAACTTAAGCCAATTAAGTGAATGAAAATTGGAATTCCTCTAATCTTCAGTGTCATGATATTATGGACAAAATTCCGTGCTCAATACTGGCCAAAATCTACTCAAACATTTATAGAATTTCACCTGAAACAACGATAACATTGAAATCCTAACCGCTTGAATTATGAAATGAGTCCACAAAATAATGTAATCGTTCAAATATTTACGGTGCAGACGGGAAATAAAACACTTTAATATTCAGTATGATTGAGCACTGATTTCAGGTTTCAACTAATGATTTCTTTCGCATTTCAACTCAGATTCACAACGGCAATGTGACTTGGAATTCAATTTAAAACGAATGTTTTGCAATAATTTGCATTATAATTGTGATTGTACCAAGAAACAAGAAATTATTACATAAAATTCATTTTAGAATGTTTCATGTTCTCTTAACAAAAATTTCAGCACTGTCCACTCAGAACTTGGCACCCATATAGATCTTAATTCTTTTGTCGGCAAAGTCAACAACGACGCATATTCCTTATTTACATAATAAACTAGTATAAACTTGGCTTTCATTTCACATTTATATTTTTGATGGGATCAATTTCAATGCAATCTTGAAAACAGCGAAGCCAGCAAAATATCAGCTTCGAGCGGGCACAATAGACTTATACTAAAGTTACGTTTTAATAGTTATGTACTTTTTCAATTAGTGCTAGATGGAAACAGAGCTTACTTTAGTAACAAACTGTTACCGCAGATGATCTTGGCACAGACTAATTTTGTAAAGATAGCACTTGTAAGGCGGCTGCCAGACTTGGCGGGCAGAATGTGCATGTGGTTTTTTACACTTTTGGCGCTTAAATTTCCTTACTGATAGTAGTTATTAGCATAGTAAGTAGTAGCGGTAGTAGGTATTATTTAATTGGTTAACCTCCTGAGAACGTTCAACGTTATATAAGAAAAAGGACAATGAAATTTGAACCAAGTGATTCGGTGTATATTTTAATTTTCATCAGTTTTAAATTAAAACAAAACAAATGAAATTCTATACTTTTCAAATTTAATTTGACATTCAGCTGAAGCATTTTATACTTTCTGTGGGAACTTGGGATTTAGGTTAGCGGGCAAATGAACATTTTTAGCAAAGGTTTGACGTATTGGTTCTCCGTGAAGCGTGAATATCAACACTAAATAAACACTACACCTTGGGAAGCTAGAATCTAATAGTTTCCAATGTAAATATTCCCGTGCTTTGCACACAAGCTTATTGAGCTTATCATGGGTAGCCCCATTCGATTTGTGTAAGATTGTCCCTGAATATTTATTTATTTCTCTATTTTTATTTATTTGTTTCGGACACAGGACAGCCGTTAGATCCGGTTGCTGTCTATGACGGCAGTTGTTAAGCCAAGTTGGAGGCCTTCGGGAGGCTCGAGAAATTCTAACAGTCATTTTGCCCACTGACTTGACAAAGGGGAGTTGAAGTTGCACCACAACCGTAGACAGTACCCACCGCTACCCTACACGTGACCACCGGGTGGTGCTAAAAGTGCAACAAAAACTGGCAACTGTACTGTCTTATCGAAGATATTACGGTTCGAAATAATTGCCATGCGATAAATAATGTAGATAGGTTAACTTAAATCATATCGTCGACCAAATAACTCCACAGGATGCAAACAATAAAACTTTTCCACCTGCACCTAACTCGATTTAGAATAAAAATTTCCTTACACCTCGCATACATAAATGATAAGCACCAGATGGGTCGATCCAACTTATTGAAAGTTATGAGTGAGACGAGCGGTACGGGCCCCCGGGGGATAATCTTTTAGTACGAACTGTGAGCTGGAGGGTCAGTTTTAGTTGTGGTATTTATTGAGTGAGGCTCTGAATAAGATATTGCCCGTGTGTATAAAGTGAGTGTGGATTATTTAGAAGCATACGTCGAAACATGCACGATTTTCACAAAATTATTAGTATAATTATCTCTATGTTTTTCACGTTCACGTGACAATGGTATCCTGGACTTTTGGGAGGCGTGCGTGGAGCCGAAGCCAACACGTAGAGACCCTTTCGACACTAATGAAACGCAAGGGATACACCGAGCGATTACTGTCTCTGCCCTCGTCATGGGAAGCACACAGAGATAGCACCCACCAGGGTGTACAGGGGCTATTGCTGGTCGATGATGTATGAATTAACTGGGTTATTGAATGGAAATGATAGCTGGGCTATTGGGTCAGACAACGGACGCCTGCCTAATAAAGCTGTCTTAAGCCTTTATTTCCGGGAGACGGTAACTCGCTCTCACCTAGATGGGCCCCTATAAAATTGCGACATTATAAAAGGGCAACACCGGACTGAGAGCTGGAGAGGCGGGTGGAGAGGTGGCACTGGACTTAATATTATTGGTAAGTCGGCTAGTCGTGAATTTACTCGAGTAATACAAATATTAACAGTATATTTGAAGTTCTAACTCAGTAAGTATGTATAAAAGAAACCGACCAAGTGCGAGTCGGACTTCGCACATTTAGGGTTCCGAACCGACCGCAAAGTTAAGTTGGTTTTTATAGGAAAAATAAGGAAATTTCAAAGAAAAAATCTAATTTATCAGAATATTAGTATTTGTTGGTAGAATATACGTAATAACAAACATTATTACCAAATTTTTAGTTTATAGGTATTTGGAAAGTTAAAAAATTCATCGGAACAAAATTTCGTAAAGAAATCTGATTTTGGTGGCTTCTCATTCCTTTGTTTTTCAATATTTTTTTTAACTAAAAATATAGTAAGTATCTACTCAATGAGCTCTAAACAATGATACCCCACTCGATATGTTAGGATAAAAAACCCCCTTAGCTGTATGGGAGCCCCCCTTAAAAACATTTAAAAATAAGTTTTGACTATTTGTATGGCTTTGGGCCATCAAGATGATTATACTGTGTAAATTTGAAGCCTGTAGCTCCAACCGTTTGGCTGTAAAACCTGTGTGACAGACGACGGACGGACGGACGTCCGGGCGTCACCAATTTGCGATTTGTCTCAAAATGTATGAAAACGGTCTCACCGAGTTTGAAATACGCGCGTTCATGGGTTAGCAACAAATGTTATACACGCTGTTTTAGTTTCCACTAGTGACCACCAGAGGCGCTGTTCACGTTTTCATACCATTTTCATACATTTTGAGACAAAACGCAAACGCGTTCGAATTAGTTAATGTTTCGAAAAAATTTATACTAGAGCTACTGTATATACTTACTATAGTAACTTGCTGGTGGTATCGCTCAGACACGTTAAACCTACGCTTTAATGCCGTCGTAACCTATAAATGAGGCACATGCCTCCTGAGGACTGATAAGCAGTGATGTAGAATGTGTAGACGCCACAAGTGACTTAAAACAGAAAATGCATTATGCTGATATCTGTAAAACATTGCCCTATGTCACGCTTCTTCCAATCGCTTAAATACGTTTCAAACTCTTAAAAAGGATTTTCTGAAACGAGTCTGACGCGATATTTATGTAGTTACCTTTATTACCTTTTTAAAACAAATCTTTTCAGTATGTTTACTAAGTACGTGTTATCACGTTCAGTATGACGTTAGGTATAATTTTAATGATTTGTGTAAGATTGTCCGCAAATATTTATTTACAATACGCACTAGCTTGTCATGATGGTAGAATTTAGTTCAACATAACTAGCACTACTAATGCCGCGTCACAACCACAACGCGAGACAAAAGAGAATTTTACTCTTCTCTTTCTGTAAATATGATTGAGATAGGTATAAGGTGAATGCACTTGACCGATCCGTTTCTCGTTCTACCGTTCTTCTTGTCCATATCTTGCGTCTCATAATATATCCTCGCACAATTACTTTTCATTCGATAAATGTTATCTTATCTTATCTTATCTTATTTTATCTTATCTATTTCACAATTTCCTAGCGTATTACAAAACTTTCGTAGTCTACTCGTTTTAAATCTGTGTACATCGGTACAGCCTGCAAGCTAGTGATACCAAACATGACGAGTCAGCTGCGGTGAGCAGTTTAAATGCAAGCGAGTGTCAACTCTAGCTTCCAGGGTTTAAAAGTCTTTATTAGTACCCTGGGAGAGTTGAGATTTGAGACTTATAACAACGGTTTTAGAGTAGATATTTCTGTAACACCTCAATTGATAGTACAGGTTATTCCCACATAACTTCACCATTCAGCTTGAAGTTGTATACTGTTTTCGAGTACCTGCGCTGCATATTGAGGTATATTTAATGGTTATACACACACTTACACACATTTAACAGACAGGCATCAGGGAGCTTGATATTTTTTCTCCCGTTAAGGCGATATATCGATTGAAAGAGACACACTTTGTTTTTCGCTCACGACAAAACGGGATGCAACCCTCTTCGAGAATTGCTTTTTAGACAAATCTCGTTAAATATCTGACTGTGTGCAGGTTTATTAAATTTCCTCTTGTCAGTACCTAGATGAGGTAAAATACCATCATATTAACTTAATCGTGTCTTTTAATAATGCGTTGTTTTAGTAGGCTGAGGAAAAAAAGGAAAATATAGACTCAACTTTGGATTTATTTTCTATCGAGAAAATTTTAAGCAATCATGTTTCGCTATTGTCAGTACCACAATCATATATCTGAAAATCAGCCCCTACTGTTTGCTAGTCTGGGCAGGAGGACAGCGTTTCAAAGTCTCCAAATTTCTCAGTGTAGCGCCTTATGTCTTTATTAGTTAAAAAATGGTCATCTATTTATTTAGGCTAGATTATTAAAAGGATTTTTTTGTTGTTTTTTTTTTTGTTTTATTCAAAATGTCTGAAATATACCCATATCTGTTGATAACGTAATATATACCTATATATACATTTTAATTAAGTATTTCTTAAAAAAAAGCAAGTTACAGCATTATTTTTATTTTATTTCACTAGTTTCAATATTTGCATATCATGTGACTAGGTTTTTAATCAATTTAGGCATAATTGCATACACGTATGAATGTCAATACTACTACTTCCACCGGTTCGTAATATAAACCTCTGCCTCGAGATTTCTAGAAGGAACGGCGTAAGAACCTCGGCGAAGTTTCAAAACGTGTGAGTATTTTTAATGTGGTTTTTGACATAAGTACTGTATAACGTCACACGTGCGTCACACATGAATTATATTATAATGCAAATTATAAAAAAAGTATTCTTCAAAATAAATGTCTACTCGTAATACTGGAGGTACTTTTTATTGAAAAAAATATGGAATAGTACATTACTAAACAAGGGCGGTAAAACAAAGAATGTCTCAGATCGCAGGTATTTGACGCCCGAGCCGAAGGCAAGGGCGATAAATATGCGATCTGAGGCTTTCTTTATTACCGCCCGTGTTAAGTACAAAATTTTATGTCATTCCCTGACCAGGAAGTGTGCGCGCGGAGCGTGCGATAATGGCCGTTTTATGGCCAGGTGTGACATAAACGATATAATATCTTTGTTGTACCAATTAGCATACCTACCGTTAATAACATGAATAAGTAGGTAAATTTTTGGCCTGATTTTTAAACATGTAAACAAAATCATCGAATTCGCAACTCCTCAAAAAATCTAGGTACTTACTATGTGAGGCAAATTGAGTTTACAGGCACTTTTTCCAATTCAAGGCAATCACTTCGTCAAATATTTATAAGCGGGTCCGCGCGGTGAAGAAAATTGAGGAGAAAATGTTTGGTTTGTGGTTCCCAGACACAGATTTAAATCGTTGAGATCTTAAGATTGTAAGAGATTTACTTTTACCGGCGTAGCTCTCTCCATCTCACTCTATATTAATCCTCTAGTTTTAAGGCCAGGGCACACCGGATGCGTGCGCATAGCACGTAGACGTGCGCGTTGTAAAGGCGTCTACCTACTTACACAGTACCTTCACTCACTTCACAAATGGCTTTCCATCAAATTTATGATGATTTCGCCAACCAAGTGTTCATTAGACGTTGTTCGGTAACGACGCCATGACAGTAGGCAACTGGTTTTGTACGGTAGTAGATTCAGCCCGTCGTCGTGAAGAGCACGTGTGTTCACCAAGGCGGCGACAGGCGAAATCCTACACAGTACCTATCATACCATGATCGTATTATGAAGGTGACACCTATTGATCAGTTGATCACCTGTCAATGTCATTATGACATAAGATTGAAAGTGCAATGTATTGGATCAGTGTCAAGAACTGGGACTTTAACATGGAAGTAGGATTTTGGTCGTCGCCGCGTTGGTGAGCACACGTGACACGTGCCCGGGGCGACGACGAGCAGAATCCATTTACCGGACAAAACGGTTACATATTAAAATACCTAAAATCGATATACCTATTGTCATAATACCTATGTACGAAACACCTATTTTTAAAATACCTATCACTTATTTAACCTACAGTTTAAATGACCGAAGATTGAAATACCTACGTTCAAAAAACCTATTGAATGAAATACCTACTGTTCAAAATCCCTACCGGATGAAATACCTAGGGGACGATTCGCCTAAGTTTGATATACCTACAGTCAAAATACCTACAGTACATTATCGCACCAGGTTTTAAAAATTTGGTTTTTGAAAAGTTGTTTTATTCAACGTAAGAAACATCAAAAATCAAGAATGTCAGTAGAATAATAATTTAACGGGAAAATGTTCGGTTCTGGCGCTTCGCCGGCCGCTCCCGCGGCACGCTCGCTTCGCTCGCTCGGCTCGCGCGCTGTAGGGTTGCAGTTCTACCTAACCACTCCTCCTCGCTTCGCTCGTCGTCGTACCTACACCGACCTGGTTTAGAGTATATTATGTAGAAGTCGAGAATAGAGGTGGATATTGTCATAATATTATTTTTTACCTGTTTCTAAGGCAGGTCGGTGTAGGTACGACGACGAGCGAAGCGAGGAGGAGTGGTTAGGTAGAACTGCAACTCTACAGCGCGCGAGCCGAGCGAGCGAAGCGAGCGTGCCGCGGCAGCGGCCGGCGAAGCGCCAGAATTGAACTTTTTAGGGTTCCGTACCCGAAGGGTCAAAACGGAACCCTATTGGTGACGCCCAGACGTCCGTCCGTCCGTCCGTCCGTCGTCTGTCACACAGGTTTTACAGCCAAACGGTTGGAGCTACACGCTTTAAATTTACACAGTATAAGCATCTTATTGGCCCAAAGCTATACAAATAGTCAAAACTTATTTTCAAATGTTTTTACAGCTAAAGGGGGGCGCGAAAAAAATTTTTTATCCTACCCTATTGAGTGGGGTATCGTTGTTTAGAGCTCATTGAGTAGATACTTACTGTATTTTTAATAAAAAAAATATTAGAAAACAAAGGTATGAGAAGCCACCAAAATCAGCTTTTTTAACGAAATTTTATACCGAAGAATTTTTTGATTTCCCAAACACCTATAAACTTGAAATTTGGTAATAATGTTTGTTATTACGTACATTTTACCAACAAATACTAATATATTGATAAATTAGATTTTTTCTTTGAAATTTCCTTATTTTTCCTATAAAAACCAAATTAACTTTGCGGTCGGTTCGGAACCCTAAATGTGCGAAGTCCGACTCGCACTTGGCTGGTTTTTTTAAATAATTTAACTGTACGTAATATTTCGGCATTATAAATAATTACACATCACTTCAATGCGCACTGTCGTTCCGTCCGCAATTTGTGTACTGCCCGACTAAATAGATAACAGTCGTCTATAAACAGAGAAGTGGGTACTTCTCATTAGGGTAACCAATATTTTTAATCAAATGTGATAAATAAACATTAACAGTACCTAAACCCTTAGTTAAGCTTTGGTACTGTAGGTATTTCAACTGTAGGTATTTCAACCGTAGGTATTTCGACAGTAGGTATTTCGACTGTAGGTATTTCGACATATAGTTATTTTAAAAATAGGTATTTCGTACATAGGTATACTGATAGTAGTGATTTCAAGTTTAGGTTAATCGTTCAATAGGTATTTCGTCCAATAGGTATTATGAAAATAGGTTAAATAACCAATAGGTATTTTAAAAAATAGGTATTTCGTACATAGGTATTTTGACAATAGGTATATCAATTTTAGGTATTTTAATATGTAACCGACAAAACCTTGCGTACTGTCATGGCGTCGTTACCGAACAACGTCACTGAACACGTGGCATTGGCGAAATCATCATAAATTTGATGGAAAGCCATTTTTTAAAGAATTGAATTGAATCCTCCTAGAGTTTTCACACATGCTTTAAAATAGCACATTAAAAGTATGCTTTTAAGCATGCTTAAAACGAGCATACTTTTGAACGGTATACATTTGCTTGGGATAAGCATGCTACTACGAATACCATATTAAATACTAGAATGCTCATTAAGTAAGTCAGAATTGATTTGGGAGAATCTTCGGGAGGTGACTAACACCTCAGCATGATGCTGAGCCAGGGTCCGTGTCTGGCACGGGGACACATATTTATTTTGATATTTTTCATCTTTTGTCTTTTTGTAATATGTGTGTGTCTTCTGTGTCTAAAAGTAAATGTTTATTTATTTCTTTCTTTTATTTAGATTAGATTATGTTGTTACCTACAGGTAAAACACTTATGAGACTTGTAAAAAGAAACCTAGCAGTTAAATCAACTCCAAACTCGATTTACAGGCAAATCCATTTGCCTCCTTGAGGTAGCGGTGCTAAATAAATCAAGCGAATACGTTTCTTATTGACTTTGCTAGGAGTGATTTGAGATGGTTTTGAGATGATATTAACCGCGAAGCTATGAAGTCTCAATTAAGATGTTCCAATGTTAGACACCTTACTACCCTATAGTTGACAGCTTGGGTCAGTGCTACTATTACATTACAATACAAATACTCTTTATGTACATAGTTAAAAAGGGCTTTACTTAAAACAAAACCTAACTATGGATTCCTTTGTGTAACGATTACTCATATATTTGGTTTGGCTAACTTTCGTTACACAATGGACGCGATCGTAATTTTGCTTTCAGTAAGCCTTTAACTATGTACAAACGAGCCAATTAGAGCGACGTTTTCCAGACAACCTGAGAATCGGCATTAAAAGAAATCAAGACAGGTACATAAACACATGGTTTTTAATGGTACCAACAGCATCCAAGTAATGTCACAGAATAAGTAATAGAACTAGCAATTTTTGCAGGCAAGTGGGATGGGGCTTACCTGAACCACTGCACTGCGCTCCATATAATACATATAATGTTTAAGTACTTCCACACATGTAATAGTAGATTGTTTGACAAGGGGCTAAAGTAAGCCATATTACCACGAGATGGTTATTTTCCCGAACGTAGTGAGGGAAAATTGTTCGAGTGGTAATATGGCTTTTAGACCCGAGTTATACACTCTACTTTTCACTTTGATTGCGAGAAAACACATTAAACACAAATTATTATTATAAATAATTGGCGGGCATATTGTCTAAATTGACAGCATGTTTTTTTTTAAGGCCAGTACCATGCCTCGCTATGCGTGCTCGCTTAAAAGCCTTATCACACTACCCTATCGGTAGGGCCTTACCGATAGGGTAGTGTGATAAGGCTTTTACGTATTCGCCTCCCTTTCTTTTGCTATATTAAAGAAGGAGATGCAACACGCGCTTATTTTCTTTTAAGAGACGCAAGTCCTTTGACCATAGACACCGCTTAATCTTTAGAGAACTGAAAAACGTCTTTCCTGATTGGACGATTTTAGTACAGCTGTATCCTAGTAGCTGTAGCTGTAGAAAACAATGTGTCCGTGTGGGCGAACACACCAGTGACTTCTCTATCGTGGATTTCGGTGTGCCCCAGGGAAGCGTCCTTGGCCCAACTCTCTTCCTGACATACATAAATGGACTCTGTAACCTTAAACTTACAAATGCTACAAATATTTCCTTCGCAGATGACACAGCTATTTTAGTACGTGGAAAAGACTGGTCTGAAGTGCAAAGAGTTGCAGAATTCGACTTAAAAACAATTGTCAATTGGCTCGATTTAAATCTACTAACATTAAATATTCAAAAAACTAAATATTTATGCTTTTCTATTAATTCTAGAGGCCAGCCTGATGACGACATTAGTATCAAGGTAGAACACCAGTGTGAGCCTTCGTTGAACTATATTGAGCGCTCAAGCACAATACGCTACCTCGGCGTAATACTAGATGTTCACCTCACGTGGCGGCAACACATTCAGTCACTTAAATGCCGCGTACGAAAGCTCATGTTCGTCTTTCGTACCCTAAGGAATATTGCGTACCCTGAACTGCTCAGAACAGTTTATTTCGCTCTCTGCGAATCCATCTTAGGCTACTGTAACTCGGTTTGGGGAGGTGCGGCTAAGTCGCATCTGATTAGCTTAGAAAGGGCACAGCGGTCGCTTCTCAAGATTATTTTTAGAAAACCAACACGCTTTAGCACCAAGGAACTCTACAAGCTTGCAAACGTCCTCACCTCACCGTCCGTCAGCTGTTCCTAAGAAAGGTGATCTACAAATACTGCACACTGCATGACAAGATCTTCTTGGCAGACACAAGACGACGCCAGCGCTGGAAAACCCCAAAGACTCATACGAAGTTTTCTCAAAGATTCCACGCTTTTATTTCCCCATTGGTCATGAAAACATTTAGCAAGCATCATCATATCACAAGACCCCCTAGTAAATCTCTGCTGACAAAGTGGCTCGCGCAACTTGATTACTATGAGACCGAACTCCTTCTGGTCGTAACAAAATAAAAATAAAATTGCCGTTCTCAAAATATACACATTTATATATATATATATATATATATATATATATGCCTCTTCCTTATCTATTTGATCTTAGTGCTCGCACACTCACACACACACACACACACACACACGCACACACACACACACACACACACACACACACACACACACACACACACACACACACACACACACACACACACACACACACACACACACACACACACACACACACACACACGCTGTTAGTTAAGTTTTAGTTAAAATAATTTTACAGTAAGAATGTTTTAAGATACTTCTCTGTATAACTTGTAAATGTGTGATTTAGGACACCTACTTCTCTGTATAACTGGTATTAACCCTGGTATATAGAATCTCCATTAGAAATATACAGGATATATATCATATTTTTACGTTGCTTTCGATCAATTTATTTAAATATCGATACATATAATTAAAAACACTCAACAAATAAATAAAAACAAAACTTAAACTGCTCTAAACTAATACCTACCCTACCTACCCCTAGTCATCTGGTGCAAATGGACAACCTTTGGATCAAGAATGACTCGGAGCGGGGGTCAAGCCCCCTGTTCCGCGTGCGTCTTCCAACCTCATTTATTTATAAACGTTTTGACCTCCACGCACCGACAGCTGGTCGTTTCCACCGCCAGAGGACCAAATAGGTAGTTCCCCAATAATCCGAATGGAAAAGTCTGTTGAAATTGAACACGTTATTTAATTAAGTTTGCTTTGCTTTCAAAATCTCCAAGAAGTTAGCTCATTTCCTCGAAAAAAATATTGCTAAAACTCTCTTGAAGTTTTTGTAAGAATCTTCAACAATGTTTACATGACAAAGATGAAAATCTTTAAATATCTTTTTGCGAGTTAAGGGTTTAGCAATCGTATTGTGTACAGTCAACCCATTTGTTTTCTGGGTCACTTCGAACCCTATAATAACGTGTAGAATCGCTAGACACCGGTGCGCAAATGCAAGTCTATAAATTCCTTGGTCTACCGTATTTTACTTGTCGTTTCTACAGTAATTACTAGTGTTCGGAGTTTCGGTGGCAAATTTCACACAATGGGTAATGGAGTCGTTTTTATGATTAACTTTTTAAGATTTGATTAAATAAATTATTCATTTACCTAAAGTACTTTGTATGACATTAAATGGCGACAGGTACAAACATTATACTCTCCCGACTGTTTAGGTGACATGTTTGTACGTATGTAATAAGTAAAAATAAATAAATTTATTAAACAACTAGCTTTTGCCCGCGACTTCGTCTGCGTAGAACTCGGTTATCGCGTTAGAATGTTATTGCTATTCCTTCATTTCAGGTGCTAACTGCTTACCTAGTTGTCTCTCTTCCATTGTAACTTCAACCCACTTACGTTACGGTATGATTTCCGGGATAAAAAGTACCCTATGTCCTTCCCTGGAACTCAAATTATATCCATACCAAATTTCATCTAAATCTATTATTTTTTTCTGTTATTTTCGCATTCATAGTCCGCCCCGGTTTCGCCCGGGTAGTCCAGATTTTAATTTATTTATCTAAGCTTTAGTCCGCGACTTTGTTCGCGTGAATATCTATATCAATTTCTACACCGTATTTCGCTGGCGCCGGGTACTGCAGGCCAGGCTGTCTCGCCAAACATTGCGCACTCGTGTTTACCTAAATACTTGTGTTATTAGTAGTCCTGTGTTATCGTGGTATAAGTAGGTAATGCTCGCAAGATAATTTATAAGCAGTATTATGCAAAATTAATCATTTAATCGTTATTCGTTTAATCAACAAAATTGTTAGGCGACTCCATTTACCTCTGTGAAATTTGCCACCGAAACTCCGAACACTAGCTAATTACCCACTTTGTTTCGCTTGTTTACTTATCGTCACTATTTATTTGCATTGTAATATTACTATTTCTATTTTTACGTAAACAGCTTACGTAATTAGCTCAATCATTCAGGGCATATTTAGGTAAGTAATATATATATTTATCAATAAGTGAAATGTAATATTTCTTCTGTGAATCATAAAATTAATTAACCCATAGCTACATTTAGATATTTTCCCTCTTTTAGTAATTTCACATTGGGAAACCCTATTGTGTGTGATGTTACGATTGAATACTACCGATCAAACACGATACAATATTGTATGGATTACCTCGTAAGCTTCCTTAGCCGGGTATTAGAAGCCTTACTCACGAAGTGATGGACATCGATTTTACGCAGTTCGTCGTAATTAGTAGTTTGTTTTTCGATGCGTCATTTAATAGTTCTGTCAAACTATATTTTTCGTGAGGATTTGACACATGTCCCTCAGATTCTGTTAAAGCCACTCGACCAATCTCATTGGAGCGCATTGATAGCAGTGGGTGGTGCAAAAATTATAATGAAACAGATACAAAACAACCTTCCTCAGTCCTTCCTTTCCAAGTTTTAAGACCAATGTTTTCTCAAGTCAATAAATCTATACCCTACCCCCACTAACCGCAAATCCAATATCCCCATAGTTCAAAACTTCACACTCATCATCAAAAGCGTAGTCCCTATTGTTTGACCAGAAATGATTACCTACGATGTTACGGTCGCACGAGTCCGAATAGTCAACTTTGAATTAGAACGGAAAGTTTTCTGAAGATAGCGTAAGTCCGGGCGAATTGTCCACTAGGGAGTTAAGGTGTCTTTCCACCAGATATGTGCTATGCTACTAAAGTTGTAAAAAAATGAATAAAATTAAGTTTATTCTTTCAGTAGGCCGCAATGGCACCTTTACATGTCAAAAACTACTAGCGTTTCTCAAAGACCACTGCTGAGAAGAAACGCCGAAAGAAACTCGACAGTCAGTCGTTTTCTTCCAAAAATATGCTTATTACAATGATAATACTTAAACTACATAAGATAAAAAACTCTGAGTACCTACCATAAAAAAAACACAAAAACAAAGAATAAAACGAGGAAAAAAAGTAGTAATGTATACATTCAGCAGCAATGGTTGCTACGCGGGTGAGGTGTTCAAAATGATCTACACACGCTCTTATTCCCTTATAATAAAGATGTGTGAAGATCATTGTGAGCACCTCGCCCGCGTAGCAACCAATGCTGCTGACTGTACTTACAATGTGTAGTTCCGCAAGAAAACATTTCGAAACTGTATGCGCATTACTCGTTTGATATGTTTTCTTGCAAGAACTGTGCCAACTAGATAAAATTAAAATATACATATATATGAATGTTTACTCTATTTAAGTGTCTGGTTTGGGCTAGGCATTTCTATCTGTTAGATATATAATATCTCTATAAAGTATAATAAGTGCAAAGTAGCGATGTAAGGCGACTACCTGACTTGGCGGGGCGGGATCGATATGTGACATTTTCTTCTTTGACGTAAACTTACTGACGTCGCAAAGATTCCCACTTGACAGAATACTGTCAGTATTACATTTGCGCAGTAGTAATATTGTGCGCAGAATTGGACCAGTACTGCCTTCGCATCGTTCCGCTTCCGCGCATCCCGCGCCAGTCAGGAAGCACTCAATTCAATTAAATTCTTTAAAAAATGGCTTCCATCAAATTTATGATGATTTCGCCAATGTCACGTGTTCAATGACGTTGTTCGGTAACGACGCCATGACAGTAGATAAAGTTTTGTACGGTAAATGGATTCTGCTAGTCGTCGCCCCGGGCACGTGTGCTCACCAACGCGGCGACGACCAAAATCCCAGGAAGCACTCATTTAAATTTAGGGGCGCAGTAAAAAGTAGTATTGAGTTGACTGACAGTTGACACTGACATTTGACAGTTTTCTCATATCGTACCACCTCCGCACCGACAAATCAGGAAGTCGCCTAAGTCATGTGGTGGTGTGTAGCGATGTACATGTTAAATAAAAGAAGTATTACATCGCACGAAAGCAATAAATTATTAACAAACTACTAGGCCACGGACTCAGGTATTTGCTAAAGTACTTCTTTGTCAAGGGCTGTAATATGTGTCTAGGGAATGCTTTACGATGGAGGTCACGACCTCTAAACTAAACAAACAAACACTACAAACTTTACATTTAAAGCTTCCCGTTTGTCAATTTTGTATTGTAACGCTGCTAACGCAAACTACAAATTTAGAAATAAAGGAAAAATTGAAAAACCTAGGCACCGAGCAGGATTCGAACCTGCGACCTCCCGGCACTGGCGGCAAGTCGCTCTAGCCAACTGTATAGGTGCGATTACTAAATAAAATAAAATAAAAAAGCCTTTATTCTACCATAATTTACAATATTTTTCTATCATGCTTAATCATGTTGCTGTAATTAATAATTGTTTCCACATTCCATTATATTTCAATTTATAATAATTATTATTATTTTTAATCTTAAGTTTGTTATTTGACTTACAATAAAAATTAATAATTTATCCAATTGACATTACATTCCATTATAAATTTTATTACATTATATTTGACTAGTGATATTAGTACAATAAATAATTAAATAATAATTTATCCAATCGACATTTCATTACATTATAAATTTCATTGTTTGACTAGTTACATAAGTAGAATAAATAATTAATTAATAATTTATCCAATGGACATTTCATTTCATTATAATTTAATTACATTCACTATTCCCATCTCAATTAGCATTACTTATAGAAAAATTAAGATAAAATTAAAATATTCAATCACTTATTATTTTTACAATTAAAAACATTGGCAACACTGGTGCGATTACTACCCGGCTTGAAATCATGCTCGGTGCCTAAGTTTTTCAATTTTTCCTTTATTTCTAAATTTGTAGTTCCCGTTTGATGTTTATTAGCGAATGTCCATGGCCCTTCTTTTGTTAACACAGTGAATCCTCAAATTTTATAAGGGTCTCCCTTGGGGTTGCGAGCGTCTATAGGCTGCGGTATCCGCTTACCATCAGATGGACCGGGTGGACCGTACGCTTGTTTGCCATTGTCGTTGTATAAAAAAAATGTAGAACATTATGACTTTATGCCTGATATGGCGCTGGGACAGTCATTTATAGGTTGGTAAAGTTGTCTGGAAGAGATCGCTCTTTAGTAATAAGAACGCTTGTTGTTTTTCTGCCACAGTCTCCCTATACTTTTTCCCTTTTGCAAGTAAATATGATAACAATGGTAAAATTGTTTTTTGACATTTAAATTGAACTAGCTTCGTACTCGTAGTAGGTACTCATCAATTGTTCAGAATTTCATTGCTAATCTTTTATTTCAGGCGCTTACCTAGGTAAGCTATCGCTTTTCCATGCAACCTTCCACCCCCAAAAGGGGTGATTTCCGGGATCAAAAGTATCATATGTCTTTCCTCGGGACTCAAACTGTCTCCATACCGAATTTCATCTAAATCGATTCAGCGGTTTAAGGTATTAACAGACAGACAGACACACTTTCGCATTTATAATATTAAAGTATGGTATATTCAGAAATACCCATTGTTCTATTTTAAATTAATTAAAACGGAATTCAGAATATTGCGTAAATCCTTTTAAATTCTGAGCGGATTTCTTATCCTTCATTAAACGGTCAAAATCAAACGACTTCTCAAGTTTCAATTAACAGTAAAAACGCCATCAAAATGAAATCGACGGAATGTAAAACAATTCTCGACGGTTCGGGATATGATAAAATCGTTTTGCTTCATCCAAGATTAAAATGCGATCATTCAGGATTGAATGACTGAATTTGGCGTTAAAAATATAATGACATGCTTTAAGTCTGTGGTTTTATTTCATCATCATCATCATTCATCATTTTCAGCCTGTAATCGCCCACTGCTGAGCATAGGCCTCTCTTCAAGTACGCCACTCGTCCCGGTCTTGAGCCAGTCTTATTCAAAAATGACCCGCTATGTTCCTAAAATCATCGACTTATCTAGCCGGTGGACGGCCAACGCTCCTTTTGCCATGAATTGGCCACCAGTCTAACACTTTTTTGGTCCACCTGCCATCACTCTGCCTAGTAATGTGTCCTGCCCAACTCCACTTGAGTTTGGTAATGACATCTCCGACGTCACGCACTTTCGTGCGGCGTCGGATCTCGTCATTCCTCACTCGATCTTGCAGTTTTTATTTACTGACTAGTTTACCATGCCTATTAAATAGCGCTCTTCATCATTTATAATGCTCGCTGCTAACCCTTTGCGGCCGGGAAAGTGATTTTGCAAAAACTCATGAAAAATGCATTTGGATCGTTCTAATTTGTTGTAAAATACATTTTAAAAATAATAAAAAAAATCTTTTTGTCCTTTATCATTAAAAAAATCGCATGCACAAAAGTGACGTTCAGGAACTACTCGTAAATGCACGAACGTGCAAATTCGTTTAGAATAGACGAAGAATATGAATAAAACGCAAAATTTGACATAATTAAACTATCTATAATAATTAGTCTTCAATTTTACATATTTATCATAATTTTCATGCTTGAAAATTATCATAGCTATCAGATATAATGAACACAGGGGGCTTCCGAACGCTTTGGTACTTTCTTGGCCTCACAGGTGTTTCATCGTTTGAAACGTCACTCAGGAATGCTTTACTACGCCGTTTTCTTGGTGCTTTAATCAGCGTTTCAAAGATTACCAAGCGAAAATCGAGTAAATCCCTCCATACGTTCATCATCATCATCATAATCAGCCGAAAGACGTCCACTGCTGGACATGGGCCTCCCCTGTGGCCTCCCCCAAAGAGTGCCACAGCGATCGGTCATGGGCTGCCCGCATCCAGCGGACCCCCGCGATCTTAACCAGGTCATCAGCTCACCTCGTTTCCAACGTGGGCTTTCTGACGCTGCGTCGTCCGGTACATGGTGGTCGGCACTCGAGAACTCACTGGCCCCACCGGCCATAGGTTCTCCAGACAATGTGGCCTGCCTGTGCCTACATCACTTAAGTTTGGTAATTCTCTTCGGGCTATGTCGGTTACTTTGGTTCTTCTGCGGATTATTTCATCATTTCTGATTCGATCTCGCAGAGTAACTCCAAGCTTAGCCCCCTCCATTGCTCTTTGAGTGACTTTGAGCCTCCTTATGACATCCATAGTGAGCGACCACGTTTCAAAGCCGTAGGCAACACACGCTGCGGGACATTGGATAAGATGATGTTGCGTAATCTCCCAAAACCTCGCCCAGCCAAGACAGATTAGACAATGGATCTTCTCGATGTTGGAACTGCGGAATTAAACCGTTTGTCCCAGCTAAACATATTCGTCGACAACATCGAGCATAGTGCCTCTGATCTTAACTGGAATTACTACGTTCAACGTGATTTTTGTTTTGTCCATGTCATCTTATAAGACCAACTTATTCAAAGGCTACTCAGATCATCAAGCATAGTACTTAGGTTCTCCATCGTCTCAGCCATAACCACTATATCGTCGGCAAACCGAAGGGTGAATGGTATACTCGCCATTTATGTTGATGCCTCCTGCCTGCCTGTTCGAAAAACAGCTAACCCACCTCCAACTGCTCTGAAATATTATCTGATTCTTGGCTGTCGTTATCAAGCCATTCAAAAAGCGAATAAGGGGATTCCTCGAGTTTATCATCAAATTATTCAATATCTGATATATCACCATTGCTCAAAATTGAAAAGAATTGGCGCATCTTTTAATGGACGCCCTAAAAAATATAAACCCAGCATTACTACATGAAATGTGTTATAAAATCGCCAAAATATATGACTATCTCTTTTGATTTCATTTTTCGCGCAAAGGCCGAATAAGCATTAACTTGCAAAATCGATTTACGGGCTACGGCCGAACCCCCAAATTTGTGCACTTCGTTATTACGGGCATGTAATTAGCACTAAATTACTTGGTTTTAGTGTAATTAGTGACAAATAAACACATTTAACTCTTTTACTGTAATAATCAAGCGTAAAATTACAACTTATATACCAAAAATGTACGAAATTATGATCTTACGTGTGCCACTACTCCCATCAAAATAAGTCGCCATCTTCAACGCTGCCTCGCGACCGACTGATTCGACCGGCCGCCGGTATTTTACTACTCAAACGTAGCGCTAGTGTATGCAGATTCGATCGGTATAGGTTTGAGCCCAAAAAGACAACTTACTTGCGGACAGGATTTTTTCAAAGTAATTTGCAGGATTATATCGAACCGGTCGTAAAGGGCTAAGGTTTGGAATTCCTTACCGGCATCTGTATTTCCAAGTTCATATAACCTGGACCATTTTAAGGCACGAGTAAATAGATTACTACACAGCAATGTATTGTGTGTGTTGTTTAAATCTGGTTACGATACAATAGTTGGTAGTTTAGGTGGTAGTTTTTTGATATTGATTTTAGAATAAGGGTTGAGCTAATAAGTACACGTGCCGCACTGCTGTTTTAGTTTTATGACAATTATTTAGCAGCAATTTATGGGTTAAAGATGTTTTAAAAAAGTATATAGAATAGGGATGCTTTTTTTATATATTTTAATGTTGTTGGTACAAAAGCGTTGTTTGTTGCGTCTGAAAATTTCAGAACACGCGAACAAACTTTAAAGAGCTTAAAAAGCAATATTTATTTTACCCAATAAATGCTGTGTCCTAATTTGGATTATAAAATGAAGACATTATGGATAACGTTTTAGTCGTTTTACTAATATTTCTCGAGGAATACGGTCTAATGAGAGTACGTGTCATGCATTGCATTTGTATCTAAGTATAACGGTGAAAACGATAATGTTGAAATCAAAACAGATTGATTACGTGGACGTGACTCCTTTTGGGATCGAAAATGTCAATTGCTTCGTTTTTTTTTGAAAGAGCGTGTTCCCTTTTATATTGGGAAAAAATCTTCTCTTCTATACAGGTTGCATATCTCAACCGATTTCGTGAGCAGATTCCATAATTGTATGGACATTTTTAATCGGTATAATTTTTGGCCTATGGGGGGTTAAAAAGTAAAAAACATCACTCGTTTTATTTCACTTTCACTGAAAATTTAAATTGATTGTTGGACAACCATACATACCATTCTACGGTAGATACAAGTGGACAAAGCGCTACATTCAATAGCGTTCCTATCGGCCTTGTGTGTCTCGCCAGCTTTTGTTTTCGCTCGCGGCCCATTCACTACGCAACCTACAACAGAGATGTTGCGGCAAACCCATTTCCTACAGGATAGGTTTTCAAGGGCACAAAGCCACACTTTCTAAACATATTCTTTTCACCAAAGGCTTGAGATTCCAGTGTTCTTTACTGAGTATTTCAAGAAAACTTATGTAGGTACGAAATATCATTTGATAAGTAACACTTCGGAAAAGGCACGAGTGACTAGGCATTTTAATAATTAATAAAATTCCCATAATTAATTTAAAAAAGAAAACAAAATGCAAATACCCTGAACCTTAAAGTGTATTTTTTTATTCATCAAGAAAAGAAACGTATTTACTTAGATTTTACTTTATCTTAATTGTTCTATACATACATAACAACGACCAAAACTTTGTCTATCAAACTTCTATAATTAGGTTTCGCTTAGACACGATGTACTCTACTCGTATAGTTAATATTGTACCAAGTAATGGACTTAGCCGATGAGTTCCTTTCATTAAGTTCTGAAATTGGGTCCAATAAGTATTTACGAGTAGAAGAGAGCAGCTGCTTGACATCCGTCGGACATACAAAAGCATATTATTGCTCGTGATGAAATGCTGATACTTTGCTCACTCGGTTAATAAGCCAAATTAAGGGATGGAACTTCCAACCGTTGTGCTCGATGTCGCCGGTCCCGATGCAGACTTGATTCATGAATTTTAATAAGTGGTACGGGTTGAAAGGCATTAAAAAATTCCAGTATTAAAATAAAACAAAAATTGCCAAATATGGCGTAAGCGTACACGCCCAGTTTGGTAAAAATAGCGTTAAAGCACGGCACAAAACCTACTGTAACGTGAAGCTATAATCGTGCATTTTATTAAAGCCCAATATTACTGAGGTAATAAAATCAAATTGATCGTGGCAAAGGCACGCGAATACGGGGTCAAGGGCAAATAAATTTAAACGTTGGGCTATGGTTTTTTGACCAGGGAGGGTTCGCTCTAAATTATGAACGAAAGGTAAAGGGCGAAGGGAGCTCCAGTACGTTCAGTATGAGATCTTGGAGTCTTAGCATGAGAGCACAGATGGCGGCCAGGCAGCGTACCTGGAACGAAAGTGATAAAGATGTTGGAGCTTGCTTATTTGCTTAAATTAGCTAAAAACAATATTTGATTCATTTCGCGAAAAAAAAAAATTTTGAATACCGAACTTTACAGTCAGATTAATTCACCCGTCAACCGACACGCCCATACGAAATAAACATGAGCGTACTTCGCCAAATTAATTAAAACTACAGAATTAATTTCGATCCGTGTGGCTGGGAGTACTTCAATTAATAATCCAGAAGTCATGTGGTACGATCTTGATTCAAAATAATGTTGGTATAGTCATCAAATAATCATCATCAGCCTATCTACGTTCCACTGCTGGGCACAGGCCTCCTCTTATAGATGAGAGGGATTGGGCAGTAGTCCCCACGCTGGCCCAGAGCGGGTTGGGGACTTCACATACAACTTTGAATTTCTTCGCGGATGTATGCAGGTTTCCTCACGATGTATGCTAACGGTAAATATCAAATGATATTCCGTACATAAGTTCCGAAAAACTCATTGGTACGAGCTGGGATTCGAACCCACGACCGCCGCTTGACAGCCGCACGCTTGAACCACTGGGCTACCGTAGCTCTTCGTAGCATCAAATAATGTTGTCAACTAATTTTGAACATTAACACACAAATAATTGAGCAGGGCTTGAAATACCGGTATTTTCCAGAACCAATATTGAGACCTTGCTATCGGGATTGCTAAAAACCGGTATCTCACATTCTGATCTTAAATGGTAGGTATTAATTTATGCTCATTGGAGTAAAATGAATGGCTGATTCCGATCCAAATAATAAGAAATCGGTATTCTGTACTTTACCGAGAATTCTCTGGTGTCACCTAGATTTCCTTTATTTGTCTGTATGAAAGCCTGACAAGGAAAATATCAGGCTTGCGCAACTGAGTACAAAAAATTTATATCCGAGGATAGTATGGAAAATTCGAAGCGGATAATGGCAGCAGGCGGTTACGTCAAAGAAGAAAATGTCACATATCGACGTCAAAGAAGAAAATGTCACATATCGATCCCGCCCCGCCAAGTCAGGAAGTCGCCTACGATTTTAGTGGCAATTGCTGTCAATTCGCGTTCATTTTCTAGTATGATAGTCCCGTCTCTTAAAACGTCAGTGATTATATTTTCGTTGGAAAATATGACCATAGTCATAGTCATAAGGACGCCATATCATTTATCTCCAGTCCTGACTCCATCACAGATATTCGAAGCTATGTTTTCATATGTGTCCAACCTCGCATGTTCGACAGCTCGGTATCAAAGATATGAAAACAGCCTCGCATACCTCTCATACCGTATCTTAATCTAGAATCTAGATAAGGGCCCTTGCGGCTGCAATTCGACTCAACTGAATCTTTTATGAAATTGTCCCTTCCTTTATACCTATATAGTGGCACCACCAGTAATGGACACTTTAAGCTGACAAGCACCAGTAATAAATTCAATCCTAATTCAAAGATCTCGATCCTAATTCGAAGATACTCGTACGGTTTTCAATTGATTGTTCTGTAAAAAAGTAATTGCACGTAGGTATTCTGTTATATCCCACTTTAATTCCAATTTCTGTAATTGTAAACCCAAATATTATTAAACAGTCATTTAGCTGTAAGTGTCAAATCAGCAAACACGTAATGATTGATTGACGTGCATTTGACGTTTAAGTTTTTTTTTTCTTTGTTGCCATCTTTTCCTCTGTCGCTAGTGGTAGGCTGCGTTCATGTTCAATGCAAACTTAAGGCCTACACACACGAGATCTACTACTAGTCGGTGCGTCTGTGCAAATTATTATTATTGTTTTATATTCAATGTTCTTTCGTTTTTGTTACAATTTATTACTGTGTGTGCTCATAGTTTTGTTTTTATCCGTGTAGTGTTACCCGCCGTGCCATCACCAAATGGGCCCTACGGAAGGCCAGCGCCGGCTGCAATGCCGGCATTATGCTGAGTTGGGTCCATTTCGTGACACGGTTTTATAGTATATAATTGTGTTTGTCCTTTTTTATCACGAATAAATATTTGAACTTTGAACTTTGAAAAAATAATGACTCTTATTTTCTTTTAACATCACTGAGCCTGGTCCAACTAGTGACCACGAATTATTCCGTACGCTCGCTTATAGTTACTTGTTTTGTAATGTACATTATTTGGTGAACAATAAAGAATATATCTAATTCTTATAGTGCATCTATTAAAATGTGCCTAATCTATCGCTGTCTTTCCAGAAACGGCATGGCATGAGCAGTGCGGTGGGCGCGCAATGCGGCGCGCGCCGCTCGCGCATCCCGCCGCCCTCGCCGTTGCGCTCTCCATACTGCTACGACTTGTCAACGCCGGTTTGTATGGAACTTTGGTCTCTTTTGGTATAAATATGACAAAAGTATTGATAATTCCAATATTCTGGCTTATTCTAGCTTTAACTTTATCGATTTAGGCGACTTCCTGACTTGGCGGGGCGGGATCGATACCTATGTGACATTTTCTTCTTTGACGTAACCTTACTGACGTCGCAAAGATTTCCACTTGATAGAATACTGTCAGTACTACATTTGCGCATTAGTAATATCATGCGCAGAAGCGGACCAGTACTGCCTTCGTATCGTCCCGCTTCCGCGCATCCCGCGCCAGTCAGGAAGCACTCATTTAAATGTAGGGGCGCAGTAAAAAGTAGCACTTAGTTAACTGACAGTTGACACTGACATTTGACAGTTTTTTCATATCGTACCGCCTCCGCACCGATAAATCAGGAAGTCGCCTTAGAGTGATATTTTAAACTGAAACTGATATATAGGTAGGTACGTATGAAACCGGAAATAAATAATTACTCACTCAGTATAATTTAGAAACACACTATATTAATCAACCTTTTGAGGGACTGTTTCAGGTTAATATTAGTTTACAAAACAGTGTTTTTCACACAGATGGGTAAAGTAAAGGCTCACCCTAACCATAAAATGGGCCTTTGCTCCCTTCCTGCGGTTAAGGCGTCCGGGTTCGTGGTTGGCTTTAGAACGTGAGGGAAATTAAGTATTTAAAACCCCCACGAACAACAGGCAATATAAGTTAATAACATTCTTAATTTGGATATTTAATAGATTGCTAGTATTTTATTGAAGAAATGGTGTAACACATTGTATAAGTCGCGACAGGTATAACACCATTTCAAATTTTAGAAACACATTTTATTGATAAAAAATACGTTAATAATAAACATTATCACCAAATTTCAAGTTCATAGGTAAATGGGAATTTTAAAGAATTTTTGGGAACAAACTTTTGTGACAGACGGCGGACGGGCGGACGCGAGAGTGACAGCAATAGCGTTCCGTTTGGACCCGGCGGGTACGAAACATAAAAAAATAATGATATTTCAAAGGGGTTAACACCATGATGGGAATTATTCTATCAAAATTGACGCGAAGCTGGCAAAAATGTCAATAGACGATTGCCAAAACTAAAAAAAAAAAGATTCGTGAGTTTCAGTAATACTTAAGAGTTAAGGAACAATATGGAATAATGCTTAATCAAGCTGTAATATCTTAAGCAAGCGTGGCACAGTTGTTTCCCTTGGCATGAAGTTTTAACCGCTTTCAATCAGTCAAATTATTCAGATTTATGTAAATTAGTCCTCTCAGGGTTACGAGTTACCTTGGAAGTTAGCTCGTGTAGGTATTTATAATCTGAGCCCTAAAGGTCGGATTACAGAACGATAATGCAGCTTTGAATATTCAATAGGTCTATTATTAGTCTGAAATGACTTTATCACTTACTAACTTGGCTGGCACGACGACCCAAAATGAGTCTTGGCCTCCAACACAAGAGTACACCAATTAAAAAAAATAATTAAAAAATTAAAATGTTTATTTCATAAGTATTTCATAAGTTACATAATAAAATCTTAACTACTAATCTTAACATTAAAGATTATTTGAGTTAAGACTGCGTCGTGCAGGGTAAATTATCAGCGCCTGTCAAATTTCTATTTTTTTAAATTATTTTCCCCAGTAACTCACACATACATATTTCACACACACTACTTCATTTTGTTGGCCCGGGTCATTGACTTACATTTTTTTTTATAGGTATTTTCGGTTGTGTATTGCCACCAGTTAATCAGAGTTAAAAACTCCTTAGAGAAATCGAAATTGTCATAACTTGTCACTGTACAATGACAATGCTCTGTCAATTTCTGTAAGGAATACAAAGTTTTGATTTACAATATTTGATGATTTATTAAGGCATGACAAAAATGTAAAAATAAAAGTCAAGTTCTGAATTCTGATCTGTCACCAAAACCTTACTTCTGAAAATTGGGATTTGATTTTAGTAAAACGCTCCTAATTATTCATATACAAATAGATTAAAATACCTATATTTAAGTGTATCAATGCCATGGCTTAAGCTGTTATGTTGTTAAATTATATTTAATTGAATAAATGGTGATAAAACTTAAGAATGTGTAATCTTTCTGCAGGCAGGGTCACTACCAACTAAGCTAAAGCGGCTTTTATAGGTAATGCGAGTTTTAAGCGAAGATGCGGTTGTTTTATTTCGATATATATTATGTAATGAAACTTAATGAAAATTAATGGCAGTATTTTGAAATAAGTTTGTTAAGTATTCTTAAAACCTAATGATAATGAAATAAGTAGGACAAATATGATCAAGTAGGATTTAGTAAATCATTGTCACTATCTGTAATTGGAACTTGGCCGGCCGGACGCGCTATCGTGTGCATGGTGAATGTACGAGTCCATAGTTATGTTATGACAAATTAGCTCTCATGTTCCTTCTTATAAGAACGATAATTGAATAGAATAATTAGTGGAGTAAATTTTACTAAACTTTTAACACTACTTGGACAATGGTTGCGTATAGCTAAATCCATGTACATGCTGCATACATGCTGTAATGTAACAGTTATAATACTTATAATATACGCAATTGAAATTGCAATCTTACTATTATTTACTACGTTTACGTAACGTCCAAACAATTATTGCGACGTACTTTTTTTGTTTTTTCAACCTGATTGTGGCCTTATAGGTCGAGCCCAATAAATCGATAGGAGTGCGCGGTTGGAAAGTGGCCTGGGGAAAATCCAGGGGAAACCTCCGACACGACCACGCGGGAGGTTTAAACACTGGGATACTCTAAGAGTTTGCGCTCCAGTGAGATTGGTTACGCGGCTTCTACCGAATCTGAGTTGTGAGTGGAATCGAGCTACTTACTGGGAGTTTTGTCGCTGGTTCACTAAACTCTATTAGGCCCGACATGTGTCGGACTGACTCTACCCGGTGTGACGTACTTACGTATATCCAAAGACTACAATGTATATACTAAAGTACGTATATCCGTATATCCAAAATCAAAGCAGTGAACCAAATAATTTCAAACCATAAAAAACAATCAAATAGAAATTAGAAACCGTACTTACAGACCTGCAGAAATAAGTAGGACTACATACATATATTTTGTATAAGACTCAGATTATACGTCGTCGTTAGAAATATAACTAAGATAAAAAAAACACATTTATATTTTCATTCTATAATTAGTATGACCATGCGGCTTCGACAGTACAATCTTCTGCTGCTTATTACTTTCTTTGTTGTGTGACACTGCAGATTGATAATCCACGATTCCTGAAGTTATATCACGACATCTGAGATATATTTAGCCATTAAATGTATTCCTATTTGACGAGAAAGCGTGAATATCCACACAAATTTCAATAAGTATTCCAATCCAATCAATCCAATCAGTGGGTTCTTCAATGCTGAGGATCGTGACCGCTATGTCTCTGGCGGGGAGTGCAGATGGCTCGCCAGTGGTTCCGATGATGCGCTGCATGCAGCGCCTGGTGTTCTCGGAGTCCGGCGAATTTGGAGATTTTTTCAATCCACCTGGCTGGCCCGAGCTCGTCTATCTATCCTCCACCTTTCCCGTCATCATGATGTACTCGAGGCTAATAGGGACGACGCGCGATATGTCCAAAAAATGCCAGTAGATAAGTATGCGTTGTTGGCAAACTGTCGAGAGGCGTGCGTGTATGCGTATTTGGTGTTCGATATCAACATTAGATACGTAAAATTATTGAAATATAAAGAAAGAAAAATGTACACAAATTTTCATTTGAAGTAAGTGACAAATGTCATTACGTTATAAAGATGTTCCGTCAGGGTGACCATTCATTGAAATTAATTTCCATTGTAATGAAACGCATCGGCAACCTTTTTGCGTCTAGAATGCGTTTTCGGGAAGGAAAACATTATAATTTGAACGCATAAGTAAACTTTCGGGACCAAACACTGTATGTTCTCTAAAAAATAAAAGGCTAATACCAAAAATTCCATTTTAAAAGGTTCTTAAAACGCCACACGTCAATATTTATTTACCCTACTTCAATGAATACAATCTTTGTGTGTGGTATACATATTGTATTCGTATACGGGCAAAATGTCAAAAACAGAGCTGTCAAAGCGAAAAAAGGAGCATGCGTCTGCTCTCACCGAGGGCCAATGCCCATCTGTCGATTTTTCGAAAGTATGGTGGCAGGGAAAATGTATGGAAAAGTCACTAAAGTTTAGATTTACGTTTGAAATTCTCATTGGTCTTTGCGAGGAAAAATGTGAAAAGTGTGATAACGTATAGTGAATACTTTTGAGATTTGTTTGAGTGTGATTTTGAAACGAAATAATAGATTTTTCAATTCAATTTTGCCTAAACGCCGACACGCGTTCTTCTCATTTTTAGTGCAACTTTACGGTATTGTATTTATTAAAGTGTAATTTATTATAGATTACTAATAGTGATAACTTGTAAACACACTCTTTGTGATAATAACTACATATATTTTATATATTTTTGTAGAGAATCGTGACCTCCACAGATTGAGAGGTGAAGGCTGTTTTTGCTAAATATGCTCGGCGCCCTCTTAAGGAGCCGCTAAATTAATAATTATTAATTACACAATAAATTATTTACTTAATTACATTTATTCAATAATAGTATACATCGTCATAAATACTTACACAATAAACTTAAGACTAGCTTAAGCCTAGTCAAAAAGCCCCCCCCCCGAGTGTCCCTGGCGCAAAGGTGCCCATCACACTGGCCGCGTTGCCACGTTGAATGGCGACCGACAACCTTTGCACCAGGAACGAACCCGTGCGGGCATCAGACCCCCTCTCTCTAATTCGACGTCCCACTTCCCTTACGAAGACTCATATCTGTTGTTCACTGAAGACATGTAGGTATAGACAAAAGACGCCATTAAAATACCTACTTACCTCGTAAAAATCTGTCACGTTATTAAAAACCATTAATCGATAATACGTCGACGAAATCGTTGTCGGCGTGTGTCGAGCTCCGTCAAAATGCATTTTACGTAGATGTTTTTGGGTTCTGCGCATGATATTTCTACTGCTCAAATATACTGACAGTTCTGTATTCACGGCAACATGCTGATGTCTTTTAAGTAATTTTCATCGCTGACGTCTTTTAAGTACTTATCAATATATCGTCAGTATTACATTTACAGAATACTAGCAGTATTATAAATTCTAATGAATGCACAAAACCGGGTGGTAAATTAAAATGTATTACGCATAACAACAATTTAATTATGTACGGAAAAGCCGATTTCTCTCTGAATGGACATCCAATGGAAATTATATTTGTGGTCGTTCATATGGTGTTTACTTTGCTCGGTTTCATTGTTTTTCATTGCAAAGGTTGTATTATGAAACGAACTGACATCAACATGGTTGGTTGTGCTTGTGATTATGTAATGTAGTATATACAATGCAATACAATTATGCTTACCAATTGTTCACCAATTGTCCACCGTTTTAAGAGTAAGTTCCTTGCATTTTCCTCGTTCCTTGTACTCCTTGTGTGGAAGACATCACTCATTAGCGATAAGACGGTGCTCTTATACGGGCTACGTCTTAAGGTACAAACACACTAGACCGGTCCGTGTCCGGGCCGGCCCGTTTTCTAATACAGGACGCGCGACGGCCGTCGATTTCTTGTACTAGAAACCGGCCGGGCCGACCCACGGAACGGTCTAGTGTGTTTGTACCTTTATCGTTAATGAGCGATCTGTTCCAGATAACTTTTGGATAGTGGTATTGATGCAATAATACTATACACTCAACAAAATACTATACTCGGTATATTTATATGTTACTTGCTCTTGATTATGATGCACTGTGTTGAGAGCGAGGGATCTTTTTGTCCCTTCTGCTGTCAAGAAGGTGAATGCTCAAATTCTATGAAGAGTCGGCAATGCGCACGTGACTCCTTTGGAGTTGTGAGCGTCTATAGGCTGCGGAATACTCGTACCATATATGGATTTAAATCTAAAATAAAGTATTTTGAATTTGAACTAATTCTGTGGCTGCAGTGTCCGTATCTTACCATCAGGTGGACCGTACGCATGTTTGCCACCGTCTTTGTATAAAACGAATGAACTAAGTTAATATAGGTATTTTGGTTAACACCGAAACAGTTTTCAATGTCACACAACCTTTATAAAAAGTTGATGTGTCTCCTCAGAACGAATCCGTACTGCTGACTGATCGATGGGCCATTTCTAACTTTCGCAACTAGATGCTCTGACATGGCCGTGTCATCGCTGATTCTAATTACATTAATAAATAAAATAAAATAAATATTTGTGGACAATCTTACACAAATATATGTTCACGGCATAATAATGTGTTCACGGCCTTATAAAATGTAAGGAATGTTTTCGTGAAACGCTAGTAGGGTTTGACTTGTAAAAGTGCCATTGCTGCCTACTTACAGAATAAAGTTCATTTTATTAATTTTATTCTTTATTCACTTTACCGAACTTTACGTGATAGAGTAGGCCCATTTTTGAAGAAGTAGCATACAAGAAGCAAGTCATGTAACAGTTGGGGTGACAACGTTATCAGAGGGCTTAGACCCTGCAGAATACGGTTCTGCCTGTCTCCATCCCCAACTTTGAGCCGGAAGTATGTTATACCGGATAATGTGCAGCCCATACAAATTTTTTCGTCGTACATTTGGTAAATCGTGGTTTCGGTACCCTAACTATGGTCCGATTGTTATAGGTTTTTGATATGCCGTAAAGGACAATATTTGTCATTGTATCCCGAAATTTTTGACCCTCCAGCTCCATATCTTTCTCCGCCATCTTGGAAAATCTGTCACTTTTTCAGTGTTTTCCTCGTACTGTCGCTAAAGTTCATTTTAGTGCTAAACACGGTTCGGCAATATTGTAGAAGACAAAATTTGCTAAAACTTTTGGCTACAAAGATTTTTTGTATGACCCCTAAGGACGAAGGTATGACAGGAGATATCTTTAAAACTGCAATTTTTTTTTAGTATTCCTCCCATATTTGCGTTTTAAGTGCATTTTAGCGCTAAGTATAGTTCTGCAATATTGTAGATCAGAAAATGTGCTACAACTCTTCTATTGAAATATTTTTTCCACGATCATCAGGAAAGAAGATACGAAGTCATCTATGGAGTACTACCGTCGATATTTGCTTCTTTTTCCAGTTTTCTTCCCATAATTGCGTTTTAGTGTATTTTAGCTCAAGTTCTAGGTCTGTAATATTACAGAAGACAAAATTATATGCAAATTCAAAGGGGAACAAATAAAATGATCACCTAAATAACTTTTGATATCATCAAATTTTCGAACCCTAAAATAAGGTTGAACACTCAAAAAAATTTATCGATCAGCAATTCCAAGTCACCAAAAAAATTCTACCTATTTTTGCAGCACTTGCACCTATTTTACTTATTGCGTTCCTATAAATTTATAATCGCATCAATAAAATTGTCAAGTACCACCAAAAACACTAAACTACCACCTAATCTCATGCACCTTTTTTCATTAGAATTACATCCAAATATTATACACATCGCATGCTGCATTTTAGTAAACAGTTACAAATTAATTGTTTTTAGCACTATAAATATTTTAGTCATTTCCAAAATGTTATAAATTAGAAAGTAAAATTCTAAATTAATTTAAAAAGCAACGCGCAATGTGGCTGTGTGAAATAATAACTACTGCTATCTCACTCAATCAAATACCAAGAATTGTCTGAAGCATAAAACCTATTCATATGTCGTTAGAGTGAAAGGTACCTATTGCTGTTTCATTCTAACTACCTATTGCTGATGGTATACAAACTGCAAGAAGTTTTATTTAATAACGTATTTTTTTTTTAATGCGTTGACGTGAGCGCGTTTGATTGAAAACTTTTTTTGAAAATGAGTTTTGTTGATTTATTAAATTGTTAGTTTGTTATGAAAATGGATAAAGGTCCTCAAATGAGTTTACTTTATTAATTTAGATAGACTTTCATGGAAAAATTAAAGGAAGTTAATAGGTAGAAATAGGTATAGGTAGGTTTAGGTTATGTTAGTTTTGCATCGGCCCGAAGGGCCAAAACAACTCAAAATAGGAGCTCCGCGCCAGCGGAGATCCGTCAATACTGTTCCAATGTCCACTAGTCTGAAATAAAAATAGATGTCATAGAAAAATACTACTACCTAGGCAAATTGACGATTATCAGCGAATAGAGTAGAGGCAAAAACATCTGAGAACAAATAGCTGTATGCGACCAGTAAGGAAAGCACTGTTGAAAATATATTAAATTAAAATATGTTATGTACGTGTCTCATTTAAAATACAGAAATTTTGAAGCATCTATAAAATAAAATCATTTAGCGCTGTCTTGCTCGCACGCGGTGCGACGTGCGAGCGAGACGGACCGTATGGAAAACCGCATCAGTGTGCAAGCAATGAGGTTAGACTAGATTGGAACTGCTTTGCGCGTCGAGCGTTAAAAAACAATTGCAGCGTGAAATTTGGTGATCATGTAGTATTTCTGGGTATCGAAAGAATTATTTGGGTGTAAATAATTTTAATAGGATTACGAGCTCTGTAATATTTGGATGTAAATTATATGAAATTTGGTGTTTGAAATTAGGTGATCATTAAGTATTTTTGGGTAGTGACTAATTTATTTGGTAACAATTTAATTTAATAGGTTATCGACATGTTACTTCTTTGAGTTGCACTTTATATTTAAAATGAGTTGAAAATTTGGTGTGAATCTAGTATTTTGGGTAATCAATGTAATTTTTTAGAGCATCATTCGGCAACTAATTTGGTGGTTCGTTAAATGCTACCCAATTCAAAGTACCTACGATCTTACTAGGTATAGTGGAAACAGACGATTTTGTCTTTTGAGGGATTGAAGTGGTATAGATCGAAAAGTGACAGATGCTTTATCTTGTCGTCTATCCCGCTATCACTCGACCATCATAGATCCCCTACAGATTGCGATTAATTGCACTCAAACCTAAATATGAGAAGAAAACTGCAAAAGTAGCTAATTTCGACGGTGCTACTCAATAGATGACTTCATATCTTCTTTCCTAATGGTCGTGGAAAAAATATTTCAATACAAAACTTGTAGCAAATTTCGTGATCTACAATATTGCCGAACTATAGTTAGCGCTAAAATGCACTTAAAATGTAAACATGAACGGAAAACTAGAAAAAAGTGGCAATTTTTAATGATATATCCTGTCATATCTTCGTCCCTAGGGGTCATGGAAAAAATCTTTGTACCCAAAAGTTTTAGCAAATTTTATATTCTACAATATTGCAGAACTATGTTTAGCACTGGAATGAACTTTGACGACAGTAAAAGCAAAGAACTGAAAAAGTGACACTATTTCCAAGATGGCAGCCAAAGTTATGGAGCTGGAGGGTCGAAATTTTTAGGTTACCATAGCTAATATTGTCCTTCACAACATACCAAAAAACCATATCAATCGGACCTCTTTTAGAGTACCAGAGCAACAATTTACTAAATGTACTACGATTTTTTTTGTATGGGCTGCACCTTTTCCGGTATACCGTACTTCCGGCTCAAATTTCGAGATGGCGACAGACAGATCCGTATTCTGCAGGGTCCAAACCCTCTGATAACGTTGTCACCCCAACTGTTACATGATTTGCCGCTTGCATTGTTTAGAGACGCCTTTTCCAATTCTGTTCCTCCTCTATGATTGTTTTATTCACTTTGTGAAAAATTACCTTTAAAACTTTCAAAACTTTTTAACTAAGATAATGTTTTTCTATCTTAATCAGTAATGCTTGACGTTGAAGTTTACCCAGACAGCTTTTTAAAATTAATTAAACGAGAGCTTTTTGCGCTAATTACTAAAACACATTTTGTCAGTTTTTTCATCTAATTAGTTGATGGTAAAGAGCAATTCACTTGGATACCTAATGATGTTAAATACGTTACATTACAAGTTTGATAAACTTTGTAATTAAGTGTATAATATCATAGGTACTACCTATTATAGGTACTATAGGTAGGTATATAGGTAGTAGTGGTAGTGATGGTAGGTAGGTAGGTATTATAGGTACTACCTATTAGATAGGTTATTTGGAGGAAACAAAATGGTGCGCCACGATTGCAATATTTGTCCCTTTTTTTATAGTATACTAGTGCTGTTCTAATTTAGCCACAGGTGTAAGCTGATAAGCCGACATTTGTCATGTATCTCTCCCAGATCTTCGTATTTATATTGTAAACTACCTCTGCATTAGATTAATCAATTTAAACTGACACGGGGACGAATTAATAATAAGTAGTTTATTAAAGCTAATAATGCGGATTTATTTCTCAACCGATTCTCGTAAAATTATGTGTTTTAAACATCTTTAAAAATCTGACTAAATACACAAAGCTCCGTGTGCAGAATTCAAAAGAACAGAAAATAATTTAAAGACTTTATATTTTTCCTGCGGCAAAGGAGAAAGGCTTTAAATTGAAACAGCTAATAGGTACGTGTAATAAAATATCTCGCGACATTTTCTCGTAATGTTTTCTCAGCGAGTTCAAACTCAAAGGAACTCGTGGTGGTAAAAACAAAAACGTGTCTGGAGTCAAAATAGAAGGCACTTAGCTGTCTAGTGTTGTGTGGATTTTGTCATAAGTCTGCTTTGTCGGTTACTTGAAGGTGAAAATGTTAACCGTATTAATAAAAACTTTTATTACTAGTGGCCTTGTAAGCTCGCGACTGATATTTTTTTACGTTTGATACCCCCATGGATTATTTGGGGATGAGACATTCCAATAAAAAAAAACTGAATCGATAAGATAATCCTGCTAATATTGTTAATGTTAGATGTTTGTTAATCACGCAATAACGCCTGAATGGATTATGATGATACTTATTATAGGTACATAGAGTCTAGCGGAGATTAAAATATAGAATAATTTTTATACCGAAAACCATCCTTCGAAGGGATGAAGTAGAGCGTGGAAGTTTACGCGGACGGAGCACGGAAAAGCCTAGTCTACGACCTATAAAGAAACAGTAGTGATAAAAAAAAATCTCGCTTCAAAATAATAGGAATGTTCACTACTAAGGCGACTTTCTGATTTGTCGGTGCGGAGGCGGTACGATATGAGAAAACTGTCAAATGTCAGTGTCAACTGTCAGTCAACGCAGTACTACTTTTTACTGCGCCCCCACATTTAAATGAGTGCTTCCTGACTGGCGCGAGTGGCGCGGGATGCGCGAAAGCGGGACGATGCGAAGGCGGTACTGCTCCCCTTCTGCGCATGATAATTATTACCACTGCGCTAATGTAAATACTGAGAGTATTCCGTCAAGCGGGAATTTTTGCGATGTCAGTAAGTTTCCGTCAAAGAAGAAAATGTCACATGTCGATCCCGCCCCGCCAAGTCAGGAAGTCCCCTAAGGTGTCAAATTCTTCCAGGTTCAATGGGTCCTGGGGTACCAGAGAACATCACAGTGACCTTCCTCAATCCGACCACGGTGCGAGTTTCGTGGTCCACCACGGCGGACCTGGTCGAGAAGTATGACGTCACCTACAAGCCGTCTGACGCGAGGTAAGGGCTCAGTAAGGATCTGTATAATGTTCTGCTATCTGTGCTTCTGTAGGTTTACCGTTGTTTTGCTGACAAATGTTCCATGCAAATGTTTCGCAGAATTTCCATTTCATTGGAAACAATTTTTTTTATTTATTTATTAAATCTGGGATTATTCTTGGCCAGCTTGACGATTGGCCAACATGATGAGATGAGACAACTGAAGATGTCTATTCATTCACTCGTACCTTAAAAAGGTCTAGGTTATATGAACTCGGATATTCAGATGCTGGCAGGGAATTCCAAACCTTAACAGTACGCATTATAAATTGATGAATTGATGATGAAAATCGCTTGGTTCTTATAAGAGGAATTTCGACCAGGTAAGAATGGTAGCCAGCCGTAGTCTGGATGTCCGATGGGAGAATGGGGAAAGGTCACAGTTCTAATCTAACTTACTTTTATGGTACACTTAATGGGTTCTATGACAATTTCACCTTTTAGCTGTACCCAAAAAGTTTAAATGTTACTGAAATAAAGTTTAAATGTAACTAAAATTCATTCACCTTTTCGCTGTACCCAAAAAGTTTAAATGTTACTGAAAAAAAAGTTTCTATGCAACGAAAATTCTGGGAAACAATACATTTATGGAACCTTTGTCGATGAAACAAGGGGACAACCTCTCTGTTTTTCTTATTTGCAAAGCTTAGGCATGGTAGAAACTTGTTTACGATCATTGTTTTAGAGTTGTTTTTTGGTGAAGAAAAACATCGTGAAACCGTAATAAACGGGTCACTCACGTATTTTAGGTCGAATATCGCTCGACATGTTTCGGACGAATCGTGGTCCCTGGCACCGCCGCCGCGAACATCGAACTCGAACAGCCGCGCGGGCCGCGCGCTCGCGCGCAGTGCTAGACGCACGGCAGTCGCGGCTGTTTCTCATGATTAAGGACCGCATATTGGTCTGAGACATGTCGAGAGATATTCGGCCGTAAAGACGTGAGTGACCCGTTTATTATATTTCAATATGGCTGACACTCACGGGAGTTTTCTATTTGAAATTGTGGTCTAGTTTCTCTGTGTTGGAACTAGTTGGAAGGTCAGATGGCAGTCGCGCTCGTTTTCTTTCTTGGTTCATTGACTTCACTGGTACATGAGTAATGTGGCCCCGAGGCTAGACTCTAGAGGTCGACTGTTTTACTTCTCCCATCTTCTCGTATTTATAGGCGATTTGAATTACGAATAATGCTGTATATAGCCAGCATCGTAGAGGTTGTAATTGCATCTTGTACATTACAGTCAATAGAACCAATTAAGTATACTTTTTCGCCTAATTCCATTAAAAGATCCTTATGCTTCTTATGCCCTCGAGTAGGGACTATATCTATATCTCTCCCACAACTATAAACCTGATTTTGCAAGACGAGCTATCTGCGAGAACAAAGGTATAAAATGCTATGGGGCTATAAAATGTTATGTAATGTTACTAAATTACCTACAATCAGAAAGGCGTTTAAAAACGTCAACTGTATGGTTTATAAAGCTCGCATGTATCGTTATTTCCAACCAGAATTTACTTTGTAAGAAAACGTCTCGATGTAATTAAGGAAAGAGGAAAAGAAACGCCCAAATGGCTAATTTAATGTTCACGGGACTTAATATTAATAGTTCTGTTTCACGAACTTTTCCTCTGTATAAAACTTGCAACATTTGTGACCAAGAGCGCAAAACTATGAGCAACTGGGCGGGCAGAGTTTGTCTCGTTTGTCTGCTTTTTATTTCCGGCCGGTTATTGTTCGGATGCGGATGCTGACAGAATGTAGGCACTAATGACGACCTGGCGGATACTTTAGGAGGTTTGTTCACTGGATTAAAGTAAAATGAAATAGCTGGTTGATTTTCGATGAATGAACATAATATATACTGAACAGAATATAAAGTGTTTCAGCCGCGTATCTCTGTTAAACACGTCAGTGTCAAAAATGTTGGAAGAATTTGCCGCCAGATGTCGCTGTTCCCTCTGCGACGATTCCTGAAACGCGGCGTTAGGATTTTTCTTGAAACAATGTCCTCGGGCCATGCATTTCGATTTTTTGTACAAGTTTAGAAGTTGATGATATGCCCTGCGCTACGAATTAATACGGTGTGTTGACTAGTATCTGTGGTATTATGTTGGGCCACCTCTGAACGCTAGTTTTCCCTCTCAGATGGAAGGTTAGATGGCAGTCACTTTCGAAAAAACTAGTTCCTAGGCGCCAAATATTGGGTAAGGTGTTAAAGAGGACTCCGCCTCCGGGATCAATAGACACAACCGGGGAAAATGCTAGGACGATGGTATTGTAGACTGGATTAAACACAGCAAAACCGGAGGCTTGTTGTAGTCTGTCAATCAGAATTTCATCGAGAAAAGTGATAATGATTAACGTCTTCAAAAATAGTTTGTTTACATGATAGGACAGGACACGTATGGATGAACAGACTGTATGTAATAACGGGGACGCTGAAATAGCGCGAAAGCATTGATTGACTTAATTGGACCTAGTGAGTCAACTCCTCAAAACGTAAAAGGCATTAATTTGTAGCAACCATTTCATTGAGAACCCCCAACCCAACCCCGTCTGCACAAACCCAAATTTTAAGCAATTAATACGGACTCGAATTGCCAAATTACTGAAAGCTGTAGTTTGATCCCATAATAAATTAATTGGAAATTTGGTACAGCCTCATCATAATTCGTATACGATACTTTTCAGCTGACGGCCGCCTGTTTATCTTATTAATATTGTTTTAATTTTACATAGTACACAGCAGTTTAACATAAACGGCGAACTGCTAATATTAAACTATGAAAAGATTGTACTAATATAAGATCTAAGGTAACTTTTACTACTAATTAACTAGTGTGGACCTTTAGGTAGGTATCTGAGTTTTAGTACATACGAAAGTACGGTACGAATAGAGTCTATTACGAACCAACGATTTTTAGACAGTGTTTATGTAATAAAAACTCTATAACATTAGTGTAAGAGCAGAACATCCAATAGATTAATAGCATATGTCACTGTCAAGGTAATTTAACTGTACCCACTCTTATAAATTACACTACAAAATTTTATATTTGTATAACCAACCTCGGCTCTCTTCTGGTATTTATCAAACCTACATGGAAATGTTTGCAATAACTCACCGTAATTTTACTTACCTAAGAAAATTACAACATAAACAGTGTCTACATTTTACTTTTGTGCGAATATGATAAATAAGTACAAAATATGCCCAGGAGGGATGTGTGACGTGATATATTAACACAACATAACTTAAGGCGATATATCGATTGAAAGAGACACCCTTTGTTTTTCGCTCACGACAAAACGGGATGCAATCCTCTCCGAGAATGGCTTTTTAGACAAATCTCGTTAAATATTTGACTGTGTGCAGGTTTATTAAGTTGAGTAGACGCCAATCGGCGAAAACATATTTTAAAAGGAATAAAATAATGACAGTGATCTCGCTATTTATATATAACAGTTTATTAGAAATACACACAACAAAAAATAACTTAAAACAAAGGAAAGACATTCACAATTACAATACTAGAAATAAAGAAAAACTGTGCATGCCGAAATCAAGAACAAAAATTTTTTTCAAACAATGTAGTCCTATTAAAATTGAATTGTATAACTTACTACCAAATGAAATAACTTGTTTACCAGTAAAGGACTTTACACACAAAATTAAATTTATTTTGGAAAATAATCCGCTGTACAATTTAAAAGAATTTTATAATTTAATGGTAAAAGAAACTAAATGTAAAACTTAGAATTTTAAGGACTGGACAATATAATTATTTAAATAGAAATATTGAATATGTTGTAATCGTATGACGTGCTAAATGTGATGTATGTTACATGGTGAATAAAGATACTTATTACTTATTACTTAAATTTCCTCTTGTCAGTACCTAGATGAGGTAAAATACCATCATATTAACTTAATCTTTTAATAATGCGTTGTTTTAGTAGGAAGTTAGGAAAAAAAGGAAAATATAGACTCGACTTTGGATTTATATTCTATCGTGAAAATTTTAAGCAATCATGTTTCGCTATTGTCAGTACCACAATCATATAGTCAAGAATCATATATCTGAAAATCAGCCCCTACTGTAAGCTAGGTCTGGGCAGGACAGCGTTTCAAAGTTTCCAAATTTCTCAGTGTAGCGCCTTAACTTACAGTCCTTACTTATGTATGTGCGTGTAATTCACGAAGGCGCGCCCCTCCACCACCCAATCTGCGCATAGATTAATATGAGATTTGCTGTGGAGGGGCGCGTCCTCGTGGATTCCACTTACCATAGTTAAAAAATGGTTATTGTCAAGCAAAACTGAGATATTTGACAGCTAGATATCTCAAGTCATGGCGAGATGCACTGAAAAAACGTCTGGGTTAAAAATAACAAAAATACTGTCAAAAATAACCCACCGAGTTTGTCAATATAGCACCTGCAAACTTTGTAGCTAAAATTAAATAAGTCAACTTTGTTGTTCTCACTTATCAAATAGTAACCGATACACTTGGTTAAAAATTGTTAAAGTTAAATTGGCTGCAATTAGCCAATTTTTACTTTGTAATCAGAGAAAACTAACCCAGTTATTTAGTATTTTTAAACGATTTATTCGGTAACTACATGTTTAAAATTAAATAATGCAGTTGTCAGCTAATACCAGAAGGTTGCGTGTTCAAATCACGTCGGGGTCACCAATGTAGAAGAGAAATGTGCTCCTATATAGGAATAATATACAGTGTTAATATATACTCGTACATGAAAGGGATATCTACAAACAATATACATATATACAATAGATAGGAGACGCAGGAAGAAACAACAATAGAGAGATCTCTCAGGGACCGAAGTCCAATGAGAGTTGGTTGGAAGTTTTATATACGCAACTGACTTAAGAAACTTCGATAGCGCGATGCAGAACATGTCAGATTTGACCGTTGCCTAGGAAGGATTATATTTACTAAAGCAACTTGTTTGTTTCTTAGTGATTCACGCAGTTATTTGCAACAAAACAACATATCTAATATTAAGCAAGTCGTGCAAGGTCTGTCATTAAATAATGCACTAGTTAAACAATGACAGTGTAAAATTCGTTATTTCTAACTGAGTCGGGTAAAGATTATCTTTACCGAGATCTTCATTCGGAAATTAATAAGTGTTTTGTTACAATAACCAAAAACGTTTAACAGAATTTGCTTGTTTATCATTTACTAAGCATTTTTTCGCATTTTAATTAAATCTTGGTTGTATGTAACTAACTATTATTTAACCGAGCCAAATTGGTACTTTGCTAGCGTTTCGTTTTTTCAGTGTGCGCTACCATATAGTACCCATTCTTTCCTCCAGTTAGGGTGTTTGGGTCTAAAAGAAAATGCTACAAAAGAGCAATGGAGAGGGCTATGCTTGGAGTTACTCTGCGAGATCGAATCAGAAATGATGAAATCCGCAAAGTAACTGACATAGCCCGAAGAATTGTCAAACTTAAGTGGCAGTGGGCAGGCCACATTGCCCGGAGGACCGATGGCCGGTGGGGCCAGCGAGTTCTCGAGTGGCGACCACGTACCGCACGACGCAGTGTTGGAAGGCCCCCCCACGAGGTGGGCTAATGACCTGGTTAAGGTCGCGGGGATCCGTTGGATGCGGGCATCCCATGACCGACCGTTGTGGCGCTCTCTGGGGATCCAGCAGTGGATGTCGTTCGGCTGCTTATGATGATGATGACTTAAAAACCGTACCCTTTCGTCCAATACGAAGCAAAACACAACCACAAGTTATAATCAAATATATGTAATTATAATCCTTAACCGTAAATTAATTTCAACAATCAGAACAGGTTAATTTGAAATCCAATAACACCGGCTGGTGCCGGCTTCAGACAGGCTATGTACATGTGTTGGACTCTACTGGAAATCGCAACAATAACTCGCATCAACTCAGCCAAACCAGTATACAGGTTGAATTATAAATCATGAACAGAAATATAAAAATATGATTCTGAACCACTTTTACCATGGGACCAACATTGTCCGTGCCAAAATAAGCCTGGGTTGCACCAAACCGTCTGTAATCGTAAGCGGTGTTCGTCAAATCTGATTGTATGGAAAGTTTGACAAGTTTCTATGGGCTGACAGCTGACGGCGCCATATTTGACGATGACCGGTCTGTGTTCGTACGTTGGTGCAACTGGCACTAAGTCTGTTGTTACAAGGGAATAGGTTATCAGTCGCCTAATCGAAATGTACGAAGGGACAGATTTTTTGAAGTGAAAACTTCTTAAGCGGCGCTGAGCACTTTTTGTGATGGGGAAAAATTGTTAAACTCGCGACAGGTCACGTGACCGACAGATTCGACAGTTCGTCATTGAAATTCGTAAGGAGGTCTCAATATAGTGGACGGAAGTACGCCTAGGACGCTTTACGACTAGCTAGGTTGGCTTCTAATATCGTAAGACGGACACGTGACCTGTAGAAGATGGATATTGGCAACAGCGCCACCTATGAACAAACAAGCGAAGTTTCTCACAGTGCAGGTATACCGTGTTAAGTTACAACCGAAATCAGCGTTCTGTATATTTAGTGCCTTGTATTGTTCGTAGGTGGCGCTGTTATCAAAAATGTATTAAGTGAAAACTTCTTTATCATGTCATTGAGTTTTCACTGTTTTTTTCACGGACAAAGTTGGTCCCATATTAAAAGTGGATCAGAATTTTTCGTCAGTGACGCTCTTTAAGGGCGCGTACACATACAGTCTTACAGATTTCGTTACGAATAGCGCTACTACTACTTACTTACCGAATCCGAAATACTGTTTAATGTATGATCTCGCTGATACAACTACATACGCCATCAAATAACGGATCAAGTTTTAGTAGTAATTTCACAATAAAAAAGTCATTAAATCGTTTGAACAAAGCTTTGAAGTGCTCAGAATCAGAATCAGAAATTTTATTGATAAAATGTCATTTTACATGTCAAAAAGTTTGTGAATTAAAATTATGTATATATATTAAAATTAATCATTAAGGCGCCTGTATACGCAAGGCCTTCTCCATATAAATTCTGTGCAAGTTTTATACGTCAGTTTTGGCACTCCTACATAATAATATATTTGTTTTTTTTTTGCTTTGTAATATACCAAGAATGTCAAGCAAAAAAATAAATAAAAAAAAAACAAAAAAAAAACCTTTTTTTCTTGAGGTTCCAGCTAACTAAAAATAAGCATACTGATCAAAAATCATAAGTGCAATGCAAACACAAGCCAAGAAAAACTTGCACAAAGTTTGTATGGGGAGTGCTTGCGTATACATACAGGCGCCTTAAGTTAAGTTTTAAAATATTATGTACACATGTCATTGGAAGGTCAGTAGCTTTTAAGGGGAGGTATCCCCAACGCAAATGTCCCGCTCTAACACGCGTGAGTTTACAATTAACCATCCCGCTCTCTACGCAAGCTCTGCGCGCAGTTTTGTAAATATTTAGCTATAGTGATTAAGCCAATCATTTTATCAAAGCAAACCCTGCGAATTTGTCTATAACTATTTACGATCTTTAATTGAGTACAAAAATTAAATGTAAAATATCAGTAATGTAGCCGTAGTATTGAAAATACATTCCAAAAAGAGGTAACTTCGCGATTTTTTTCTATCGAGTGAAATTCATCAGGTCATGTAACTGACTGCGATTTTGACTAGACAAGATCCTTATGTAACACATATATTTTTTTTTAGATTTTAAGACACTATATTCTATGTCTCAGATGGTTTTTAAAAACTCAAAAGTGGTAATACACGGCCTTAATCTTACTTCGTTCTGAAAAATAACCATCTCGTGGTAATCTGGTTTACTTTGACCCTTGTCATACTATCTACTATTACATACTAGGTGTAGCGGTGAGGCGAGGTGAAACTAGCTGTGAGTTGTGACTAGCTGGAACTATTTAGTTATAGTTCACCTGGGTCAGACAGTCATGTTAGTTTACCCGTATTACCGACTAACTTTTGTTAAACTGACTCTAACAACAAACGCTGACTTCATTTCTTTATTTGTTCTAAATTATTACTTACTTACTTACTTAATTATTTTGGCAAATTAAGATACATTGGGAGAAAGCTTACAGCTAATACATAGTTACACACTTTCCTGAACTGAGCTTACAGTAACAATGATGACACTATAAAAGAAAATCAATAAATCCAAATTTTCTACATAAAGCCTCAAATTCTCAATCAAATGGCGCAAAAAGTAATTCAAAAAAATAAATAATTACGTAATTATAAGTCTTCAAAGTTTTAAGAGTGGGTATTTTCCGTCGCTTTTCCGCAAAACGCACCTTTGTATTGAACGATCGTCGTTTACTATGGCGCTACTCAACAGTGACGTCACTGTTGAGTAGCACTTCCTCTCTCTAACTACGAACATTCTAACCGTTGTAGCTTCGTTATTTTTTGAGATATTTGAATAGGATTTTTACTATTTGGCGTAGTTTTATGTCTTCTTTCTATTGAAGTAATAATTTTTTTTGAGTCAACATCCCTATTGTCTCTAAGTACCGGCGGGCGCGCATGCATAGAAAGCGCGATTCAGAGGTGTGAAAAATATCAAGTGGGCTGTCGCTGGCCAAGATTATCGTTTAAGAGCTTCAAGGCCCGGTGCAGGGGTAATGGGTTAGCGCTGCGAGCGCGTGTGCGCCGTCGGGAAGGCAAATAGGGGGCGGCGAGCGCGAAGTTACTAGTTGGACACAAGCGGTACCCGCAGACTAATGTATGTATGTAAGCACTTTATTGTACACAAAACAGGTTAAAACAATATACATGTCACATAAGATTAAAGTACTAATCAACTCCAGCATTGAAGTGTTACTTAGAAAACCTCGAATGAGCTGGGAGAAATATTTAACCAAATACATATCACTCCTGATGGTCTCTAGAGAGGTATAGCTCACCATTCCCAAAACATAAAGCGTGGGGTACATGTAGGGATAATCCTATCAAAACATAAATGTGAAATGAGAACCAAGTTCAATATTAAGAATATGCGTCGTTATTGACTTCGCCAACAAAAGAATTGATATCTATATGGGTGCCAAGTTTTGCGTAGAAAATCCGGAAACTTGAGATGTAATTCAAGGTCAAGATTTTGACTTGGCTGGTTTTTACATGCGGACTCAGAATAGATATTGAACAATACCGCAATGGCATTGCGATTTGAGTAATGTTTAGCCTGTCTTACAACAAAGCCTTGAGATCAACTCGCTGCTAGGTACAGGTCTTGATAATATTTTCATTTAGAGTAAGCTGCGAGTCAAATATCGTACCCGAATCACGAACTGATGTGACGCGATTTAAGGGATCATTTTGTAAGGTGTAGTTAAAGAGCACCGACTGGCTTTTTAGTAGGTTATCATAAGGTTTTGCGTTGTGCGTTTTTGAACGAATTGTATGTAAAAGTAAATTCCATACCTGATTAAATATAAACGTCAATATGGAACCAACTTCTATGTATTCGAGACAAATCGACGATGACTCGGAAGCACCTCTCAAAGCATCGACAATATATTTATTCATTTATCGTATGGCAACTATTTCGAACCGTGAGATCTTCGAGAAGACAGCTGTCTTCTCGGTACAGTTGCCAGTTTAATCCATCGACTCTACAACATATGGTATTCTAACAAGCCATTAGTATGTGAAGAGAAGTACATTGCTGTTTTGTTCGTAAAATACTGAGCTTAGGTAGGTATCTACATCATATAAATCAATATATTCCGCATACTAATATAGAAATAACGTTATAAGTTTTAATATTCACGGCAAAAAAATGAAGCTTGTCAAAGTTGTCAATCATTAATTGAATGGATAAAGTTATTATATCGGCTCGCTATTATACTTATATTGATGTTTGTTGTATATCGACATAATGGATATGTAGGTACAGTCAAGAGCAAAAATATTTATCAAATGAATAATCTCATAAATATTTACCGAAACCTTAATTCACCGACATAAGAGCTATGGGGCATATTTTTGAGAAAGTTGTATGCACCCATATTTTGCACTTAACTGTACTGCTATAAATTGGTACCGAATATCATATTGTTTCGTACTAAATTGAAACTTTTACCTTTGTATGTTTACTCGAGAATCACATCTCAAAGGATACACGCTTATTCAACGGAATGGAACTTTAAAATTCACAGAGTAGTGCAGTTTCGTATTTGAATTGCGTTGGGATTCAAAAACGCTGTTTGTCTTCAATTTTACTGCTAAGTACTAGTTTTCACTGCATGAGTGAGTTATGTTGGAGTAGGTAATACTAATAATTTTATCTCACTAGCTCGGGTCGGCCATTGTTGTAGTTGTGACACTTGTGACACATACCTACGAACATATAGACAACGTGAAATCATAGCTTAGGAGCTGACAAACGCATAGACAATGTGCATTGTATACTTATCTCAATACACAACCGTAGCTCACCCGCGCTCGTGAGATAAAAGTACCTATTACTCTAGGGTGACACTACCAATAATGGACACTTTAAGCTGACAAGCACCAGTAATGGACACTTCAATCCTAATTTAAAGAGCATACAGTTTCAAATTGATTGTGCTATAAAAAATGCATGACTCTTATTTTCTTTTACATAAGAGTCAATGTACATCATTGGGCCTTGTTCATTACTGGTGGTGTCACCCTACGAGATTTTACTTAGGATGGGATACATAAACAGTCTCTTGTCTGCTGTGTTCATTATAATTTCATTGTATGACCTTTGATAAGTTTCTATACTATAGGATAATAGCTGTTTTTAACGTGTAAGTTGATGCCATCCGCCGATCCGACCTTACCGCAAATTGTTAAAATGTATAACATGGTGTCACTTTATGGATAGTGAACCATCAAAATATCACAAATAATTGACAATTATAATCTTTTACTCAAGTAATAAAAACATAATTTACATCGAAAATTCGGAAAATTCTGTATTTTATTATCGTGCAAAAGTCAAATAAAAGTTATCAATAGAATGCTAATGTAAAAATAAATAATAAATTGTACGGCAACAATGTACCTAAACACATTATTTCACGACTAAAACAGCAAAGTACTTATTTTCGCATACAACGAGTGGTTCGATAGGCACTGTGCGTGTGACGCGGACATAGACATAGACATAATTTATTGGACCACGCGGGTGGTTTAAATACTGGAATACTCTAAAAGTTTGCGCTCCAATGAGACTGGTGAGAAGTTTCAACCGAATTTGAGGTGGAATCGAGCTACTGGGAGATATGTCGCTGGTTCACGAAACCTAGCCTAGCTGAGACGGGTCCAGCAAGAAACTCAACTAGGCCCGACCTGGGTCGGGCTCGCTCTACCCGGTATGCGGCGGTGTACCGCGAATATTATGTAGTGACACCATTTAATCCAATAGGTATGGTTTAAATAATTTGAACTGAGCCGATGAATAGTTCAATAGACACAAAGGAACAATGCCAAGTTCATTTAAGACACAATAGCATTGTGTAGTTAACCAAAAATTAAGATAACGAACTCGTAGTAAAATCAAATTGTAACCGCCTTGCAAGGTTAATATAGATTATCGACTCTATTTCCTTGCCCAATAGACTTCAATACACTGACAGAATAATGGCGATCATAACTTTTTTGCATTTTACAACCATCCGACACTCAAAACCAACGTACTCTGAATATGAAATACACCATTGTTGAATGTGTTATTTTCCTCTTGGACCATTTTAAACCTACACAAGACAAGGAATAAGGTCGAAAATTTAATATACATGCAATATAGTTCCAACCTTTTTTTGTAAGGTAACTGGTTAGTGGTTACGAGAACTAAAACAGATAAAAGGCATTGTATCCTTTGTGTCTTTTGAACCATTCATCGGCTCAGTTCAAATTATTTAAACTTTAAATCATACAACTAATCGGACGGCTAACACGACTAGAGCGTGTTGGAAGATTAACAGCGATTATCAAATCAGTTTTATCGATCAAACCAACCGCGCTAATGGAATTACCGGGGCGGCGTTTGTACTTGATGCTTGCTATACTAAGGCGACTTCCTGACTTGTCGGTGCGGAGGCAGTACAATATGAGAAAAGTGTCAAATGTCAGTGTCAGCTGTCAGTCGACGCGATACCATTTTACCATTGAAAATGGTTATCAGATGCAAATCGCCTGAAACGTGTTTTTGGCCATAGCTCCGAGGATTTTGGGAGGATCGAGATGAAAATAATACCATGAGTTAAGGAATTTAACGAGACACATTTTCAAAATTCAAACGCTCACGCTTTGAATTTTGAAAATAGGTAAGTAATTTTTTTTGTAATTTTGAGAAATGTAAAAATGTCGGGTTTTTTTAGGGGTGTTTGTTTACTAAATTGTAAATATTTCAAAAAGAAAACCGACTTAAGAAAAAATGAAAAAAAGGGTCCTAGGGTATTACGTAGTTTAGCTACAAAATGGTGAAAAATTTTTGAAAATCGGATTATAATTATGACCTTTAGATTTGGTAATTTAGGAAAACGACGGACTCCAAAATTTACCGGTAATGAGTTAATTACCGAGCGTAGCGAGCGAATTAACACTGAGTCCTGAGCGTAGTGATCATTTTTGAAGAATAAATTTTTATTTTTTTAAGTATCATCAAAAGCTGAAGTGATTATTGACAGATCGTCATGGTAATGGTGTTAAAAGATTCGGAAGCAGACGACAAGTGCATTTGAGTAGGAATTTGAAAATCCTACTTAATATATAATTCCTTATTATTCAGCTTGTGTTACTCAAGATAAAAAGAAATAGTTTCGTAAATTTTTGTATTCATTTTCAATGCTCCGATTCTTGCGGGACTGCGAAATCTGTGAATTTTTTACTACGCCCCTACATTTAAATGAGTGCTTCCTGACTGGCGCGGGATGCGCGGTAGCGGGACGATGCGAAGGCGGTACTGCTTCGCTTCTGCGCATAATATTATTACTGCGCAAATGTAATACTGTCAGTATTCCGTCAAGTGGGAATCTTCGCGACGTCAGTAAGTTTACGTCAAAGAAGAAAATGTCATATATCGATCCCGCCCCGCCAAGTCAGGAAGTCGCCTTACTGTTATCTTGTTTACAGTCTACTACGCTGGAAAAGCTGTTCATCAATAATTTTGGTGATTTCAGCTACATAATATTTTAAATATTATGGTGAAGCTCATCACATAATTGCATTACGTCATCATTCGTTCATAAGTAATGCAATTATGTGAGGAGCTTCACCATAATATTATCACTTTCATTCCTGCTTTAGGTGAAATCACCCATTCAGTTTTCTCAGTGTAATTGATCGACCGAGCGAAGCTTCTCTGTTTCAGCTTTGTCAAAAATACTTTCGTATCTCCGGATATCCGGCTGTATTCCTCTAAAGGTCGCAATTATTAACCAATATTGGAGCGCAAACTCTTAGAGTATTCCAATGTTTCAACCGCCCGCGTGGTCGTGTCGGAGGTTTCGTCTGGATTTTCCCCAGGCCACTCTTCAACCGCACTCTCCTATCGCTTTATTGGGCCCGGCCATATAGCCAGTCATTTTAAGAAAAACGCTGCAATATCACATATTTGCCTGCTAGAAGTGGGAATTAAATTAAATATCATGTGCTCGGGCTACCCCATTTGAAAAATATAGATGTGACATTATATACCGACTAGCTTTACTGCGTCCGCGTAAATTTCCACTCCCTATTTTTATCCCTTTTAGGCATGATTTTCGGGATGAAAGTATTGTATATTTATAAACTCATTATATACCAAGTTTAATCATAATCCGTTCAGTCCTTGTTGCGTGAGTAACAATCATCTAAACATACAAATATAAAATATAAGCTTTCGTATTTATTTTATTAAAAAGCAGTAGGATAGTATAGTTGACGAAATATAATTTGGACCGATTCCTCAAACAATTGAAAACATTTCAAATTTTGAAGTTTGCCTTTTTATGTCCTAGATTGATAGAAAATGAAATTTAAAGGTCCGCGTGTTTTTTTATTTCTCCCGAAATCCTAATTTCCATTCCAAAATATCGAATCTAAAAGTAGCAATCGTAAGTGAATTATGACGTAATTTTTATGAATTACCTATGTGTGACAGCATTGCTCCTTAAAATTCGTAGGAATGACGTCACACTTCCGTTTTATACATTTTGGCGATTTTCTTCAAATCTAGCGAAGAAAAAATCTAAAAACTATTTTATTACGTTCAGGTAGCATCTTTACCGAAATGGTTTACGATTTAGGCATCATTATAAATTTTGAAATGTTCTCAATTGTACGGCGAGGCGGTGCAAATTATACTTCTGTTTATGTACCTATATGTAAACACACTAATGTTTATGTATGTACAAGATTAACCCGATAACAGGCTCTGAACAATAATGACAACAAACGATCCACAGCCTCGGGCGTACGCTTTTACGCCCGAATTAACTAACAGTATAAATATGATTACGCGTCCCTGTACCGATGTGATGAACTATAATTTTAGTCACGTCACGTTATAGTTTACCCAAAGTCGAGTGGTAAGGCACTCGAATTTCAATCCAGAGGTCGTAAGTTTGAACCCCTATGGGGTTAAAAAAAAACTTCTAATATACACAACATATATAATAACACCCTACCCATCTACCCTACCTACCTACCTACCTTTGCCTACCCCTACCTACCTAATACCTACCCCTTACCTACCCTACCTACCTACCTTTGGGTAGATGTAGTTATATAATTATGTGTGTATCTTTATTTATACTCTATTTTGACTTGTTTATACCTACTCTGTTTTTCTGTTTCACCAACTCAAGTTTACATTTTCTAGCATCGTTATACCACTACCCAAAGGTTGTCTGGAAGCGATCCCTTGTTAGCGATAAGACCGCCTGTTGTCTACCATTGTTTATGTGCGATTTAAGGGGATGCACTTTCTTGAAATGTGTTTCACGCGTCAGTTTTCACACATGCCGAGCCTAACCATCGCGCGACTACTGGTGATTAACATGCGATATGTTGAACCAAATTAGCCCCCCAGTTCAACGCTCAGGCTTGGCACGAGACAGCGTATTTATATTATTTGTACTGAAGACGTCACAACTGACCATTCCCAAACCTTATTGCAATGACATAAGGTCTACTAATGATCAGTGAATGTAAATGTAATGAGGAAATCAGCTCTGAGCGGCAGCTGACTTGTGTCGAATCTAAAAGGTCTAGTGATTCATCCTTTAGCCTGTTGTATTCCTGGTATCTGTGGTGTATCGACACATGAGATAAAAACAAAACAGTATCCAGATTGAGATGACAAAATGTAACATCTCCGGCATGTTTTTTTTCCTAGAGCAACTGTCAATAAAACAAATTATCATATCAAAAAAAGGGTCGGCAGCGGGTTGTGATTGTTCTGCAGTCGCAAGCTATGGTATCTGTTACCATCAGACCATCGTAGTATTAAAAAACTTCAGTCTTTCCTCATTTCACCGGGGTAAGCAAAGCAGATGAAGTTAAATTATCAATGCCATTTCTTCTAGATTTACTAATGTAAACAATTATATTGCGGTGATAGCATAAATTTATTTCATCGCCCACAACACGTTTGGCGATTTCCTGACTTGGCGGGGCGGGATCGATATGTGACATTTTCTTCTTTGACGTAAACTTACTGACGTCGCAAAGATTTTCACTTGACATAATACTGTCAGTATTACGTTTGCGCAGTAGTAATATCATGCGCAGAAGCGGAGCAGTACCGCCTTAGCATCGTCACGCTACCGCGCATCCCGCGCCAGTCAGGAAGCACTCATGTAGGGGCGCAGTAAAAAATGGTACCGAGTAGACTGACAGATGACACTGATGACATTTGACACTTTTCTCATATTGTACTGCCTCCGCACCGACAAATCAGGAAGTCGCCTTTCTCTCAAATTCCTATAGTCTCTTACAACACCCTCGCAAATAAAGTTGGTGCTTCTAATCAAATACAAACCTTATTTCTCTGTAACAAATTACGCGACTATTAACTCGTAAATTCATAAATTTTATAAAGAAAAAAAAAAGCCATGGTAAAAGGAACGGAAATGGTAGGGCGGGCACCGGATGTGGTTTTACCAATAACTTCCGGCGGAAATCGCGACGGCTTTGTTGCACGAAACCCCGGCTTGTTGTGATGTGACGGGTTCGGAAACAAACTTTGTTACAACGTCGTTTGGAACTGAAAGTTTATTGATTTGGTTTGTCGTTCGTCAATATCAGATATCGAGTAGAGTTGGATTGTCGACTGAAGGCGGCACGCCTAAAGAAAATTAACATAGATTATTTAACAAAAGTATAAAAGCTAGCCAGTTCTCGGCTCACAGGAAAATCTCCCTTTTTCTCTTTTTGTTTTAACCTTAGGCACAAAATAAAGAATATACAGAAGGTCCGTTCCCGCCGTTCTTGAAAATACATACCTAAACTACAGGGTTGCTTCTGTATTGATTCTGAATTTTAAAAAGGAGCAGATAAATTAAAAATTCTTCAACATGACATTTAAATATGAACCAGCGTATCTTGGTAAAAAACCGGCCAAGTGCGAGTCGGACTTCGCACATTTAGGGTTCCGAATCAACCTCAAAAATATGATTTATTCATATATTAGTATTTGTTGTTAAAATATACGTAATATTGAACATTGTCACCAAATTTCAAGTTCATAGGTCAATGAGAAGTCTAAAAATTCTTCGGAACAAATTTTGTGACATACGACGGACGGACGGACGGACGTCTGGGCGACACCAATAGGGTTCCGTTTTGACCCTTCGGGTACGGAACCCTAATAAATTGATGCGTGACCCGCTGCGAGTTGTGACTTGTGACCGGCGGCGGTCGAGAGCGCCAACAAAAATATACCTAATTAATTAGGTACCTACTTAACTAAACCATAGTACTACTTAAATACTGGCGTTTTACCAGCGAACGATAAGATGAATGTGTAATGGTTGATCGTCGTTATCAAAGCGGCAAGTTTCAAAAAATTACCTACCTACCTAGGTATTGTAACTACCAAAATGAGAAAATCGTTTTATTTACCTTTCAATATCGTTTGAAAATTTGAAGAAAGTGTAGGCACCGTTTTTTGTTGTATTTAAGTGTATTTAAACAATAAAATACATTCCAACTGTAATAATATCGGTTATTCATTTTGACGTACGTGACATAAACTATCTACGTAGCGGCGAGGACGTCAAGTGATCAACGCGCGCACAACTAGCACTCGCGACGCGACAGTGACAGTCGCGACTAAGCTAGTCCGAAATCAACCGAGAATGCCTGTAAATGTTACGTCATTGTGCGTGCGGCGAAAATGGCACTTTGTACTGAGCGGACTCTCTGCTCCGGCGCGCGCCGCCGCTATTTACTTTGTGCCTTAGGCGACTTCCTGATTTGTCGGTGCGGAGGCAGTACGATACGTGTCAAATGTCAGTGTCAGCTGTCAGTCGACGCGATACCATTTTTTACTACGCCCCTACATTTAAATGAGTGCTTCCTGACTGGCGCGGGATGCGCGGTAGCGGGACGATGCGAAGGCGGTACTGCTCCGCTTCTGCGCATGATATTACTACTGCGCAAACGTAATACTGACAGTATTATGTCAAGTGAGAATCTTTGCGACGTCAGTAAGTTTACGTCAAAGAAGAAAATGTCACATATCGATCCCGCCCCGCCAAGTCAGGAAGTCGCCTTGCTGTGACTTTTAGGCCAGGGCACAAAATAAAAAATATACAGAAGGTCCGTTCCCGCCGTTCTTGAAAATACATACCTAAACTTGCCCGACTCACAGGGTTGCTTCTGTATTGATTCTGAATTTTAAAAAGGAGTAGGTATAATAAAAATTCTTCGTCCGACTCGCATTTCAATTCAATTTCAATTCAATTTCAATTTATTTTATTTACCAAAAAATACAGTTTAACAAAAATGACAAACAATGACTTCCACACTAGGCACAGCCTGTATCGTGGGAGTCGGATCAAACACGAGAAATACTAGTTTCATGCGGCTCTTAACAATATTTAGGGAAACTTAACAAAATCTTACACTAAACATTCTATTAGAGGGGTGTAGGTTTGTGTGAGTGAATGTAGTTGGGTGTTTGTAGTGAAAGTATGAGATAATATGTGGGTGAGGGAAGGATGCGAGTAGTTCTTTACTTCACGGCTTCTTCAGCCTGCTCGTAGGTCCAAGACATCAGGAGCTCTCGTACTCGTATTTTAGCTGCGGCAACTCGGCAAAGTTTTAATTCACAGACTTTTGCTATGTAATTATAGACACGAGGAAGGGCACAGATTTTAAAACGTTTTGCAAATGCTGTTTTTGCAGGAGGAATAGGAATTTTAAATACTCTTTTCTTCAGCAAGTCAGGATAGGATGGGAGTAATAGGGTTTTCTTATGAGTGAAAATAGAGGCTCGGTACAAAAATAATTTACGGACACTCAAAACTTCAGCTTCCTTATAAAGATCCACAGTAGGAAAACGCCGAGGTCTACGAAGCGCCACTTTTAAAACTGCCCTTTGCGCTCTCTCTAGAATGATCAATAAAGATTTACAGCATCCACCCCAAGCTAAAATACAGTAATCTAGGATAGATTGACACAGAGCCAGGTAGATCATTCTAAGTAACTTCTTATCTGCACAGTTTCTTAAAAATTTCATAGTATATATGAATTTACGTACTCTTCCAGATGTAACTGCGATATGCTTCTTAAAGTTAAGGTTCTCGTCCAAAATAACACCGAGATACTTTAGGGAACTAACTCGATTAATATGTGCGCAGTTACAATATGTCGAGTCATCTGCCAGAGACGGAGCAACACAGTTCGGCGAGTGTATTTTCAAATTAGCCATAGGGATCATAGGCCGGGACGAAGCTGTCTTATGGAAACATAAAAAGTGTGACTTTGTGACGTTCATAGTTAAGAGATTGTGATTTAACCAGTGTACAACTTTTTTTAAACCTTCAGTAGCCGCATTCCGAGCCTTTTAGGGTTCCGAATCAACCTCAAAAATATGATTTATCAATATATTAGTATTTGTTGTTAAAATATACGTAATATTGAACATTGTCACCAAATTTCTAGTTCATAGGCCAATGAGAAGTCTAAAAATTCTTCGGAACAAATTTTGTGACAGACGACGGACGGACGGACGTCTGGGCGACACCAATGGGGTTCCGTTTTGACCCTTCGGGTACGGAACCCTAATAAATTGATGCGTGACCCGCTGCGAGTTGTGACTTGTGACCGGCGGCGATCGAGAGCGCCAACAAAGAATATAAGTACCTAATTAATTAGGTACCTACCTAAACCATAGTACTTAAATACTGGCGTTTTACCAGCGAACGATAATAGAATGTGTAATGGTTGATCGTCGTTATCAAAGCGGCTAGTTTCAAAAAATTATTTACCTACCTAGGTATTGTAACTACCAAAATGAGAAAACCGTTTTATTTACCTTTCAATATCGTTTGAAAATTTAAAGAAAGTGTAGGCTCAGTTTTTTGTTGTATTTAAACAATAAAATACATTCCAACTGTAATAATATCGGTTATTCATATTGACGTACGTGACACAAAGTAGGTAGGTACCTACGTAGCGGCGGCGACGTCAAGTGATCAACGCGCGCACAACTAGCACTCGCGACGCGACAGTGACAGTCGCGACTAAGCTCGTCCGAAATCAACCGAGAATGCCTGTAACTGGTACGTCTGTGTGCGTGCGGCGAAAATGGCACTTTGTACTGAGCGGACTCTCTGCTCCGGCGCGCGCCGCCGCTATTTACTTTGTGGCCAGGGCCAATGAAGCATAGGAGTGCGCGGTTGGAGAGTGGCGTTCCCTCGTTATGTTTCACCTGTATATTTTGGGCTAGATTTTGAAACTAATCCAGTAATAATGGCCGCATATAATGTTGAACGTATATAATGCATTCGTCCTACAATTAGCGAGAATGTAGGTAAGTGAAATAGAATTAGGTTAGGACAGAGATGCAATCACTGATCGAACAAAAAGCTATTTTTACCATCTAGTTCTGCAAAATTTCACGCTTCACATCGCCTCGGTCCAATTAGTATCAGTTTCAAACAATTTTCCTTGCTTAGGTTAAATTCAAAATGCCGCTCGCTCACTTAATATTTATAACTCGCTTTTGCCGGCAATTTCGTTGGTTTGAACTCCAATTCATATTTTATTTTTCTTCAGATCCAGATTTGTCATCACCTCGTTATTTCCAAAGCTTCTATGTCGTCCAACCATGAATCTACGTTATATTTCATTCTTCCATACTGAATATGTTTACTGGTTGGAAATGCTTTCAAGTTGTTCTTTAGCAGAAATCGGATATGCTGCGCCTCGGTCCATTAGCGAAACAGTGGATGCCAGATACTGCATTATGACTACATGCATCCGGGATCCCTGCCCCTCCCTCCTTAGGCGACTTCCTGATTTGTCGGTGCGGAGGCGGTACGATATGAGAAAACTGTCAAATGTCAGTGTCAATTGTCAGTGTCAATTGTCAGTCAACTCAGTACTACTTTTTACTGCGCCTCTACATTTAAATGAGTGCTTCCTGACTGGCGCGGGATGCGCGGAAGCGGGACGATGCGAAGGCAGTACTACTGGGGGTCGATTTTTGAGAGTCGAACGCTCGAATTTTCACTCGAGATCCGTCAAAAAACTATGACGTTTTGACAGATGTCGAGTGCTGTCTTGAATGAATCTTTTAAGTTTAAGTGACTGAAATGTAATAATGTGATATATTTTTAGAACCGGCTCAAAAAGCCCTTTCATTTGATACCACACACGATAGGTTTCAGGACAATTTTTGTTTTTTTCCCCATACAAAAAAAGATGACGTCATTATCTCGGCTATCCCACTTGGGAGGTCTAGGGACTTTCATGAGCGTCATCCTGAAAGGTGTCCGAACATATCCCAAAAGGTTTCAATTAGTAATTATCAATGTCCGGGTTTGTATGAAACTTGGTCTAATTGCACTGAGGTAATAACATAAGATAAGATAAGATAAGAAAGAATTTATTGCCAAACAAAGAACAAAAATACAAGTATACAATTCATGACAATGTGAAAAACCAGACCATTAACTGTATATTATTCTAAATTCAATTAAATGTGAACCAGTATTTTAAGACCTATCGTAATTTTACCAAAGATTAAGTATACGAGTATAAGTGCCTAAAGCTTTGCTTCTTTGTTTTGAATATATTCTCAAGCAAAATCATCGTTATGGAAATATCGCCTTATTAACACCCCTTAGGTATAGATAGTGACCATTCACGTTGAGGCACGCAGTGAATCTCATACTACTCTATGCGCAAATGTACGGAATGGGCTGTGGAGGGGCGCGCCTTCGTGGATGGCGCTATCTATACAGTAGGTACCTATTTTTTTTCGAAACCAGACACAAACGAACGCTTTTGCGTTTAGTCTCATTTCGTATAATTACTATGAAAATACTGGCTGCTCGCCGGTGGTGGGACCAGTGCGTTAGGCGACTTCCTGCCTTGGCGGGGCGGGATCGATATGTGACATTTTCTTCTTTGACGTAAACTTACTGACGTCGGAAAGATTCCCACTTGACGGAATACTGTCAGTATTACATTTGCGCAGTAGTAATATTATGCGCAGAAGCGGACCAGTACCGCCTTCATATCGTCCCGCTTCCGCGCATCCCGCGCCAGTCAGGAAGCACTCATTTAAATGTAGGAGCGCAGTAAAAAGTAGTACTGCGTTGAGTGACAGTTGACACTGACATTTGACAGTTTTCTCATATCGTACCGCCTCCGCACCGACAAATCAGGAAGTCACCTTAGAGTAAACGCAATCGTGTTCGTTTGTGTTTTTTTTTTCGAACATACTTAAGGCGTAAAAACTAGAGGCATAGTTTTGCTTGAGATATACCGCAACAATCTCTCTTTCCTTCTTCATTCTTCCTTCTTCCGTACCTTGCGGATAGAAAACCTCGAAATTGACTGATGGCACGTTAGTTACAGAGTCGTTCTGGAGGTCGCGGGGAACTCTGACGCGGTCATACTGAGCGGGTTGGAGGCCGACACACAATACCAGGTGACAGTCGCCGCGTTGTGGGGGGGCCACAAGTACAGGAGTAGACCTATTGTCTTCCGCACGCTGGGTGAGTCTATTCGTAACGTTTTTATTCTTTTTTTTTCTTTTTATTATTCGTTTTTAATCGACTTCAAAAGGAGGTTCTCAGTTTGACCTGTATGTATGTTTGTCCGCAATAATCTCGCGTTTCGCTGAACCGGTTTTGAAGCGGTTTTCAGAAAAGCATTTGTTACATTCTGGAAAAGGTTTTGAAGTTGGTTCCTTTTAAAAAAATAGTTGTTTGTTGTTTTCCATAGAGACTCAGATTAATTTTTCTTAAGTATTATTCTCTCTTTATTCATTTTCTTTCTCAGTTAGATTTATAATAATATTCCTATAAAAAGTAAAATATAAGTAACGTAAAGGTAAAGTTACTTATAATAAGTAAGTAAGTAAGTAAATTATAAAAACCTAACCTAGAGTGCCCCCGGCAGCGAGACAGGGCCTAAACAAAAGGTGGTTATTATTGTTATAAGCATATTTTTGGGAAAAATGACTGATCGACTGTCGAGTTTCTTTCGGAGTTTCTTCTCGGCAGTAGTCGTTTGAGAAAAGATTTTGGTTTTGACTTGTAAAGGCGCTATTGCGGCCTACTTACAGAATAAAGTTATGTTTATGTTTTATTATTTTTTATCTGACTTTAAAAAGCGTTTGTAGGCTGCGGTGAGCGCTTACTATCAGGCAGGCCATACATTTGTTTACCACTGACGTGTATAAAGAAAAAAAGTTCAAAAAGGAAGAGGTTGTTGTATTTTTTGTATTTTTTTAATGTGTGGTAACGCAAAGCTACGTCTAGGCTGATTTGTGACATTAGTATTTGTTGGTATAATATTTGTAATAATAAACATTATCACCACAAGTTCAAAGGTCAATGGGAAGTTAAAAAAATCTTCAGTACAATATTATTGTATGTCACACCTGGCCATAAAGTGGCCATTATCGCACGCTCCGCGCGCGAAAAAACCCACTTCCTGGCCAGGGGGCGACATAAAATTTTGTACTTACCACGGGCGATAATAAAGAAAGCTTCAGATCGCATATTTATCGCCCTTGCCTTCGGCTCGGGCGTAAAATACCTGCGATCTGAGACATTCTTTGTTTTATCGCCCTTGGTAAGTAATGTACTATTGTGATAGACGACGGACGGACGGACGCATGAGTGACAGCAATAGGGTCCGTTTGGACCCTTCGGGTACGAAACCCTAAAAAATTCATAGGTATTTTAAATTAACCATATGGTAACGAAGCCTAATTAAAACTAGTGAGACATATTAAATGAGAAAAATTAGTGAGAAAGGCCAAAGTTACCCACCAAGGCTAAAGTAATTCATCATCATCATCATCATCATCATCATATCAGCCGAAAGCCTCCCCCAAAGAGTGCCACAATGACCGGTCTTGCGCCACCCGCATCCAGTGGACTCCCGCGACCTTTACCAGGTCATCAGTCCACCTTGTGGGGGGTCTACCCACGCCACGCTGCGCCTGCTAAAGTAATTAACCCAGCTTAAATACGGTACGTACTTTTGTGTACATACCCATTGTATAAATGAATCCGAAATTTATAATTCGTTTAAAGAAGCTCATTACTGTACCTTTGTCAATGTCAGAACCGAATCCATTTTCAGAGTAAGAATAAAATCATAAGTAAATTAGGAAACTTAATTATTCTTGAGACGGGAACGTTAAACAGAACGTTGAGAATTTATTCAAATAGGAAATGAAGATGATACATGTATGAGAATTATGATATTTTTTTATACATGTTTTTGTACTAATTCTATCGCCTTCGTGTACTTCGCGTCTATAGGCTGCTGTGTTTATTTATCAGCAGGTAGACCTTCAGTCGATGAATAAAAAAAACTCTTGCAACAATCAGTACTAAACATAAAAATAAACGTGTGAGCGAATTAGGGTTAAAATATTGATACGGTTAAAATGATTACAGCTTCATCAAATTAATAAAAATGAACTATTATTTATTGATTGAAACACAATAAGAAGAGAGTATAAATCAGAACACGTAAACCTAAAATTTAACTTAAAAATAAGCTTGATATTAAAAACTAAAAACTATGTAAACCACTACGAACAAAAACGAACTTGTATGTAATTTTTATGCAAATTTTTGTCACCACCGTAATAAATTAGAATGAACTATGTTTAAAAAAAAAATAATTGGCAAAAATCACCAGAAAATTTTGAAAAGGTATGACACAAATTGATATTAATGTTGTAATTTTAATTTTTATGGCTTTTTCGACTTTACGAATAGGTAAAATAATAAAATCATATTACAGTTTGCACTAAAAACTCATACCAACAGTCTTGTAGCCACCATATTTATTTTACTGACATCAAAGGTACAATGACTCTCATAAAATTATGTAAGATAATGTACTTAATGTATAGGAGCGTACAGTGTATTATGAATATTGTGATTAATGGAATGTTTACAAAGTAATTAATGTATTACGAGCAGGAAAGACCTCATTATATTAGTTTACTATAATGTCTCAGATACAATATTTTATATACAAGACATTATTTTATACATGAGCCCTCATTAACGTATTATACGTTAATTAAATAACTAGTGGTTGGCCCGGAACTGTGAACTCGTATTGTATCCGTCTTAATAAAGTCGACCCTCTTTTGAAATCCTTAATGAATTAATTAATGATGCGTTTATTCACATAAACACTTGTTTACAATTAGGTTGTGTGTGCTTATAAAGGGGAAATCCTTTGAAAATGTTTTTGTCTCATAATTTGTTTACCAACATGACGGCCACATGTTCCGATCAACGATACTCGTACTAGAGTAATCGTCGAGCAAACATGCATTTTATTTGTTAATCTCCGTATTTAGAAGAAACAGTACATAAACATAACATACAGTACATAGGTTTTGTAATACAACATTATATCCATAGTACAAGCTTTGCTTAGTTTGGGACTAGGTTGATTTGTGTAAGATTGTCCACAATTTTTTTTTTTATATATCCTCGCTATTTTTTTCTACTCCTGGCAACATCTTTTTTCAGTTTACTTCGCTGAATTGTGGATTTCAGCGTAAATCCTTGCTGTTAGGTAAATTCAAAAGTAAAAATATTACTTATTTATAACGAGGACACACCCCACCCTATAAAATATCGGGCAAAGCGGTTGTCGGCTCTGCGTTGCTAATTTCGTATGACGAACTCAACTGGGTCAATGAACTTCAATAGAGGTCAAATGTCGCCTCAGGTACTTACTTTAACAATGAATACATTTAGCTTATACCAGGATTCATTAGACGTGGTTGAGACTGACAAGAAGTAATAAATAATCGAGAAATTAAGTCTATATCATATTTGTTTGTTTTTTTTTGACAGGAGGCAACAGGTTTAGCTGTTATAAAATGTCTATTTTATTTTTCTAAATTACTGAAAATCCATTACACAATTTGTTTACCCTATCCCAGCGTAGTCACGAGAAGATAACGGTATTTTCTTAACAAAATATTTCGTTATATTCCCTGTTTAATGTTTCGGTCATTCTAATTTTGAAAGGCGGAAAGACAGAGGATAATCGTAATAATATTACATGACAGGAATACATTCTGAAAGTGGAAACCTGCTTAAAATGTCATATATACAACTGACACCAAAGCTTGTGAACCTAAAAAACCCCAAAACAACGCATATTGATATTTGTGTATTTAAAAAAAACGCATTTTGATAATATACACCACACAACGTTAAGTATAGCTTTAGCTACATTTTTTAATGGGATTGGTCTTGTCCAGCATCTAGCCAGGGGGCAAAGATGAGGCCGACGGTATAGCGATCTCACCCAGTTTGTTTTGACACCCATTATTTAAAGGCACATAAAAAAAAAAAAACGGGTTGCACTCCGGGAGTGCCGTTAGAAGTGAAAATTCAATGACATGATTTAAAGAAAATAAATAACAAAGATATTGATATTCATACTCGAATAATCCATCTACACATATACCTTAAAGCATTTAAGACGGGAGCACAAAATAAAAAATATACAGAAGGTCCGTTCCCGCCGTTCTTGAAAATACATACCTAAACTTGCCCGACTCACAGGGTTGCTTCTGTATTGATTCAGAATTTTAAAAAGGAGTAGGTATATTAAAAATTTTGTGACAGACGACGGACGGACGTCTAGGCGACACCAATAGGGTTCCGTTTTGACCCTTCGGGTACGGAACCCTAATAAATTGATGCGTGACCCGCTGCGAGTTGTGACTTGTGAGTCTTGTGACCGGCGGCGGTCGAGAGCGCCAACAAAGAATAATACCTAATTAATTAGGTACCTACTTAACTAAACCATCGTACTTAAATACTGGCGTTTTACCAGCGAACGATAAGATGAATGTGTAATGGTTGATCGTCGTTATCGAAGCGGCTAGTTTCAAAAATTACCTACCTACCTAGGTATTGTAACTACCAAAATGAGAAAACCGTTTTATTTACCTTTCAATATCGTTTGAAAATTTGAAGAAAGTGTAGGCACAGTTTTTTGTTGTATTTAAACAATAAAATACATTCCAACTGTAATAATATTGGTTATTCATTATGACGTACGTGACACTGACACAAAGTACAGGCAAAGTACCTACGTAGGGGCGGGGACGTCAAGTGATCAACGTGCGCACAACTATAAGCGACAGTCGCGACTAAGCATTGCCGAGATCAACCGAGAATGCCTGTAAATGTTACGTCTGTGTGCGTGCGGCGAAAATGGCACTTTGTACTGAGTGGACTCTCTGCTCCGGCGCGCGCCGCCGCTATTTACTTTGTGACGGGAGCCGCCATTGATATACTTACTTACCCCTCTGCCAAAAGCATAGGAGAAAAATCTGCCACGTTATTAAAAACTACTTCATTAATCGATTATACTTCAGTCTCAGAATCGTTCCCGACGTGTGAAGAGCTCCGTCAAAATGCCTTAATGTGCTGTTTTTGAGTGCATAAAACGTTATAATTTATCAATAAGTGTTAACAAAGATAAATTATCATTTCACATGCACGTATATTTTGGATTTAATTATAATCTTCTGCACAGTTAAAGTTTTAATTGAAATCGGAAACCAAGCATCGATTACAAAGTAGATTCAAAATTATTCGTACTTTGACCATCACGCTTGGCGACTATTTTGACGTGAACTGTCACCGTATTTAGGGACAATAAGAACTACTTTCAGTCTAGCTATCCGATATTGGACTTAGTGGAAAAGTCAGTAAGAGGAAACTTCATTCCTCAGGTTTGGTGTTTAAAGTCTTACGATTGGGAAGAATGGGAAGACCAGCTGTGTTGACCCCTCCTAGCATCGCAATCACGATACTAGGAGGCATGCTAAACTCCGCCGGCTTGTTTGGCTTTATGAAATGCGTTGCGTTTGGCATTCGCGTGCGTAGATTTCGTAGTGGTTAGCTTAAATCTATTATGACGCTAAAGTAAATCGTATTATCAAATTGTATTTAGGCAATGGATATTTTGTATACATAAATTGATGATTTATTAAATTAACAGCAAGTAGTTTGTAGCAAGATTTTGTAAGTCAAACCGGTGGGAATCGGGTTGTATGGGCGCTCCGCCACTGTTGCAATTGTTAAACGTGTGTAAAGCAAACCTCGAATGACGATGACAATGAAAACATGAGTGATTGCGCATAGCGGATAGCGGATCCGACTATTAAACTTTGAATAGTTATAAATCCTAAACGGTTGTTTTCACTAACTAATGACTAAAGAAACCTTATAATGATTTTAAAATACCTATTCAATGATACCCCACATGATATAGTTCGTCAATTTTATTAGTTATTTGTTTACAAAATGATGTCTGGTGGCCGCCATCTTTGTTTTTTTTTGACGTCACATTTCTAAGAACACTCGGGCTGGTAAGACAAATCTAACGATATCTCAAACATTAAAATCCGTTCAGGGAATTGGAAGATGTCAGGTAATAAAGAATATTACATACATACATACATACATACAAGATACGCGCGAAACACATAACCCTGCCTTGCAGTCGGGTAAAAATAAGTAACCTTAATACTTACATGCTCCTTTTTGTCTTTCATAGATAAATTAGGTATGTCGTTGTTGAAATAAAAGGATAAACTTTAAATTAGAACAAGTAATTTACTTTATATATTTATAACTTTATTTACAATAAATAAACAAATACCTACTTATAGATAGTTTTTTCCCAATTCTCTTTTCCTGTTCCCTCAGTCCTCAAATCCATTTTTTTCGGAATTCATCCTCTGTTGAAAAACTGAAAAAATCAAATTACTTGAATTTCCCGAAACGGGGTAATCTTCAGGGGATTTTTTTATTATTTGTTGGTATCCCGAAATCGAATTATAAACCGACTGAATGATGGGACATCAATTCTAAGCTGGCTTCTATGGTAGATTTATACTACGCGTTTTGACCGGTTTGTATGTGAAATGTTTGGAGGTTATTTTTGAATTAATTTACATATTTTTCCTATTTCATCAAGTGTCTCATGATATAACTAATGATTTAGCTCAGTAACTTAGTTCCGGTGAGATTTTAGAAATAAACACGGGTCCAAAATGCAAAGAAAATGTACTTACGCATGGAGTGTAACATCCGCCTTTTTTCGGTCGAGTTTGCTTTTACAGCCCAACACTGAACACCCCACCATGTTTGCACTGAACACCCAAACACTACGGATCTGATAATGATAATTGGTAAATTATTATTCATTTAAACCAAACTCATAATTAATTCTCCATTTATAAAATGCACTACCAAATATTGCCAATTTTTTTTGCAATCTTCTTCTTGACACTTCATGAAAGATTGGCTTTACCCGACCGTGAAAAAAAATTCGGTCGGTGATAAGGACAAAACATCGCACTATTTTCTACTTCCTCTCATAGGAATCGCAATAAGGCTATCTTTCTCTTACAAAGCATGTCAGGCCCTTGGTATTTTATCCATCACTCTTGGCCATTAGGTATTTTGAAGGGAACTGTCACCGTATTTAGGGACAATAAGAACTACTTTCCATGAGAATTTATTTGAAATATGATCTTTACGGAAATCGGTCAGTCTGGCTATCCGATATTGGACTTTGGAAACGCTTTTTTAGGGACAATAAGAGCTACTTTCCATGAGAATTTATTTGAAATATGATCTTTATGGAAAATCTTAGGATTGTCTTCGAACAGTTAGAACCTTGGCTTTCTAAGAAGACCAGCTGGGGACCCCTCGTAACATAGCAATCACGATACTAGGAGGGGTCAACTAACCTGGTCATAGAATTTATCGCGAGTTTATACATTTTTCCCCAGTACAAAAGTGCTCAGCGCCGCTAAAGAAGTTTTCACTTCAAAAATCTTACGAAAAAATAATAATTCCATATTAAAACCGCGAATTGCTGTGCAATTAGTATTTTTTTCATGCGCAGTTAGTATTTTTTAAATACCTATGCAGTTGAATATATCCCGTTGTTTAGAACATTGAAAGATTGAACACCGCGTTGTAAGAAAATATCGAAATTATTTGTTTGAATGACATACCTACAGTCCACCACTATCCGCTGTCCTAATCCATCTAAAGCGGGTATTACCCTGTCCTAAATTCAGAACGTTTAGAAGGGTTTGGACCTATACGTTAGAGCGAGATGCTTCAACTCCCCTCCACTAGGAGACACAGGATTCTGAATTTAGGACAGTGTAATACCCGCTTAAATCCGGCACCACACTTCGCTGATGCGTGTTATTTAAGGGGAGGTATCCCCAACGCAAATGTCCCGCTCTAACACGCGTGAGTTTATAATTAACCATCCCGCTCTCTACGCAAGCTCTGCGCGCAGTTTGGAAATAATTAGCTATAGTCATTAAGCCAATCATTCTATCAAAGCAAACCCTGCGAATTTGTCTATAACTATCAACGATCTTTAATTGAGTACAAAAATAAAACGTTAAATATCAGTAATATAGCCGTAGTATTGAAAATACATTCCAAAAAGGGGTAACTTCGCGATTTTTTTCTATCGAGTGAAATTCATCAGGTCATGTAACTGACTGCGATTTTGACTAGACAAGATCCTTATGTAACACATATATTTTTTTTAGATTTTAAGACACTATATTCTATGTCTCAGATGGTTTTTAAAAACTCAAAAGTGGTAATACACGGCCTTAAGAGACGCAACACGATTGCACAAAAACGGCGAAGTGTGGCGCTAGCATAACCCTTTTAGCCGTGTCAAATTTAATATTTGAAATTAGACGTGTGTTACAATATTAGCTAGGATTAAAGTTGCCATGTCATGTCCTACCCTAGCCTAATTCAAGTGAATGGACTCTCTGCCTTTGTTCGTGCTAACGCCGAAGTAGAGACAACATGCGAGCCACTCGTTACCGTATTAGGACACTGTGTATAATATATGTGGGAATAAAAAATAAATGTCACTGTTGTTTAATATCAAAAGTCAAATATTAGTTATTGTTCTGTAGGGTTGTACTTTGTTACGCTGACAGATTTCATTTATATATAATTGTTTCACAGAATTTTCATTTAATAGAAAACATTTTCTTACAACAGGGTTGCAGTTCTAACCTAACCTAACGTACTTTTCTGGTAGATTTTATTGGGTTCTACACAAAGGATATTTTTGCTGTACCTAAAAGGTAACGGTTTCGGTAAAAAAAAAAGATTCTATGAAACGAAAATTCTGCGAAAAAATAAATTCTATGAAACATTTCTCTGGGGTGTCCCGTGGGTGTCCCCTTCTTCGTTCTGTAGTCATGATCACAGAAACTGAACGCTTACCGTAAAGTTGGGTAACTTTAGCCGTGGTAGGTAACTTTGGTCGTTGAGATTAACTCGGTCTGGGGTTTATAATTGCATTTAAATAATGACATAATTACCATGTATTTTTGAATTAACTATTTACGTTTTTACTACAAACGGAAGCCTATTGCTGCGCTTTTGCCACATGTGAAATGTCAAAAAAAAGTGATGAGGCTAAAGCAAATCGAGATTCTGCTCGTCGCTGCGTTGGTGAACACACGTGCTCGGCGCGGCGACGAGCAGAATCCACTACCGAACAAAATCAGTTGCCTACTGTCATGCCGTCGATACCGAACAACGTCCCTTAAGGCGACTTCCTGACTTGACGGGGCGGGATCGATATTTGTCATTTTCTTCTTTGACGTAAACTTACTGACGTCGCAAAGATTCTCACTTGACGGAATACTGTCAGTATTACATTTGCGCAAAAGTAATATGATGCGCAGAAGCGAAGCAATACTGCCTTCGCATCGCCCCGCTACCACGCATCCCGCGCCAGTCAGAAAGCACTGACATTTGACGGTTTTCTCATATCGTACCGCCTCCCCACTCAGGAAGTCGCCTAACAAGCATTGATTTGCGAAATCATCATTAATTTGATGGAAAGCCTTTTTTAAAGAAGAAAGCAAATCTATTGGCCTCTCCACACTCGTTATGTCCGCTCGTCTGTCCAATGTTCATTCTTAATTCGTCTGTCTTTTAGTCAATCTTTTCGTCCATCCGTTGGTCCGTCTAATACGTAACTAAATGCCATGTTTGAAACTCTAAGTTTCTAATATAAATTGACTGTTGAACTAAATGAGTTTACAGTGAACAGTGAAGCTCTCAGCGCGTAGGAGTATCCTAACCTTATCAATATGACAGTTTTCATTACTTCATTTAATACACTTTAGTCTACGTAATTAATAATATATTATCATAATGTGAATGGCCTGTCATTGAACTTAGAGCTTAGCATAATTTAAGGCTTTTCTACAATCTTATAATTTTACTCCAGTTGGGAATGCTTCTCTTCACTATTGTATATCATACAACAAATGTCAGTAATAATAGGGTATTAATCAGGGGTAAAAATAAATTATTTTTTACTTGACTAATAAAAGATCTAACGAAAATACTCGGAAAACATCAATTATTAATTTATTTTAGCTAATTAATTATTAATTTTATAAGCGTAAAGATTTAAAAAGGACGCTGATTTGAACATACCAATTCATACTGTCTTAGTGACGTCACTAAGACAGTTAAGGCGACTTCCTGATTTGTCGGTGCGGAGGCAGTACGATATGAGAAAAGCTGCTCAGTCAGCTGTCAGTCGACGCGATACCATGTTTTGGGGGTACACTTTAAAGTGAATATGCCCTTAAAAATAAGGTTTACATCTGATCAATTAACTGTATACGATGGATGGAAAGCCTGATAGAATTTTAAATTGGATGAAGCAAAACGTGTACGTTAAAGCTTTGATCTTTACGAAGCTTTCACGTGGAATAATAGTATACGTTTTAGTATATAATATAACGACTGCGCCAAGCGAAACATACACGTATTCAACACCCCGGTTCACGAATGGGAGGAGCTTGTCGAGGACAGGGACAAATGGCGCAAACTGGTGCTCGATGGCCGGTAAGGGCATTTTCACTTTAAAGTACACCCCCTACTTTTTTTTCGGATCTCGGTGATTTTGGGTATTCTGACTCAGAATCACGAGTACTATTGATTCGGATGAAGAAAAAAAATGTCCTTGATTTTCCATACACATTTTCTGTGTCAGTTTTGTGACGAGCCATATAAACTGTATGAAAAAAGCGTCACAAAACTGACTTTTTTTGGCGGGACACTTTTTTTCTTCGCGGAAATGGATAGTACTCGTGATTCTGAGTCAGAATACCCAAAATCACCGAGATCCGAAAAAAAAGTAGGGGGTGTACTTTAAAATGAAAATGCCCGTAAAGTTCATGATGAACGTGGTTTGCGACTCTCGCGGATAAGCGAGCCAAGAGACATGGACCTGGTCGCCACTGGCAAACTTTACTTGCCAGGGTTGCGGTCGTGTATACCACTATCGTATAAAATATAGCAGGGTAGCTGGCAGCTCCACGGGTCAGACTGCTCCCACGCGAGTTAATAAAATAAAATATTAGAATGGCGCAAAAAGCGCTCGAGACCGCAATCCGCGAGCTTCAACAAATAGTCACGACGCTGAATAATAAAATAGGCGTGCTCGAGACGAAGATAGACGATCAAAACAACATTATTATCAACCAAAGCGATATGTTACAACGCATAAAAACCAATTTGGAGGGTACCGCAGCGAGAACGGCGACGAACCGTAAGTCAATTTCAAGTGCAACACCCCCGGCAGCGCCTCAGCGACCCGCGCGCCAAGCGCGCTTGAATGCCGCCGCGACCGCTGCAGCGGCCGCCGCGAAAAAATTCAAGCGCTTCAGCCGCCGGCGGATCACGAGTCCCCGCCGTAGCTGCGCAGCCGACGACGCCCGAGGTGAGCCGACCAGAGACGAATCCGATCACAGCATCTAATGAAGAAATAACATCGCCGGTAACTATCTCCCCAGCCCCAGAAATCCAGATTCCAAACGCCATAAATACGTATGCGGATGTTGCCAAAAATGACTGCACAAATCTGACTGCCGAACCCGAAAAAGAATGGCACAAAATAACGTACAAAAGAGGCCGTATGCAACTAAACCCAAAACGCGTAACCGTAACAGGTACTGGACCAGCAGACAGTGAACTACTCACGACAGAGCGGGCCAAGAAAATTCACGCCTGCTATTTTAAATATGACACGACCACGGAAGCGATCCAGTCGTACATCAACAAGAAAACGGGAATAACAAACTGCTCGGTTGAAAAGTTGAAGCTAAGGCATCAATATTACGCATCTTTTGCTATAACAGTCCCTGGTAGCAAGTTCGAGGACCTCATGTCTGCCGATATCTGGCCGTCCGGAACCGAGGTGAGCGAGTGGTTTCGATCCAGCGGCGGGCGCGCAGGGCGCGCCCGTCCCCGCCGCCGCGCCGCTGTCACCGACGCGGAGCGACCGACCGCCGCCGAAATCCATTGATGCGCTGCGAGACACACAGACGCCGCAAACCAAAATTCTCACGGTCAGTCATCAGAACATTAGAGGCCTAAACAGCAAGACGAGGAAACTGGAAATGCTACTCAGTGACGAACTTACATGTGATATTTTAATTGTAACCGAACATTTCCTGCGTAGTCACGAAATTCAGTCAGTCACTCTAACGAACTTTGATTTACTGTCGTATTACTGTAGACCGAACATAGAACGCGGTGGAAGCTGCATTTATGCAAAACCCCACATTAAGGCAATAAACCGGCCAGACTATTGCGACCTATCTCGCGAACAAATATTTGACATATGTGCAATACATATTGTAGATGACAACATACTGATAGTAGGAATCTACCATTCAAATTTAACCAGTAATAGCGAGTACTTAAGGCTGTTCGACAGCCTGCTGACCAAAATTAATGACGATAAATTAACAGCTATCATTATGGGCGACATAAACATCGACCTTCTCAGTAACACTACTACTAGAAAACACCTATTAGATATTTTATCCGCTCATGATTTTCGTCAGTATGTTGAACAAGTCACTAGGAGGGATGGCGGAAGCGCAACATTGCTGGATCACGCATACTCGAATATCCGGGGCGACCGTGTGTCCGCGAGATGCGTAAACACTCACCTCAGTGACCATGCGGCGCAGCGCTTGCGCGCCCCGCTCCCCACCCGCCAACCGCGGTCCGTTCTGATAACGAAACGCGTTTTTAGCAATAAAAACAAGATGTCATTCGTAGCTGCGCTCGATTCCATAGATTGGCAGGAGATAGTTGGCAAACACCACGGTGAGTGTGAACAGTTTGCGATAAAAATCATCAACATTTTAAGTAATTTACTCGATATCCATATCCCATTTAAAACTATCACTGTACAACCAAAGATTAACCCGTGGATAGATCCCGAACTAATAAATTTAAAACTATTGGCATTCGACTATCTAAACTTCTCAAAAAACAACCCAAATTACAAACAACTAACCACCGCATCCACAGATTTATTAAACAAATATAACAAACAACTGCGAATTAAACGAACCAACTACTTCAACGCCGTAATTCAAAACAACCCAAATAAAAGCAAAGCTATGTGGGCTGCCATCAACACAGAGTTAGCGAGAGCGCCTTGCGAGCGTGTAGACTTCACGGACTTACTAGTTAAAAGCGATGGAAACGCGTTCCCGTCCAAGCAGCAACTGGTAGACGCTGTGAACGAAACATTTATAACAGCGGGCGCCGCGTGCGGCGCACCCGCCGCCGACCGTTCGCGGTGTCTCACCACGCTGTCCAGCGGAACCCCACATAGCGAATGCTCGATCAGGTTAAATCTGTTCACACCAACCGAAGTCAACAGAATCTTGTCATCCTGTATAGCCGCAAAAAACAGTACGGATGTTTACGGTCTATCCGCTAACCTCCTCAAACAGGCCAGCCCAGCAATTTGTTTCGCACTATCGGAGCTTTACAATAACTGCATGCGATTAGGAACATACCCCAAGAGCCTGAAAAAGGTTAAAATTTGTCCGTTATATAAAGGCAAGGGAAGTAAAAAGGACATCAAATCATACCGGCCCATCGCACTGGTACCAGGCCCCAGTAAGTGCTTCGAGGTAGGGCTGAACAAAAGGCTACTATCGTTCTGGTTTCCTAGAAACGTTCTGTCGGATAGGCAATATGCGTACAGGCAAGGCCGGTCAACCACCGACCTCGTGCGAGAGGTGATACATTGTGCTCTGCGCGCACGCGAAGCGGGACGCCATGTTGCCATATTGTGCTGCGATCTATCACGCGCTTTCGACACTGCCGACCATGCGCTCATCGCGGACAAGCTAAGCCACTACGGGATCCGTGGTCCAGCTTTAAAACTAGTGCTCTCTTTCATGTCCGACAGGGCTCAGGTCGTCGTTGGCGATAACGGCAGGGTCACATCATCAGAGCGCCACAGCCTAATAGGTGTACCACAGGGCTCTTGCCTCTCCAATACACTGTTTAGTATCCTACTCAACGATCTACCGCAGTCGATAGGAGACGCGAGCATATATATGTACGCGGATGACGTCACGGCTGTGGTGACCACGCCAACTAAAAGCGAACTCGAGGCAGCATTAAATAACGTCACCCGGAAACTGCATGAGTGGTTCCTGGCCAATGGACTAGCGCTAAATAAGGATAAGACCTGCTTCATGACAGTCAAACTGAACGGTCACCCCGGTGAATGCCTGCAAGTGTGCGCTGGCGATGCCCCTTTACAGCATGTGTCCAGCGTGCGCTTGCTCGGGTTTCATCTCGATAGTGCGTTAACGTGGGAGAAACACATAAACGAGGTGTGCGGTCGGCTGGGTCGCGCATGTTTCGCACTGCGCCGGTTGGCGCGCACCGCCGGGCGGGCCGCGGTGCGAGAATGCTACTTCGCGACGGTCCACTCAGTACTGACGTACGGGGTGGAGCTGTGGGCCCGGGCCGCGGACTGGTACCGCGTCTTCTCCATGCAGAAGAGGGCTGTTCGCGGCATGGCCGGCAAACCGTCCGATGCCCCGGCACGGGACCTCTTCCTGGAGTTCCAAATTTTGCCCCTACCATGCATACTGATCTACCAAGTGGCAATATTCACACATGAAAACCTTGGTCAGTTCAAATGCAAGGGCACGAACTCCAGATACCCCCTACGGAGCAACAAGCACGGAGATAGGCTGGTGGCTGAGCGGCACAGACTAGCGAAGTCAGCTAAGTCTGTCTACAACCTCGGACCATCAATTTACAATCGGTTGCCCGAGACCATCAGAAATGCAGCTTCTACCGCAGGTTTCAAAAACAGACTGAAAAAGTGGCTGTTGGGAAGCATGTTTTACGATTACGTTGAGTTTTTCAACACACCGCTAATGCTATGACAGTAAATACTGAAAAATAATAATAAATACAATGTATACTTAGCTAAATATTATGTATGTACCACTTTTAATTAAGACATATTTCTAAATTTTACTTGACTTGTAACAATTGTTATGAATAAATATTTCATTTTCATTTTCATTTTCATTTCATTTTCATTCATTCATTTTTCATTTTCGCATTGGCTTAAACAGCCACGAAAAACGTTGTCTTGACACTGCTTGTATAGTCTGTAATTGACTCGAAGGCCGTTGATTGATTAAATCGTCACCCGTTGCAACTTAATGCATCGGCTTCTAACGGAATCATTTTGGTCTGACGTAACGTGTCGTGACGTGATAGAAATAGAAAGATATCGGCGTTCCACAATAGGGATGATGACACTATAAAAGAAAATCAATAAATCCAAATTTTCTACATAATGACTCAAATTCTCAATCAAATGGCAAAAAAAGTAATTCAAAAAAATAAATAATTACGTAATTATAAATCTTCAAAGTTTTAAAAGTGGGTATTTTCTGTCGCTTTTCCGCGTAACGCACCTTTGTATTGAACGATTGTCATTTACTATGGCGCTACTCAAAGGTGACGTCACGGTCGAGTAGCACTTTCTCTCTCTAACTACGAACATTCTAACCGTTGTTGCTTCGTTATTTTTTGAGATATTTGAATAGGATTTTCACTATTTGGCATAGTTTTATGTCTTCTTTCTATTGAAGTAATAATTTTTTTTGAGTCATCATGCCTATTAGTACGGTTAGATTCACACTGCTGCCAAAATTTGGACTCATGACCTGGTAAAAGTCGCGAGAGTCCGCTGGATGCGGGTGGCACGGCACAGGACCGTTCATTGTGGCTCTCTGGGGGAGGCCTATATATATAATATATAGAGCAGTGAACGTCTTTTTATTGTAATATTATTAAGAATAGGATTGCTTTTGGCCAGTATCTAGCCAGGGCCGACGGTGAAGCGAAATCACCCAGAAAATGCCTATACACTTCTGTCTTAAAGAGTATAAGAGTATACGGTATTTGTATAATTATAGACCGCCTGTTGTTTACCTCTACTCATTGTTATTATGTACTGTACTTTGTTATTTTTTGTGAGGTTATGCAATAAAGAGTAACTATTTGTATTGTATTGTATATGTTATCCAAATAAATATATTATCTTTCTTTCAATAGAAACCAGTAACACATACACAAATAAACAAAAACAGAAATAATACAAATGTTGTTAAGAAGTACGTAATAACAGGATTTCATAGGAGAGGTAACAAGAAAAGTTTCAAAGCTCCAAATTGTAATGTTGTTACCAGTGAGCAATTTTAAATTTATAATCTGTAATATCACCAAAGTTTAATGAATCGTGAAATTGAATTCCAAGCGAAATGTTCATATAATTCGTCGAGTTCTTGAAAGTTGATCACATTAGATTAGACGAAGAAATTAATTAATTCACAAGCAACAAAATTTAACACAGTCCACAACTAGGTACTTATGTAATCAGAACAGATTTGACAAATTAGGTTGTAAACAAATGGACATAAAACGCACACAGCAGATTGCTGCCGATTAAGCTACGTGGAGCGGAATCGACATTTGTGTACAGTACCTTTGTTTCACGAGCGCGACTTAGTTAAAGTTGGGAGCTCATGAGGACGTTTCAAGGTAAAACTCAGGTTACTTGGACTTAACTTTAATGATTAAAATATAAGATGAGTGAACAGCTTGAAGCTTAAACTGTAACTAACTTATTCTATGTAAGAACTATCTCATACACAGCGGTGGGCTTGATTCCCGGTACTCGCCACCTGTGCGCGGGCGCTCTGGGCATAACATCCTTACCGCAATGTCAGCGGTTATGCATTCACTGTAACTGGCCGGGAGGCCCGGGAGTCAACATACATAACTCTTCCCTCCGCAAGTTCAAAATCCTCAGTCGGACGATTTTGCGACTGATGATTTTGAAAACATAAAAGTTTCTTATATTTAGCAAAAATGGTTATACATGTGCCTAAAACTAGGATTATATATAGCCCCAATGTCCAGACACTGATACCTTTCACTTTCACTATGCTTTCATTACTACTTTCCACTATTTCACTATCACTTTTCTGTAACGCATATTGTATGAACTGCAAATCCGCCAGGTTAACTCCGTTCAAATTCAGAGGCTTCCTCTCTGGTAGCGGTGTCGGCATATCGATCTCTGGTAGGTTTATAATTGGTAATTTTGTTACTGGTACATCCTTCCCTTTTATTAAATGTTGGCTCAAAAAGATGTCTGTGATCCTTACTTCACAATTGTCTTCCAAGGTAAGTATGTAAGTGCCTCGGATCATGTGCTGAGTGACTCCTGTTTCGCAGAACCTCTTCAGTGTGAGGGGCTCTTTTGTAAAAATTAGCCATTGATTTAGTTGCAGGGTTTCTATTTTTAGCCCTTGTATGTTAGCAACCACAGGATGGCAAGAGCTGGTATTTGTGTTAAATTTCATCAAATCTGCTACGCAGCGGTCAGGGGTTAACGGGAGTATTTCATTTTCTTGGCAGAGGAAATAGCCTTCTTCAATCTCCATACACGGTGTAGCAACCGGCTCGGTTTTCGACCCTTTTACGAGGATATAAGGATGTACAGGTATGATAACGGTTATTTGGTTATGGATATTTACGGTTGGTGAGGGTAAGATTTTATAGTAGGAATAAGTTTCCTTTCGAATAACTGGAATGTCTAGCAAAAATGTTATTGTACTTCCTTTAGTGTAAGCTTTTAATTCTATACATTGTTCAAGTTTTAATAAGTTCTCTAAGTTAACAGGGTACACTAAAATGTTCTTTGATTCAATAGTTCTTAGCATAGTTAACAATTCATCGCTATCCACAATGGTTTGGTGTAGGGTTCTTAACTTACTAAATGTTATGGCTGTTTCTATTTCATCCAGGCGGACATACAGCGTCATAAAATTATGCAAAAACAAATTAAATGTAAGAATGATTTTGTTGACGGTCTGATTACTTGCAGTTTGGTTAAACATTTTTCTTAATTCCCATATTTCCTTGTCCAGCTGAATGAAGTTAGATCGAGAGGAATTGGTGGCATTTATGAATGAATCCGCCATTTTTCTAACCAAGGTGAACCTTTTGTTAGTTGCATCCTGGCTCGACTTTAATTCGTTTATCAATCTATCATACCTAAGGGCGTCTTGGTGATCTAGATTACTAGTTATAGCCTTAACTAAAGAGCCAAGGGGGTTTAGAATTCCACGTTTAACTCTACGCGATGGGAGTATTTGGACAAATTTTTTTTTTTTTTTTTTTTTTTTTTTTGTATTGTTATAGTCTTCACAAAGCAAATTTAAATCTAAAACCTTAACTATAGCCCATTTGTCGTATCTGATCGGAAGAATACCTCTGTCATTTTCCATTTGTTGAAGGAGGACCTGGCCCTGTGCCCCCTGGATCAGTACGTGGGTGGCAACCCTGCGGAAGACGTTTGATATCCTTAATTGGAGTTTTAGTTTTTCTGCCGCGAATTTCTATGGGTACAATGTTTCTAGCGACTTCGCCCTTAACTTTTGCTTTTTGGTAGCGAGGTACATTTCTACGTCTTACATTGACTCCTTTTACGAATACTGTATCTCCTTTTGTAACATCAAATTCGGCTTCGCCGCCCCGTTTTTTTCTAACTCTATCTTTTTGTTTCAAGAGGTATTGCGTTTTTTGATTTCTGTTCCAATCATATGTCAGTCTCTGATTAGGTTTTGTGTCAATGGCATTGTGAAGAATTGGTATGCTAATGGTGTCTACAAACTTTGCGGAGTGCACAGCATCTGTACTGGGTTTACTATGTTTCTCTAAAGCCGTTAAAGTGCTTGACGTAAATGAATGTTCTGCTTCCGTAACGGGATTATTCCATTCGTTTGGGTCGATGTTTACACTCATTGAACTTTGGTCAACAATGTCATCATTTTCTAAAGCCGCTAAGGTACTTGACGTATGTGAATGTGCTGTTTCCGTATCAGGTTTATTCCATTCGTTTGGATCGATGTTTACACGCATTGAATTTTGGTCATCAGTGTCATCATTTTCTAATACATTAATTACAACACGGGATAAGGCATCCGCGTTCGTGTTTTGTTTCCCGCTTTTGTACATAATTTCGTAATCAAACTCCTCCAGTCTCAACTTCCATCTCGTTAACTTACTGTTAGGTTCTTTGATAGATTTTAACCATGCGAGAGGTCTGTGGTCTGTATATATAGTAAACTTTTTGCCATAAAGGTAAGGCCGGAAATACTTGGTAGCCCAAACTATCGCTAGCAGTTCCTTTTCAATCGTGCTGTAGCGCGCTTCAGCATCGTTCAGAGTACGACTCGCATAGGCGATAGGTTTGTCGCTGCCAATAGGGCCTTGGGAAAGGACGGCGCCAATTGCTACATTTGACGCATCCGTGGTGAGAACGAATGGTTTAGAAAAGTCAGGGAATTGAAGCAACGGTGCATTCACTAATAATTCTTTACATTTTTCAAACGCCGTCTTATATTCGTCCGTTATTAGAATTTTCTTTCCTTTGTTTTTCTTCTTCAGACAAGCGGTAAGTGGTTGGGTTATTTTGGAGAAATCTTTTATGAATTTGCGGTAGTATCCTACAAAGCCCAAAAAGCTTTTAATTTCTGTCGGTGTTCGAGGAAGGGGAAAGTTGAGAACGGCCTTTATCTTGTCATCATTGGGTTTGAGGCCGTCTTTTGTGACTTGGTGACCCAGGTAGAGTACCTCTTTTCTTAAGAATTCACTTTTGTCTAATGTGACCTTTAAATTTGTTTCTCTTAACCTGTTAAAGACCTTGCGTAATTTTTCTATGTGTTCTTGTAGACTTGTTGAGAATATAATTATGTCATCCAAATATACGAGGCAATGTGAGCCTTGTAAGCCTCTGAGAACATTGTCCATAGTACGCTGAAATGTAGCGGGTGCTGTTTTCAACCCGAATGGTAGGCGGGTGAATTCATAGTGTCCTGATTGTGTCGTGAATGCAGTTTTAGGTCTGTCTTGTTCGTCAACCTCTACTTGGTGGTAACCGCTCGCCAGATCTAGAGTGCTGAAATAGTTGGCTCTTCCTATTTTATCAAAGAGGTCAGTTATATTAGGAAGCGGATATTTGTCGTCGATGGTTATATCATTTAGGCGTCGATAATCAATTACCATTCTATATTTCTTTTCGCCGCTTGCATCTTGTTTTTTTGGTACCAGGTGGACCGGAGCGCTCCACGGGGAATAAGATTCCTGCACCACGTTGTTCTTAAGGAGCTTATTGACTTGTCGCTGAATTTCTTCATTTTGCGAAGGTGGGTGACGGAATGGCCGGATGTAAATTGGATCTTCGTTCTTAGTCCTGATTTTATGCTTTACGTTATTAGTAAAGGTAAGTGGCAATTCTTCGCAGTAGAAAATGTCGCGGTATTCGTGGCAAAGTTTTTGTATGCATGCTCGTTCTTCGGCATTGGTGTGATCTAATCGTAACTTCGACAAATTTTGTTTTAGCAGATCGTCCACATCGCAATTTGCTCGAGAAGTAAAATTAACTAAGACATCATCTTCATTGAATTCAATCTTTTCAACGTGTACGGCTTTTTTAAATTTGATTGTCACATTATGTTCGGTCGCGTTCTGTATAACTGTAGTTGCAAAATAGTTTTCACATTTGACTAATGCAGATGGCATTCTTACAGCGTCCTTGAACTCTTGAAAGCATACAATGGCTGTTCCGTCGCGGAGATCCGTTGGAATCTTGACTCGTGTCTCTGTTCTTGGCTCTAAGTTGATTTCGCAGGGGGGGTTGTATATAATTGGTATGCTTGTATTCCGTGTGTGTAACATAAGATCTTTCATGTTCACTGTTGCGTCTAATTGTTTGAGTAAGTCAGATCCGATGAGTCCGTCATAACCTTGGGCGACATCATATACATAAAATTTGTGATATTCCGTACTTTTAAATGTTTCTAGAAGTGGTATATATATAATTTCGTTATGCATACTTCTTGCGTGGGTGCTGATCACCTCAAAGGGCTCTGTGTATTTAAATTCCGAAAAATAGCGATTGGCCAGTGTAGTATTTATGAAAGATCGGGTGCTTCCCGTGTCGATCATAAAGCGTGCACCGATTTCCGGTAACTCTATACACGGTAATTTCGAAATTTTGTCGCAATTTAATTCGATCACTAACGCTTTGGGGTTTTCGAGGCCGTTAACTGAAAATTTTCAGTTTCGATTACGTTTTGTTCATCATTCGCGTTTTCTTCAGGTATTTCTTCGATTTGAGTCGGTTCAACAGGCTCTTGTTCATAGTAATATTCGTTGTCTAAATACTGCGGGGTGTCACTGTAAAACAGGTTATCATTTTCGCATGGCACGACCAAGTTGTTCTGTCTAACTGTGCGCATGGTGACGTCAGAATTGTCAAGGGCTCTTAGGTTTGGCTGAACCCGTGGACCACCAAACCGAAAGCCTGGAGATGCTGTTTGTTGGTTGAAACCGTGATTGGGCAAAGGCCTGTAGCCTTGTTGAGCAGGAGTGCCAAATCTAAATCCATTATATTGTTGGGGTGCACCATACCCAAATACTTGATTAGAAGTAGGCCTAAAACCTAGCTGTGGCTGATTTGGGATACCAAATCTGAAACCCTGATTCGGCGTTGAATTGGGTTGGAAACCATTTGGTCTCGGTGTCGAATTTTGAGGAATGCCAAATCTAAAATTGTTTTGTTGAGGAACGCTAAAATAACGATTTTGTGGTGGTTGTTGGAAGGTCAGACGTGGCTGTGAGTTTTGCTGCTGTTGCACTGGACGCGTGCCGTTTTTAGAATTGTACTGGAGTTGAAAATTCACTTCCTCAGTTACCACACTTAACGCACTCTCCAAAGTGGAGCAACCCTTCAGACGCACTATCCTAAGCATGTGCTCGGGAAGGTTATACAAAAACGAGTTTAATGCGGTATTATTATATATTGTCGTCTTAGCATTTCGTAATTGTTCGTCGTCAGTTTCATTGACCTTAGCAAATAAAGTACTTCTTACGTGCTGAATTCTATTGCAAAAATCGGTGTAAGATTCTCCTTGTTTAATTTTTAAATTTTCTAATTCAATAGCAATACATTGCTCTGAACGAGGATCACCGAAATGTTGGCGTAATACACTTTTTAATTGATCCCATGACACCAAATCTCCTCGTTCACTCAGGAGGGTCGCAGCCCTACCAATAAGTCTGCTCGTTACAGCATGAAATACATATTCATCTTGAATAACATTTTCATCTACACCTCTAAATCTCTGAATTACATATTCAGCTTTACGGATGAATAAATCTAATTGTTTATTGTCACCCTCAAATCTAGGGATGATATCAATCATCTCTTTGGGAATTACTTGTAATTGTACTTGAGCCATTTTATTTTAATAAAATTTATGATCAATGTGAAATCACGAATTTCTATTTACTGGCTCAAAAAAAAAACACAAATTTATTTATTATATTTTTTTTTTTTTTTTTTTTTCGAAAAATTAGCACAAAACACTTTTAGCACTTATTCCTATATCAGTTTCTTATAATTTACGCCACTCTATCGATGGAGAGCAGAGCACGATAACTTAAACACTATTTGCTAGAGTTTCCAGTGAAGTTTATCCGAAAATCTACTATTAACAACTACTACTAAACCTACTAGTAACACGAGTTTTCACCAGCTTTCAGGAAAAATCAGGAATAAGCAAGGAATGCAAAAAGGTCTACTCACAAACCGCCGATTGCCATGACTTCCGCCGCTGATGACACCTTTTATCACGTACCTCACGTTGTAATTCAATTAATGTCCACAATTTAACTTATTTATTTGGTTCGAAGATATTCGAGTTACGCGTGAGAACCAATAGTAGTGTCCTTTATCACGCGACGCGACTATACGCACTATTTTCACGAATATCCTTCAAGGCTGCGCCAGTTAAAGTTTAAGCTTCAAGCTGTTCACTCATCTTATATTTTAATCATTAAAGTTAAGTCCAAGTAACCTGAGTTTTACCTTGAAACGTCCTCATGAGCTCCCAACTTTAACTACTTAGCCATAGTTTGTGGTTGTGACACATACGAACACATAGACAATGCGAACTCATAGCTCCTATGCTGACGCACACAGGGACAATGTGCACGTATACCTCAACACACAACCATGACTCAGCTCATCCGGTGCTCGTCGGATAAAACTACTGTATTTTTAACACGCTTTTATTAGGTCGACCTGTATGTAACTATGTAATGGAATCTAAGGTTACTAATTTAACCATCTTCCAAGCATCGTAGCGTCATGAAAATTGGCAGCTGTATGTAGTTCTGATGACAATACAATAATATGGTACAGTCGAACTGATCTGATGATGGAGCCGGAAGATATGAACTGGAACTTCATGATGGAACATCGTATCATAGCTGTGTTTGGATTTGTTAGAAAAGTCTTGTAATGAACTTTGACCACGATTAGGTTTGAAGGTCTGATAGGTCGACCTGTATGTAACTAACTATGTAATGGAATCTAAGGTAACTAATTTAACCATCTTCCAAGGATCGTAGCGTCATGAAAATTGGCAGCTGTATGTAGTTCTGATGACAATACAATAATATGGTACTGTCAAACTGATCTGATGATGGAGCCGGAAGATAAGAACTGGAACTTCATGATGGAACATCGTATCATAGTCGTGTTTGCACTTGTGAGAAAGTTCACGTGATGGACTTTGAACACGATCAGGTTTCAATTAAAAAGCGTGTTTTTCTAGTGTTTTTAAACTATTAATTTATTATTCTTTGACATCAACTCACTGATGTCATAGAGATTTCCTCACTTGACGCGTTACTGTCAGTACCTATTGCATTTGCACACCAGTGCACAAAACCGTGGCGTGGCAGTGTACTCATCCATAGTTTTCATATTATGTTTTTCATTCGCAATAAAAATGAATACACGTTAAAATAATACAAAAATTAAATAAGACAAAAATGCACGAAGACGAGGAGAAGAATTGTAAATGAAATAAGCAAAATAAATAACCCAAAAACTAGGCTACCTGCCTTTTTTAACCCACACCAATTTACATTTATATTCATCCCTTGAGGTACTTCTCAAGGGTTGAATATTGTACCTAACAATACCTATTGTATCATTTTCCCAACAAGGAAGCCTTTAGTTTTTTCTTAAATAAATAAATGTTTATTCTAACTAGCCAGGAGCACTTATTTAAAAATAAAAAGGAAGGACCCATTAAAATGCGATACTGACTCGACTGTCAGTTGTTACTGGCAGCTTACAGTTTTCTCATAATATTGTACCTACCGTCTGCGCACTGAATCAGGAAGTTGGGAAGTTGCCTTACATTGTTATGCAACTTCTAACCTATCCTACACTCCTCCATTACTAGAAAGTACGAGTATTCCTATTTTACTTTCCACATCGTCGTTCCATTCGGTCGGCAAGTTGGCGCCGATCCAGAAGTTCATTATACGCGTCAGATCTTCCGGATGCACAAGTGAGCAGTGTACCATATGTAGTGCGCAGTATTCCGCAAGTTTATTTAAGGTTATGCTTTGTTATGTTGAGTTATGATTAATAATTTATTTTTATTTCTCAGGCAATTATTTTGAACCGTGAGATCTTCGAGAAGACAGTACGATTGCCAGTTTTGTTGCACTTTTAGCACTACCCAGGATTTACGTGTGCCGATCTCACTGGAGCGCAAACTCTTAGAGTATTCAAGTATTTAAACCGCCCGCGTGGTCGAGTCGGAGTCTTCCCATCTACTTTTCCAAGGCCACTCTCGAATCGCGCACTCCTATCGCTTTATTTGGCCCGGCCTATAAAGCCATAGTCAGTGTGAGCGACGCAATTATAGGATTATATTTATCATAGTGTTTTTTAAAACTACCTTTTACTGTTTTGTCAAAGCTAGGGTGCGCGCGGGGAGAGCGAGGTGCGCGGGAGCCGCGAAACCGTTACTTTACCCGATCCTAGCCAATTGCAGTCAGTCGATAAGTCGATATACGCTAATGCACTCGCCGCACGCTCCCTTAGCTAGTAAAGTTGTATGTGTACCGACCTCTTTCAAAAAACAAAAGCATCCTCGGGAGCTCTGTCGACCAAGTATGTAGCAAGTTAGCATTATGACTGCGATCTTCTTTAAGGTTGTAATTCCTTAGTTGAGTCAGAGCATCTGCTCTGAGCGATATGACATTTCGCTGTGCCCTACCTCTCTCTGTATTTAGATAGACTGGGCACATCTGTATAGTGTATACCGACACTCAGCCGTACAAACACTTGTATTGAGCTCTGACCGAATTCTAAAATTGGCAACGGCTCATTTGGACTTTGTTGTTCCGTCTTTTATCTTTTCGCTTTCAATGCAGAGTCTGTAAACATAACTGGAGTTGTCCGGTACTCTTTACGCAAATGTAGGTTTACTATATGATTTTATCTTCGTTAAATAAATAAATAAAATAAATAAATAAATATTTGTGGACAATCTTACACAAATCAACCTAGTCCCAAACTAAGCAAAGCTTGTACTATGGGTACCACAGAAATATATCAAGATAGAAGGAACGAGTGTATGTACCTCGCGTGGCGAAATTACGTCCCGGAGACACAACTGCTCGCCGCAAACTTCAGTGTGCTCCCGATCGCGTTATGCGTGCGACGCCAGGTTTTAAAAACAAAATGGTTCGTTGCGCAATAATTAATTGTTCAAACACTTCCAAGAAAGTTGGAGCTGTTAATCGAGGTATTTCCTTTCATTGGTAAGTACAATTTGTCCTTAAATATCTGTTAATAATTAAAAAACGAAATATTTTATTATTTTCATCATAACGGTAGCGGGCGATTGTGTGTCAACGCTAGCTTTCCATTGCGGCTTTAATTTGACGAGCCAGACTTGGCGTGCGTTCAAAACCAGCAATGTAAAAATAAGCTATTCAAACTGTCGAGTCACGTTCAAGGTCGATAGTCATTTTTTCTGTCAAAACTAATGAATAGTGCTGTGCACTGCGATTTTCTTACTCGATTATTAAAATTGAATTTGAAAACAGACGAAATAATAATTACGTTCTTATATTATTATGCAGCTATATAATGTACGTAGTGCAAAACAAATATTATTAATCGCTTTCCTCTTAGCTTCTAATATTTCTTCGCGGGACTTCTTTGATTTTTCCATGGTCTGTAACAAAGAATATATAAAAAACCGGCCAAGTGCGGGTCAGACTCGCGCACGAAGGGTTCCGTACCATTATCTATAAAAACGGCAATAAAAATTATATCTTTTGTATGGGAGCCCCCTTAAATATTTATTTTATTTTTATGCATATTAAATTAATATGCATTTGTTGTTATAGCGGCATCAGAAAAACATCATCTGTGAAAATTTCAACTGTCTATCACTTTTCATGAGATACAGTCTGGTGACAAACGGACGGACAGCGGAGTCTTAGTAATATGGTCCCGTTTTACCCTTAGGGTACGGAACCCTGAAAATGGTACACGTTTATAGGTACTTAGTTAATAACTGGAGCGGCTAATATGTACAAATTACTAAAATGTAACGCAATTTATTGGTTATTAGGTAGGTACCTACCTACATTTATATTTTTCGATTTAAATTCTGAGCTTACTCATTTCCTCTGTCAAAACATTTCTTCTGTCCAAAATAATAATCATTTCCTCTGTCGGTTCTTATCGATATTTTAAATCGATGCATAGAATCGGTGCCGAGTTCTAATACTTCTAATCGATCCTTTTGAATCGTTTTCGCGCGGCTTATGTTTCTCATCACTAAATTACGCTCGTGACGTCAAAGTACCTACGCAAAATGTTACACGCTCGGTCTCCCTACAAATTGCCGAACTCTTTCCTTCTATCTTGATATATTTCTGTGATGGGTACTAAGCGACGATATATATACATATATAGAAAAATAAATACTTAAATACATAGAAGACATCCAAGACCCAAGAACAAATATTCGTGCTCATCACACAAATAAATGCCCGGTTAAAAACTATAAATTTATATTAATAGGAAATTAAAGTCATTATACTACTACCGTGTTTTCGGTTGTTACCTAAGAAGCCCATCCGAAACTTAATCCTAAGATTTGGCGTAGGAACTAGTTTTATCTGAGTGTTGGAATTAGACCTGTAGAACATCGCGAGGAAACCGAATTCGAAATTCGAGCAAGATGACATTTTGCTGAGCCCTACCACTCATGGGTCATGGCTGTGGTCTTTTGCAAGGCGGAGGTACTTCCCTAGTTGGGCTCCTCCAAATTCGAGCAAGATGACAATTTGCTGTGCCCTACCTCTCATGGCTGTGGTCTTCTGCAAGGCGGAGGTACTTCTCTAGTTGGGCTGCTCCAAATTCGAGAAAGATGACATTTTGCTGTGCCCTACCTCTCATGGCCGTGGTCTTCTGCAAGGCGGAGATACTTCCCTAGTTGCGCTGCTCCAAATTCGAGCAAGATGACATTTTGCTGTGCCCTACCTCTCATGAGGATGATGACACATTACTACGCAGTTGAATGCATCTGATATTTTTACCAAATTATTTTTAGAACCGATGTCGGTTTGAGTGACACGATGTCTTAATAACTCGTTTTAGTAATTGATTTGGTCGTCGGCCAACAAATCTCGCTAATCTTGGACACGATCAGTTGCGGAAATTGAGTGTTGCGCTAAAATGGAAATATTTAAGGAAAGTTGCGAAGATTTTATATTTGAGGCATGTATAGAAAGATGGTGAATATTTCCATTCGGAAAATAAATATTGTTTCGAGTAAAAGTCGGAAGTAATATCGGAGGATTCTATTTATAAACTACACAATAGCATCTATTTTTAGCTCAAGAAAAGATGTTAGGTGTGATCAGATTAAAACTATTTTATACTGAATTCCCGTCCACTGGGTTTTTGTTGACATCTGAGTTTCCACTGGTAAAGTTTAAGTTTAGCTGAACCTTTAATTTAATAAATTGAATTGTAGTGGATGCTGGCTCTGATTGGATCTGGAGTGGAATATTACGATTTCGATTAAAGTACCTACTTCACAGTAGTGGCTTTTATGAACTAAATTGGTCAAGTGTAAGTCGGAATCGTGCATGAGGGTTTCTTACTGTCCTCAGCACAGATTCAGATTTATTTATAAACAATATACGATTACATTACACAGTTGACAGTGACCCTGCCTATGAAGCTAGTGGCCCCGGCTTTGAATCCCGGTTAGGGCATTATTTATGATACAAGCACGAGTATTTGCTTTTGAGTGTTGGATTTTTTATTTATTGAGTATTATCATCAATTATCATCAAGTGGGACTCTGGTGACGCCTGTCGCATGCCCAGTGAGCTGTGGACCAAGACCGCAACAGAGTGGCAGCCTGAGAGCTCGAACAGGAGACGCGGCAGACCCAATCGGCGATGGCGCGACGAGCTAGACTCCTTTTTAAACGGCATGCATTTAACGCGGCGACAAATTAATCTGATTTAGGGATTTATATAAAATTATAGAGGGTAGTAAAAATAATAAGTTGGCGACTAATTGCGGAGACTAGTATAAAGTAAAAAGTAGCAGCTAAGTAATCAATTTTCGGCTTTGTTTCAATATAAACTAGCATCGAGTTATTGTTTTGGCAACTGAATTAACTAATTAAGCGGAAACATGACAGCGGATAAAAAGTTGAAAATGGCCTACTCTAATTGTTCAATGGAGATTGCATATAAAATAAATCAAGGCCATAAAAAAATACTTTGGGCGACACTTTAAGAGCTTTAATCAAAGTTGAAAATTGCATGTATTTGGATATTGTGTCAGACTCTGCCGTAGCTCCGGCGCTGCGGGAAGTGCAGCCCTTCCGCCCTTGCGTGGCAAAGCACGGTCGCCCCTACTCCACTCCGCACGGCTCCCGAGCTTTGTCACGGCGGGCGAGGGCTGCTCTCCCTCCACGCCTCCGGCATTTTATATACACTCTAGGGGTAGGGCAGACAAGACCACGTGGAATCGGGGTTGACAGCTTCGGTTCTTCCACTTCAAACGAACGCGCTTGTCGCCGTTTACATTAAATTATGGTTTCGAAAACTAAAAAAATAACTCCCCATTACTTTTATTTTGGTACCATTTTAATATTTAAGCTGCCAGCAAATCAAAGCCCAAAATGCTTTTTTAGATGGAGACCTGTAGTTGCCACTAATATAATGTTTGTTATCCTTCTGCTAATATTAGTCGCCAAGTCATTATTTATAGTACCTCGCCTATGATTTCAGTAATCTTGTTTATTATTTCTGCTACCTTAAAATAGCTGCCATTATTTGAATTTTAAAATATCCTTAGTTTAAAGCTCATTTAATATAAATGATTGCCAAAATATTTAATCGCTGACAAGTTATTATTTTAGTTGCAAATAGTTTGCTGCTCTTTAATTTTTCTGTCGCCGCGAAAATAATAAGCCTTTTTAAACGAATGGGCAGAGACTGCTCAGAATCGGAAAGATTGGAAAAAGTGGGGGGAGGCCTTTGCCCAGCAGTGCAAGTACAATTACAGGCTCATAATAATAATAATAATCATCACTGACCACCCATAGTACAAGTTCTAGTCTAGGACTAATTTGATTAGTTTGTAGAAACCGGGTGCTCGGGAAATGCTGGAGGTTGACAGGAATGAAGCTGGGCGTCAATGTCTATTCCACAGTATACAGCACTCCAATAGAATATGTATATGTAACCGCGTTACAGAAGTGGAAAGCGATATAAACATTAAATATATAATGACGACGTAGCGCCAACAGAATTCAATTATTTCGTTTAAATATCACAACAGCAACCGTCATGCCAGCCATGGAGCGTGCCATGCTCGGCATTAGATTGCAAGACCGAGTGAAGAATGACGAGATCCGACGCCGCACGAAAGTGCGTGACGTCGGAGATGTCATTACCAAACTCAAGTGGAGTTGGGCAGGACACATTGCTAGGCAGAGTGATGGCAGATGGACCAAAAAAGTGTCAGACTGGTGGCCAATTCATGGCAAAAGGAGCGTCGGCCGTCCACCGGCTAGATGGGTCGATGATATTAGGAAGATCGTGGGTCACTCTTGGATAAGACTGGCTCAAGACCGGGACGAGTGGCGTACTCGAAGAGCCTATGCTCAGCAGTGGGCGATTAAAGGCTGAAAATGATGATGATGATGGACCGTCATATCTTGACGTTCAAAAGTCTAGCTAGGCGGTTCAGGCATGCGCGATCACCGACCGAACATTTTTTCATGGTCGGGTTATAGGCAAAGGCAAACTTCCATAAGCAATACATTGGGCATGCAAACCGGCCAAATTGCGTAGTACAAATTTTGTATGAATATGAGCAAATATGAGAAAGACATAGCCCCGGTCGCCCGTTGGCGCATCTATAATTACAGAGTATAATATATTATATCTATGTATAAGTACAAGGGTTTCTTTTTTCTTTTTGAGATATGGGACCCTAAAAACCTAGTCGAGAAAAAAGTAACCGGTAATTTTTTTAGTCCCACTCATTCGCAGTGAGTAATGAAACAATGTTTCAACGAGTTGACTATTGGAAAGCAATTTATGAGAGAATGGCTCTACAAAGTTTTTCATTCCTCTGAAGTCTAGAGGTATTTTAGTATAAATATTTTAAATGAAATAAGTTCCTGTTAAAAATGTCATCGTAATTATAAGCTTTTATTGCCGGCTCATACTTTTTTCTACAGTCGTCAACTACTCGTTGAGATGGTTCTAAATGACGAGTGTATCTTGTGCAGTTTAAGTGTGTTGCTATGGCTTTCTTCTTCTGTCTCCAGAATCAGATTAACTAGCCCGCAGTTTCCGTATACATATTATTAATCGAAACATACCAAATTTTAACATAATATGTATTTTAAATTTGATTTTATACTTAAACAATTTGTCTAGTGTCTATGAGGACATAAGGTTTGTTTGTAATGAAAGATAATTACCATTGATTGAGGATTTACTTCTTGTACAATTGATACAATAAAGAATTCTGGTTCTAGCGACGTGCGTGTGGTCTGTGGATATTATAGAAAAGGAGAGGGCGACGCCGGCGCGTCAGCGACTTTATGCCGAAAACTTTGGCGCTGTAGCGCATGCGCGGGATGCGTTACTCCATTGGTCGATTCATCTCCTCGGTGTTGCAAGCCGCAACATCTAGTTAAAATACACACATTGAACAGTTTATATTCTATTTTTATATGATCAAACCTCTTGATGAAATGCCCTAAATTATAAAATATAATCATAAAAAGGTACGTTTTTACCTAGGATCTCATAAATGTTTGTTTTCTTCCCGTCCCGACTGAATGATTTCTACATGATCATGATAGTTTATAGTTATCTAGTTGAAATAAACAAAAGTTGTCCATTCCTTTTAATACACTCTCTTCTGTGAATATATTATGAACATACGAGCCTAAATAAGTAAGAGGGTAAGTGTTTCAATGTTGGTCCTTTGTCTGCAGAGCCGCCGCGGACGTCGCCGCAACAAGACGGGGGGCTGACCGGCACGGCGCGGTCGTCAGTGAGCCCGCCCGACCCCTCACCCACCTTCCCTACGGTAAACCTTATCTATAACATATAAATATCGAAGCCTTAGAGGTTTGATAACATTGTCTAAACGCCCGATCTGCCAAGCTAAACGTAAGTGTAAGGTCTGAGTCGCTCTAAGCGGAGCGTTCGGCGGGGCGTGCAGCCGGGCGAGTGTGCATAATATTTGTGCAGCGGCGACTCAGGACACCAGTATGAGTTTCAATTGTTTAACATGCACGCTCCGCTGCACGCCCACTCAGGCCTTACGCTTAGTGTAAGGCCTGAGTGAACGCTCGAGTTCCGCCGAACGCTCCGCTCCGAGCGTCCACTCAGGCCTTACACTAAGGCGACTTGATTTGTCGGTGCGGAGGCGGTATGATAATATGTATGAGAATACTGTCAAAAGTCAGTGTCAACTGTTAGTCGTCTCAGTACCGCTTTTTACTGCGCCCCATACATTTAAATGAGTGTTTCCTGACTGGCGTGGGATGCGCGGTAGCGGGGCGATTTTGCGCATGATATTACTACTGCGTAAATGTAACACTGACAGTATACCGTCAAGTGAAAATCTTTACGACGTCAGTAAGAAAATGTCACATATCGTTTCCGCTCCACCAAGTCAGGAAATCTCCTAATTTTACCTCTCGGCACTGACACAATTATCAAAGTTGAATATCTAATGGCGTATCGTCCCTTTCTAGAAAAAAATCTAGAGAGCGATGAATCCTTAACCGATCGAAACGACAAACCAACTTATCTATAACGTACTCTGATAAAGGCAGTAGACCTTTTTTTCCTACGCTATAAACCCATATAAATTCAAATATAGATCGATCAAGAGTTTTATATTACCATTACCTTCTTATCTACACTCTGGTCTGTTATCTACTTGGCCGGCAAACCCTTTTTTACTTTCTCGGTCTGCAGTAATTTATGTACTATTGGAATAATACAGTTGGGATGTTGGAATATACTTAATATGAAATTCCTCGACTATTCTTATTTATTTTATTTATTTAATAATCAGGGTATAAAAACATAAAATTAACGGGGTCTCACAAAACTGTCGGAACTATTATTTTCCCCTTCCCGCCCACGGATATAGTGAAAAATTAGTGGCTATGCCGGCATTGGCATTTAAAGTGCGTCATCCAAAACTACGTTTGACATTCAAAAATCCATCGTGAATTGCGGTGCTAGTAAAGTAAATACTTGTACAGTCAAAAGCACCAATATATATATACATTTTTTCACCTTATTCCATTGAAATAAGGTCCAAAAATGTATACATATTTATGCCCTTGACTGTACTAAGTTGTACCTTTTGCCTGCGACTTCGTCCGCGTAAATTTCCACTCCCTATTTCATCCCTTCGAGGGATGATTTTCGGGATAAAAGTAATCTATATGTTAATCCAGGCTATAAATCGCTCGTTTGTGTATCAAGTTTTATATGAATCGTTCAGCTGTTTTGCGTGCAACAAATATAAGTTTCATATTAGTAAGAATTAGTAGGATTTATTGTACTCCGTTCTTTTATTGAGGTGTGCAATAATATTACATTACTTACCAAGGGCGGTAGTAAAGAAAGCCTCAGATCGCATATTTTCGCCTTCGGCTTGGGTGTCAAATACCTGCGATCTGACACATTCTTTCTTTTACCGCCCTTGTTAAGTAATGTACTAATGCTATGTATAATATAAAAGTATTGTTTCTGCACAGATACGAGGGGTAGAAATCGGCATAGTGGTGCTAGTGCTGCTGGTGTGGATCGGGGCCATAGCCCTGTTCTTCAACCGTTGGGGCAAGATTCGGATGCTGCTGCCCTACCAGCCCGATTACAAGCAAGAACAGTTGAAGGTACATCACTAGTGGTCTAGTAAACAAGGTGTGACAACACGGATCGTGATACCGGTGACGTCACTGTCGACAAACTCACACTTACTCCCGCACATCGATAGGCGATGCCGTAGCTTGTGTCACTCACACTACTGAGTACTGACCGATGAACCGGATTGTCATACCTGGCGCAGTTATATTATTGTATCATGGTTATAGTTTGGACACAACTCTAAGGCTAAATTCTGTCAAACCAACGCAAGCAAAACTAGACTTAGAGCTCTGATTGTAAGGTAGATTTTTGCTTGCGTTAATTTGACAGCACTTTGGCCTTACAGTTTTGTACGAACTATACTAGTGCATACTGTAGCGTAAAGGCCCTATACACACGTACGACGGTACGAGGTTCGCTTGCGAGTTCGACTGCATTTCGCGGTTTTATAGAGTATAATTAAACTCGTTATGCCTCCGCTACAGTTATTGAACCAGCAGTGTAATGAAACTCGCATGCGAGTCTCATTCGAGTGTTAATACCTACGGCTTTAAATAATTGATTTAATCAGGCGTTACTTTGCGGAATTCCATGATAAATCCAACGATATACACAGCGAGCGAGCGTCGCTCGGCGGACGTGGCGCAAGCAACATCCCCTGCCAGCTTCTGATGATTCCTCGGAGACAGGCGAAACACGTGTCGAGGTTTTTGTCAATATTGGTGGTGGTTTTTTGTATTTACTTGCATGCTTGCGTGTGCGGAGGGAGGGTGGGTGGATTAACCGCATGCAAAAATAAGCAAGTGGGTGCATCTCATTATCACTGATAGACCTACACGTTCTTTCAGCGGAATAGCAGAGGAATATTGCTGGATTCAATATAGAGCCTCGTTAATACGGACAGTGCAAAACAACGCGATATGTTTGTTTGTACTGGTGTTTGTTTGTTATTGACCTCTGTTACCGACATTTCGATACTGGTTGCGCCGGCCATGTTTGAACAAATCTTAAAACGTTCACGGATACAGCTTCGTTCTAAAAAAAATCTGAATACATTCACGTTCTTCGTAAATTATTTTTTCCTGCCATAAACGGGCTGCCATATCACTTTATAATATCGTTACACCAAACTAAATTTGGTTCTATGCATGGAATATAATAGAATAATAATATAAGTTATAAATTAATAAGCAGATGAGTTTAGCCTAAGGGCTAACGAACCAAATACGGAGTATCTACTTGCATATTCGATAAATAGGAAGACTTGGTTTTTTGGTTCGAGGCCTTCTAATTAATAATTGTCTGACGTGGCTTGTTAATTGTTATGACGCCACTTTGTCACATATTTTTTACGGGAAAATTTACATTCATTTGATGGCGCCAGACAGCATCACAGAGCGTCATGTCAGATATTAATGAATGTTTTTTTTTAATTTAAATTTTAGAGGAATAGTAAAAGTTAAAAATAATATTTAATTTAATATTTTTATTTGCTGATATCCAGGGATTTATTTTCATTATGTTTATTGATTATTTTTAAACTTAATTTCAATATAATAACTCAAGATTGATAATTGTTTTACGTTTTCCTTTACGGCAAGAACTGACTTTTGTTGTTGATAGGTAACTATTCTTTGATTTGATTACTAGATGTTTATTTCGCTACAAGACTGCACATATCACATAGAATCTATCTTCACATCTGATGTGTTATTCACATAGTTGTAACTGATTAATATACACATTAGGGCCAGATGAAGCGATTAGTGCAACTGCTACTGATTAATAGGTACATAGACACATTAGGGTCAGACGAGGCAAGTGCATCTGCGGGGTAATGCGCACAAATTCCCTTCAAGCACTTGTCCTGTCTGACTTTATAAAGTTTTAAGCAGTGGATAAAAATAAATATGAAGTCTGATCTGAGAGAGGAAAAAAATGAGTAAAATAAAGCTTCATTGTTCCAAAAAGAACAATTCTTCGATATTCTTTCAATCGAGCAAAAATTAAATTTTGGTTATAATTTTTGACAGGTGTCACACTGCTCCCCCCATTTACCAACGCTATAGGATCGCGATGGTGTGTTGTACAAAATACCCATTAACGCTATGACCTTAGTTTAACCTCTGTTCGTAAGGTCAACTGGGCCAAAGGTGTCAATTGGTGAATCCAGTCTTTTGAAGGGTCATACGTTGTCTTGCAGATTTTTTTATACATAGAATGTATCATTTCGCAGAATTTTAATTTCTGAGTTTTTTTTAAAGCCTCAGTTCTAATCTAACCTACTTTTCTCGTAGATCTAATTAGGTTCTTTACAGTTAGGTGTACTGAAAAGTTAACGGTATTCGATATATTTCATTTCTGAAATGGAAATTCTGCGAAGTAATACATTGTGTGAAAAGTTTGTCGATGAAAGAAGAAAACTTTAGAACTAAGTCCTCTATTTTGAATGTTCGGAACTACTGTTTGCGTTAAATCTTGAAAAGACGCATTTCACCCATTGCCGCATTTGTCCCGGTTAACCTTAATTCTTATTCTTTGCCCCTTGTAGGTCAAAGGTAGCTGTAATTTCAGTTTGAAGTATAAAAGTGTATGTTGTAGAAAAAGTAAGCAAATAGGCGTAGTTCTCTATGCGGTTGTATAATTAATGACTTTGCTTAAGTAGGTTAAATTACATAGTACTGTATTATGTATTTCCATTGTGTTGTTGAATGTATTAATGTAGTGTATTGTCCCTCTGATTTAACATTAGTACATTACTTAACAAGGGCGGTAAAACAAAGAATGTCTCAGATCGCAGGTATTTTACGCCCGAGCCGAAGGCAAGGGCGATAAATATGCGATCTGAGGCTTTCTTTATTATCGCCCGTGGTAAGTTCAATATTTTATGTCACCCCCTGGCCAGGAAGTGGGTTTTTTCGCGCGCGGAGCGTGCGATAATGGCCACTTTATGGCCAGGTGTGACATAAAATTATTTAATGCATTCTTACGGTATGATAGAGGTGATTTAAGAGACAAATCAATTAAAAAATCTGGTACTTGTAACAAAATATAAAAAAAAATTATAAGGCCTTGATAGAGGCTATAACTTTGGCGAAATTTTTGTCTGCTACAAAAAATCCGAGCTGATGTCTGGTCGTCTGATAAGCATAATGATGAGGGCTTAGCACTTTATGTGCATGATCGATAGAGGGATTAAGGTATAGACAATTTTAGGTGTTTTTTCTGGACGCTAGTGAAGATAAAGTTGATCGAGGGATCGACATAGTAATGCTGTTTTCGACTCCATTACTCCTGTACCATCTGTCATTTGCACCTAAAGTTCCGAGCCCTATTAATGAAGATGTTGATTCCACTCCCTTAATTCAAGCCCGGCAGTAACCTTAGAAACGTATACTATGCTTAATTGTCTTGTCAGTTCACAAATTGTAGTGCCCGATGAACATAATGGGCCATGATGGTGCTGAAAAAGCACGCAGTTATACGGTGGACTGAGATAAATTGTGTTTCTCCCTTTAACGCATAACAGCGTTCTCGTCCTGTCACTTGTGTCATCATGGTCGATTGGTGTGGATCGGCTAAGTTCGTTGGTGTTTTTTTTAATATATTTTTTTATGTATCAGGTCCCAGGCAGCAGTGCGCTTGCGGCGGCAGCAGCTGGCGGTACTTGTGCACACTCCGCGCCGTCCGCGTGTTCGGTAACTACGAAAATTAATCTTATTCTAGTACTATATGGCTTATTTTCGAATGACTTAACTTACAGACGAGACAAAATTACAATCAATCTTATTCTAGTACCATATGGTTTATTTTTGCTTGCTTTTAGTTACAATGCACATTCGGCGCACTCCGCGTATTCAGTAACTACGAAAATTAACCTTATTTTAGTACTATAAGGTTAATTTTTCAAATGATCTTACAGACGAGACAAAATCTTATTCTAGTACTAGGTTTATTTTCGATTGCTTTTATTTTCAATGTACATACGGCGCCCATTTGCATTTTTTTTAGTTAGAGACGTAAATGACTACATATTATTTTTTTCCATTGTGTAACAAAAGTTACCCATATAAATTGTATGACAACTTTTCGTTACACAACGGAATTATATAAAGGGCCGGCAACGCGCACGTAACTGCTTTGGAGTTACTGGCGTCCATAGGCTGCGGTGTCCACTTACCATCAGGTGGACCGTATGCTTGTTTGCCACCGTCGTAGTATTCAAAAATAATTAAAATGTAATCATAACTACTAAGTCCTTAACTATGTACAAAATTTGCAAATCGCTCTCTATTACCTATTTTCTATTGGCTTCCTTTCGTGTGATCGGTAGCTAAAACAGACGAGACTACAGATACAAAATTAAACTTATTATAAATCCATAAGGCTTATTGTCGATAGGATTAATTTACAACCTTAGGCACTAGACCGCATTGCTCATAAATCATATTAATTATATGTGAGCCTCAGTTGCTGGGTTTAAGTTTTAATTCGGAATTGTTTCAAACTACATTTCGCTAGAAATTTCATGTCAAAATGTTATGTGGCTTAAAATTAAGCCCGATGTATATTCCTGACATTAGTCTACACGTGAAATGCAATTTCTCGTGACACTCAAAACCAGAAATTCTACATATACTGTGCAATAGGATATTCTAACATTGTACAAAAGCCCTCCTCCGTTCCTTTTCGAGGATTACTTTGATGCACCTCGTCTAACTTAAATGATTTCGAGTATGCCTACATATTCAAACAAGCCCCAAGATTTAAAATAATCTTTAAATGCAGTTGGAGGTTGGAAGAGGTTTAAACCTAGTTTGATAAAATCTGTAGTCTCGTCACATTCTCATCGTAAATCATTGTCAAAAGCATAATATATGTTTGTGATGTGACTGCAAACCATATTTTATTATTTAGATGTTCAGAAGCAAATATGTAGTTAGACTGCCCGACTTTAATTTCAATTCATACGTACATGTTAAAGTCACTCTCAAAGATCAACCTTAACTCTATCATTGTCATATGTTTGTGATGTGACTGCAAACCACATTTTATTATTTAGATGTTCAGAAGCAAATATGTATCAGGGAGACTTTCATTTCAAATCATACATGTTAAGGTCACTCTCGAAGATCAATCTCGACTCTGGTTCCCAGGAATTTATCCTTACTATAGCCTGTTTTTAGGGTTCCGTACTTGAAGGGTCAAAACGGAACCCTATTGGTGACGCCCAGATGTCCGTCCGTCGTCTGTCACACAGGTTTTACAGCTAAACGGTCGGAGCCACAGGCTTCAAATTTACACAGTATATAAGCATTTAGTTGGCCCGAAGCCATACAAATAGTTAAAACTTATTTTTAAATGTTTTTAAAGGGGGATACAGCTAAAGGGGGGCGCGATAATACATTTTTATCCTACCCTACCGAGTGGGGTATCGTTGTATATAGCTCATTGAGTAGATACTTACTATATGTTTAATTTAAAAAAAAAATTGGAAAACAAAGGAATGAGAAGCCACCAAAGGCAGCTTTTTTTTACGAAATTTTGTTCCAAAGAATTTTTTGACTTCCCAAATACCTTTAAACTTAAAATTTGGTAATAATGTTTGTTATTACGTATATTTTACCAACAAATACTAATATATTGATAAATTTGTTTTTTTCTTTGAAATTCCCTTTTTTTTCTATAAAAACCAACTTAACTTTGCGGTCGGTTCGGAACCCTAAATGTGCGAAGTCCGACTCGCACTTGGCCAGTTTTTTATCTATTGAGTATTACTGCCATAGTAAGACGTATGAAGCGTTTATGAAATTTATTTTACTATTTAGTTCACAACACTAGTCTGCACTCACTCTATTTTGAAGAGAGGTTAATCTACCTAGCAGATGTGGATATACTGTTTATAAGAGAGCTGAATAGATTATGATTATGCGTATTAATTAGGCAAGTGATCCTTTATCTCTTTATATACTACTATAGATTAGCTAACGGGAATTTAGGAGACAAGCAAGTAAACCAGCATTAAAATTAACACAGATTTATTCAATATTCAAGCAATAGGTATTAAATAAAAGCTACTTAATATAATGGTTATATTAGAAGGTGTTTTAGTTTCAGCCAGAAAGCATTATTACTTATTAAATATATATAAGATAGCCATTACAGCAATAATTGTAAAGAAAGACCATTACGTGTCATAGGTATTTCATGTCAAAAGAAAAACCAAAGCAGAGTTCTAATAAACATAGGTATTATTAATTTAAAGGGTTTTCACTAATCTACAACGTAATGGCAATTCTTTAACCTGTAGACGTTTGAAACACATTTTTATTAAAAATCAAAGCAAACATGATAATAATACAATCAGAGTACTTAACTTAACTCGTTGGCCGCCCATCAAAAAGTGCCTCACAACTGCCAGACCCCTGCTTTTATACACGTCTCGCGTCGTCCCCACCACTTGCTTCGTGGCGGGGTAAGCAAACGTATTTATGGCATATCCGGTTACAATAATAATTTATTGTTACACATTTTATTGAACCATTAAGCCTAAATAATTCAAACATGATTTTAAGTAAATGAATAACAATTTAATAAATCCAATATAATAATGGGTCTAAATAAATACCATTTGTAATCTGGCAGCTGTGATCACGTGATGTTTATTGAGGGTACTTCGATATCTGTCATTATAAACTGTGTATAGAAAAATAAAATTAGTACAAAATTACAAAACAACGTGAAATGGTAAGAATCACCTTAATTTATGTTACTTATCTAACACGGCCATACTGACAGGTACTTCGTTCTCGAAGTACCACATACATAATACATATAATATACATTCTTTTTTTTTTTTTAATAATTTACATTGCTCATTGTTATTGCTAGTTCTCATGGTTATTGTCATTGTAATAATCATAATCAGCATTACATCTGTATTGATCACTATATTATCATTTATACCTAATGCTACTGTTTCACTTCTAACATCAAGTGAGGCTCGGTAGCAAAGTAACTAGTATCCATCGCTACTGTTTCACTTCTAACATCAAGTGAGGCTCGGTAGCAATATTCATTAGATCATGAAAGACATTGAGTATATATCATTCAAATAATTTACATATTGGGTGTAAATCAATCAAGAAGGTATTATGGCTTTAAATAGACAAAATACACTTCATAAGAAAATATAATTAAAAATACAATTCATAAAAAAACATTTCATAAAAATATGTAAATTCGAATAGTTTTGATTTCAATCAAATCATCAAAGTGGCTCTGGATTTTCCGTAGCGTTTTCATCTATCCATTCACCTGGCCATAGTCTCAATTTGTCTTTGGCAACTATCATATTTCTCAAGTTACCTGTCCATACCTATCATTAGCCTCAAGAGACATTATTTCGTACGGCCCTTTATACCTAGGGCTAAGTTTGTCGCAACGCCTGTGGTCTTGATTTACGTAGACAATATTTCCTACTTGGTAATCTTGATTATCTCGCCTAACACTATCGAACCGGGATTTAAATTTCTGAGCTTCTAAACATAATCGTTGGTGGGCTAATTCACGGTCTGCTCTAACATCAGTGTTTATCTCAGATACGTTGATATCATTTAATTGAGCTTGTACACTCGGAATATTTGCATTGCAGCCAATGAGTAAACGAACCGGTGTGAAACCCGTAGATTTTTGTATGGTGGTATTTGCAGACTGTTGGACTTTCCACAAAGAGCTCGGCCAATCTGACGATCCATTACATGTGGCATTTAACATATTAATGACTGTCCCTACATATCTTTCGACCTGTCCATTGCCCCTAGGTGTTCCAGTAGCAATCATGTGATGCTCAATATGCAAGTCTTGAAATAATGATCTAATTTGATGGGAACTAAAATTTGTACCTTGATCAGTGATAACATTGGTGGGAGCCCGAACTGTTGTAACTATATCTCGAATAAGCGGCACTAAATCCTGAGACTTAAGACTTTTGAGAGGTTTCAACAAGCAGAACTTTGTAAATCCATCTATTAGAAGAAGAATGTATCGATATCCTTCATTAGTTCGCGGGAATGGCCCGGTGCAATCTAAGTGGACGGTGTGAAACGGAATAGGAGTTTTAGAAATAGGATGTAAGTATCCTTGTTTTGGACCAGAGGGGCCCTTACGTTCAATGCAAGTCAGACAGTGTTTAAGATATTTTTTTACATACGCTGACATTTGAGGGAACCAAAAATGTTCGCGAATCTTCGCTAATGTTTTGTAAAATCCAACGTGACAATTATCGTCATGAAATAGTTTCATTAGATTAAATCTGTATTGTCTTGGAACATACAATTTAGGTTGGTCAGGTTGGATGCAATAATGCAGTAAATTTTCGCGAAACAAGTATCTGGTTGCATCTAGGTCACCAGATAACACTTTTTCAATTATGTTTTGAGTTTCAGGGTCATTTTCTTGAGCAGTTTGTAACCAGGATTCAGGCTGTTCGATTAAATTAACAACACGCATTACACGTTGAGCATCACAATGAGGTTGCTGGTTGAAGGGCATATTATGGAGTTTAGTATAAGGAACAGGGTCTTGAACTGGATTGCGGCTCAGAAAATCAACATGTCCAATATAAGTACCTTTTTTATATGTAATTTCAAAATCAAAATCCTGCATATATGTCCACCAACGGGCAACACGGGGAGAAAGATCTCTTTTACTCATAGTTGATTTAATTGAATTACAATCGGTAATAATTTGGAATTTTATGCCCAACAGGTATACTCGAAAATGTTTCAATGCGTTGTAGATTGCCAAAGTTTCCAAATCATATGAACAATACCGAGATTCAGCAGGAGTTGTTCTTTTACTAAAGTAAGCTACTACGTTTTTGTTGTTATTAACTTTTTGTATCAGAATAGCGCCATAACCTATAGAACTAGCGTCTGTATATAGTTCTGTAGGCAGCTTTGGATCAAATACAGTTAACAGCGGCCTACTGGACAAGTGCTTTATTACATAATCCCTTGCCAAATCCTGTTCCTTTCCCCATTCCCATTTTTGGTTGACCTTAGTAAGCTTAGTGATACAAGCGGTTCGAGCAGCAAAGTTCGGTATGAATTTGCGAAAATAGCTCGCTAAACCCATAAACTGACGAACCTGCTTGACGTTACGAGGGACAGGAGAGTTAATTAATGCATCAGTTTTATTCTCGCTCGGTCTAACTCCGTCCGAGGATATATTCCTCCCTAAATATTCGATGTTATCAACGAAAAATTTACATTTTTTTAAGTTGACCGTAAATCCCGCACATGAAAGGGCCTTAATAGTCTCGTCCAAATACCCTAGGCCTTCTTCTATAGTTGAAAAAGGAATGAGAATGTCATCAATATACACCAAAAGAAATTTGAGATGTTGAACTGCTTTAGAAATAGCTCTTTGAAATACAGAAGGCCCATTACAAATTCCGAAAGGCATTTTAACAAATTCATAATGACCAGAGGGGGTAACAAAGGCTGTATATTTGATTGAATCCGAGGCCACTGGTATTTGATGAAACCCGTTCTTCATGTCGATGGAAATGAAGTATTTAGCCTTGCCTAGCTTATCTATTTGGTCTTCGATAAGAGGGAGCGGGTATCTGTCCTTTTCTAAATTTTTGTTTAATGCCCGATAATCAACACATAGGCGATCACTGCCATCTTTTTTCTTTACTAAAATGACAGGACTAGCAAAAGGGGATTCGCTTTCACGAATGACGCCCTTTTCTAGAAGATCTTGTATTATATGGTCAACCTTCTCCCTCTCTATCGGAGCCAATCGGTACGGACGATAATGAACAATGTCATTCTTTTTTAGTCGTAAATTTAATTCGCCTGTTTTCACGGTACCTATCTCAGTCAAAACAGAAGGGTATTTCTGAAAAATTTGTTTCACTTGTTCCTGTAAATGATTATCTAAATGTTCTATCCGAGGCGTTAGTTCGCATAAATCAGACACTGAAGTGGCTAAATTGACTTCTGTTTTAACTGATACAGGTTTCCTTATTAATCGAGAACCAGATAAATCAGTAACAATCTCTATGTCAGGATACTTTATCGCATCTCTGCCTATTAAAAGGTCATATCGAACGTCGCAATCCCTAGCAACATGAATATCAAGTTCTATGCAGACATCGTCAAATCTAACTATTACATTGATCATAGCAAATATATGTACCTGGCTTTGCCCTATACCGTTAATATATATAGATACTGGAGTAAGATGACATCCTAATTTTCTTGCCACAGACTCTTTGATTAAGCTACAGCTTGCTCCTGTATCTACAAGAGAGTCGATCACGTAATCGTTAATGACAACCCGCGTAAGGGTTAGTTCGGCTTGTCTAGAAAATTAACCTCTTTAGTTGGAGCAATAGTTATTGAGGCCGTGTTATTAGACTCTGATCGCTGTTTATGATAGCAAACTGCCTCAGTGTGCCCCAGTTTTTTACAATATGTACAGACTTTTGCCCGGTAATCGGTAGATCTGGGAACCTGTGGAGCAGGGCTTGTTATTTGTGCTTGTTTATTTCGGAAACACTCAGCCTGAACGTGGCCCATTTTGTTACAAGTGAAGCATTTCTTTTCACTACTAAATTTGGATCGCTTAGCTCCACTGGGTCCCGGAGTACCGAGATCTTTATTATGGTCAACAGGTCGTTTTTTGGCTTTTACATATGTCGATAGCAGGGTTATTAGGGCAGAAGGTGTGGTTGTCCCGTTGTTTAAAGACGCCATCCTAACATCAACGTCGCTTATACCACCGCAAATTATCTCAACCAATTGAACCTCAGTAAAAGCAATTTTAGTATTACGCAACAATCTTAATTTTTCTCTTGCATATTCACAGTATGAATCAGCAGTATCAGACGAGTATAGTACAGCTTTGCTTAATCTTTCGGACAAATTTCTCTTTTCGGGATAAACATTTATAATGTCTGAACGAAAATTCTCCCAGGACCTGCCCTCAGATGGTTCCCAGGATTCGAACCATTTTAAGGCAGATCCTTTAAGAGCCTTACCGGCTTTGGCAGCGGTTTTGATGCTGCTCCAGTCGAATTCCTCAGCCAGAACTTCAATGCTGTCACACCAGCTAACAGCGCCGCAGTCGTTCTTCTCGGGGTCGAATAATGGCAGCGCAATGTCGTCATCCTTTTGATTACGTTTTGTAGTGGTGACAGCGTCACGAATCGCTTTGAGCAGTTCTTGAACAGTTTTATCGCCCATCCTGAAATTGATAGTAAGAGATGTTAAAAAAAATACAAATAAAAAAAAACGTTAATTTTGGGCCGTATCTCCACTTCTGATATGAAATTTATTTTACTATTTAGTTCACAACACTAGTCTGCACTCACTCTATTTTGAAGAGAGGTTAATCTACCTAGCAGATGTGGATATACTGTTTATAAGAGAGCTGAATAGATTATGATTATGCGTATTAATTAGGCAAGTGATCCTTTATCTCTTTATATACTACTATAGATTAGCTAACGGGAATTTAGGAGACAAGCAAGTAAACCAGCATTAAAATTAACACAGATTTATTCAATATTCAAGCAATAGGTATTAAATAAAAGCTACTTAATATAATGGTTATATTAGAAGGTGTTTTAGTTTCAGCCAGAAAGCATTATTACTTATTAAATATATATAAGATAGCCATTACAGCAATAATTGTAAAGAAAGACCATTACGTGTCATAGGTATTTCATGTCAAAAGAAAAACCAAAGCAGAGTTCTAATAAACATAGGTATTATTAATTTAAAGGGTTTTCACTAATCTACAACGTAATGGCAATTCTTTAACCTGTAGACGTTTGAAACACATTTTTATTAAAAATCAAAGCAAACATGATAATAATACAATCAGAGTACTTAACTTAACTCGTTGGCCGCCCATCAAAAAGTGCCTCACAACTGCCAGACCCCTGCTTTTATACACGTCTCGCGTCGTCCCCACCACTTGCTTCGTGGCGGGGTAAGCAAACGTATTTATGGCATATCCGGTTACAATAATAATTTATTGTTACACATTTTATTGAACCATTAAGCCTAAATAATTCAAACATGATTTTAAGTAAATGAATAACAATTTAACACATTTAGACTTAAAATTGTAATTTATATTTGTAACATGTTTTGTAATGCAAGATTAAAGCCATACGATATAATAATAATAATTTAATAAATCCAATATAATAATGGGTCTAAATAAATACCATTTGTAATCTGGCAGCTGTGATCACGTGATGTTTATTGAGGGTACTTCGATATCTGTCATTATAAACTGTGTATAGAAAAATAAAATTAGTACAAAATTACAAAACAACGTGAAATGGTAAGAATCACCTTAATTTATGTTACTTATCTAACACGTTCATTTGTTTCTTGCTAATTCTTGCATATCACTTGTATAGGATACCTAGTACTTTATAGATAAAGAAAGAGTATATTTAGAGAATAGAGTTCAACACGAAGATCAAAGCAAGCATGTGATTATGTTAGTACCCGCCCTCTCCCACAGAAAAAGAAAAAAACAAAAACAAAACATTCTTTTACAGCTGTTACCTGGATATTGTATCCTCCATTCCATATATATAAAGGACCGGACGAAGTAGTAATTAAATAGATACTGACTTACCTACTTTGTACTTGTTAGATTTAAGCAATTTACCACTACTACTACTACTTAATTAATTATTTTTAATTTTTGAACATGTCTGTATTTTTTTTTTTTTTAGTTTATTTAGAAAACAAACAGCCATGTACAAAAAACGCATACAAAAATGGACGCCAATTAGGCCTAAAGTTTCATATATTATTATATAACTGTTACTAACTAAGAAGTTACGTAATGGGATTATTGCCTGAATAAATAATTATTTTATTTATTTTATTATTTATTATTTTGTATATAGAAGTACTAGAACGTTCCTTAGTCCCGCGGGGTAATCTCGTAACTTTTCGAACGTACGGTAGTCACATTTTAATGTCATTTTTAGTATGGGATTTGACATTTAGATCTACCTAACGTTACGAACGGTCGAAAAACGTTCAGTAATTGCAACGCCACGGCGTATGAAAATTGCTCGATTTATCCAGGTTATTTTTAAAGGTCAGGTCATAAATCATGGCTTAATTCTCGTAAAGTCACGTAAAATTTAAGAATGTGTGACATCAAGAATAAAATAATAAACTCTGCTTCATTCATACAAGGTAGACTGAGGCTACACAATGCTTTGTAAAATCTTGGATAAAATTTTATATAAATAGTGTTTTGCAAATAAGCGTTGCCATAAAACTGTATCCAAGACTTTACAAAGCATAAGATTATTAGAGAGATTAGGAACTCTATGAGATTATTTATCATTGTCAATTTGTCACGGTTTTGCTAAGCTAACAACACAATGTTTTCTATTATGGCGTCTTATTACCTAAATCACTCAGCTTCGTAGTAATCTGTAAGCTTTTAGTAATACAACATAACTCATGGTGAATCATTTTGAAACACATTTATTATTTTTATTTTTAATTGATTCATTCTCATTCAAAAAAGAACAACAAATACAATTTAAGACGAGTTACAAAAACCTGTTTAAGGTTTATACGTGGCGCCAATGTATTGCTTAACTTGCTTTTTATTAATTTATATTAAAGATAATTAATTAACCAAACAATTAGCTAAAATTGATATCGATAACACCGGTTATCAAAACAGCAGCTCCCGTGACGTAATAGTACATTACTTAACAAGGGCGGTAAAACAAAGAATGTCTCAGATCGCAGGTATTTGACGCCCGAGCCGAAGGCAAGGGCGATAAATATGCGATCTGAGGCTTTCTTTATCACCGCCCGTGTTAAGTACAAAATTTTATGTCACCCCCCGCCAGGAAGTGGATTTTTTCGCGCGCGGAGCGTGCGATAATGGCCGCTTTATGGCCAGGTGTGACATAATATTTATTTATGTCACATCTGGCCATAAAGTGGTAAGTAATTACCGTACGCTCCACGCGAAGAAAATTCCACTTTCTGGCCAGGAGAAGACAAAATGTTGTACTTACCACGGGACGCGTTTTTCTGATTTTATTTTTGAGTAGTTACTAGTAAGAATAACATAGGATTTTGCAAATTAAAAAGAAATATAAGATACAATAAACATACACCTTGGTTACTTATCTCAAGGTAAGACACCAAGATTGCAGTAAAGTAAAACGTGGCGTGATTCCTTCTACCGCAATGCAGCAAGCTCGAAGGTCATGGTCCTGCCTATGCTTTGCCATAAATTAGTCTCACTTTACCTACTATTTAACGCGAATATTTCTTTAACGTTTTCACATCTGCTATTCAGAAAAGAGTAATTGTCTCGATTGAGGGATCAAACTCGTACTTTTTTTCCCTCCTTTTTGGGCAACAATGATTCTTGTCCTCATAGGTGTGAACATCAGTATGTGCCACTTGGTAGTAAAATTATTTATAAGACATTTCATTTTTTTAGCAGCGCGCCTCATAAGCCGTTTGAAAAGTAGTATGTGTCACACGGTATCAAAATTCAAAATAATTTCCCTCTTGGGCGTAAGCATATGAAACCCTCGCTACGCTCAACTCTTTCGCTTCACTCAGGATTCAATAATAGTATCTCGCTGTAAATATATAATTTTGCTCCCTTGAAACACAATCTACTATTTCAACGGGCTTACATCGGAGACGTGACCAACTCTAGTATAAGTTATTTCGAAAAAAAAGAAACGAACACGTTTGCGTTTAGCCTTAATTTATATGGCACAAGATACTTAAGAGAGGCGCTGCTCTCGTTGCCTTACATAATTAGTGCCAGTTGCACCAACGTACGAACACAGACCGGTCATCGTCAAATATGGCGCCGACAGCTGTCATCCCATAGAAACTTGTCAAACTTTCCATACAATCAGATTTGACGAACACCGCTTACGATTACAGACGGTTTGGTGCAACCCAGCCTAAGTCTTTATTTCGTTTGTCTTTCAATACTTCATCGTATCCAATAATTTCAGATCACGTCTCGGATGTCAGCCTGTATATTCTTCACCTACTGTCATTATAATCCTAACAAGGTCGAGTTTTTTGGAAGGTCAGAGGTCATACATGTTGGGATTATGCAGGTGTCAAACATAGATGTACTATAAAAGAACTAGATACACAGTCAGGCGAAAAAAATGGCACCCTCAAATGTACCGCGTTGCGGTACTTTCGTGTTGACGGCAGACAGTGACAGTGACAAAGCGTGTATGCAACTGACAGTGTCAATCAGTGCCACATTTTCCATCATTTTTGTTCGGCATTGTGTGTCTATTTCTATATTATAAGTCAATGGTGTCAAAGCGGTCGGATTTATTGCACATCTCTCAAAATAATACAGCATGTTCGAACTAACAAAGATAGTAGACAGAGGGTTAACGATATACGGTCGTATTACTAAAAAGAGATCTCCTCCGGCCTACCACGCACACACAATAAATAACAACAGACAGGAAACAATAATTATAGTTTAAGTAGATTCTTGCTGAATTAGGTGTGGCATCCTCTCTTCGAGCTTCCGCCAAGCAATTAACGTGTTTTGTGTTCGCAAAAACAAGTAAGTGCTGACTTCTGACATAAATAAGTTACTATGTTCGAATCATTAGGCCACTAGTATAATTACCTGTATTATGTTAAAATACCTACTTGATGTATAATTTATTGTATTTTGTTAATGATGTATAATCTCTATATATAAAAATGAAATACGTTTGTTAGTTACCCGTAAACTCGAGAACCGCTGGACCGATTTAGGTAATTTTGGTATTGAAATGTTTGTATTAGACCGCAGAATATATTTAAATATTGTGATTATAATTAGAAAGCAGTGATTCTTTATTCCCATATGAACAACTTGATAATGACGTGACGTTAATAATTCCGTCGAGGGGTACGGTAGACCCGAACGAAACCCATCTCAAATTATAAAACGTAAAAAAATAAGAGATTTCAATCGACAACATATATCGGCAAAATTCGGATTGTCGCGTATTTCGCGTTTTAATATACTAAATAATGACAAAAACGACCGGATATATTTTTATATATATGTCTATAAATAAATAATTATAAATATTTGTGGACAATCATACACAAATCTATGGTTATTCTACATTTGTTCAAGTGTGTGCGTGCACATGTCAACTGTCTGTGCCGTGGCTTTAAATTTGATAGGCCTTATGTTAAAAATACTTATAATTGTCATTACTCATAATTTAATTATTTGGCATAACATTTTAATTATTCTAAACCACGGGTAGGGCAACCATTACTTTTAATTGAATGTTAATTCCCGATAAAACATTGTTTAAGAAAAAAAAGGAATTAGTTTTTGGTAAGTAACTAACCGTGATTGAGAATCAACAAAGCATGTAAAAATATGTCATTTCGTAATTCCAGTTTGCTTATTACAGTGTCAAACTTATGTTAGGTTAGGTTTTCTTAGAGGTGAAAAAGGACATTTTCATTTCTCCCGTTCGGAAACTTTCCGATTTTAATGGGTCGCAAGGTCAAGTCGCGAGCAAGGTCGAAAATCGCATTTTCGACCCCTAAGGAAAGCATTTCTTTTTAAATAGTTTGGAGCTGCGCTCACGGAGCTGGCGCAGGCTGGTGGTTGCTCAGTGTTCTTAGGTACTTACTTTTACCTTACCTTAGTATATAATGTACTTTTACTTCTTTTATATTTCTCATAGCCGAAATTAAAAGTAGTGTGTAACTCGGGTGAAAGCGCCCACTTTACCCTTTAACTATTAGCGTTATAACTCGAGCGCAAAAATATCTTGGGTGAAATGAGTCACTTTCAACCTTTCGATCTTCTATTAGATCAACCTTACACAGGCTCAAAAACGTCAGCAGGTTAATACCCCACTGTGCACTGATAAAGTAAACAAAACGCGCTACCGATAAGTATAATGTTACATTAAACCAAAAGTCTTCAGTAAATGCATCTTGCCTATCATAGAATGGACAGATGGTGTAGCCATAAAACAATGTTATGACAAGAACCCATAAAAAAGATCTCGACTGTCTGTGGATATTTTGTTTTTATTAGAACGGGCAAGTTTGTGGTGCTATAATGTCGAATAAAAACCATTTTACTGTCCAGTTTATCGCGTCCGTAAATAACAGAATGTGTGCTTTCTTGTTGAGATTTTTGCGACTTTAATTCACATACGTTTACTTTTTAAACTAAATAGCAATGTCGATCTACATAATTTTTTTCGCTTGGAGAAGACGGGTCAAATTAGGTCAACCCAAAACAAGCAATTGCATTCACCTATCATGTTATTTGACTTCTGCAATAATCTGCATCGTAAATCTGCACTTACGAAGCTCGTAAACGTGAATAAAAGCTTTCTAAAAATGGTCGACGACTGTTAAAAGCTGAAGTTACATTACAAGTTACGGGAACGATAATAAAACGCTTGATGTATTCAAATCGTGAAATGCTTACTTTGTACAGTCGACGTCATAGATACGTTTACACTATCTATCTATAACGTCGACTGTACTCTGATGATAAACTTGTTTGGTTCTCGAAGTAGTGAATTTCCTCGCTTTAGTTTTAGTGCAAAAGGGTAAAAGCCACCATACCATGTAGGTTACCGTGTATGTGCTGTCAAAGTTTGTTAATTAATTATTATGGGAGTGAAAAAATTTACGTTAATATCGTATCTATGAATACATTAAAACCGTAGGTACCGTAAAAATATCGAATATTTTTGTTCGGAAGTTCAGCAGTCCCATTTCGTTTGGAAAATAGTAGAACATAAAACAAACTTAAATGAAGCTTAATGGTGAAAACGTGTTTTCAGCATTAAGTTACAGTTCAACTAATCAATCTAGTCATAATTTCCAATCAACATAAATACTCAGCCTCACTTGACGTCATAGGAACTCGATCAATTATAGCTCGCAACACCACTAATAATTGCAATGTCACTTATTTTAATATCACTGGCTATGAATAGATGTTGTAGTTCAATTAGTACCATCTGTTGGGCTACCACATAATTATGGATAATATGGAATGAATGATATTTATTACAGTAGCCCTTGAAATACCAAAAACTTTAATAGTACATGGAAATCTTACCAAATAAGGGGTATTTCCTTGCCTCAAATTTATGTTCTATGTGATGATGTGGGTATGGCAAATCTAAGTTTTCGTCCTCTGAAACTCTCCATCGAATTCCTACTTTAAATCCTACTTTATTTGACACGTCGTAATACAACGCAATTTGCAATTCCGATGGATGTTGCCAATTTGGTCGTTGCCAGATTCGACGGTAACGGAGATGACTATCGATAAACGGGAGTCATTACGCGTCGGTCCACAGAGTAAGTGAACCGCGTTACAGAATTCCGGCTATGATCGCATATAATAAGTTTTTTATTACTGCGGATAAAACTAAGACCAAACCTAACTAACTAGGGTGTAAAAGGGTTGTTGGATGCAAAAACTACGATTACAGACATTAATTTTTAATAATAAGTTATAAATCGATCAACGTTGAGAATAATAAAAGTTTAAATACTTACTCCGTCAGCATTATGTGTTAAATGACGACCGCTTTAGCTTAGTTGGTAGTGACCCTGCCTACGAAGCTGGAGGTCCCGGGTTCGAATCCCGGCCGGGGCATTTATTTGTGTGATGAGCACGAATATTTGTTCTTGGGTCTTGGATGTTTTCTATGTATTTAAGTATTTATTTATCTATATAAGTATGTATATCGTCGCTTAGTACCCATAGTACAAGCGTTGCTTAGTTTGGGACTAGGTTGATTCGTGTAAGATTGTCCACAAATATTTATTTATTTTATATTTATTTTATTTAAATAATTCATTCTGCTTGTTAGTAAATTTTTTCGAGTTTGGTTTATACTTTGATAACAACGGGTGGCAAACAAGCGTACGGTCCACCTCATGGTAAGCAGAAACTGCAGCCTATAGGCACTTGCAACACCAAAACAGCCAAATGCGCGTCGCCGACGCTTTAAAAATTTGAGGATACAATAAGGTTGAGGATGTTTAGGCTCTTAGACAATTTTTATCCTTGATTTAACTTCTGCGTCAGTTACAGTTCCTGAATGAATAAGGAAACGAGAAGTCCTAAAATTTAATTTAAAAGCGCAAAGAAGGTAATAAAATTGTTAAAGACAAGTAAGGGTATATGCTCTTAATAAAAGTAACAGGAAAATAGCTGAGATATTATATTATGAGGAAGTTTCAGAACGCTAATGGAAAAGTTTTCATGCACCGAGTCCGTATCAATCAATTTGTACTCTGACGTTCTTTTGTTTACATTTTTATGTTGGACCTATCTATTTAGTCTTCATAAAAAACGGTATACAATAGGCAGACTTATCACTTAAAACCGTATTTGCCAGACAACTTTTTGATAGTGGAGACGATGCAGAGCAAATTAACATTAATTTAGTAGATGGTGCAGAAAAATACATTTAGCTACGGCACATTTCTAGCTAAGACGAATGAATGATGAAAATGTGATTTTTGAACACCGAATGCCTCTGAAAGTAAATTAATAAGATAATGAAATTAATGAATTACGTGTAAACCTTGGAACATAATTGGGGTCCGTCGTCCATTGACCTATGAACTTTTATGAGTTTGCATTATCGCTGATGATATAGTACATTACTTACCAAGGGCGATAAAACAAAGAATGTCTCAGATCGCAGGTATTTTACGCCCGAGCCGAAGGCAAGGGCGATAAATATGCGATCTGAGGCTTTCTTTATTATCGCCCGTGGTAAGTACAAAATTTTATGTCACCCCCTGGCCAGGAAGTGGGTTTTTTCGCGCGCGGAGCGTGCGATAATGGCCACTTTATGGCCAGGTGTGACATAAATGTTTATTATTGTGTATATACATTGCCAACAAATACAAAAGTATTAATAAATCAGAGTATTTCTCTTAAATTTTCTTATATTTCCCATGTGAATCAACTTAATTTTACGGTTAGTTCGGCACCCTAAGGCGACTTCCTGACTTGGCGGGGCGGGATCGATAATGTGACATTTTCTTCTTTGACGTAAACTTACTGACGTCGCAAAGATTCTCACTTGACATAATACTGTCAGTATTACGTTTGCGCAGTAGTAATATCATGCGCAGAAGCGAAGCAGTACCGCCTTCGCATCGTCCCGCTACCGCGTATCAAAGACTACAATTATACATACTGCCGCGTATCCCGCGCCAGTCAGGAAGCACTCATTTAAATGTAGGGGCGTAGTAAAAAATGGTATCGCGTCGACTGGCAGCTGACACTGACATTTGATACTTTTCTCATATCGTACTGCCTCCGCACCGACAAATCGCCTTCGAGGAAGTCGCCTTAATGTGCGAAGTTCGACAAGTATTTATCCGGTGTTTTTTAACTTGCACCCTTTCCTTTACATGCTTGACTACGCAACGAGTGCTTCCTTTTAGTACCTACTGATAAAGAATCCAATAATGGTGTTCTTTTCCATTTCAATCGCAATCGTTTTATTAGATTTTTCTGTTGAATTAACTTGTGGGGTGATTTATAGAACGACTTAAAATGCAAATTGTTTAATTTCTTTTTTACGATTTATGTAACGTCGGTCAGCTAAGGTAGCCAAATATATCTTAATAGTTCCGCTCTTCATTATGTAGCGATTTGTTATATTTGCTACAAGGACCGTTATTATTTATTATTATTTATTTATTTAATAAACACAGGTTAAGTACATGAAAACATAATACATCGCCCCACAAAACTATGGTTACAGTTTGACTGTAACACCCGCATCTTGCGGACCTCTAGATGACTATGAGCCTTCTTAAGAGCCCATGAACGGTTTAATAGTCAAGAGTCCCGGCCAACACCTCAATAGAATATCGCTAGATGGCTGTGTCAGAAGTGGTAGTCTTGGACACGGCGTGGATTATCGGGAGGTTCTTTTCTCTGTTGCCGTATCCACCGTCAGCTTAGGTCCCGCCACGTTGCCGGCGGTACTTACCCTACGTTAGGTTTTTATGTGTGTTTTTTTCTTCTTTAGCGATAAAACCGCCTTTTGTTTGCCTCTACTTATTGTGTTTTTTTGTATTGTACTGTGTCCTTTAATTGAGGTGTGCAATAAAGAGTATTTGTATTGTATTGTATAAATTGTATTTTTTATAAAAAAATAGCTTAAAGGAGAAGAAAAATAAAGAAATAATATTCTAATAAAAATGTCATACAATATTGTTTATCCATTTGCAAGCTTATCTCCAATACGGTGTATAAAATAAAATTGCAATTTCAAACAGGAGATTAAATACAACTGTCATTTACGAATCAGTTTGTTTACAAGGATAAATCGCTCAGTCCCTGTTAGATTTTTCATACGTAAAAAGCTATTTTCCCCGTTGGTTTAAAAATCCATTTGGGTGTTTTATTGTTCTCGTATTTTTCGATGATCCAAATAATCCTTTGTGAGGGATTTTCACTTTTAACTTAGCCCTAAACCTCTTTTTAAGATTATTATTTCATATTTTTTTATTACTTGGTTTATTTTTATATCATTGGGTACTTTACGGACACAACAGTTTTTCCCTCGTTTTATTCTTTGTTTTTGTGTTGCTTTATATAGTTAGATTTCTTTATTTTAAGTAGGTTAAGTATTATCATTGTAATAAGCATATTTTTGTGAGAAAATGGCTGACTGTCGAGTTTCTTTCGGCTTTTCTTCTCGGCAGTGGCCTCTGTGAAACGCTAGTAGGGTTTGACTTGTAAAAGTGCCATTGCGGCCTACTTACAGAATACAGTTCATTTTATTCATTTTATAGCTTAAATCTAGAACAGGCCCTTGAGGCATTGTACCGAGGATGCTGGCGGCATTTCCTGGCTGTATCACAATGCTGATACGTTGTGGGAGGAAGTCACCAGCTCTTCGATCACTAGAAAAATTGAATTATATTCATATATAGACGACCGCTTTAGCTTAGTTGGTAGTGACCCTGCCTACGAAGCTGGAGGTCCCGGGTTCGAGTCCCGGCCGGCCGGGGCATTTATTTGTGTGATGAGCACGAATATTTGTTCTTGGGTCTTGGATGTTTTCTATGTATTTAAGTATATAATTATCTATATAAGTATGCCTATCGTCGCTTAGTACCTATAGTACAAACAACCAACTTAGTTTGGGACTAGGTTGATTTGTGTAAGATTGTCCACAAATATATTATTGTCTCGTAGAGTTAGTAAATTCAGTCCATCGTTTCATATTTATAACGAGTGAAAAGGGAGCAAAAAATACGTATTTTTGTTACTACCATTATTTAATTTTTCCTCAACCTAGTACGGGATAAAACGGGACGTGTATACGACGACACTAAGCGTTTTTTCTAGCACTCGGTCACGTAACGAAAGCTTCATTAAAATATTGAAGCTAAGATTAAATTGTAAAAATAAAAGTATATATTTGAGGTTGAGGTCTTTAGTGCTTGTTAATACTTTATAAAATGTGGATTTTGAATATTCTAGCTACTAGTCGGTCGTCGCGCGTCCGTCGATTTCTTGTACTACAAAACGGGCCGGCCCGCACACGGAACGGTCTAGCGTGAATCATCCTTTATTCGTAAACGTCTATTAAACCGATTTTAGTTAAATAGCCGCTAAAATTCGTTTGTCCTTATTTATCTCTTTAACGTTTATGTTTGTGAGAAAGTGACAAAACACAGCAGCGGTTTGCTAAGTTTTATGAATCAGGGGGTAGATGTTTAACATATTCTAAGAAAACAAGGTCTGCCACTCCGAATCGTGACACAAGTGTCGGCACTGTCAAAGCCACACTCGACTTATATACCCCCTTTTCACCCCCATAAAGGATGATTTCTCACATAAACATAGTTGTATGTCCTTCGCTGAAACTTAAACCATTCCCATGCCAAATTTCAAACTCCGTTAAGGAGTTTTTAGTATGAAGCAGTAACAGACAGGCAGACACACTTTCGCATTCATAATATTAGTATAGATTACCTACAATTTTAGTACCACATTTGCTAACGGTCTTATAAATAAATTAGAGGTGCGCATTCTATCACGTCTTCAAGTGATTTATCGACATTAAACGACTGTACGTCCATTTATCTTCCACGTCATTAAATTACCGGAGACTCTATGCCGTGGTATTAAGATTCAAATTTCATTGAGCGTATTAGTGCATGACTAGCTAATTGAAACATTGCCTTAAACGGGCGGCTTTCTTAGTAATTTCCTTGAGTTTAATTTTTGATTAATTGAAACATTCGTTTGGCAGTTGGCTTAATGTTGGCGGGAAATAGTGAAGTTGAAAGCGTAACATTTCTAGTCGTTTTTCATTAAAATCAGGTAACAAATTCACAGTCATCATGCAGAAGCTAAAAGGGTGAAGACTAGGTAACTTTTTGGACAATAGTTACATTAACACAGCAAATGTTCCATTGTCTCGTCATCCTTGCCACACATTCTACAATCTGTGTTGTCTGATAGGCCCTTCTTCCTTTGTATTTAGGCCTTAGTCCTTTGACCCAGATGTGACCTGTTTAAACATCTCAGATCCCAGATTCTGAGCTTCTTTCTGCTGAATTTCCAAAGCTTGCTGATCCAGCTTGAGTTCACTCCTTCATGAAATAATGAGCTTCGAGTGCCTTAAGTCTAATTCAGGCTTTTAATTCGTCTACAAAATGATTGACTCCGTTGTGACACGTCGTAAGTTACCCATATAAATTGTATGACAAATTTTCGTGTCACAATGGAATGGAAATGTTTATATGTAGGAGTGTTAATTCCTTGGACTATTTGGTTTTGAAATAAACATAGCATTATATTATCCTTAAATTTAATGTATGTGTCGAAAACACAGACTGATTCTAACCTAATTACTGTCTGTGCGTGACTAGTAGTAATGATATGAAATGATTTTTCTATTTTCGTTCACGTGTTAATAATCGTTATCCACAAGGTCTGGTGTTAAAAATACATTATTTTTAACGAAAAGAGTTCACGAAAAAACACATTTACACATGAGTGCTTGTGTGAAATCCGCGTCCAGTGCGGTTTTGTGGTCCGTACCGGATTTGCGTTTTCGGACACGAAAATGATATTTGTAAAAGAATTTTTTTCGATTCAAATGTTTCGAATATTTTGGGAAACCGACGGAAAGGTAACCAAAGTGTAGTATATACTTAGATCAATAACTTTCGGTAGTTATAGTTTCTAGCCATTTTTGCTTTTCCTGAAATTTTAAAAGGTATTGATGTATTATATCAGGAGTATATTAATAAGAGACCTAGAAAACAAAAGTAAAAAACAGAGCAATAATTTGTGGTATCATGTCAAAATCGCACGCAAATTTTGTTACTGAAGTAAAAAAGCTATGATTATGGTTTGTAGTCCCAGGCCAGGACTGTATCAGTTCAGTTCATTTATTCAATAAACAATATTTCTTTTACTAGAAAAGGGGCCGGCCCGGACATGGAACGGTCAAGCGTGAATCATCCTTTATTGTAATCAACTTTTTGTCATTTTTTTGTATAATTTGTTTTATTCTGGGAACGTAGAGTGGGTTTGTGTGAGGTGTACAATAATAAAGAGTATTTGTTGTTGTTGTAGACAATATTTCTATCAACCTAAAGCTATACTCGTATTTTCAGAGTTTATGAAGATTTTTTTTATTAAATCTCTGTATTGCAACAAGTTTTATTCATACAACTTACATATTTTTAAATTTTGCCGTATGACGTATAAAATTATTCGAATAAATTTGAACCACCACAATGTCTGTGTCACAGACGTGAGTGACCCGTTTATTAGATTTCAATGCACCACAATGTGAACCACAGTCAGGTTAAAAAAACTTTGTTCCTTTCTTTCAAACTCAAAATCTTAGCGTGACAGATAGAGTCAGACAAATGTTAACGCCGATTTTATTGAAATAGATTTTAATGAATGTTCGGGAATAAAAGCAATGCCATTATTCCTAAATCTTAGCAGACTTGGCTATAAAAATGTATTTTCTAATTTTTTTTCCAAATATCAAAGTGACAGATGAAGACAGGCGAATGAGAGCAACGGTTAAACCACAATAGGTTTTTATGATTAAGGCTTTGTCTGTATTTTATCTGTGAGCATTTATGCAAACGGCTTCTGCAACGATTTTAATGGGATCTTGTCTATGTATTTGAGCGCTACAGCGTTATGTTTACGAAGCAATAACAATAGAATACTATTTACAAAAGCGGTTTACGGTTGGAAATCAACTGTTATTTTACAACGTCTCATCCTTCTGCCATCGTTTGAAATTTCCAACTTTATTTTCAAGGCGACTAGGTTACTATTGAATAATTTTGGTATGAGTTGATACGAGTTTGTGTAAATAAACGCTCATAATATTCACGTTTACAGAGAATGGAACCCTATTGAGACTCGTAATCAAAAGCAAATGACGTTGCTCCTTGTGGGCAGCTTTGCAAATGGTTAATTTTGAGTTAATGTTACACATAAATCAAGTTTTGGTATAAAATGTGGTCGTCATTAAATGATGTACGAATTTAAGTATCGCTACGTGACATTAAAACAGCGATTTATTTATTTATTAACCAACTTACATTCACAGTTAAACCAAAAAACTTTGCAAGTTATAGGTTACATTACAAAAAACGTCAATAGAAAAAACTACTATTAATACGTACTAGTCGTTACTTAATTACTTAGCACACGACACTAGTAGCTGTACCTAGTTTTGTTGCTGAAAATTTCATGTTGCTGGCTGTACCTAGTTGAATTATCAAAATACGTCAAGTAATAGCTCTGTTAATAAATTACTTTAACATAAATAATTACTATCATTGACATGACATGACAGTCATCAACTAAAATGTGGTACATTTGGCTTAAGTTGCAACTAAAGTTTTAGATCGTGAACTTAATCAACTTCAGCTCTGAATTAATTACGCTCCTAAGTCAGTATATAAGTTTGTAATGTAATCCGTCTTTAGGATTAATTATTATAATTTTGTTCAGGGCTTCATCAAGGTATTTAAACAAGTATACATAAATCCACAACAAGTTTCGTCAGCCTTATACTGAGTTGAACTAAATTATATCACACCCCACTCCGATACTCACCTGGATCAAACGTGCCAATGATACTCGTACCTACTAGCGGCGTTACCCCGCTGAATGACCAGCGAAATTTGTTGGACCAGGTAAGAACCAGAGCGAGGGTCTCAGAGGAGGACTATCCGCGCCGTGTCCAGGAGTACCGCCTTCTGTATCTGACCCTTGACCCAGCCATTTAGCGAGGGCCTCTTGAGGTATTTTTCTGGACTCTTTGCTAAACCGTTTGCAGAAACGACTATCGGGACAATGATCGTTGAATCATGGTGAACACATGCTTAAATCAGTTGTTTGGTATCATATTATAAAAGAGAAAAAAATATGATTAAAAAGAAATGGCAGCGTCGAGGGCCTTTGCCAGATTCAGTGAAGGGATAAATTAACTACGAAATAAGAAATCAAACAATTTAGGATATGACTCTCGCCAAGATGGCGACGAGTATCCATTTTATTGGTATAGGGATGATGTCACTATAAAAGAAAATCAATAAGCCAAATACTCTACATAAAGGCTCAAATTTTCAATCAAATGGCGAAAAACCACCACCACCACCACCACACCACCACCACACCACACACCATTGTAATTTAAAGGAAAAATAAACGCATTTGTATTTGTATTTTGTATTTGTATTTTTGTAAAAAAGTAATTCAAAAAAATAAATAATTATGTGATTATAAGTCTTCAAAGTTTTAAGATTGGGCATTTTCTGTCGCTTTTCCGCAAAACGCACCTTTGTATTGAACGATCGTCATTTACTATGGCGCTACTCAACGGTGACGTCACTGTTGAGTAGCACTTTCTCTCTCTAACTACGAACATTCTAACCGTTGTAGCTTCGTTATTTTTTGAGATATATTTGAATAGGATTTTCACTATTTGGCATAGTTTTATGTTTTCTTTCTATTGAAGTAATACATTTTTTGAGTCAACATCCCTATTATCAATATTTACAATACTATTGACATGGAAATAATTTGAGTTAGGTAGTTAGCCCAATCATGACATAAATAAATAAATAAATAAAATAAATATTTGTAGACAATCTTACACAAATCAACCTAGTCCCAAACTAAGCAAAGCTTGTACTATGGGTACTAAGCGACGATATACATACTTATACAGATAAATAATAGATACTTAAATACATAGAACATGTGTAGTTATAAAGCAAGAAAGGTTTCAATACCTTTAAGCATCAAGCAAAATTGCACGTATTAACACAATGTAGGCGTATCTAGTTGTCAGCGATAAATCCGAGAAAGCCACTACCTACTTTTCCGGGCTAAAATGCCATAAATGAGTACTATCATCGTCAGAATTAACTGACCAATCATCAACTGTATTGCCACGAGATAAGAGACAAAGCTCGTATTTACTTATGACTGTATAGCTATGGACTGCGATGAACTGGCTACGTGACCCTGCCAGTGGACTATATTTACTTACAGACAATCGATAGTTTAATCTTCATTATGCATAAAACTGTTGATAGGAGCAGAGATTAGTAAGTTATATATAGACAGCCACTAAATATTAAAACAGGGTAGAATCGGAGACGTAATCAGAAGAAGAATAAATTATACTCTGTCAAACTGTCAAAGGGTCAAAACTTAATTGGGGTCTATGTACTATATATAGGACACCGGTCGTCAAGTGGATAAATAATTTTTATGTCACACCTGGCCATAAAGTGGCCATTACCGCACGCTCCGCGCGCGAAAAAAACCCACTTCCTGGCCAGGGGGTGACATGAAATTTTGTACTTACCACGGGCGATAATAAAGAAAGCCTCAGATCGCATATTTATCGCCCTTGCCTTCGGCTCGGGCGTAAAATACCTGCGATCTGAGACATTCTTTGTTTTATCGCCCTTGGTAAGTAATGTACTATTAAAGGAGTGCTGCAACGGAGGGGGAGATTCTTGTCCAGCAGCGGGACGCAACAGGTTCCCAATAATAATTATTATAACATACGATCGCATTTTTAATCAATGCAATAGTTGTTACATTGAATAAGACAAGTTTACAAACGTGAGTGATAATAAAACGTCGTGTGGTATAGGGTGTCCAAGTTTCATGCTTTTTTTTTCTGTTAACCCATGAGGACACATATATGCGTCATGCCTCTACGTAAGATTTCCGCTATGAAATACGGTGCTACGCGCTACGGCGTAGAACACGTAGCTTCTGTAGGCCGCGAACGAGTTAATAATTTGAAAAATAATAGTCAATATTACGTGAAGAAACTCTGCTATTGTGTTCATTGGCAAATAATTTCTTATCACGTGTCTGATGTCACTCTGTATACACGAAGATTTTTAATCGGTGATCAGGAGTCGAAAAATATTAATAACTAAGTAAAGTACATTCGAAAGGGAAAAAAATGTACTTATAGTCATTCTACATTTGTTCAAGTGTGTACCTACTTATACAGTCAACTTTTTGTGTTTGTGCAATTATTGTGTGAAAATTGACAACTTACAACTCATTATTTTTGTAAGTACTACTATTTTAATAAAATGTAATTGTTAGAACATTTTATTAAAATATTTATGTCACACCTGGCCATAAAGCGGCAATTACCGCACGCTCCGCGCGCGGGAAATCCCACTTCCTGGCCAGGTAGTGACATAAAATTTTGTACTTAACACGGGCGGCAATAAAGAAAGCCTCAGATCGCATATTTATCGCCCTTGCCTTCAGCTCGGGCGTCAAATACCTGCGATATGAGACATTCTTTGTTTTACTGCCCTTGTTAAGTAATGTAGTATAAATTTAGATGAGTATTTATAGACTTAAAAGCCGTTATTTAAGTAACCATTTTATTTTACTTCGAGGAGTTGAAGCAAATGGAAGTAATATTCAGACAAATAAAGAGGAAAAATAAATATTTTTGCAATGCAAATATTAGTTACATAGTTTTACAACCACTGGGTGTACAGTACAATATGTAAATTATACCTATTTTGGCAATTACATTTAGTTATTACTTCGTACGAATAATTGGTCGCGTGACATTTAATTGCATTGTACAAACTCACCCTAACATGACCATAATTATATAATTACTTTGACCTACCTTTAGTTCACTCGTGTTTATGCAACCCACTTGAAAAATTGTTTTGTTGACCTTACATAATATTACATTTTACACGAAATGTGAACGCTATTTACATCACGCTGTATTTACGTATAATATAGGTATATTTACCCTTTTTAACGAAAATAAACTCGTTTTTAAAACCCTTCCTCTCCCAGACAAAAAAAAAACAATACCATTGTTTGTTATGTGCACAATATTCAGTTTTGTAACAAAACTGTGTTTCAATTAAATGTAGGATGTAGGTACCGTACGGAGAAAATAAGGGCCCCTACATCATCGCAAGCCGGATTTTACCGAACTGAAATAAAAGCTCCTACAAAATCGCTTAAATAATTAAAACAAACAACAAACTAGATTTAAACCGGCGGGGCGGGGCGAGTTCGATATGTGTCATTTTCTTCTTTGAAGTAAACTTACTGACGTCGCAAAGATTCCCACTTGACAGAATACTGTCAGTATTACATTTGCGGAGTAGTTTTTATGCGCAGAAGCAGACCAGTAGCTCTAGTATAAGTTTTTTCGAAACATTACCTAATTCGAACGCGTTTGCGTTTTGTCTCAAAATGTATGAAAACGCTCTCACCGAGTTTGAAGTACGCGCGTTCATCGGTTAGCAACAAATGTTATACTCGCTGTTTTAGTTTCCACTAGTGACCACCAGAGGCGCTGTTCACGTTTTCATACCACTTTCATACATTTTGAGACAAAACGCAAACGCGTTCGAATTAGTTAATGTTTCGAAAAACTTATACTAGAGCTACAGTACTGCCTTCGCATCGTCCCGCTACCGCGCATCCCGCGCCAGTCAGGAAGCACTCATTTAAATGTAGGTGCGCAGTAGAAAGTAGTACTGAGTTGAGTTGACTGACAGTTGACACTGACATTTGACAGCTTTCTCACATCGTACCGCCTCCGCACCGACGAATCAGGAATTAAGTCGCCTAAGTAACCTAACCCTAAACAACAAACGGTACCGTATGGGGTAAATAATGGGTCCTACATCATTAAAGATCTGAATTTATCAAACTGTAATAAAGAGCCTGAATGTATCTTGTTTGGTCGAATTGTCACTTAAAATCTTCCGTAGATCGCTTGAACCCGCGTACGACATATTACTGAAAGTGTTCTTAAGCAAAAAAGTACCTTTTGCTGGTATCAAAAAAGTACCTTTTGCTGGTATCAAAAAAGTACCTTTTGCTGGTATCAAAAAAGTACCTTTTGCTGGTATCAATACGGCGCTAATTCCTTGACTTTATTGGCATTGATAATGATAAAGAGCACCCGAACCTCCCGAGGATGCACTATGCTGAGAGTGGGGCACTGTAATATTGATGTATTCACCTTTGTTAATGAAGTTTCCACACGGGTTCGCTAGGGTTGTCTTGCTGAGCCGACAGTTCTGCCGCGGGCATGACCGGTGTAAGCCGTGTCGAATTAGCTATAGCGTGATAAATGATATAGATAAAGCATCTGTCACTTTCTGTCGAGTGGTATCAGAAAGTGACAGATGCTCTATCTTGTCGTCTATCATGCAATACACCTGGCTATCATAGACCCTCAACACCAACAAGTCAAAAGTCGCCTTAATGTGCGACGGTAATCGCCAACAATCTGCTCGATTGCCTCCCGCAAAAAATGAAGGAGCCATTTCAAATTGGACTGTTCTATAGGAACGCCCGTCCCTGTTTAACTGGTGTGGTGCGCAGGACGTGTGCTGCCTCCTGGACCGATGCTTCCAATACCCGCGGCGGAGTGCCCGAGACTGCGGCTGTCAGTTTGCATTACTGCACGCGGCGCCGGAGGATCAGGCCCCGGCTAGCTAGCGGAGTCCGGCCCGCGCCTCGCGGGCTTGCTCACACTGCCAATGCCGTTGCTCCGGTTGCGATCACCAAGTAAGCCACACGCTTACAACGCGCAAGAACACGCACGGTTGCGATCACTAAGTAAGCCACACGCTTACAACGCGCAAGAACACGCACGGTTGCGATCACCAAGTAAGCCACACGCTTACAACGCGCAAGACACGCACGGTTGCGATCATTTTCATAAAGTCCACTGCACGGCATTATCTGGGTTCACAGTATAGTGGTTTTATCTCACGAGCACGGGTGAGCCATGGTTGTGTGTTAAGCTATACGTGCACATTGTCTATGTGTGCGGCGTAGGAGCTATGAGTTCACGTAGTCTTATGTGTTCGTATTGTCACAACTACAACCACGGTAAACCCGCCCGCACTCGTGAGTAAAAAGTACTATACAAGCTCGTATTAAACTGCTAGTCAATTATGTAACAATTTAAGGTTTGATTCCGCAGCCGACAGCATACGACAACTGCACGTACTGCGGCACTCCAAATTGAACCGTAATCATAAGACTAAAAGTCCCAATTTAGAGTGAGCGGCATGTGTCGTTCCGACACTTGTCCGCTCATTTCAAATGGAGCTTTTTAAGCATACATTTACGGTTAAATTTGGAGTGCGGCGGTACGTGCAGTTGTCGTATGCTGTTGGCTGCGGAATCGAAGCTTTAAACTTACGTAAGGTAGAATCTAACTGTCATTTTTTAAGTGTAAATGACAGTTTGACTAACCTCACATACGTTTAAACGCTAGTAGGGCTTGATTTGTAAAAGTGCCATTGCGGCCTACTTACAGAATAAAGTTCATTTTATTCATTTTTATTCATGTTTTAAAAACGTTTAATTATTGGATTTTACGAATTTGAATGCAAGGATCTAATCAGGCACCCGTGTGTTTGCGTTCACGTATTTGCTATTTTGCGCACAGTTTCACGAAGGGTCCTGGTTTAAAGGATCAGGATCCAATCACAGTGTGTATCACAACCCGGCACTTTCACAATGCACTGACAGCTAAGCCAGTCCAACACTATGTATAAAGATGTTCATTAAAGAATGGTATCGCATTATGATCAAGGGTAAATAATAGTGGTCTATGCAACTGGTACATAATGAGAGGCGGTAAAACATGAGTGTGGTTTTTTATTATGAGATCACAATAGTGTTTTAAGTATTGCCTAATTATGTACAGTTGCATACAGTACTTTATCTACATCCATATATATTTAATCCTCTTTCATGTGTTTCATGTGGGCGCGTTGAGTCAGCGTGAGCAGGTTTGACGAGATAGCCCGGCCCGCAGCCCCCACACAGCTGTGCTGTTAAGTTCACGGGGTGCAGTTAAATCTCATAAGCGTTCAATTTCTGATGAGGTTATGGCCATCTCCCGAAGTCGAACCCGCGTCTCTGGGTCAGCGCCGTTACCTCCTAGGCCACCGGGATCACTAAGTTATCACAGCAAATCGACCTCTCTGTTTTTTTATTCAAAGGGTCTCAGCCTAAAAAGCAGTGAAAAATTAAATAAAAAAGTCAAGATGAATTATTCCATTCTTAAAAACAAAACTGCCATATCGTGTAATCGTGCCATGCTAAGTATACCATGACATTAAAACGCTATTGTTAACCAATAAAGCGAATCCTATTTATAAGCCATTTCAAAATTCTCGTGCACGTATATGTAACTTTCACTTATCAAACAAACATGATCGTAAAATGGGTATTAACAACGCCTACAGTTAAAGCGAGATGTGCTCATTGCAAATGTCCCTCTCTAACACGCGTGCGTGTTTGTAATCAACCTTCCCGCTTTCTACGGAAGTAATTCAAGAAACGATCAAGACCACTAACTGCCAATTGGCGGAAATAGTTTTTTTCCGCCAAGTTTTTCTTCGTTGTTTGAACTAAAGCTGTGCGCCTTAGTTTTGTAAATATTTAATACATTTTAACTAATTTTTCGAATACTGGATCACTTATGAAAAATCTATCCGATTATTGTTTTAGAACAATAAAAAAAATCTCTGTCGTTGACAATTACGAAATCGTCAGCATGAAAGCATTTGCGTAGTTTAATTATACATTATTTATTTACACTGCAAGCACAAACTTTATTATTTTCGTTAGATTCATTAATTAGCCTTGCCTGGGCGTATATAGACTATAGACACAGCGTCTTTTAAACACGCCGTCGGCGCGCGTTCCCCTACTACCATCTGCTACCATAAACATTAGTAGGAGATAGACATTGAATCGTCTCTAAAAACTGATACGAATGGCACTAAAAAATATAATTAACACTTTTATGGCTGCTCGTAGACGCGTAACCAGTAACATGTATTTCTTCGTATACATGCGTAGCGCTAGCGTTGAGTAGCCAATAATGCGGTGTTGCTCCGAAGTTTCAAGAAAAAATTAAGATATTCTAAGGGAGAGTGGAGCGAATTGAAACAGCTTGTGAATTCCACAACGCCATGAAATACTAGGGCAGGAATCTACAGTTTCTTTATAATGCCCCTGTCGTTTTGAACTCGTAAGCCTAGGCTGTTAAAAGGTCGTTCATTTTTACGACTGTACGACGAGGCACCGTCACAAAGAAACTGACTACGTGCGAGTTGCGGCAATTAAGTAATGATATTTACATAGTTTGAAGTTTAATGTGACTTTTATAAGGTTCTTTTCGGAATAACAGAGTTTAATAACTTTATTCAGCACAACACAAAAAAGACAACACAAAATATAAGTAATAAGGTTCTTGTATATACTTGAAGGCTTTTTTTATATAATGACTGTTCATAATCAAACATTTATTCGGCAAGTAGGTCTCGAGGGCTCTTTTATATGTCATAAATTACAATACTATTTCAATGATGGGCCAATTTTTTTGGCGTTTTAGTTTTTTTTTTAGAATTGCATGAAAATTGGTAGGTTGGAAGAGCTCCTGATTCTGAACAATATGTGCACGATTTCCTACAGTGTCCCACAATTTTTTTCCATTAAGTGACAAAATGTATGGGATTTTCGTAACTCAGTGGATAAAATGTATGGGGAAAAAAATATTTCGGCGCCATATTGTAATTTTTTATTTATTGCACAGAATCAGGAGCTCTTCCAACCTGCAAAGTTTAATGCAATTTTAAAGAAAAAAAACCTACAACGCCAAAAAAATTGGCCCTACAATATGATTTAGTAACATGTATACTAAGCATCATCAACCAACAGATGCCTGGGCATATATTTGCTGAACTTATCCGAGAATACAGAGATGTAAAGAGTCTCTGTGTGTGATAAACGGAAATGTAATAGTCAAGTTAGTTCTAGAGTTGTAAAAGGCCTGTAAATATGAAAACGAAGTAAACTAAATAAAAATTTCACGTCAGAGAGAGTTGTACTTTGTTTCGCAGACAGAGAAGTTTATAGATTTATTGTTTCGCAGAGTTTTCATTTCGTAGAAAACTTTTTTTTTTACAAAATGGTTGCAATAATTCTATCTTAACCTAACATACTATTTTGGTAGATATATTTGGGTTCTACACAGTGGCATTTTAGCTGTACCAAAAAGAATTACAGCTTCTGAAAAAAATGTTTCCATGATAAGAAAATTCTGGAAAATTATACATTTAACAAAACATTTTTCTGCAAAGCAAGGGGCACCCTCATTACTACATACAATGCTAGCTGTATAATAGAAACACAAATGGCGTCTGTGCTAGATAATGACGCTAATACCTACGACTAAAGTGATTAAAGGCGATATTAGCGCCACAATCGTTGCAGGTGCGGCGCGGAACATTAAATTTCCATGAAAACGCTGGCTCAGATATCGTTAGCGAGTCTTCTATGAATTAATGCTATAAATAGAAGTAAACCCATCAGTATAAAATATGTATTAAGTACAGTCCTTCCTGGCTTGTGTTATATAGGTACTTTATATTTAATAAAAACCTATCTGGATTTGATTAATTCGACCTTTCAGTATTTTTATTAAAAAAGACCTTTTTGCAATAAAACGTACGAAATAAAATACTCGTCGGTATTGAATTTCTCAACTACGTTTCAGCTCCGTGCGTACCGGGATCAAAGGGGGTTGATTTCAATAAAATTGTCACTGCCGGCATGTCAGGTGAAGCATAGCTCAATTATTACAGTGAGTCTTAAAAAAAAGAAAACAATTTTGTTATTAAACTAAAAAACAAAAACATTTTTTTTTTGGAATGAAACTGCAAAGTTTATTACAACGAAGCTTGCCAATAACATTACGACTTGCCTGATGGTAAGAAGCAACTGTAATGCCCACTTTCCGCTGCGAGCGGAACGAGCTCCGTACGGAGTCCGTTCTCGCAATTATTGTTGGAGTTTCTCCAGATGAGGAGGTTCGAGGATGGAGTAGGAGATGGAGACTATGCTGAGGGAGAGGAACCACCAAGCAAACGCTGCTAAATATTTTGCCGAACTGTTTTTATTTGACGTTTCGCTTATATATATATATATATATATATATATATATATATATATATATATATACAAAACCATAGACAACACAATGTTAAGGCATTAATACATTTGACTACTAAGGTGTCATACACACAACCCTTAACATTCTCCACAGCTAGAGGAAAAATGACACCTTTATTAACCTTTTGACCGCCGAAGTGTTAGTGTGTCGTCAAAGGGTTAACAACTAATATTTATAAATTACATATTTAATGTCAAGTAATTAAACATGTAATTATTGTAAGATCTCATAACACATTTTGATGTAAAGTAATCAAATTATGTTTTATGCATAAAATTTAAAGATATTATTACAAAGTTATTCCGTTGTGACAGACAGGGAGAGCTCTCAGATATCATCAAATATTGTATCTAGATGGAAGTTTAATTACTCTGCCCGTACGTGTCATTTTCCTGCCCATAACCTCCTCCTGAGTGGCGAATTGCATATAAGTGCTTCCACTGAATAAAAGTGAGCGGAGCGGACTAAACGAGTTCAAAGAGTCACAAAAGTGGTTGCAGAGTCGAGCGGACTCCGCTGAACACTGATTTTCATACAAGTACAACCATCGCGTGCGACTTGCGAGTAAGCGGAGCGGACTGAGCGAGTTAAAATGGGTCCGCTGCGTCATGGCGTCGCGCGCTAGTTTTGAACGGACTCCGCTCGCCTCGCTCGCTCCGCAAAATCCGCTGGCAATGGAAGGCAAAAGCTGAAACTCTTTTTTACACGACTGTCCAAAAAAAGGAGTGTAATGTTTTCAGGTTTCATGTATGTATGTATGTATGTGAACTTTTTTTGTTCCCCCAGAACTTCTCAACGCCTTAACCGATTTAGATGAGTGAGGTATCGTTGGAATCCTTACGTCATCCCGGGTGACAACACAAAAAACAATATGGCGGACTGTAGACTCCATTTTGAGTGTCCCGTAAAAAATTTTTTTTTGCTATCCTAACAAGTGGGGTAAGCATTTGAAGAGACGATTTCAAAAGTATATATACTGTATGTTTTTCAAGTAAAAAAAGTTCGAAATAAAATAATAATTATAAAAATTAAAAACACGGCATTAAAAAGATAAAAATAAGTTTTATAATAAAGAAATCAAGGAAATATATTTTGTTTGCAGTCGGGGGACCTACTACATACAAGTAAAACCAGAATATTAGGTCCCCAGACTGCAAACAAAATATATTTCCTTGATTTCTTTATTATGACACTTGTTTTTATCTTTTTATTACTGGAAGTGCACAGCTAATTTCCTCCGGTCCGCTCAGTTCGCTAGCTCCGTTTCCGCTCATTACCCTTTTTTAGTGGAAAGCCCGCATAAACTTATCGATGCTTGTGAATCACAAGAGCATTGTCGTCGCATCATTTACTTGAAAATTCGTTGTTGACAGCTAAAGAATAAGATCCCTCACTTTCAACACAGTGCATCCTCTAAAGCTCTGGCCATATTCATCACGGAACGTTATATGTTTTTAATTTTTCTCTTAAGTATTGCAATTCGATTAATCTTGTTCATTTTTTATCGGTGTTATGTTTTTATTGTCTTTAATAAAAAAAATCGTTGGCGTCTTTATGGCCACTTATATGTTTTTAAGTTAGGTCCCCACCGAAAATCAGCGCCTCAGCTTGGTCTCGCGGTAGCTTCATGTAAAGTTACCAAGAGAATTGTCATGTTCAATAAAAATAAATTGTATAGTAACTATGACCATAAACGCAATATTTTACGATAGTATAAGGTACTAACAGCGCTATGACATCACATTTCAGTGGAGCGTTTTCAGTGCTCAATAACTTTGCCTCTGATTTTCGTCTTTTGTGTTGCTCTCATGGTAGTTGATCCCACAGAAACATTACTTAATTGTACAAAAACAGGTTAAAACATAATAGATTAATGTACAAAGGCGAGCTTATCCCTTAAAGAGATCTCTTTCAGCTAACCTACTAGAGGTAACCTACCTAACTTGTGTCTAGATAGATAGCAGGCACAGTACAGTAACTACCGTATGTAGATGTGTATTCCCAGCGGTATATTCGAGCTAAACAAACTAGCTGCTAACAATTTCTGTGCCTGCTCGACTTGACTACTGAATTACTCAGTTGGGTCACGTATCCACTATTTGAACACGCACGGGTAGAATTTTGAGGCGTTTTACACACTTGCTTTTAGCCTTGTATGATCGAATTGATATCGTGGGGTCACCACTGCGGCGTTGTTGAAAATATAGTAAAATAATAAAATTTTGTAAGAAAGTAGTGTGTGTAATAAAGTTTTGTAGTAGTGTTTCATAATTCGCTATTAGGTATTTATTTTTGTGTTGTTATGTTTAGTATATGACGTATTGGTATATTGGGTATTTTTCATTCCTATTTAACGAGGAAAGGAGTTTATTTTTTCATTTCGTCGGCGTGACTGATTTGTCTACTCATGCCAAATCACAGCTCTCTTTCCAAATTATAGTAAGGGTGACTGAGCTAAAGCCGCGGACGGACGTAGAGACAGACGGAAATGGCGAAACCATAAGGGCTCCACGTTTACTGAAACCTGGAAGAATTATGTTTCGTATGAAATTTATAATATCTTTTTATATTATGTACTAATATTACATCAGATCTGTAATAAAAGAACTAGAGTACTATAGTTAAATAGTTAAAGTTTTTGTTGAAAGTTGATTCATTATGTTTACGGCCCTAACAACTTGTTATGGCCAGTCTCTTAAGGCGCAGGGTAGGGCAAGGCCTCCCCCATACAAACTTTGTGCACGTTTTATTCGTCGGTTTTGGCACTAACAAATATAATATTTTTTTGGTTGTAAATATTAGATATGCGAAGATCGTGATGTAAAAATTTTCAAATATTTCAAAAAAAATCAAAATTAAATAAATATATATAAAAAAAAATTACATAACGAAATAGCTATCAGAAAAATAAGCATACTGACCAAAAATAATAACTTTAATGCAAACACAAACGAAGTAAATCCTGCACAAAGTTTGTATGGAGAGAGCTTGCCCTACCCCTTCTCTTAAAAGCCATAATTAATAGTCACTTCCGAATAATAAATTGTAGCAATCTGTGCAAAGTTTCCCCACTACATCACATGGTTCGTTAAGCACGCTATGACGATCATTAACATTACCCTCACAGTAAAATAAAGACGTGTGCTGAAGTTACGGACATTAAAACCACTGTCCCATGTAACTACTAGGGCTGTAAAGGCGGTTGACACACTGATGCGGTTTCCGCACGACGACAGCGACAGCGTTAAGCCAGTCTATAGAGGTTTCCGCTCGCACTGCAGGGAACCGCCCGGAAACCGCAGCAGTGACAACCGCCCTAGTGTTAGTTCTACATTATACAGTGTATATTTTGTTGTTTTAAAAAGTATAGTCACACTTAGGAGACAACAAATCTTGTACTTATGTATAACGAAACCCTCAGATTATGGCGCTACACTGAGAAATTTGGAGACTTTGAAACGCTGTCCTGCCCAGACTAGCAAACAGTAGGGGCTGATTTTCAGATATATGATTCTGGACTATATGATTGTGGTACTGACATTAGCGAAACATGATTGCTTAAAATTTTCTCGATAGAAAATAAATCCAAATTCGAGTCTATATTTTCCTTTTTTCCTCAGCCTACTAAAACAACGCATTATTAAAAGACACGATTAAGTTAATAATATGATGGTATTTTACCTCATCTAGATACTGACAAGAAGAAATTTAATAAACCTGCACACAGTCAGATATTTAACGAGATTTGTCTAAAAAGCCATTCTCGGAGAGGGTTGCATCCCGTTTTGTCGTGAGCGAAAAACAAAGGGTGTCTCTTTCAATAGATATATCGCCTTAAGTCAAATACCTGCGATTACATGTAGAGACTTTTCACTTTTTGCACCTTTTGTTCTCTCACAAAAACTAAATTATTGGTTTTGTTGCTAACGCACAACACAGACAAGGAACATAATTTTCAATCGCTATCTATAAATATCACAATACCGCATTAAACCTCCCTTCAGCGTATGCAAATATCTATTTGCCGACAAAAACCGAAACGCAAATTTCTCTTTCCTTATAAACCGAACTCACGAATAGCGTGTTTGTCAACGGCCTTTCTATCAAAGATTCAGAAAATGGAGCGTTGTTAGTCAAAAATAGACTCTTATGCTTGGGAATAAAGGCTTTCCTGAAGACATTTCCGTATTGCGATTGTAGCTCCAATATGTTGCTGTCACAAATATTATACGCGTGACAAGAGCATGACACTCCTACTACACGCGAGGTATCAACAAATGTCTGGGAATGCCCCAAAAGTTTATTCATTTCTCATACCAACTTTGAAAGTGGGTCATTGTTCGTGGCGTGATGAAAGTGTTACATTTCTGTAAAAATATCTCGTCTGGGATGGGTGGCTTTCAAGCCTTGGTTAACAATCTATATTTCAGTCAAATAAAACGGGTCAACCTCGGAATGAGAGGTCAAGGGTCACAAATTTCGGTTAGCCGCGATTATCTTGATTTCTTTAACTCCGGTAATGTTTATATAATTAACAAATTGTAGAATAGTTTGTGATCTTTCAATAACTTACGAAGCATACATTAAATTTTTGGCGATTTTTGAGGCAGCTTATAATATAGAGAACGTCGAAATAAAGGCGTATCCAAGTTTCCAGCTTCTTTCATTTCGAGTTTGAACACCTAAAATGACTGGATTATTAGTACTGTTGTTGCGTGTCATTGGTAGAAAATTATTTCATTCGTGGTGGTTTTGCAGACACGTTGTATTCATTGCTTCATTGTTTACATCGCAGCATCAAAATATTTATTGTTTTGTAAGTAATATCCATTTTTATAATATTTTATTACTATTTATTTCCCAGTTTTTCAATAAATATCTTAAGTAACATGTATTTATTATTATTATATCTCCTCTGTACGTACCTAAAACTGTAAATACAAAACAAACGACTAAATTATCAGTTATACGTACGGCAGGCATGCAGGAAGGTTCGGCAGATATGAAGCAATAATTAAAAGGAGCCAAATTCAGTTCTATTAGTTTAATCCTATAAATCCATTTGTAACAAAGCTGTAAATTAATTTTAACAATTCATTAATCGAAACCATCCAACAGGATTCAAAATTAGTTGTATACAACCGTTCATGTTGTTCGCTAGAATAATTCCCCATGATTCGGATTCAGAATTAAATTTCAAGATTTTAGCACAGAAACATCGGGAGGATTTTAGCACAAAAACATCGGGAGGGTATATTGTATAACGTTTTTTTTTAATTAATATTTTAGTAAGTTTTTAATGAATATCCCGGTTATTTGATAAGAGACCGGGACTTCTTTCAAACGATTGACTAATACCGAAAATTTCATCAAAAAGGAAAATAGTTTACATCAGATGTAAGCGAAAATACACTGGAGTATGTAGAGTTTCAGATTAATTTTACTCTTTGCGGTAAAGGAAATCATTAAATTGAAATCCGAAACGTATGTCAAATTGACCGCCTTTGTTGTAGAACCATCTGTGCACCGGAGCAATAACAAGTTTATAACTAGAAATTAAAGCTTATGCGGGTAGTTTGAAACTTCCCTTTGTCTCCGGGCCTGTAGAGTGAGTTTCACGGCCAATCTTATTCATTAAATTAATCGTGTACTCGGGCTGTTAAAGCGTAATTCAAGCAGGTATATATTAGGTGCATAGCTTTCATTCTCGAAGGTGTTAAGGCACGTACCACTGATTATTCTAAAAAAACTTGTACTAATATAATTTTGTATTTAATAGTGTTTTTTTATGACGTAAATGACAAATATATAGAAATGTCATCTGCACATCCATCTATACCTCCATAGTAAAATTATGACTACAAATGTGTGTTTATCTGTCTGCTTAAGCATAAACCGAGATGAAATAAAATAAACACCATGATATTTAAAAACAACTATGATAAGGGTCCATTGCATTGAGGTTATACTAAAAGTTTATGCAACTGCTACATAATGGTAGGTATTAAAACACGAGTGGGGTTTTAATAAGATCATAATACTAAGATCACACGAGTATTTAAGGCTTAATTGTGTACAGTTGAACGACCGCTTACCTGAGATCAAGCAGAAGGGTAGCAAGGCAAGGACCCGCCGCCCGCTACCCTTCCACTACCCTTTTACGTCTCCCCTTTTATCACTGTCCCGTCACAGGCGAGGACTCATTAAGACAGTCGATCTACCGGCGCCAACCGCATTCAGATGACTCTCGCGGCCTTTACCAGGTCATCAGTCCACCTTGTGTGGGGTCTACCCACGCTGCGCCTTCCAGTTCGTGATCGCCACTCGGCCAACGCCACTGCCGCCAACAGGCAGATCTGGGGAAGTCCTACGAACAATATAAACCTCATCTTTTCATTTCCAGCACATGCGTTGGTCGCACACTCACACGCAGAGCTTGGAGTGCGAGGAGCGACTGCTGGCTCGCTGCAGCCGGCCTCGGGTGAACTCGGCAATATTCGTGTCAGCCGAGCCGGCGGGCTTTGCTGGCTTTGACGCTAGCGAGTTTCTGAGGAGGCACGGTTCGCAGTCAAGGCTGTGTCGGAAGGCCAGGTAAGTAAAGTCGTTTTTCGCACCTGCTATTCAGAAAAGAGCCATTGTCGCCCAAAGATCAAAGTCGTACTTTTCATCCCTCATTTGATAACAATGACTCTTCTCCTCATAAACAGTGTAAAAAGAAGAATGGGCCACTCGGTACGAGTAGCAAAAATATTTGTAAGATGTTTAATGTTTTTAGCCGCGGGCCCTCATAGGCGGTGTAGAAAGCAGTATGTGTCACAGGGTAGCAAAATTATTTCCGTCTTGGGCAACATTTGAATTCCTCGCTACGCTCAAGGTTCTACTTTATAATCCCTCACTACTCTCTCTTTAGCTTTACTCAGGATTCAATAAACCACCCTCGTCGGAAATATATCATTTTGCTCCCTTAAGACATAATCTACTATTTACCATGGGTTTGCATTCTACATTGGGAGATTAGGGAAGTACCTCTAGGTCACAGTGGAACATCATCTCGCTCATATTTAAAGCAGCAGCCAGACTGGGGAAGTACCTTAGAGAAGACCTTAGCCATAACAATTGTTTTTTAGGTAACTATGTGGTATTGTGTTCCAGGCCCCCTCTATTTCACCAACTCGACAATTGTCGCCTGACAATGAAAATTCGATGTACATTTCTAGGTTGTTTAGTAAAGACTGCACTGGCGGGCTTGACTTCTATTATACGACCCAGCAATGTAAATCGAATTGTCATTGTCAAGCGACGATTGGCGAGTTGGTGAAATAGGGACCTGGTGGTGAGTCGCTTGATAGGCTACAGTATTTGCTTTCCATCAGGCAGGCCGTAAGCTTGCTTGCCACCGTCGTTGTAAAAAACTAAGAAGTTTACCTATACGCCACCTATGAAGGCGTTTTACACAACTTCTTACTTTCAGATCCGCTGACAATATCCCGCTTACATCAATGAGCGACTCATCGGAGCGGCTTTGCAAAGCCAAGGCGCCCCGTGAAGAGACCATCAGTGAAGAGGGCAAGTCTGACGACACAGGCAGCGTTGACACTGTCAAGCACTTTGGCCTGCCAATCTTGTCCGTCTCCGGTCCCTCACCACCCGACGAGGACTATGATCAGATAGACGAGTATCTGTAGCATTTCCATACGAGTTTCCAGCTCAAATACGTGTTGGAGAAACTCAGGCCCCCGTGGCCAAGCCCTGCACAAAGTCCTTAAGCGACTTAGCATTGCACTGGACTTCTAAGTGTTTTAAGATAGTAGTGTCTTTAGACCCGGACTCTCTGGATGTGTTTTCTCGTGGGACCATAGTCTTAGTATGGCGAGTGTTTCCAATTTAATTATATCCTGTGGTAATTTCCCTCTCCTTACATTTTTGTATTTGTACCTATCCAATGTGTGTTAGTTATAAGAGAGAAAATTTTAATGTTCACTCTAATTATGATAGGGTAGTTGGCTATAATTTTAAATTTTTAGGTATGGTACTATGGTAACCAGCTGAAGGTATTCTTTAAAGCACTATGGAATGCCTCGGGCGCTGCATACAAATAATATAATTTCAAAAGGAATGGTTTTTTATGGTGAAAATCTCTCTGCTACTTGTAAAATAAGTCAAATACCCTATTTTAGATAAGGAATGCACAATAATTATTATAATAAAACTTTACTATTAACTAACAGTGCCACTCTAAATTTAATTGCATGTGAAAATCATGTAACTATATAACGATTTATAAGCAATCTCGGTGTAAGGTGTTTGTACTTAGCTTTGTAAATAGCTTAGTAAATATTTATTTAATTTTTAGAACACTGTAAAAAATTTAGAAATCATCGTACTTAAAATCTGAAGCTTGCAAACTTGTATTTACGAACTCTTTAGAATATTAGGGATATAGATGACTTGAAGGTTGAACATTGGTCCAATGAAATGTATTATCTGCACAGACTGTGTTTTAGAAAGTAAGGGACGCTATTGAATTATGTAGGAAAACATCGAGATGATTTTCAGTATAGATGAGGAAAATACTTTGTCAAATGAAAACTTTAACTACTTTACTTTTTATTGCTCAAAGGTTAGCTGGAAGAAATCCCTTATAGGGATAAGCTCGCCTTTGTACATGCATGTCAACTGTTCTTGTATTTTTATGCTATGTTTACTCATGTACAATAATAGTACATTACTTAACAAGGGCGGTAAAACAAAGAATGTCTTAGATCGCAGGTATTTGACGCCCGAGCTGAAGGCAAGGGCGATAAATATGCGATCTGAGGCTTTCTTTATTACCGCCCGTGTTAAGTACAAAATTTTATGTCACCCCCTGGCTAGGAAGTGGGATTTCCCGCGCGCGGAGCGTGCGGTAATTGCCGCTTTATGGCCAGGTGTGACATAAAGAATCATACATACATACATACTTTAACATAACATGAGTAGGTACTCATTCAATTAATATGTATAATAAGTAGGTCTAATTTACTGAGATCGCAACTGTAAGGAGACAGCATTGTGGTAGACGACGGATAGCGGACGAGTATGGCACATGGTTACATGGTGATTATTACTCACATTACTGATATCTCAATACTATCGTGATATTGAAATTTGTATGGATGTTGCTTCAATATTCATAAATACACGAGTGATACGTATTGTCATATGAGTGTATTGCTGATCATAATCACTGTGTAGTTGATGCTTATAGGTAAAAAACTTAACACGTTCCCTGTGCATACGACACATGTATCGATGTATCAACGCAACGTGAAAGCTTCATATGTGCAGCACGACCCTGTGACTTAAGGCTTGATCAAAATGTGCACGTAAGTGCTTGAGTAATTATATTTGCTTGCACGGTATATAGCCTATGAAATTTATAACAAGAAATATACATATGACCGGAGGAGTGTTCCCAGGTCGAAATATAAACCAATCTAAATGTAGTAGGTTCTATTTTAAAATCAAAATAGCTCGAATTAATGACAAATATTATTTAAACAAATCAACAACATCGGAAATACACTAAAATCAAATGATTTTGTTGTTCAGTCACAAATAAAACCATCAACGGCGCAAATTGAGACAAAGTAGGCACAATTATTTTTTACACACCAAACAATCTGTGTCCGTTAATTTAGTTTCAAAACAATTTATAACTTTTTACGTCATAGACTCCACATAGACTACAGAATAACCGATCAAGATACCTGTCAAAAGGACTGTTAACGTGCGTGCCACATATATGCAGCATCCAACGAAGAACAAGTACGTGCGTGTATCACATGTGCCACACTGTGAAAGGATGGGGAAATAGGAAATTGGGTTTCCGGAATATTTTTTCTGGTCATAATGTGGCTAATTAATACCTATGCCTTCCTGATTATGAATTAAAAAAGTGCACGTAGGTGGTAGGTACATTTTGATTTGAAGTTAGGGAACGTGTTAAGCTAAGCCTCTCCGTATGTAGTTGTGACGGTCAACACATTGTGGACTGTTCTAGTAGGCATTTCTTTTGTTTGTGTTCCAAATTTTTAAATACCTATAATCAGGTTTATTATAATAGGTCACAACTAGAAATACAAGTACAAGATGCTTTTTTTACCTATACATACTGCCTTGACCTGTTCCTACCGTCTCATTTGAGCGATCAATCGATAATTTTATTGTATAATTAGATATTTAACCGTTCGTTTTTTTTCGTTATAAAATATAATTTATAGGTCTAACTTTTTTTGTCTATGTTAGTTACCTAGATATGTGCATATTTTCATTTTCTCTCTCTTTTTTTAAATAGTTTAAACGGAGGACGTTGCTAAAAAAATATATACTATTTATTAATAACAGTTCATAAATTAATATCTTGTTTAAACTCATTATTGTATTTGGTGAAACAAACACATATCTAACTGAAAATGTCATTTGATAAGGTATTAGGCCTAAATATGGAAAGCGTGGGAAAAGTGGTGAAATGGTGTAAGTATCCAGAGAAATTTTAAAAGTTATTAACATTTTTTTTCATAACACATTAAAATTGTCATTGTATTTTTGACACTTTAAAATGTAGCCGACGGACTGTCTAAATGCATTATTTTTGTACACATTGTACGATATAATGTTTTTCAACGTATTAAAAAATACATTGTCAATTATTTATTTTTAAATGCCTAGTAGTAAACCTTAATCAATTATGAAATTATGAATCACAGCGACTAATTTATATGTAAAAAACACGTTAGAATTAAATGTCTTGAAGACATGTGAACGAAATACTGGTGTAAGGGGACCAGAAGTACGAGACATGTCAATGATCTATCATTAGAGGCTATTTATAGCCTTACCAATAAGCAGTTTTCCAATCAATGTATTAAATAAACCTTTAGGTACGGGTCGTTCTTTTTTTTTAATTTTTTTTGGTATCCGAATAATTGTATTTACCAAAATTACCTATTACTTACTAATATTTATTCATTAATAATGTTAATATATCAATTAGAAACAAAACAATGTAAATTTATTGACAAGAAAATATATACAAGAGTACAACAAAATAACAAATGGAATATAAAACTAAAACTAACTATAATTAAAACTAACTATAATGAAAACTAAAGCTAAAAATTAAAAATACCTATCAAAATTTTGTGCCCTAGATTAGAAACAAAACTAATATAAACTCCAAAAGTTGCATAAATGCTCGAATGAACAAACCAATTGTCAGTAAAAAGAACAACCCGCACTTACTTAAGCTAAGACTATTCCCTCCACTTGACTATTATAGATTTTACCCTCAAATAAATATTAGACATTTTGTGTGTCACAGAATAGATGAATAATTCAGATCTCTGAGGCAAATTGACCTTTCAAATTAGGTCGTGGTTTGTGGCCTACATTTAACAATTCAACAATTTCATCCATTTAGTTCCCATTTGAATTAATTCCGGAATGGCATGTTTTATTATTCATGTTCATGTAACTGATTTTTAATTTTTTTATCCATCTTAGTCTTATGTGAGACATATTAAGTATAATAAGTATTACGTAATATGAATCAAAATTAGGAATATTAAAATATAGCCTCTGATAATTATAAAAGATTATTACCTTCTGAAGTACCTAATGGAAAATTTAAGTCATCCAAATTTAGTATTTAGCTGCCTATCTCGCCTTCCCTGGCCCTAGTAGTTAAAAAATGGAGCATTATTTACTATCTATGAATCAAAATTTTGACAATTGCCAAAGCTATCACTAGAAATGAAGCCTTGATAGTTTTAACTTTCGGGGCCAGGAGTTTTTTTTGTACTATTTCAGTGACCTACATAATGTAAATTGAGCTTAAACCCAGAATTATTACTACGGTGCTGAAATGTTTATTTCAGTGGTGATTACACTATTTGTAAGTCTCTTTTAAGCGATAGTTCGTTTACTAATTTTGTGCCATTATTAACAATAGGTTATGTTATGACTATCATTTACCTATAAAATTATAAATGATTACTTGTACTTGTTCGTTCGTTCTTATCGTTAAAAAGTCTAACGGATATCAACTTTTTTCTGGGTTTACAAATATTATGCTAAATTTATTATTTTTGATTTTGCTATTTAAGTGCTGTAATTCCTCGTAGGCCTTGTTTATAAAAAAAGTATAGGCATAAATTAGGACAGTTTTTTTTATTGTAATCAGTAGCTTTAATCGCTAAAACAGTTGGCATTTAGGTAATTTCGACTGTCTTGTGCCAATTTGTTTCACTATCTCTATCTTGATTTAAATATAAAATCGTATGGATGTGTGTTAAAAAATCGAATAATGAAAATTAAATTTTATAGACGTTAAAATATTAGGGTCAGTCAATTTTTCACCGAGAAAATATTGTCTGTAGGGTAATGCGGGCGAAAAGCAGTCATGTACTGTATTAGATGAACTTTATTTCTAAACCATTGTTTAAGTGATATTAATTATTATTTATACCGGACTTTTAAATATGGCATATTTAACCTTTTGAGTACTGCCATGCATAAAATTTGATCATAGCAATTCCAATACTAAATTTTAATTGTATTCGTTCTAAACTAATGTAACTCTGTTACTGAACACTCCCAAATCGAAGGGACCAAAGGTCAATGGAAAATAAGTCATTTTGGTCCCTTCGTTTTGGGAAAATTTTGGTTGCCGCAGAAAGTGAATGGATAGGTAATATTTTGGTGGACACAGCTTTTATATATGATGAATTTAACGTTCTCGAAAAAGCGTCAAAAAAATGTGTGTGTAAAATTTGGTTGGCGCATTAACTGATTGTAGATTGCTTATTGTTTATTGGATAAAGTTAGTGTGAAAGATAAAAAAACATATTTTAGTACGTATTGAGTACGATCACCATTATCACAATTGTTTTTTTTATTTTAGTGTTAGATTAGTTTTTACAAGAATTATACCTATTCGCTAAACTAGATTTAATAATGAAGTTGTACATATCTATAAAGAACACTTAAAATTATATTAATGCTCATAATTGTAAAGTAAATTTATTGAATATACTGTAAAAATATTATTTACATCCTTACTCTATTTATAATCACGATCCAATAAAATATGAAATTATTTTGGTGAGTTTTATTAATACACATTTAATGGGCATGTTTACTTTCCGGTGTACTCCTAATTCTTTTTCGGATCTAGGTATAATCACCGTGTAACTGATGTCTATCGATTTCCATTAATAATTTGCAATTTAACTTTGCTTCAATCGCAACAGAGACGATGAATTACAATAGATTAAGGTCTACCGAAAATGCTGGTGAAATATATACATTTGCGAACACAGCGCCAATTGCAGAAAAAAATTGTTTCATTTTATAAAATACAATACAAAACCATAACTCAGCGTAATTAGTTAAAGGCGGTTTCATTGAGTTAACGAAGAATTATGGTCTACAAATTATCACCGCTTTGGTTTTTATTACACTTTTATTACGAGTTTGCTTTGCTTTACTTAATTAGATAACAAATAATTGTGACTCTCGAGTATTTGTTTACTTTTTAAGTAATATAATGTACAAAAGTCGCGCCTTGTAGTAAGTTGTCAAATTTTGATACTCGTCAATTTATCATTTTTGATACTTACTCATCAATTTATAATTTTTTTTTGTTGTTTAGGTGCCTACGCCATATCTTGGGATTAGGTAGCGGACCCCAGGCATCGTTCAGGATGCAACTGTACTGGGATAACACTAATAGGGGGATGAAGACTGTAGTATATTTTTGGTAGTAAAATGTTATACTTTTGCGTCCGCTAGCGAAAATCTCAATTTTTTAATCAAAGTGAAAATTGAAAAAATCAACACCGCAGGTGGTCATTCACCATCACAAGGGATACCACGGTGGCTCAATTGGTAGAGCAATGGACGGATTCCAGAGGCCATGGGTCCAAATCCCACCTGTGGTGTTGAATTTTTAAATTTTCACTTTGATTAAAAAAATAAAATTTTATAATTGAAATTGTTTTCATTACCCATACACGTTCGGCTATTTATAGACCTCAATCTCAAAATGTGTTAATAAGTTGGGCCATCCACGACTACACTACGACGACCTGTTTTATATAATTGTTTTTGGTGCAGTTTTTGGAAATCCAAAATGGCGGAGCGATCGGAGGTTGAAAACATAAAAAAAATACTATCGAGGTCACCGAGCCACTAGCTCGTCGCTATGCTCGACACTCAGTCTATACATGGCACTTTCAATCTGTCATGATGAGTTACGTATCTTATTGTGTTACAAATTTACCTAGTCCAACTAAGTTCGTTTTAAGCGAAGCATATAAGGTTTTCTACCTAATAACGAACGATACGGTAGCGTAACGTAAAACGAAAGTCGCTTCGTGTATTAAAACGATAAAACCTCATATTACGATTGGATATAATTACCGACCGGCCGTCATGAGTTCTGCGCAATGCAGAGCCGTTCCTAACAGAGAGGTAAATTAGACCAAACGTTTTGTATTTCCATATTATGTTAATATATTAGAGAAGGAAAGGACCATAACAGAGTGTCATCTCGTTTACTGACAGAACACACACGTAACAGACAGGTAAATCAGACTAAACGTTTTGTATTTGCACATTATATGAATATATTAGACAAGGAAAACATGGAAAAAATTAAACGAGATCACATTGTACTATTTTATGGTCCTTCATAGTAGGTACAATATCATTTCGTTTAATTTGGAGCCCACCTGGGAAAGTAGCGCCGGTGTAGTTTATTCATTGTGATATACATACGTACGTATAACCTTACATACTCGTGTACTCGTATTCACCATATGGCGGTTTGCCGTTTTATTTCCATTCTATACTTATCAATGACTTATGGGGAAGCTTATTGACCACATTAAAATACGTAAGTACGGTCAACCAATTTGATTTCTGGGCCACTTCGTACCTTGTCACAGTGACATTGATATAAGATCTCTAGCGGCTTTCATATTGATTTTCACTGTGACAAGGTACGAAGTGGCCTAGAAATCAAATTGGTTGACTGTACCTGTCAGGGTACCCGAGGACACGCTGTATTGTGAGTATCGGAAAGACATAAGTAAAAAAATAATATCTTTAGTCGTCACCACAGTTAATCATCATACTGATAAAATGGGTCCTCTGGAAGTCGCAAGAAGCATTCACACATTCACAGGTTACGGTAATCGTCTTCTAACACGCAGGTTATTTCTGTGACTGAATATTTGCTACCTTTACACCATATAAGAATGAGTTTTCGTTATACATACAATGATATATTAGGATGCGAATTGTTAGGTTAGATTGATCTAAGCAAATATGAAAGCAAAGTGTTTTCAATTGGTATGCGATTCAAATTGAAAACACTTATTTCATGGATTGTAAGCTCGGATTTTGCCATTATTTTGGTATAACGAAAAATTATTGGAGTGGCCTGATATTACTAGAAGTCAATTGAGGTTTTACCTTAAGACTTCAAATAGTGCTCGACCGACGGTCAGCGCGTATGGTCGGGCGTGTTTTGTATGGCCACCATATGCACTGACGGTGAGCATCGGTCTGAATGCAGGTAAGCTTTCATACAGTGATAGCTTCGCCCGACCGACCATACGCGCTGACCGTCGGTCGACCACTGTTTCCAACCTAAATATCCTACATTGACCTTTATCTTATGGTAATATTTACGTAAATATAAAGTATTTGAAGCCTAATATTCTGTGATGTGTTCTTTTTTAGGTGTACAATAAAGAATATTTGTACCTATGTATTGTATTGTAGTCTTCAACAACTTTTTCGTCTTCATTTTGCTCCAAATAGCATTTACCTATCTACTCAAAAAACTCGAGTATGAAACGACGGGCAAAATGAAACCCTTAACGTTACTTCGAAATCACGAAAGGTAGAAATCCCTTGCAGAGATAGGTAACTTCGCCTTTGTACACGTATTTTTGTTCCGCCTATATTTTTTTACTAACCTTTGTCTTGTGTACAATAATATATTTACATTTATACACAAAAGGGCCTGACAAGAAATTGTGCATGGAGATAGTTCGAGCCCCGGGGAAGGACATAGGATACTTTTATCCCGGAAATCATCCCTTAAGGGAGTGGAAGTTTGTATGGAAGAGCGATAAGGTAAGCACCGGAATAAAAATAATAGCAATTAAATTGTATCGCGATGAACGAGTTCCTCGCGGACGAAGTCGTGGGCATAAACTAGTTTAAATATGAATATTATTTCTCTTAGCCCCGGTCGTTCGGTGACGTATTTATAACTGCTTGTATAGGTAATTATGTACATCATAAAATAATATAAAAACCCATGACAAAGGTCGTTAATCTTACTGCCAACAACATTCCGTCCATCGTAACCCTGTGATCAATACTGATAAAATATGAAAACACTAATAAAACAGTCCGAACAAAGGTAAAACTAAAATTACTTTGGAATTACTAGTGGGAATCAATTATTCATTCTCCGTATGAATGGGTAATGAATGATCCTGTTGTAATATTTTGTCAATAGGCAACTTAGGATTGGAAATTAGGATAACCAGTACCTGGAACGAGGTTTGCGCGGCGTTTTCTTTTTTTTTCCTGGCGGAGTTTTGAAGAATGAAACTCAATTATTCCGCCCCTAGAAACCTTTCCATTGGAAATTTCATAGAAATCATTAGAGTTGTTTCCGAAATCCCCGAAGTAAACGAATAAATATATACAACAATTGCTCATTTAAAGATATTACATATTCGCCATTAATAGATACTTTGTTTTAAGTCTATCTCCTTATTCTAAATAGTTAAAGATCGGAATCGATTATGTAAAAACAACCATTAAGGAGGTTCGTGCCCATGAATCTTTTTTAACTCCGGGCACGGGGGTGACACGCGATGGAAAGCAAGCGCTGTGGGTACGAGTATGTATGCGTACGCTGTCGGTACACGCGTCAATTGTTTACGCGAGTGCGTAGCGCGTGGCGCGGGCGAATCGCGAGCCGCGACGGTAACCCGATCGTAACCCGGCTTGTCATCCTGGCCTGTCAGGGACGAGGTAACTGACCTCGGTGCGGGGGGGGTTCGTGTCCGTTCTGTATGAAATACTATTATACTATTCTGTGCTCCGGGGAAATATATTAAACGCTTCCCACCCGATCGGGGTAAGGTACGGAGGGGTTAATAGCGTATTTTTTTTTAAACAGAAGAATCTATCCTCTTAGCAGTATTCGTAGTTCGTACTGGATACCGCTGGACTATTCATTCATCTTGACCACAACTCTCAATAATGATAGATTGAAGTTGAGATTCGGAGAGAGAAATGTAGAGTCGCAGTACAAAATATGTACTGACCTGGATTGACAATTTACTTCGACAGCTGCCAGCTTATTGATCCCTCACTGACTAATTTGAATAGCCTTGGAAAGGAAATCATTGTAGGAAGTATATTCGGATCGTTTCGCACTCGAGCTGTATTTTCCGGCCGTTACCCGTAAAACAATATTCATGGCTCTTTAATGAGCGCATGGAGCGCCCCTTAGGGTTGCCTCTTCGGATATTTTTAAACTGAATATTACTTATTATGTATCTTTTCATTCCAGTAGCTGGAGCTGAACCAACTATAGTTTATAATTATTAACAGGTATTTAACACAATTAATAAAAATGAAGTTACCTACCCTATATTCAGTATTGTATACAACATTATAGAAGTGACTATGATAAAATAAAATAAGAATGATGAAAAATATATTCTTTCAATAAAATGGTTTTGTTAGTTGCAAAAGCCGAAACCACCGAAAAGGCGGTCACTCATAAAGTGTGAAAAAGTGTATTTGGATCCGGTTTTAACCTTGTATGTACGATGTGACTTAAAAATCGAAATGAAATAAAAAGAAAATCTACAAGGAGGGTTTGAGAACCCTAGTAAAAATATAACGCACGTTAACAGACTGTTTGAATCGTTAATATCCGAGGTACGCGTATTATAACAAAGCAAAGCCCTCATTATTCCTTAGGTATCTTCAAGACAGAGGTTCGTGTTTAGTATTTTATGATCTAAAATATGTTGACCTTATTCAAAAACACAAGCCAGCATACTAAGGGGCTAGGTCGGTTTGTGTAAGAATTGTCCCTGTAATTTTATTAATTTTCAATCTCAAACTCAAAATATTCTTTATTCAAATAGGCCTAGCAACAAGCACTTTTAAATCGTCAGTTTTATATTAGGTACATAGATTAAATCGTAATATTCAGAGCAATTTATTGATGCAATTATAATATAATTTATCTCAGTATTAAGGCCACGAGTTAATAAACAATCAAACTTGATGAAGTTAAGTGTGTAAAGGAATAGAAAAAATAAAGCTGAAAATGTGATGGATCATGTGAGTTAATTTCGCCTTCGTATAGATTTAGATTTATTTTCCACTAATTTGAATTCGTCGTCTTAATTAATGTGTTATGGTTGACTTTACTGTTAACCGAAGAGCTGGCGACTTGCTTGCACTACACAAATCAGCATTACGATACAACGAGGAAATGGCGCCAGCATCCTCGGTACGATGCCTCAAGGGCCTGTTTTAGATTTAAGTTATTTTTTACATCTGTATATCGCCAAAAATATTTAACTTACTGTTGTTTCTTGTCAATAAATATTAATTTATTCATGTATGACGCCATTAAAGCACTAATACACTGACTTAACAAACTTACTTACTTAAGGTGATAATAATTATTCCACTATGCACTACCTCTCTAAATAATTAGAATTATACTCGGCTTGACAAAATTGACTTGCTAGAAAAGCACTGCTTTTCCTATTCAACAAAATGTCCGATTCCAAGTTGGAATCTACAAACAGGAAATCCTCTCCACAGATATCCGTGTGAGCGGACAGAAACTGGGCATCTGTGTCTCAACTTACAACCTCTTTTGCACCTCAATCTATCATCAAAAACGTCGCGTCGAAATTGCACTAAGTCCGTAGGGAGTACCCACCACTACCCTATACGTGTCCCCTGAGTGGTGCTAAAAGTGAAACAAAAGCTGGCAATACTGTCGAAGATCTCACGCTTCGAAATAATTGCCATACGATATATGTATACATTTAGGCGACTTCCTGATTTGTCGGTGCGGAGGCGGTACGATATGAGAAAACTGTCAAATGTCAGTGTCAACTGTCAGTCAACTCAGTACTACTTTTTACTGCGCCCCTACATTTAAATTAGTGCTTCCTGACTGACGCAGGATGCGCGGTATCGGGACGATGCGAAGGCAGTACTGCTCCGCTTCTGCGCATGATATTACTACTGCGAAAATGTAATACTGACAGTATTCCGCCAAGTGAGAATCTTTGCGACGTCAGTAAGTTTACGTCAAAGAAGAAAATGTCACATATCGATCCCGCCCCGCCAAGTCAGGAAGTCGCCTTATTTTATTACGATATATGTAAACTTACTGACGTCGCAAAGATTCCCGCTTGACGGAATACTGTCAGTATTACATTTGCGCAGTAGTAATATCATGCGCAGAAGCGGAGCAGTACTGCCTTCGCATCGTCCCGCTTCCGCGCATCCCGCGCCAGTCAGGAAGCACTCATTTAAATGTAGGGGCGCAGTAAAAAGTAGTACTGAGTTGACTGACAGTTGACACTGACATTTCACAGTTTTCTCATATCGTACCGCCTCCGCACCGACTAATCAGGAAGTCGCCTTAAATGAGTGCTTCCTGACTGGCGCGGGATGCGCGGTAGCGGGACGATACGAAGGCAGTACTGGTCCACTTCTGCGCATGATGTTACTACTGCGCAAATGTAATACTCCCGATCCCGCCCCGCCAAGTCAGGAAGTCGCCTTACTGTTTGCCGTTTGTTTTGATTTTGTATTTGTAAGGTTAAGGTTTTTTATGGGCAATACAGTTTATCTAATCTAAAAACGCACTTACGGCATTGAAATGCGATTGGGTTAGGACGCGACGCATAAAAATAGACCTCCTGAAATGCAATTTTGCGATGTCCAGGGCGGCGTAGTGGAATGCAGTGTAAGCGACAACATCGCAGCTGTGAGTCTATTACTTGTGTGACTCAACAGGTTTTCAATTTGTTTGTGCTTTGGAGCGTATTTGGGCTCGGAAATATGTCGATAATTTGCACTGGATTTTCTGATTCGATGATGATTTATGTTATATTAAGAGCCATAATATAGGTAATTACTGAAAGAATAACATAAACGGAACCTTTTTTGGATTTGACGTCACCGAATGGTATATACCTACTATAAATTTAAGTAATCGTCACGACGTTTTTTATAGGGCCCTAACTATTAACAAATAAGTACCTACTTAACAAAGATGACTGGGAGATGACTGGTGTTCCTTAGGAGAAAACCTTAAGTACATGTAATTTTATTGTGCGCTTGAAAAGTTTGAAAGTTGAATGTACAGTGGGCCAACGAAAATGTTGAGCACTTTAGTACTTTGTCAAATTAAAGAGGTTTTCAATTTTATGACGTTTCAGTCTAAATATTTCTTAGATTTCGATGTGACAAGGTTCTAAGTATGCTCAACATTTTCATGGGCTGACTGTACTGTACATAACATAATACATAACTTTGAAACTTACATATTATGGAATTTCCCCAGACGGAAACATATTTACTCTGAGAAATCTTCATTGTTTTGTATGCATTAAGTGCATATTTTACCAAAGAACTAGAGATTCACTAGGTAATTTGGTTTCCACTTTCCCTGAAGTACTCGTAGTGTAATCTGATTGCTGAATTGTAAACTTGCTCGTTGCACCCCGTTTCGGTAGAAAACTGAATTAAAGGTAGACACACAAGAGAGCATGGAGTTGTCGTAACCCATCGGTGCCCGCGTAACGCGTGCGATATGCGAGGTTAAGCCCGTCGGCCCAGGTCAGCTCTTGGATGGACACCATATAACGCTGATCGGCCTGTAAGTAGCTGACACCCTCCTATAGTCTGTGCCATTGAGCCGCATTAATTCAATAACTATTTGTGGACAATCCTATACAAATCGACCTAGGCCCAAACTAAGCAAATCTTAAATTAATTTTGTATTAAACACTAAGCAGTAACGCTGCTTACGCAAACTACAGATTTAGAAATAAAGGAAAAATTGAAAAACTTAGGCACCGAGCAGGTTTCGAACCTGCGACCTCCCGGCACTCGCGGCTAGTCGATGCGATTACTAGCCCCCCTTAAAAATTTAACGGATGGATTCAAAATTTCCACAGTTTAAGCAAGGACGATTGATCGTCCTTGGTTTAAGCATTGTGTTGACCCACATCTACTTACATATCGTCAAAAAAATTATTTTTTATTTTTAAGAATATTGAGAACAAAGGGATGAGACTAACCCATGAGGCCACTTAGGTAACATTCACCCCTTTAAAATCTCATCAAATATTTATCCTAGCGAAAAAGTGTGTACCTAGAACCTTTTCTTGAAGAGAATTGTATGTAGATTACTCATGTCTAAGAACATTTTTAGCTATCGGCCACCGTTTAAGAGTTTTATACGAAAAACTAAAAAAATTACCTAAAAATGTCCTTTACACCCCCCTCTACCTGTTATCTCCAACCCTATCCCCCAGGAATTTTAGTATGTTGTTGAGGACATATTCAAATACGAGTTTGCCAAAATTTGCTTATACACGAACTATTTCCGCCAAGTTATCCTTCATTAACTGGATCAAAATGCCCTGACCGGGATTCAATACCGGGATCTCCAGCTTCGTAGGCAGCACTACCAACTAGGCTAAAATGGTCGTCATGTGGGTTAATGTATATCAAGCTTTACTCTGACCCATAGAGTAGACCTCCCGGAGTTACCTAACTGGTGCAGGCTAATTAGAAATTCGATTAGCGGTCTGGCTTTATCTGCACAAAGACTGGAGAGACGTCTGGTAAATTAAATCTGTGAATACCTAGGTACTGCATTGATTGCATATGAATTAACTAAACTACGAAGATACGTGATTTAAACGGTTCAAAATTGTGTTGCGAAAGCTTTTCATTTCAAAGAAAACATTTTTTTAGAAAGAGTTACCTAGTTTTAACCTAACCTAACTTATTTTTCTGGTAAACTGAATGGGGCTGTTACACAATGTGTCTTATATCTGTGCCTACCTCAAAGTTTAACATTTCTGAAAAAAAACCGGCCAAGTGCGTGTCGGATCACGCACAACGAAGGGTTCCGTACCGACACCTACGTAGCAGTCCACTTTTAAAAACACAATTTAATATCTTGAATCAAAAAAGGTCTTTATATTCATAGGGAAGTCACGGCACTTACGTCCTTTTGTTTGGGCAAAACAGTTTTTCAGTGATAACCCAAAAACCCTCAATCCCATCTTGTTCAAACCAAAAATCGTTGAAAGTACTTATTAATGTACACCACTAAATGAATAGTTAGTTTATTATTCAAATATTACCAATCACAGCGTCAGGCGATCCCTTAGTTTCCCAACGTTTGAATTTGAAATTTTAATTCATTTCCTCAGTAGAGAAAAATCTATAAGAATTATAAGCATTAACATCTTTCTTAACTATAAAGTGTGCCATAAAACACGGAGAAAGCTCTACGTCCAAGAAGCCGCTTAATTGCCGTCGAGACGGCTAGTTCATAAAACAGGTTTTACAGCACTCCAGTTTACGAGGCAGCTGTAAACAAAACGAACTCGGGTGAAATACAGCTCTCGTTTCAGTCTCTACGGGTTGTAACTGGAATATTACAGTCGATGTCAAATAAATATTTACACTTTTGCATCTTACTCCATTGTGATAAGCTGATAAGGTGAATATTGTATACATACTTTTGACATCGACTGTACAGTGTATTTTATGATTCTATCACAGTTTGCCAGCAATAAACAGAGATTTTTGCATTAGAATTTGAGAAACAAAATGACAGAAATATGTTATCAAAGTGTGGATAAGGTAAAAGTCCCAATACCTTAATACATAACATAATAGATGAGAGTGACACCAATTGATCACCTCTGTCATTATGACATGAGATTGAAAGTGCCAGTATTTGGTCAGTGTCGAGTACACGGATAGTTACCTTAGGCCAGAAACAGGTTTTTCCGTTTGTATACTAAACGAGCTTGAGGTCGAACTTGGCATCTAATCCCAAGCTTTGCGTAGGCTCTAGTTTTACAAAAGCGACTTTAAACATTTGTCCTTTTAACCCAAATGGAAGACTTTCGGCTACAGCGGATTGGTGGGAGACATAAATCCAACTTGACTTCTGTCAATATCGCGGATATAATTACGGAAAGTATGATTCCTCTACGTTTCATTCATTTACATACTCAGAAAAAAAAAACATGTATATAATCACAAACGCAATATTTGACCTTTCATTTATTTTCTTCAAAAAAGAATGTTATGGCGGGAACAAACCGTCCTCAAACCCAAACTCTTGTTTGTCTACAGCGAGTTCGCGACCCTTTTGATGAGAAAAAGTACGACAAAAAGAACAAAGTACACAACCAACCACAATTGGACCGTATGTAGTTGTAATAAGGCTGAAAAATGGTTAGTTATCTGTGTCGTTGAAAATAAAGCAGGATGACGCTGACCAATATTAGACCGTATTTCGCTGTTATTAAGGTTCATAAAGTCAGTTATATATTGTGGTACGTAATGAAAATACCGCTTCAATGTTTGCTTTGGGACAGTATGATACTCAAACATAATTTTACATTCGCAAATTGAAAGCTCAATTTTAAAGGCGGTAAAAAAACGACCCTGCTTGATGACATGCAGCTATTGTAACCTATTGACATTTGCAACCTAATGAAAATCCTTAATAAAAGCTCGGCAACGCGCTTGTGATTCTGCCATATAAGCTTGTTTGCCAATATCGTCGTTGTATGTTAAAAAAGTTATATTTAAAAAAATATATATAGTTTAAAAATACTAGAAAAACACGCTTTGCGGGTTAACTGAAACCTGATCGTGTTCAAAGTCCATTACGCGACCTTTCTCACAAGTGCAAACACGACTAGGATACGATATTCCATCATGGAATGCCAGTGCATATCTTTCGGCTTCATTATCAGACCTTGAAACCTAATCGTGGTCAAAGTTCATTACAAGACTTTTGTAACAAATCCAAACACAGCTATTCTACGATGTTCCATCATGAAGTTCCAGTTCATATCTTCCGGCTCCATCATCAGATCAGTTCGACAGTACCATATTATTGTATTGTCATCAGAACTACATACAGCTGCCAATTTTTATGACGCTACGATCCTTGGAAGATGGTTCAATTAGTTACCTTAGATTCCATTACATAGTTACATACAGGTCGACCTAATAAAAGCGTGTTAAAAACCGGCCGGCGAGTCGGACTTCGCACATTTAGGCGACTTCATGATTTGTCGGTGCGGAGGCAGTACGATATGAGAAAAGTGTCAAATGTCAGTGCCAGCTGTCAGTCGACTCGGTACCATCTTTTACTGTGCCCCTATATTTAAATGAGTGCTTCCTGACCGGCGCGGGATGCGCGGTAGCGGCGAGATGCGAAGGCAGTACTGGTCCGCTTCTGCGCATGATATTACACTGCGCAAATGTTATACTGACAGCATTCCATCAACTGAGAATCTTTGCGACGTCAGTAAGTTTACGTCAAAGAAGAAAATGTCACATATCGATCCCGCCCCGCCAAGTCAGGAAATCGTCTTAGGGTTCCGAACCAACCGCAAAAAGTTTGTTTGTGTTCGCGCCCACTTTAGCTGCATGGGAGCCCCCCTTAAAAGATTTAAAAATAAGTTTTGATTCAATATAGGTATAGCTTTGGGCCACTAAGATGCTTATACTGTGAAAAATTAAGACTTCGGTGTAAACCTATGTGACGGACGGACGGACGGACGGACGCGTGAGTGACAGCAATAGGATTCCGTATGGACCCTTCGCTTAGGGAACCCTAAAAAGTACCAGGATAGGTTTCGTATGATACATAGTATAGCCATGCTCGCTTCAACTTTTAAAAGCGATATTTCTTTGAACACTTGTAACCTCGTTATTACCCACTCTCCGTTGTAATAGATTTGTCGATTCCTGGGAAATTGAATTAGGTCGCTCTCAGCGTAGACTGAACCGTAACGCTATTTTGTCCCGGATTAAATATGGTATGAAACATGACTTTAATAACCGCTATCTTTAAAGGCAGTAATGGTATTAATAATTATAAATACCCAGTGGACTACGGAGCGTAAGGCACGCTTTAAATGTGAAGGTCGAAAGTTAGAAGGGTTAGATAACTTAGAACCCTAGCTTGTGTGCTACAGCTGCAAGCTTGTGTTTTCCAATAAAAGTAAAAAATTTAAAAATTCAATGCCACAGGTGGGATTTGAACCCACGACCTCTGGAATCCGTCCATTGCTTTAACCAACCTGTATTGTTACTTCTCAGTACAATTTGAGACGTTAGTGCCGTGAAATGTAATAACTTCGCGGTAGATGTCGCTACGAGCCTCCTTAAGGCTTAATTAGCAGAGTGTAATGATTGAAAGATTCTCCGTCACAAGGGATTACCACGGTGGAGGGAAGGTTAAGGAATGGCAGAGTGTGGAAAGTGGAAATGAAAGTGAAAAGGAAAGTAAAAGGATTGAATATAAAGAGTGTAAGAAGATAGCTAAGCGCGCAGTTGCTATTGCCAGATCAGCAGCTCAGGACCAGTTATATGAGGCTTTGGAAAGTCCTAAAGGTGAGAAACAATTGTACCGCTTGGCAAAAGCAAGAGAAAGCAATACTAGAGATGTATGCCATGTAAAATGTGTGAAAGATGATTCTGGGAAAGTGTTGACGGAAGACGAATGTATAAAGGATAGATGGAAAAGCTATTTTCAAAAGCTCATGAATGAGGAGAATGCGTGGAGCAGAGTGCTAGAACACCAATCAATGAATATGGGTGTTGTGAGAGAAATTGACATAGATGAAGTAAGGAAGGCTGTGAAAAGTATGAAGAATGGGAAAGCTGTTGGACCAGATGGAATACCAGGAGAAGTATGGAAGTTGTTGAGTGAGGATGGATATAGGTGGCTGACTTTATTCTTCAATAAATTGTTGCAGGAAGAAAGTGTCCCCGACGAATGGTGTGACAGTATGCTGGTGCCCATTTATAAAAATAAGGGGGATGTACAAGAATGCAACAATTATAGAGGAATAAAGCTCATGTCACATAGTATGAAAGTGTGGGAGAAAGTAATAGAGAGAAGAATGAGAGACGAGAGTGATATAACACAAAACCAATTCGGTTTTATGCCGGGCCGAGGTACAACAGACGCCATATTCGCACTTCGCCAGCTAAGTGAAAAATACAGACATGCGCAAAAAAACCTGCATATGGTGTTTGTTGACCTCGAGAAGGCTTATGATCGAGTCCCACGCGAAGTTTTGTGGTGGGCCTTGAAAGAGAAAGGTGTGCCTGGGAAGTATGTAGGGCTGATTCGGTCTATGTATGACAAATGTTGTACACGTGTCCGGTCGGCTGCTGGCACCACCGACCAGTTCAGTGTCGCGGTGGGCTTACACCAGGGCTCGGCTTTAAGCCCCTACCTCTTCCTGCTTGTCATGGATGCTCTGACTTCGGACATTCAGGAGGAGGCACCATGGTGTATGCTCTTTGCTGACGATATTGTTCTTGTCGGTGAAGATGGGCTCGAGGTTCAGAGCAGACTAGAGCAGTGGCGGCAAAAATTGGAGAATGTTGGCTTGAGGATCAGTCGGTCTAAAACTGAGCACCTGTTTTGCGATTTCGGCGGTCTCTCCAATTTTACGCCCATAGAGCTCGATGGCGTAACGCTGCCGGTCTGCTCCGATTTCAGATACCTCGGGTCACTCATACAGTGTAATGGCGATATTGACCGTGACATTAAAAACCGAATAAGCGCAGGATGGATGAAATGGCGACAGGTCTCGGGAACAATATGTGACGCCCGAATGCCCCTTCGACTGAAGGGAAAAATCTACAAGACCATTGTGAGACCTGTCGTCATGTATGGATCGGAATGTTGGGCCGCAAAGGTGACGGATGAAAAGAGATTACATGTTACAGAGATGAGAATGTTGAGATGGATGAGCGGAGTTACCAGAATGGATCGTATTAGAAATGAGTATATAAGAGGAAGCCTGAAAGTAGCACCCATAGTCGATAAGTTGAAAGCCCATCGTCTACGTTGGTATGGTCATGTTATGCGGAGGGAAGAGAGTCATTTAACAAGAAGGGTATTAGTTATGAATGTGGAGGGATGCAAGAGAAGGGGTAGGCCAAGGAAAAGGTGGATGGACTGCGTGAAAGATGATATGGAGAGGAAGGATGTGAGTGCCGAGATGACGAGCGATAGAGAGGTATGGAAGAAAAAAACATGCTGCGCCGACCCCAACTAAATGGGATAAGGGCAAGCCAATGATGAAGGGATTACCACGGTGGCTCACTTGGTTAGAGCAATGATTTCAAAACTCACCTGTGGCATTAAATTATTAAATTTTTCACTTTAATTGTAAATTGTAATTTCGTTGGCGGACGCATCCGCTTGTCAAATTTAATTTGAAATAACTAATGTACGAAATATCATTTAATATTTGACAGTAACTTCTCCGGTCTGATCGCAACAAGTTTTATCTCCGGGTTCGAAGGTCAGATGGCATTCGCTTTCATAAAAACTAGTGCCCGCTTTAACCCTTGGGATTAGGTGTCAAACTGGACCTCTAGTTTCCTAGGGTAAAAGGAGCTGGGGGCACCAAGATGAGTGACTCGAAAGAATTTCGGCCTGCAAATTAAAAAATTGCGGGCCACCCGCCGGGTACGTCGCAGTAGAATGCTACTTGCGATCCTGCGGCGCCCCACTGAAGGCGGTTTTTAGACGGTAGTAAGGTCTATAGAACCGGATAGTCTTTCATACCCACCAGGTCTTCCAGCAGGTGGGAAACATAAAACCGGGAAAACACTAGGAGTTTGTGACTCGTTTGGGCTAGGAAGCGGGCCTTTCAGCAAGTTTAGCGTGTTTAATGCCACTTAATAACCAGAGACCACCTAAAATACATATTTGGGGCTCTATCTGGATTTAAATATAAGAATCTATATTGAAAGTAAATCTGACAAAGTTTAAATGCACAGGTATATTAAGAAATGCGCTATTATGATGCGTTTCAATAGGAATATTAATCAAAATGTATCGAGAAACAATGAATATTATAAAAATATTCACAAAGTAAAAACAATCACATCCAACGGTATCCACTACGCATATTATTTTTGTGTGGAAACACAAAAGGGTTTCGATATCTATTTTCTGAATAAATCTCATTGCGTGTGGATATTGTTATATTCTTACTTTGTTTACCGGAAGGCGTAAGAAGCTTAGACCCTTACCTTTTGAAATATCCGTAGATACCTTCCTTTGAAAATCATAGAAGAAACATCAAAGGGCTCTTAAAGTATTGATCTTAAATTGAAAATAAGGGTTCCTTTTTTGTTTTTGGTACGGAGCCCTAAAATATGGCCATTGACATTGGCGTGTGACATTTTGTGTACAATTTTTTGTCAGAACTGGTCATATTTAATGCTTTGTATTGAGATATTCGCGATAAAAGCAAAATCTTGAAACAAAGTACCTTTCAAACTGCGAGTGGGGGCCCTAGTCTATTCAAACAAACGTCATGGCACGTCATTAAGTCGTATAATTCAAACAATCTAGACGACGTAATGTCAGATAATTTTGAGGTTATTCGTTGGTTTCTTCTTAAATCTTATTAGAAATAATAGGTGATAGGTTTTGTGAGTGATAACTTGGTTGATTTCAATACTTTGTGAGCTGCTAACTTCGTATAGTATGTGATGATTATTGTGTAATCCGAGAGAAAGTGTGATAATTGATGTATAGCCTTAAGGGCCTCTCTTAAATAACTCTCATAACTTTCGATTGATGGTCTTTCGTATTTTCCCACTTCTAGTTCTAGTAGCTGGGCAATTAATCATAATTATTATCAAGATTATTCGAAGGGTATGTCTATAATAATAATAATAATAATAATAAAGCCTTTATTCACTGACCGTGTTTTACATTTTTAAACTTATATTCTACACAATATATTTTACTGTAAGTTATATTTTAATGAATGAATGTTCATCAGCAACCAGTTTGTTGGTCAGGTTGTCCTTTGACATAGGCCTCCCCCATTGTTTTCCACTCATCTCTATTCCGAGCTAATCTTCTCCATCCTTTTGGTAGGTCATCCTCCCATCTTTTGATCGGACGGCCTTTTTTTCTATTTCCATTTCTAGGATACCATTCTATTACATCTTTCGTCCATTTATCTTTCTTCGTTCTCATGATATGTCCCGTCCAGTTCCATTTAAGTTTTCTTATTTTTTTTGTAGGACATCACTCAGGGTATGTCTATGCAACCCATTAAATGTAAGATAATGCTGTTAAGATCATACTAACAGGAGTTCAAGGTTAATAAGCCATACATTAGAAACACTGTCAGTGAAGATGTGCCCTGAATAACAGATAATAATGTATGTGGGTCTATTTGGATCAACGTATTTAATTGAAATTTTGTATTCGTTGAGTATGTAGCGATGCTACAAAGATTTTAACTTGGATTTATAGGCATAGGCATGTTTTGTCGGTTTTTTCTATGAAATAACATTGTCTGCTGATTGTAATGTGTATGGAAGAAGGCCATAGGAACAATTAGTTTCACGCCTTTTTCAATGCCAGTAGTTAAGTTGTGCTCATAGTTTCTCTTGTCAGCTTTAAATTGTCCTGCATTTTTGATAAAATTTACTGGCTAATTTCAATACATTCCTAGCACTGAAACCAAACAACCAGCACACCAAAATGCTCCACATGATAGTCCGCGTCATACTAGTGTCACTGATTTTACGAATTATCTTTTATGAAATTCATGAGCAAAGGAGCGCTCGTGGCCCAGCGGCGCCTGCGTGCCGCAAGCGTTATAAAAAGTTAAGCAACGTGGGCAGCGGTCAGGACTTGGATGGGTGACCGCTTTGAGTGGTTACTAACTGAGCGCTCCCGTGCTTTGGAAGGCACGTTAAGCCGTTGATCCCGGTTGCTGTCTATGGCAGCAGTCGTTAAGCCAAGTTGGAGGCCTTCGGGCGGCTTGAGAACTTCTAACAGTCAAGTTGCCCACTCACTTGACAAAGCTTAATCCCAATAAGGTCTAGTTTCCCCTCGGGGTGGGAAGGTCAGATGGCAGTCGCTTTCGTAAAAACTAGTGCCTACGCCAAATCTTGGGATTAGGTAGCGGACCCCAGGCATCCTTCAGGATGCAACTGTACTGGGATAACGCTAGGAGGATGATGATGAGCAAATTAAAGTTCTGTAAGTGACTTTTATATTTTGTGCCGGAACATTGACAATCTCACGGACGCAACCGTTCCGTTTCGCGATTGCGACGTAATGTTGTTTAGTTTATGCCTTAAGAGGGTACGAACATTTCGCTCCAACTCATCCTAGCCGCGATCTCCCTGCGAGCGGCCATGTTTAGCTACACACTAAAACGATTACTGTGTGCGTGCGGTTCGAGTGCTGCCGGTTGAACTGACATGTCTTGATCATTGTTATAGAGTTAGAGTGAGGTAGGAAAAAATGTGGTGAGTTTTAAATGTTTTTATTTTATTAACATTACGTACCTACGCACTTATTAAGGTGGTTCGATTTTCATACAAAAAACGATCGACATTTATTATCTCATTACACATTATTAATACTTAAATATGTGTTAATCTATTTACTTCTGACTATTCATTTTCGCGAAATTAATAAAAAACCTGTGTTTCATACAGAAATTACGCAAAAAACAACGTTAATTTTTTATAAATTTTACGTTTGGGAGCGTGATAACTGTCATGTACATTGTGACGTTCGGCCTGGTACTTTAAATTACTTTCCACAGAAACTACTTGGCCTAAAAATCTGAAATTGCACATACATATAATTCGATAACTAGTCCAAACAATGCAGTCATAAATTATCGGGCGCTCGTTAAGAATAAAAAAATATAAATGAATATGAATATGAGAGTAAATTCACACAAAAGATAACAACCAGTAAACATATGTTGGGAGACTGTACAAACTATTTTTAGAGGTGCATGAACACGAATTAATCAACAAAATTGGAATAAGTTTGTCAGGAAAAAAGTCAAATTTGGAATGATAATTACGTGGAGTCCACGTGTTTCGGGGACTAGTTTTACTTTAAATTACTTTCCACAGAAACTGCTTGGCTTAAAAATTTGAAATTGCACATACATATAATTCAATAACTAGTTCAAACAACGCAATCATAAATTATCGGGCGCTCGTTAAGAATAAAAAAATATTAGTTTGAATTTTACAATTAAAGGAAAGATCCGAAATGTTCACAGAACGTCAAGAACATAGAAGCACATATCCAGACATAGAAATATCACTAGCAGCAATAGGTAATAGGTAACATGGTGCCTTAAGGTATGATTCCGCTGCCGACTGCATACAACAACTGCACCTTCCGCCGCACTCCAAATTGAACTGTAATCATAAGACTAAAAGTCCCAATTTAGAGTGAGCGGCGTGTGCTGTTCCGACACTTCTCCGCTCATTTCAAATTGATCTTTTTACGCATACTATTACGGTTCAATTTGGAGTGCGGCGGAACGTGCAGTTGCTGTATGCAGTCGGCAGCGGAATCATACCTTTACCTTTTAACTTGTGTGGCCGTAGTACTGTTGGATTTTTTCGTCCCAAACAATTTACGTTTATTGCCCATTTCTGTAAAAAATCATATTACTTTATTGCTTTGAGAAGAAATAAAATACCAAGTATCAAATTATTAATCTGTAGCGGACGCGCTACATCTACAGAATAGCAGTATCGGTGTGAGCTTGGTCACCGACCTTAACGCACCGAGGAGAGCGACACGTGCGTTCCTTGGGAAGGCCCGGCGCGTAATGAATCGAACAACGTTGTCGCGCGCTGTTATATTGTGAATTATAGTGGTTTTAAAAAAATCGTCTAAATTAAGTGGGTTATCCATAAGCGTTAAAAAAAATAAGAAATATCAAGCAAAACCTGTAATTTTATAATAATAAGTTTTTTTTTTCAAAATATTATAAAACATGTGAGGAAAAAAATGTTTAAACAAACCGATTTAGACATTTTGTAGTATTTTTTTTAGATAGTAAAAACCAATATTTCAGAACTAGTGCGATCGCTATGTACTAAAAGACTATACATCCTATTGTAAAAGATAAACATCCAATCGTTTTTGACAATTTAAAATGGAAATATTGTACCTGAAAGATAGCTCTGACGCGTATTTTTGCAAAACACTCCGACGAAAACCTGACTGTTTTAAATAATCGTACATAGAAATAAAAGTTTAGCAACGCTATGGTCTAGAATAAGAGTTTATCTATACAAAACAGAAGTTTACTTTAACAATGTAGTCACTTGAACAAAGATATGACGTTAGAAAAAACCGTATATTTTCTAAAATACCAACTTTTTGTTCGTACAGTCTTAACTAACCGTTAGTAATACAATTAGAATCACGAGTATTATTCGTCCTGGCCAGACGGCCCAAACTTATTTCGATTGAATGTGTTTAACCAAAATGGACTCTCAGACAACGTCGTGCACTATTCACTGAACAACGGGCCGTGTTCATTACACATTCAACAACCAGCTTTAGCAGGCTGTAAAGATGACATTACTACGCTGATAGGGTATTAAAAACAACGATGAAAATATTCTTTTTACGGTACCAATTAAACCAATACGGAAAAAATATTTTAATGATTTTTAATAACATAAGGATGAAAGGACAACAGTCGACAAAAACGGCATTACACGAGTAGTATAGTAGTTAAAAATTGCGGTTACCTTTTGTTTTGTTATGTTTATTATTTTAATTATCGTCCATTTTTCTATTAATAATAATAATAATTTATTTATTCAGACAACATGGGTTACGACTAGATACGACTACAAATATTTATGCGTGCTATTTTTATACCCAATGTTCTTTTTTATCTTTCTTACCTAGGAAATAATGCCACACACATACTTCTGTGACATTATCAAAATGCACATTAACTACGGTCATGAGTACCAGCCTTAACATAAATCTGTAAGGGACCAGACAATACGTCTCTCGCCACAGACACGTGAAAGGACACCTTTGGGACCGACCGTGATAACCTTAGCATAATGTTGGATCTTCACAATTCACATAGCCGTAAACATGCTGAATATGAAACAGTAAAGTGCTGTTTTTCATTAGATTTTGTGATATTACGTATTAGGTATATCAAAGTAAAATTCTAAGAACCGTTACTTAATTCAATCACTTATAATAATATATAGGGTAGCATTTAACGAACCACCAAATTAGTGGCCGAATGATGCTCTAAAAAATTACATTGATTACCAAAAATACTAGATTCGCACCAAATTTTCAACTCCTTTTAAATATAAAGTGCAACTCAAAGAAGTAACATGTCGATAACCTATTAAATTTAATTGTTACCAAATAAATTAGTCACTACCCAAAAATACTTAATGATCACCTAATTTCAAACACCAAATCTTATATCTTTAAACGAGCAATTCTTGTATATTTATTTATTTATTTATATATATATATGTATATATATTTATTTCGGGGATCTCGGAAACGGCTCTAACGATTTTGATGAAATTTGGTATGTGGGGGTTTTCGGGGACGAGCAATCGATCTAGCTCAGTCTTATATTTGAGAAAATGCTTGTTTTCGAGTTTTCATGTTTTTAAATTTGTTCGTGATTGATATTTACAATGGCTGCTGACGTACGGAAAATTAGTGTCAGAAGAACCAGTATAAGCCTGACCTACGAATATGCACATAGTTGTCACGAATCTCAGGGTCAAGATATATAAGGACGTATGGTGAGGCAAGTTTATATTTTGTTATATGTAGCATTTATAAAGAATGACACATGACAACGACTTACGAGGTTCACGTTCAAGGGGCTGACACGCTTGGCTAGAGAAAGATAGTCTTATTGCGATTCCTATAAGAGGAAATAGAAAAGAGGCTGAGAGAGAGAGAGGGGAGATGTTTTGTCCCTATCACCGACCGGACGTTTTTTCATGGTCGGGTTACAGGCAAATGCAAATTTCCATAAGCAATACATTGGACATGCAAACCGGACTAATTGCGTAGTACAAATTTTATATGAATATGAGCAAAAGTATGAGAAAGACATAGCCCCGGTCGCTCGTTGGCGCATCTATAACTACAGAGTATATATTATATCTATGGGCACGTTCTGCGGTGTCAAATAATTTCAATGAATCAAAAAGTTTAGGTACCTACATCCTGGAGGTTGCGAGCCGAACATTCATTTGAAGCCAGAAAATATGACTTTGAATGACGTCACTGCTATATTTAATCTCTTTCATTAGATCCATCTTATATAAGAATGAAAGAGATGCAATATAACGTGACGTCATTCAAAGCCATATTTTCAGGCTTCAAACGAATGTTTGGCACGCAACCCTAAGCTTCTTGCAATGAGTATTAAAATCGTTCTTATATGCTTACAATTTTGTCTCGTTCCACCGCATAGCTGCGTCCTTTTCTCGCACCATCATAACCATGTGCATCATGTGGTCGGGTTTCACGTTTATTTATGTTTAATTGATCGCGGTTTAAAAAAAAAAGAATTTTGAATCTCGATGAAGAAATTGTTATCATTTTATTTCGCACTGACATTTATTTACTGAATGCGTTATTAAAACAGATCGAAGAAGAAATTAGTCGAGTAGCCAGGAATTCAATAATAATGTTTATTTAAAATGTGTACCTATATGCAAGTGTCGTGAGGACTTTGAAATGGCCTTTGAGAAAAACGTTCAATGTACGCATCCAAGGTAGACCTGAGGAAAAACATTTGTGTTGTTGTTGTGTATTTGTCCTTAGTTGTCCTTTATTGCCCTTCGGCCCTAAACTTCGAGTGTACGCGTGAGGTCGGCCTTATCGCTCGCCTTTGGTCCTTCGGCCCTCAGGTTCCGCGTGTACGCGAGTGTACGCGTGAGCTTGGCTTTCAGGCCTCGCTTAGCTTTACCTACCGCTCACCTTCGGGCCTTCGGCTCTCAGGTTCGAGTGTCCGCGTGAGCCCGGCTTTCGACCTCGCTAAACCTTACCGCTCACCTTCGGGCCTTCGGCCCTCAGGTCCGATTGTAACAATGATAGTAATAGTGAGTGTCTGCGTGGGCTCGCCCTTCTGGCCGCAAGCGGCTCTCCGGCTCGCGTGGAGAGCGCGCTCTAAGGGACGCTTCGGGCCTTCGGGCCTGCGAGGCATACATGGGGCACATGAATAGTTGGGCAACCCTTTCCTCCCGTATCGGTCTCGCAAAAAATACTAGGGGGAGGGGATGCTTGGGCCCTCGGGATGGGGCTCCGGGCCTTCGGCCCTCCGCCGAGCTTGGCCTGCGGCCTCGCAGCCTGAAGCTCGCCCTTCGGGCTCGCGAAACCTTGTATATTTATTTAGGATTTTCGGTTGTTTGGTACTCCCGCATTTGAGAGGAGGGGGGGACGCACCTGACCGCTTGAACGCCTACGGCCTGGCGGCCTGAAGCTCGCCCTTCGGCTCTCAGGTTCGATTGTAACAATGATAGGAATAGTGAGTGTTTGCGTGGGCTCGCCCTTCGGGCCGCAAGCGGCTCTCGGGCTCGCATGGAGAGCGCGCCCTGATGGGACACTCGGCCTTGGGCCTCGCGAAGCCTTGCCTCTCACCTTCAGGCCTTCGGCCCTCAGGTTCGCTTGTAAGATACATGGGTCATATGAATAGTTAGGCAACCCTTTCCTCCCGTATCGACCTCGCAAAAATTACGTGGGGGGGGGGGACGCTTGGGCACTCGGGGTGGGGTTCCGGGACTTTGGCCCTCGACCGAGCTCGGCCTGCGGCCTCGCAGCCTGAAGCTGGCCCTTCGGGCTCGCGAAACCTTGTATTTATATAGGATTTTCGGTGGTTTGGTACTCCCGCGGCTGGGCCTTCGGCCTCGTCAAACATTTGAGGGGGGGGGGGGGCGCACCTGACCACTTGAATGCCTGCAGCCTGGCGGCCTGAAGCTCGCCCTTTGGGCTCGCAAAATAATTTTTAATGGTCTCCCCCTGAGACCATTTTGAAATATTTGCCAAAAAAAGTCACCTCACCAAATGGCTTGCAGTTCTCTATGACATTTGGTCGAGCATCCCCCCACCTACCGTTTAGCCAGGCCGTTGGCCAACTTTTTGGTTTTCAATCAATCAATCAATTATTTATTTTACATTAAAACATGGTGTACATTAGAAGATATGAAAGAGGTATTCAGAGGTTTTCAGAGGTATTTCTCTGGTAGTCACGGAGCCACCCCCTACACTTTTCCCAGACATCGTATTAGACCTGAGGGACCTCACTAGAAGAACAATTGGGTCATAAACACTTGCAAAAAAACAAAATCCGTCTCTCCTGTGGTCAATAGTTAACGGCATATGAGCATGTGAGTTATGATTTTATTACATGGATTTATAGAACCGGAAGACGCCGTTTATGCGGGTTACTAGACCAATCAAAAATTAAGCTTTGTAGCCCTTAACTTTTGATATGTCCACAGGAAAGACGCGAACCTAAATCTGTTTATGACCCAAATATGTCAATAGAAATGTGGGTTGCAGCTTTATATAGGTCTGTTTATCTACTTAATATCTTTATTTAGATCTTTGTAGAGCTATAGTCTGCCTGGTTTACGGGAAAACACCGAGCAAGGCTCGGTCTCCCAGGTACTTTCATATAATTTACATCCAAATATTACAGGGCTCGTAATCCTATTAAAATTATTCACACCCAAATAATTCTTTCGATGCCCAGAAATACTACATGATCACCAAATTTCACGCGGCAATTGTTTTTTAACGCCCCACGCGCAAAGCAGTTCCAATCTAGTCTAACCTCATTGCTAGCACACTGATGCGGTTTTCCATACGGTCCGTCTCGCTCGCACGTCGCACCGCGTGCGAGCAAGACAGCGCTAAATGATTTTATTTTATAGAAGCTTCAAAATTTCTGTAATTTTAATGAGACACGTACATAACATAATTTAATTTAATATCTTTTCAACAGTGCTTTCCGTACTGGTCGCATACAGCTATTTGTTCTCAGATGTTTTTGCCTCTAGGTACTCTATTCGCTGATAATCGTCAATTTGCCTAGGTAGTAGTATTTTTCTATGACATATATTTTTATTTCAAACTAGTGGACATTGGAACAGTATTGACGGATCTCCGCTGGCGCGGAGCTCCTATTTTGAGTTATTTTGGCCCTTCGGGCCGATGCAAAACTAACATAACCTAAACCTACCTATACCTATTTCTACCTATTAACTACCTTTAATTTTTCCATGAAAGTCTATCTAAATTAATAAAGTAAACTCATTTGAGGACCTTTATCCATTTTCATAACAAACTAAGAATTTAATAAATCAACAAACCTCATTTTCAAATAAAAGTTTTCAATCAAACGCGCTCACGTCAACGCATTAAAAAATTAATAATAAAACTTTTTGCAGTTTGTAAACCATCAGCAATAGGTAGTTAGAATGAAACAGCAATAGGTACCTTTCACTCTAACGACAATTTGTATTTGATTGAGTGAGATAGCAGTATACGTGTTATTATTTCACACAGCCACATTGCGCGTTGTTTTTTAAATTAATTTAGAATTTTACTTTCTAATTTATAACATTTTGGAAATGACTAAAATATTTATAGTGCTAAAAACAATTAATTTGTAACTGTTTACTAAAATGTAGCATGCGATGTGTATAATATTTGGATGTAATTCTAATGAAAAAAGGTGCATGAGATTAGGTGGTAGTTTAGTGTTTTTGGTGGTACTTGACAATTTTTTTGATGCGATTATAAATTTATAGGAACGCAATAAGTAAAATAGGTGCAAGTGCTGCAAAAATAGGTAGAATATTTTTGGTGACTCGGAATTGCTGATCGATAAATTTTTTTGAGTGTTCAACCTTATTTTAGGGTTCGAAAATTTGATGACATCAAAAGTTATTTAGGTGATCATTTTATTTGTTCCCTAATATATATATCACTTATAATAATATTAATATATAAGGATTATATATATTACGATCGAAAATCTTGCATAACAAAACTTAACGACTTTTTCACATCGCAGCTTTGAAAAATAAAGAAACTAAAAAACTTAGAGGTAAATTGTAGTTCAACGCTTTGCATTCTATTAAGATGATGATCTATGTAGGTAACGATTTTGATGAAATTTGGTATGTGGGGGTTTTCGGGGACGAGCAATCGATCTAGCTAGGTCTCATGCCCGGGAAAACGCCGAGCAAAGCTCAGCCGCCCAGATAGTAATTATTAACGTCTTCAAAAAGAGTACCTATGTGTACGTGATAGGATACGTAAGGACTAGATAGAATACACTGTCTAAAAATCGTATCTTTCTTGGCGTTAAAGCAGAATATCCGATGGTATAAGAGCATATGTCACGAAGACACAACCCAGGATCGACTGACCTGGCGCATGAGAACGAGGAGGGCCGATCCCCAAATAATGGGAAGAGGCACAGAAAGAAGAAGATAAGAGCACATGTCAAATTCAAAGTAATCGTACTGTAATTTTAAATAGAAAACCTCTCTCTCTCTCCTCTCCCTCCTCCTCCTCCTCCTCTCCTCTGACCTCTCTTTGACGACCTCTTTAGCTTAGTTGGTAGTGACCCTGCCTACGAAGCTGGAGGTCCCGGGTTCGAATCCCGGCCGGGGCATTTATTTGTGTGATGAGTACGAATATTTGTTCTTGGGTCTTGGATGTTTTCTATGTATTTAAGTATTTATTTATCTATATAAGTATGTATAACGTCGCTTAGTACCCATAGTATAAGCTTTGCTTAGTTTGGGACTAGGTTGATTTGTGTAAGATTGTCCACAAAATATTTATTTATTTATTTAAAACTTCCGTTAGTCTCAGACATATGATTGATTTTATAATCGTCGGTTGTGGGAGGGCTTTATGTCGACTTTATTATTTGGGTTGAGTTGATTTTAACTTATTAAGAATGTAACCTACACATGTGTTTTAGGAGAATAAAAAACGTGTGGGGCACCCCGAGTCGCGACCCAGTCGCCAGTTGTATCCAGGAAATACCCAGTATTTTGGCGAGGAATGGGCATGTAGCCAGAAACCTGCTTCTCGGTCCTGTAACAAGTTATTTATATAAAAATGTCAACGCTGAAGTTTCTTCACATGCTGAAGTTTTTTCACATCTTATTGTTTCATTTCTGTTTTCTTTCGGTCCTCACGACACGGGCTAGACCTAGGTCACAGATTGTATATACGATACGAATATGCATAGAAAGTTAGCCAAAGCTTGTCTCAGAAAATTGTGTTTTATTGCTTTGATTATGATTACCTGCTGTGTTTTAAGCTGTGATTTGACTGTAGAACAAATTTGACAAGTAGGTATTATTTGAATATGCGTACAGTATTTGGGTCATTGTCAGTCGGAAAAACAAAAGTTGTCCATTCGGTGGTCAATAGTTACCGGCTTGTGTGCATGTAATTTACGTTTTCATTCCATGGATTTATAGACACGGAATTACAGATCAATCGTAAATTAAGCTTTGTAGCCCTTAACTTTTGACATGTCCACCGAAAAGACGCGCACCTAAATCTGACAATGACCCATTTACTTCTTTCACTTTTTAATACCTAAATAGGTTTTACACTGTTTGTACCACCACAAGGCCACTGATAATGTATAGATCTATTGTTTTACTGTTTTGGAAAAAAAAAAAAATTGTATTTGTAATTAATCCCTGCGTCATCCTAAACTGCAGGTTTACGGAAAGTTGCCTACCTACTACGAAATGCGCTCGAAATTAAATCAAGCGCTCAGATATATTCATAGCTAACATACATTAATACTGGTTAGTATTGGTGGTCAGTACCTTCGCTACAAGGATGTTCTGAAAAGACATATGAAAAAATGCAAGTTGGAGCCTTCTCAGTGGGAAAGCAAAGCAGCACAACGTCCCGAATGGCGACGACTCATCCATGAGCAGGTTAACTCCTTTGAAACTGAGCGTTGTAATGAGCTCGATAGAAAAAGAGACGAGCTGAAGGCGCGTCCACCAGCAGCCATCTGTTACAATTACGTCGGCGGGGTGTTGACCTGCTTAAAATGTGCTCGTACCTTTACAAAAAAGATTGGGTACATAAGTCACCTAAGAGCGCACCAAAGAGTGGAACAACGGCACTCCAGTACCTAATGCCTATTAACCAGAACCTAGAATCGAGAAGTCGCTGAGGTCGAAATCGGCCAGGAGCTCATCATCATCACATTAATACTACGCTGAATTGCAAGGAAAATATAACTAGACCGGATTGCATTTGTAATGTAAGATTATTTTATTTTATTGTTATCAACTACCAATGGGTTATTTTTACCGGTAATATTCTAATATTACACAACATTACTTTCGTATTTGGGTCAACTAACCAAAATTACCGGCACACCAGAAAAACAAACACAAATCCCTAAACGCTCAAATCAAGGTTGCGATCCATAGTTGATGAAGTTTTAATGGTCGGCGCCATACCGCACGTTGCATGTTATCGTGTGGTTTAATTATTTATTGTGGGCACGTGTTGTGTTCACTAGCCGTATTCAACACGCAGTCAAGTCAAATGAGGATATAGCTTTAATATCGAAACATATGCATCACATCTAAAAACTAGAGAAAGGATTTTTTTCTAATTAAAAAACCGAACGAAATATTAAACAATACTTGCCTACGCACAACTTGAGTTTACTTATTTATAAAGTTTCTGTTGCATTTGGGTACTCAAAACGCAACAGAAACGGTAAAACAGAAGCCAATTTGTATAGAAATTCGATTCTGATTAGATCATTTTCGTTAGATCTTGAATATAACTTATACATAACCTGATTTAAAACCCCTCAGCTCGGAATAAGACTACAATTAGGGAGAGAATGTAATTTAATTGAAATTGATTGGAATATTTCAAAAAATAAAAACAATTACAAATAAAAACAATTTTAAGTCTATTTTCTCTAAAAATCGTCTCTAAATGTCGCAGCAGCCTGTTAGCTAAAAAAAACTAGCTATATCTATTTAATTTTAATTTAACTAGATATTACTAGTTAACGAGTAATTGTAATACTGTCAACTTATGTGAGAATAAATAAATTGAATTGAATTGAATAAAAAATGTGCGAGGCATAATAAAAATGATCTAATAAGAGATTTTCGCTGTTAGGTACTCGGGCTCTCTTGACTCTGCTAGTCAAGGTTGAGCCGGCCTTGAAAACGATGTTCACATGGTGACACTATTTTTGAGATACGGACTTAAGTTATGCTACATTGTAACACAAATATTACTCATGGTATATAGGATATTTTTTATTTATTTATTGAGCGTTCATGACGCAGTGGCCCGACCGAAAACTTGACTTGCCGTCTCTGCTTCATCTTCGAAAAAAATGCTTTCGTGTGAATGAATGATTTCCTGCTGTTCTCCTCTACAAGTCGCATTTCTTAACCGGTAAGTACTCGTGAAATTTTGTGAGCAGATTCGATAATTATGTCTAGTTTTCTGTCGAGTCATTTATCATTCAAATAAATAAAAAAACACTCGCGTGGTCTACATAACAGCTCACAGATCCATTATTTATTGTTAGTTTCTTGAGGGCCTTCTATGCCGCCTCGACAAATTGATCTATCGTGGCAGCTCTGAAAGTTATTATATAAGACCTATCCTAAAATACCTATTTTATTCCCCCAATGAACCAATAAATAAAAAAGGGATGAATTTCGGCACTCGAATAATGTTACCGATACCGACCTTTTTTTCTGATTCGTTAAACAATTCTTTTTCACCTTCCCTGTATCTGACAAATTGAATTTCACGAGGGAATTGAATAGTCACATGGATTGAAATCTATTACATTACGGTACAGTGTATGATTTTCTTAAGTTGGTCAAAATTTAATACGGTTTATAAATAGGACTTTGGTATCTGGTTTTAAGACTGTAGAATACAATACGAAAATAATTGCTATCGTGTGTATGAACATTAAAATGAAGTACTGTATTTTGTGCGAAAAGAAAAGAAATACCTACGCAAACTCATATTTAGTAGTATATTATACACCAAGGGGATAAAGCACTGTTTTATGTCACAGGTGCGATATTGAATCTCAAACGTAACGAAGGACTCCAAATTTACTCCCGAGCGGAGCGAGGGAGTAATGACTTAATTCCTGAGCGAAGCGAGGAAATTAGGACTGAGTCCTGATCGTAGTGAGGGATTTAAGCGCGCCCAAGACAAAAACAGCTTTATTTTCGAGGAGTATACTCTAGGTACTTTTCTCACCTCTTGCGAAAATTAAAGATATTTTTAAATTTAACCTCGTGGTTTGATAGAGTTTTATTTTAATAAAGTATACTAAACTACAATAACAACAACAACAACAAATATTATTTATTGTTCACCAAATTATGTACATTACAAAACAAATAACAGAAACAAATTGCGCAATGGTAGACAACAGGCGGTAACTAACATGGCACACAACGTTAAAAAATAGAAAATTTATTGTAGTTTTCAAAACGGTACAGCATTTTCTAATTTATGCAACAGTTTACGAGACAATGCTATTTTACACCAAAGAGCTATTCCTCAAATCATTATTTGAAATTCAAACTTTGGTTCCAAACTATGGAATAATTGCAGTTTAAGCTTCTTATCTTGAAAGCTATGACATGTTTGATAGTTTCAAGTTGCATTACCCATCTTCATTTTGACGTTGGTTTTAGGGACACCCCGTAACAAAAACGCACCGGTAGACACAGTCAGTAAAGTACACAACACAAGACAACACACAACAAAAATAAAAACAACAATGTAACAGGTCACACAACACAACGACAATAAAGAACACAAAATGTTGCACAAAACGTAATCGTTCTTTGGGGAAGGGTTCAAACATACTACATCCGGTGGCCGATTTAATTTGATGATAATGAAGCCAATGAAGGTGACGAAGTAAAAGCTACTTTTTGCCATCATCATTAAACGCCATTATTGAGTCTGTTGAAAGTGGCACTTTCATTGCCACTTGACACAAAAACAAATGCAGACGCTTCCATTGTTTGAAGGCGTATTCTACAAACCACTTATTCTAGAGCAGGCTCCAAGGGGCTGTTCGTTTGCGAAAATTGCGGACCACAAAATATGTTGTGATTTGTCTACCTCGACTTTATAAAAAGCCATGTAGCCATTCTTTGTTACGCTATTATGACATATATTTTTAGTATGAAAAAACAAATACAAATTTTGTTCAGAAACCTACCGAGTGCGGTATCAAATGAAAGGGCTCTATGAGCTGATTCTAAAAATATACCACATCATTACATTCAATCCAGTGGTTTCGTAAAAAATAAAATTAATTTTCAAAACACACCAAGTTTGGGCTCTTTCTGACAGCATACGACTGAATGAAATTTTCTTAAATATACGCCGAATGACTCGTTGGACCTTTCCGAATAACTTTTGTATTTTAACATACAAAAATTTGATGACATCATAGCAGCATGACAAAGAACCGTGCGGGCGCATGGCAACATGGCTTTTTATAAAGTCGAGTGTCTACAAATCACAAAACATTTCGCGGACCGCAATTTTTGCAAACGAACAACCCCTTGAAGCCTGCTCTATTCGTTGCAGAAATAAAATTGTGTCATTTGCAAAAGCTGAGAAAAATTTCTGATGCGACAATATTCTTAGCTCTCTCAAAGTTTTTCATCTGATTCCGCAAAGTGACGTTTGGTGCCGTCTTTATTTAGTTACTACTAAGACAAGGTAGTAGCTCTGTAAACTTTGGACTTCGCGAGTGATGTTGTACAGTCGGGGTAAGAAAAGGTTCGTCACCTTAAAGTCGAAATTTGCTTGCACCATGGCAATAATCGATCCTGCCAACCTTTAATTTCCAACGAAACAGAAATATCGCATTAACGTTTGCAATAACTGATAATGACAGGTCAGCTTAAGGATTATAAGAGAAAATACTGACACTGACAAACACTGACAATTAAATAGAACATATTTGATTATTACTTTTAAAAAGTTGTTTATTTGACTAGGTCATTAAAAAGGTTTGATGTTGATTTGAAATTATTGTAGATAAATAGGTCAGAGGTATATACTATTTTGACGCTTGTTGTCATATCAAATAAGTATAATTTTATATGCACTTGTCTACTTAGTTCTTTGGTTTCAAAAGGTACTAAGAGCTCTGATTTTATAAAGGAATTCATTTAATAACTGACGAAGGTTTTCGTACCCCGACTGTACATATTTAAATTTCCACAAACTAAATGAACAAAAATTATAATATAATTATCGGACCAGCACAACATGCATTCCGTATCTACTCGCGCGCGAGATAAGCTACCTGTCACTTTTTGACAGCATTAATCAGACAGTGACAGGTAGCCTATCTCGCGCGTGAGTAGAGACGAGATGCATGTTATGCTAGCCCCACAGCTCAATTTCACGAGAAGCGGTTGAAAAATGCCACCAGCAGAGGAGAACGCCCTTAGCAGAAGCTAAAAAATCACAAAGCACTAATTTCTAACATAATAGAAAATAAATTGAAGGTATTTATCAAACTTATTACCTAAGGAAATGTTGTATAGGTACTACATTAATTCTTCAACTTATCTTTCAGCACAAAACATGATATGCTAGCCTATTTGAAGCCAGTTAAGGTGCAGCATAATAGTGTAGATATTTACGACCTCAACTTGACAGCCGACATTGTATCGAACGACCTTGTGATAGCGCCTACGGCGGAGCCCTTAGACAGTTCCAACTTGGCAGGGACCCAACAAGAATATAGGCCGAAAGAGTTTCGTTTTAAAATTGTTACAGTCATTGTAAATAGATCTTTCTTGAAAGTTTTCTAAGAGGTTAAAGTATTCAGAGTGACATACTTTGAATCTTTATCCCTAATAAAATAAGATACGATATTTTTTATGTCACACCTGGCCATAAAGTGGCTATTACCGCACGCTACTCCGATAATCCCACTTGCTGGCCAAAATTTTGTACTTACCACGGGCGGGAATAAACAAAGCCTCAGATCACATATTTATCACCCTTACCTTCGGCTCGGGCTTCAAATACCTGCGGTCTGAGACATTCTTGGTTTTACAGCCCTTGGTAAGTAATCTACTATTTTTTATATCATAGTATATAGTTTTACCGTATGAACATTATTTTTCATAGTGATGGAAAAACAAAAACTTGGTGTGGTCCATTAGTCAAAGGTGAGGAAAATCGGTTTTTTTTTTTAATCGTACGCCAATTATTTGAACTTCATAAATAAACCTGTTTCGGTACCTACTTGATACATATTTAGCAGTCTTAGGCGACTTCCTGATTTGTCGTTGCGGAGGCAGTACAATATGAGAAAAGTGTCAAATGTCAGTGTCGGCTGTCAGTCGACTCGGTACCATTTTTACTACGCCCCTATATTTAAATGAGTGCTTCCTGACTGGCGCGGGAAGCGCGGTAGCGGGACGATGCGAATGTGTTGCGAAGGCGGTACTGCTCCCCTTCTGCGCATGATATTACTACTGCGCAAACGTAATATTGACAGTATTATGTCAAGTGAGAATCATTGCGACGTCAGTAAGTTTACGTCAAAGAAGAAAATGTCACATATCGGTCCCGCCCCGCCAAGTCAGGAAGTCGCCTAAGGCAGAAGCAAGCATGCGCAGAAGCGGACATGTACTGCCTTCGTATCGCCCCGCTACCGCGCATCCCGCGCCAGTCAGGAAGCGCTCATTTAAATATAGGGGCGTAGTAAAAAATGGTACCGAGTTGACTGACAGCTGATACTGACATTTGACACTTTTCTCATATCGTACTGCCTCCGCACCGACAAATCAGGAAGTCGCCTTACACAACAATTTCCTGATAGAAAAAATCAACGTGAAAGATATATAATTTTTATTACTATTAGGTAATAACGGTATTATTGACTATGACTACGGGACTGTATTTATATATATTACCTAGAGAGTTCCCGACATTTCGGCACTGTTGCCAGATCATTCTTTATTTTGACGATTTTATCTACTAAGTAAATTACAGAAAAAGTACAACATTGTTGTTTGTTATTAACTGCAAAACCAAGCCCTCAAAGAAGCTTAGCAAGCTCATATTCCGTGCTTTTTGCTTTGCCCCACTACACTGTCGCCTAGTCTCATCTCGAAGAGAAAACATCAGGGAACGGAATGAGCTCTTTGTACTGCAAAATTAAGTTGCCGTAAAAACTTGGTGATCATAAAAACAGTACGACTACGTTCACGCGAACTGTGAACTAGCATGTACCTTTATCTGGATTGTCAAATCCTTAATATTCATCGTGTTTGAAGTCCCAAGAACTCTCCATTGATAGATTTATTTTCAAACACATGCCGGTACTTAGCTTTTTAAGGCACCACACTACACCGCACCGCAACGCAGGCCACCGCTGGCCAGTAGCGAGTAATCTCATAGTAATTCTACTCGCTTGAGCGAGAAAACGAGAAGTAGAATTACCATGAGGGTACTCGCTGCTCGCTGGCGGTGGGACTAGTGCCTAAGGGACAATGATTATTGTATGAGGCGGAATAGGGTACCTATTTGAAGAACAGTTTTTAAAAGGTAAGGCAACGCGTATTACATGTGTCCTCCCTCGGTATTGCATGCTTTCATAGGCTATGGTAACTGCATGAAATCACGTGCCTCGTACACTTGTTTTTGTTGGTGGTATAAAAAAGACTGATATTTTATTTCAAAATCACGAATGTTTCACCAGTATCTTGAAAATTTCTAAGAAATCTTTTCATTTTCTTTTTCCTTTAACTCCATTTTTTTTAGATACTGTATCTGTTTATCCAGATTAGGCTGGTTTTCCACTAGAGCTATGCTACGCAGCTATACTGCGAGGATGCGCTACGAGCTATGCGACCGTTTAAAGCTACGCTATGTAGCTGTGCGAAGTAGCTATGCGCTATTGAAGATGCGTAGCATGCGATGCGATTTATTGACAGCGGGCGCGGGGAGCGGCAGCGCGGTGAGGGGGGAAGCGCTCTCGCATCCGTAGCGCGCATCCGTAGCGCACATCCGTAGCACGCATCCACAGCATGTATCCATAGCACGCATCCGCCGCTCGCATCTTTCCATATAAAAAACATAGCTTAGCTGAACCCTTTTCCACCAGAGCTATGCTATGTGAATAAAGGAATGTGATTGGTGGTTTTCAAACGCATCCATAGCAACGTAGCATAGCATAGCTCTAGTTGGTTTTCCATCCAGCTTTATTCACGTAAAGTATAGATCATGACACTCCTTCTATAATAATTCATCATGGAATAGGATACTGAAAGAATGCTTTTGTCTGTGCACTGTGTAATAAAGGACAAATGCAGCTGTTGAGCTCGGGAAAAGAACTTCAAAAGGGCGAGTCCATGGACGAGTAAAGTGCTTTTTGCTTTTCTTGTAGGTATGTTAAGGCGTATATACTCGTACTCATAAAAAGATGATACCCGAGAGCCTAACGCCACCTTACCTTACCTTTACCCTTGATTATCTTGTCATTATAAAAATGTGACTTAGGCGACTTCCTGACTTGGCGGGGCGGGATCGATATGTGACATTTTCTTCTTTGACGTAAACTTCTGACGTCACAAAGATTCTCACTTGACATAATACTGTCAGTATTACGTTTGCGCAGTAGGCAGGGGCGAATCACTCGCGTGACGTCATCGCGCCGCTCAAAGGTCCCACGTCGGGTGACTATCAATGCGAGAGAAAGTGATGTAGCGAGTGATGCGCGTGCGATAGAAGGAGATGGCCAAGCGTCGGCACGTTGGCTTGCCTCGCGCGGATTTGTTAACAGTGAGACTTCTGTACGTAGTACTATTACTTATTCTGTGGCAGTAGTAATATCATGCGCAGAAGCGGAGCAGTACCGCCTTCGCATCGTCCCGCTACCGCGCATCCCGCGCCAGTCAGGAAGCACTTATTTAAATGTAGGGGCGTAGTAAAAAATGGTACCACGTCCACTGACAGCTGACACTGACATTTGAGACTTTTCTCATATCGTACTGCCTCCGCACCGACAAATCAGGAAGTCGCCTTAATTAATAGTTTTATTGTACCTGCAGTACTTTTATCTCACGAGCGCGGGTTAGCTATAGTTGTGGTTGTGACACATACGAAACCATATAGCCAATTTGAACTCATGGCTCCTACGCTGACGCACACATAGAAAATGTGCATGTATAGCTCAACACACAACCATGGCTCATCCGCGATTGTGAGATAAAAGTATGTATGTATGTATGAGAATACTTTATTGTACACAAGACAAAAGGAAAAAAAAACAGACAAAACAGATTATACAGTATGTACAAAGGCGAACTTATCCCTGTAAGGGATCTCTTCCAGTTAACCTTGTTAGTTGTGTTTGGGTACTTTGTAGCGGCCCCCTATCTGAGTTCGGGTACTTTGTAGAGGCCCCCTAGCTGAGTTCTGGTACTTTGTAGAGGCCCCTAGCTGAGTTCGGGTACTATGTAGAGGCCCCCTAGCTGAGTTCGGGTACTTTGCAGAGGCCCCCTAGCTGTGTTCGGGTACTTTGTAGAGACCCCCTAGCTGAGTTCGGGTACTTTGCAGAGGCCCCCTAGCTGTGTTCGGGTACTTTGTAGAGGGCCCCTAGCTAAGTTCGGGTACTTTGTAGAGGCCCCCTAGCTGTGTTCGCGTACTTTGTAGAGGCCCCCTAGCTGAGTTTGGGTTCTTTGTAGAGGCCCCCTAGCTGTGTTCGCGTACTTTATAGAGGCCCCCTAGCTGAGTTTGGGTACTTTGTAGAGGCCCTCTAGTTGTGTTCGGGTACTTTGTAGAGGCCCCCTTCGGCGACCATCATGATAAGCCATGAGAGGAAAACAAAAACTGGCTGTCAACACAACGAATCTTAAAGTCAATACGGGTCGGAGACAGGTTTATTCATGTATTTATATAATCTTTATTGCACAAAAGAAAACATGAAGTACAAAAGTCGGACTTAATGCCATGAGACATTCTCTACCAGTCAACCTCTGATTCAGCTCAGTGGCGTGCCATGGGAGAGGCCTATGTCCAGCAGTGGACTGAAACAGGCTGATGATGATGATGATGAACCTCTGATTCTGATGCTCTGGTTGTGATTCTTCTATAGTCGCAGGCGTCTATAGCCTGCGATGACTGCATGCTTACCATCAAGCATACTGTGAGCTTGTTTGCACTGTTATCGTTTAAAATGAAACGGGTATAGGTACTATAGGTAGCTGAGCCTTAAACTGCTAAACAAACATCAAAATAATGCCCACAGACGTCCATAAAGGAGCAGCCTTTAACTATCGTATTAATAATATTTTACGATAGCCTGGAGCCATTCCAACCGTGCTAAGCGAAAAAGCCATATATCAATCAGACTTGTGGTGACATACGGCTGTTCGCCGTAATACGGGTTTTAGAAAAATCTCTTGGGGAATATTATGAGCAAAAAGACCAGTAAAATAAGGGGATAAATGTCAGTTGCTTCCTTATCGAGGCGGGCTTAAAGATGGCACTCATAGTACACCGTGCCGTCTCCGGCCCATGCTCGGATATCGGATCATAATGGCGCTACACTGAGAAATTTGGAGACTTTGAAACGCTGTCCTGCCCAGACTAGCAAACAGTAGGGGCAAATTTTCAGATATATGATTCTTGACTATATGACTGTGGTACTGACAATAGCGAAACATGATTGCTTAAAATTTTCTCGATAGAAAATAAATCCAAAGTCGAATCTATATTTTCCTTTTTTTACCTCAGCCTACTAAAACAACGCATTATTAAAAGACACGATTAAGTTATTATGATGGTATTTTACCTCATCTGGGTACTGACAAGAGGAAATTTAGTAAACCTGCACACAGTCAGATATTTAACGAGATTTGTCTAAAAAGCCATTCTCGGAGAGGGTTGCATCCCGTTTTGTCGTGAGCGAAAAACAAAGGGTGTCTCTTTCAATCGATATATCGCCTTAACCTAACTTCGGTTTTCGAGCTTGCGAAATGTTATCTTATACTAAACGGTTAACGAAACTCACGTATAATTGTCACTCCAGGTGAACTGTATTTGTATCGAATACTTCGGGAGTTCTTCTTCAGATTGAGCGCGTCGACAGGGCGGGGGCAGGGGGGCAGTTTAGCGTAGGTGTTGTCACAAGTCGTCGTACGTAATCTTCTCCCATGATCAATGGCAAGCACACCGAACTTACTGTGACCAGGCGATTGTCGTAACACACTTTTCGCTCTATATTTTGAATAATAGTGTTCCATGCTGGCGGCAACATCCAGCCACCGTCACAATTAAAATTAGGGACGGTGGCTGGATTTTACGCCAGCAGGGAAATCTAGACGTGGCACGGCGTTCACAATCGAATGTATGCCAGAACATGCAGCCGACCGGCGCTCACACCAGACTCGTCACGGTGTATCCGGTGTATCAGGTATCTCCTTTAGTAGTAAAAGTATCGTTAAAAGCTGCCAATTTTATTCACATCCCGATCCGGAGAATTTATTGTCCTGAGGACGGGTTGTAAAAGTTTTGTGCGGTTTTGATTAGTTGGACCGCATCGTAAAAGAGATATTATTCTTCATAGCGGCCGTAAAGCGTGTGACACGGGACAGAGATTATGGTTAGGCGTTAAAGTATGAAATTGCCGTTTAGTATGGAGCATTAAAAGAAACGATTTCTCCGTACTAATATTTTTAGGAGTAACATTACCAGGAAAGATTTATTCAAAGTAAATAAAATTGTATTAGTATGGGCGGTGTATGAGTATTGTATTTATTTGTATGGGCGTATTCAGATTATACCCTCATTCGACCAAAAAAATCGTATAATTACTGAACCAGCTCACAAAATTTTACAAGAATCCATTGAGAAATGCGACCGGTAGAGGAGGACACCCGCCATTCGTACCTACATACGAAAGCATCGTACATCGTAAAACTAGTATCATTATAAACTAAAGCCCGACCAGAAAAATATAACCATGACCCATGTTGCGGAATTTCATTGGAACTAGTTTCTTAGGAGACTTCCTAACTTGGCGGTGCGAGATCGATATGTGACATTTTCTTCTTTGACGCAAACTTACTGACGTCGCAAAGATTCCCACTTGACAGAATTCTGTCAGTATTACATTTGCGCAGTAGTAATATCATGCGCAGAAGCGGACCAGTACCTACCTTCGCATCATCCCGCTTCCGCGCATCCCGCGCCAGTCAGGAAGCACTCATTTAAATGTAGGGGCGCAGTAAAAAGTAGTGCTGAGTTCACTGACATTTGACAGTTTTCTCACATCGTACCGCCTCCGCACCGAAAAATCAGGAAGCCGCCTTACACTGGCAATAATTTTAATGACAGAATGTCAGCACGTCAGTGTCACTGTTAAGGTTTATTTAATATATAATTGGTAATGAGATGAAATTAAGTGATAAATGAGAAAAAAAAACAAAACAATAAACGACTATATAATAAACTGTTGAGAAAAAATCTTTCGGGAAATGATACTATTTCGCTGCGAAACATTTCAAAGTTTACGCAGAGCTGACAGGTAAATAAGACACAATGACATAATAGGTAGTCTGTTGCCATATAAATCAGAATAATAGCGTATAATCATAAATAAAACGTCGGTGGCAAACAAGCGTACGGTCCACCTGATGGTAAGCGGACACCGCAGCCTGTAGACGCCCGCGACTCCAAAGGAGTCACGTCACGTCACGACCCTTTATCAATTTAATATTTAATATATTTCTGGGTAACCTTTAAAATAACTTACTAACATAATGACGTTGAAAATGTAACTTGCTCCCAAAACATACGAGTTAATTGAACGAAAATACACGAACATTTATCTCTGAAACAGTGAAACCGAATCATCATGTTGATAAAACAATTGTGTTTAATTAAATTTAGTAACGTGCATAGATACTGCATAATTATTCGATGAATTAAGCTGGTGTGACCATGGTTCGGTTCTAAAGAGACGAGTCATTTAATAAGATTAGTCAATTTGGGTGTAGCAGTTGTGTAAGCAGTTAAACATATTTTTTTGAAAGTACGAGTACGATTGAAGTTTAATCTATACCTAAAATCAAGTTTTCCAGGTCATGTGTTACCCGTTCACGGGACAATAGTGTTCCGGACTTTTGGGAGGCGTGCGTGGAGCCGAAGCCAACACGTAGAGGCCCTTTTGAAATGCAAGGGATACTCGTACGTACCCAGCTGATGCTGTCCCTGCCCGTGTCATGGGTCGCACACAGATAGCACCCGGCAGTATGTACAACAGGGACTATTGATGGCTGATGAATCTAAATGAACTGGGTTATTGAGTGAAAATAATGGACTAATGGCTGGGTGAGACAACGGATGCCTGCCTAATAAAGCTTACAGCTCATTATCATTATTATTCAGCTTTTATTAAGAACCTAAATTTTTTAAGTGGTCGCGTACGCTAGGTACGGTTTTAGAGAAATAAGCTCCCTGCAGGGACCAAGAATGTGCAAGCAAACTTTATTTGCTCCATGTTGCCTTACTAAAATTAAATATGTTCCAATTTCCCTTAACGTTGCATAATATATTACAAAAGTTCTGTTGATGCTTCCATAAATTATTAGTTTCATTTGCACGCTGAGCTTTTACAGCTTATCTCGCCATTTTCTGAACACATCATATAAAATTTATTAAAATATTACCTACCGGTAAATAAATACCGTGTGTTCCAAGCATTAAACTTTAATTAACTGGGTTTAATTTATAACTTACTTCATATTTACTGGCTGGAACATTTCCAACATTGGTTGATATTATGTTTGCAGTACTTACGTAATCAAAAAATACGTTGACAAAGAATTTTCAGGATATTTTTTATTACGAGCTTTTTTGCGCAAAGTTTTTTCTTTCATGCATGGTGTAATGGATTATTTACATATAACACTGTAACTGATGTTTCCGCAAGGATGTCATTCATATGACAAAATTTTTTTGTTAGACAAGGATTTTAAAATTCAAGTGAAATATAATTTTTTATGCTTCGGTCCCAGAGTGATCTCTCTTCTGTCGTTTTATCTTATGTCTAATTGTCTATTGTACATATTGTATGTATATTTGAATTTAAACGTTCGTGAGTCATGTCACAACTATACTCGTATTTTACTAAATGGTTAAAACTCACGTATTCATTGCCACTCCAGGCGACATGTTTCGAACTCCTCGGGAGTTCTTCATGATGAGCGTATTCTCGACGAGTTCTTAACGCTCCCGAACTGTTCGAAACATGTCGGCTGGAGTGTCAATTTTACTAATACCTGCGCTTAATAAAATATTGTATACTAGCTTTTGCCCGCGACTTCGTCTGCGTAGAACTCGGTCATCACGTTAGAATGTTATTTCATTCTTCTATTTCTTGCGCTTACCTAGTTATCACTCTTCCATTCTAACAAACCCCGTTAAGGGATGATTTCCGGGATAAAAGTATCCTATGTCCTTCCCTTGGACTCAAACTATATCCATACCAAATTTCATCGAAATCGGTTGAGCATTTTAAGAGGGCGCCGAGCATATTTAGCAAAAACAGCCTTCACCTCTCAATCTGTGGAGGTCACGATTCTCTACAAAAATATATAAAATATATGTAATTATTATCACAAAGAGTGTGTTTACAAGTTATCACTATTAGTAATCTATAATAAATTACACTTTAATAAATACAATACCGTAAAGTTGCACTAAAAATGAGAAGAACGCGTGTCGGCGTTTAGGCAAAATTGAATTGAAAAATCTATTATTTCGTTTCAAAATCACACTCAAACAAATCTCAAAAGTATTCACTATAAGTTATCACACTGTTCACATTTTTCCTCGCAAAGACCAATGAGAATTTCAAACGTAAATCTAAACTTAAGTGACTTTTCCATACATTTTCCCTGCCACCATACTTTGGAAAAATCGACAGATGGGCATTGGCCCTCGGTGAGAGCAGACGCATGCTCCTTTTTTCGCTTTGACAGCTCTGTTTTTGACATTTTGCCCGTATACGAATACAATATGTATACCACACACAAAGATTGTATTAATTGAAGTAGGGTAAATAAATATTGACGTGTGGCGTTTTAAGAACCTTTTAACATGGAATTTTTGGTATAAGCCTTTTATTTTTTAGAGAACATACAGTGTTTGGTCCCGAAAGTTTACTTATGCGTTCAAATTATAATGTTTTCCTTCCCGAAAACGCATTCTAGACGCAAAAAGTTTGCCGATGCGTTTCATTACAATGGAAATTAATTTCAATGAATGGTCACCCTGACGGAACATCTTTATAACGTAATGACATTTGTCACTTACTTCAAATGAAAATTTGTGTACATTTTTCTTTCTTTATATTTCAATAATTTTACGTATCTAATGTTGATATCGAACACCAAATACGCATACATACACGCCTCTCGACAGTTTGCCAACAACGCATACTTATCTACTGGCATTTTTTGGACATATCGCGCGTCGTCCCTATTATCCTCGAGTACATCATGATGACGGGAAAGGTGGAGGATAGACGAGCTCGGGCCAGCCAGGTGGATTGAAAAAATCTCCAAATTCGCCGGACTCCGAGAACACCAGGCGCTGCATGCAGCGCATCATCGGAACCACTGGCGAGCCATCTGCACTCCCCGCCAGAGACATAGCGGTCACGATCCTCAGCATTGAAGAACCCACTGATTGGATTGATTGGATTGGAATACTTATTGAAATTTGTGTGGATATTCACGCTTTCTCGTCAAATAGGAATACATTTAATGGCTAAATATATCTCACATGTCGTGATATAACTTCAGGAATCGTGGATTATCAATCTGCAGTGTCACACAACAAAGAAAGTAATAAGCAGCAGTAGATTGTACTGTCGAAGCCGCATGGTCATACTAATTATAGAATGAAAATATAAATGTGTTTTTTTTTATCTTAGTTATATCTCTAACGACGACGTATAATCTGAGTCTTATACAAAATATATGTATGTAGTCCTACTTATTTCTGCAGGTCTGTAAGTACGGTTTCTAATTTCTATTTGATTATTTTTTATGGTTTGAAATTATTTGGTTCACTGCTCTGATTTTGGATATACGGATATACGTACTTTAGTATATACATTGTAGTCTTTGGATATACGTAAGTACGTTACACCGGGTAGAGTCAGTCCGACCCAGGTCGGGCCTAGTAGAGTTTAGTTTAGTGAACCAGCGACAAGTAGCTCGATTCCACTCACAACTCAGATTCGGTAGAAGCCGCGTAACCAATCTCACTGGAGCGCAAACTCTTAGAGTATCCCAGTGTTTAAACCTCCCGCGTGGTCATGTCGGAGGTTTCCCCTCGATTTTCCCCAGGCCACTTTCCAACCGCGCACTCCTATCGATTTATTGGGCCCGACCTATAAGGCCACAATCAGGTTGAAAAAACAAAAAAAGTACGTCGCCATAATTGTTTGGACGTTACGTAAACGTAGTAAATAATAGTAAGATTGCAATTTCAATTGCGTATATTATTAGGGCGAGCGAAGCGAGCCCTATATATAGCCCACTTGCCATACATTTTGTGGTACATTTTACGAAAAAACTATCAAGCTTTTGAATGTGAATTTTCGCATAGTAGTTCAGAATTATGTCTAGATGTGTTATCTAACACGAAAAAAACGATTTATTAATTATAATTTGAAAAATAAATATTACGATACCAACGCCATCTGTTGAGCCAAGTTATGAAACCAATAGCTTCATGTCATGAACTAACGGTAACTACTAACGCCATCTGTTAGAAAACTTAAGAATTCATGCGACGTTACATTTTTTGGTTAGGCGGTTGACACACTGATGCGGTTTTTGGACGGTTTCCGTAGTGCGAGCCAGGTATATATCGCTTTTTTCTTAAAAATTACTAGCTTTTGCCCCGCGGCTTCGCCCGCGCAATAAGTGTAAGTTTCGCAATAATTGTTGAATTGTTACACCGGTTTACTACTACTTACGGCAGCAATCGAAATTTCTAGCTTTATACCCACCGAGTAGATACCTGCATAGGTACCGAACGATCTAGAATTTTCGCGATCGAAGTTTATAGAACCTTCGGAAATAGTTTATAAAGCCTGTATGGAGTAGTCACCCTTCGAGAATGTTCTAGAAGGATATCGATCGCCCCGGAAAGTTCTGAAAAATAAAGCTGTCTTGCTCTAACAATTATCCTGACGCACAGTGTTCCAAAAACGCTTGAGACCGGACATTTTTTGTTGACTCTGGAAATCGATGTAATTCAATGTCCTAATTAAAAGTGTAGAAGTGACCCCCTGTCAATTCTTTATAGATTCGAAGAAAAAAAATAATAAAGTTGGCTAATTCAGGTAGGTACAAAAACGGAAAAATTGCTCATTTTCTGTTTTTGTAAATTTTTGGAATGGCATTCATTTATCATGTGATAATGCAAAGAATTGCGCGTTCTTTGGGCTATTAAATGTGCACTAATAGTAGACAGAGTGAAAGAAAACGACGAAAAACTCGTTTTACGATTTATTTTATTTTTTTCTTATACGTGCCGTTTACGACATTTTTTGTTATTCCGGGCGATTGCTACTATGCTTGTCTATCACCATTAATAAAAACAGTTCTAAATCTCGTGGAACTTCCGAGAAATTAAATTTTAACTGTTACGTCAATAGCGCCTGATGGTCGTGCATAGCAAACATCGAAACCACTATTTCTTATTTTGGCAGCAGGCACTTATTTAAAACAAGTAAACGCTTATTTCGACATTTAACAATACAATTTTGGAAAACTATAGTCAAAAACGCTATTCAAGACCAACAGGTGTTGCCACTAAAAGAAAACATGTTTACGGTGGTATATTTCCATTTTTTTAAAGACCGCACTAATAATATTTATAGGTAGTTTTAAACCTCCGATTTTATAAAACAAGTATTGACGTGTATTGACGCGGGCTTCCAGCAAATGCCTAACGAGGGTGAACCCCTTCCCGCGCCACACGTAGCCTTTCATAGGAATGACTAATTATATACCACCTTAAACATGTTTTATTTTAGTGGCAACACCTGTTGGTCTTGAATAGCGTTTTCGACTATAGTTTTCCAAAATTGTATTGTTAAATGTCGAAATAAGCCTTTACTTGTTTTAAATAAGTGCCTGCTGCCAAAATAAGAAATAGTGGTTTCGATGTTTGCTATGCACGACCATCAGGCGCTATTGACGTAACAGTTAAAATTTAATTTCTCGGAAGTTCCACGAGATTTGGAACTGTTTTTATTAATGGTGATAGACATACATAGTAGCAATCGTCCGGAATAACAAAAAATGTCGTAAACGGCACGTATAAGAAAAAAATAAAATAAATCGTAAAACGAGTTTTTCGTCGTTTTCTTTCACTCTGTCTACTATTAGTGCACATTTAATAGCCCAAAGAACGCGCAATTCTTTGCATTATCACATGATAAATGAATGCCATTCCAAAAATTTACAAAAACAGAAAATGAGCAATTTTTCCGTTTTTGTACCTACCTGAATTTTATTAGCCAACTTTTTTTTTTTTTTCTTCGAATCTATAAAGAATTGACAGGGGGTCACTTCTACACTTTTAATTAGGACATTGAATTACATCGATTTCCAGAGTCAACACAAAATGTCCGGTCTCAAGCGTTTTTGGAACACTGTGTGACGTGCGTTAACTCTCGATTATAAATATATGTAGAATGCAATCGAAATTTCTAATTTTATACCCGCCGTGTTGGTACTTGCATAGGTACCGAACGATCTAGAATGTTTGCGATCGAAGTTTCTAGAAACTTCGGAAATAGTTCAGAAAGCCGGTATGGAGTCTTCACCCTTCGATAATGTTCTTTCTTCTCGAATGTTCCGAGTATAGCTATTTCTTTCTACTACTGCTATCTCTGTCACTCCTGCTGGAAATTTCGCTATATACTGATATGTACAATCAAAGGCCCATAACGGGTCCTAAAAATGGCTGAAAACGGGTTTTCAGGTTTTAGCGTCAACCGATAGAGGGTGGCCTGAAATGCACTGAAAACATGTTTCAGGCGCCTGAAAATGACGGCAACTTGGGTGAAATTTTGATCATCTGGTATGTGATAGAGCTACTCCTGAAACGGACTGAAAACATGTTTCAGGCGCCTGAAAACGACGGCAACTTGGGTGAAATTTTGATCATCTGATATGTGATAAAGCTACTACTGAAACGGCCTGAACTGACGTTTCAGCCTGGTGAAAACGCTTCCAAGGCAATGAAATTTACGTCTGAAGTTTTTGTTTCTCTCCAATGGTGCTTATCTCTGTCACGCTCTTACTTCTCGAATGTTCCGAGTATAGATATCTCTTTCTAAATACTACTGCTATCACTGTCACTCCTGCTATCTCTGCTGGAAATTTCGCCATATACTGATATACTTCAGAGGCCCATAAGGGGTCCTGAATTCGCCTGAAAACGGGTTTTCAAGTTATAGGCATAGGTACCGAAGGTTGTAGAATGTTCGCGATCTTAGTTTCTACAAACTTCGGGAAGTCTAAAAAGTCTGTATGGAGTCTTCACCCTTCGAGCATCTTCTGGGAGGATTTCGAACGCCCCGGACATGTTCTGGAAAATATGGCTGTCTCGCTCTAACAATGCTGTCCTAAACTTTTGTGTAATATCGATAGGCCTTATTGGCGCTGTAGGCAAGGCTCGGAACCGGTTTTTTTAATCGGTTTAAACCGGTTTATTTGGGTTTAGTTTTTATGAACTTTATATTAAGAGGGCTTAGATAGCATTGCAAAAGTCCCGCTCTAACACTCGTGAGTTTTCAATTAACAATCCCGCTCTCTAGCGCGTGTTTTTCGTAAATATTGTTTATTCCAAACGTGTACATTTATAAGGATAATCTTTTTTATCAGATTTGAGAACTTATCATTTTACAACTATTAAATCAAAAATCATTTTTAAAGATGGCATGTTTTAAAGATCCAACCAAAAACATCGAAAGAAGGGTTATAATTGAAAAATAAAAGTATCTAGATAATTTTTCCAAAACGTGTTTTCACCTTTGCCAGACTGGAGGAAAATAGTTCAAGATTAATATACTGAAAGGACAGATATTTAATTACTATAGATGTTGAGATCTAGGTCGATAAACATTTGCAAAAGTGCATATGTGGACTCTTAACCGGTTTATTCGACCAGAGGGCCCGGCGGGGGTCACTGTCTATAGGTATTACGATAGGTATAGTGCGTTCCATCCACGACGACGCGCCCCTCCACGGCGCATCTCATACTAATCTATGCGCAATTGTACGGAATGGGCGGTGGAGGGGCGCGTCGTAGTGGATGGCGCGCACTATAAGTATAGTTGAAATTATTTTAGTTGACCGAATTTCGATAAATATGTTATTGGATTTTGTACCTTATTGTTTGAATAGTAAAATAGCTTTTTAAAGAAATAAAGTTGATGCAACTCGGTTCTAACCCGGTTTTCCGAACAAAACCTTTATATTTATAAAGCTCTTCCGTAAACCGGTTTAATAAACCGGTTTTTGTATCTAAACCTAAATAAAAAGGTTTTGCCGCAAGTATAGTGCGGACACAACCCTAAGGCAAAATTCTGTCAAACAAACGCAAGCAAAACTAGACTTAGAGCTCGGACTGTAAGGTAGATTTTTGCTTGCGTTAATTTGACAGCACTTGGCCTGACAGTTTTGTACGAACTATACATGATAATGATAACGGTTTGAAAAATGAACCAGTTTCCGAGTCTTGGCTGTAGGCATGACACCTTCAGGCGTTTTTGGCATTACTATAAAAAAAAACGCGAGCCCTCGTAAAGCTCTGCTTTTCGCTAGTAAGTATTATAACTGTTACATTACAGCATGCATGCAGCATGTACATGGATTTAGCTATACGCAACCATTGTCCAAGTAGTGTTAAAAGTTCAGTAAAATTTACTCCGCTAATTATTCTATTCAATTATCGTTCTTATAAGAAGGAACATGAGAGCTAATTTGTCATAACATAACTATGGACTCGTACATTCAACCATGCACACGATAGCGCGTCCGGCCGGCCAAGTTCCAATTACAGATAGTGACAATGATTTACTAAATCCTACTTGATCATATTTGTCCTACTTATTTCATTATCATTAGGTTTTAAGAATACTTAACAAACTTATTTCAAAATACTGCCATTAATTTTCATTAAGTTTCATTACATAATATATATCGAAATAAAACAACCGCATCTTCGCTTAAAACTCGCATTACCTATAAAAGCCGCTTTAGCTTAGTTGGTAGTGACCCTGCCTGCAGAAGGATTTCACATTCTTAAGTTTTATTCACCATTTATTCAATTAAATATAATTTAACAACATAACAGCTTAAGCCATGGCATTGATAAACTTAAATATAGGTATTTTAATCTATTTGTATATGAATAATTAGGAGCGTTTTACTAAAATCAAATCCCAATTTTCAGAAGTAAGGTTTTGGTGACAGATCAGAACTTGACTTTTATTTTTACATTTTTGTCATGCCTTAATAAATCATCAAATATTGTAAATCAAAACTTTGTATTCCTTACAGAAATTGACAGAGCATTGTCATTGTACAGTGACAAGTTATGACAATTTCGATTTCTCTAAGGAGTTTTTAACTCTGATTAACTGGTGGCAATACACAACTGAAAATACCTATTAAAAAAAATGTAAGTCAATGACCCGGGCCAACAAAATGAAGTAGTGTGTGTGAAATATGTATGTGTGAGTTACTGGGGAAAATAATTTAAAAAAATAGAAATTTGGCAGGCGCTGATAATTTACCCTGCACGACGCAGTCTTAAGGGGAAACAGGCAGACAGAGTTACTTTCGCATGTATAACCCGCCCGGTTTCGCACGGGTAGTCCAGTTTTAAACAACAACAAACAACAACAAATACTCTTTATTGCACACCTCAATCCTCAATTAAAGGACACAGAGGAGGATTTTTTATGATTTAAATTTATTTATCTAAGCTTTTGCCCGCGACTTCATTCGCGTGAATATCCATATCAACTTCTACACCGTATTTCGCCGGGCTGTCTCGCCAAACATTGCGCACGCCGGCTCAATGCGCCCACATGAAACACATGATAGAGGACAAAATATATATTAAGAAGGAAGTAGATGAAATTTTTCGGATATTCTGATACGGCTGTGGAAAAAACTTCATACGCATCAAGTAATGAAGATGAAAACGCGAGCGCAGCGAGCGCGAATTCTTTCAAACATTACGATGCAGGTGCGGAAAATGCTTCATACGCATTAAATAGTGTAGATGAAAACGCGAGCGCAGCGAGCGCGAAATGTTTCGAACATTATGATGCAGGTGTGCAAAAGACTTCATACGCACCAAGTAATGTAGATGAAAACGCGAGCGTAGCGAGCGCAAAATTAAAAAAAAGAACATTGTGATGCATACTTCATACGCATAGATAAAAACGCGAGCGTAGTGAGTGCGAAATGTTTCGAACATTATGATGCAGGCACGGAAAAGATTGTAGCTAATGTAGCTGAAAACGCGAGCGTAGGGCGCGCGAAAATTTTCGAACATTATGATGTAGGTGCGGAAAATACGTTATACTCGTCAAGTAATGTAGTTGAAAACGCGAGCGCAGCTAGCGCGAAATTTTTGAACATTAATATGCAGGTGCGGAAAATACTTCATACGCATCAAGAAATGAAGAAAATCGCGAGCATAGTGAGCGCGAAATGTTTTGATGCAGGTGAGGAAAATACTTCATACGCATCAACTATAATGTAGATGAAAACGCAAGCGTAGGGCGCGCGAATATTATCGAACATTATGACGTAGGTGCGGAAAATACTCATCAAGTAATGTAGATGAAAATGCGAGCGCAGCGACCGCGAAATGATTCGAACATTCTGATGCAGGTGCGGAAAAGACTTCATACGCATCAACTATAATGTAGATGAAAAGGCGAGCGTACGGCGCTCAAAAATTTTCGAACATTATGATGTAGGTGCGGAAAATGCTCATCAAGTAATGTAGAAAAAAACGCGAGCGCAGCGAGCGCGAAATTTTTCGGACATTATGATGCAGGTGCGGAAAATACTTCATACTCATCAAGTAATGTGTATGAAAACGCGAGCGTAGCGAGCGCGAAATATTTCGAACATTATGATGCCGGTGTGGAAAATAATTCATACGCATCAAGTCATGCAGATGAAAACGCGAGCGTAGCGAACGCGAAATTTTTACAAACATTATGATGCAGGTGCGGAAAAGACTTCAAGTAATGTAGATGAAAAAGCGAGCGCAGCGACCGCGAAATGATTCAAACATTCTGATGCAGGTGCGGAAAAGACTTCATACGCATCAACTATAATGTAGATGAAAAGGCGAGCGTACGGCGCTCAAAAATTTTCGAACATTATGATGTAGGTGCGGAAAATGCTCATCAAGTAATGTAGAAAAAAAACGCGAGCGCAGCGACCGCGAAATTTTTCGGACATTATGATCCAGGTGCGGAAAATACTTCATACTCATCAAGTAATGTGTATGAAAACGCGAGCGTAGCGAGCGCGAAATATTTCGAACATTATGATGCCGGTGTGGAAAATAATTCATACGCATCAAGTCATGCAGATGAAAACGCGAGCGTAGCGAACGCGAAATTTTTACAAACATTATGATGCAGGTGCGGAAAAGACTTCAAACGCATCAAGTAATGTAGATGAAAAAGCGAGCGTAGCGCGCGCTAACGTTTTTGAACATTATGATGCAGGTGCGGAAAATAATTCCTACGCGTCAAGTAATGTAGATAAAAAAGCGAGTGCGGAATGATTCGAACATTATGATGCAGGTACGGAAAATACTTCATACGCATCAAGCAATGTAGATGATTGAACAAAAAGAAATTGTTGACCTATCAAATGGCTTTGTAAAGAGGTGGTTGAATAGATATTTTTTTGTTCATAAATTAGTGGAAAACCTTTCAAAGTTCAAAGTGCTTTCTTGTAAAACATAGGTATAACTGAATACCTACTTTGGTCTGTTCTTTCACTTTCGAAGATGGAGTAGAGGCCTAGGTTGATAGCGCACCCACCCTGGTTGCTTTTAAGAGCTTTTCTGAGAATTGTTTTTTTTTGCTTCCTATCCACCTATAACTTTCGAATTTGGTCATACTTGATGTTTATTGTTACGTAGGTATATTTTACTAACGAATACCAATATACCCTAAATTTATGACTGTTACGTGCTGAACGTATTTTATACATTTTGCTGACGGAAAACGCAACTAATCGGCACCTCGAAGAACCTCAATGACACCCATATCGATTATTAAGAAAAGTAAATAAGTAAATGTCCGCCATCTTCGATTTGAAAATGGATATCATTAGATTGTAATGAGCACCTCAAAAAACAATATTTTATACAAAAATGTGCATACCTAATATATAGGTACATGTCGCAAGTGCTACCATGCAGCCGAGAGCCCGCCGCTCTGCGTAGGTACCCTCCATCGAAGACAAAAAAACCGAGGTTTCGTAGTAAGGTTTGTGAATATTGATAGAGACTGACTGACCAACATAATTAGATCTCTCATTTCAAACAGTTAATATGGTTTGAGGGACTTTTGTATTTTTGCCTTTAGCCCTAAGAGGCAGAGGTATTGTTATTTCACCCCCCATTTTTTCAAATACTATCTGTTTATTATAAAATGTTTGAATGGGGTTCTATTTACTTTGCGTCCATGTATATACTTACCAGTTTTCAAGCCTGTAAATCATGTACTGAAAGACTTCTCATACAAAGTTTAACCCCTCTTTTCACCCCCTTCCATCCCTAACCTATATGATTTTTATAGCCTATAACCTGGCCGAAGATCCAATAAACATATTAGTGAAGGCTGTATTAAAATCCATTCGCTAGTTTTCGCGTGATAGTTAGACAAATAAACAGACAGACAAACAGACAAACAGACAAACAGACAAACAGACAAACAGACACGAATTCTAAAAACAGTTGAAACGTGTTCTGTTATCGATTCTTAGACCCCTCCATCGATTTTTTTACTAATATCTTCAATGTACAGATTTTCGACCCTCTTCTGCTTTATTATATGTATAGATAGATATGCTGTAGATAATCCTATATTGTATATTATATTTAGCCAGCGTTCTTCTAAAAGGAGCACATAAGTCATACACATTATCCCCCATTCCCCCCAGCCCAGTTATCTACTAACTAATATTTCTTGGCTTAATACTTACAGAGATTTCCAACCACATTAAAAGAGTTTCACATTAAAAGCTCTTGGAAAGCAATTACACCTTAATATAATTAAGGTGTAATTGCTACACGTTCGCTGAATCCCAATGGTGCTTCGCATTTAACCCGTTTAAAAAGCCTTCATGGAAACCGCAGACGTCGGCAGCAGAAGTCACAACCATGAACTGAATCACAAATAGGAACTAAGTTTTATTCAAATAATATAAATTACGTCTTTTTATTTATTTTCAAGTTAAATTCTTAAACATTTAGAATTACAGATTATAGCTTCGTTTAATGTTTTAACAATCGAAGTATGATGATGTTGATAAAATTTTGAAGAATTTGATGACAATCAATATGCTTCAAATTTTTTATGAATGAAATAAACAGAAGAAACACATTGAGAAATCCAAATCTGCTACGCAGGTTTCGTCAGGTAGGTACAAAGAACTATGCTTTAAAAAAAAACTGTTGCTATCCGGCCGGGGAACGCAGTCACCGGTAGCGGACGGCTTCTTCATTATTTTACGTAATTTTAGCACGAAGCATATTATTTCAAATTCTGTGACGCAACAATGCAACGTACATACTGATTGTGTACGTCAATTCATGTCATTTTTAAAGAAATGAAGATGAACCAAAAAATCCACTAGGTACATTATTATTTCAGTGAAAAAGTTGCAGACGACTCTAACAATTAAAAACGTAATGGTTTTGTGAAACAGCCTTTGTCATTCCACAATTATACTTCCTAGAGTAAGGCTCGGCCCTCAACCCAGCAAGCAAAAAAGTGATTTACAAAATTTGTAGGAGCTTGCATAATTAATGAGTTAGCCGCGACAGATATATTATTATCTACTAGCTTTTTCCCGCTACTGGTGTCCCCTTGGTTTGCAGAAAAATGTTGTATAGAATGTTTCGCAGAACTTTCATTTTATAGATTTTTTTTTTTAAGAAAACGTTAAATTTATAGGTACAGCTAACATGTCATTGTGAAAACCCAATTAGACCTACGCGAAAAGTAGGTTAGGTTAGCGACCCTATTGAAACAATACATCTATGAAACTTGTGCCTGCGAAACAAAGTACAACAAACCCCCGCTACTACGTACTTTTTAATCGCCTTAATGCCCGGTTCACATTATTCCAGTCCAGTAATCCAGCAGGCCAATCCAGTCCAGTGCTGGACTGGATCATATCGTTCACATTATTCCAGTCATTTAAGAGTTGTTGGAGTGGTAACACTACTGTGACAGCGATGAATGGAGGAGGAGTGAGGAATGGGTATATTCCAGTGCATTCTAGTGTGAGTTCACATTATTCCAGTAGCATTTCAGCACTAGATTGGGTCGTTGGACTGCAATGCTACTGGAATAATGTGAACCGGGCATAAGATTGAGGTATGCAATAAAGAGTATTTGTACTTGTATTTGTTGATATCCATGAATGGTTCTTGAATATCACGTGGTGTCCCCATACCAAATAGCTAACTCGTTAAACGCGTTTACCATAACAACAATTTGACCTTCACGAAATGCCGTTGTTAATTTAGTGGGCAGATAATTGAAGGGACGACCTTTAGTAGTAAAAAATCGATATGTCAACTTTATAACTTTACATAAAACTCAAGTCATCCTCAACATCCTCCTAGAGATGTGCCTTACGGAGCCCGGGGTCCGCTTTGATACCTAATCCCAAGTTTTTGCGTAGGAACTAGTTTTACGGAAGCAACTGCCATCTTAACTTCCAGCCAGGGAAAACTAGATCTTGTGTTGATTAGACTGGTTTCCTCGCGATGCGAGTGGCTTCCGTCAGGCTACAGGTGGCCTTTACTAGGCTACAGTGGTTTCCGCTGGGCTATAAGTGGCTCTTACTAGGCTATAGTGGCTTCCGCTAGGCTACAAGTGGCTCTTACTAGGCTACAGTGGCTTCCGCTAGGATACGTGGCTCTGACTAGGCTACAGTGGCCTCCGCTAGGCCACAAGTGGCTCTTACTAGCCTAAAGTGGCTTCCGCTAGGCTACACGTGGCTCTCACTAGACAACAGAGATACCCGCTAGGCTACAGTGGCTCCCGCTTGGCTACAGAGGCTCTTACTAGGCTACAGAGGCTCTTACTACTAGGCAACAGAGACTCCTGCTAGGCTACAGTGACTCCCGCGCTAGGCTATAGTGATTCCCGCTAGGCTACAGTGGCTCCCGCTTGGCTATAGAGGCTCTCACTATGCTACCGCTAGGCTACAGTGACTCCCGCTTGGGTACAGAGGCTCTCACTAGGCTACAGAGACTCCCGCTATTAGGCTACAGTAACTCCCGCTAGGCTACAGTGGCTCCCGCTAGGCTACAGTGATCTTGGCACTTGCTGTGTACTCCGATTGTTTTTCGGAAATCCTACATAAGGAGTAAAATATGAACGGAAAAAATGGAAGGGGAATAGGGGAACCAGTTTTTTTAGTTTTGGTTTTACTTTGGTTGCAAATAAATAAAACGTTTTCATTGAATCGTGATTTTCACGACCACTTATCTTTATTTATATACGATATCAAACAGTTTCATGCAACAGCCAATCAAAACACCAATGTTACGGTATACAAACACATGAGTTTATTATTACTGATCAAGGAAATCCAGTAATTCTGAGAACCTTGAAACTTCAACATAAAAAAAAACTATTCAATTACAATTATTAAAAAAGAGAAAAGAAAAAACTTTTTACTGTATTTGTACAGTGTACACATAGTGAAAATAACGTAAAGTGCAATGATGATATAGGACAGAAACTAACCGTTGATCTGAAATGATTAACTTTTATTTTTCAAGGTTACCCACATCACTGAAACTTTTTCCTTGACAAGACTTATTATATTTTAGGTATAAGACAGATAAGGAAGAAAATAAAAATAAGTTTGATAAAAAATAACGTATTATCATCGTAGTAAAGTACCTAAAATATAGAATTGTTGAGAAAAACGTATATTAATATATAGAAATTACATTGTGTTTATTAAAATATCCTATTATAACCACGGAAGAAGTAGAAGAAATAACGGAAAGGTAATATTTATATTATATTGATTGATGATATTTATACTTTATCAATTAAGTATCACTCCACACAATACAACAGCGATTGTGGTTTGGGATCGATATATAGATATAAAATACTCCGATAACATAGCATTGACAATAAGTGTATGGAATAAATTATAATTATATATATATATGGTTTATATCAAACAAATCACGTACCTATGTTTTTGTCTCAGGAATGTTTAGATGCTTTAGCTTTTTGATGGTAATTATTTTTTACAGAAGTACCTAAGTTGTTTTTTCAGTCTATGAACAGTTTTTGAGGAGATACAAACACGAAAAAAATATGAAATTGGCTGGAATCGACAAAATATTACTTACACAATCTTCGAAAATAGTAGTTTATGCAACTGGTACATAATGAGGGGCATTAAATCACGAGTGTGTTTTAATGCCCCTCATTGAGTGTGTTTTAATCCCTTATTATGTACAGTTGCATACATTACTTTATCTACACACATATTATAACTACTCTAAGATGGGTTCAGAAACCGTAGTAATTTAATACAATACCTTTTTTGCACGGTTGCGGAAATATCGAAATCAGAACTGGCAACCGATACCTGAATGTTATTTTAAAAAGTAAAGAGTCCCTATTCTGATGTGATCATGTCGTTCTAGTTCAAATTTCGTGCGATATATACTTAAAAAACATCGAGCTGACATTTCGCATCGACTGAATTTGAATTTTCAGTGATACTAGAATAGGGACATGTCAACTTCGAAATTTTTGTTTGACGTTTAATATTTTAACATCATATATGAGATTAAAATGAAAATTATATTACTGCTGTAGCCTTAGCCACAGATAAGAAAATTGCCATAAATTCATTGAATGTTGAAATGAGAGTCATTTTCTACGGTTTCTGAACGCATATGTATGTATGTATGTAATAACTTTATTGTACACAAAAAAAACACAAAAAATACAAACAAATAAGGACATTTTGGTACAAAGGCGAACTTATCCCTAAAAGGGATCTCTTCCAGTTAACCTTTGAGCAATTGAGTGGAGACAGGAACCAGAAGATAGACAAACACGTGTACAAAGTCTATATATATATATATATCTACAAACTACCTAATATACTACAAACTACCAAATACAATACATATAATAATCATATATATTTAATACATAATAATATATATACATATATATACCCATATATATACAAATAATATATATAAAATGTATCCAATTAAATCACGTGTCATTGGAGAGCCACAACTTTTTCAACTTCTCCTTGAATGATGCCACAGACTGGGACTGCCTAAGCGACAACGGTATATTAGAGGATTTATAATATGTGTGTAGATAAATGTATGTTGTAACTCTTCATTCATATGTTATCGGAGTATAATCGCACGCTAAACGTATATTTATATACAACATTACAAAAATACTTTCAGGTCAGACGACTTGTATAACATCGAAAATACATGACAACCCGTTTATCATTAACCGTATAAAAGTACAATGAGTGTTCCAAACACTCGAGATTATGTTTCTATCAGAGATTTGTAAATTCTATAGACTGCCAATGCAATAGCAACCTGCGTGAATTTCTATAGGGTCCATCTTCGAAAAACACCCTTTATTTCAGATTGAATGCAACAATAATCTCACAATACTTATAAAAAAAAAAATGGCGCCAATGTCAAGCGGCGGAATGCCAGAGTAAATTATTTAGGCAGACTAACTGGCCTGGCACGACGACCCAAAATGTGTCTTGGCCTCCGACACAAGAGCACGCCACTTTTATTGGTCCTGCGCAATTTCTCGCCAGCTTGCACCAGCTCCGAGCTCACGCAGGTCCGCTTGATATATGAAATAAACATTGGCAGTACACAAAATTTACTAATCTCTGGATTATATCCGAAAACGACATCAAATGTGGAGAAACAAGACAACAGGCACATTCAATCCATAGTATAGTTTGGATTTACATATCAATAAATGTATAAATAACAACATATTTAATATATGTGGGCAAAGTCAGCCTTGTCTAAAGATTTTTTTAGTATGTTTTCCATATTGTTTTTTCTTATTTTATTCCATAGAACTTTTTACGTCCTGTAATTCAAAGTTGTACGAAACAGTAGTTCTATGAAAATAGAACTAGTATTTTTCTAATATTATATACCAGTAGATGAAGGATGAACAATCTTCGACTTTGAATAAATATCAATTGAAAATGAATCCTCATAATTGGCATAATATAGTTGCAACTTTTCACTGCGACGCTTTTTTTCATGTATAAATAGCAGTGGCGTCCCTTCGACATAATACAACGTAAGACTGCATGTTGGATGGTCCCAACCTAAAGACCGATGCATAAAATATTCGCCAATTTTCGACTTTGTTTTAATGTGATTAATATCCAAAAAGTGATGAATATTTGATTGCGCTACTGTACACAAGAAACATTGATAAAATTACATCAACTATTTAATTTTGTCCCACGTCGGCACACATTCCCATGCAGCCTTTAAAACACAGGGCAGTACTTATTTTCCAAAGATGACTAGAAATCACAATAATAATTATAAATAATCAACAAATAATCTTTAAAAAAATCATTAATTTTATTAAAAAAACTTGACTAGAGAGTTATTTGTGTATATTCACAAATAAGTTATTACAGAAAAATTTTAATCGCCCTAGATCAGGTAATTTTTAAGTATATAGTTTGTGTCAGACAGATATAGGAATTGTAAAAATACTAACCTGGATCCTTAAAATAAAAAAGTGTAAAATCACAATCAAAATCATTTGTCTTTACTATATAAACTTATTACGACCATCTCAAATTTTTCGTATTTGTTTGAACTTTATGTACTCTTCAGTAAACTTAAATCACTAAAAATACAAACAATCTCTTATTGAAGCAGAAATTCACTGGCAGTCAAATTTCCAATAAACAAAAATATGATAAAGTAGAAATATTATATTATATATATATATACTTTTTTTAAATCCTCATTACATTCACTTAAATTTAACATTGAACCCATTATTAGATGTGTTTCGGTCTAATGTATATGAATGTAGTTAATTACTAAAATTCCTTATTTAATACCACTCAATGTAGACACACACCCAAGAGGAGGACCAGCCCCTGTTTCATAAGATGAAGAATTTTCTTGAAAAGCGTATTCATTGAAGTAATTTTTTGGCGAACCCTTTGATCGAAACGCCGCTAACTAAACTATGCTAGCCTTTCTAGATTGTGGAGAAAAGCGCGTTTTTACCTCGAGTACTCCCACCGCATATCAGCGGCCGCGCTTAGAGGAGGTACTCTCATTGGTCAGGTCTGTCAAATGATGTATTTGGTGTACTTTCCACTTTTTTCAACACTATTTTGAAAGCAAATGTGTGTTTAGGAGACACAGAGGCTGGACGGGGAGTTTGAGGGGACCTTGGAGGCTTTTCGGGAGGCATTTCAGAGCGAGTGCGGGTTCGACGAGGCAGATCACGGATGATTGGGGCTGACGCCGGCTCTTTCTGTCTTTGGGGAGACAAGCGATTTGGCGAAAGGCGACCTGGTGATGGCTCTGGAGTACTTGGAGGCAGCATGAGTGGTGGAAGATTAGCGCACGGGGAACCTCGGGATCCACGACGCTCTTTCAAACCCATCGGTGGCGGTGGCGACGCTGGTGTTTCATCCTCAGCTGCAGCTACCACAACAACCGGCTCAGTACGTAGCGACAAAGGCTTTGTTTCTCCTGATTCTGAAGCTACCGATCTTCTAAAGTAATTCAAGCCGTTTTCTATCTCAGCTAATGCTCGTCTTACGAACGGGAAGCTTTCGGAAATTTCAGAAGTCGACTTGCGCACAGGAAACTCCGTTTCGCTGTCTCTCTTCTTTGGCCTGCATCGTTCGAAAGTCGGGTCCCCGGAAGCGGCGACCGTTTCTGAAACTTGTCGCGTAAGCGCAGCATGTTTTACAGAGTCCGATTTAGATCTTGGCTCCCTGCTGGTCTTGGGGGTAGGAGAGCGGCGGTCACCGAATTTCTTGCTGGCGGCTCTTTTGATGGAAGAGAAGAGTCCGAGTTTTTCGGGTTTGTCGATAGGAAGAGGAGCGGTAGGTGCGGTGGAGGGGCCAGGGATGGGTTCGGGCGCGGGACGGGGGAGGTTCCCCTCGCGTTAGTTGTGCCGAGAGTCTGAAGACGGTACGTCGCTGGAGCCGGTAGAAGAGAGAGTGGTGTTGGACCCGTAGGGGTCCAGCGAAGACTGCACGGACATGGACCGACCGGCGCGCCGTACCCGCGCCGGAGACAGCTTTCCTGGATCTATGCTGGCCGGGTCTGCCTGCAACAAGAGCGTTTTCAGCACTCTAATAAACATCCTAATTCTAATGCAGCTTTGAAGATCATGCATAAGCTAAAAACACAATGGAATTACTGAATGTCATTTTAATTTAATTAATGGCAATCTCGCCTATTGTTGCAGGCCCTACTGTCACCTCAAAAACAAATTCTCATTTACTGGTGGTGAGTTTCTTCCATGTGAATGACTACATGGCAACATGTTGAGGACAACTTTATTCGCGAGTTCATTTGAACCATTCACAAATTAGTTGATTATAATGATTTGAATCATTTACTATGCTATGGGTTTTCGGGAGCTAAAAATCGATCTTGTTTGATCTTATCTTTAAGAAAATGCACTGCAAGTGAAGATCGCTCACCCAGATACTAAGATAGGTATGATATGAATGCAGTCAAGCCAAAGATGATACGTGGATGATTAGAAAGAGACATGCTGCGCCCAATGGCACAAGGGCGAAATCATCATCATCATCATCATCATATCAGCCAAGGCCAAGGCCAAGGGCGAAATATGAGCCAACAACTATAATGTGGTGCTGGCAGCGGATGGAAAAGATTAACTGGACCGAGATAAAATCTAACCAGGAAGTTCTCAACATTGTACAAGAAAGGAAGTCCCTGTTGTAAACCACTGAGAATAGAAGAAGAAAGATTTTGGGCACCTGTTGCAACACGACGAATTCATAAATAATAAGGAAGGGAAAGTAAAAGGAAGGCGGAAGAGAGGGAGAGACCAAGAAGAACATACCAACGTACCGTGAACATACCGTGGACCAACTTAAGGAAAAAGTAAACGTCGTGTCGTATCATGCGGTCAAACGAAAGGCTCAAGAAAGATATATATGGAAATTGCTCCACCGACAAGAGATTTTCTCTTAAATTAATGACGATGATGCATAGATATAGGATATACAAGTAGTTATAGATGCGCCACCACCGAGAGACCGGGGATAAGAGAAAGATTATTCATATAAAATTTATACTACACAATTTGACCGGTTTGCATGTCCAATGTATTGCTTATGGAAGTGTGCTTGTGCCTAAAACCGGACCATGAAAAAATGCTCGGTCGGTGATAGAGACGAAGCAAGCCGTCTTTTCTATTTCCTCTTATAGGAATCGCAAGAAGGCTATCTTTCTCTCTCAAAGCGTGTGCCAGGCCCTTGTGATAATGAGCTATACTGCACCTGATACGCAAGCGCGTTCATGATGATGGAATACGGCACGAGCCCAAGAGGATGGACCTCCCGCATCAACACGTTGGCCGGGATCTTGTGGAACTGGATATACTCCAAGAAGTTCCCGATCACCTCCTTCAGGTTGATATTCGGGTTCGTATCGCAGTACTTCTTGCTCCACATTAGAGCCGCCTGAAATAAAATAGGTCGTGATTTTTGATGCAATTATGATTACATTGCGGGCCACGGGCGACTGAGTTATGATTTCCTGCTAAGCTTATTGCGTCGGTCGCGCGCACAATAATTGTACACTTTTAAATTAAATTTGAATTACAGAAATCACGCGATTAAATAACGTACCTGTAAAACAGATTGCTATAATATGTACCTACGCGCCCTAAGGTTCACGAATGGCCAGTGGTGATGCTGATAGTACAGGATGGAATAAAAGTATTAAAAAATTCACAACTTTCACAAATTAATGATAAAATTACAACGGTGGTAAAAAACCATTCGGCCAGTCCGATGGATGGTAAGCAGGTACCGTAGCCCATGGATGCTTGCAACTCCAGAACAACCACAATTACATACTAAATGAGACTGGACTGAATCACGTAGCGCGTACCTAAATGGTTCTTAAGTCTTAATCTCGTTGCTCTAGGTCATTAAATGTCCAAATGCAACGATTATAAGACAATTTAATTATCCGCTTTGACATGATTTTCATTTTTTAATCTCATATGCTATATATGTATAAATATAACAACTCTAAGTACCTGAAATTTAGTGAACTCGTCGGCTCTAAGCTCGTCTCTAGCCAATATCAGCCTCACGACGTGTTGTGGCAGCAGAGTGAAGGATCCCAAATTAAGCACCTCATTGCCGTGCTCATCCACAAACTCTAGTACCTGGAAACAATAAAATGTATTTGTTTAATCCTTGATTAGCATCATATCATCATCATCATCATCCTGCCCGATTTCGACCACGGTGACTGGAAAGAAGAGACTGGCTACTTGGCTAGTGAGATCGTCGCTCGACAGTGACAGTGAATGTGCTAGCACACTTCCCACAGATCACCCCTGCGACATAATTGTCGTGGATGGCCTTCAAATCAATGCATCTTGATCACGCTACATGTCATTTTACAAAATAGTATGGTAACGAGAGCCAATGTACCCGAGTACTCGTACCAAGGCACGGCACGACTGATCGAATCGAATCAGTCTTCGACTTCTGATTTTATTAAAAAAAGTACGTACGACGTATCACTTGATACAGTGTATTAGCTGTCAAAAGGAACTAGTGAACCAACTTCAAAAATCCCAGTAACTCAATTCCACTGATACCTCAGATTCGGTTGAAACCGCTCAACCAATCTCACTGGAGTGCAAACTCTTCGAGTATTCCAGTCTTTAAGCCGCCCGCGTAGTCGTGTCGGAGGTTTCCCCTGGGTTTTACCCCTCACTTTCCAACCGCGCACCCCTATCGCTTTGTTGGCCATGGCCTTTAAAGCCACAGTCAGGTTAAAAAAATTGTAAGGGGATTCTGTATTTATTCGAGTACAACCAGTAAAACAAGAAATATGGCACAGAACATATTTATAACTTCTCTGTGATTACCACTGGAACCTGTTCATTATAATATCGCTGGAATACTGTTAAATACTGTTTACCGTCATTAGGTATTCATAGCCTGGCTGAAACTCATGAATATATGCATGAGATCACGCTGTAACGATGGGCGAACCTATAAACTCTCTATAAAAGTAAACGACGTCGTTCTGACATATGCCCTGCAGGGTGATGGTTAGCTTTACTTATATATTTATGTACAGTCCTTTTCATATACCAGTATAGCTAGCACATAATGGCCTCGAGAGTATCTCGGCTTACCTCGAGCTATGAGTCTTTTTTTGATAGGTGCTTTTAGAAAGTGACGGGTAGCTCGTTGCCATCATGTGCTACCCATTCTGGATGACTAATAAGTCGTGAACGGAAATGATTGTTTCTAATGAATCATTTTTATACAAATTCAGTGCATTAGTTTTGGAAACCAACAATTCGACTTTGTTAAAGTAAAAATTAATACTTTAAATAGCCCTATTTACAAGACTAGATCTATGCTAAAACATGTGTTCTGTACCTTTCGGACAAACACAAATGTTCTGCACCAGGGGTTTAGTGCACTTAGCATGGTTCCGCTAACCAGACGCCATCAGGGCGCAGTCGGTTTCCACCGTGATGCAGCACTGGACGAAACCAGCGCATGCGCGCCGGAGCTCGCTACCTTTCTTAGATTTAGTAAAGTGTAGTAACTCAATCAATTATGTACCTTCTGCACCAGAGATTTAGTGCACTTGTACTGTATGTACCGCTCAGCGGATGCCAGCAGAGCGCAGACCGTGTCCACAGTGGTGCAGTACGGGAAGAAACGTTCTTTGATTTACCAGTAAAACCAATGGTACAAGACGTATCTTCTGCACCAGAGATTTAGTGCACTTGTACTGTGTGTACCGCTCAGCGGATGCCAGCAGAGCGCAGACCGTGTGCACAGTGATGCAGTACGAGAAGAAACGTTCTTTGATTTACCAGTAAAACCAATGGTACAAGACGTACCTTCTGCACCAGAGATTTAGTGCACTTGTACTGTATGTACCGCTCAGCGGATGCCAGCAGAGCGCAGACCGTGTCCACAGTGATGCAGCACTGGACGAAACCAGCGCATGCGCGCCGGAGCTCGTCCAAGCCGTAGTAGTCTGCTGCGTTCATCACCCCTGAAATCACCAAAGATATGTGCCATTAGATGATTATCTAATCTTGAAGGCGCGAATTAAGACATCAGCGTGCTGCTCTGCCTCTTTCATCCTCGGGTGGCACAATTATTTGTCGACTATGATGCGGTCGTTCCGTATCGGTCTTAAAAGCCACAAACTTGCTTAAATGCCGCACCTCTAATATGGACGCTGCTTAAATGCTGCAGGAGACGTCTCGGACGGGTCCAACTATAGGCCGATATCGCTGGCGACTATCCTGGCTAAAATATTTGACAGTGTGCTCAACTCTGAACTAGATAAATACCTTGTATTGCACGATGCCCAATTTGGCTTCAGAGCGGGTCTTTCTACTGAAAGTGCAATTTTGAGTCTGAAGCACACGGTCAGATATTACGCAGAGAGGAAGACGCCAGTGTATGCGTGCTTTTTGGACTTGTCCAAGGCATTTGACCTTGTCTCCTACGACATTCTCTGGGGAAAGTTAGAGAAGGCAGGAATACCACCTGGCCTTATTAACGTCTTCCGGTTCTGGTACGGCAATCAGATGAACCAAGTAAAGTGGGCGGGCGAGCTGTCTGAGCCGTACGGGTTAGAGTGCGGAGTGAGGCAGGGCGGACTAACGTCCCCCATCCTCTTTAACTTGTACATAAACGCACTCATAGAGGAGCTCAGTAGCACGCATGCTGGTTGCCACGTGGGAGGTATTTGTGTCAACAATATCAGCTATGCGGATGACATGGTGCTGCTAGCTCCCTCTGTGGGTGCGTTGAGACAGCTTGTCCGCGTATGTGAATCATACGCGACCTCCCATGGTTTGTTATATAATAGCAAGAAAAGTGAAGTAATGGTTTTTAAGGCAGGTAACAAGTGTCCTGAAAATGTTTTACCTATAAAATTGGAGGGGAAGGTGCTTAATAGGGTAAAACATTTCAAGTATCTTGGGCACTATGTTACGGAGGACCTTAAAGACGATTTGGACATGGAGAGGGAACGCAGAGCATTGTCGGTTAAAGCTAATATGTTGGCACGTAGGTTTGCCAAGTGTTCGGATCCAGTGAAAATCACACTCTTCAAAGCGTACTGTACGTCTATGTACGCGGGTAGCTTATGGGTCAAGTATAGCCAAAAATCGTACAATGCTCTGCGGGTCCAATATAACAATGGGTTTAGAGCGCTACTGGGGTTGCCACGCTTCTTCAGCGCGTCTACGATGTTTGCTGAAGCTCGCACGGATGGTTTTCACGCCATCCGGCGGAAGAAAGTAGCATCGCTGCTAAGCAGACTGCGGGGCAGCAACAATAGCATTCTTAAAATGATTGCCGGGTGTTTTGAGTGCCCGATACAGTTCGATTTGATTAAAATTGTCAAATCGAACTTAGAATTTAATTTTTAAATATATTTTTATTAATTATTATTATTTATTTACTAACTTTAATCGTAAGCCACTTAGTTGTACATTACTAACAAAATTGGATCATTGTTATCTATAAATAAATAAATAAATTTGTATTTGTATTTGTATTAAATTATCTTATCATAGGTGAACAAGGCCAGTGATAATCATGAATGGACCCCTACCAATTAAAATAGCGATCGGAACTTCTGATTCGAAACTTGGGATCGGATGCAAAAAGTTATTATTTTTGTGTTCTGTTCTGTACGTAGGTACCTATCTAGAACAACGTTTTATATCCCGTCGCGTAGTTCGATTTGGAGATTCCGATCCCAATTTTAGATTGCTGCGGCGATTATGTATCTTTACTGAATATATTGTTGTTTGTTGCTTAATAATAATAATCAAATGAACTATGTTAAAATTCTGCAGGATTGTTATTGTTCTTTTTCACTTCACCAAATTGAGACTATAAAATAACTGTCATAATCAAGTAGGTAGTTAAAACGAAGGTATTTTACGTCGTGTAATGATTTGTAGAGGAAAATATACTTAACTTTACTTAACAATTGCTGCAAGCATAATGGGGACGTTTGAGCCGGCTGCGATTCGGGGCGATCCCATTTAGTATTGTGTATTAGGGTTGACTGACGAAGCCTGTTGCGGATTGTTTCATTGTTGTGTGAGTATTTATCCTATATATGACGACGCCTGTTGCTGATTCATGGTTGTATCCACCTGACGAAGCCTGCGTAGCGGATTTGGATTTATCAATGTCTTACTTCTCTATATTTGGTTAATAAATGATTCTCTCCTCGCTTAACAATGGATGTAAATATATTATACTTTTGCCCGCGACTTCGTCCGCATGACCTTGTATTTGAGGGATGATTTCAGGGATAAAAAGTATCCTATATGTTAATCCAAGCTATAAACTCATTGTATATCAAGTGTGGTCTTAATCCGTTCAGCAGTTTTTGCGTGATTGAGTCACAAACATCCCCACAAACATCCTCACAAACGCACTAACTTTCGCATTTATAATATTAGTAGGATAGTAGGATTAGTAGGATTATGTTATTTGTTTTAAACAGTCATCTCCGAAGAGCGCCGAGTTAGGCGAATTCCTGATTTGTCGGTGCGGAGGCAGTACGATATGAGAAAAGTGTCAAATGTCAGTGTCAGCTGTCAGTCGACTCGGTACCGCGCGGTGGCGCGGGATGCGCGGTAGCGGGACGATGCGAAGGCGGTACTGCTCCGCTTCCGCGCATGATATTACTACTGCGCAAACGTAATACTGACAGTATTATGTCAAGTCAGAATCTTTGCGACGTCAGTAAGTTTACGTCAAAGAAGAAAATGTCACATATCGATCCCGACCCGCCAAGTCAGGAAGTCGCCTTATAAACGAAGCTAAAACAAAAGGTCAAGAGTTGCGCCCGCACCCAGGGGAGTAGCAGGTCTGGTAAAGGTCAAATGCCAATCATGTGTTTTTCAACCGAGCGAACGAAATGGGGCAAGAATGTTTTTTTATACGACGCCGGTGGAAAACAAGCGTACGGCCCACCTGATGGTAAACCGACACGTTACCGACCCTTTTTAAATTTGAGGATTGACTGTGTTGACAGTAGAAGTTTTCCCTTTTAAGGTCCCCTGCTCTCAACACAGTGCATCCTTGGGAGCTCTGGCAATCTTGTTCACCTCCAGTAACACAACACTACATACCTGTGTAGTAATGTAGTAAATAATGTTATTATGGCTGTGGTCTTCTGCAAGGCGGGGATACTTCCCCAGCTGGGCTACTCCAATTCGAGCAGATGATATTTCGCTGTGCCCTAAGCTTTCATTGCTATGTCGTTACCTCGCATTGTAGTGCCCTACCTCTCATTTATGTGTCCGAACTCTTAAACCGGTCGTTCATAATCTATTCTTTTATATTGAAATTTTGTAACCAGTTTCGAAAATTATTTAGAAGTTTCTTGGCAACTAGTTTTTTACGGGTTGTGTTTTCTTTACAATGTTGTCTATACAGCATTGTCCTTATTTCACCTCGCACTGTCTGAAAGATTATTTCCCGAGAGGCTTTCGCCTCGACATCCCGAAATTCATGTACTTCCTGCAAGGTTTAATTAATCAAGTGCGTTGTAACATTCCAACGCCTCTCATTATGGTGTAGGCGTCGAGAGTCAAACATGGGCGTTTATCTTGCTCACATTACAAACACGAGATGTGATCGACCTCCTAAATAATGCCATTAACTTTATTACCCTCAGTCACTTGAGTCGAGAGTGCTCAGTTATTGATCTCACCCTAAGGTGTAGATCGTGACGCTGATATTAATTTAAAGATAGAAGATCTCAGATCATAAGGTGCAGTCTTAGAAATTCATAAGAACTTTACCTTTATAACCTGTGGTCTACCATAGTTTATATCTAAAGTAAGGGCAAATAGATTCTAACCCTATGAAAGCATTTTTCATAATTTATTGAAATCTGAACGCTTTCGCTGAATCGACGCACAGTACATCTAATTTTCTGCTTCCGAGCTGATTTTTTTCAAACACTTTCTATAAGTTAATTGTGACCTCTGTGCTGTGTATTTGTATTACCCCAATATTCCCAATGTGCTGATGTACTGTGAGTTGGTTTGGTTTTCTTTAAGTGCGCTGCCCGCAAAAACGAAAGGAGGACGAACATATTATGAAACCATTTATAGCCCATTTAAATTCGAAGCCTTACCAATAATTGTGAGTACTATCAGCATCACACCATTATCAGAGCTTATGTAGTTGCAATAAGGTTCACAAATGGTCAGTTAACATTGATGTAGTACAATATCCAGTTATCATAGGGCGATAAGACCGCCTGTTTTTTGCCTTTACTTACTATGATTTTATATTGTACTGTATCCTTTAATTAAGGTGTGCAATAAAGAGTATTTGTATTTGTTTTTGTCACTGCCAGCGGTGTTTTTTTAACCTATCGGATACAAAGCCGTAAATTAATTTTACTGTTACTACTCACAAAATTCGACTTTATCTACCCTCGCCCATCTAATTGACATTTATGCCCTCTGACATAAAACCCTTAAAGGTCCTTGTCAGTTAAAAACAATCATCCTATTTAGGGTATTTTTGTGTAAATATTTTTTGCCTGAAATGTTACATTAAATATGAAACCGGTTCCAAACTTTTTAAAAAGTTGAGGTGGCCGTATAAAGTTAGAGGGAATAAGTTGATACAGCCTATTCAAATGCGAAAATCGGTAAACCGATCCTGTCTTCTTGAAGATTTCATGGCCCGAAATAATTCCCATAAGCAGAGACTAGGAATTATATAGACTGCCAATGCCCTCTATGAACACAACGAAGAAGCTCCCAACAGATGGCGCTATGTGTTAAGCAGAGGTCTTAGTGGCATACGAATTAAATGGTAAAGTGATCTCTCCATAGTGAAACTAGCTACAGCAGGCCCATTATTTTAAAATTACGCCACAATGTATAGGCATTGGCAGTCTATATAATTCCTAGTCTCTGCCATAAGCTAAAATAATAACCACCAGAGATATAATTTTAATTCTACTCTGGTTTTTAAATAACTCGGGTCTGTTAATTCGGCACAGACCTTTCCGTACACGAGTGACCCTCGTTAACAATAAGTGACTTTGATGATTTTATACTTTCACGTGGAAATAGGTACTTTACAGTTCATCCTCCTGGAGTTTTTAGGGTTCCGTAGGAAACAAGGAACCCTTATAGTTTCGCCATGTCCGTCCGTCCGTCCGTCCGTCCGACCCCCGTTTTTCTCAGTAACCGTTAGTGCTAGAAAGCTGTAATTTAACATGAGTATACATATCAATGACGCCGACAAAACGGTAGAATAAAATCTTTAAAAAAAATTTTTTTTAGGGTACCTCCCCTACATGTAAAGTGGTGGTGAATTTTTTTTTTCTGCCAAACCCCATCGTGTGGGGTATCGTTGGATAGCTCTTTTAAAAATATTATAAGGTTTCTAAAAGCATTTTTTGATTAAAGAATTGGTTAGCGTGATATTAAGCTTTGAAGTGATAATTTTTGCTATGGTCAAGTGTCCCCCCCCCCCCCCCCCCCCTGCCAGCTAAACGGTGGCTACTAGGCATGTGAAAAAAATCATGGTAGTAGTATATACGACGAATTTAAAAGGAAAACTATCACAGCTAAGTAGACATTACTAGTTAACGAGTAATAGTCGAACTTTAGAAATGTACTTTGCAAAAGCAAACTTTCGTACAATTTCCATTGATACCTTAGATAATGTTGTTAATTCTTTCAAAAACATAGTAAATATAAGTTTCCGAACTTTTTAGTCCATATAATGTAACGGGTGGACGACTACGGAACCCTACCTTGCGCGTGGCCCGACACGCACTTGGCCGGTTTTTTTAATATGCTGTTATGATGACAACAGCCGCATAGTTCCGTAGCTTGTCGGAACATGTCGTGAAATTTAATGATGTTTAAGTACATAAGCCTTAATTAAGGGGATCTTGCACAAAATTCTGACGAAACTGTAATTCTTAATTTTTCCGCAGTGTTTTTGTCTCATCGTATTAACAAAGGCCGTCTTAAACAATATTCCATCTCACTACCTCATTTGTCTCATCTAGTCTACTACCTCAACTAGTCTCTGATACCGAGTTATATTGCGCGCCATCCACGACGACGCGCCCCTCCACATTGAATCTCATACTAATCTGTGCGCAGTTGTACGGCTTGGGTTGTGGAGGGGCGCGCCTTCGTGGATGGCGCGCACTATATATGCCGTTTAGAGCGGTACGTACCTATATGTTAGAGCGAGATGCTTAAACTCCCCTCCCCTAGTCAGGTTTCTGAATTCAGGACAGTGTAATACCCGCTTTAACAACAGTTAAATATGAAACTACAATCTGTTGACCTCCGGTTTAGTCTAGTTAGTGGACCGGCTTCCGAAGCTGATGGTCCTCGGTTCATATCTCGGTAAGGATAAAAAAGCTTCTATGCCTTTTACTAAAATATTTAACAAAAAATAAACGAAATTGAAAATAAAATAAAATAAATTCTAAATAAACAAGAATACTTAATCTATATATACATATAATAAAGCAGAAGAGGGTCAAAAATCTGTACATTGAAGATATAAGAAAAAAAAACGTGTTGCACTCCGGGAGTGCCGGCAGAAGTGAAAACTCAATAAAGATAGTAAATGGGTCATTGTCAGATTTAGGTGCGCGTCTTTTTGGTGGACAGGACATGCCAAAAGTTAAGGGCTACAAAGCTTAATTTTCGATTGATCTGATAACCCGCATAATCTGTAAGTCCGTGTCTATAAATCCATATAATAAAAACGTAAATTACATGCACACAAGCCGTTAACTATTGTCCACCGAATGGACAACTTTTGTATTTCCGACTGACAATGACCCAAATAACAAAGATATTCATATCGGTATCGGTATCCGTATCGGTATCCGTATCTGTACTCATACTCATGTTCATATTTGCATAATCCATTTACATAATATGTCCCGAGTATCATTGTGTCTTACGCATCTAAGACCAGGAACCTGTACCACAATACTTTACAAGCGTACAATTCGACAAATTTGTGAACTTTTTCTATGGAAAATTGTGCAATTTTGTCAAATTGTAGACTTGTAAAGTTTTGTGGTATAGGGGCCAGCTGAGTTTAGCTGAGTTGACACCTCCTAACATCGCAATCACGATTACTAGGAGCGGTCAACTAGCTGGTCTTAGAATCTTAGAATCTGTCGCGAGTTCAACAAATTTTCCCCAGTACAAAAGTGCTCAGCGCCGCTAAAGAAGTTTTCACTTCAAAAATTGTAAGCAATACTACCTATTTCCCATTTTTATTTCTTAAGATTCGTTGAGTGTGCTCAGGAACTCCATGAGCTCATACCGCCTTCCCCCTTCTTCCATCAGATATCCAGACGACGTACGACTGGCTACTTTCATTACCTGTTCAAAATCATCTTTTTTTATAATGTTTACTGGTTTGGTATTCGAATGGCGTATGTAGGTACTTCCGAGTTCAAATAACCTGGACCTTTTTAAAGTACGAGTGAATCTTCTGGGTGAGCTCGCATAAGCGTCGGCCTCATTTTCAATTTAAAAAATATATATGACTGGTTAGAATTAGGCGTTTATTTAAGAAAATTTAATTTAGCTGTTTGCTCTAAGGAAGAACCCAAATATGGTGTATTTTGAAAATTAATTTTATTTTTTAGGAAATATTATATTATTAATATCTATTCATTTAATGTGACTCGTTTACTTTCTTTGTCTATTCTAACAGAATCGTGCTCTATCAAGGTCATAGGGGCCCCCTTACCCTAATGTGCCCAGGGCCTCAAATTGGTTAAAGACGGCCCAGCCCTGGAGTGCTACCGCGAACCACAAACGAAGTTTTCGCTCTCTGTCGCACTTATGTGCAAACTTGCAAGTGCGACAGAGAGGGAAAATTTCGAATGCCGTTCGCGGTAACAGCCCTGTGCGTTTCCGTTACTGTCACCCTGGGGAGGTACCCTAAAAAAAAAATTTTTTTAAGATTTTATTCTACCGTTTTCTCCGCGTCATCGATATGTATACTCATGCCAAATTACAGCTTTCTAGTACTAACGGTTACTGAGAAAAACGGGGGTCGGACGGACGGACGGACGGACATGGCGAAACTATAAGGGTTCCTTGTTTACTACGGAACCCTAAAAACTGAAAAAATCAAATTACATGAATTTCCCGAAACGTGGGGTAATCTTCAGGGGATTTTTTTATTATTTGTTGGTATCCCGAAATCGAATTATAAGGGTGAATCAACTTTTAAGTGTACAACATCAGACGCACTGAGTCCCTGATCGATAATACAAGTTTATATTAAAGTAATGAGTTTTGTTTGTATTGTGCTATATTCCTGTTAATATTATCTAACATTTTATTACAAAACATTTTAATATTGTTTACAATTTACCCGTTCTTTAATGGTTGTCCAAAAGACCAAAAGTTGGTTTTCAATAGTAGGACAGATTGTCCCCGTGCGACGGTGCACTATAAAACTTTCTATCACGAAAAAAATACTTTTGCAGAATTGATAATTATAAACATAATCATTTTTATGGATAAGTATCGCCAATAAAACATACCGATTTTTTATATATGCGTTAAACGGTTTATGAATTTCTTGCATTTTTATTTTGTCCCTTTAATTATCCACGCCATGCAGGTCCACCGGACAACCATAAATTGTTATGAAAATTATTATATAGACGGCATAATAAGATACTTGATAACAAGCTAACATTTCGGGTAAGCAGATAGGCCTACCCGCTATTTAATTTACACGAAACTGGCGGCGTCAATCGGTCGAGTACTGTTGGAGAGTGTGCGTGGCTTTATTGGCTGTCCATCGGACCACTAGCACAAATACTTAAGTACCTAACGTATTACAATAAATTATATTGTACCAGATACTATTTTATCTACATTTTATCGTAAGAGTGAAATAAAACACAAAAAATCTTTAATATTAATTTTACGGCTCAAAGTTTATCTAAGTCCCCCGGACAACTAGTCACCTGGACAACGGAAGTGGTTGTCCGTAGGACATTTTGGTTGTCCATTGGACAAAAACGATGTGTAAGGATTATTAATAGGGTAAATATAAACGTCCCAATGCTTGACACCCTAATTCCAATGGGTGCTGTTCAGTCACCATCAAAACAAAATGCATATTTTTCAAGTAGCCTATGTCCGACTTTGATAATAAACGAATAACATAATTACAAAATGCATATTTTCATTGGTTATAATATTTAAATACCATAACACTCACTTATCAAGTTATCACAACTACATTTTTATAAAGTTTAATTGAACTAGATTAGGGTTCACTTGCATCCCGCAGAGCGGAATAAGCGGGGTGCCGTCGACACGCTGGCGCGTCGTCAAACTGTTAATATAAACGTGTCACACGTTTGTCAGATAGGTATTGTCAAAGTTCCATTAGGTTAGGGTTCAGTGTCATCGCTCAGAGCGGAATAGGCACCCCGCTTTAGCGGGTTGCCGTCGACACGCTGACGCGTCGTCTAACTGTCATATTTGACACGTCTGTCAGGTCAGGTAGGTAATAGGTATAGTTAAAGTTCGGTTAGGTTATTATTTTGTAAGGTTGTTGATTATTAAGAACGTTGATAAGGTTTTTATTGTTCGGTGTGCCGAACCATTAAAACAGTTTTTTGATACTTTATTCATCATCATCATCATCAGCCTATATACGTCCCACTGCTGGGCACAGGCCTCCTCTCATAGATGAGAGGGATTGGGCAGTAGTCCCCACGCTGGCCCAGAGCGGGTTGGGGACTTCATATACAACTTTGAATTTCTTCGCGGATGTATGCAGGTTTCCTCACGATGTTTTCCTTCACCGAAAAGCTAACGGTAAATATCAAATGATATTCCGTACATAAGTTCCGAAAAACTCATTGGTACGAGCTGAGATTCGAACCCACGACCGCCGCTTGACAGCCGCATGCTTGAACCACTGGGCTACCGTAGCTGCTACTTACTTACTTTATTAAATTGCTGATACTTTATTAAATTTCTTTAATTTAGCACCCTCTTTAAAAATTTTAGTTCTGATATTTCCATTGGACAACCAGATGTGTCCATGGGACAACTAAGTTGTCCCTTAATTGAAAAGCACATATCTTAGTTTTTTTCTTTCGAAAATCAAGAGCAGAATATAATTTTTTATAAGATACAATAACCAATATAAAGCAAAGTAGCAAGGCGGAATTTTCTTACATTACTATTACTTTTTCGCATTTTAATTTAAAAAATCCGATTCAATCTAATTAGAGTTGTCCTAGGGACATAATTATGGGAAATATTGTGAAATTTCGTAAATATATGCCATATGTAAAGATAAAAAAATAAACTGTATTGGTTAATGAATGTAAGTATACAAAATGTTTTAACAATAATTTATGTGTAGATTGTTTAAAAATACATTTGAATAGTGGTCCAGGGGACAGGGCAGATTGAGGGTGCTCACATTTTTTTGTCATATACACTAAATTCTTAAAGAAACAGCTCTGCTCTATACAGAATCATAAACAAGAGGAAATTATGTTTTCAATAAAATATTTAAATATGGGAAACAAGAAAAAAAAAAATTAGACCACAATTTCATCATGTCGCCATTTAAAAGTTGATTCACCCATAAACCGACTGAATGATGGGACATCAATTCTAAGCTGGCTTCTATGGTAGATTTATACTACGCGATTTGATCGGTTTATATGTGAAATGTTTGGAGGTTATTTTTGAATTAATTTACATATTTTTCCTATTTCATCAAGTGTCTCATGATATAACTTATGATTTAGCTCAGTAACTTGGTACCGGTGAGATTTTAGAAATAAACACGGGTCCAAAATGCAAAGAAAATGTACTTACGCAAATTACGCATGGAATGTAACATCCGCCTTTTTTCGGTCGAGTTTGCTTTTACAGCCCAACACTGAACACCCCACCATGTTTGCACTGAACACCCAAACACTACGGATCTGATAATTGGTAAATTATTATTCATTTAAACTAAACTTATCATTAATTCTCCATTTATAAAATGCACTACCAAATATTGCCAATTTGTTTTGCAATCTTCTTGACACAAAACTTTGACACAAATACAAAAATTTTCGATCGGTGATAAGGACAAAACATCGCACTATTTTCTACTTCCTCTCATAGGAATCGCAATAAGGCTATCTTTCTCTTACAAAGCGTGTCAAGCCCTTGGTATTTTATCCATCACTCTTGCCCACTAGGTATTTTGAAGGGAACTGTCACCGTATTTAGGGACAATAAGAACTACTTTCCATGAGAATTTATTTGAAATATGATCTTTACGGAAATCGGTCAGTCTGGCTATCCGATATTGGACTTTGGAAACGCTTTTTTAGGGACAATAAGAGCTACTTTCCATGAGAATTTATTTGAAATATGATCTTTATGGAAAATCTTAGGATTGTCTTAAAACAGTTAGAACCTTGGCTTTCTAAGAAGACCAGCTAGGGACCCCTCGTAACATAGCAATCACAATACTAGGAGGGGTCAACTAACCTGGTCTTGGAATTTATCGCGAGTTTATACATTTTTCCCCAGTACAAAAGTGCTCAGCGCCGCTAAAGAAGTTTTCACTTCAAAAAAATCGATTGAGGGGTCTTAGAATCGATAACAGAACACATTTCAACGGTTTTTAGAATTCATGTCTGTTTGTCTGTTTGTCTGTCTGTTTATTTGTCTAACTATCACGTGAAAACTAGCGAATGGATTTTAATACAGCCTTCAATAATATGTTTATTGGATCTTCGGCGAGGTTATAGGCTATAAAAATCATACAGATTGGGGATGAAAAGGGGTGAAAACAGGGGTTGAACTTTGTATGGGAAGTCCTTCAATTCGTAATTTAAAGGCTTGAAAATTGGTAAGCATCTACTTGGAAACAAAGTAAAAAGAACCCCATTCAAACATTGTGCAATAAACAGATAGTATTTGAAAAAACGGGGGACGAAATATATCTGAGAGGCCAAAGACAAAAAAACAAAAGTCCCTCAAACCATATTAACTGTTTGATATGAGAGATCTAATTATGTTGGACAGCTATCAATATTCACAAACCTAGGTACATACCAATCTTACTATGCAAGCTCGATGTTTTTTTTTTGTTTTCGATGGAGGGTACGCAGAGCAGCGGGCTCTCGGTTGCATGGTAAGACTTGCGGCACGTATATGTATGCGCATGATTGAAATAATTTTAGTTTTCCGAGTTGCATCAACTTTATTTCTTCAAAAAGCTATTTTACTGTTCAAATAATAAGGTTCAAGATGTATAAATTTAAATATAAATATTTTTGTATAATTTTTTTTTTTTGGGGTGCTGATTACAACAATGGTATCCATTTTCAAATGCATTTATTTTCTTAATAATCGTTATGGGATATGTTTGAGGTTCTTCGGGGTACGGGGATATCAGGGGTGGGGAAGGGGTGGGGGTCAAAGTTAGTAAGGTTCACTGACCATTCTCAAAGCCAGAAAATAAACGAACCACAAACGAAGTTTTCTATCTCTGTCGCACTTTAGTACAGACTTGCAAGTATCGCGTTATACGTTTTTTGATGTAATTAATTCGAAACAACACACAAATTAAGCATAATTGCAGCTCTATAAGCTTAAGCTATGGCCCTTAAAAAATGGCCCTATTTATGTTCTCGCGGTTCGCAGTTCGCACCGAAGTATTAGTGAAAGTTGCAAATTTGGATGAACTAACTGATCCATACAACATACCGAAGACCGGCCGGCTCAGACTTTTCACATTTAGGGTATATAGGTATTTGTTAGTAAAATATAGGTATGTAACAATAAACATTAAGTATGACCAAATTCGAAATTCATAGGCCGATAGGAAACAAAAACTCAATCTCAGAAAATCACACATCTCCCAGGAACAACCAGGGTGGGTGCGCTATCAACCTGGGCCTCTACTCCACCTTTGAATGTGAAAGAACAAACAAAGTTAGTAAGGTTCTCCAATAATTTTTAAACAAAAAAATATGAATTCAACCACCGACAACTAATTTTTAAATTTACATCTACATTCCTTAATGCGTAAGAAGTATTTTCCGCACCCTGCATCACAATGTTCTAAAAGTTTCACGCTCGCTTCGCTCGAGTTCTCATCTACATGACTTGATGCGTATAAAGTCTTTTCCACACATGCATTACAATGTTCGAAAAATTTTGCGCTCGCGTTTTCACCTATTTTTATTCGATGAATATGAAGTATTTTCCGCACCTGCATCATTATGTTCGAAAATTTTCGCGCTCGCTTCGCTCGCGTTTTCATTTACACAACTTGATACGTGTAAAGTATTTTCCGCACTTACATCGTAATGTTCGAAAGATTTCGCGCTCGCTACGCTCACGTTTTCATTTGCATAACTTAATGCGTATGAATATTTACCGCACCTGTATCATAATGTTCCAAATAATTCGCGCTCGCTTCGCTCGCCTTTTTAACCACCTGCATCATTATGTCCGAAAATTTTCGCGCTCGCTTCGCTCGCGTTTTCATTTACACAACTTGATACGTGTAAAGTATTTTCCGCACTTACATCGTAATGTTCGAAAGATTTGCTCGCTACGTTCACGTTTTCATCTGCATAACTTAATGCGTATGAATATTTACCGCACCTGTATCATAATGTTCCAAAAATTTCATGCTCGCTTCGCTTGCCTTTTTAACTACATTACTTGATGCATATAAAGTCTTTTCCGCGCCTGCATCATAATGTTCGAAACATTTCACGCTCGCTTCGCTCGCCTTTTCAACTACATTACTTGATGCATAATTAAGTCTTTTTCGCACCTGCATCATTATGTCCGAAAATTTTCGCGCTCGCTTCGCTCGCGTTTTCATTTACATATTAACTTGATACGTGTAAAGTATTTTACACACCTACATCGTAATGTTCGAAAGATTTCGCGCTCGCTACGCTCGCGTTTTCATCTGCATAACTTAATGCGTATGAAGTATTTTCCACGCCTATATCATAATGTTCCAAATAATTCGCGCTCGCTTCGCTCGCCTTCTTAACTGCATTACTTGATGCGTATGAAGTCTTTTCCACGCCTGCATCATAATGTTCGAAACGTTTCACGCTCTCTGCGTTCGCGTTTTCATTTGCATGATTTAATGCGTATGAATATTTTCCGCACCTGTATCATAATGTTTCAAACATTACGCGCACGCTTCGCTCGCCTTTTTAACTACATTACTTGATGCACATAAAGTCTTTTCCGCACCTGCATCATTATGTCCGAAAATTTTCGCGCTCGCTACGCTCGCTTTTTCATGTACATGACTTACTGCGTATGAAGTATTTTCCTCATCTGTATCATAATGTTCCAAATATTTCGCGCTCGCTTCGCCCGCCTTTTTAACTACATTGCTTGATACGTGTGAAGTCTTCTCCGCGCCTGCATCATAATGTTTGAAATATTTCGCGCCCGCTGCGCTCCCGTTTTCATCTACATTACTTAATGCGTTTGTAGTATATTCCGCACCTGCATCATAATGTTCGAAATATAGGGAAGGACATGGGACACCGCAAGGGGGTGGAAGAGAGATAAATAAAAGACTAGCAATAACATTCTAATGCGATGACCGACTTCTACGCAGACGAAGTCGCGGGCAAAAGCTAGTTTATAAATAATAATCTATGTCTTGGAAGTTTCCTACGTAAGGAATTATTCATATATTTATTATTTAATATGCTGTCGTCTAGTATACCAATAACTCAAGCGTTATTAAATTGATTGTGGAGCTAAGTCGATAGTTGCCAGATTGCCCCCTAATATTTAATATTATTTATTTGTTTATTGTAAAGGTTGTTTGGAAGAGATTGTTATATAGTGTCAAGCTCGTCTGTTGTTGTATATATGCTTAGTAGTAGCTGTGTTCTATAGATACTTATAATCAGATACCTACTTTATGTAAGCGTTTTACTACCTGCTTAAAATATTTATTAGCTTAATATCACGCCTGTAACTCAAAACTTGAATATAAATTATTTGAAAACGAATCGTCAATAACAGAGTTCGAACGCAACGGAAATAAATTTCTGCGGATTAAAAGGGACAGATAAATCGGAAATTGAATCTTTGGTTCCATTTTTCCTTTTTCCAGGCCAGCGAACACATCATTTCGGACGGACGTGGCCATGAAGAGGTATTGGATTTTTTAACAATTATTCGACGTTATGATGAAGTTAAGATATTTTATTTAAAAAACCAGTTAATGTAGACAAATCTATCGTAACACATAAGTATTTATTTATTTTTATTTAAATGGGTACGCTAGCCTTTGTACTTTAGTATTTTGTGACATGTTTATGTTCAACCTGTTTTTGTAAGTGTTTGTACAGTCAAAGCAACACTTGCTTTTTTGACAACAATAATTAAGGTATATATAGAACAAAATGCAGACATAAATTTCATTGATCTTCAAACTTGCTGTGTATAGTTGTGCGGAATCTTTAGATTAACTTATACTAGGTCGATGTCGCAATCGTGGGCGTCTTGAGAGGCGCGTGATTCTGTTTTCGGAACAAATACGGAACCTAAAATGTTATTTCATCTGTAATAATGTTCGAGATGTAATAAAAGTTCTCGAGTGGTGACCAAGTACCGGAGGGCGCAGCGTGGGTAGACTACCCCACAAGGCGGACTGATGACCTGGTAAAGGTTGCGGGAGTCCGCTGGATGCGGGTGGCGCAGGACCGGTCATTGTGGCACTTTTTGGGGAGACCTATGTTCTACAGTTTGTAATATAGCAATTGGCTATTTATTAGTATTTAACAGTAACAATAGTTTACTGTAACAATAACGCGTATTGCTTGTATAAGCACAACCTAAAATGTATATAAAGATAGGAAGATATTTAATAAAGGAATTACTTCATTATACGACATCAACGCGAGCCTATCACCTCTACTCTCCCCCGTACCTTATAATAGTTCATGGCGACCCTGCCATAGGAACCACCAAGGAGCTTCTAGAACGCAGTCAGATCAAGAACGAAATTAAATAAATAAATCAGGAAAAATGAAGAGGAAACGAAAAAAGAAGATCCAATTTTAAAACTATTTGAATAACGAAGATTATTTTATGAAGCACAAGAAGAATGAAGTTAAAGAAGATTTCAATGAACAATGAACGTATAGTTAAAGAAGAATAAAAGTTATTTTGAAGAACGTGAAGAAAGAAGAAATCAAGAAATAACATAGAAGAGCGTTGTCCAGGGTTTCCCGGCTCGCAAATCAAGAGGTGTCCAGGGTTATCCCGGCCCATGTTCGAGGGAGTCCAGGGTTATCCCGGCCCGGATTCAACAGCAGCCGACGCAGCCGTCACGATGGAGAACCACGGACGAGTTGCCGCCACCACAGCATCCAGGACGAGCGAGAGGATGACGAAACCAGGACGCGCAGGACAGGTCACGTAATAGTGACGTATTTTTTAAATAATTTTACTGAATTCGTATTTTTTTAAAGTAATTTGTCTCTTTTAAGATTAATTAATATGAAAAGGTTGTCGCTGAAAATTTTGCATTCCATTTTCGTGTTTCATAATAGTTAAATATGTCTAAAATCATAAAAATTTTAATAAATCTAGTGTCACTAAGTATAATAAAGTTAGCCTACATAATTTTATATTTCGCAATACAATACGAGTAGCGCGTGCCATCCGGGGTCAGCGCGCTAAACGTTCCCCGCGTCAGCAAAAAACTATTACTAGGCCGCGCGTGTACGCCGATCTAAAGTAACTTTAAATATTAAATGAATGAAATTTGATACTCAATCTTAGGAAATTTTACATCAATAGAGTTAACAATTATACTTTAACTGATTATTAGACTGATCACCTGATAATTTAGTGAGAGTTTAATCGATTATTTGCAGTTATCTTTTCTTCTCTGCAGGAAGATTAAGATTTATTAAGACCAGAAATTTATTTAGTTACAATTACAGAAATAGCTTTGAACAATAATTTAAAATTTTTTCAGTGCTTACGTATGGCACGGTAAATAAGTAGTTGAGTCGAAAGGAAGTTTAGTTAGAGCACATGTCCTTTAACTTGATCATGACGAGATCAACCGTAATCCTTCGTGAAAGTTCTTGGAGACTTATGTCTTAATGTATTAGTGACTCTAAGTACAGGCAGCCGAAGAGGTATAGGCCTGATATGCCGATATTGTTTAAGGGTGACCATGCCCTTGGGTAGCCATTCCCGTGTATGTTGTGTAGATGAAGGTGCGCAAAGATGCGTAGCCAGTTGAGTATTTTTGTAGGGTGACCATGCCCTGGGTAACCATTCCCGTTTATTTTATTAGGAGCTGAAGACTCCAACGGCACTAGATTATTAATGAGATGTACCGATACCAATACCGTAATGATAATACAATACGATAATAAATAAATATTGAGATAGATAAAAAGTTAAAAACTAGAACTAGACAAGACTTAACACAGGAGAACCAATTTTTTTTTCTTTTGATAAAATAATTTTATGATAAAATAAGTACTAAGTACTAATATAATCTTCATACTTATAGCAGTTCTCCAAGTTTATTTTCAAATTGTAAGCAAGTAACATGCGTTTTTTTTTTCTGCCACCCCGGGGGTGAAGGGAACTTTCGGGGGAGGTGTAATATAGCAATTGGCTATTTATTAGTATTTAACAGTAACAATAGTTTACTGTAACAATAACGCGTATTGCTTGTATAAGCACAACCTAAAATGTATATAAAGATAGGAAGATATTTAATAAAGGAATTCATTGATTATACTACAACCACTCGTGACTATCACTACCACCATCCCCTGAACCCTTATAATAGTTCAAGTTGACGTCTTTCGGCTAATAGATGATGATTAATGTTGATAAACTTGACGTCCTAGGAAGCGACGAAGTCTCTCGGGCGACAGGTGTCATATGAAATTTCATAGGTACGTCGAATCTAACGAAACCCCAGGAAGTTTCCAAACCAGTGATATGTTCGAAAGAATTCCGCTGCGGGCTTGTTTGCGGAGTAAACAGAGTAAACGTGGCACTTTTTGGGGGAGGCCTATGTTCAGCAGTGGACGTCTTTAATTATGATGAATATGATATATATTAAACCAATCGAACGCAAGTCACAACTCAATTTATTCCAATCTGTGTAATCTTAGGACACATTGACCTACCAGTTGGACCTTAGGCACAGCCTATTTTAATAATTTTCAATTGATATACATAAATATGCAAAAGAATTGCATAAGCTTTGTTTTAGTATGTTATTATAGTAGGCTTTAGGAGACTAAAGCACACATTTTATTTTATTTTAAATGTGTGCTTTAGTCTCCTAAATTTTGAATTTCGGACAAAAGCTGTATAGAACGAAGTAATTCAACATTCAAAACAGATAATATAACATCACAAAGAAACATTCTTTGATTAACCTCAATTCTGTTAATAAATGAATTCATTTCAACGTTTATTGAAAGAAAAGGGGCTAATCATATTTATTTAACAGAGAATAATCCTCCAAGGGACGCTGAACAAATAATTTTGGAATTGGTTGCTCCAATATCAGTCGGCATTGCTTTAACATTTTTGTTTTTGTTAATTAAACAGAGTCCAGTAAGCCTTATTTATTACACGACTGCCCAAAAAAAGGAGTGTAATTAATTACACGACTGCCCAAAAAAAGGAGTGTAATTTACACACGTACTAGACTCACATACGAGTTTCATTACACTGCGGGCCACGGAGGTATAACGAGTTTAATCGCTCTATAATAAAATCGTACAATGTAGTTAAGGCGAGACCAGTTCATGAAGCGACGTAAATATTAAAGTTTGAGGTTAGTGTGAAGAAATAATGTAGAATTACAGTACACAAAAATTACTGTAGGTTGAAAAAGAAAGAAAGTAACAAAATAACCGAACAAAATATTGAAAAATGTTTTGGTAACTATGTAAAAAAAATCTAAATATCATATTGTAAAAATACATTTTCATGCTGATTATTTCGTAATTGTCAACGGCAGTGATATGTTTTTTTTTACAAAAGGGTAGCTTTTTTATTGTTCTAACAAAATAACCGGATAGATTTTTGATAAATGATCCAGTATTACAAAAATCAATCAAATTGTACTAAATATTCAAGAAAACTACGCGCAGAATTCCGTAGAGAGCGGGATGGTTAATTGTAAACTCACGCGTGTTAGAGCGGGACGTTTGCAGTGGGACTGCCATGCCTTAACCCATATATGCCCAGAACTATCTTTACAATCGGTTTCTTATATGCCCTCTGATTCGAAAACGATCCACACCACATATGCCCAAAACTGTGACCCAAATTGGTTCCTTATAAGCCTCCCGATTCGAAAACGAATCAAAAAAACATTTTTATTTGAAGGTCATTTACTAACACAATTCGTTCTGATATCGTATTCTATACTACCTGCAATAATAAGTACAAGGGTACCGTCTTTAAATGGTAATCAAAAGTTTTGACTAAACTACTATTTTGTACGGTAATTAATAAGTGTAAGTTATGATTTGATATTGAGGTGCAGAAATCATGGCTTCTTTCACAAAAAAGTAAGTTTTTTGGGCAAATAAACTAAAGTTAAGCAGTTTTGTGACTTTTTGTAGCAAAGTTAGATAAGTATAGAATATTTTAACGTTATCCTAAAAACTATTTTATTATATTAAGGTACTGAAAAAATGTTTATTGAAACGGTGTTTCAAAAACAATACGTTGGGAAAATATGTATGCACTAGCGACCCGCCACGGCTTCCCGCCGGTAGTCCAGTTTTTTAATGTTATATCTACGTAACTATTACCTACTATAATATTACCTATAATAATACATTCTAAAAACGAAATCTGTAATCCCTCACTTCGAATATTATACGTTTTCCATACAAAACCCCTTTTTTCCACCCTTCAGGGATGAATTTCCAAAAATGCTGAGTCTTCCCACCACGTATGAAATCATTCACTTTAAAAATTCAGGTTGCCCATACAATGTTTCAACCCCCTTTTCACCCCTTCAGAGGGTGAACTTCTAAACACGCTGAAATTAGTTTTCTTATAATGTAATGATAGGTCTGGTCTATAAACTAAGTTTCAAGATACACGTTTAAAAAAATTGCTCCCCATACAAACTTTCAACCCCATTTTCACCCCTTCAGAGGCCGAATATTGAAAAACGTTGAAATCAGTTTTCTTATAATGTAATGCTATGTCTATAAACGAAGTTTCAAGTTATCAGTAAACTCCACGACATCAGTAGTGGCCGTGTCAGATGCTACAGAACCAGTCGATTTCTTTGAATATTTTTTTAGTTACGAAGTAATACGTAGTTCAATTGTGCGTCACACAATTGCTGCAGAGCAATTCCCTTTTCTGATAATGAAATGAATTGTTTCTTTGGGATCCTCATATCATGACAGACTATAGTGTACATTACCTCGTTGACGAATATATTGGGGATGGATGGAGGATACTCACAACTTTTTGATAGCTAAATAAATCTATGCGAAAAAACCGATTTGAAGAAATGTTGTCCGATTTGGTGAAATTGTGTTTAATTTACTAACACAAAATGAGATGTTAGTGAAGTGACCAATGTTTCGTTTTCGAACAGTTAAAAAAATAGACCTTAACCAATACCTACCCTCCAAAATATAGTCATACCGTTAATAAATACCTATATATTGGCACGAACATATTCAAAATTTACAAGAATCCGAACAACAAAATAGTTCTGGGCAAACATGGTTTTGATCGTTTTCGAATCAGAAAGCATAGGAGGCACCAATTTAAAACATAGACATGGGCACTTTATGGTGATGATCGTTTTTGAATCAGGGGGCATATATGGGTTAAACTCGCATGCATCTCATACGGGTGTAGGAATTAGGACCTTGATATTAATGTACGAGTAGGTGGAGAGACAAGAGAGAAAAATTTAGATGCCTATGTAAAGATATGATACGAACAGGCGCTAACTTGGTCGCTCATTTGGAATTTAAAAAATGGTAACCTATTTTGTTTTGTGGAAAACCGCCTACAATTTGTTTAGCAATTACAGTTACCCACCATAATCGGTTTAGAAACACATCAATAAATAAAATGACGATATTCTGTTACAATATTTTATTATATTGGATGGTAAGAAAAAACAGAATATATTTTTTTTACATTTCTATTCTAGCATTTCTAGCCCCTCATTGTTTGTATCTACGTCATATAAAAAGCTTTTGGGTCAGCGCTATTCAATATAGCACAACAATATTTGCATCTGGCACCCCCAGGATCCAATAACACACCTGTCGGGCCACGCGCAATGTGGCCCGACACGCTGGCCGGTTGCCACGTATTGGCCCGAAACATGTCGAGCGATATTCGACGATAAAGACGTGAGTGACCCTTTTATTATATTTCAACAAATCTAATGTTAGCCAATTATATTTAATTTTTAAAATTATTGTATTGACTTCCGTCAATTGATCCTAGGTTGTAACGTCTGTTAAATAAAAGAGGTAGTTTGACATTTTTAACGGTCATTGTGCCACTGAATTTTGTAAAGCGAAGATCGTGGAATAAATAAGTTAATTATCAGCAAAGTATTTTATTGAAGATATCACTTCAGAAGACGGGATCGAGAACAAACGCCACAGGTAATTAATTGGTTTTCCTGACATTCAATTTCAAATGTGTACATTTTATCTTACTTTAATTTAACGGTATTCTGAGGACAAAAGTAAAGTTAAACAAGTGAAAGTATACCAAGCTTTGTTGATTTCTTAAGTTTAGTCTTGCAATATTTACAACAAACCGTGTGTTACGTAAACGTCAAACTAATTATCCTTTTAGTGATGTTATTGTTGAATAAGCCGTAATATACATAGTGTTTTGGTATTTCCTACATATGTTACGTTCTATTAAAGTTAGTACTAGTACAGTGAATACAGAAATCATTTTTATATGACATATGTAGGTAAGTGAAATTTAAAACAGTTACGCTTGTGTAAATATTTTTATTTCAGTATGGATCGAGTGATACGGACGCCTCCTCTGCCACTCGACTATCCAGATGGAAATCGAGAGATGACACTACCAGCTTCAAGCAGGCACAGCAGAGCTCGCGATCGCGAGCAAGAGAGGCGCAGCCGCACGAAGAGGAGTCGATCCAGGCGCAGTCGCGGGAGGAGCAGCCGCATCAACTCCGAAGGGTCGAGCAGCCGGCATCGCCGCAGCCGGTCAAGATCGCGACACCGTCGGTCGCGCCGCAGCTCATCGCGTTCGCCGCGCAGCTCCTCGCGCCAGGCGCGCCGCAGCCGGTCCCGCGTGCGCCGCAGCCGGTCACGCGTACGCCGCAGCCGTAGCCGCTCGCGTTCGCGCCGTGATCGTGGAAGCCACACGAGGTATGGTGATACACGAAATAATGACTTACTAAACACATTGAAGGATTTATTTAGATCTGTTAGAACGGAGGATAGGTCTGATCATATTGAAAGATTTCCTGTAATGAACGTATTGCCTGAATTTAATCCCTCGAATCGGAGTCAAACTATAGATGTATGGTTGACTAAAGTGAATGAAACTGCTGGTATATACAACTGGACTGAGCGTCAGATCATTCACTATGCACTTCCTAAATTAGCGGGAGTAGCTCAAAAATGGTACCAGGGTTTACCTAGTTTAAAATACACGTGGCCTGAGTGGCAAGCTAAATTAAAAACGGCATTTCCAAGCAAAGAAAATTATGGATTGTTATTAACGGAAATGCTCGAAAAGCGAGCGAAGTACGGAGATTCCTTAGAAGACTATTTTTACGAGAAGGTTATGTTACTCAATAGGTGTAAAATAGCGGGCACCGACGCGGTAGATTGTATTCTATTAGGGATTGATGACAGAGCTGTAAAAACCAGTGCTGAAGCAGCTCAGTTTACGGAACCCGACAAGCTGCTTGTTTATTTACGTGGTCAAAAGGTTAATAATAAACCTAAGAATTTATCTCGACCATTGAATAACAGTAATAGCGTTGACAACAAACCAACTAATCGGGGACAAAAGTCAGATAATAAATTAGTCAAATGTTTTAATTGCGGTGAAGAAGGTCATCCTCACTTCAGATGTAAACAACCGATTAAGAAATGTGATTCTTGCTCTAGAATTGGTCATATTGCCTCTGAGTGTAATATTAACACATGAGGACATGGTTGAAATTAAACAATTGATTAGTAACATCGGTTCAAATGATGCATCGGAGCCGCACTCCAGTACTCCTAAAAAACTGGTCAACCCGAGTACGACGGGTAAGAAATCTAATAAATCTAGTAAACAACGCACAGTTGCACATTCCACAGCTGATAATAGTTTGCCGCGAGGTGCCATCCCCCCGCGCGGCCCGCGCGATACACCGCTCGAACCGGAGTCCGCACCTACGTCACCGCGGTCGCAAGCAATCACCCACACCTGCAATGATTCTGACGGCGGCTCGGTTCTTCCCGTGTCGAGTTATCGAGATATAGTGATTAGCCGATGCCAAACCAATGTCGACGCTACGCTAAAGGCAAATAAGGTTGAAGATGGGTCGTCCCGAGATGACGATTTCAAGTTAGTAGTATCTAAAAAGCGTTCTAAACCCAACAAACGCAGAGGCAATATGTGTGGCGCTGCGCCGAGTTCGAGCAAAATAATAGTAGCAGAGTTGCCCGCAGCTATATATGTATCGAGGCTAGCTAAAGCATCAACCGAACAGGATTTAAGAGAGTACTTGCAAGAAAGAGGTGAGGGATGCACTGACATCCAAATGCTAAAACAGAAATACGAAACATCGTTTAGGTCGTATAAAATTACCATACCTAAAAGCAAGTTAAACACGTTTTTGAGCAGTAGTTTCTGGCCAAAAGGAATAAAGTATCGGAGATATCGTGAAAGCTTCGTTAAGCCTGAACAAACAGTAAATCTGAATAAATAAGACTGTATTATTAATATTTTCCTACAAACACTATGGATAGTACACTTAAGAAAAACAAATTAACCAAGACGACTATGGTTTCATATAACTGTAAGTCGTTAAAAAGATCAGCGGCATACGTGCGAGATCTTTGCAAAGACTGCGATATTGTAGCACTGCAGGAGACTTGGCTGCTCCCCCACGATCTTGATTTCGTAAATAGTATAGACCCAGACTTTGCGTGCACTGCGACGTCGTCCGTCGACACGTCAGCCGGCGTGTTGCGAGGGCGGCCTTACGGTGGGCTCGCCTTACTGTGGAGAAAATCGAGGTTCCCGGATGTCTCAGTTGTCAAGAGTGAAAGTGATCGAATAAACGCCATACGTATTGTTTTACAGTCTTGTTCAATACTAATCATAAACATATACATGCCGACCGACCATCCTGACAACCTGGCGGAGTTTACCACCTGTCTCGCCGCGGCGAGCGCGATTGTAGAGGAAAGTGATGTACCGCTCGCTTTTCTCCTTGGAGACTTCAACGCTCACCCGAGTGCGAGTTTTGGGCATGAGCTATTTAGTTTTTGTGCGGAACAAGATTGGTTGTGTGCTGACGTCGAAAAACTTGGTACTGATTCAGGGTCATTTACGTTCATTAGTGATGCAAATAACGCGCACCGGTGGTTGGACCACTGCATTAGTACCAAAGCTGCGTGGGACACTATAACATCTGTAAATATCGTAAATGATGCATCATGGTCGGACCATTTTCCCTTGCGTATAGTGTGTGACCTTGACCTAGCAAAAGAACACTACTCCGCCATGCCTGGTATGGGGAGAACGGGAGTGCGCTGGGGTGTCAGAGACTGTAAACAAATAAGTCAATATATGGATTATTGTGATAAATTTTTGACTAATGTCAATGATATTTTAAACTGTGATTTTTGTAATGACGCAAATGACTGTGATACTTTAAGTACCTGTAAATATTTAAATGACCATTTTACCCATATAAATAATTTGTATACGAATATTGTATCCGTTTTAACGAAAGGTGCAATGAAAACGAAATGTTCTCGGTCTGGTAAAGCACCCGGAAGTAAAAATGTACCAGGGTGGAATTTCCACGTGAAAGAATGTCATAGTAGTTTTCGGCTGCACTTTAACTGCTGGCTTGTGGCTGGCAAACCGTCCGGTGGTCCGTTACTAGATAACATGCGCGCGAGCCGCAAAGCCTTTAAAAACAAACTGCGATGGTGTCAAAATAATGAGGAAAAAATTAAATTGGATATTTTAGCTTCATCTAGAAAGAGTAAACATTTTGTGAAATTTTGGAATGACATTAAAAAACTAAATTTTAAACAAACGCTACCAGTGAGCGTGGACGGTTTACAGCAGCCGGCGCAGATAGCTGGTGTCTTTAGTGACAGGTTTAAAGTTACTCCGCGGCCTGTGTCGGGGTGTGTGCTCGATGATATGCGTCATAAACACATTTTAGGAACTCAACCACCGAACCCTATTCGTTTCTCTTCTAAAGAAGTCGCGAAAGTGGTCGAGAGCATGAAACGTGGCAAATCGCCCGGTCATGATGACCTTAGCCTTGAGCATATACTCTTTGCAGGTGACGCAATATACAGTAGACTTAGTAGGCTATTTAATTTGTGTACGCGATACGCCTATCTCCCTCCAGACATGATCCGAACCATTGTCGTCCCGATAGTGAAGAATAAGACAGGAGACCTTGGAGCGTCATCCAATTATCGACCTATTTCATTAGGTACGGTAATAGGCAAGATATTTGAGCGGCTGCTGCAGCCCGAGCTGCTCAAGGCTATCAGCATAGACGACGCACAGTTTGGTTTCCGTCCCGGCCTCTCGACCAGTTCGGCTATTCTAAGCCTCAAGCACTGTGTTAACCACTACGTGTCTAACGGCACATCGGTTTACGCGTGCTTTCTCGACTTGAGCCGAGCATTTGACCTTGTGAATTATGAAATTCTGTGGGGTAAAATGCGCGGCTCGGGAGTACCTGAAAGCCTGGTACGGGTCTTCGAGTTTTGGTACGGGAACCAAACAAATTGTGTGAAGTGGGGCGACACGACATCTAATAATTATATATTAGAATGCGGGGTACGCCAAGGCGGGCTTACTTCTCCGGACCTCTTTAACCTTTACGTTAATGACTTGATGGGAAGGCTCAGGAGCACCGGAGTCGGTTGTCACGTAGGTGATGTCTGTGTGAACAGCATCAGCTACGCTGACGATATGGTGCTGCTGAGCCCCTCCATCAAGGGTCTACGAAAGTTGGTATCAGTTTGTGAGAGTTATGTAAACTCACACGGGCTGATATACAATGTAGCAAAAACGGAATTGATGGTTTTTAAGGCAGGAAGGGGTCCGGATAATGTGCCAGAGGTAAGGCTGAATGACGAGGTAGTTCGGGTTGTGCAGCGGTTCAAATATCTAGGCCATATATTGACGGAAGAGCTGAGGGACGACCAGGACATGGAGCGCGAGAGAAGGGCGCTGGCGGTTCGTGGGAACATGATTGCTCGAAGGTTTGCCAAGTGTAGCAGGCAAGTCAAGTGCACGTTATTTAACGCATACTGTCTTTCCTTCTACACTTGTCAACTTTGGGTGAGGCACAGCAGAAAAGCGTATAGCTCCATCAGGGTTCAGTATAATAATATATTTCGAGCTCTGATGGGGCTGCCGCGTTCGTGCAGTGCCTCTGCCATGTTCGCAGAAGCCAGAATCCCCGACTTCTTCGCGGTGATGCGCGCTCGCATCGCCTCCTTCTGGGAGGGCATGCGCCGCTCACGGAACACTATTGTGGAGAATGTGTGTCGCGACTTAAACACTCCAATTTTTAGGTACTGGCTATCTGTGCACCAGACCGAGAACAAAAAATAGTAACTTACTATTTTTAGATCTATTTTAATTATTATTTTTTAGTTTCTGCTTATGACATGTACTTTGATATGGGTGATATGAATGAAATAAAACTTTATTTATTTTATTTTATTAAAAAGAATTTAGATGTTAAAACAGTGTCATGACTAGGCGTAACAAGCGGTGTTGATCAAAAATATTATAAGACTGCGTATATTAATAAAGTAAGTTTGCCATGTTTCATAGACTTTGGAAGTCAATGTACTCTCATGAGACAAAGCGATGCTCATAGTATTTTTAATAATTGGCCAAAAGATAATTTACCTATTTTAAAGGGCTTTGGTAATTCCGTAGTACAAACAATAGGTAAGGTTATGACGAATATTGTGATCGACGCCGTTGAAGCCACAGTAGAAGTGTATATTGTGCCTGATAGTTATTTGAGCACACCTTTACTGATAGGACAAACCTATACCGAGCAGGACCACGTAGTAACGCTTAAAACTAGTGACAAATTGACCTTTACTAATAAACCAGAGAACGATGAATCCAAATCTATTTCATTGCTTGTTAGTAATAGTGTTGTTATAAATAAAGCCACCGAAGTAGACTTTTATACTAAACCTAATGTGTCTGGAAACATATATGTGGAGTACAGTTTAAATTTACAACCTGGCAGGGAATACGTAACTTTACCAGGTGTAATTACTGTCACAAATGGGCATGGACAAGTGATAATTAAAAGTTTATCATCAAAAACTTTTGAATTATCGCGAGATAGTATTATTACGCGTGCAAGTATTGCACATGAAGCTAAAGCATATAATGTTAATCGAATAGATTTTGATTCCTCGTCACACAAAGATGACACAATAACTTTAGCAAGAATACAAGTAGATCAATCAATAGGCGAACAGAAGTTAAATGAGCTGGTTGACATGTTAAATGAACATCGCAAATGTTTTGCTTTTGACACCAAGGAATTAGGTTGTTGTAACTCCACTTCAATGAATATTCAGCTTAATGATAAAACTCCAGTGGTATACCGTCCGTACCGTCTGTCATATGCGGAAAGAGAGATTGTGCGTAATATGGTTGACGAGTTAAAGGAAGCAGGGATTGTTAGTGAGTCAACGTCTGATTATGCCTCACCAATTATATTGGTGAAAAAAAAGACTGGAGGTTATCGTATGTGCGTTGACTACAGGGCATTAAATAAAAAGACAATAAAAGAACATTATCCGTTGCCCCGGATAGATGATCAATTAGATAGTTTGGCAGGATTCACATATTACACTACATTAGACCTAGCATCTGGGTATTATCAGATACCATTAGCAGACCCTTCAAAGCATTTAACAGCATTTGTGACTCCTGACGGTCATTATCAATTTAATCGAATGCCTTTCGGATTATCTAATGCCCCAGCTAATTTCCAACGCACTATTAACAATATTTTAGGTAATGCCCGTTTTAAACATGCGTTTGCATACATGGATGACATAATTATACCATCCAAAGATATTAAAGACGGTTTTCAAAAGCTACAGCTCACCTTACAGTTATTCCGTGATGCTGGTATGACACTAAATTTAGAGAAATGTAATTTCTTTATGAAATCTATAGATTACTTAGGATTCGAAGTCGATCAAAGTGGCATTAGACCAGGTGAGAAAAAGATACAGGCAGTACAAGATTTTCCTCGGCCAGCTGATCAACACAAAATTAGACAATTCATAGGGTTAGCTAGTTTCTTTCGGCGCTTCGTGAAGAATTTTTCAATTATTGCCAAACCCTTAACACAGCTTTTAAAAAAGGATGCTAAATTCAATTGGGGAGAGCAAGAAGAAAACGCTTTTGTTCAACTTAAAAGTGCTTTGACAAATAGACCTATTCTCGCCTTCTTCAACCCGACATATGAAGTAGAGTTGCACACTGACGCATCTAAATTGGGGGTAGCCGGTATTTTACTACAGAGAAAAGATCAAGTTGAACCGTTTCAGGCTGTTGCCTATTACAGCCGACAAACGTCGCCTGAGGAGATGCATTTTACTTCTTACGATTTAGAGACGCTAGCCGTAGTGGCGTCTTTACAGCGGTTCCGGGTTTATTTATTAGGCATACATTTCACCATCGTGACGGATTGCAATTCGTTAAGAGCAACATTTGAGAAAAAAGATATTATATCCAGAGTTGCACGATGGTGGAATGTAATTCAAGAGTACGATTTTGAAATCAACTATAAGCCCGGAAAAACAATGGCTCATGTAGACGCATTGAGCCGCAATCCGGTTTGTGAAGTATCCTATGAAGTTAATAGTATTACAGTAGATTGGATAGCCACAGTACAGCAAAATGATCCTGAAATTCAGCGTAACGTAAACATACTCAATGATAAAGGGACGGACAATATAATAGAGATATCTAAGAACTTTGTTGTCAAAAGGGGATTATTATATAAGATCACTAATGAGGGTAATCGGTGGGTTGTTCCTAAAGGTGTCAGATGGCAGATCGTGAAGTCAAACCATGACGATATAGGACACTTCAGCTTTGACAAAACTTACGACAGAATTAAAGGCACTTACTGGTTTCCCAAAATGAGAAGATTTATTAGGAAGTACGTAGAGTCATGTTTGGAGTGCGCTCACGCTAAAGTTCCGGTCGCTAAAAGGGCTGGCCAGTTGCATCCTATAGAGAAAATAGCAGAACCGTTTCATACAATCCATATTGATCATATAGGTCCGTTTGTCAAGAGCAAGCACAAGAATACTCATATGTTATTAATAATTGATGCTTTCACCAAGTTCATTATTATAACACCTGTTAAGAATACGACAACAGCCAGTAGTATCAAAGCATTAACAGCTTACTTTCATACGTTCGGAGTACCAAAACGGCTTATTTCGGATAGGGGTACCTCCTTTACATCAAACAAATTCAAGGAATTTTTAAGTGACTTAGGTGTTAAACACGTACTTAATGCGGTTGCTACCCCAAGAGCCAATGGGCAGGTAGAACGGTATAATAGGAGTTTGCTAGCCGCATTAACGGCGTGTAACGTAGGAAAACCCGAACGATTATGGGATGAGCAAGTATCGAAAGTTCAATGGGGCTTAAATAATACTCTGAATAAGGGTATTGGAAAAACACCGGCTCAAGCATTATTTGGTACTAATTTATCTGGGATGTCAGATGCGTTGTTACGTTTAGGAGTATCTCTAGAAGAAGAAGCTATTGAAAGGGATATTATTAGAGAAGAAGTTTCAGAACACATAGAGCTTGATCAGAAAAAGCAAAAGGAAAGATACGATAGGAAAAGAAAACATGTTAGCTATAAAGTCGGTGATTTAGTCAGGATTGAAAGAGAAGTACAGTCTACAGGGCAAAGTAAGAAATTGATTCCCAAGCTTAGAGGTCCTTATCGCATTACTCGAGTGGTAGGATCTGATAGATATGAAGTGGAGGATACACCACTTTCCAGAAAAGGTAATAGGCCATTTAAGAGCATATTTGCTGTAGATAAAATTCACCCATGGTTGGTATTTAATAGATCAGATGATAAAGATGAAGATGACGTTAGTGGTGACTATCTTAATGTGGGATCTGAAATGTCTGAATGAGCTGAGAAATATGAAAATGAATATTTATTCTATTGTATATACTGTGGGCCAAATAGGTATGAGATTGTGGTACCTACAGTTTATAGACATATTTCATGTATGGGAGATATGCAGGAGGCTTCCATATATAATATTAGATTGTGGAATATATGGAAGATATGAATGAGGCTTCCCTATATTGTGTCAGGTTTAAATACTAAAACATGAAGGAGGTTTCAGCATGACACCTGTAATCATTGTGTGATAAGTACATGGAAAATATGAAGGAGGTTTCCATGTATTTAATCAGCGTATTGTACTAGAAATATGTATGAGGTTCTAGTACTCAGGTAATATTGAAGATGTGTATGAGGCTTCAATATTTAGTTATGAAACGATATAGGTACTGTGCAATTATTATTATTTTTGTTATTAGAAGTGTATATAGATTTATGTAATCAAAATGCAAAACAAAAAGTGGTGTTAGCCAATTATATTTAATTATAAAAATCTATAACAACTTAAATGAAAATTGATGAATGTGCATAAACAGAATTAATATACCTAAAAATATTTGTAGACAATATAAACACTTTGTTCAATTATTTCTGTATTGTTCAAAAATACTGTTAATAAAAGAGTATAACTTTACTGCTAGTAGAATCAGTAGTGCAATGATTGTATTGGAGATGTGTAGAGGTATAACTTGAGTAAAAGAAAAATGAGATTTAGTTTTAGAAGAAATATAATTAAGTATTAAAATAAGATATTATTACTTACAGTTCTATTAATAATTGTCATAATTGGCTAATTTGTAGGTGTACTGAAAATTAATAACATTAATAGCAATAATTATATAATTCCCGGGACGGGAATGGATTCAGGACGGCCGAATGTTAGCCAATTATATTTAATTTTTAAAATTATTGTATTGACTTCCGTCAATTGATCCTAGGTTGTAACGTCTGTTAAATAAAAGAGGTAGGTTGACATTTTTAACGGTCATTGTGCCACTGAATTTTGTAAAGCGAAGATCGTGGAATAAATAAGTTAATTATCAGCAAAGTATTTTATTGAAGATATCACTAATTTATCAACCACACACCCCACATTGCGCGTAGCCCGACACGCACTTGGCCGGTTTTTATAACAACAGTTTCAATGGTTTCCTTTGATACCTATCTTCAGTACTTCTTCTTCTGTATTTTTTTCTGTCCAGTATTATGTGGATAACTTAATAGTAGATTGTTTGACAAGGGTCTAAAGTAAGCCATATTACCAGGAGATGGTTATTTTCCCGAACGAAGTGAAGGAAAATTGTTCGAGTGGTAATATCATCATCATCATAATCATTTATTCATTGTGTACATGTACAGTTTGATGCATATAAATACATGGTGTTACAATAATTTGGTATCGTACATGCTACCTCGCTCGTATGTAATATGGCTTTTAGCCCCGAGTTATACACTCTACTTTTCACTTCGATTGCGAGAAAACACATAAACACAAATTATCCACCTTAAATGAATAATTTAACTCTTAGCGGGCGTATGTCTAATTTGACAGCTTGTTTCTTTTTTCTAAGGCCAGCACCATGCCTCGCTACGCGTGTTCGCTTTGCGTATTCGCCTCCCTTTCTTTTGCTATATTGAAGAAAGAGAAGCAACATGCGCTTTTTTTTTCATTTAAGAGGAGTACTTGCTTTTACCATAGACACCGCTTAATCTTTAGAGAACTGAAAAACGTCTTTCCTGATTGGTCGATTTTAGTACAGCTGTGCTCTGGTTGGTTGATATTTTTACCAAATAATTTTTAATCTGTCAAATTACTGTTCTGTGATTGGTGGATTTAATAGGTGAAGTATTTTGATTGGTCAAATTAAAATGTTTTGTAAATCATAAATATGTATACATATTTTCCCTAGGGCTTAAATGTACTACTTTAGCCCCGCTTCACAAGTCTAATATGACACACTTTTCGAGCATGAGAAGTGGAAACACATTTACATTTAAAGTGTAATTTAATTTTCTTTTGAGTGTAGTAAATCATCATTGATATCGACGAAGGATCCTTTGCTTGGGCATCAAACAAAATATAGGAATAACCTAGAACTTACCAAGCAAGGTTCTTGGCTGCAACGTCACACATCCGGTGTGAATGTATTCGATGAGCTGACGGAACACGTCAGGTTCAAACTCTTCAATGATCAGGGTCTGATGTTGTTGCGAAGATGGCTAAATAAACATGAAAAAAATAATAATTAATTATTCGACACAGAACAAATACAAGGAAAGAAAGAAAAACAACTTAAAAAGTAATCAAGTCTCATTTTAAAATGTGACAACTATTTTCCGAAAATTATCGTTTCGTTACTATCCCAAGAAAGAAACCGATTTCAGGACTTTGAATGCAATCACCGAATAGAGCCTTTTACGTATAGTTTAGTTTAATAACTACTGTTAACTACTTGTACATAATACGGTTTCAGCAAAATAATGAATGTTGGAGAATAAGTCATCGAAAAAATGTTATGCCAAACATTGTAACCCCGAATCAAAAGTTTGTACGTTAACAAAAGTTTCCCGAAACAAACAAAAAGGACACGAAAATCCAGATAAATTCAGTGTATGAAAGCTTTTCAGCTCTGTGTAACCATTTAAGCGAAATGTAGGTTTTGCTGTAAAAATTGACCGTGACTCACAAAATAAAAAAAAAACATGTCTTTTAGAACGACGTGGATTTGCATGCTATAAATTTTATTAACAATATTAGTAACCGTTCAGAAAGTAAAGAACATTTTAAGAGGTACATATTTTTACTTACGACATCATTATTATCCGAATGTACAATATTGGATATTTTAAAAATCATGTTTATTTTCTGTACGGTTTATAATTGGTGTAGTGATAGTGTCACGAAATTAGTGATTTATAAACAGTATTATGTGAATAACTTGAGTACATATAAATTATTTATCACAACATTTATAGAATGCCTTACCTTTCTCAACTTATATTAGCAGACAAAATGATATATTATTAAAATGACATGCAACATCAAATCTTATAATATCTGAAATATTAAATAAATCACGTTGCCCTATTAAAGAAGATTCAGTTTGCTGAGACGAACCAATCCTAACTACATGAAAACAGAATCAAAAATTTGTAAATTTTGTACAAGATAAACATTAAAAACGTATTGATGACGTGTGAAACCCTACAACACCGTTTAATTTAGTTTACCTCTTGAATTGGTGCCAATTGCTGCGCGAAAGCGGACCTCTGTTGTAAAAATAATAAAAGCATGAAATTTTCCTAAAATTTTGTAATATTATTTCTTTCATCTTAGAACTCTTCGAAAAAGATCAGTAGGTAGTAATTGTATGTGCTGCCTCACCTCAATCGCATTGTATGTTCTGCATCACCTCGATCGCTTCGCGATCTCGGCGATGCAGAACATACAATGCGATCGAGGCGAGGCAGCACATACAATTACCTACTAACGCATGTAATCTGGCTGATCTGTTCCAATGATTTTAGATATTAATCCTCCATACTCTTTAAAGTACTCCGTTTCGATTGCGATGCGGACGAATTGAATAACGGGTTTGTGGAAAGCTGTCCATACCGCAGGCATTCTTTAAGGCCCAACGGAGCATCAGAACCAATAGGCTCTCTATCTACTCTCAGAGGCTCTTAAACAGCTCAAAAACAACAGGACACCGGTGAAGACGGAATTACGGCGAGGCAGAACATACAATTACTTATTTGTTATGACAACATACCTAATTGATAGGTAACGGACAAGATGATACTCGACAAAATATTGTTGATCTATTTGCATAGAAACACACACTCTGTCTCGAGAAGCATTGGAATAATCAGTTAATTATCGAGGGGTTCCTACTTCACTTTCGTAGTTGCTACAAATAAATACTCGGCCTGATAGAAATCTTTCATTCGACGTGATAGATAGAGATCTTTAATGAAACGATAAAAAAAAAACAGCAAAAGGCCTCCACGGGTGCCAGGGTTATATTTTATATATAATTTTACCACATCCCCGGCACCCGTGTGCGCTAATGTTAAGTAGTAACATATTTTTCCAGGTTGGCCAGACCCGTACTCAATATAAAATAATTTCACTGTTTCCAATTTCAGTTTTCAATTTCAGTATTTCAATTTCATTATTTCAATTTTCGATTTTGTATTGGTTTGCCACTCAACTACATTTACAGATTGGCCAGGTCTGCCATGTAATCGTTGACAAGGTTTGCCATTCAACTACATTTACGGATTGGCCAAGTCCGTTCAATGCAATCGTTGACAAGTGGTCCGCTGAGATACTCACAGCTCGCCGACATCTTTAACGAAGGTCCGACATATATACTGTTCTATGAAAAAATTTCTATAGCGTGCTGTAGAATTATAACTTTAAATTGTTAAACCAATGCATAAATAAAGATTTTTTATTTATTTATTTGGATCATAGTTTATTATATTCCCAATATTTTGTTTACTTGTAAGTTGTAAAAGTATATTATTGTATTAAATTCAATAATTTACATCTGAAACGGTTGTAATAACATTAGTACAGCCATCTATCGAAATATTTAGAAACGAATGTCAATATGTCGAATTGTTTGTTTAGTAAATATTCATTTTTAATGTGCTGGTTTGATTGGCCATTAGGAAATATAGTAATCTTACATATTGTTTCAATGAAGTATGTATAAAATAAAGTTTATTTTGCAAGTAAACGTTTTCATGACGCCATCTATTGTTACGTATTAATAGCGCAAGGTAATTAGACTAGTGATGTATGACAAGTTAAGCGATTCGTTATAAAGCTTCATCTCGCAGTCGCTAGATAGCGTGAAAAAATATATTTAGTTTTTAGAAAACCTGTCCTAAACAAATGTACAATTTAAAATATTTTACATAGGTAGGCGCACATATTTGTAATACACTTTCAAAATTAAACCTACACAAGTTTCCTCTTGTTTATTTCAAGGCCTGGAATGATACATACCTGTTAGAAACGCAACATAATAACCAATCAGAAACACAAAAGAAATAAGGTATTTTTACATAAATTACTCGCCGAAATTTGGTACTCGGGCCCTACGCTGCTGAAAAACTGAGTATGTGAGTAATGTTTTTTGTCTTAGGGATATATACAAGAGAAGAAAGATACTGTTTATGCGGACCATGCGTAGCCAAAACTAGGCCACACCTCATAGACCATCCATAGCCCTTAACTTTAATAATATCCTCAGGAAAAGACACGAGCCTAAATCACTTTATAGCCCTTATATGAAGTCGAGCGGAGCTAGAGTTTGTTAACTAAAGTTTGAAAACAGAGTATAATTATGCCCCATAAACCATTCGATGGCGGATTACTTAAAATAATGAATGAAATAATGAATCTTTATTAGTTAATACTAAGCTTTAAATATAATCTCTACTGGAGTAATTTTGACTGTCTCAAATGAATGTTAAAACTATTTTTTTTTTTTACATAAATAAATGTCCTTAGTTCAAGTAGTACTGGATATATAATCCATATTACACAACTTTCCAACATAAAATTAACTGCGATCATTCATTACAAATATGTTTTAACCCTACCAAATTAAATAGCCATCTGAAATGTATGGGTTTTCTTGAGTGTCAGGTGTTTAATTAACTTGATCGAGTTGGCAGAGAGTACATACTGCCTCCTTTTAAGATTCGCGCATCGATTTTCATGTTGTAAGGCGTTTATGCAACTGATGCATTTCTTTTACAGAGTGTTAGGGCATGTTTATAACGGAATCAATACTGAGAACATTCGAAGTGTTTAAAGATGGTCTGCATAAGGACGAAATTTGTTCAGCTGTGTTATATGTTTTTATTGCATAGGCTGCCATGATTATTTTATTAGCCATTGTAATCGTAACTTTAGAATATCGTATAATAAATAGGACAGACGGGCATTAACGTGCCATTAGCTTCATAACTTCCAGGACTCAGACTGTACCTACAGTTCAAAGTGCGTGTTTTAAATTAAAAAATAACAGCCCGGTTCAGTGTTTACAGTAATCAAGTAAAAGTGAGTTGGTGTTTGGCGTATATACGGCAACTAAGTAGAACAGGAAGCCATGTAAGTGTATGTATAGTACTTATCGTGTTATTAAGTCAGTTTATTGTTTTCCGATTCTTGGTGCATTTAAAATACAATATTGTTCTTTTATTGCAGGCCTGGTTGGTCTTTAAATCCGTTTTGGGAGGACGAGCTGGCGGATTCTTCGAGGACAATTGACGAGTCCTCCTTGTCAGTGCAGCCAACGCCGTCGATCTCGGAGAAAGTAACAGAGAAAAAACCTGTGAAGAAACGCGCTCCGAAAAAACCAAAAGCGCAGGCAGCATCTCAAGTTAAAGAACTATCGGCTCTAGAAAGCTGTTCGGAGTCCGAAGACAATGTCATCCCATGCGCTCAATCGCCACCAGTGAAGCGCAAACGCCCTGAACAGGTGTTGGAATCTGAGGTATGCACTTATCTGACCTACTCAAATTTCTAATTTATTTATTTCGGAAGTTAGTGGTGTCCAGATATCAGATGATTGGTGTCATTGTTGGCAATTGTCATTAAGATAGAGCGTTTTAAAAAATAATACAAGGCATCCCCCAAGACTATAGAACATCAAGGGAAAGTACCTATTAAATCTAATTAAATATACCTATTTCTGTATCCAAAGTTATCTAAAGGAAATAGAGATCTATTTGGTTTTACAAACTTGTTTACAATCTTTCGTCTTTTTTTTTTAGGAAAACGATATTTTCGATTAGATTACAATGGATTAATTTGTTTTTTTGTCTTACAGGACGAGGTGCATCAGGATAAGTTCCAGAAGCCTGTTCGAGCAGCGACATTGAGAAGTTTTTTGACACAGCGTGGCGCGTCGGGATTTACGACACAGAGGGATCCTACCAAGACAGGAGAATACTTCGTCGAACTCCGGGTCTATAATAGCCGTGAAGCGGAGCGGTTACCAGTGGAAGAGCGATGGAAAAATGCTCTTACAACATTGAAGGTGGCCACTGACGTCAATACACCACTGTGGGCTGCGGTCTCGAAATTAGTACAGGCCGGGAAACAAGACTTCGTCAAAATTCAACCGATTATGTACCCATCAGGTTCTCAGTAACATATTTTTAAGAATTATATTTTGCCTAACCAATATACTCGGCGGCATCTAGTATATAATATTCCCCACCTATATATTCGCATTTATCATTTTATAAGTAACCGGAATATTAAAGGTATAACCGTTTACATGTTTTTTTCATTCACAGCATATAAAATGAAATAAGGAAATAATGAAATAAGGAAATAATGGAATAATGAAATAATTAAGTAATAAAATCTCAAAAGGAAAAAAACATGTTTTGTAACGAGTGCAAAGTTCATGTTTCTAACTTCACATCACATAAAAAGAGCAACCTTCATAAGTCAAACTGTCTGATAAACACGAAGTTTGACAACGTGCAGGTCATAGCTACTGCATTTAAAAATAGAATAAGAAGTTATAGAGTAAATTCTATTGCAGATGATATCCATTCAACCCCGGAACAGTTCTTAAATAGGATTTCTAAGTCAGTATTTGAACTAATAAAAATTTCTCTAGAAAAACACACTGCTTTGAAAGTAAATCTCGAACTTTTTGTTGCGTACACACAGCCAAAAAACAATGAAAAGGCAATGAAATCATTTAATACACAATACTTTCCCGTTTTTCAAAATACTGACATTTTGTCGTTATATTCCAGTCATATTGACAACCTTATAACAAAGTGCTCAGAGTTTGAACTTTCAGAATCAGGCTGGACTATTGATTCAATTAGCCATCTGGAAATAAACATAAATAAATACAACCCATTGAGGGCCGGCACATATGTTAGTTTACCGGCCAAAATTCGCAATTCTAAATCATGCTTGAATATACAAAACAAAGACGATTATTGTTTTTTATGGAGTGTTATGGCTCATATGTATCCCGCAAGTAAAAATCCAAACAGAGTTTCTTCATATCCGCATTTTAAGAACATTCTCAATATTAAAGGCATGTCATTTCCGCCAGCCCTGGAAGACCTAAAAATATTCGAAAAAAACAATCCAAACATCTCAATTAACGTGTATGGTTTAGAAAAAAATGATGATGTGTCTGGACCTCTATATAAGACATTGAAACATAAGTTGACGCACGTTAACTTGTTACTTCTCGAACAAAATGGAAAATCTCATTTCTGTTTAATAAAAAATATGGAAAAGCTTGTTCATAGACAACTTACTAAACATACATCTAAAATCTATTTATGTGAGGAATGTTTTATATACTTTGATACAGAACAAAAACTGTATTCTCATAATTGCGCTAGAGTAAAAACTATATTACCTGAACCTAACAGTACACTTGCATTTAGCCATTTTGAAAGGACGCAAAGAATACCTATAGTCATTTATGGAGATTTCGAAAGTTTGCTTTTAGAATATTCGGACAAAAGCAAGTCCAATCACATAGAAAATATACAAGTACATGAAGCGACGTGTTTTGCTTACTATATATGCTGTGAGTCCAAACCGGAACTAAATGAATATGTATCATATCGCGGCCCAAATTGCGGCAAAAAATTTGTAGAAACGATTTCCAAAGATGTAAAGAAATTGCATCAGTTATTATCTGTTAATTGTGAAATGTTACCTTTATCTGCCGAGGAAAAGCATTCGCTACAAAATGCTACGATTTGTCATATCTGTAGACAATCTTTTGAAATCGGCGAACGTATCGCAGCAGATCATGACCATTTTACTGGTAAATATCGCGGTCCAAGCCACGATTCTTGTAATTTAAATGCCAAGTCTTGTGAGTTTATACCCATACTCTTTCATAATTTCTCCGGTTATGATTGTCACTTATTTATTAAAGAACTATCGAACACAATCGGTCGCATAAATTTAATTCCAAAAACAAAGGAAAAATACATATCAATAACTAAATTCATACCAATAGAGGGTCAAAATCCAGCGCAGTTGAAATTTATCGACTCATTCAACTTTTTAAATTCTGGTTTAGATGAATTGGCTAGTACATTGGATCCTGGCGACTTTAAAAATCTCAAAAAATATTATCCTGATACTCATCACTTTGAATTACTTCGTAAGAAGGGCATATATTGCTATGACTACATAGACTCGTGGGATCGATACAACGAAACTGAACTGCCAGACCAAAAGCTTTTTTATAGTAAACTAACAGCCGAGAATATTACCGATGAAAATTACGAACATGCAAAGTCAGTTTGGAGAGAATTTAACATACAAAGTTTGGGTGAATATACAGATTTATACCTAAAATGTGATGTGTTATTGTTATGTGATATATTCGAAAAATTCAGATGTATGAGTCTAACTTATTACAATTTAGACCCGTGTTACTATGTTTCTAGCCCGGCTTTGAGCTGGGACGCCATGTTGCTATATACAAAAATAAAGCTTGATTTGATATCTGATGTTGAAATGTACCAAATGTTAGAAAAAGGTATTCGAGGCGGTCTTGCTCAGTGTTCGCTACGACATGCAAAGGCGAATAACATATATTTGTCAGACTACAACGATGCTAATGCTAGTTCATATTTAATATACTTAGATTGTGTCAATTTGTATGGTTTTGCTATGTTGCAATATCTACCAACCAACAATTTTGTGTTTATGAACGAGCAAGAAATAGACAAATTTGATGTTAAAAGTGTCAGCTGTGACAGTCCTCGAGGGTACATACTTGAAGTAGATCTTGAATACCCCTGTGAATTGCATGATGACCACTCAGATTTGCCATTCGCTCCAGAACATTATGTTCCTCCAAGCAAAACGAGTCGTAAACTGATAGCAAATTTGCACAATAAATATAAATACGTAATACATTACGAGCACTTAAAAGAATGTTTGAATAATGGTTTGAAATTATTGAAAATTCATCGTATTTTAGCTTTTAACCAAGGAAAATTTTTAGAACCTTACATAACACTAAATACAGAACTGAGACAAAACGCTAAATGCGACTTTGAAAAAAACTTCTTTAAAAAGCAGGTTAATAGCATCTATGGAAAGACAATACAAAATAAAAGAAATCAAGTTGACGTTAAATTGGTAAATGTTTGGAGAGATGTTTCGAATAAAACTAACAAAATTTGCGGTGCAGAAAAGTATATCAGCGCTCCGAATTTTAAAAGTTTGTCTGTTTTCTCGGAAAACCTAGTAGCCATTCAAATGCAACAATCTAAATTAGTTTTGGATATGCCTATTTATATTGGATTCACTGTACTAGAGCTCGCTAAAAAGCATTTGTACCAATTTCATTATTCTGTCATGAGAAAAAGGTATCATCAAGATATTCACTTATGTTACTCCGACACTGACAGTCTGTTATATTTAGTCTATAGTAAAAATTTTTACATGGATATGAAAGAAATGCTTCCATACTTTGATACGAGTAATTTCGCCGTTAATAATATGTACAACATGCCGATTGCAAACATGAAAATTCCCGGCTATTTCAAAGATGAAATGGGTGGTGAAGTAATATCTGAGTTTGTTGGATTACGAGCTAAGTTATACTGTATCAATACCGAGGCGACATCTATCAAAAAAGCAAAAGGGGTAAAGAAGTGTGTGACTAAAAAACTCAATATGAAAAAATATAAAAAATGCTTATATAACAGCGAGGAATTAAGGGACAATATGTGTATTATTAAATCAAAAAACCATAAAATGTTTACCCAGCAACTGAATAAACTGGTGTTAAGTAAAAATGATGATAAAAGGCAATTAATAGACGGTGCAGTTAGAACTTTGCCGTGGGGTCACTATAGCAATATATTGTAAGAATTAATATCTCATAAGATTGTATACATAATAAAAATGTATTTACTGTCCCTATTGGATAATTATGAATTTATCTATGAATGTATAGAAATAGTCTTGTTTTTAAATAAATGTTATCACGAATTTTCAGCCATTTTATTTCATCATTCTTTTGTTCCCTGTTTTAATTATCTGTCAATTATGAATAGGCGCGAGGCTTTGCGAGGCTACAGATTTGAAAGTGTACCTAACGTAAGTAATAAAAAAGTCTATTTTAATTTAGATCAACAAGTATTTATTGATAAATTATTAACATTAAAACCATTTTACAACTTGTAAGTATCACTATCACTTATTTTTTTCACAATTTTCTTGACTATGGTTTCGGTGCAATCCAAAATTTCGTCATATTTGTCCTCAACCACATACTGTGCACTCAGACAAACATTATCATCAGCATTTTTGCACTTAAATCCAGGGTGAAGTTCATAAATAGTTATTTTAATCAAGTGATGTCCATTTTCTTTTACTCGTCGAGATACATATGATAAATTGTTTGAAATTTCCGCCTGTGATTTTTTGAGTATTTTCTTTTTCGGTTTAATTTTCAAATCTTTACACTTCTTCTCATCCGACGCTTTATTTCCCTGATGCTGAACACTGTAAAGATCTTGTAGGCCTTGAGTATTATAAAATAAGTCATTCATGTCGAGATGACCTGTGACATCAAGACCATCGCTGAATTCTCGGCGTTCGAAGTTTTCGAGTTTCGACATGTTCTGTAATAAGATAATAAAATATTCAGTGACATAACAATAATCGGCACATTAAAAAATAAGAATGCATATGAATAATTATTTTATGCAAAACATTTCAAAAGAAGCTTACTTGAATCACGAGTAGTTTCTGGGGCGGCCGCTGCAGAAATGGCTGCATCTGAATATTAATTATAATGAAGTCTATTTTGTCCGTAAACGTGAAAGCAAACACAGCGAAATCTGACACCCCCCCTTGACATCATTGTGTTAGGTATATAAAGACTTGTAATTTTTTATTTACCTCACATTTTATCATGAAGTTTGTTAAGCAAGCTGAAACATTAGAGGTGAATACTATAAATGTCGAAATAAATGCGCAAAAAGTAAAGCATAGCACCCTATTACCTAACACAATTCGCTGCATAATATGCGGTCCTTCTAACTGTGGTAAAACTAATGTTATGCTGAATTTATTGTTACATGAAAATGGTTTAAAGTTCAAACACATTTATTTGTACTCAAAGACGGCCTTCCAGCCAAAGTATCTCTTTTTGAAGGAAGTTATGCAAAGAATTCCAGGAGCAAGTTTTTATTTATTTACTGACAGTAAAGAAGTTCTTCATCCCAATGATGCTTTAACAAATTCAGTCATGATTTTTGACGATGTAGCATGTGAAAATCAGATGAACATTAGAAATTATTTTGCTATGGGAAGACATAGGCAGATAGACTGCTTTTATTTATCCCAAACTTATTCCAAAATACCGAAACAATTGTTAAGAGATAATGCCAATCTATTGATTATTTTTAAACAAGACGACAGAAATTTAAAACATATATACAATGATCACATAAATACAGACATAGATTGGTTAAAATTTAAGGAGCTTTGTTATACTATATGGAGAAATCAATACAACTTTTTATTGCTCAATAAAGATTGTGCAATTGATAAAGGAAGATATAGACTAGGTTTTGACACGTTTATTTATTTATAAATTCATTATATATGTCTAATACATTGAAAAAAACATTCAATTGAACTCCAGCGCGCATATAACACACAGCTAGTGACATCATTAAAAAATGGATACTAATGTGAAAAAACAACTAATTACATCAGCAGCTTGCATAAAAAAGAAAATAAAAATGATACAGGATGAAGAAGATGCTGCTAATCTAAAATTAAAGAAAGTATTCAAGCCCATTACGGATCCTCTAGAGACACTGATACAAGCAAATGATAAAAAACCTTCTAGTTTAAATATTCCAAATACTATAAATGAAAACGACGCGTCTACGGACTTGAACTCATCGATAGTATATAAAAACTTCCAAGACCAGCTCGAAGCTGATTCAAGCAAGCATTCAGAATATTATGATTTGGACAATGATGGCAAAAATTCTCAAAATAACGTCAATGATACATTAATATCTCTTAAAAAAGAAGATATACTAGACATTTACGATAACATTAACGTTCCATTTGGGATCCGTAATGAAAATAAGAAACTCAAGATGGGAAATTCTGCTGTTACTTTATCCTTAGTCAATAAAAATTCGGCAGAAAAACAATATATGATTACAATCAATGGCCAAAATTACGAACTCACAGCAGGTTTAAAAGAACTTTTGATTCGAAATAAACCGAATCTCGAACTAGTAACAGAAAAAGACAAAATTATGTACAAAGATCTGCTTGTTATTACAAGCGCCCACAGGCGAGATTTTAATCCCGACGGACAATTGAAAGGAGACAAAGGATTAAAATACTGTCAGATTATTAAACCTCTGTTCTCGGACACTAAGCAAGATTTTCCAGAAAAGTTAACGGACCTTAAAATTGGCGGTTCCTTGCCTAAATTAAAAAAATATAAGAAAGCTACAGACTATATTTATTGGGATGATCCAAATGAATTAATTGAAAGACTAAAACTTTTAATTGCCTCTAAAAGCGCTGGCAACAGCAACCATGATAATGAAATCTTATCCATTATTGAAGAGTTAAAAGAATCCGGTATAATACAAGAATAAAAACTGTCATGTGATAATCATTCCGTTTAGTAATCAAAAGGACATCAAACATGAATGTCCACAAAAAAGAAAATAATTGTTGTAAAATAAAAGAAAATAAACTATGCGCTATAGACGAAGTTGAAATATCCGATGGTGTTAAAATTTATGAATATATTGATACAAATATAAAAGTTACTTCAAACACGCTAAACCATCTTGATAAGCTAATCTCAGCTTTATCAGACCGAGTTAAAAAACTCGAAAAAAATATTGAATTGAAAGAACTAGAAGGGAAGTTGAACAAGCACTATGAGCAAAGCCGACGTCGTAAATGAGATTCATAGTAATGTAAGAGTGAACTTCCCCCGAAGAAGAGTTATATTAAAAGACATAGATGACCTTTGGCAGGCAGATTTGATTGATATGCAAGCCTTATCCAATATAAATTCGGGTTATAAATATATATTCGTAATTATAGATTGTTTCTCAAAATATGCTTGGGCATTTCCTCTAAAACAAAAAACTAAAGAAATTGTGTCTACCGTATTTAAGACTTTCTTAGCAAAAGGCCGACTACCTAAAAATTTACAAACAGATATGGGCAAGGAATTCTACAATAATGTTTTTTCGAAGATTATTAAAAAATATAATATTAACCACTATTCTACATATTCGACCAAAAAAGCCTCTATCGTAGATCGTTTCATTAGAACGCTCAAAAATAAATTATATAAAGAATTTAATTTGAAAGGAAATTATGAATGGATTGATGGAACTCTAGATTGTAAAATTTATGAGTACAATCATACGTTCCATAGAACTATAGGAGCACCTCCGGCTACAATTAATCATGATAATAAAGAAACAATATCGCAAAGATACACTAAATCCCAAATAGAACAATCTAAAAAAATATCGAAGTGCAAAAGATTTCAAGTAGGGGATTTTGTAAGAATAAGCAAATATAAAGGTTGCTTCGAAAAAGGATATACTCCTAATTGGTCTACAGAAATATTTAAGATAACAAAAGTTCAAGATACCAATCCAACAACTTATATATTAGAAGATTCGAGGTCTAGGCCAATTTTAGGAGCATTTTATGAGCACGAAATTCGAAAGACTTTACACCCTGAGGTATACCTTGTTGAAAAAGCTTTAAGAACTAAAGGAAACAAGGTGTATGTAAAGTGGCTAGGGCTGCCTTCAAGCGAAAACAGCTGGATAGAAAAGACTAATCGTTTGTAGGCTAAAAATACTAGTGAGAGTATTTAAACATCTATTATTTTTTACTTGTACTCAGTCGTATACGAATCGTCATACTACAAACACGGCATTCACAGGTTAATTAAAACAATCATGAACAAGAATCAAAATAATACCAGTAATTTAAATATGAAGAAAAAATATATATTGCCTGCTTCAAAAGCAAAAACTGGTTCTGGTTTAAAAAAAACATTTAATAATATTGTTTCTCATACCAAAAAACGTATTTGCAAATTAAAGCCCAAGTGCAAAAAACTTTTAGCGGAACTAGCGTATACAGCTGCTCATGAACTGGCATCTGACGACTTACCTATAAAACTACCGAGAGTAATCCCAGTGCCTAAAACCGGAGGATTTCTACCATTAATACCTATATTTGCGGGATTGTCTGCAGCCGGTAGTTTAGCAGGAGGTATCGCCGGAATCACGAAAGCTGTCAATGACTATAAGTTAGCTAAAAAAAATTTAGAGGAGTTCAAGAAGCATAATATGAATATGGAAGCACTGTGTATTGGAAAAGGATTGCATCTTAAGCCATACAAAAATGGACTAGGAATTTATGTTACAAAGAAAAAAAACTAATTACTCGGCTACCCAAAAGAGCGTTAACTAATATTGATATTATGAAGTACTCTAATAACATACCTTTTTTTCGTGGTGTGTTTATGAGAGATGAATTACCAGAATTCCCTTTACCACTAGAATGTGGGGTTATCAATTTAGATTCTTCTAAAAATTCTGGTACTCATTGGGTAGCCTATGGAAAAATAAATGATTATATTGAATACTTTGATAGTTATGGCAATTTAAAACCGCCACAGGAGTTTGTCAAGTACATGGGAGATAAAATTCACTACAATTATGATAATTTACAAGGAAACAATTTGTATAACTGCGGTCATTTAAGTTTAAAGTTCCTTACCTCATTTTGGGAGAGAATGAATGAATTACCTACACATGACGTAAAGCTGTTCAACAGATGACAATCAAATAAATAGAAAGGTGTGTTTGTGCAGCGTACATTGTATCGCCAATCGTATTGAAAATTGCATGTTTTACTTTCGAGTCTACGAAATTCAAAATACCGTTAACTAAAATGATTGTTTTCAATAAAAACTCTGTTCATAATAGATCTCCTGGTATTGCACGCCCAGTATTGAAAGATAGAAGACGTGTAAGAGCAACAAAGGCGATTACAAAAAAGAATAAGATTTTTTTACGTTCACTCGGCTTTAAAATATAAAATGTTACAAATCGCAGATTTACCGCATCATGACAATTCCATTGAAAGCTATGAAATCCATAGCTATAACCCCTACAATAACAGTTTTAAAGAAAACGATGAAATAAGGATACCAATACACCAGCAAGATATTTATGTTCTACCTTCAGCTAGCTCCATTTACATTGAGGGATGTGCAAGTACGGCTACCACAGACACAACAGGGAAAACAATAACGAAAAAAGTTAAATTTATAAACAATCCAATATTGTTTTTATTTCAAAATATCAGATACGAGCTGAATGGTGTTGCAATAGATAACATTAAAAATGCTGGAATCACAACTACAATGAAATCGTATATTTCAATGAATGAAGGAGAAAGTAAAAATGCAGCTTTATGGGGTTGGAAATTAGATGGAACCAAGGCAACTGACTTCCATTTCACAGCTATAATACCCTTGAATAAAATATTAGGATTCGCCGAAGATTATAATAAAATACTCATCAATTGCAGACATGAACTTATATTACAAAGAAGCAGTTCTGTTTCAAACAGTGTGATAGCTGAGAAAAACGAAAATATAAATATAGACATAACAAAAATCCAGTGGCGTGTACCACATATTAGAGTTTCTGATCGCGAACGACTTGTGCTACTAAAACATTTAGAAAAAGATCGACCCATACAGTTAGCCTTCAGGAATTGGGATTTATATGAATATCCGTTATTACCTATGACAACAAAGCATTCTTGGTCAATTAAAACTGCTTCTCAACTAGAGAAACCGAGATTTGTTATATTAGGACTGCAAACTGACAGAAAACACAGTACAACAAGAAGTTCAGCTTCATTTGATCATTGTAACATAACAAATGTCAAATTATTTTTGAATTCGCAGTACTTTCCCTACGACAGTCTTAATTTAAAGTTTGATGAAAGTAAATATAGTATATTATATGAGATGTATGCTAATTTTCGTCAGTCATATTACAACGCTTGTATCGAACCGTTGTTGGATTTGAATACATTCTCGAAAATTGCTCCGCTTTTTGTTATCGACTGCTCAAGACAAAATGATTCACTCAAAACTGGACCAGTTGACGTGCGTTTAGAAATTGAGTCGTCAACAGACATTCCTGAAAATACAACTGCCTACTGTCTGATCCTCAACGACTGCCTCTTTGAATATAAACCACTCAGTAACATAGTTCGAAAACTATCATGAATGCTATCGTAGATGTTCAAGGTTTTAAAAGTGAAGACAACAAATTTATACCAAAAGAAATAGCAATATTATGTGATAATCGTATTCTTGTTTTGTTGATAAAACCGCCATATCCGTTCTATAACTTGACAAGGAAGGAACGTTTGCAGGTGGCATGGGTAGAAAGAAACGCTGGAATTTTATGGAACGAAGGCTTTGTGCCTTACTTTAATTACAAGTTTTTGATATTGGAATATATCAAGAATAAAAAGATATACACTAAAGGCGTTGAAAAGGTCATCTGGCTAAAAGAAATACTAGAAACGGATAATATCTACAATTTGGAAGAATACAATTGTCCTAATTTAAAAACCCTGTTTAAAAACTATTCAACATCGCCGGATATTCAAAGTTGTATTTACCATAGTAACATATGTGCCTTAAAAAATGTAACTTGCTTAAGAAAGTGGTGTATAACAAACAATATTTTTTTAAATAAAGAAAACTAATACTACTAAATGCAGTTTAATTTTTTACGAACGAGTGCAAGAGAGACGAATGCCTTATGACACCCCCCCCGCAAACGCCAAGGCTGGTATAAAATGATTCAATTTTAGCTTTCAGGTTTAAAATGTATTTATCAGTGCCAAATACATCATTCAATAAGTAACAATATGGATTTGTTGAGACAATGCGGATGGTATTATGAAAGTTTGAATTTACAAGATGCCGATAGAATGCTCGAAAATACAAGCATTGGAACTTTTCTGCTCAGAAAATCTAAACATCCAAATTTTGAATTTTCACTGTCTGTACAAACAGCGCGAGGCCCTAAATCCATCAGGATATGGTCTTCATATTCTAAAACTAGATATGGATTTGAAGGCGTAAGAGAAGTTAGAGAATTGCGCCGTAACATCATAGAATTAATCCAATATTATATAAAATCACCAGATGGAGAAACGTGGCTACAAAGATACCACATAGAATTAAAGAAGCCGCTAAGAGTTGAACCACCAGCGTTACTACATCTATCAAGATTGGCCTTAAATAGAGTAATTGGTTATGATTTTAGAATCACTAGCGAATGGACGGATATCAAAATCGTAAATGAGGAAAAGAAATTATTGTCCATACCCCAATCACTTGTGAATTATCTTAACGTATACCCATATTCAAACTAAAAAACTACTTTAAGGAGTATGGAGGATTAATATCTAAAATCATTGGAACAGATCAGCCAGATTACATGCGTTAGTAGGTAATTGTATGTGCTGCCTCGCCTCGATCGCATTGTATGTTCTGCATCGCCGAGATCGCGAAGCGATCGAGGTGATGCAGAACATACAATGCGATTGAGGTGAGGCAGCACATACAATTACTACCTACTAAGATCCATCCTTCAACTTCAGATGGTTGATAACATCGTTAGAATCCAATTTTGTAATAATCTTCCTAAACCTATAAAACTTTTGCAAGAAGCCTGATGGATATGGAAGAGTTCCTTCTCAGTAATGATGCTAATAAAACGATATTGCTCCAAGGAAAATGGAGGAAAACTGTTTAGTACGCTCGGGGGATATTGATTCTACTTATTACGCCGTCATTTTGCTGAAGCAAAGCCAATACAAAATTCTTAGGATCTTTGGGTAGCTACTGTTATACGAAACTTGCTTATTCAAATAATCATTTATTTGAACATTTAACATTCACTTGCATTTTCATGATGTATTTTATTGTTATAGTTACCTGTTGTGCCGCGTTTTGGAGATTAAGAAGCGGTTCGGATGAGCGCTTCAGAAACAGTCTCAGTTTGTTCTCGCGAGGGGCGGGTTCTTTCTTCCTCTGGGGACTAGGTGCTTGATAAAGCATTTTTTGGAATACCCTGCGACAAGAATATTATAAATGTTAACATTAAATGGTGTCGAATACAATATAAAATACTCTTTATTGCACACCTCAATAAACAAAACCATTACACAGTAAAATACCTATATAGATTTAAAACTAAAGGTAAACAACAGGCGGTCTTATCGCTAAAGAGCGATCTCTTCCAGGCAACATTGGGGTAACGGAAAAATAGCCACTATATGACATTGGTAATAGGTAATAAATCAATTATGTTTTTAAATCAATTACAAAGTTAAATGAATTAATATTAAACAGAATTCCCGCGCTGTTCCTTCCTAACTACTGATCTGATACTATTTTTACTGATCATCAAAATCACCAACTGTTTATGAAAATTCAAAAATGTCTTGTTTGTTTTGAAGTTTGTAAGGTAATATTATGACTGATAAAATCATTTAATTTTTCTATGGACAAACAGTATCTTTTTTCCATCTTTTATCTCACGAGCGCGGGTTAGCCTTTAGTTGTAGTTGTGACAGAATACGAACACATAGACAACGTAAATGCATAGCTCTTACGTGGACGCACACATAGCTAATGAGCATGTATAAACCAATACACACCATGGTTCTCCTGCGTTCGTGAGATAAAAGGACTGTATTTAAAAATAATTTAATGAATAAACACCTTTCTCCTTTATTCTCTCATTTTTGATGTATTTAATAGGATCCCTGTGTGGGAGTTATTCTTCTTTGTTTTAGATTCGAGAGTAGAAAATTAACATACTTTTGATGTTTCGTGGCCTTTGTGGACGGTTGAAAAGGTCTGCGTGGGTCACTCCATATAACTAGTTAACTACACAACGCTCCGAGTCACGTCAAGACTCTTGTCCTTCGCTTTTATGAGCAAATTCTTGGCATTCCTCTTGATTTATTTGTATTTTAGGTCTTTGTTCTGTTTCTTTGTTGTTTAATATGTCTCATTTCGCCATTTTTCATACATTCACTCGTTTGTTAATGCCCACACACGTCAAAGTCGCTAAAAAGTATTATGTTGTAAATATATTGCGGATAGAGAGATCCAATTTCCGAAGAAAATCGAAATCCGTAAATCGCTGAAGGGATAAGAGTCTTCAAGTCGTCGACGGATCGCAAAAGGATTGCGGGGTAAGTTGTAAATATGGTAAACTGAAAGTGATGGAAGGATCATAGGAGTATTTACTATGAAAGGCACAGTATGATGTCACAAAAGATAGGTACATAGGATAGGAGTACAGACGTAAAAGTAACGTTTATTAAGTTTTAAGGCGATATATCGATTGAAAGAGACACCCTTTGTTTTTCGCTCACGACAAAACGGGATGCAACCCTCTCCGAGAATGGCTTTTTAGACAAATCTCGTTAAATATCTGACTGTGTGCAGGTTTATTAAATTTCCTCTTCTCAGTACCTAGATGAGGTAAAATACCATCATATTAACTTAATCGTGTCTTTTGATAATGCGTTGTTTTAGTGGGCTGAGGAAAAAAAGGAAAATATAGACTCAACTTTGGATTTATTTTCTATCGTGAAAATTTTAAGCAATCATGTTTCGCTATTGTCAGTATCACAATCATATAGTCAAGAATCATATATCTGAAAATCAGCCCCTACTGTTTGCTAGTCTGGGCAGGACAGCGTTTCAAAGTCTCCAAATTTCTCAGTGTAGCGCCTTAAAGATATTGTATACATTTGAAGTATATAAGAAATTTCAAAGATTGTTTAGTGATTATGTAAGTCAAAGTTATCCTTCAATTTAGGCATATTACATACATGCTGTCAACTAAACTGCCGTTGGTTCGGAAAAAATTAGGCCGGTCGCACATTGGACAAGTTTTCGTAAGAAATTGCTCGTCCGAACGTGGTCCGAACACGCACGAAGCCGTGTAATATATGTTTTTGTGACATACAATGTCCAAACCGGCAATCAAAAATATGATAATGTGATATACCATAAATTCTTATAGACTGCCTCGCAATAATATTTTGCATGAGATGAAAGCTTTTCACGTCCGAAACAATTATCGGTTAACGCTAAAACTTATATTCACAAAACCGAAGAGAATAATGCAGGCAAATAAAAGTTAAACTATGGATAAACTTTTACACGATTGTAAAAAGAAGTATACCAAATTATTGTAATTAGCAAACGGTTCCGAACATACATATAAGAATGAAAAAAAATCGTAATTAAGTAACCGATTAAAATACCGCTACGTTTTATGATTAAAATAATTTATGTCACACCTGGCCATAAAGTAGCCATTATCGCACGCTCCGCGCGCGAAAAAACCCACTTCCTGGCCAGGGGGTGACATAAAATTTTGTACTTACCACGGGCGATAATAAAGAAAGCCTCAGATCGCATATTTATCGCCCTTGCCTTCGGCTCGGGCGTAAAATACTTGCGATCTGAGACATTCTTTGTTTTATCGCCCTTGGTAAGTAATGTACTATTTATGTCACACCTGGCCATAAAGCGGCAATTACCGCACGCTCCGCGCGCGGGAAATCCCACTTCCTGGCCAGGGGGTGACACAAAATTTTGTACTTAACACGGGCGGTAATAAAGAAAGCCTCGGATTGCATATTTATCACCCTTGCCTTCGGCTCGGGCGTCAAATACCTGCGATCTGAGACATTCTTTGTTTTACCATCTACTAAATTTTATTTTATCAAGTACTAAATTTTATGTCACCCCCTGGCCAGGAACTGGGATTTCCCGCGCGCGGAGCGTGCGGTAATTGCCGCTTTATGGCCAGGTGTGACATAAAATATTAAGTCTGCTCCGTTTAAAAATATGGCAAACGAACAACCTTGTTTTCATATTTATGCTGAATACTCAAAGAGGTTTTTGCTGGTAGTAATTGGAGTAATAGTATAGTTGTTACGGCGTAACAAGATGCTTTGTAGCGGAGTGTCCTAATTAGGAGCTGGGGTAGGAAAATACGAGGTATTTTCGAAATTACAGAGTTCTTAATTAAAACACAAAACAACTTGTAATAAAATTCTTGCTTGTGAGAAATTAACGGTGAACAAAATTAAGATTATTAATTTTCTATTAAGACCTCATTATGCAAACATACTCGTCTTTATTTTTTGAAGGATTATAATACGCTATCAGGTAATTTTATAAGCGATATTTTATGCCAAGATGGATTGTGTGAGAGACGTTATAAAGGTTGTGAGTGATGGGATGGGCGATGGAATGAAAGAAAAACCATGCTATGCTCTCCCTAATAGAAAGGAAACGGGCAAGTAAATGATGAGTTTACGCCATGAACCAGAACTCAAATTTGATGAATTTGTCTTCGTGGGCGTTCAAAGCTAGCTTAATCATACAAAAGTGGACGATTTGTCATACCTACTCTATGCAGCGACGTACTACAGCAGTCACCTCATGCCCTCCATAAACGGGCATGTCCTGACTTTTCATCATCATCAACATCAGTCGAAAACCGTCCACTGCTGGAGAAAGGCATTCCTCAGAGAATATATAACGTTCAAAGGCTGCCCGAATCCAGTGGACTCCCGCGACCAGGTCATCAGCTCACCTCATGGAAGCCTTCCCATGCGTCTTCCGGTGTTGCGCATTATTAACTGAGTTGCCTTGAAGATCTGTTCCAAATTAACATCCCAAAACCTTTGATATCTCCTTAATATACCTGCTCCGAGCAGCCAGCACCGCCTTCACAGCACAAACGGGCTCCCTTGTATCTCCCACCAGGAACGTGACGTCACACAGTTCGGGCATAGACGCGAGAAACTTCATGTCCTCGGCCAGCCCCGACTTGTTCTCGAAGGTGCTGAGGTCAGGCTCCGCCTCCATCGCTGCTAACGCCCCGCTTCGCATTGACGACTGAAACAAAATTCTTGGTTGATTCACGAGAATTAAGTTCAAATTTAGAGAAGAATTAAATGAATATCCTCAACAGCGATAGAAAACTCGATCATATAATTATATTCTGCAGTACTGAATAGCCAGTTTCCTCACGCTCAGCAGCCGGTACATGGAGTCTATTGCCACTCCAAGCTCCATCCATGAGGGTTAAAGCTACAACAAATCTCTTACCCATAGATGATCTTCTTACCAATATCCAAAGAGAATATAAATATATCAGTTAGCCCTAATTTCGACATTATTTATACCGAAACTACTGTTAAGTATGTATATCGTTTCTTTTTTGCTGTTGAGTGTAGATACACCGCTTTATGTATTATACTTGACAAAGAGAAATCTTGTTACCTTTCAGAAACAGGAGGGAAAACTTTTTCCGTTGAATTTCTGAGTAGGTATAAGTCTTAGTCAGATGGATTTACTGTAGAAACATTTTGAAAAAGTGAAATATGTAATAAGCTACTCCCTCTTTCCTGTTACCAATTGTCATTCCCATTTTGGTCGTTAAGGCGCTACAACGAGAAATTTAGAAACTTTGAAACGCTGTCCTACCCAGACGAGGAAAGAATAGGGACTGTTTTTTAGATATATGATTCTTGACTATAATTATAATTTTGTGGTACTGACAATAGCCGAAACATGATTGCTTAAAATTTTCTCGATAGAAAATAAATCCAAAGTCGAGTCTATATTTTCCTTTTTTTCCTCGGCCTACTAAAACAACGCATTATTAAAAGACACGATTAAGTTAATATGATGGTATTTTACCTCATCTAGGTACTGACAAGAGGAAATTTAATAAACCTGCACACAGTTAGATATTTCACGAGATTTGTCTAAAAAGCTATTCTCGGAGAGGGTTGCATCCCGTTTTGTCGTGAGCGAAAAACAAAGGGTGTCTCTTTCAATCGATATATCGCCTTAAATCCATATTATTTACGTCCTCTCTCCACATGACATACAAGAGCTAACGCAACAATTAACTTTTTTTTGGTATTTTTATCGACGGGTTTACAATTTTTTATTTACTCGTATATTCGAACGTGACTGTAATTTTTAAAACAGACGCGTTAAAATATCTGTTATAGCAAATCGTCAGAAATAAAGCTAGGGTTGCGATAAAATAATAAGACAAGTTATTTTCAGAACAGAAAAGGTACAATACGGTATTTTACTCATAGTCAAATCAGCAACTTTTTATTAAAGGTCAAAAACGATTTGTTAATATGAAGTTTGTAGGGAAATACTGTCTTAGTGACGTCACTAAGTCAGTGTGAATTGGTATGTTCAAATCAGCGTCTTTTTTAAATCTTTATGCTTATAAAATCTTTCAATTAGCTAAAATAAATTATAATAATTGATGTTTTCGGAGTATTTTCGTCAGATCTTTTATTAGTCAAGTAAAAAATAATTTATTTTTACCTTAGTTTAATACCCTATTTAATCAAACCTTTTTATTGAGTTTGCAAAGGTTCTGACCTTTTCTGTCTAAGACCGTTCGTGTACGAAAAAATACTTAAAAATACGAAAATTGCATGAAACTTTTAATGAATAATCCAGCCTCCTCCCCTTCCTTCCTCTGACCGATCATGAACAGACTTCGGAATTCCTCTTTTGGGATATCCTGTAATTATAGGATTTTCACTAAATAATTTATAAAATCCAGCCAATTGCATGTTGAGATTGTTGAGCCACGCGCAATGTAGGGTTCCGTAGTTGTCCACCCGTTACGATATGTGGTTAGTCCACAAAGTTTGCAAAATTATATTCATTATGTTTTTCAGAAAACTTACAATCTAAGGTATCAATGGAAATTGTACTAAAGTTTGCATTTCAAAGTACATTGCTTAGCTTTCAATCAATTTTCATTCGCTTGACAAATATTTAGACTACACTTTAGGCTCTCCCGCTTTGTAAACATACTTAAAAGGTTTGTTTTAACGAGTCTAATGCGATATTTATATATTTACCTTAAAGTTATTTTAGGTACCTACCGTTTTGTCGGCGTGATCAATATGTATGTATAGCCATGTCAAATTACAGCTTCCTAGTACTTAGGTAATTAAATACTAACGGTGACTGAGCTAAACCGCAGACGGAAGGACGGACGGACGAACATGAAGAAATTATACGGTATTGGGTGTTCATTACACAGACGTTATATATGAAGGAAAGTACTGTACCTATCAATAAAACTTATAGATTTATTTTAAGCAGTCAAAAGAAGAAAAATGTATAAAACATTTATTCAACAGCAGATTAAGCGGTTGTGCTCCAAAAACTTCCGAAGTATCTGTTGTTTTAATGGTGCTAATTATTTGATGAAGTTTTAAAAGTAAAATCATAGATAAAGAAACAACCTTCGGCGACTTCCTGATTTGTTGGTGCGGAGGCGGTACGATATGAGAAAACTGTCAAATGTCAGTGTCAACAGTTGACAGTTACTGTCAGTCACCCAGTACTACTTTTTACTGCGCCCCTACATTTAAATGAGTGCTTCCTGACTGGCGCGGGATGCGCGGTAGCGGGACGATGCGAAGGCAGTACTGCTCCGCTTCTGCGCATGATCTTACTACTGCGCAAATGTAATACTGAAAGTATTATGCCAAGTGGGAATCTTGGCGACGTCAGTAAGTTTACGTCAAAGAAGAAAATGTCACATATCGATCCCGCCCCGCCAAGTCAAGAAGTCGCCTTATTCGGTTTTGAAAATAATCCGCAGTAAAATCTTTCTCCACACAACTTGAAAGATGTGAATACTATTTTTACTCATGGATTTAGAAATATAATAAAATTTCTTCAGCAAAATTTTTAATGAATAGTACTTTATTCAACTGTTATACACCTAATGAGGGTTCTTAAAATACGAGTGTTTTACGACCTAATTATGTATACAGTTGCATACACTACTGCATATCCATAAATCTTCTATCATTTGTGTTCAGGAACTATTGCTTGAAACGCAATAGTTACTGTTCAATACAAAAGTGGTGCGCGTTGATGTCTTTTCCAAGCAAACACCAGAATCATAATGAAAAAAAAATACATTATCTTACTACTTATGTTATTATGACATCGCTCGATGAAATTATGTAATTAGTGTTGTAACGGTGTGGTCATTTGCTAATCATACCTGAACAGATTATAGAGGACTTGTGATATGGATGTACCTACTCGTAGATATGGATAAATATTTTTTTGTTACCTATATAAAATAAAAAATGCCCAAAAAACAAAAGTAATTCAAGACCTGAAAAGAAAACATTAAAAAGAAAACATAATTATCGTCTAGTGCTTTTTTATATTGATTGGTAAGCTATATAGAATATATGTTCAGAAATTATATAAAAAAGTCGTCCACATGATATAAAATATGAAATTTGTTTACAAACTATATACTAACATCGTCCAAACTGAAGTGCCTGGTAATAGTCAAATCCATTTTGAGTTTGTTTCCACTGCACTATATTCTGAAACGATATCGGAGACGTGCGTCCGTCGCGGCACTCGAGTTTCGACTGACGGGCGGCAGGAGGAAATGAAAACGGCAACTTCAGTTACATGTTGGGCTGCTGCCCAAGTTACAGGAGATTTTACACTACAAGAGTAGTAAACAAGCGTAAGTCATAAGTCATAAGTCATTTATTCATAAAACCAATTTACACGTTATACTATATGGGTCGTACAGGTCGTACAGGTCGTACGGCCTGATTGTATGCAGACACGGTAGCCTATGGTCGTTTGCAACTGCAGAACGTCACCACAGACATTCCAAACCAGAGGCAAGACTAGACCTTTTTTTTTATTTGGCCTTAACACATACCTATTAACCCATTCACTGCTAATCACAACACATATGCGTCATGCCTTTACGTGCGATTTCCGCTACAAGGCGGGAAAACGCTGCTACGCGCTACGGTGTAGCACACGTAGCGATCGTTGGCCGCGAAATGGGTTAATTGCCAACGAGTGCTACGCGCTACGCTCGTAGCTGATAACATACTTTTATTGCTTTATAGCGAAAACTGTCTCCGAATGGAGAAAACTATATCGTGACCTTAATACCTGTCAATATGTAGTGAGTAACGCTCAATTTGCGGGCCTGTTTCGAGAAAAGTTTTTTTAATGTGGATATCTGCGCGTACAAAGTTGGCTGACGTTTGAAGTATCCGCTTTGATAAACTTCACGTGACTTTCTGTCCCGATTTCTAAATATAAAGAGATCACAGGATCATGCGGTGGGGTAGCTACGCCTACGAGAGAGACTAGGCAGTACAGGTCTATAGGCGGCAGTAACCACTTACCATCAGGTGGGCTGTCAGCTTGTTTGCCTCCGACGTAGTATAAAAAAAAACAGGTAAATTATTTTCGAGACGTTTTGGCATTTGTAGTTGTGTACGGTAATGTGTTTAAATGATTTTTAAGTATGTGTAAATTTAAATTTAGAAGCCCTGTACATATACAAATACTACTACAAATGCAAAAACGTCTCGAAAGTAAATTAGGTACCTGTACATTTTCAATGTTCATGGCACATTTTTTTTAACATGACTGTGGTTTTTTAGGACGGCTCCAATAAAGCGATAGGAGTTCGCGGTTGAAGATTACTTAGCAGTGGCGGAGCGTCCATACAACTCGATTGCCACCGGCTTGCCTAATTTTCAACCAGTCCAGTTATTTTACTGCGGCTCTTGAACAATAAGAAAGGCAAATTATTTCCGGTTTCCTTGAGGATATATTTAACGCGCCGCCACTGGTACCTAGCCTGAGGAAAATCCGGGGGAAATACCATACGGACACGTGGGTGATTTAAACACTGGAATAGTTAAAGAGTTTGCGCTTCAGTGAGTTTTTGTATTTTTATTAAAGGGCGCAAACAAGCGGCTTCAACTGAATTTGCGGTGTGAGCCAGCCACAGTACATACACACACCAGTACAGTATATACACTCACCGGCACAAAACTTGGCCCAAAAACTTTTCTGATTTCGAACTATAAATTGAATAAATTAAATAATGTTTAATTATATAAAAAATAATTCTTCTAATTGACAATATTTCATAATTTCCAAAAGTCTTAATTCAAAAACCATTTCGGTAAAAACGTGTGAAGTACACAAAAAAATTTTTTTTTAGATTTTTTCTCCGTTAATTTTGGAAAAAATCGCAAATTACTGTAAACCGAAAGTTGACGTCATCTTCCTGGCTGTATTCAGGGAGACCTTAGTACAGAGTACAGACAATCGCTGCTCTGGAGTGGCTCTGGATTCTTGTTGGGAAGATGACGTCATATTTTACTTACGCCCTTTTGGAATGACCTACTTTTCAACGTGTTTTTTTTTTATGAAATAATGAGTTAATTTGAAAAAGAAAAAATACGGGTGGCTTAAATTTTTACCTATTTTCTAACTAGTTCATAAAATAAAGTAGTTAAAAATATGAAATGTTGTCAATTTGGGCCAAATTTTCTGCCGGTGACTATATTTTCTCGAAACAAAAGGCAAACGACCGCTTTTGCGTTTAGTCACATATTGCATGCCAAAAAATTGTTACCACCGAAAGGCCACCAGAGGCCCTGTTCGCGGTGTCATACAAATTGAAACCAAACGCGAACGCGTATGTTAAAAAAACTGTTTATTCGTTTATTATTATTGTATTGAATTAATTTTATTTATTATGTAACCTCACTAACATAGATATAAGTATAATAATGTAACTAACCATATATGGATTTATTCTGAAATAAATTATTTGCATTGAATTATTTCAAAAAAATATCTTGCGTTTATGTTTCAAAAAATAAATACTACAGGTACTTACAGTATAGTTAAGGCCACCAATATTATATATATTAGGCACCTTAATTACCCTTAATTGATAACCTTAATTTTACCTTACTCCATTGAGATTAGCTTCTAAAATGTATACATATTTGTGCCCTCGACTGTACATCACTAACTCCGCTTTTATGAGCAGCCAGTTCACGAAACGTCTTTTATTCCCCTCGAGTTTTTGCAATTAAGGCGAGTTGGACAAGCTGTGTGATTCACGAACGTAATTTACTCGTTTCATGGATTGTTTTATTGAACTAATTTTTAGAATTTATTTCGCTATGGGCTACGGTTTTTGCAAAATGTATTAAGTTTTTTTGTTGACCGTAGTTTTTGAAACATTATCTTTACCGAAACACGTCTATGGCATCTTAGGGATTTTTAGGAGATAAATATAGGGCCACATTCGTACTTATCATCTTCCTAGCTTTTTTGTATTCTAAAGGAACCCGCGATCCACTTTTCAAGATTCCCAGATTTGTCGTAAGCACTAGTTTACGACACCCATCTGACCTTCTGACCTTACAACCTAAAAGAAAATCAGATCTTTTAGAAACCGGCTTCCTTGCGATGTTTTCGTTCACCGAAAAGCAACTGAAATATTATTTACGTGATTTAAAATAACACGATTTTCACACATTATTATCTCATCATTATTTGCTCTTTAGCGATAAGACCGCCTTTTGTTCTACCTCTGTATCCCTGTTTCTTTGTTTTTTCTTTTGTATATGTGTTTATGTGAGGTGTGCAATAAAGAGTATTTGTTGTTGTTGTTGTTGTTGTTGTATTATTGGGAAACGGGACTTAATCGCTTATAATTGTACCTACGCGATTAAGTCGCGTTTCCCAATAATAATATTATTTAATAATTCGATACTGAGAATAAATACAAGTACCTACAAACAATAAATTAACCCTGTTTCTACTTTTTTTAAAGATTAGAAATCGGCAAATAAAGGAATTTATATTTAACATTTCATGTTGCCTGCAATATTTTTACACGAATGCCCAATTTAATTTTGATCTGATCTTAAACTTCGAAATAGCGAGTACTTAAAATGTTCAGTTTGCAGGCCATTTGTGACAAAAATCTTTTTAATCCCATTTGAATATTTTTTGCATTGCATGCAATGCACCCATGCTATATTTAAAGGATAAATCACTCACGCAAGCTCGTATACTATGTACCTCCAACCATGTGCACCAATTTAAACTTTATATGCAGAACGCAAAGTGCAATTTGCAACTACGTTAATGAATGTAACGTGGGGATGCGTACCGATAACGTGTATCTAGGACACGGACGCTGACCCGTACGCCACTCTTCAGAGGAAAAACGTACTAACTACCATACATTTAGGACTAAATTACGACGTTTTTTTGCAGGAGAAATGGGGAAATTCATCCAATATTGATTTCAGGTTAGCGCTAATGAAATTCATGCCTACATTGAGTTGCACTTTGAATATTTCAATATTTATATGCAATAATAATACAGCGCTGTAGTAGTGGTTGTTTGCAGCAGTACTAGTTTTTTGCGGACTTGCTGAGTCAACGGCACATCACCTACACCAAAATACATAGATACCTACCTATAGTATATAGATACAAATGCGCCACCGAGCGACCGGGGCCATGGGCCATGTCACTAAATATTCAAATAAAATTTGTACTTCACAATTTGGCCGGTTTTCATGTCCAAAGTCGTGCTTATTGAAGTGTGCCTGTGCCTATAACCTGACCATGAAAAAATGCTCGGTCGGTGATAGTGACAAAACGTGGCACTCTTTTCTATTTCCTCTTATAGGAATCGCAATAAGGATATCTTTTTCTACCAAAGCATGTCAGCCTGTCAGGTCTTAATTTTATTGCTCTTTTAAAGAAAGATAATGTTCCTGTTAATGTATTGCTTTGTATTGTTTTCTATTTTATCCGTATTTTCTCGAGTTTCACCTACTAGTTCGCTTAAAGAATATATATTATATGTACGAGTAGTAGTGATCGAATAGTTAATATCTATCTATGTATATAACCTTGTCAGGAGGGCCTGACAAGGTTATATAGATACATAGATAGATATGAATTATGTCATATAGGTTCTACATAAAAAAAATCAACATGTATTAAGGTTTTGATTATTTTGTAAATTTTTGAAGGAGGCTAAAATAGGCGAGCGGTATGGCAAGGCATTCTCCATACAAACATTGTGCACGTTTTATTCGTCGGGTTTGGCACTCCCGAATATATATTTTTTTGTTGTAAATATTGGATATACCTACGAAGAAACTGAAGAAGAAATTTTCAAAAATATCAAAAAAAATATAAAAAATTAAATTTACAGAAAAAAAACCTACAGGTTATGGCTAACAGAAAAATAAGCATACTGACCAAAAATCAACTGAAGTGCAAACACAATCGAAGAAAAAATTGCACAAAGTTTGTATGGAGAGAGCTTGCCCTACCCGTCGTCTTAAACACATTTTCCCTGGGACACTAAAATCTCTAAAACTGATAAGTAGTTATACATTTCAAATCACGTAGCGAGGTATCCATTAATCATGAATCATGAAAACAAGTTTAACTGACGAGGAATTAACAATATTTTTAATCGTTGTTATTATCAAAAAACAATTTAAGGTGTTTGTTGAAATAGGTATGTATTTTTTTTTCTTATAACTCTAGAAAACTTGCAGATGCATCTAGAAAATCATTTCTTAGGGCCTGGTAATTTTTAATTGAAAAAATCTGGCCCCTTAATTTGGCAAAATTTTGCATGGCAAGATGAACAAAGTATTTGATTGCCTAGTTTTTTTTTTAGATCATATTTGTTTAGAATATCTAGTGGAACAGAATTAGGGACATTCAGTTTGTCATGTTTAGGGACATTATCGATGGTATTCACGCACTGTCTACCAGATGATACGCCTACTCGCTTGTCTGTAGTAACGCCCACCTAAATTCTACCTAAATACTGTAACAGTTTATATATGCATTGTTACTAACTATATCCAAACACGACTCACCTGTTGATATTTCTTCTTTACACGTTCACAAGCACTATCTTTTAATATCTCATAAAAACTGTTTAGATGAAAAATAGAAACACTGATATGTTAGTATATTTAAATAAATGTATACACAATGTTGTTTATTAATAGTCTTTCACTACTCAATATCTAAATTGATATGCTAACTATAACAGCTTATTACTAAATCTAGAAAGGTACCTGAAACTACATAACACAAACTGTAGCCGTGTAGGACGCATGCGTCAACAATTTCGCGGTTTCGGAACCGAAAAGACCGTTCTGCTTTAAACCTACTGAAGTGATAGGGCCTTTTGTTGTTCGGGGGTCACTGCGCATGTGCGGTTTTGACATCAATATGACACCGTCCAGCGATAGAAGGTCGGTTTTCAATGGACGAAGGTGATTCATGAATGAACGACACGGTAGTGAGTTTTGCATGAACTATTTAATTAGAGTTCGTCATCCTCCTAACGTTTTCCCGGTTATGCTATAAGGAGGAGTACCCTTTGAAAACTAATCCCCAGATTTAGCGTAGGCACTAGTTTTACGAAACTATTGTCATCTGACCAGTGGCGGGGCGTCAGGAATATTTTTAGGGAAGCCGTAAATAATTTGCCTTTCTTATTCTTCATGAGCCGCAGTAAAAGACCTGGACTGGCTGAAAATTAGGCAAGCCGGTGGGAATCGAGTTGTATGGATGCTCCGCCACTGCATCTGACCTAACAGCCGAGAGAAAAAATTAGACCATGTTGGGATAAGACCGGGATGGTTAATCGATTTTTGTTCTGAAGACCCTTTCTTATGAAAACCGTTCCTTTGAAGGTTTTTCCTTAAATATGGTTCAGAATAATGGATTATTTTTGCTTTAGTTTTATATTTTTTTAAATTTAAATAACACCTATGTAGTTGACCGAGTAAAACGAGGTCTCTGTTTTAGCTTCGACAAAAATGCTTTCGTATGTCCGGCCGGATTTTTGTATGTCCTCCTCTACAGGTCGCATTTATCAACCGATTTTCGTGAAATTTTGTGAGCAGGTTCGGTAACTATATAGAATTTTTTTGTCGAGTCACTTTTTGGAAATTCAAAAAACAAACATTGTATCAATGATTTCGTGTTTTTCTGCGGCCGTTTTTTCCTCTACAGGTCGCATTTCTCAACCGATTCTCGTGAAATTTTGTGAGCAGGTTCCATGACTACATATAATTTATTTGTAGAGTAAATTTTTGTAAATGTAAAATAAAAATTTTTTACGTCGTTGGCTGATCTCCTCTACAGGTCGCATTTATCAACCGATTTTCGTGAAATTTTGCGAGCAGGTTTGGTAACTACATAGAATTTTTTTGTCGAGTCACTTTTTTGAAATTCGAAAAAACAAACTTTGTATCAATGATTTCGTATTTTTCTGCGGCCGTTTTTTCCTCTACAGGTCGCAGTTCTCAACCGATTCTCGTGAAGTTTTGTGAGCAGGTTTTATAATTACATAGAATTTTTTAAGCAAGTAAATTTTTGTAAATTTAATTATTTTTTATTTTATTCATTGGTTTGTTCTCCTCTACAGGTCGCATTTATCAACCGATTTTCGTGAAATTTTGTGAGCAGGTGCGGTAATACTACAGAACTTTTTTATCGAGTCACTTTTTCAAAATTTAAAAAAACAATTTTTTTATCAATTATTTTGTGTTTCTGCGGCCGAATTTCGATTTGTTCACCTCTAAGGGTCGCATTTCACAACAGATTCTCGTGAAGTATTGTGAGCACGTTCTTTGATTACATCGAATATTTTTGTCGAGTAATCTAAAAAAAATTCTATGGTTTGTCCTCCTCTACAGCAGCGGTCGGCAACAGGCGGCCCGCGGGCCGCATGCGGCCCGCGAGCCTCCCTGGCTTTATTGTTTGTAAAGGTAAAATTTGAAATTCTTAACATCGTGAAAGCGTCTGTATCGCCAACCACGAATATTTTCACAGTTGGTCAGGACGAGATATGTGTTTGTAAGTATATTTTACAATTAAATCTATCTAATTTTTTTTTCAAAAATTTCGCGCTCGCCGCGTTTGCGTTAGACAGTATGAAGTATTTTCCACACCTGCATCTTAATGTTCAAAAAATTTCGCGCTCGCTGCGCTCGCGTTTGCGTCTACATGACTGATGCGTATGAAGTATTTTCCAGACCTGCATAATAATATTCGCAAAATTTCGCGCTCGCTACGCTCGCGTTTTCAACGAGATTTGTTATGACTTGATGCGTATGAAGTATTTGCCGCATTTGAATCAGTGTTCGAAAAAGTTCGCGCTCGCGTTTACATCTACATAACTTGATGCGTATGCGTATGAAGTATTTTCCGCACCTGCATCATAATGTTCGAAAAATTTCGCGCTCGCTACGCTCGCCTTTTCATCTAGATGTGTTATGACTTGATGCGTATGAAGTATTTGCCGCATTTGCATCAGTGTTCGAAAAATTTCGCGCTCGCGTTTTCATCTAGGTGTGTTATGACTTTATGACCCGTCCCCCCCTTAAAGTTTCTATATCTGCTATTCTATATGCTTGCATTGATCGAATGAATCGCGAAATTACGATGCGGTTGAAATGCGAATTATCTGGGTTTGGTAAGGAAACTAGCTGGTTTATCTGTGAAAAGTCGGTTTTTTCGTCTTTCTCGTTTTTCACGTAAAAAGGGGTGCGAATTTTTACTACGTTACTGTCGCGTACGGCGTACTAATTTGTTTCGAGTTGATATCAACAGACAGTGATCATTATTATCATCTGCGGCCCGCGAAGATTTTTTTAGCTAATATGTGGCCCGTGGGTGCTAAAAGGTTGCCGACCCCTGCTCTACAGGTTCGATATCTAACATAGTTTTGGAAATAAAAAAAAACACTCACGAGGTCTACAGCTCACAGAGCCACTAGTATAAATGGAGTTCTATAAAAACATAAATTTAATCTTGACACATTTATAGGAGAGAGTTTAGATTCGTGAACAAACATTTCAGAGATATCTACATTTAATCAACAGTAACTAGGTACACGAGCGGCTGAACAAACTTCGCTCGGCCCTGTACATGGTTCAGTGGCAGCATCCAAGTTTAAGAAAAGTTACACAGATGGCGTTGTATCTAATCTTATTATTGTGTTTCGTGATTCATGCAGTAATTGCTGAGATTCGTTTTATTTTTATCGTTGGTATAAAATAGTATGTGTATGTATGTAAATAAGTAATAATAATTGTACTTACATATTAAAAACATTAGTTATCAATAACAATCCATTTTTACAGTTAGATTTATTGCTTTCTGTACTAAGTATAGTCAAGTGCAGAAATATGGGTGCATACTACTGGCTCAAAAATATATCCCATAGTTCTTATATCGGTGAATTAAGGTTTCGGTACATATTTATAAGAGGATTCATTCGATACATATTTTTGCACTTGACTGTTCAAGAATATTTATTCACTGTGAGGTCTGTGAGTGTTAGGCGACTTCCTGATTTGTCGTTGCTGAGGTGGTACGATATGAGCAAGCTGTCAAATGTCAGTGTCAACTGTCAGTTGAGGCAGCACCGCTTTTTACTGCGCCCCTACATTCAAATGAGTGCTTCCTGACTGGCGCGGGATGCGTGGTAGCGGGAAGATGCGAAGGCAGTACTGGTCCGCTTCTGCGCATGATATTACTACTGCGCAAATGTAATACTGTCAGTATTTTGTCAAGTGAAAATCTTTGCGACGTCAGTAACTTTACGTCAAAGAAGATAATGTCACATATCGATCCCGCCCCGCCAAGTCAGGAAATCGCCTTAGGCGACTTCCTGATTCGTCGGTGCGGAGGCAGTACGATAGAAAAGTGGCAAATGTCAGTGTCAGCTGTCAGTCGACTCGGTACGAGTACCATTTTTTACTGCGCCCCTACATTCAAAATGAGTGCTTCCTGACTGGCCCGGGATGCGCGGTAGCGGGACGATGTGAAGGCGGTACTGCTCCGCTTCTGCGCATGATATTACTACTGCGCAAACGTAATACTGACAGTATTATGTCAAGTGAAAATCTTTGCGACGTCAGCAAGTTTACGTCAAAGAAGAAAATGTCACAATATCGATCCCGCCCCGCCAAGTCAGGGAGTCACCTTAGAGTCTATATTAATGGAAAGCGTCAGTGTGGAATCAATTGCGATTAGTTGAGCATTGGAGCAAGAATACGGACCCGACGTCTTGACAGGTCGGCATAGGAGAGCCATGGCACATTAGATTTATAGCTTAGCCATTACATTGCTAGTGAAGGAGGTATAACGAGCTCAATCGCTCTATAAAACCGCGCAATGTAGTTATACTCGCATGCGAGTTTCGCACGTTTGTATTAGGGCCTTTAAGTGCGCTTCAACGGGTCCACTAGCGTCACTCGTGAATAAAAGCGTGGTATTTAAAAATGGTGAATGCTATGTGCTGTTTTTTGTATTTAAGTATACCTTTTGAATACATAAAATTGGGTCTTGCGTTGCCAGATTCGTCGATCTATGAGCTCAAAAATATAAGGCCATTTTATTTTATGAAGCAGTCGAATAATTAAGAAAAAATGAACCAAAAGTGCTGAACATTCCGACCGACAATTAACTAGTTTACTGTTTAATGGCTAATATCTGGGCAGCCGAGTTTTGCTCGGCGTTTTCCCAGGCATGAGACCTAGCTAGATCGATTGCTCGTCCCCGAAAACCCCCACGTACCAAATTTCATCAAAATCGTTAGGGCCGTTTCCGAGATCCCCGAAATAAATAAATATACAAGAATTGCTCGTTTAAAGATACAAGATTTAATTCGGTTTTATCTATATCATAACCAAATAAAATAACCATCCTCTTCAACCCAGTTGAAATTCATCAAATCCTGTGAAATTGAACGTGAAATAGGCCACGAGATGCCATGAGTCAATATATCCGTTGAGACGTTGACGTATACCCGTACCTATCTCGGTCTTGGCCCCAAGGATTATCTGTGGGATTAATATCTGGAGTAATGATGAACGCCCACTTTCTGTTTGATTAATATTTGAACAAATATACGATGTCGGAAGTTGAACCTTGGTAAATAATTACGTGTCGAAGTTAATCACAAAAGATGATTCATTATAATAATAATTTATAGAAATGATTAGGCAAATTATAATCATACGGCAAATCGTATGGATAGGTTTATTTCATCAAATTAATCAAGGTTTTGTGATTGTGAATAAATGTGTCTCTTTTAGGGTTCCGTACCCAAAGGGTAAAACGGGACCCTATTACTAAGGCTCCGCTGTCCATCTGCCTGTCTGTCTGTCACCAGGCTGTATCTCATGAACCGTGATAGCTAAAGAGTTGAAATTTTCACAGGAGATGTATTTCTGTTGCCGCTATAACAACAAATACAAAAAAACAAAATATAATAAATATTTAAGGGGGCTCCCATACAACAAACGTGATTTATTTTGCAGTTTTTATAGATAATGGTAAGGAACCCTTCGTGCGCGAGTCCGACTGGCTGGTTTTTTCTTTCTTTCTAGTACCGTGTGTCGTACATACTGGAAACAATGTTGATTTTTGGCAACTAAACTGCAAATAAATCGAGGATCCCCTAAATGGTCCCGTGCGAAAAAGTTCTTTCAGATTACATTTTCATACAGCTCAATTTCCATACAGGGAGTCAATGTACCTTTAACATTTCACATGCAATATTTTATCAATACGCCAGCCTTCTGACTACGTAGGAACACAAAATAAAGAATATACAGAAGGTCCGTTCCCGCCGTTCTTGAAAATACATACCTAAACTACAGGGTTGCTTCTGTATTGATTCTGAATTTTAAAAAGGAGCAGATAAATTAAAAATTCTTCAACATGACATTTAAATATGAACCAGCGTATCTTGGTAAAAAACCGGCCAAGTGCGAGTCGGACTTCGCACATTTAGGGTTCCGAATCAACCTCAAAAATATGATTTATTCATTTATTAGTATTTGTTGTTAAAATATACGTAATATTGAACATTGTCACCAAATTTCAAGTTCATAGGTCAATGAGAAGTCTAAAAATTCTTCGGAACAAATTTTGTGACATACGACGGACGGACGGACGGACGTCTGGGCGACACCAATAGGGTTCCGTTTTGACCCTTCGGGTACGGAACCCTAATAAATTGATGCGTGACCCGCTGCGAGTTGTGACTTGTGACCGGCGGCGGTCGAGAGCGCCAACAAAAATATACCTAATTAATTAGGTACCTACTTAACTAAACCATAGTACTACTTAAATACTGGCGTTTTACCAGCGAACGATAAGATGAATGTGTAATGGTTGATCGTCGTTATCAAAGCGGCAAGTTTCAAAAAATTACCTACCTACCTAGGTATTGTAACTACCAAAATGAGAAAACCGTTTTATTTACCTTTCAATATCGTTTGAAAATTTGAAGAAAGTGTAGGCACCGTTTTTTGTTGTATTTAAGTGTATTTAAACAATAAAATACATTCCAACTGTAATAATATCGGTTATTCATTTTGACGTACGTGACATAAACTATCTACGTAGCGGCGAGGACGTCAAGTGATCAACGCGCGCACAACTAGCACTCGCGACGCGACAGTGACAGTCGCGACTAAGCTAGTCCGAAATCAACCGAGAATGCCTGTAAATGTTACGTCATTGTGCGTGCGGCGAAAATGGCACTTTGTACTGAGCGGACTCTCTGCTCCGGCGCGCGCCGCCGCTATTTACTTTGTGGTAGGAAGCAATTGGGCGAGGGGTAAGACTTTCAATTTGAAGATCGCAGGTTCGAACTTTTAGAGTTTTCCAGTGTTACACCGCCCGCGTTGTCGTGTCGGACGTTTCCCCTGGATTTTCTCTAGGGCAATATCCAACCGCGCATTCCTATCGTTGTATTGGGCCCGACCTTATAATCAAATTAAAGAAAAAATCTTCCTCGGTCAACGGTTAGCAGTATCGCTATGCAGGGAGGAAATGTGGCCAGCCTTATCGGCACCAACCATCCCTAGGGGTAGCGACGTTGAGAATTTATAATATTACTTAAGTTAACATCGTCTATTTTACTACATAAGTTGCATAACATTATACCAAATTTGAATACGAAATGTAAATGCAGATCAACCCCCATGTGTGCGTATCAGAGACATTGTGTGTGCGTTGCTGATGAGTTGTTTACTCCGCAAACAAGCCCGCAGCGGAATTCTTTCGAACATATCACTGGTTTGGAAACTTCCTCGGGTTTCGTTAGATTCCACGTATGACATTTCGTATGACACCTGTCGCCCGAGAGATTTCGTCGCTTCATCGGACGTCAAGTATATCATCATCATCCACTCATCATTTTTTAGCCGCCGATATTAGTGCAACAAAAATTACTGGCAACCGTACTGTCTTCTCGAAGATCTCACGGTTCGAAATAAATGCCACACGATAAAAAAAAAGCCGAACACATAGAACATAAAATAAAATAAAAAAGCCTTTTATTTCTTGCTAATAATTTTTACAATGTCAATGCTTGTTAGTAGTTTAAATTTAGGGTAATGTCAATGTAATATAATTATATAATCTAATTTATTTAAATATTAATGTCCATTTTTTCATTGCTATATTACATGTCAATTTATATTATTTTATGTCACACCTGGTTATAAAATGGCCATTATCGCACGCTCCGCACGCGAAAAAACCCACTTTCTGGCCAGGGGGTGACATAAAATTTTGTACTTACCACGGGCGATATTAAAGAAAGCCTCAGATCGCATATTTATCGCCCTTGCCTTCGGCTCGGGCGTAAAATACCTGCGATCTGAGACATTCTTTGTTTTATCGCCCTTGGTAAGTAATGTACTAATATTATCATTAAAAACAAAATATGGTCAGAAGCAAGAACCCCCTTTCAGGTAAAGGTAGAACATAGGCCTCCACACCACACACCACACGGACCCGGTCCTGCGCTACCTGCATCCATTGGACCCCTGGGACCTTTACCAGGTCATCAGCCCACCTTTTGAGAGGGGTATTCACACTGTCTTCCTGCGTGGTCGCAACTCGAAAACATATCTGTCCCATGGGCTCGATATTACATCTTTTAAATAGGAATATATATTCTATATCTCTTTGAGGTTGCTTGACGTTTCGGTTTTGTCACATTATACTTGCGCAAGCAATGTATTACCATCTTCTGCTGCGCGGCTTTACTGTTGGAAAATAGCACCTAGGGGAAGGCAATTGTCCCTGTGGGCTGCCTATCGAATCAATTGAAAAGCGTCGAGGGAGATAGACCTTTAATGGGAATACTTAGGTACCTATTATTTGTTTCAGGTAAATATAAAGGGAAGAGAATAAATTAATAGTTTAAAAACTAGAAAAACACGCTTTGCGTGTTCATTGAAACCTGATCGTGTTCAAAGTCCATTACGTGACCTTTCTCCCCAAGTGCAAACACGACTATGATGAGATATTCCATCATGGAATGCCAGTGCCTATCTTCCGGCTTCATCATCAGACCTTGAATCCTAATCGTGGTCAAAGTTCATTACAAGACTTTTCTAACAAATCCAAACACAGCTATGATACGATGTTCCATCATGAAGTTCCAGTTCATATCCTCCGACTCCATCATCAGATCAGTTCGACAGTACCATATTATTGTATTGTCATCAGAACCACATTCAGCTGCCAATTTTCATGACCCTATGATGCTTGGATGATGGTTAAATTAGTAACCTTAGATTCCATTACATAGTTAGTTACATACAGGTCGACCTATCAGACCTTGAAACCTAATCGTGGTCAAAGTTCATTACAAGACCTTTCTAACAAATCCAAACACAGCTATGATACGATGTTCCATCATGAAGTTCTAGTTCATATCATCCGACTCCATCATCAAATCAGTTCGACAGTACCATATTATTGTATTGTCATCAGAACCACATTCAGCTGCCAATTTTCATGACGCTACGATGCTTGGAAAATGGTTAAATTAGTAACCTTAGATTCCATTACATAGTTACATACAGGTCGACCTAATAAAAGCGTGTTAAAAAATAAATAAAAGATAGGTTTATAAACAACAAACTGTAGATAAAGGTTGAAGCAAAAGCATTGTTGCATAATACATTCAGTTTGTTAGAAAGTATGTCTGCTCTGTAGTTGTAAGTAGATTTCTCTGAGCGATTACTCCAAGGAAATAGTCAGCGAGTGGAGTAACTCGAGTCCGCTGCTCCCACAAACAATGACATAATAAACGAATGAATATCTTTTAGGCCATTCCTGACCATTGTTGGGGGGGTCCAGGGTTACGTACCAGAAAAGTCCAAACGGAAGCCCATTGTTCTCGCTCAGGCGTCCGTCCATCCGTCCGTCGTCTGTCACAAAATTTTGTTCCGAGGAATTTTTCAACTTCCCATTGACCTATGAACTTGAAATGTACGCCTAGTGATAATGTTTATTATTAAGTAAATTTTGCCAACACATACTAATATATTGATAAATCAGATTTTTGAGGTTGGTTATATCGCGAAAAAAATATCGCGATAGTAATCGAGTTCCACGAGGATAAAGTTGCAGGCAAAAACTAGCTTGCAATATTTTTTCCTATATCTCGCCTACATAAGCAATCACGTCACGTCATTTACGTCATCTTTCTCGTCTCCTATATTAAAAGTCTTAGATAGTTCATATGTGATAAGTATGTATAAAAAACAGAACGTTTTCTGTGGCATTCGACAAAGAAAAACTTATTAAGAAAACATAAGACCTTAGTATCTTTTCTTGTTTTATTCCGTTGTTCTTTACCAAGACACTTGAGCGGGTATAAAACAACGTTCTACTTTTATTTATGGGCAACAGAAAGGAAAATACGTAACGATATCTAAGTTGATGGTAGTGATTTAAACTGGGACAATCCTTTAAACTTGAGTATTTTGTGACAAAGTCTTGTGGAAGTATTGGGTGATTTTTACAGTGTTTTATTTGTTAGAAAGTTAAAGATTATTGTTCTGTTTTTGTGAAATTCCCTGGTCGTTATATTGTGAACGGAAACTGAAATAGAATTAAATTACTTTGTACCTTTGTAAGTTGTTTCGGGATTGGTGTAGTAATTAAGTAAGTTCTTTCCCTCAAAAGTATAACTTCTAATATTTTCTCATTTGCCTAAAATGTTCAACTGGATTTTGCTAACTTAAAATACAGTATAACATTAAGAGCTCGTAACATGGTGGTTACTCAAAATTAAGAACAGCCATATTTTTGTACAAACTTTTAAGCCATAGGCAAGTCTCCCATCGTTCGGATCGACACAGTAATTAATCTCCGCGTATCTGCTATCGGATTAGGGCAGTTTCCGTTCAACGCGACCCATATTCATCTTACGTCAGGTGCCGACTTAGAATAATAGTGTACAATGTTCGGGCTTGTAGGTACACTGTGTAAAATCGTATGTTTATAATAGGAACTCTATTACGTTAGCGTCAAAGTGGAATATCTAATGGATTAAAAGCATACAGTGTCAAACTCAAAGTAATAAGGCTAGTAAGGAGGCTCATTGGCGACAGTACGGAAGAAGTAGGATCTAGGCTGCAGAGCCTAGCACACAGACGCAAAGTAGCGTGTCTATGCGACATCCAGACGTATTTACCATCCCTACGGTTGAAATTCCTCTTACTCGAACCAAGCGCTTTTCATCATCTTTCATAATGCGCACTGCTAAGGTTTAGAATTCCTTGCCGGCATCTGATTTCTGAGTTCATATAATCTGTACCTATTTAAGGCAAGAGTAAATAGGCATTTTCTGGGTGAACTCGCTTCACCGTTGGCCTCATCTTTGCCCCGTGGCTAGATGCTGGCCAAGAGCAATCCCATTATGAATAAATAAATAAAAACGTTGGGAATTTTGTGGTTTCTTTATGTATTTTACAAAATTGGTAAAAATAATAGTACATTCGAAATCGGTATTTTACAGCGAGGGCGGTATATTGAATTCTTAGTAAAGCGAAATATTCTAAGGTAATATACTAAACATACATACCCACACATTCAAAGACACTAAGGTAGAATATTTAGCGTAACAAGGGATACCAGTATTTACGCTCGAGTCATTATTGCCTTCGAAGAAAGAGGGAAGAAAAGTATAAAATATTCTTTATTCAAATAGGCCTAGCAACAAGCACTTTTGAATCGTCAGTAATGCTAACTCCACGCCAAAATTAAAACAGTAATATATATATATATATAACTAAACTTAACTTACTTATATAACTTAACTTAGTATAAACTAAGGTGGATTAATCATCAATGCCGGCTCCCCAACTATGCCAAACTAAACCACCCAAAATTCCCCACTAAATTACCCCAACGCTGTCTTGCCGCTATTATAATGCTGGCTCCACACCAAAGTTCAATTAGTTCTCACAATTATGTCCGTAGAGCAGAAATATATGTCCCAGATAATGCCTGCATTTACACCTAGACCATTGTTCTGCCGTGTACGGTATCATGCATGCATGTTGCTGTTAATTTGGAAAATTTGTACGATGGTAAAGTTACCATTAAATAAATAATAGTACATTACTTACCAAGGGCGATAAAACAAAGAATGTCTCAGATCGCAGGTATTTGACGCCCGAGCCGAAGGCAAGGGCGATAAATATGCGATCTGAGGCTTTCTTTATTATCGCCCGTGGTAAGTACAACATTTTATGTCACCCCCTGGCCAGGAAGTGGGTTTTTTCGCGCGCGGAGCGTGCGATAATGGCCACTTTATGGCCAGGTGTGACATAAATATAAATAAATATTAGTGGACAATGTCACACATATCAACCTAATCCCAAACTAAGCAAAGCTTGTACTATGGGTACTAAGCGACGATATACATACTTATATAGATAAATAGATACTTAAATACATAGAAAACGTCCAATATCCAGGAACAAATATTCGTGTTCATCACACAAATAAATGCCTTGACCGGGATTCGAACCCGGGACCTCCAGTTTCGTGCAGAGTCACTACCAGTCTACCAACTACGCTAAAGCGGCCGTAAAAAAAACCATTTAAAAAAAAATTGAAGTAAAATAAAGCATACTGTTTAAAATAGTATTACTAAAAATTAAATGACCTTTGTCACTTATTTACCGTGTAACAGTCACTTTACGGTGAAGGAATAAGCGTCGTGAGTAAAAAAGGTCTAATCGTAACAAGGTCTAGTTTTCTCTCTAGGTTTAAGCCCGCCCGAGGGTTTAACAAGGGACTACAGTATAGGAATCTTCAAGAAGACAGTGTATAGATCTTTAAGGGTCGGCAACGCGTATGCGACACCCCTGGAGTTGCGTATGGACGCATGCAGCCGTACGCTGGTTTGTCACCGACGTGGTGTAAAAAACATAGAGCTTCAAGCATAACTGGGAACACGCTAGGCATGATTACACTTGATACAGTAATTATTATTGATACTGTGACGCGCTACGACATTCCTTAAATCATCTCAGTCAATGTCTTGCATAATCCCATCGGATTACTCAGCTAAAACCTTGTTAGTGTAGCTCTGTTCCACAAGTAGGTCACCTGAATGCCAAGCGAGCTTCCTGAGCTATAACGTCTACTATCAACGATGCATGAAGATATTTTTTTCATGTTGCAACATGTTTTATTGCATTCTCCGCTATATTGCAGTTTTATGCAGTTCAATAAGTTTCTTCTAGAGCTCCATTGATGGAAGGAACGATTTTTTAACCGACTTTAGAAAAAAGTAATTTCTGAGTTGCTCTTCGTATTTTTTAATGATCAGCAATATTTTTTTACCATTTATGCCGATCTTGATAATATTTTATGGTTAGAAACAACCCTTTAGTAGTTTGATGACAAATAAATTTGGTAAAGATCCATGAGGAATTGAGGGAACTCCACAAATGTGTTAGGCACACCATCATTTTGTTTCGTCGAATTGATTTTTAAAAATCTTGATTTTTAATCTTTTAAGGGGAGGTATCCCCAACGCAAATGTCCCGCTCTAACACGCGTGAGTTTATAATTAACCATCCCGCTCTCTACGCAAGCTCTGCGCGCAGTTTTGTAAATATTTAGCTATAGTCATTAAGCCAATCATTCTATCAAAGCAAACCCTGCGAATTTGTCTATAACTATTTACGATCTTTAATATGCGTGTCAGATTTGGAATCCTTGTTATAAGACCTATATAGACAGGATCGAGCGTGTTCAGGTAAAATTTGTTAAATATTTGTGTTACAAACTAAAGCGTCCCTACAATTCGATAAATTACCTGACCATTTGCAAGGAACACCACCTGGTTCCATTGTATAAGCGTCGTGAAATAGCCGATATTATTTTTCTTTTAAAAATCACTACTGGCGCCATTGATTGTCCAGAATTGCTACAAGAACTCTCATTTGTTACTCCTACCCGATCCAAAAGGCATTTTCCTCCTATTTCATTGAAGCGTGCATCATCCAATTACAGGCAAAATAGTTTCCTTATCCGCGCAAGTCGAAATCTGAACAAGTTGACGAAAGAGCTTGATATTGACATATTTAACTGTGCAATTCCTTCCATGCGGCGACAAATAGTTAGCATGTGTTTTAATTAACTTATTTTTTTATATATATCTTTGTATTTTTTTAAAAGTTTAATTATTAGCATTTACTTGTACGACCAAGGTTCCGAGTTCTGTCATTGTTTAACATACATTGTTCTATATTCTGTATGTATGCGCTGTTGCAACGTTGTGCGTATCACTTAAGCGTATGTTTTTATGCTATAACTATACGTGAGTTCCTGTAATTGGCTCTGTATTTTTAATTAAGCTGCTACTTTGTATATTTAGCTGTTGGTTCTCCATAATAAATAAATTAAAAAAATTAAAATTAAAAATTAATTGAGTACAAAAATAAAACGTTAAATATCAGTAATATAGCCGTAGTATTGAAAATACATTCCAAAAAGGGGTGACTTCGCGATTTTTTTCTATCGAGTGAAATTCATCAGGTCATGTAACTGACTGCGATTTTGACTAGACAAGATCCTTATGTAACACATATATTTTTTTTAGATTTTAAGACACTATATTCTATGTCTCAGATGGTTTTTAAAAACTCAAAAGTGGTAATACACGGCCTTAAAATATCAAAAATAGTGCTCAGCATTCGCTAATTTGTCACATGGATTACGTCGCCTGCGTAGTAAGGCAACTTCCTGACTTGGCGATGATTTCTGGACAAACGAACGCGTGTTTTCGTTCAGTTCCATTTTGTAGAGTAACGCGAGAAGCGCCTCTGGTGGATTTTTTTCCGTATAAATTAAGACTAAACGCAAACGTGTTCGTTTGTGTTTTGTTTCGAAAAACTTATACTGCAGGTACAGACCGGACATGGCACCGCCGCCGCCCTGCCAACTCAGGAAGTCGCCTAGCTCGCTAATTATAGCGTCTACCCGCGACATTGCGAAAATGTATGTAAACACACCCACACTGAGATACAGGCACTCGGGGAATTTAATTTTAATACGTAACTGCGCGCGTCCGGATTGCGTTAAATTCAAGATGGCGGTATTACTGGCACGGTGTTTTTTTTATAATTAATTACTGACACATTGTATACATTGTAACTAGAGACATTGTCTAAATTGGGATTATATTCAGGTCCAGTGCTTCAGCTAGATTACAGTCTATTCATCCTTACGTGTCCTATCTTGTCAACAAACTATTTTTGAAGAAGTTAACATTATCACTCTTCTCTCTAGGATTACAATACTTAGGGCACAAAATTTTGATAGGTATTTTTGATTTTTAGCTTTAGTTTTAACTATAGTTAGATTTAGTTTTATATTTAGTTGTATATATTTTCTTGACAATTTATTCAATACATAATAATACTTATACTTAGATGTACATTGTAAGTCATCTTCGGCTAAACGGATCGAGCGAGCGCTATGGCGTATATTGAATATTATGTCTAATATCCATTATTTTAGAGACATATAACCTTTTTGTACGAAAGTACTACTTATACTATTATTATTCTGTGTTTAAGAAGGGCACTTTGATACAGAAAGATAGCATTGTTGCGATTCCTATAAGAGGAAATAGAAAACAGTGCCATGTTTTGTCTCTATCACCGACCGAGCATTTTCCATAGTCGGGTTTTTGTACAGGCACAACTGGACAATACAAATCGATTTAATTGCATAGTACATTTTTATATGGATATCTTTTACTAACTACATGTATTAACTACATACAATATCATTTAATGATGAAAAAACTTTATCCATAGAAACGGGCATCAAAATGGCCCCCAAATCCCAATCATTAACAACCAGTCCGTTAATTCAAGTTTAATTAAAAATAATTCTCCCTCTCAACGGGTAATTAATGTTTGGGACTCGCCAAGTATCCATTTAAGCCTAACTAGCGACAGCTGGGAATGCATTAGCATCAGTCCTTGAAAGGAAAACTAGGAGTGTTCTGTTTTAAGTTTAAATTTACTTAAAATTCTGCCTTAGTTCGTGAATTAAAAAGGGGTGTTAAATATGTACGAAATATAATTTTGATAGGTAATCAACAGCAGCTTTTCGATAAAGGAATGTAACATAACGGAATATCAAAAATTTCGACACATTAATTTCATTGTTCGGAAATTTCCTTTCAGTTCAGTATTATGAATCAAAAAAATTACATGTTTCGGTTTTTATATGAACCAATGTAAACTGTTGAATAACAAAAAATATCTTTATATAACCAAACACAACAAAACCTATCACACGGTAAATTAAATGGCAGCTATGTGAGAATTGAAACCGTGTTTTTTCCTTTTCATTTTGTCTTGTACGTTATATCACGTAGTTGCTTAATATTCTGGTCCACGCTTGCTATTACCCTATCGGTCACGTGACAGACAAGCGAGATAACGGGGGAGTGACAAATGTATTTGACTGTAATGTCACCATACGTTTGGCCTAGCCAGCCATATCAGAGCTCTCTATAGGGTAAATAAAATACGTAGTTTGTCAGAGTCGTCGTCATTTAAAACGATGAGGAGGACTAATAATATATACCACCATACGTTAATAGGTACTTAGGTTAGACTCTTGGTTCGATCGGTATTAGTGTTGTCCAAAAATGCGACTGAGAATTTCATTTATTTATTTACACTTTATTGCACAAAACACAAAATTGTACAAATGGCGGGCTTAATGCCAAATGGCATTCTCTACCAGCTAACCATTGGGCCAAACATAGATTTAATAAAGAAACTATGCTTTAATAAAGAAGAAGATTAATTTTAGAGGATCATTTCAGGCTACCTTCCTAAACTGAACCTATTCTATTCAGGCTGTAGTCCAAATCAATCAAGTCCTTAACTGAGCCAAACTTAGGTACTATTATGTATATTAGGCAACGATATAAATACTTATATATATCATCATCATCCTCGTAGCGTTATCCCAGTACAGTTGCATCCTGAAGGATGCCTGGGGTCCGCTACCTAAACCCAAGATAGTGGCGTAAGGCACTAGTTTTTACGTAAGCGACTGCCATCTGACCTTCCAACCCCGAGGGGAAACTAGACCTTATTGGGATTAGGTTTTGTCAAGTGAGTGGGCAACTTGACTGTTAGAAGTTCTCAAGCCGCCCGAAGGCCTCCAACTTGGCTTAACGACTGCTGCCATAGACAGCAACCGGGATCAACGGCTTAACGTGCCTTCCAAAGCACGGGAGCGCTCAGTTAGTAACCACTCAAAGCGGTCACCCATCCAAGTCCTGATCGCTGCCCACGTTGCTTAACCTTAGATACCGCAAGCGGTACGCAGGCGCCGCTGGGCCACGAATGTCAATCAAAAATCTATAACAAACTTCCAAACGAGATAAAAAATGATAAATGTGACAGAATTTTTTAAAACTCTTAACAGACTTTTTAATCAACAAAAGTTACCAGAAATTATTTATTATTTATGATTATTATAAAAAGGTACAATTTCACAGTTGGTGTTTGAAGTGAAATGAAATGCCCTCCAGGACCTTAATTATGTTACCTTACGAATCGCATGTAAATGAGAATCAAAGGTGATTTGAAAGTAATATGTAAATAGATACTTAAATAATATAGAAAACATCTAAAGTGGTCGTTGTTATGTATCAACATAACACGGTTAATTGAAAATGAAGTACATGTTATCGGTCCTCGATCAGAAATAGTTTTTCGCAGCCCTAAATTCTGAATTGTAATATTTTATTCAATAAACGTACGACCCCAATGAAGGCAATACGTTACTCATGTAGGTACCAACGACAGCTCCACACCTTTTGATCAAATTTAGCTTTTATCACCTTTACATAAGGTTTAACTGAAATTGAGAATGCAGTGTACTCGTCAGGCTATTGGCAAAATTAAATAATCCACGGAAATCATATAAAATAAAATGTTTTTAGGATGATCGTAAACGGTTATTGGGCAATAAAATGTAAGCTACATTTCAGTATTAACTTACAGAAGATAAGGGTACCGGTAGTATTTGGACTTCAGCTTGTTTTACGATGTGCTCTTATCTTTTTATCGTAAATGGCGGTATCTTCTTTTCAAAATCTTCAAAGTATTTTATTTACATCCATATCATAAATCCTCTATAAGTTGTACAGGTACGATTAGCAAATGACCACCACGACAACACTAAATACATAATTTCATCAAGCGATGTCATAATGAAATTGCCAGTAAGGTACTTTTGATATTACGTTACAGGTTTGTGCTTACAAAAGACTTCAACGCTCACGACTTCTGTATTGAACAGGAACCACTGCGTTTCAAGAAATTTCCTATGGTTGCTGAAAATATGATAGATGATTTATGGACATGTAATATGTATGTAGATAAAGTAGTGGATATGCAACTGTATACATTGTTAGATCTTAAAACACTCGTGTTTTCCTATTATGAAACTCACTTTTGCCTCGTTTCATAAACCAACACTCGTGTTTTAAGAACCTTCATTATGTAACAGTTGCATAGAGGTAAATTACTATAAACGGACACAAATGTCATGTTTCTAAATAAAACAGACAAAGCTCTCTATTTTGTGTGTAATTATCCGAGTTTCCCACCATGTCATATGCACGCAGCGATGTTGGAGTTGCATGCGTGCACGCAGCCAATGTGCCGAAGCCTTTAACAGCCCAGCAATGACTGCGTGAATTGATCGCGGTAAGCGTTTTATCTGTTCATTGCACGGCCAAGACGCGCAACGCACTGCGGCTAGTCGGGAACACACGTAATGTATTAGGAAAACCGCCGCCGCTCAGAGTCGTGCCGGGCCGACAATCTGACACCATTAAACTAGTTGTTCACTTCGAATGCAGCAGACGAAGGAATATATAGAAACAAATTGAAAAATAAAAAGTCGCGGGCAAAAGCTATATGCTCATATTTCCCTACAAACTTCAGACTAACCGAGCATTTCTGATTCATAAATACCTAATTGCTGATATTGCTTGTATTTATAACATACGGCTATTGCCCACGACTTCGTCTGAGTAGAACTCGTTAATCGCGTTAGAATTTAATTGTTATTCTTTTATTTCCATCGCTTACCTAGTTACCGCTCTTCGATACAAACTTCCACCATCTTTCCGAGATTAAAAGTATCCTATGACCCTTCCTGGGACTTTAAATATCTCCACACCTTCGCGTTTATAATTAAATAGTAGTATGGATGGATTTGCTGATATTGTTAAAAGCGTTCGTCAAAGCACAGTGCAACGAACCAAATTGTATGCGAAAAGGAAATAACAGCGTGTTTTTGTCCGCACCAAATTTGATTACATTGTGCAAATTTCATCAACGACATCTGAAAAATAGGATGGGCGGAACCTTGTCTCACTTATAGAGGAGGAACAGAATTGGAAAAGGCGTCTCTAAACAATGCAAGCGGCAAATCATGTAACAGTTGGGGTGACAACGTTATCAGAGGGTTTGGACCCTGCAGAATACGGATCTGTCTGTCGCCATCTCGAAATTTGAGCCGGAAGTACGGTATACCGGAAAAGGTGCAGCCCATACAAAAAAATTCGTAGTACATTTAGTAAATTGTTGCTCTGGTACTCTAAAAGAGGTCCGATTGATATAGTTTTTTGGTATGTTGTGAAGGACAATATTAGCCATGGTAACCTAAAAATTTCGGCCCTCCAGGTCCATAACTTTGGCCGCCATCTTGGAAATAGTGTCACTTTTTTCAGTTCTTTGCTTTTACTGTCGTCAAAGTTCATTCCAGTGCTAAACATAGTTCTGCAATATTGTAGAATACAAAATTTGCTAAAACTTTTGTGTACAAATATTTTTTCCATGACCCCTAGGGACAAAGATATGACAGGATATATCATTAAAAATTGCCACTTTTTTCTAGTTTTCCGTTCATTTTTACATTTTAAGTGCATTTTAGCGCTAACTATAGTTCAGCAATATTGTAGATCACAAAATTTGCTACAACTTTTGTATTGAAATATTTTTTCCACGACCATTAGGAAAGAAGATATGAAGTCATCTATGGAGTAGCACCGTCGAAATTAGCTACTTTTGCAGTTTTCTTCTCATATTTAGGTTTGAGTGCAATTAATCGCAATCTGTAGGGGATCTATGATGGTCGAGTGATAGCGGGATAGACGACAAGATAAAGCATCTGTCGCTTTCCGATCTATACCACTTCAATCCCTCAAAAGACAAAATCGTCTGTTTCCACGATACCTAGTAAGATCGTAGGTACTTTGAATTTGCATATAATTTTGTCTTCTGGAATATTACAGACCTAGAACTTGAGCTAAAATACACTAAAACGCAAATATGGGAAGAAAACTGGAAAAAGAAGCAAATATCGACTTCGTATCTTCTTTCCTGATGATCGTGGAAAAAATATTTCAATAGAAGAGTTGTAGCACATTTTGTGATCTACAATATTGCAGAACTATACTTAGCGCTAAAATGCACTTAAAACGCAAATAAAGGAGGAATACTAAAAAAAAATTGCAGTTTTAAAGATATCTCCTGTCATACCTTCGTCCTTAGGGGCCATACAAAAAATCTTTGTAGCCAAAAGTTTTAGCAAATTTTGTCTTCTACAATATTGCCGAACTATGTTTAGCACTAAAATGAACTTTAGCGACAGTACAAGGAAAACACTGAAAAAGTGACAGATTTTCCAAGATGGCGGAGAAAGATATGGAGCTGGAGGGTCGAAAATTTCGGGATACAATGACAAATATTGTCCTTTACGGCATATCAAAAACCTATAACAATCGGACCATAGTTAGGGTACCGAAACCACGATTTACCAAATGTACAACGAAAAAATTTGTATGGGCTGCACATTATCCGGTATAACATACTTCCGGCTCAAATTTGGGGTTGGAGACAGGCAGAACCGTATTCTGCAGGGTCTAAGCCCTCTGATAACGTTGTCACCCCAACTGTTACATGACTTGCTTCTTGTATGCTACTTCTTCAAAAATGGGCCTCCTCTATTAGGGAGTGATGCTCAAACGTTTATAAATAACGTAGGGCAGGGGTCGGTGCACGTGTGAGTCTATCAGAGTAATGGTATCACATTATAGGTGGTCACAAGGAGGCTTACCGGCCGCAAATTACCGCTGAAGTAGAAAAAATAAATAAATATATATACATGTTAAACTGTTCCTTCTCTGTGTGTAAAAGAGACGTACGTATCATAGCTATAGCATAGGTGGCACCCATGAGAAAAAATCGTTCCCTGTCGAACGCTCTCGGATGTCATCCTGATAAAGCCCTTCATCAACGCTACCCTCCCTCTGTCTCTTTTGTATTATACTAGTTCCTTCGCCAAATCGAGATATTAGATGTCAAATCGGGCCCCGTGGGCTTCTTAGAGTACATCACGTACTTAGGTACGGTATACGATAGGTTATAATAAGCAAAGTCGTGCCATACACTTTGTGCAAACGCTGTCATCATCATCATCATCCTCCTAGCGTTATCCCAGTACAGTTGCATCCTGAAGGATGCCTGGGGTCCGCTACCTAATCCCAAGATTTGGTGTAGGCACTAGTTTTTACGGAAGCGACTGCCATCTGACCTTCCAACCCCGAGGGGAAACTAGACCTTATTGTGATTAGGCTTTGTCAAGTGAGTGGGCAACTGTATACTGTCAAAAACTATTTCATAAACTCCAAAGAATCAGACCGCCAAAGTTTGGGAACGCCCTGCCACACCGAATAGGCAGCGCTCAAATTTGTCCCCAAAAGTTACCGACGAGTTTAAGCCAAGTTTGTGGAAAATTTTACCGCCCTATCTATTCGATTGTGCCCTAGTCGGGTGCTCCCTGCATATTTGTGAGGCAACAATATTAAATGAAGGGGAGGTTGCGTAGTATTGGGTATTTTCAGGTTTTATAAGACTAGGTTGGTCCTGTTACAATATTATTATTGAACGAGCGTGCATCTCAGTTTTAGCTTGGGCAAAAATGATTTCGCTAGTCTGTCCGATCGAAAGACTATATTCTCAGGTCGCAATTCTTAACCGACTCTTGTGAAGTTTTGTGAGTAGTTCAAATATGGAGTTATTGGACAATTCAGTATTTGGATATTTTTAAAATGGAGGAATTATGGGGATGGAAAACGTAAAAAATACTCAGACATAAGTCAAGTATATATTTTTTTTGTTTTTTGTCGGAATAATCACAATGCTAATTATTCGTACAGACAGTTGTGGTATGTACCTAAATGTAATGAGCAAAAATTTTATCAAAATTTGTTCACCTTTATCCAGTGTAAGTGAGAATGTCATCATCGAACTAGATTCCCATAAAATTGAGAATTAAACCTCCTCATAATCGGCTACGTAACCCTCGATTACACGTGTTCACCACATCCAACCAATTTGCTAACACCAACACATCACATGAAATAGCTTAACATTCGACAAAACATTGCCCAAAGCTCCTTTCGTAGCCAATTTTCTGCAGTACTCGATAAAAACATGTATACATTTTTAACCTTATTCCGTATGCGGAAAGGTCCGAAATTGTAAGCATATTTTTGAGTGACCGTAATGTAGTTGCAAAGCCGGTACATCCCCGTTCTCTCATGAGGCCACAAATGGATATGTAGGTATAAAATTTTCGGATTCAGCGGTTTTCGGAAAATTATTATAATTATTGCGATGCGTTCGGTTGAATCGGCTAGCAATTTAATTGGAGAATGTGCGTCAAAGTGTTGCAATTCCTAATTATTTTGAAATTACAAATATGTTGCATACAGATTAAATAAATATACAAAATATAGTAACGAAAACAGACACATTGATTTTAGATCATATGAACAGAAATAATAATATTTACCGAAGGAACTAGTTTTAACTAGTTTTAAAGCCACTGCCACCTGACCTGTCTAACGCTAGGTTAGTCACGTAATCATCCCTCTTCTGAGAAGAACAAAACTATATTTAAAACGGTGTCGGGTACGCTGGCTGGACATCTATATATACATATAATAAAGCAGAAGAGGGTCGAAAATCTGTACATTGAAGATATTAGTAAAAAAATCGATGGAGGGGTCTAAGAATCGATAACAGAACACGTTTCAACTGTTTTTAGAATTCGTGTCTGTTTGTCTGTTTGTCTGTTTGTCTGTTTGTCTGTTTGTCTGTCTGTTTATTTGTCTAACTATCACGCGAAAACTAGCGAATGGATTTTAATACAGCCTTCACTAATATGTTTATTGGATCTTCGGCCAGGTTATAGGCTATAAAAATCATACAGGTTAGGGATGAAAGGGGGTGAAAAGAGGGGTTAAACTTTGTATGAGAAGTCTTTCAGTTCATGATTTACAGGCTTGAAAGTTGGTAAGTATATACATGGACGCAAAGTAAATAGAACCTCATTCAAACATTGTATAATAAACAGATAGTATTTGAAAAAATGGGGGGTAAAATAACAATACTTCTGCCTCTCAAGGCTATAGACAAAAATACAAAAGTCCCTCAAACCATATTAACTGTTTGAAATGAGAGATCTAATTATGTTGGTCAGTCAGTCGCTATCAATATTCACAAACCTTACTACGCAACCTCGGTTTTTTTTTTGTTTTCGATGGAGGGTACCGTACCTACGCAGAGCGGCGGGCTCTCGGTTGCATGGTAGCACTTGCGACATGTACTACCTATATATTAAGTATGCCCATTTTTGTATAAAATATTGTTTTTTGAGGTGATCATTACAAGAATGAGACTTATCCATTTTCAAATCGAAGATGGCGGACATTTACTTATTTACTTTTCTTAATAATCGATATGGGTGTCATCTTTGAGGTTCTTCGAGGTGCCGATTAGTTGCGTTTTCCGTCAGCAAAATGTATAAAATACGTTCAGCGCGTTTAGGTAATTTAGGGTATATTGGTATTCGTTATTAAAACATACATACCTACGTAACAATAAACATCAAGTATGACCAAATTCGAAAGTCACGGGCGGATTGGAAGCAAAAAAAAAAACCGGCCAAGTGCGAGTCGGACTTCGCACATTTAGGGTTCCGAACCGACCGCAAAGTTAAGTTGGTTTTTATAGGAAAAATAAGGAAATTTCAAAGAAAAAAACTAATTTATCAATATATTAGTATTTGTTGGTAAAATATACGTAAAAAAATCATTATTACCAAATTTTAAGTTTATAAATGTTTGGGAAGTTATAAAATTCATCGAAACAAAATTTCGTAAAAAAAGCTGACTTTGGTGGCTTCTCATTTCTTTGTTTTCCAATATTTTTTTCAATAAAAAAGATAGTAAGTATCTACTCAATGAGCTCTAAACAACAACACCCCACTCGATAGGGTAGGATAAAAATAAAATATTCACGCCCCCCTTTAGCTGTATGGGCCCCCCTTAAAAACATTAAAAATAATTTGTGACTATTTGTATGGCTTTGGGCCAACAAGATGCTTATACTGTGTAAATTTGAAACCTCTAGCTCCAACAGTTTGGCTGTAAGTAAAACCTGTGTGACAGACGACGGACGGACATCTGGGCGTCACCAATAGGGTTCCGTTTCGGAGGGTGCTTCGGAACCCTAAAAACAACTCTCAGAAAATCACATACCTCTCAGAAGCAACCAGGGTGGGTGCGCTATCAACCTAGGCCTCTACTCCATCTTCGAAAGTGAAAGAACAGACCAAAGTAGGTATTCAGTTATACCTATGTTTTACAATAAAGCACTTTGAACTTTGAAAGGTATTCCAATAATTTATGAACAAAAAAATATCTATTCAACTACCTCTTTACAAAGCCACTTGATAGGTCAACAGATTTTTTTTTGTTCAATATTTCGCGCTCGCTGCGCTCGCGTTTTCATCTACATTGCTTGATGCGTATGAAGTATTTTCCGTACCTGCATCATAATGTTCGAATCATTTCGCACTCGCTTTTTTATCTACATTACTTGACGCGTAGGAATTATTTTCCGTAACTGCATCATAATGTTCGAAAAATTTCGCGCTCGCTGCGCTCGCGTTTTCATGTGCATAACTTCTTCATGAGAATGAAGTATTTTCCGTACCTGCATCATAATGTTCGAAAATTTTCGCGCGCCGTACGCTCGCGTTTTCATCTACATTATAGTTAATGCGAATGATGTCTTTTCCGCACCTGCATCAGAATGTTCGAATCATTTCGCGCTCGCTGCGCTCGCGTTTCATATACATTACTTAATGAGTGTGAAGTATTTTCCGCACCTGCATCATAATGTTTGAAAAATTTCGCACTCGCTGCGCTCGCGTTTTCATCTACATTACTTGATGAGTATTTTCCGCACCTGCATCAGGATGTTCTAATCATTTCGCGCTCGCTGCGCTCGCGTTTCATATACATTACTTAATGAGTGTGAAGTATTTTCCGCACCTGCATCATAATGTTTGAAAAATTTCGCGCTCGCTGCGCTCGCGTTTTCATCTACATTACTTGATGAGTATTTTCCGCACCTACATCATAATGTTCGATAATTCTCGCGCGCCCTACGCTCGCGTTTTCATCTGCATTATGGTTGATACTTATGAAGTCTTTTCCGCACCTGCATCATAATGTTTGAAACATTTCGCGCTCACTACGCTCGCAATCTCATCTTCATTTCTTGATGCGTATGAAGTATTTTCCGCACCTGCATAATAATGTTCGAAAAATTTCGCGCTCGCTGCGCTCGCGTTTTCATACACATTACTTGATGAGTGTGAAGTATTTTCCGCACCTGCATCATAATGTTTGAAAAATTTCGCGCTCGCTGCGTTCGCGTTTCCTTCTACATTACTTGATGAGCATTTTCCGCACCTACATCATAATGTTAGAAAATTTTCGCGCGCCGTGCGCTCGCGTTTTCATCTACATTATAGTTGATGCGTATGAAGTCTTTTCCGCGCCTGCATCAGAATGTTAATAACAGTGAAAGTGAATAACAGACCAAAGGTAGGTATTCAGTTATACCTATGTTTTACAATAAAGCACTTTGAACTTTGAAAGGTATTCCAATAATTTATGAACAAAAAAATATCTATTCAACTACCTCTTTACAAAGCCACTTGATAGGTCAACAAATTTTTTTTGTTCAATATTTCGCGCTCGCTGCGCTCGCGTTTTTATCTACATTGCTTAATGCGTATGAAGTATTTTCCGTACCTGCATCATAATGTTCGAATCATTTCGCACTCGCTTTTTTATCTACATTACTTGACGCGTAGTAATTATTTTCCGTAACTGCATCATAATGTTCGAAAAATTTCGCGATCGCTGCGCTCGCGTTGTCATGTGCATAACTTCATGAGAATGAAGAATTTCCGCACCTGCATGTTCGAAAATTTTCGCGCGCCGTACGCTCGCGTTTTCATCTACATTATAGTATTTATAGTCAATGCGAATGATGTCTTTTCCGCACCTGCATCAGAATGTTCGAATCATTTCGCGCTCGCTGCGCTCGCGTTTCATATACATTACTTAATGAGTGTGAAGTATTTTCCGCACCTGCATCATAATGTTTGAAAAATGTCGCGCTCGCTGCGCTTGCGTTTTCAACTACATTACTTGATGAGTATTTTCCGCACCTACATCATAATGTTCGATAATTTTCGCGTGCCCTACGCTCGCGTTTTCATCTGCATTATAGTTGATGCTTATGAAGTCTTTTCCGCACCTGCATCATAATGTTCGAAACATTTCGGGCTCACTACGCTTGCGATCTCATCTTCATTTCTTGATGCGTATGAAGTATTTTCCGCACCTGCATAATAATGTGCGAAAAATTTCGCGCTCGCTGCGCTCGCGTTTTCATCTACATAACTTAATAAGTATGAACTGTTTTCCGCACCTGCATCATAATGTTCAAAAACTTTAGCGCCCACTACGCTCGCTTTTTCATCTAAATTACAGATGCGTTTGAAGTCTTTTCCGCACCTGCATCATAATGTTCGTAAAAATTTCGCGTTCGCTACGCTTGCGTTTTCATCTACATTATAGTTGATGCGTATGAAGTCTTTTCCGCGCCTGCATCAGAATGTTCGAAAAATTTCGCGCTCGCTGCGCTCGCGTTTTCATCTACATAACTTCATGAGCATGAACTGTTTTCCGCACCTGCATCTAATGTTCAAAAACTTTAGCGCCCGCTACGCTCGCTTTTTCATCTAAATTACAGATGCGTTTGAAGTCTTTTCCGCACCTGCATCATAATGTTCGTAAAAATTTCGCGTTCGCTACGCTTGCGTTTTCATCTACATTATAGTTGATGCGTATGAAGTCTTTTCCGCGCCTGCATCAGAATGTTCGAAAAATTTCGCGCTCGCTGCGCTCGCGTTTTCATCTACATTACTTGCTGAGTATTTTCCGCACCTGCATCCTAATGTTCGAAACATTTCGCGCTCGCTGCGCTCGCGTTTTCATCTTCATTACTTGATGCGTATGAAGTATTTTACACACCCGTATCGGAATATCCGAAAAGTTTCGCGCTCGCTTCGCTCGCGAGCATTTTCATCTACATCTATGCATTATAAAATATATTTAGTCCTCTGTCATGTTCCATGTGGGCGCATTGAGCCGGCGTGCGCAATGTTTGGCGAGACAACCCGGCGAAATAGGGTGTAGAAGTTGATATGGATAATGGATATTCACGCGAATGAAGTCGCCGGCAAAACCTTAGATAAATAAATTTAAAACTGGACTACCCGTGCGAAACCGGGGCGGGTTATAAATGCGAAAGTAACTGTTCTGTTTCCCCTTAAAATGCTCAGCCGATTTTGATGAAATTTGGTATGGATATAGTTTGAGTCCTAGGGAAGGACAAAGGATACTTTTATCCCGGAAATCATCCCTTAACGGGGTTTAAGTTAGAATGGAAGAGAGGTCGTATAGAGAAGTCAAAGAACTGGCGTTAAGTAGAACGGACTGGAGAGAACTGCACCGACAAGAGTGAAACTCTTAAATAATGATGATGATGATGATGGAAGAGAGATAACTAGGTAAGCGCATGAAATAGAAGAATGAAATAACATTCTAACGCGATGACGCGAGTTTTACGCAGACGAAGTCGCGGGCAAAAGCTAGTTTGAGAATAATTTGCAAACGCCGAAAGTAAATCCCTGTATACGTCACTGTCACAGAACTATTTTGGTCAATCCGGGTAAGGTACGTGAGTGAAATTATATATCCCGTGCGAGATTACTTTCAGAGCGGCGATCACTGCGACTTTCGACAAAGCATCGTTCAGCAAACTTATCGTTCAAGGGTTTTTCTTGTTGTATCTAAATGTCTAAGCCCCGATGTCCTTAATCCCAGGATTTGGCGTTGGTACTATTTTTAAAAGGGCCTTCTGACCTAACCTTCCAATCCAACAAAACTAGTGTATGATGCATCTTCGTCTAACCTTTTTATGTTTATTATACATTTCTACACTGAAGATTTAAATACCTATTGTAAAACAAAGTAGAACAGAATATTGTGCTGTCAAGTGTCATTTATAAATACGTCTTGAAATAAAATAACGGTATGGAGAAATAATTAGATATCTTTAACGTATCAACAGGAAACGCAACCTAGCCTAGGGAAATTCATAAGACACCGAACTAGACCTTATTGGAATTAGACCGGTTTCGTCAAAACGTTTTCCTTCACCGAAAAACTAGCAATAAATAAATTATTTCAATAAATATTCCACTTTATAAGTTACAAGAAACTCATTGGTACGAGCTAGGAATCGTATCCAGGACCTACGCTTGACAGCCGCTTACTTGAACCACTAGGCTACCGTAACGTACCACGTTAGCTTGATTTGCCTTTATATTTTGAACATTCCCTTTTTTGCTGTAGTCAATAGCGTTCGTGGTGTACTTGAATCTTGTTTATTATGCTCGCAGCAGGGCCCCACGAAATCAGTTCGAGTCTATTTTAACTATGCGACAGCGATTCCGAATATTCAGATCACATTCCGAGTTAGTGCTCACCTCAAAATAGACCTTAACACGTTCACTGTCTCCACACAAAACTGTCTGGCAATATCACAAGTCCAACTGACACTTGGACTTTGCATTCAGTAATTAAATTGTTGAGGTCCGAAACTCGTTGTAGAGTGCACCAGCATGAGCACTTCGGTACATGTTGTGTTATAAATACTAATACAAGATTATTTTGAAATTTTTGATTATATATTTTGATACTGTAGTTGTTGCCTTCATCATCATCATCATATCAGCCGAAAGACGTCCACTGCTGGACATAGGCATAGTTGTTGCCTTACAGAGACCGTATTGGAGAAAAAAAAACGGCGGCAATCTTGTTTCTAACAGAGAATATTACAATCAAAGGCTTTCAAAGTTAATATGAAATTAAGTTTTTTAATACCACAATTTTATTACAGGTCACACCAACCCAATTTGTTTAGAAAAGTTGAGCCGGTTAACCAAGTCATTAAAAAGTTACACAAAAGCGATGAATCCCGGTGGTAGTGCTGTGTCATCGTTAATTTTGAAAGTTACTTTATATTTATAAAAAGCTCATCAGGTAAATAATTTGAATTGGATTTTGGCACCAATTTGAGGACTATCCTCAAAATAAATAAAAATAACTGAATAATTTTCATTTATGCAAAGATGAGGAAAAATAGTAGCTATTTTTTTACGTAAGCCACTAATGATATTGTGTAATAAATTACATTGCGGTCAACTTTGTATTGAGCGAAAGTTTATCATAACTTTATTGCAATTCTCTGCTTGGAAGTACCTCCTCTCAAACGGCGTTTCAGACCTACGTTCTCAAATATCAAATGGAAGGAAAAAAGTAAACTTCCAAGCTGGATTTGAATCAGTAACCTTCTGGTACAAGTTGCTGGAAATATATAGAATATCAGGAAAACACGAGAGTTAAAAAATAATTGTCCACTGTAACGATACCGACAGAAACTGTTTCATGGATGTATTCATGTACGATTATTGTACTGATCAATATGAGTTGCATCTTTAACTTATTCTTTGGGCAATTAAAATTGTTAATGCATTATCCAATGATAATTTGACATGTTCTTCGTGTTGTAAAATTTAAGTTTACAGATTTTTTCACAGGCCGAGAACTTTTTGGAACGTTGGATACTTGTCCTCTGTGCATTCCTAGAACCGTCAGAACCGATGCTCGGTCAACAAGGAATCTTGCTTAAAATTTATAATTTTCTGACAACGTTACTCCTTAATACAAAATTAGTATCTTTGATTCGCAATCACAAATCATATATCAAATAAACCAGTAACCGCATTAACGACGTAGCATTACGTGCGGAAAGTATTTCTGATATAAGGAAAAAAGGAAATTATCGCACGTTCCGAGATTGATAGGAGGGCTTACGGTCCCGAGTCCATCTATTATGTCATAGCTCGATAAGAAACTAGTGATGGAAAAAAACCTGTTTTGGTCGAATACAGTACCGAATGCAGAAGGGTCGGCTGCGATGGTATGGCCATGTAAAGAGGAGGTCATCCGCCTACGTAGGAAACTTAGCACAACCTGTGAACCCGAACACAGCTATTTTTCTGGACGTATTTTTCTGTTGTGTACCCAAAGGTTGTTTGGAAGAGATCGCGTTTTAGCTATATGACCGCCTGTTGTCTACCATTAAAGGTTTATCCAGAAATCACGCGAGGTTTTTTGGGCCACTTTTAGACCGTCCCCCCTCCCCCTCGGAGATCTTTGGAGAGATTCTAGGTGATTATGAAGCATACATAGGCAATAAAGTGCTTACAATTACATACATACATAGGTTATAAATAAATCAAATTTATTTATTTAATAAATAATTTCTTTATTCAGACGACATGAGTCCATCGAATCGTTAGTTTCGTTACTTCTTCTATGTTATGATGTACTCGTATTCTTAAGAGTAATTTAAAATAATGTTACACTTTATTGCATATCTTACATAATTGAACCACTGAAGCTAGCCACATCACTCGCCCTACGTCTATTTGTACAAAGAATATTCTAGATAAACACAAACAAAACTCATAATTGGACAGAATTTTCTCTAAATAGGATTACATATAATAAGCGCCATGACTTCAAATAAAAACCGGCCAAGTGCGTGTAGAACTCCGCATATAGAGGTTCCGAACCAACCGCAAAAGTTGGTTTTTATAGGAAAAATAAGGAAATTTTAAAAAATATATGTCATTAGCAAATTAAAAAAAACTTGGAACAAAATTTAGTAAAAAAGCTGACTTTGGTAGCTTCTCATTTCTTCGTTTTCTAATATTTTTAAACACAAAAATACAGTATAAATTTATCTACTTAATGACCTCTAAATAATGATTGATACCCCTCTCGATGGGGTAGGTTAAAAAAATGTTGTGCCCCCCTTTGGCTGTAGGCATGGGAGCCCCCCCTTAAATCATTTAAAAATGAATTTTGGCTACAGTGCCATCTTAGTGAAATTGTGAAAGCACTTCTCCGCTATCCGGGCATAGATATCACTCTAGTAAATCATGTAAAACACGGAAGATATTTTCGATTAGTTTTAAGGCGATATATCGATTGAAAGAGACACCCTTTGTTTTTCGCTCACGACAAAACGGGATGCAACCCTCTCCGAGAATGGCTTTTTAGACAAATCTCGTTAAATATCTGACTGTGTGCAGGTTTATTAAATTTCCTCTTGTCAGTACCAAGATGAGGTAAAATACCATCATATTAACTTAATCGTGTCTTTTAATAATGCGTTGTTTTAGTAGGCTGAGGAAAAAAAGGAAAAAATAGACTCAATTTTGGATTTATTTTCTATCGAGAAAATTTTAAGCAATCATGTTTCGCTATTGTCAGTGCTACAATCATATAGTCAAGAATCATATATCTGAAAATCAGCCCCTACTGTTTGCTAGTCTGGGCAGGACAGCGTTTCAAAGTCTCCAAATTTCTCAGTGTAGCGCCTTAATTTCCCGCAGTCTAGATTGCCCCGCTGCACCTTACTGTGAAAATGGCTGTAAAATCTGTGTGACAGACGACGGACGGACTCGCGAGTGACAGCAATAGAATTCTGTTTGGTACGGAACCATGAAAAGGAAAATATGATGTATCTCTCAAAACAAGCACGTATCTCATTACCTTTTTTGAAAGCTACGTGTATCTTTTATCATTAATTTGTTGAAACACGAAAAATCCATGTGGTGCGGTTGGTGTACATACATACATTGACACGTAACATAAAATGTTATTCAGATAATAATATCGTGTACCAACTTTTGTGTACTTATTGTGATTTTGTTCTGTACTGTGTCTTTTAATTGGGGTGTGCAATAAGGAGTATATTATGTATTGGATACGCATATTTAGAGCAATAATGCCACACATTTAACCCAAAAACTATAAAGTGTTCATGAATAAAACTTGGAGTAAATATAAGATTAGGAGATTAGGTAAAAAAACAAATGAATTGTAGCTAATATTTCACATTGTGTCTGTGGTTTGACAGTGACATTGATAGTGGTTTCGACATATATTTAAAACTAAAATGTATCTTCATATTAAACGGGTCTCGTCGCCATTTTGGCGAGAATCACACCATTTATTTTGCTAAATAGTATTATTCAATACTAGTTATTGCCCGCGACTTCGTCCGCGTGGAATTCGTTTATCACGATAGAATTGAAGTAATTGCTATTAACTGACATTAGGCGCTTAACTACTCATCGCTTTTTCATACAAACTTCCACCCCCTTAAGGGATGACTTCCGGGATAAAAAGTATCCTTTGTCCTTCCCCGGGACTCAATTTATATTCATACCAAATTTCATGTAAATCGGTTCAGCGGTTTAAGCGTGAAGAGGTGACAGACAGACTGACTGACACACTTTCGCATTTATAATATTAGTATGTAATATGTATTTCGTAGTTAATTTTCTCTTCACTGACATTGGCACAGACCCTCGAGGCTGCCATTTCACTTTTATATAATAATAATAATCTTCATAAACGCATGTAAATTAAAGATTTCCCTTCAGTTGACCTTTTTTTAGTCCTCGCTTCGCCAAAACCAATTAACTTAAGTGCTCATTACAATTATAAAGTCAGACTGTTGAAAAACACTGCACAAATAAAACGTATTTTACTGTTAGCGTAAGTAATTAACTAATCGTAAATACCAGGATAGAATAAAGCCGCAGGGGGCGTGTGTCTCTAATCTAAATCATTTGCATCGTTCGCGCCGCGCCCCGATTGAATTTACAATGCAATAAATACCGGCACAGTGCAAGAATTTGCATCCAAACCTCTTAAGTTCTCTTTTACTATTTTACTGTATAAAGGTCAATATAACACTTATATTTCGCATTATATTTGCGTTGATACACTGGCACCGTCCTATCTTTCAAGAACGGTATCCAGGGCTGGTGGGGCGGCGGAAGCGGCCGAGACGAAAAAAAAATGAAAATACCGGGGTCTCGGCACCCAATACCATTTCATGGCTTTCGGTGTTGAGACCCTCGGGCCGTGGGGCCCGAGCGCTCGGCAACTATATAGGGAGCTAAGCAAAAGGCAAGTCGACGCCACTGGTGACCAAAGAGCTGGCAGCTTCCTCGCACAGCGTTTAAGTATTGCCATACAGCGAGGGAATGCTTTAGAATTTTTTAGATATATTTTAATTAAATTAGTTTTAATTTTAGTTTATTTTTTGATACCTAACTTGTATTTGCAGTTAGCTTTAATGTTATTTTAGTTATTGTTGTATTCGTGTATATATTTTCTTATTAATAAATGTTTTACATATAAGGCTTAATTTTATTTTAATGTCGATTAGTTGTCCTTTTGTTGTGAATAGTGACCCCCTATCTTTTACGGAGATAGGATTGAAGATTGTCGTACGAAATGTGTAAGCAAATTATAACTGGAATATCATAATAATGTTCTCCATCTTTAAAATAAATCTCCCTACAGTTGCTAGAAGCGCCATTGAAAATTAAATTTCGTAATCCTCTGCTTACTCATTTTGGTTATACGGGAGTTTTAGGTTTATCGATTTGTTGCTCTCTTTCTGACATTAATTCCGCAGCTACATACTATGAAATACTTTGACATCACGTGAAATTGGAAATTTAAGTGTAAAATTGACCTCCATGTCAATGTTGCGCAAGATGTAAAGAATGAAATATTACATTAAAAATTCTGGTTTTGTAATCTAATAAAAGCGTTGCCGTCGTACACTTTTCTGATTAAATGCAAGCTGGATTTAAAAATAAAAACAGTAGGTAATGTTAAATTCTATTAAATATAAGTATGTTTTGTATGGATCTATTTATGTCTCAATGAAAGATAATAATAAATAATAATTATTATCATTTACCAAAAAAAGTCAGTTCAAACACGAGAAATACTAATTCGAGTTCGACATTTATTACTCAAAAAAGAACAAAAACAAAGTGTACAATATTATATATCATTTAAGTGAAATGTAAATTTCTTTTGAGTAACAAACGTATTTAACCTGAAATACTAATTGCATGAGATAATAAATTAAATTATACAGACAAAGAGAGTTGACAGGCAGACAGAAATGGGTCATTTTCTATACTCGTTTTTTTTTGTGTCCGAGCTGAAAATCGTATGGTAGCATGAGATAATACGTACCATTTATTTTTTTTCATAAAGAATACATGTTTCCACGTTGAGGTCCACTCAAATTCACGGACTAATTTGTTTTTAAAATACATTAAAAAATACCTAAACGCTCAAATTAAGACTCCGTGCCCTGTCCGGCATCGAGTTTTGAATCAATCAAAAATTCCTATCAAAAACTGTACATTAGAATCACTGATTTCGTGACAAAAACTTTAACTCGATTATATTTACTATCACTTAGCACAGACACTATTCACTTCACTGTGGTGAATAACTTGTAATTGATGTTTAAAAATCGTCCGAGCGCGAGAGTTAAATTTTGTCGGCAAAATTCAAAGGTCCCTGGCAGCCATCGTTTACATTTGATCAGCTTCGCGTCCTGCTTCACATGTGCTCTCAAATGTCAGCTATTATATATAAAAAATCTATATATAGCAAACCGCATTAAGTTCGAGTAAACCACCTAAGTACTTCGGTTTCTGGGTGGGCGACAATTTTTTTGCTTTTGCTTGCAATTTCGGTGGCCCTTAGAAATTCAAATTTTACATAAGTAATCATTAACATATGTATGCATTATAAAGCACTGTGGTGTCTCTATATAAACGATAACTTAAAATATTATTAACATGCGATTTGAATTTTTAATGATTTTTTTATATAGATTTCCAATTCCCGTGTCCTAATTCCCATAGCTTGTTTACCCAAAACAGCTGATTTTGAGTCACGGGAATTGGGAAGTGTGACTTATTTTGTTAATAAACCTCATTTAATAACAACAATTATGGATGAAATACATAAATAAATATAATTTGTACTAAGTATATCGATTAGAGTTATAGTTTATGCGTTTATTTAAAGAAAACAGGCCAAATGCTACAATTACACTTACCTTCTTAAATATTTGAAAAGAGTGACCCATGATTGGTAAAATTAGGCTAAATAACTTCGATACAACTGAACTTTATAATTCTTGATAAATTAGATGGTAAATAATAATTTTAATACAATTTTTTCCAAGAAAAGGCAATTCCCATGGACAGATAAATTCCCGTGCCCAGGTCAAATTTTCAAATTGTAATAACTTCCGTAATTTTATAAGTATAAGTACCCCGTAAGAAAATTTGTGTTTATTAATTTTTTTATCAAATTATCAGCATAGAATTTTCTATGTATTATTGGTATTTCTAAATTCCATGGGAATTGGACAAAAATGCCCGTTTGGTGAAATTCACTCATATACATCGCCAGTGGCAGAAAATAGTACATTACTTAACAAGGGCGGTAAAACAAAGAATGTCTCAGATCGCAGGTATTTGACGCCCGAGCCGAAGGCAAGGGCGATAAATATGCGATCTGAGGCTTTCTTTATTACCGCCCGTGTTAAGTACACAATTTTATATCACCCCCTGGCCAGGAAGTGGGCTTTTTCGCGCGCGGAGCGTGCGATTATGGCCGCTTTATGGCCAGGTGTGACATAAAATAATTTATGTCACACCTGGCCATAAAGCGGCAATTACCGCACGCTCCGCGCGCGGGAAATCCCACTTCCTGGCCAGGGGGGTGACATAATAGTACATTACTTAACAAGGGCGGTAAAACAAAGAATGTCTCAGATCGCATATTTATCGCCCTTGCCTTCGGCTCGGGCGTCAAATACCTGCGATCTGAGACATTCTTTGTTCTACCGCCCTTGTTAAGTAATGTACTATTTCAATTTTAAAGACAACTTACTTCCTTACATAACATAATAGGTACGAATTTTACTCTTTGTGCAACTTTTATGTTTTAATCGTACTATCGAAGTCAAGGTTAACTGACCATAAGTAGCCTTATCTCGTTGCAATAAAGCTCACGGACGGTCAGTAAACTGTCTTCGATAGTACGCCTAGACCACCATGTTATCTAAGCATGGACACTAAGGTACATTTTGTTCGTACGTGGATCCTGGAACACGCGCCAAGATAACATGGATACTATTCTAGCTCGCTGATATAATCGACTAATAAGAATGCGACGCACGTTGCAATTGAATCGCCGAATTAGCTATATGAATTTGGCGCGTGACAAATACAGACTTACCCCCTTATTCACAAAACTTAACAAACCTCTGCTAACTAAAATATTATTTGTACCTTTCTCACAAACGTAAACGTCATAGTGACAAATGTATGTATGTAAGCACTTTATTGATAATGATAATATTTATTGGTAACATAAATGGTACACGTCAAAATACTATTGTATAATAACAGGTTTAATACATATATGTTACATGTCATAATATATGAATGTACAAAGGCGAGCTTATCCCTTTAAGGGATCTCTTCCAGCTAACCTTCGAGCAATTGAGTGGAACATAAGTAGGTAAAGATAGACAAACTTACACCATGTGCAGTACAAATAACAAGTCCCAAAATAAATAAACAATAATAAATAAATAATTGAATCTAAGCTAAAAGTAATAATAAATATATACACCAATAAATAAAAATAAATAAATAAATAGCTAAATAAATACATAATATATATAATATGACAAACGAATTTTAGCCGGCTTGTTGACTAATATAAGGATTTTGATCGTCGCCGCGTTGGTGAGCACACGTGCCCGGGGCGACGACGAGCAGAATCCATTTACCGTACAAAACCTTATCTACTGTCATGGCGTCGTTACCAAACAGAACACGTGACATTGGCGAAATCATCATGATGGAAGCCATTTTTTATTTAAAGAATTGAATTGAATTGAACTAATATAAGTTTGATGAACGCTTATGAATAAGATGGTAAGGCTTTACGCTGCTTGTCCAGCTGTCCACTAAAATTCCTAGTCGACATTATATATCCATAGCATCATATTTTAACATATTCAGCGTCGACGACACGATATTGGGTTCTCCTTTCGTAAACAGTTTTCGCCACAAAGCAGAATAAACCAACCACGTGCGCGTGCGTGTGTATATCAGCTACGTGCGTAGCGCGTAGCACTCATAGTCAATTAATAAATGTATTAAGCTTCCAGGGGGCCGATTTTTGGGTTTCGAACGGTCGAATTCAAAAGCGAGCGGTAGAAAATAGTCACACGCGGCAAATTGTCACGATTATTGTCGCATGAACCTAATAAGAGCTATTTTTGAGAGTCACCACTCGAAAGCTTGACTATCGATATTTTGAATATTGATACCGGTTATATTGTACGATAAACGTAAATACGTGACGAAATGAGTAGTCTCTTCATTCCGCTTCGATTAAAACTTTTTTGCGAAAACCGTCATTATACTCGATTTCGACTAATTTAGGGATAACGTTTTCAAATTTTATATTTATTTTGAATTACAATGACGATTTTTCGCAAAAAAGTTTTAATTGGCCGCTTTTTTTTAAACATGCCATTTGAACAAGCCATGTATAGCCGCACATAAATATACCTACTAGACAGAAATGGTAGATTTTTTTTTAATGTGCAAATATGGTTAGTGAGTCTAGTGGTGGTTGGCATTGGCAGTATGTAATTTTTCCTTTGTCAGTTTAATAATGTAAGCAAAATTAAAAAGTCAGAGTAGCGGCCAATAATCTTTTTTCTTTGGGTTTTCATAGGTAGTGTAGGTAGGGCGCCATAAGCAAGAAACTTCATGTCTTCATTTCGTGCCATTAACACACACATACATGTCCGAGCATGTTTGAGAAAATTTATATTATTAGCGTAATATTAAATTCAAGTAGAAAGTGAATATATTCGGGATGAATTACTTAGTGGGTACTAAATTCTACTGATAGAATTGAATACGAGTGGTCAGTACCACTCGACTTCGAATTTTCTATCGCTCGAATGTCAAAAATAGCATGTCATCGTTTTTTGACAGATCTCGAGTGAAAAGTCGACCGTTCGAAACTCAAAAATCGGCCCCCAGGTTCGAAACAAATAGGTATAATGTTTCATACAAAACTGACAGGTTACACGTGACATCGGTTAACGTTAACCCGCCATTTTAAATAAAACTCCCCAAGTGACACCTAACTTTATAATTTCACTAATTTGTACAAAACAACTTCGCATCTCTAGTGAATAAGCAGGCTGAAGCTAATTTCATACCTAATCTGTCCCTCGATACAAGAACAGACTCATAATAATTTCATGGACCAAATTATAAAGTTGCTCAAACTTTTCACGAGTGCTCAACTTTTGAAAGGTGACATTTACTAAGGTCAGATTTTAGCCCAAAGGGCACGCATAACGCAGGGCTCGCCAAACTTTTCCATTTAACTTGTGTCGTGACCTCATGATTATCTCTAAGTACTTATATCCGAGGAAATATCGTAAGAAGTTTGATTAAGTGGGTAAAAGCAAGTAATTACAAGAAAGCTGTAACTAGTTTGACCCTACTCAAATCAAACAAATTATAATTTCTAATCAGCGAAGTGGGTTCACTCGTGGCGAATTTTCTAATTGTTCATTTTGTTTGGAAAGCACACAAGGATGCCTTAAGGATCCTAAGATGCCTTGTGTGGGATGCCTTAAGGATGAGTTAAGACTCATTAAAGGGTTAGCAACGCGCTTGTTATTATTTTCTAGAGTCGCAGACTTCCACAGGCTGCGGTTTCTCATTACCGGGCAGTCGTAAGAGTGTGATCCACTTTCGTTGTACAAAAAAAAAACACTGGAAATTATAATTTCTTTGCGAACGCTTCCACGCAAAAAAGGATAATGATATTATTGAGTCGCAAATGGAATGATATTACAGGTGACAGTTATGACTTATGTAGGTACATGCTATTTATTAGTTTCACTGGAATCAAATCGACCTAAATGCATAGGGACATAGATTTATTTGTACCACACTTGATCGTAAATCCTTTTAGCGTTTATGTCCTATCCATCACCATCAGTTATAAAGCAAAGTGTTAGAAAACCTACACTCTAACAAAATATGTCATAAAAATGACAAGGTTCTACAATACTGTACTTCTAAAAGGCCTCACTTCTGTGAAATCCTAAAGCCTTGCGTATATCATGACAAATGACGCTCGCGGAGCCAGGCTCAACCTCATAGTTTATCATATCCGTGGCAGCGCTATTAGCTTCTTTATTCTTTAAACAATGTGATATGAGGCATTAAGGTACCCTTTTCCTACAACTTTCGTGAAAATTTGGGGATGTAACATGCGCTGTGCCCTGCCTCTCGGTTTTTGTGATGTAATTAGGTCCACTTGACTTTATGTGAAAGAGAAACAGTTTAATGAAATATAAATAAGCAGGGATTATTACGTATGCTGCGTTGTATGGTGTCATATATTATTTCGTTATTCACAAAAAGGAAATATCTTCACAACAATAAATAATTCACCTGTTATATTTAACAATTCAAAATGTAATAAAATGCTCCATCAAATTTAAATTTTGAAACAAAATATATTTATCCCAATATAAACCTTAATTTCCAGTTCTAACGTTAAATTAATTTTTCACGAGATTAATCGTGGGCGCTACCTGCAATATTTATCTAAATGTTTATCCACCTGGTCCCTGCGTACTTTTAAAAGGACAATGATCATAAATTTCGGAGGCAACATATAAAATTTCCGTACGTTTATGTCTCATTCCGTTATATTAGTACCTATTGATGTAGGCGTCTATAGACGACATAGGGGCTATTCATAAATTACGTCATCTATTTTTGACGATTTTTGACCCCCCCCCCCCCTAAATCATCCAACCATCATAATTCGGAATGACCCCCCCCCCCTATCAAATAAAATGATGTCATTTCTAAAAAATGCGTTCTTAGCGTAATTTTTCAATAAAAAACTATCTAAAATGATTTAGTTATTATTATTTCTTTAAAGTTAAAACAATCAACAAAACAACAAATTAACAATCAACTCTAAATATCAAATAACAATTTTTTTTCATTTAGTGTTTTCCCATGGGGACTTCACCCACTCCTCCAAGTTCTGAATCAAATCGGGCCTGGAATCATGTGGTTCTTGATCAGAGCCTGGCTCCTCTACAAAGTCAGCGCCACCCACAGCCTCAGCCCACTCGACGTCTAGTGCTTGACCCGTGACACGGTCATTCACTATTTGAAGGACTTCGTTACCTCGCCGTCCTAGGATTCGCGCACTGCGACGGAGAGTAGAGCGGTCGTTGATCGTGTCGTCAATCGTAGTCGGCACCTGAGTTTGGCGACCGTGAACAGATTTCTTGTGCTGCTGATGTTACAGCCAATTTCATTAGCTATTTATTTATTATAAAAAAATATTGTTGATTCAAGTTTAGTAGGTAATTTTTTATAGCATTAACAGTTTATAGAAACACGAATTTCATTCCTTTTTTACTCATTAAAGCACTTTTTAAAGATGCGAGAGATGATGTCATCTTGGGATTGACCCCCCTCCCCTCCTACGTCATGCTACCATCATCCAATGTTATGACCCCCCCCCACCCCCCAAATTTGAAATGACGTAATTTATGAATAGCCCCATAGGATGCTGTTAGGTTGGCTGTCAGTTTGTTTGCCACCGACGTCGTATAAAAAAACCGCCAAGCGCGAGTCAGACTTGGCAAATTGAGGTTTCCAACCAACCGCAAAATAAAGTTGGTTTGGTTTCGCGTCCTCTTTAGCTATATGGGAGCCACCTTAAAACATTTAATAAGTTTTGACTATTTTGTATGGCTTTTGGTTACCAAGATAAAAATTTTAAGACTCTAGCTCCAACTGGCTGTAAAACCTGTGTGACAGACGACGGACGGACGCGTAACTGACAGTAATAGGGTTCCGCTTCGACCCTTTGGTTACGGAACCCTAAAAAATGATGTATGATGCGCGCCATGGCGACGGTCGAGTTGAAAATGAGACCAAACTACAACCCATACTTACACACCAGTCTACACACAATAATGAATAATGCAATAACCTTTTGCAGTCAAGCAGAAATATGATACAATTTACCAATTCAAGCGATATTTTGTTCAAAACAAAATATTTCCTTGCAAAGTTGGAGCGAAAACTTGGTTGTTTTACCAGAAGTTATCGTTATTGGCAGACAAAATCAATACAGAAGATCTTTCGATTGCAAATTTTCGTTCGTTTCGATACAATCTGTTTTGTAAATTAACTCATTTATATACGAGAAAATATATACAAGAATACAACAAAAACTTACCTAAATAATTTTAAAACTAACTTAAATCGTAACTTATGTCGTAAATTAGGTCACAGTCTCACGAATCTTTGCTATCCCACTGCTGCTAGAGTAGGCCATCTACACTGAGCGAAAAAAATACTAATTATTAGTAAGTTTTAGTGAATCCCAAGATTATATACTAACGGTTACAAAACAGTTTAGTAGTAATTAAAGTCAAGTCCATAATTCGGCGGAGTAAACTCGCAGATGAGATGTTGCCAGGAGTAGAAAAAAATAAATAGTGACGGTATATATCGATAAAAATATGTCGATAAGTATAAAGTAACTAACTATACCCTGTTATTCACGAACAAAAATGTGCCAGCATTTTTCGGAATATTAAAATCGATATACTATTCGATAGGAAGTTTTTTCGATCAAGATTTAAGCCCTACTACTTTACTACCTAATTTAATAAATGTAAAAGTTTCTACTTTTCGGCAACTAAAGGCTCACTAACCGGACAAAAGTAAAATAAATATGAAAAAAACATAAAATTTACAAATCATTTAAATTTGTCAAATTGTCAATTTTAGATTGAGAGCAAACACTACTAATTTCTATTTTCGATGATCTCAGCAAGCACCAAGGGGTACCCGATAAATAGGTCCGTAAGATCCGTACGTCTAGTGAGGCCTTAAACAATATCGATATGAACAGCACTGGCCGTACTGTGGCAACATTTGTGCATTTTGACTTTGTCAAACAACTCCGCCGAATGGTGGACTCGAGTTTAGTAGTTACTTTGAACAAAGGACAATTTTTTTGGTATTAATAAATAACTACTATTATCAAAAACTGTTTTGTAACCGTCAGTATATAATCTCCTTGTCCTGGGATTCACTAAAACTTACTACAAATTAGTTTTTTTTTTCGCTCAGTGTAGATGAGAGGAAATGGGCATGGGGCAGTAGTCTCTACTGGCTCAGCTTACACATCTTAGAATTTCTTCGTGATATATGCAGGTTTCTTCACTTTGATCTTCTTCATGGAATAGGTAACTGTAATACTAACGGAATGATATTTCGGACACAGTGTTAGGATGTCGCAAATATAATAGTTGTTTATTCTTCCAATTTTACCAAAGGACTCGAGCTATTTAAATTCTCCCGCTACTTTTATACTTTTCGTGAACGAACAATTTACTGAGTTAATGATTGAATCATGTCACTAACGCAGTGTTTACATTATAGAAGCACACTAAAATACTGTTTTACACTTTTTGAAATAATTTAAATATGGCAACACTGGCGTCAAGTGACATAATTCAAAAACATTTGACGCTTATTTAAATGACATAACGGTAATAATCTTATAACAGTAGGTAAAAATATGTGTTTAATTTAACCCAGTTTTACGACTAATTACAGTCATACATAAAATAATTAAGAAGATGAAGAAATACACACATAAAATGAAAAGATATGTACATAAGTAAAATAACATCGAACAGCGCTAAATAGGATCCCTACTCAGCATGGCGCCACGGCAAGCCGAGGCGCTGCACGCTGGTACGTAGTACAATTACTTATTCTGTGACACTGGTGAAATAATACAATACAATACAATACAAATACTCTTTATTGTTCACCAAATAACGTACATTAAAAACAAATAACAGAAACAAAAACACTTGAAACTTGAGTCGAACAAAAAAACACGAAGGAAAAAGAAGGAGTATACGTAATTTAAGTCAAAACTTAATTCGAATCGACTAGCACGGACCTACCATAACATTTCACAGTAAAAATTACAGATTTCGTACACAGCACAGCAGTTGTTACATGATAAATTAACCGTGTCGATGAACCTATCGCCGCCGGTGAAAAACGACTCGTTCGGGTTGACGTATGACCGACGACAGGATGTGAAAGCCATTATTTAGGGCAAACCCGACTCCCTGGGCACTGGGCACCAAATTGTAATCGACACGCAAATCTATATAATACCCATTTTTGGGGAAATGTAATTACTATGTTCGCGCATGACTTGTAATGCTTATTTGTTTTTTTTGTTGTGTTTGTAATTGATAGGAAAAAGGTGGACCGTACGGTTGTTTGCTACCGTCGTCGTATAAAAAAAAACAAAATGGGTATACATCTGATGCATTATATTTCAGGGTGCTAAAACCAGGTGTTTCACTGTTATCAGAAAACAAAATACAGAAACACCACGGGGACATTTTTCGAAAGATGTGAATTTAGCTGGAAGAGATCCCTTATATAAGTTCGCCTTTGTACTTCAATCTTTTGTGACATGTGCGTGTTTTAACTTGTTATTGTGTGCAATAAAGCGCTTACAATACATACATACAATTTAGCGTCAAAGCATTAAGTGTTTTATGTCACACCTGGCCATAAAGCGGCAATTACCGCACGCTCCGCGCGCCGGGAATCCCACCTTCTGGCCAGGGGGTGACATAAAATTTTGTACTTAACACGGGCGGTAATAAAGAAAGCCTCAGATCGCATATTTATCGCCCTTGCCTTCGGCTCGGGACCTGCGATCTGAGACATTCTTTGTTTTACCGCTCTTGTTAAGTAATGTACTATTAAAATTGTAGTGCAATTAACATTCTCACTTTATAATCAACGAGCATGTAAAACTTTACACTTCTGGGGCTAAAAATAAGACAGTTTTTCTTGAGAAACATCACACTCGCGCGCCAACTGGGGACTTTTATATAAAATAAATATTTCCAAGTAGGTAGCTGTAAAATTATGAGTCCATAGTGCCATTTTAGGCGTAAATGGCGTAGAAATAAGGTCTAAAGGGAGACGCTACGGCTATTAAAACGGAGGATTACGCCATTGCTTTTAAGTGAGCACAAACTTTGCTTATGAAGACAAATATTACCGTATCTCTTCGCTAATGTTGTAGAAATTACCTAAACATCTCTGAGTATTTAAACCTCGATGGGCCGCTAAATAAAGGTCTGCAATATTGCATCAAACTCATTAACTTCATTGTTAATGCCCAATCTACATTGTAAACTGCACTTAATAGTCATCATCATCATCATGTTCATCCTGGCGTTATCCCAGTACAGTTGCATCCCGAAGGATGGCTAGGCTATGCTTCCTTATCCCAACATTTGGCGTCGGCACTTGTTTTTACGGAAGCAACTGCTATCTGATCTTCCAAACCGAGGGGAAACTACACCTTATTGGAGATCGGGCTTGTCAAGTGAGTTGGCCACTCACACTCACTTGACTGTAAATAATTCTCAAGCTCGAAGGCCTCTACCTTGGCTTAACGGCTGCTATCATAGACAGCAGCCGGGATCAATGGCTTAATATGTCCCACACATGAACTGACCCAGGCCTACTCTACAACTCTACAAAGGGATTGCGTGCCAAGTGTGTACACCTAACACTCAAGTCTAGTCTAGTAAGTTCTAGATTTTTCTGGGCATGATTGAGAAAAAATACTTTCTCCTTTAATCCTTAATTTTACTTATTCAGAGTATATCTTTTATAATTTCTATAAATAACATCTTTTCATGAGCAACGAAGTATGGAGAGGTTATATTAAGAAAAGAAAAAAAAAAAAATTCAACTTTCACTTGATTTTAAATCGTCTTGGATGGTTAATAAAGTCGCTCTTTGAACGAAAAAATTAGATAAAACAGTTTAAATTATTCTAAATCAATCACTGATCGCGACGCTCGCACGTCCGCCCGAAAATCGCTAGTATGATAAGGCATATAAGGGCCTTAAACCTATAGGTTTTGTTTAAATTTTGGTAGCTGTTTAATGCCAGTATACTCCAGTATTCTGAAGCTATACGTCATCATCCTCCTTACCTAGGCTTTTCCCAGTTGTTTGGTTTCCTATCTAATACGCTATCGTCGGTCGCGCACGAATATATGAGCAATCTTCCGCGGACGTCAGCGTCAGTGTGCGGTGTGTGGTGTTCCATAGAACAATCTATTTATTATGTGCGTGTGATCGACGTTGGTGAGTGTCAGTGTAGCAAGAAATTAAGCGTATTTGGGGTTAGGCGGTTGTCAGTGCGAGCGGCACACCGCTATAGACTCGAATAGCGACATTCCGCTCGCATTGCGGAAACCGTCCGGAAACCGCATCAGTATGACAACCGCCATAGCCGGCAGCAAACCGTGCGTGAAAAAAATCGCTGTAAATTATTTTTTTATATATTTTTACCATATCCGTGTTTTGTCTACTCCACTCAAGTTGTACGTTCTACAAACTTTTATTCAGGTAGAGAAACTTTGATGGAATATTTTGACAGGGAACAAACTTTTTCGCTTTCGGCCCGTATCTCAATCGCTATGGATTAGATTAAATTACCCGATTCCGTCAGGTTAGGTATACATTATTTATTTTACTTATCCACTTACACTTCGTATTTTGTGTTGGACTAAAATTGAATTAAACTGTGATTTTGGTAAAAGGTAGAACAAAAGTTTGACGTCCCCTCTCTTTGGCTTAGTTGGTAGTGACTAGTGACTTACAAAGCAGGTTTGTGTGATGAGCATGAATTATTGTTTTTGACTTTTACGCAATCAAGTATTTATCTAGGTATGTTTTTTTAACCTGACAAGAGAAATGTTTTGTCCCGAGAACGCTGGCAGCATTGCCTCTTTGCACCGCCAGACTTAGCCACTGGGCAAAGAAGGAACCAGCCCTGTGGTCGCCTGAGACGCCTATTAGACGTGTATTTAACCTGACTGTGGCTTTATAGGCCAGGGGAAACCACCGGCATGACCACGCGGGCGGGAGTAGCTATGTATAATCGTCGCTTAGTATTCCATTAACTGTGTTTTTGGAATTAGGTTGATTTGTGTCATCGTCATAAATTTAAGAGCTGGGCCCTTGTCGGTGAAGTAATCGCCATTCAGTTTTTCTTTCCCACTGCCTTAAGCAGCTCGCGACGTTACATTTACCTTCTCCTTGCTTGGTTCATAAATGTCCGTTTCGGTCTTCCCTTCTATCTTCCCCTCAATTATCGTCTTTATATTATAATTGTCATGCCTATCAGGTGCCACGACATATTTCCTCTCCCACTAGTATAGGTAATATAACTTCAAGACGTTTATTATTATTATATAATATTACAAACTATAATTATATTTATAGTCCTTGTAACATATTTCATGTAACTCAGTTTGTTGTTTTACAAATAACAACTCCGAGGTATGGAGGAGCGGCATCTTCCGACACAAGCATTGCTATGCTTACTGGATGGTGCCAACCTTTGCTATGTAAACACACAAATGTAAAACCAAATAAACTATTTTGTATTTTTGTAAAAAAAAAGACGTCTTTTCTCTCCTATCTATTTTAATACTTCCTCGTTTCTTCGTTCAGTTTATACCTTCCATCATTCTCCATCCTCACATTTTGAACGCACTCAATCTTTCTCAGTCGATTTGTGTAAGCACTACACCAACTAACAATTACCCCGTGAGGTGCCGGGTTAGAATAGCGCCACTACCTTTCTTCCCGTGGGTGTCGTAAGAGTCGACTATGGGAACCGGTTTGAAGAGTGTTTGTGGGCGATAGGCTAGCACTGCAATATCATATAAGTGGCACTGGAATTAAGTTTCATGTGATCTGCCTACCGCTTTTGGGAATACAGGCGTAAGTTTATGTGTGTGTATTGCTACAAATACATATTTGTTTATGAATAATTTAGATTTAATGTTTATTTGTAAAACGAACCTGAAACAAACTTAAAATGTCAGCTAAAAAGTTACAATGTCAGCTCATCTCAGTTTTTTGTACACTCAAATGCAAAGATTAAAACAAATTTCATGGCTAACAGTTTACGGGTCCTATTAATAACGGTTATGATATGAGTACCTTCATTAAATATCAAATTTAAATCTTTTCCAGCGGTTATCCCCTCCCCTTCTAAGAATGCCGTAATCACCAACTTTCCAACACTAAAATACGTCATTTCATGCAAAACGAGCTCTACATTAAGTGTGAGTTACGAAGTTGGCCCATCAGCAATTAATCTTTGCTTAAGCTTCCGTAAAGATTCGCAAACATTGACTCGAAATTAATTACTCCTCGAATGATGAACTTGTGCTTGGGTGAGTTGCTCTGCGGTTCCTGTTTAGATTTAGAATTTAAATTTACGGTGTATTCAAGATTTTTACGCGAAATCACGGAAGCGGGCGATAAGAAGGCAGTACTTTTTATTTTACGGCGACGGTGGCAAACAAGCGCACGGTCCACCTGGGGCCTGTACCACAAAACTTTTCAAGCGTACAATTCGACATATTTGTCAACTTTTTCTATGGAAAATTGTACAATTTTGTCGAATTGTATACTTGTAAAGTTTTGTGGTATAGGGGCCTGATGGTTAACGGACACCGAAGCCTAGAGTCGCACTCGCAAGCAACTGAAAAATCACGTGCGCGTTGCCGACCCTTTACAAAACTTCACTGGGTTGACAGAAGAAGGGACAAAAGGTCCCTCGCTCTCAACACAGTGCATCCTCGGGAGCTCTAGCAACCTTGCTCACTTCCAGGAACACAACACTTCATACTTGTTTAGTACTGTTCCGCTACCGCGCATGATAATTACTACACCTTCGTTTTTTCTGTATGCTTATGCTGGCCACAAACGATCAAGTTTACCGTCAAGTATGCAGCAAACTTGGCCAGGATTAGGGTCGAATGTTTCTCTTTTGAATTGAAGTTCATTGTTTCTCAGACCTGGTCTTACAGCGCATTTATCTGGTGTCTTGCGCCTTAGAAGTAACACAATGTTTTATGCACCAGCAAAACCTTACAAAGATGGAATTTCTTTTCAGGACGGTGCCGTGGCCGAATTTGAATTCTGACAATGTTGAATGAAGATTGGCTTCAACACTTTGCAGTGAAGTTTGACAAAGTACAGTCGCCATCAGATATATCGGAGCAAACGAGGTGCTCACAAATATCTGAACACGTCTCTATTGTCAAGGCGTTAAAGTGCATGTTCAGATATTTTTGAGCACCCTGAAGAGTACAGATATATTTGATGGTGACTGTACTCTTCTTTATTGCTGTTCTATAAGGATTTTGTTTAAATGTTATGATAAAGGTGCCCAATACACATGAAATAATGTTAATGTATGATTAAATTTAATAACATAGGTAGGTATTTGAATTACACGAGAACCGTCTATGTAGTATTTAGAGTTCTCTGAGTACATAATTGACCTGCTTTCTTGAAATTAAGGAGTATCATTATCATTACCTTATACTTTTTGAATTGTCATTTGTTTTTATAAAACAGAAAAATTAAAAACATTTGACTTGTTAGATTTGATGATGCGTAGTATTGAGAGAGACCTTAATTTGCTTTCAAACTCTCCATACAACGAATCTGTAAATCAATAGAAGGACATAAGTGCATTTAAGATTCTGGAGACATTTTTGCGTTATTTAGTACTAAAAAATCTTTATTATCAGGAAAACATCTTTATTATAAGGGAATAAGAGCGTGTGTAAGATCATTTGGAACACCTCGTCCGCGTAGCAACCATTGCTGCTGACTGTACAATCGGAATCAGAAGTCAGCACAAGAAGAGGTCAAAAGTACCTATGTATTCGTTTATGTATAAGTATGTATTGCTTTATTGTACAAAAATCGCAACGGCCCGCTCCATCAGTTCGCCGCGCCGTTGCAAGTTCATTCGTAGGTAAGTGGCTGCCGCGCATTGCTACCGGACGGCCGCGTCGTCGCGTCATTCGCTTGGTGTGGTCCAAGTTAGTTATTTTCCTATTATAATTTGGGGTTGTAAATTGGGGATGTATTAACAAGGGTCTTCTGTTCGTAGTAAGTACTATTTTATTGTGTGACAGTGTTTGAAAATATGTTATTGATTTTGGCACCTACCTACTATGTACCTAAGGTATGTAACCGTCAGGTTATCAGGTCGCGATCTGCGCAATTTCTCTTCATCCCATCCTATCAATACGAGTATGTTGAACGAATATAAAATTCCTCATTTATCTTCCTTCGCCCATTATGCTAAACAGCTGGGCGTCCATTTGATGGGATCTTAGATGGGATACTATGAATAGATTTGCTTACTGAAATGCAAAATTATTATTTCGAAACTTTTATTTCGTTTTTAAAGGCCCTCATGGATACTCACACGCCTACGTACATTGATTTTGTTTGATCTCCCGCTTACATGCATGGAATGCCCCCTTCATTTCTTTTTTCATAATTTCCCATCGCTTTTATGTAGCGGTTCATAGAATACACCTTCCTTACTTTTATAATGTAGTGCTTATATTCTCCGAGTATATCGGCTGTGATATACGGACGGATAGACAGACATGACGAAACTATAAGGCGACTTCCTCACTTGGCGGGGCGGTATCGATATGACATTTTCTTCTTTGACGTAAACTTACTGACATCGCAAAGATTCCCACTTGACGGAATAAGTACTGTCAGTATTACATTTGCGCAGTAGTAATATTATGCGCAGAAGTGGACCAGTACTGCCTTCACATCGTGCCGCTTCCGCGCATCCCGCGCCAGTCAGGAAGAACTCATTTAAATTTAGGGGCGCAGTAAAAAGTAGTACTGAGTTGACTGACAGTTGACACTGACATTTGACAGTTTTCTCATATCGTACCGCCTCCGCGCCGACAAATCAGGAAGTCGCCTGAGGGTTCCGTTTTCTGGCAGAAAACCCTAAAAAAACAAAAGGAACACATTCAGCGACTGATGACGGCTCATAAATGGATTACCACGAATGATGCAGAGGACTCCAAACGTGGGGATGTCATTGTATTTATTACATAACATACATGTTTAAATCTGATTAAATTCTTTTATTTATTGAGTAAAATCGTGGAAACCAAAGATAATAATTACATTTACAGGTGACGACAAACAAATGAACACTTAATTCAATGTTGTATCATGTTTCGCTATGGTTCACTTAACCGACGTCAATACAAATACATTACAAAGCATATGCGGGTGATAACTGAAAATGTGGAGAAAAACAATTTCAAGGATCATGTTCATAACAATTGTCCTGGACGAATGAACGTTTATAGTGAAATGAGCTGACCCATCGATTGTTTTTAATGCGACTGTTTGTATTAAATATGCCTTTGAATGGTACCTTTTCATTGCATTAATAGATAATTATTACAGATAATTTAATCTTTTCAATAATTTCGAATAAAAATAATAGACTTATTTTTCATGGCGCTTTTCACGAGTTTTCATTATATGGAACAAAAAATTGACAATAAACTCCTCTTAAAGTGGAAGGCATTATTTTATTGTTTAACTAGCACCTCGGACCGCGCGATAATCACGTAACGTTTTCGACCGTTAGTACGATAGATTTAAATGTCAAATCCCATACTAAAACTGACATAAAATACGTAATAACGGTAGTACAGTCAGCCCATGAAAATGTTGAGCATACTTAGAACCTTGTCACATCGAAATCTAAGAAATATTTAGACTGAAAAGTCATAAAATTTTAAACCTCTTTAATTTGACAAAGTGTCTTTTATTTAAAACAGGATGGTAACAAAACTATACGTCAATATCAAACGCATATTACGAAACAAAACGGGCCATTTAGACGTGACTTGCATCGATATTTTAATGAAATTCTTCAATTGAAAACGCGTTTTTGTGCTAAAAATACCTACTATAAAGTGCGTATATTAACTAGGTAACGTCATCTTTGCCCACTGGCTTTTAATTTAAAAAAAAGCTCGGTGCTTGACACAAACACTGCTCAACTAATAAATTGAGTCGACATCTAAGCTGACTTCTGAATGTCACGAATTCCTATAAAACCCGTGCTAAGTTTACCTACTCCAGAGCCCCCGTAGCGTTAAGAGGGATTACGTTTAATGTTGCCATTTATTTGGTCACACATCCTTACATTACTGTAGCCCTTACTTAATCACTAGAGGATTATATTGCAGATATGCTACTCTTCATCTAGGGAGCCTGGAGATTCCCGACGACATATCTTTTCATAAAAAAATAGTACCGCAGTAGGCGATGACTTAAGGTCTTATTAATTATGAAATGTTTTGAGATCAAATTTGACAAAATGTGTAGTAAAAATTTTGAGAAAAAATTAGTTTTCAGCATGAATTTCGTCGATCTAGGAAGCAAAAAGGAAAAAGGAATAAGGAAATCAGAGGAGAGACCAAGGTCATAGATGCAGCCGAATTAGCCTGCAAACTAAAATGGCGTTGGGCCGGGCACCTAGCGAGAACAACGGATGGACGATGGAGTGAGAAAATGCACCACTGGAAACCGCGCGAGGACGTGCGGCCACGCGCCTAGAAATAAAGGCTATTTTATTTTATTTATATATTTTATTTATCTGCAGCAATGTTTCGAACGATATTTATTAATTAACAATTCAAAAAATACATGTAAAGGAGAATGGGCAAAATGTCCCATCGGTGTATACCAAGTCGCAATACAAATTCTTGAAATAGTATCAAAACAAAATTATGTCATGAATGTCATGATACGTTTAACTAACAATTTACAATAACATATTGGACATTATTTTATATTATTGTTATGTGGTCTTCTCAATAATTATGATTATGACAAAGAAGAACAAAAGTTCTAACTACGTTACGTTACTTACACATAACTAGTGTATAATTTAAGGAAGACTTCTTGTAATAACGCCAATTTATCCTAAATAAGTAGAAAAGATAACATTTTTACGGAACTCATTTCGCTAAACTTTTTAATTCAGGTGTCCCTAATTAGCATAATATTAGTCATTTAAGAAAGCGATTATGACGCTAAGTGGAATCTCGAGTTGGACTTGTGGTATAACTAATGACGCCTGTTAAGCTTGCCATTTAAATTTAAATTACAGGGCTGAGCGTTTTTGTTTCTAAATTTTCCTGGCGGCCATTATGTCTGCATTTTAAAACACGGAACAAATCAGATTAAACATGATAGTATTGAGGTTTGCTTCGATATCTCAGTCTCTAAGAATATAAATTTTCTTATACATTTCCTATGCTGCCGGCAACTTTGAATTAAAAAAAAACTTATGTGTCAGATATCATTTGAAATTTACCAGTGGCTTTCCGGCGAAGGAAAACATCGTGAGTTAACCGCTCTAATCCCAACAAAGTCCAGTTTTCCCTCAAAATTGGAAGGTCAGAATGGCAATCCCTTCCGTTAAACTACTTCCCACGCCAAACATAGAAATTAGGTATCAAAGTGTGTCGGTATTTATTTTCTTTGCATCAGCAACAGTGCCGGTAAAATGTGCATTATTTCTGGTAATGTAATGGGACATCAGTAGGTACACTAGGTACTCGTAATCCACCACAATTTAAGGCGATATATCGATTGAAAGAGACGCCCTTCCTTATACAAAACTGTAAGGCAAAGTGCTGTCAAATTACCGCAAGCAAAATCTACCTCACAGTCAGAGCTCTAAGCATTGCTTGCGTTCGTTTGACAGAATTTGGCCATGCCCTTATGTTTTTCGCTCACGACAAAACGGGATGCAACACTCATCGAGGATGGCTTTTTTAGACAAATCTCGTTAAATATCTGACTGTGTGCAGGTTTATTAAATTTCCTCTTAACAGAGTTTAGATAAAGTAAAATACCATCATATTAACTTAATCGTGTCTTTTAATAATGCGTTGTTTTTGTAGGCTGAGTAAAAAACGGAAAATATAGACTCATCTTTGGATTTTTTTTCTATCGAGAAAATTTTAAGCAATCATGTTTCGGCTATTGTCAGAAACACAAACGTATAGTCAAGAATCATATGTCTGAAAATCAGTCACTATTGTTTCCTCGTCTGGGCAGAATAGCGTTTCAAAGTTTCTAAATTTCTCATTGTAGCGCCGTAATAACAAAACCTAACACCTCTGGTTGATTTCATTATTAAATTTCGAACTCCATGTAAAAGTTCGGGAACATTTTAGCTTCTATTTACAGCTAGGGTCGGGACGTACAGTCAAGGGCACCAATATGTATACACTTTTTCACCTTATTCCATTGAAATAAGGTCCAAAAGTGTATACATATTTATGCCCTTGACTGTACACTTTTTACTTGAACCGCAATAATGTCCATAGGATCATTCCGTCCCTTTCTGCGGTTGAGGGTTCACGTGCAAAAGGTTGTTTAATGGAATGTCGGAAGAGTAAAATCAATACTGGCCATTTTGCTTTCAACTTCATTACACTGTTCTCATTGTATAATCCACATTTATAAAATTGTTTCAGTCAACTTAAATTAAGCTTCATTTGGAATATGAAAGCATTTGGGTATGGTGATTAAGTGCTTAATCATTTAGCCCTGTAAGAATACATTTATATCAAACTTTTTAAATAGATTAAATCCATTTATATGTATCAAAAAAATCATGACGTTACTAGTCATTTCCACTTTACAGCGCGCGTACTCAAGCTATCGAAAACAAGGGTTCGACATGGCATGTTCAATAAACAATTTCAATGCCCCACCTCTCCTCGCGTCTTCGGGCGCTTTCTTAATGACATACCTATGACCGACAGTTGTGACCTCACCTAAATACCAGCACGCGTGTGAATCAGTGTCTGTGTGCCGGCGACATGAACCCTGGACTTCGCAGTTAAGGTATGTGAGCAAGGGACCTGGCCTAAAGACTATTTTGTAATCCTTTGTGTTAAATCCCATTTTAAACATGGCAGTAAGTATAAATATTTTTATTCAATGAGTATCTTTCAGGGAAACTGAAGACAGCATAATCTACTTATTTTAAATTACAAATGCATATTCTGCCTTGCGTAGTTTTGTAGTTCTGGTTTCAACTTGTCAACGTGAAAATTATCCATAAACCATTTTTGCTGCAAATCAGCAGAACATGGCTGCAGAAGAATCTTCAAGCCATCTTTATATTGTTTCACTGTTAGACATTTCTGTGTCTTCATGTGCCTTATGTTTTGTGTCTGAAAATGAGAAGGTATTCAGTTGTCTGAACTCTGTAGCCTTATCGGTTAATAACTAATTACTCTTGAATTTTCAAAATTCAATTCAAAATACAACCTTTAATTCTGCAAATAGGCCACAAGGGCACTTTTACATGTCAATCGGTAGTTATTAAGTAACAATATTCACAAAGCTATAATGTAAGTAATTGATTAACAAACTGAATGTCATTACAAAATTAAAATCGTTACAAAGGAAAAAAGAGATGTATATGGTCTCTGTCAAACATGAATATATGTTTATTTAAAATATCACCGAGATGTATAAGGTCTCTGATAGTCAGAATTGAGATAAAAAAGAAGAACACTAAGTTAATAGTATCAGAGATAAACTAGGTCTCTGAGCATCAAAAGAAATAAACAATAATAACAATTAAAAACACTAATTTAATCATAACAGAGATGTATAAGGTCTCTTAGCGTGGAAACAATAGAACCGATCAAGTACAGAATGATGCCTCTCGTCAATTCCTAAAAATAATTATAACACTAGTATCTACGTGTAACTATGTCCTTGCAAGCATGAACAGACCGATTTCTCTGATATTCCGATGTTTTAGACTTAATTAATTTTGTTGTTTATAATCATTAAGTCTCAATTTAATATATTGTCGTCTAGTACCCATAACGTCTGAGCTTGTTATTTATAGAACTACATCTGCTGCATCTGTTAGGATGACTATTCAATTTGTTGTTTTTTTGAAATTTGGTTTTTTGAAAAATTAGCTTACCGTTGAATCGTAAAGCCAGATTTGCGACGCTGACCTCTTGCAATAGAATAGTAGGACCGTATTGAACATGTAATCTAAACAATAGTCGTCTCGACGTAATTCTCCTTCCTTTGCGTAAACCCAGTACTGCAAAATGATAAATATAAAGTGGTTATTTCAGTACGAGTAAACATCCCATCTATTAACATTCTAATACACATTCTAAGAGGTCGTTTAAAAAAAATTAAAGGATTTTTAAAATTTTCCTATGTTGTTACCTCTTTAATGTCATTTGAACATTGATGCTTAAGTACATCCTTTTTTATAAAGAATACAAACATTAGTACTCTTTATAAAAAAAGTACAGAAAGTACTAAAAATGGTAACAAAATAAGAAGGTACATCATTTTTTTGTAAAGAATACAAATATTTATACTCTTTATAAAAAAGTCCAGAAAGTACTAAAAAATGGTAACAAAATAAGAAAATTTAAAATCTCATCTAAAACAAAAATGTGAAATAATGCCAAGTTTGTAAACGGTGTCCCTCGTAAAAGAAGTGAGACCTAACTAGAAACCGAGTTATTTCAAACTTTTCAAACGTTCCTTAATTGCTATAAAATATAATACAAATATAATTTATTGATTACCAAATAAAGTACACTAGCGAATAACAGCAATTAAATCGCACACAAACAATGAAATCGCTTTAAATTATTAGTCATGTAATTTACGTTTTTTGCTTCATACCCGAGAAGACGCTAGGAGATTGATGAATAATAACATTTTTTAAATTTTAATCAATTTAAGTTTTAGTTTAAACTCATATTTTACCAGTAGAACCCACCTGATTCCCACCTTCGTGATGGCATTTAGTAATTTGTACATCGTGCTGTGGTTTTCGAATACGGTTCGGTGCATCCAGACAATGCCCGTATTTACCAACATGAAGTATCTGCAAGACAAGTGAATTGAAGTAGTCACTTCAAATTTGAGTTACTATTTCGTTACATAAAATTTAAAGGGTCTTCTAAAGTACTCCGTATTTTATTAACGGTTAAAACTCACGTGATCATTGTCACCTCCAAATATAGTTACAACAGAAACAAAGTTTAAATTTAAGGGTCTACTTACTTTTCCACTACCTGCTAAGCTATCATCAGGCACTTCTATGTCAGGATAAATATTTTTCAAATACCAATCAAAAGACTTGCAATTCAATTGTTTTCTCAATTCTTGTCTTTGCGTTATGTCACCAAATTCTCCCTTTTTGTAATTGATTCTCTCGTAGTAGTATTTCGCGTAGTCATCCATCCACACCTATAAAGCAGTAATTTAGTCTTATATACACATAAATTTGAAGCGAAAGATTCGGTTCCTTTGGGTAAGGTGAAATTATTAAATTAGTTAGCAGTTCTAACTGCCACGATAGTTGTATATTAATTGTTGTTGGAACAAAAGATGGGAAATACGGAAATACATAAATTCATTAAACAATGTGAAGCTAATGCTAGCAACAATGCCCTTGAACTTGTAATGAACAAAGACGTAAACTATAGTTTAGGTAGGGCTGGTTTAGTATTTAATTAGCGATGACTACAGGGGAACCAAGCAACATACGTCACAATATTTTCATTCTGATGTACCTAAACATTTTTTCTGATTTCAAAAGACAGCCGTGTAATTGTACTTTCCCCTATTAAATATCGCGGCAGTACATGTAACTTGTTACCAAATAAATAAATAAAAGTTTCAAACCTCAGCCACCCTAACTAAATTCCTTTTAATATTGTTATTTCCCTCGTACGGAAACCGTTTTCTAAAAACATGTCCAACATGCGAACACGGCACCATTTCCAAAGTTCCTCCACACATCCAAACTTTAAACGAAAGTTCCAAATTATCTCCTCCCCAAATCTCCATTCCTTCATCATAGTACCCTATCTTTTCAAAATACTTTTTATTAACAGCAAACAGCCCTCCAGATATTGTAGGCGTTTTGATGGGAGAAATGATTTCTGTTCTCTGTGCTTCGATTGAGTCTGGTATTCCGATCCAAATGAATTTTAGGTCCCAAGTAAATCCACCTATTCGGAGATCGAAAATGTCTTGTGCTATGTACTCGAATGTATTGTCGAGAATAACATCGACTAGTGGACTGACGACTGCATCAGGTTTAGAGCGGAGTCGGTCCAGCAACGGTTCTAACCATCCTGAAAGAAATATTTACTCTTTAAAAAATAAATAGTACCGCCTTAAAAAGAGTATTTATTTTTATAAATAGAGAACAAATATCGATTAAGAATACACTGTGTTTAAAATAAGACCCTTATTCGTATAATAAGCTAAATATCGAGTTATGTTAGCCTGATCTGCCTCATTATACAATATAGTCTGTTCTGGGTCATAAATACGTTGTATTACTGTATCGCTTAGATTTATTTATTTATCGTATGGCAATTATTTCGAACCGTGAGATCTTCGAGAAGACAGTACGGTTGCCAGTTTCGTTGCACTTTTAGCATCATCCAGGGGTCACGGGTCAGGGATCTTAGATTAATGTGTTGCAACAAACCGTTTACTTGTTAAGATTTAGTAAGCGGTGCTTATTAAAATTTGATTGTATGGATAATTTGACAAGCTTATATAAGATGACATGATGCCGAGATGACACCCATGAACCTAGGGAGTTCTCTGCTCGCAGACGCATAGCCGATAATATTACCTTGTACGTAGAGGAAATTGCGTAGCGCTACGACATGCTTGACAGCGAAAGTGTCATTGATCGGTTTTTAATTTTACTGTCGCTTTTTAAAAATCATTCGAATATTAAAAATAAACTTAGAGACTTACCAACAGCGCACTCACAATGGCTGTCCAGAAACACAACGACCTCACTAACAGCGCTCTTCACTCCGAGCATCCGCGCCCTGATCAGTCCCTCGCGGCGCGCGGTCCGTATCAACCGTACCTTGGGGAACGCTGCCACGTACAACTCCAGACGTGTTTTGAGATGCGCTGGAATGAACATTTATGTAAGCTGTGTATATGTCGCAGCCAGATTGTATAAACCACCGTTTTACATTACGGCTAGCCGTTTTACAAAACAGAGCCGTTTTGTAATACGGCGGGTTAACGATTAGCCGGATCGTCATTGCAATACGTTCTACAATATGGCGGCTCACGTTTAGCCGGATTGTACTTGCCGAATTGCATAGTCCGCCGTTTTAAATTACGGCTAGCCGTTTTACAAAATGGCCGGATTGTCATTGCTAAACAGCGCTGCGAGTGTTAAAAATTATAGACGAGATTAAACTTAATACCCCATTATTAATAAAACTTAATAGGCATCTTCTGGGTGAGCTCGTTTCATCGAAGGCCTCATGTTTGCCACCGGGCTATATTATTATGCTGTCCAAGAGCAATTCCGTTTTTAATAAAAGAAAAAGAAACAAACAATTCTCTGCTTTCTACAATGTATATTTCTAATATGTCGTATTTTTGCTACCCTACTAAAAAAATACATCCTCCTTTTTTTTTATACATGACTTAAAAAGTTGGTCCCCGAAGGCGACCTCAACTTAGTGCCCATAACGGTCAGGGGCTATAAATAGAATCTGAGATTTTTTATCCTCAATTTAGCACGCAATGTATCACTTAATTTTTATTTTTTTTTATTTTTTATTTTTATTTCAAAAGGTACATAAAACAGACAGTAATCAAAATGTACAGAAAAATACATAGAAGAGACACACATAACCAGATTACAGTCCATAAATATATGTACACATCGTGGCTATGAGGTATAATTTAGAGAAAAAAGAAAAACTGTTTGAATTACAAAGAAATTGATAGTAAAAGGCAAATAAACCCTAGCGAAGCGCACTGCACTGTTACTCGTATTGAAGTGGTCTAATTATTTGTGGCTAAGTATATATATTTTTTGAATTGAGAGATTTTGGAAACATAAACATCAAGATCCTTGCAGTCGTGAGCCAAATCATCAAAAGTTATATTAATACGAGTCATTCAATGGCCTTAGAGTCTATTACAGACTATGCAAGCAGTGTCAATCAGGGAGACAACGTCTTTCGTGGCTGTGTAAGCAGTTTACGCAGCATTAATACAAGTAGCATATAAGTTAATGATATGAGATGTATAGAGATGTATGTTGTTCAGGAAACTCACTCATGGTCGAAAAATCGTCAATCAATATGATTTCATTGAGAAGTTCGTCCGGCGATCGCTCGATCACAGAGTGAATGGTTCTCAAAAGCGTCGACCAGGCTTCGTTGTGGAAACATATAATTACTGACGCTGACGGAAGATTTTTGGGATAACTTTTTTCTCTGCACCTGTAACAATCGATATATCATCATCACTAATTTAAGGGCTAGGTAGTCTATTGTCGGCGAAGGAATCTCGATATTTCTCTTTCTAGAGCCTTTCCTTTGACTGTCTGATACGACACGACGTTTATGTTTTTTATGGCCGACAAAACAACTTGGAACCAGGGGTCGGATAGCGGTACTTTATCAATACAAAAATGCTTCTTGGAACAATCGATTAAGTAACAAATACTCGCTATTTAACCAAATAAACGTTTTTCTTCTTCTATGTTACTATCATCATTGTCATTATAGTATCAACGCCCACTTCTGGACAAACCCCTCCCCTAAAGAGGACCACAATGGCCGGTTCTGCGTCACCGCAATCTAGAGGACTCCCGCGTCGTTTACCAGGTCATCAGTCCACCTTGTTATCGGGTCTACCCACTCTGCGCCTTCTGTGGTCGCAAATCGAGAACCTTTCCGCCTCAACGGTCATCGGTTTTGGTCATGTTATCACTTGCCTTACATTATTAAACTGAGTGATGTAAACAATTTATAGCTATTCTATATAACTCACCTATGATCTCGTACATCAGGCAACGAACGATTCATAGGAATAACGTCGCTCACGAATTCATTGAATGCATGGTCCTCCCACCCTTTGGCTACAAGTACCCGGATACTGCCCTTTATATCGTCCTTCACTCTCACAGGCGTCCCATTATTACCTGCATAAAATAATTAGAAACGATAACGTTACATCCGATTTTGTTTCGATATGGTGACCGAAGAGCTGGTGACTTCCTCACTCAACGTGTCAGCATTGCGATACAGCGAGAAAATACCGCCAGCATCCTCGGTACAATAATCAAGAGCCTGTTTCAGATTTAAGTTAGTTCAAATACTATTTATATTAGGTTTATTTAAGTTAATTTTGTTATATGTATTGTATCCTTGTTTTTTTTTTCACTATTTTTATCTGCAATTCAGCCATTAATCAGATTGTATGTCTTGTAATATGCAACAAATAAAATGTATGTCTAATTGCGTAGGTCGTCTGCCACAAATAATGAAACGTATTATTTAAAATCTGGTGTTAAAATCGGAATATTCTTGAAATGAACATCAGAGAAGGCAACGATTTGTATACCTATATTTTTTTTAATTATCAAATAATTGTCATGAACTTTTAGCTTATTACCTACCGGGTGGATAGTCATATCGATGAAATTGCGCCAATTTATTTTCATAAGACAGCGTTGGCGAATAGGCGTCTAACATTTCCCAGGCTGAAACAAATTTTCACAATAAGTGCCAAATCGACCTCTGTAGGGAGTTGCAAGTTAGAACATCGGTTCGAACCACTCACTAAGTTTTAAAATAAAAAAGTATGCACAGTCGAGTTCATAAATTTTACGTTTCCAACGGTTCAAAAATATCTGAGCAACCTTATTCCCTTAACCATAAAGTCGTGTTCACATATTTTTGGTAACTATGCCCGTGGACATATTTTCGAACTCGCCTGTATTGACATTTAACAGTGGCTTCGCGGTAAAGGAACACATCGTGAGGAAAGCAGTTTATCCCAACAAGGTCTTTCCCCTTAAGTCTCCCCTGTGGGTTGGAACGTCAGACGGCAGGTACCTTTCGTAAAACTAGTTCCTACGGCAATCTTGGGATAAGGTGTCAATGACCCCGCGTTCCTTAGGGTAAAACGGGGAAAATGCGAGTAGATTGATGAATATTATTCAAGTACTGTGTTACTGAGTGATCCTACCACAGTCATATCGACTTACCTTCAAATCTGGACAAGGACTCATTACCGAAACCATACCGAATCCTATACTTGTATAAAGCGTAATCCCGCATATTTTTGTCGTCCAATACAACCAAATCCCTGTACCTAAACTCCCTCATTATTGTCAAAAGGGACACTATCCAAGCTAAAACTAGCACTAGAAACAACTTTAACACATTTTTCAACATTTTGCTTCCACTGAGCACTAAAACAGAACTGAAACTGAGAAAACGATTCAATGAATATTCGTCTTTTGTATCCTATAGTACAAAAGGGGTGTTTACTAAATAATCATTGGTTTGTTTACTAAAAGTTCTGGGAACGAAACAGTTTAACAAAAGCTAACTCATAAACTCAAAGTAACTCGTAAAGTAGTCTGTTTTTGCTTACAGCATTGTATCGTCAATATTGATTGATTTTAAGTAGAAAACTCTGGTGAGTTTCAGACATATTAAAATATAAAGACGGGTCACTCACGTCTTTAACGACGAATAAGGCTCGACATGTTTCGCACCAATACGCGGTCCTTAATCACAAGCACTAGCCGCGACGTACTCGCGGCTGGCACTGAAGACATGTCTAGCACTGAATCGAGCGATATTCGACGTTAAAGACGAGAGTGAAAATATTATTTATTTACTTATTATTCATTAGAAATTTCATACTACAACGCACACTTCTGCCCTCCTAACTTAAAGTGCATTAACTCGAGTTTTGGGTCAAATTTGTTATGTACATATTCGGAATCAGAAAGAAAAGTTCTATATTTTGTTCTTAGACAGTTTTTGCGTATCTTTTAGATTTGACACCTTTTTACTAAGTGAAAGTGCAATATCTAAGGAAGTGAATTAGGTTTACTTATAAAGAACGTCATAACTCTACTTATGACTCGGTTGAAAAATATTTTAAGCAAAATTATGAACAATTGCTAACAATAACTGCAATAAGTATATTTATTTCTTTTATAATAGGCAGAGATTATAACTTCGTAACGGCATAGCCCAGCTTGGGGACCACGGTGGAAATAGCTCGCCGTCGCAGGGTAAACGCCGAGCTTGCAGCTCGCTGCCGGCGAGAGGACCGCGCGTGGTCGCCGCGTTTACTGCGCGCGGGCAAAACAGCCTACATGAAACGTAAAAAGGCTGTCAACCAGTGGACACCTCACATCAAGCGCAGCACCGTCGAGCGGCCACCTGGGTGTTGCTGAGGCGAAGCTGTTCCGTGCTTGCGTTGGGTTGAAGCCTGGATGACAGCGAGCCGGCGAGGTGAGGCGTGAGCCTTTATGCGTGCGACAACTTTATGTATCGACAGAAGAGATAATTATTGGAACAATACTGTCATAAACCCCACCTAAGCACCTAAAGTTAACTCCTTGAGAGTGAAAACAATTGTATATTATCCAAAAAAGTACTCTGACTCGTCTTAATTAAATGTCACAACGTAAACGTTACCCTTTGGAAAAACCTTTATTATACCCATTATCAACATTACCTTACTGTATACTTTAAAATTACCTTTTAGACGAATCTGAACTGTACTACCTTAGGTTAAGGGCTACAAACACTTAATGAATTCCCAGGAAGATGCAAATGTACGTTAGCAGTTTTATATCAAGGGGACGGCAAAAAAGTCTCCTTAGATTTACCTAACAAGAGCGTCATTAAGGAAAATTGAGAGAGGTTAGGTTGAGCAAACATTTGAATTTTAAATCGAAAAGCCTTTTTTTTTGTTTTCTAGACTATTGGTTTAACCAGATGTAGTTACAGATACTTAAGGGGATACTTTTTTTATTATAAGTACAACGACAGTGGCAAACAAGCGTACGGTCCAGCGGTTTAATTGTAAAGAGGTAACTAACAGACAGACACACTTACGCATTTACATTATAATATTAAATATTAGTATGAATTTTCACATAACATGTCAGGTACGGAGTTTCAGTATATTTTATATTAACAAATTCATAAAATGTAAACACTAAATAAATAAAATAAAATAAATAAAAATGTTTTATTCAGTAACACAATCGGTTTAACAATATTCAGATTGGTGCCTCTTTTTAAGTATCGAGATACCTGTGTCAAGAGACACCGCTCTTCCATTATCTTAGTTGCTTTAACACTAGTCAGGATAAATAATAGTACATTACTTAACAAGGGCGGTAAAACAAAGAATGTCCTTCGGCTCGGGCGTCAAATAACTGCGATCTGAGGCTTTCTTTATTACCGCCCGTGTTAAGTACAACATTTTATGTCACCCCCCTGGCCAGGAAGTGGGATTTTCCGCGCGCGGAGCGTGCGGTAATTGCCGCTTTATGGCCAGGTGTGACCTAAGATACGTAAACGGCCGGTGGTTTTTATGGTAGGTTTTATTTGCAACTCCTTGATTACACAGAGAAAAATAGTTCATTATTAACGTAACCGGGAAGGGGGCGACTGCAGCATGAGTATTTTCTTTTTCAAAAATGGGGGAATTAAGACGAAATATTAAAGTTTAGTAAACATAACGTCTCTTTATATTGAAGAATCTCTTTTTAAACAGTTTGGACCGGAGTTCAAGTGGTATTTATATGTAGCATTTCGCGTGTGGAGCGAGCCTGCAATGTTTTTTTTTTCTCTTTATTTTGGCACAAACAGTCATTACAAAAAAACATACAATTAATTTTTTAACTTTACATATAATGTGGACCAAAACAGTGCCGAATGATTTACTAGATTACAGTAATTTCAATGTTGGAACGGACCTAAATAAGTTGTTATAAAATAATGATAAGAAATAACATGTTTTGGTGGAACTGTGAGTCAGAGACGCGATATCTCGCATAAATGATTGCATATACACACGTATCACTGTCGATGTACAGCCAACGCCACAGACACAGCCACGCCCTCGCACCCTATCCCATTGTAATAAGGTGCAAATGTTATTTTTTAATCGGAATATTTTTTACCTAAGTGAGTGAAAGAGAACGTTCACTTTGCAGGCCGTTTTTGAGAAAAAAAATAGAACATTTGGTTTTCAAACGGGTATACTTCTATAAAGGTACCTATCGCAAAAATTAAACACGAGTGATAATTTTCAAGTTTATAACTCAAGTCTGTATAAATATTTAATAAATCATAATAAAAAACACTCCGAAAATGAGGCAATAAATTTACGTAACCTGCTCACAAAATTTCACAATAATTGGTTGAGTGACTTCTACTTTCAGTTTAAACACCGGTCATTTTTCAACTCTTCCCACCCAAAAGTTACAATGTAATTTATTACCAACCTAACGTTTAATGAAATCAAATGGAAATTTGGTCGCGTTTCAAAAACTTCCACCGCGGTACCCTAACGATCACCATTGTGGGGTTCCGCAGTTCTTTCCATTAGCGCATCTTAATTGAAAATAAAAAGTCAACCAAGTTTCTTGGCGAAGTGCACTGAAATGGGAGGGAATTAGACGAGTTACGTCCCGAGTTGCATTTTGTGAATTTTTTTGCAATTCTTTTGGAAGTTAGCGAGTATTTCACAATTTTGTTGGATTCGGAGTCAAAAGCTCATCATTAAATTCAAGATTACTTCCGGTTAAGTAGCTTCGTTTAACTTTTATATAGGTACTCCTTTTGATTTCAAAATGGCTCGCGCTTAAAACGTTTTTTCGTTGGTTTTTAATTCTTAATGAAAATTAGTCAGCTTTTATGTTTTAGACAGCTAAGTCGATTGGCTCCTAATTAATTGAGTTTCCGTCTTTCTGAGGGCTGTATTTAATTTTTATTATATTTTAGCTAAATTTGAATTTTTTTACTGTATTTTTATACGACTACGAATAATTAAGTATACAGTTGTAAAAGTTTATCACAAAAACATCGTTACTTGTATACAAACCAATTAAAATCCTTCTTTACAACTTATTTCAATCGTTACCTTTCATAGAGCAGTTAAGCAGAATTAATATAATTAGTTTCATCTATTTAGTACACCATAAAATATTATTTCTAAAAAAATCTACTTCGTCGTAAAACCTTATCTACCTACTTCACTTTTACTTGTTAGTCTTTCCTTTATCAAAGCTAAGAGTTTTCAGTATGATACGATAAAACAATTCATCATCATCATCATATCAGCCGAAAGACGTCCACTGCTGGACATAGGCCTCCCCCAAAGAGTGCCACAATGACCGGTCTTGCGCCACCCGCATCCAGCGGACTCCCGCGACCTTTACCAGGTCATCAGTCCACCTTGTGGGTCTACCCACGCCGCGCCTAAAACAATTAAAATTATTGTATTGTTGAATGATGTGTGTTCTCTGTTCAGTAGCGGTGGTGAGAAAGCGCGTACAAGGAGGGCAAACAACGCTCCAACGAATCGAGCACTCTCACTCCTAAATCAGTCAGCTCTGCAGACACCTGCCGACATCTTTCACGACTCGCCAGGTGCGTTCTACAGGCATATATGTACATTTTTAAATAATAATTTAAGTATTTAATTGTCTTGTGTGTCGCTATTTTGTAATGTATTCGTGTTGGTCTAAGATTCATGTGACTATTTTATGTATGTAACATGTGAGCGTCTTGGTTATTAGTACTGTAAGCTTTATATGTATCAATAAAATAAAAAAATGAATGTTTTAATGACTCTCCTGAAAACATTTAGGTTCATTTTATTTATTTATCTTCCATAAATTAACCGAGATTCACAAAGCCTCTTCATTTCAACCCCATCACTTAAAAGTGCTGACTAATGACGTCACAGAAGAAAGATGGCTGCGTTTAGGACAAATACAGCGGAGCCGTCACTGGTGCCATTCGCAGTTACCTCACTAACGACGTAATCATTAATCATACAGACTGTCTTCTAAGTCAAGAGGCTTTAGTTGTGGTACGAAGTAAGGAACCGGGATTACGGAGCGAAAAATTGGTGATGTGTTGATGGTCTTGCGGAAAAACCTGAGCTTTGTTATCCGTATATTATTTTCACCTCACTAACTCGGAAAGCTGTTTTTATTCCTTAAAAACAGATAGCAAAACTGTATTAAAAAGAATATATGAAATCCGAACATGTTATAGTTACTTTCTTAAACATAATAATATGTAAAAGGCCAGTCCAGTTAGGACAATTTTCGTCCATCTAATTATCCGCTAATTTTCATAAGATTTCCTACCAATTTGTGTTATTTGTGTTCTACTTAGTTAAAAGAAAGGCTGATTTTACATAGGTATTTCAGTTATATTATGTGTGAAAATATTTGTGTTACAAACGGATTCAAAGTTATTTTATGCACTCGCTTCGCTCAGGATTCTATTTTCGAACGATAAAATAATAGTCCATTCGCTAGCTCGTCCATTCGCTAGCTGCTCTGCCCCTCTAGCACAACATGCATTCCGTATCTACTCGCGCGCGAGATAAGCTACCTGTCACTTTTTGACAGCATTAATCAGACAGTGACAGGTAGCCTATCTCGCGCGCGAGTAGAGACGAGATGCATCTCGTGTTTCAATTCCACACTCGGGGTAAAATACAACTTTGCACCTTCGTATAACAAATAACAATTTTACTTTACTAATAAATACTTGTCAACTTCTAAAATGCTGTTTTTAAGATTTTTAAATATATTTAGATATAAAGGTAAAAATTTAAATAATACTCGGAGTACGAATAGTTGTTTATTCATCTAATTTTACCAATGGAAAGATAGCTATTCAAATGCTCCCGCTGCTTTTATAACATCGTTAACGAACAATTTTCTAAACGAATGATTGACTGATGTCACTAAATCCGTGTTAAAATTATAGAAGCACTGTCTAAAAGACTGTTTAACAAACACTTTTTGAAATAATTTAATTATGGCAATGCAATACCCCGCTCCGCTGGCTCCACGGAATACCAGCGCCGTTGACCACGCTAGCCGTGCCAACTGCATTTGCTGAGTGGAGGCTATTTGAGGTTCACATCCTGATTTAGGCACCTGTTTTGTATTATTTTTCTCACTCTCATTTTCTTTGTCTTTGTTCATGTGTTTCTCTTTTTATTGATGATGTGTTTACCTGAATAAATGTGATTCAATTCAATTCAATTCAATATTGGCGCCAAGGGACATCATTCAAAAACATTTGACGTTTATTTAAAATAACTGTAATTATCTTATAACTAACAATTCCTTAATTCGATTACTAACTCAATTTGCAGAGCCAGTGCCTGGTCTTGATATCAATAGTAAGATTAATTGAATCTCATATGTCAAATTAGACACAATGGATTAAGACGATATGCAATTATGTTAAATTAGCACATATATCTATATTACCTGATATATAATGGTGTATCAGTTATATTATGTATGTAACATAGATGAATGATTTAATAGGACAATCTCAGTGTTTAGGGTTCCGAACAGCAACAGTAAAAATCGGCCAAGTGCGAGTCGGGCTCGCGCACGGAGGGTTCCGTACCATTATCTATAAAAACGGCAAAAAATCTGTTGTATGGGAGCCCCCTTAAATAAATAAATAATAACTTCTTTATTTAGGTATGAACCCATCACTTTATAATTTAGGTACACATTTTAAAATCTACATTGAACAATTAAAATATATTTTTTTAATTACTAAAATTAAATTACAATAAATAAGCCATAGTTGAGGCCCCAATATTTATTCTATTCTGTTTTTTAGTATTTGTTGTAATAGAGGCAACAGAAATACAGAGTGAAAATTTTAACTGTCTAACTATCACGGTTCATGAGATACAGCCTGTTGACAGACGGACAGACGGACAGCGGAGTCTTAGTATTAAGGTCCCGTTTTACCCTTTACGTACGGAACCCTAAAAACGGAAACCTCATAGGATCACTTTGTTGTGTTGTTTGTCTGTTAAGTGTAGAAAATCTTTGAATGCAGTTTTGTTTATTTTATTTTTTTTAATAATTCTTTTTTTTAATAATACATTTGTATCCTTTAATTAAAAATAGCTATTTTATTTTATTCATTACACGGGACACCAACAGAGTACATAAGATAAGGTGACAATTGTCTTTGGTATAGTTATTACAGGGGGCTTATGTCATCACTGGCCTTTGCGTCTTTATCAGACGATTTATGCAGCGACCTGCGAACACTTTCTGGTGTGGCTATGTACCTAAGCCTATACGGGAACGGCATTGTCTCCCGCAGAGGTGGCAGCAGAACTGGGGACCAGTGGCCAGCGAAGGGCTTGTAGTGGTATGTCTCCTCCTTCTTCGGTCTTCAAGAAGGTCGAACTAAGCCCTGTCGTGGTTGTCGCGCCCCTCTAGGATAGTCTTTCGCCACTTAAGTCTATCCTCCGCAATCTACTCCCAGCAACGGTGATTGATGAAGAATGCTGTCATGTCCCGCTTGGCGCAGTCCTTGAACCTTATGTACCTACCCCAAATACAGGTGAACACATCATTTTACAATACGGTATTTGACACATATGAACATTTATAACACAGTGTCACTTTTTGGATAGTTAGCCATCAAAATATTACAATAAATCGTAAATTATAAAATTTTACCAAAATCATAAAAAGATATGAATCATCAAAAACTCGGAAAATTCTGTAAATTTTTTTACCGTCCAAAATTCAAATAAAAGGTATCAATAGAATGCTTATGTAAAAATAAAAAATAAATTGTAGGGCAACTATGTACCTAAACGCATTATTTTACGACTAAAACAGCAAAATGCTAATTTTCCCATACAACGGTTGGTCGAATGCAGTGCAAGTGACGTCATTTTGCCAGGGCCAATTTGTAGGAGCCTTTTTGAGACCCGCTAGCGTCGAGCTAGGTTTGTCCCTAATTTTAGCCCTTTATTGTGCTCTAAATGTTGTTGGTCCCATATAGACATTCGATGGTCTCTAAAAACTGGTTCGATTGGCATTATAAAAAAAATTTAGTCAAAAGCGTATTGATAGCTATCTTAAGGATTTAAGGTGTTATACAGGGCCCATAGATTTTTTCCACCTGTGTATGTATCGAAAAGAGCTTTGTTTGTTATAATATGCTCACATTTCATCGCTTAGTATTTTTTTCTACTAAGGCGACTTCCTGATTTGTCGGTGCGGAGGCGGTACAATATGAGAAAACTGTCAAATGTCAGTGTCAACTGTCAGTCAACTCAGTACTACTTTTTACTGCGCCCCTACATTTAAATGAGTGCTTCCTGACTGGCGCGGGATGCGCGGAAGCGGGACGACGCGAAGGCAGTACTGGTCCGCTTCTGCGCATAATATTACTACTGCGCAAATGTAATACTGACAGTATTCCGTCAAGTTATAATCTTTGCGACGACAGTAAGTTTACGTCAAAGAAAAAAAATGTTACATATCGATCCCGCCCCGCCAAGTCAGGAAGTCGCCTTAGTACACCTGACCGGCTTTTTTGCCCAAAACTACATCTAATCTCAAATACCATAAATCATTTTGTTCTCCCCCTTCACGACATCTTTTCCTTAAATAAACTCCCACCTTCCTCGTAATCTTTCCGAGCAGTTTACAACAATAACCTCCTTCAGTTCACCGAAAGCTTTTGGGCTCGAATCAGGCGCATTGTTCGCGACAAAAGCTCCGAAATAAGTTTCAGGAAGCGAGCTTTCCTTGGGAAATTACTTCCACAAACTATAGGTATGGACAAGTGACAAACTTGGTAAATCACTTTTAAAGACTAATTGGAACCTGTTAAGGCGATATATCGATTGAAAGAGACGCCCTTTTGTTTTTCGCTCACGACAAAACGAAATGCAACACTGTCCGAGAATGGCGTTTTTAGACAAATCTCGTTAAATATCTGACTGTGTGCAGGTTTATTTAATTTCCTCTTGACAGAGTTTAGATGAGGTAAAATACCATCATATTAACTTAATTGTGTCTTTTAATAATTCGTTGTTTTAGTAGGCTGAGTAAAAAAGGAAAATATAGACTCAACTTTGGATTTTTTTCTATCGAGAAAATTTTAAGCAATCATGTTTCGGCTATTGTCAGTACCACAATCATATAGTCAAGAATCATATACCTGAATATCAGCCCCTACTGTTTTCTGGGCAGTTCAGCGTTTCAAAGTTTCTAAATTTCTCGTTGTAGCGCCTTAAAGTTGCAGTAAATACCCGCATAGCAAGAGTTGCCGAGCTACTTACGTAGTTCTTAATAAGATGTTATTTTTGTTTCTCTTGTTAATTGCAACGAAATGCGATTTAAAAGTCCCGGTACCGCCGCATACGTAACAAATAGAAATAAAAAACATTATTAGAAAAATACGACTTATATTTATCGTTAAAATAATCCATAGCTTTTAGCTATGTAACAAAATTAAATATAATATATATCACAAGAACGACAAATCTCACTTACTATATTCACTCACTCAATATAGTGTAAATCATATTTTTTAAGCGGTGTAAAATATTTAAACTACCTATATGAAGTTTAAACTATATGAAGTGGGTGAGACGACATGTATTCAATATTGTAAATATCTGTCTTTAAAAATGTTGACCGTTACCTAAATACTTTTCGCACTTTATCTTATCATTTGATTAAGTGTCAAAGTGGATACCCGGGCTTCTTAGAGTTATTAGAGCAATTAGAAGGTAAGGATATTTTATACAATTTGTCTACCCTGGTCGACAGATACTAAAGAATTAGTTAAAAACCGGCCAAGTGCGAGTAGGACTCGCACACTAAGGGTTCCGTACCATTATCTATAAAAACGGCAAAAAAATAATGTTTGTTGTATGGGAGCCCCTTGAATATTAATTTTATTCCGTTTTTTACTATTTGTACTTATAGCGGCAACCGAAATACATCATCTGTGAAAATTTCAGCTGTCTAACTATTACGGTTCATGAGATACAGCCTGGTGACAGACGGACGGACAGCGAAGTCTTTAAATAGAGAGAGAGTCCCGTTTTACCCTTGGGGGTACGAAACCCTAAAAAGTATCTCAAAAACTAATGAGGGTCTCAGGTGATTTCAGGGCGGCTATGCCTGGCTGTTCAGCAAGGTAACGCAGCGAGTGATCTGGGAACGATGTCTCGGTAACATTAGGTGGTGTAGAGGACAGGCAATCCCATTTATAATTATAATGTTCGTGTGAATAAATTATTTGTTTATACATTGAAATCTCAGAATAATCAAAATATGCATGAAAAGACCCGTCTTATTACAATGCAGCCAGAAGTAGCTAATAGACGACTTAAAAAAAAAACAGAGTCACTCTAACTTCTAATTCTTGCAAAGTTGTTTGAAACTCTGCCAAATGTCTGCAAGAGCGGTTATCCTAGCGTTAATGCTACTCGTTATGCCTAAGTCACTAAAGACCTATTTAATTATAAACTCGACAATATTGTTTTATCAAAAAATGGACTGTTAAAAACCTTGAGACATAAAACATTGGGGCTTCATTTTTTAACATATTGAAAAATGATAATAAAAATAAAAATAAAAGGAATCTAATTAGTATTCATTTAAAACTATTCATTAAAGCATTATTATGGCATCTAGTCTTTTGTACGTTAAGCTTTCTTTTGTGCAGTAAAGATTAAATAAATAAATATATAAATAAAGGACCGAGTGTAACCCGAAAATCCTTATTTAATATTGTTGCATTACAATCGCTAAAAACTCAGTAGTCATTAATATTAGGTAGGTAAGGTTAGTCAGAAAGCTTGTGTGTACTTACCCTATTTTTTTCGGAACTAGGTAATTTAGGGTTTTCTGACTAAGATTCACAAATACTATTCATTTCCGTAAAGAAAAACAGAGTCCGCAAAAAAGCCAGTTGTTTTTCATACAGTTTATGCTCCTCACAAAACGGACACAGAAAATTTGTATGAAAAATCGAAGACTTTTTTTCTTCATCATAATCAGTACTCGTGAAAAAAAAAGAAAAGTCAGAAAACCCAACATTAACTAGATATGGAAAAAAGTTAGGGTTACACCGGAAAGTGAAAATACCCAGCCACTTGAGTTTGGAGCGCAAAACTCATTCATACACCCAAACTTAAGATGAGGTGCACACTTAACATAGCTATAGATGTGCATCCAAACCAAAGGCGGGGTACATATAGACGTCTTACCGAAGCGGGCGTTACCGACTAATCCAGGGATAACTTGAAGTGTGACGTTGAATATTAAACGGGGTTTTGGTAGGTCACCCTAGATTAAATGGTTCAAAACTTTGGCTGCCGGAGTTATAGGAGAAATGTTGTTAGTTCACTCCTTACTCTCTAATTGCCACAGAGACTCGCAAAAATCCAAAAGTTCACACACGTCATGGGTCGCAAAGTGTATAATCACCTGCCGGATGATGTCATCGCTGCACAAAGTGCGTTAATATTTAAATCTAAGCTTAAAAATGGCTTCGAGGAGTTCGACAAATATCACCTATTTCTATTAATTAAGTTATAGTATTCATACCAGGGAAACGACAATGTTATTTAAATGTATTTATATACTAAATCACTTGTAATTTTCATTTTTATTTTGACATGTACTTTACCAATAAATACGATTATGATTCGCAGCGTATTATTATAATGCACATATTTTATAGTCATCTTTTTTGAGTTTTTTTTTTACTAAGTAGAACGTTTTCTTTTGCTTTATAGACCGCCTGCTTGAACGCACGATTTTTTTAAATTTTTTCAACTTCAGGGCTTAACACTTGATTTCGAATCTGATTTGGAATTTACATTTTAGTAAAAAAAGAAATTGTGTGACACACAAAGAGATTAGTTTCCTGTTTCCATTTAGATTATAGCGTTTTCTCTGCTTGTGCTCAATTTCTATGTATTTTAAACATAAAATGTAATGTTGCATTACATATTAATATTTGCGAAAATACGATTGCACAAAATCGCACTCACATAATTAGAAAACAAAAATTTATTGAAGTTTAATTCTGCTCCGTGTAGTTGCGGGTATAGCATTGGTGATAGGAGCTACAAATACGTATTTTTTTTTATCTTTATACCTAGAAATAGCAAAAATAGCGTGAAAAGCTGTTTTTTTTTCAATTAAGGTGTTGTACAACAGTGAAAACATAAATGTATCTACTTCATGGAAAAAATCTCGGTAATTCTTTTATAGTGTATGTTTTTTGTTAATTTAAATGTTATGTACCAGTCAGTGAAAATATTCATGTATTTTATTTAATGTTATTGTCTAGTCTTAAACTCCAACACAGTATACGAGTAATCTAATCATAGCAGAATTCAGACCATATTTTACACCGCCACGGCTCGCTTTTCCAAGCAAATTGCTAAACTACTCCCGAGTCACAAAACGGTGTTCGCTGTTTTCAACAATAATTGGTTTTCTGAGTGCGGTGGACTCAAATTTAACTGTTACAACAGTTGGATCGTTAGAGTTCTGTTTACTGTAAATGACAGGGTTTTTGATTACGAATTTGGAAATAAAGTTATAGGGTTCCGTACCCGAAGAGTCCCAACGGAACTCTATTGCTGTCACTCACCCGTCCGTACGTCCGTCCATCCTTCGTCTGTCACAAAATAATTTTTAAACTTCCCATTGACCTATGAACTTAAAATTTGGTGATAATGTTTATTGTTACGTATAATGTTTATTGTCGTATTGTTGGTACTTTACCAACAAATACTAATTTATTGATAAACCAGAGTTTTTCTTTTAAATTTTCTTATTTTTCATATGAAAATCAACTTAATTTTGCGGTTGTGCGAAGTCCGATACACACTTTAGCCGTTTTTTTGTGTTTATGACAATACATTTATTTTATTTGAATATTAATAAGACATTAATATAAGTAGTAACAATCACAATATAATTAAAATATTTTACGAAGATATTCTGCCAAAGTTTCGTAAAAGCAGATGAATTCCTACTATACATTAATAAGCAAAATACCTGAAAGACGTAAAGTTAAAATGAAAAGCATTAATTGGCAAATTAGATAGGAATTCCGATAATTTGTTATAACAAAATAGCGATCTATCAAGCTCTGTTGATATTTCAAAGTAGAAATATTATAAATTAATTTGGTCAAAGAATTTAATACGGCAAATCCCGTGCTCTAATTATGTCGTCGGTAGCGAGTTAAGAAGAATACGGAGTGGAAACATCATCATTAAGTTGTCTGGAAGAGATCGTTCATTAGCGGTAAGACAGCAAATTGTCTATCGATTAGGTACAAGCATAAATTCCTTGTATGTTTTCTTTGTTTAATGAACAATAATGAATATTTGTATTGTGTTGTATCATCCTCCTAGCTGTCTTCTAAAAGAGCTCGGGGTTCGCTTTGGTACCTAATCCAAAGATTTGGCGTAGGCACTAGTTTTTGAGATTGCCATCCGAACTTCCGATCCAAAAAGAAAACTATTTGATTTGGATTAGGCCGGTCGCAATTAGAGAGCATTAGAAGGTAGCATCACGTCATGAGTCGTCATAGTTTTAGCATTTTTTGGTTTGACAGGATATTTTTTGATTTTTTTTTATGATTTGAATTTTTATTTATTGTGTTTAAAATACAAATAGTTATTAATATAATTCCAAAAGAGTAATAAAATACACGCCAACTGCATGTAACGAAAAAAATAAAATAAAAAAAGGTATTTTTTTTCAACTGTAACCATGTGGATATAATAGCAAGCAAGGTTAATAATCTACCCTTTAATTTTTTGCTCCTATTACAGGCCACACCCGTATAAGTTTTTTATATTATTTACATTATTAGTATAGCTATTCGATTTTGTCTTCCTATTTCAATTATTCAGAGCTCAAGAAAATTCCCAATCTTCCCTACTCGATGGTAGACCCTGATGAAATTTATAAAGTGAAATTTCCCAACCCCGATTCCCGGCACTAGCGCTTGGAGACAAAGGCGGCCGCGTACAAATTGGATTCTAGCTTCAGGAACATCGGAAAATCGGATGTTGTTATGAGATGAAATATCAGGTAACCAGGTCGTTTGCTGCAATCAGTTCGGCATGCTATGTAATGTAAAAGATAGATTTTGTATTTTGTTTTTGACGATGAGTGTCCATTCATCAAAAACAAACAAATATAAATAAAATTTAGAAAATACGGCTGTAGCTCTAGTATAAGTTTTTTAGAAACATTAACTAATTCGAACGCGTTTGCTTTTTGTCTCAAAATGTATGAAAGTAGTATGAAAACGTGAACAGCGCCTCTGGTGGTCACTAGTGGAAACTAAAACAGCGAGTATAACATTTGTTGCTAACCGATGAACGCGCGTATTTCAAACTCGGTGAGAGCGTTTTCATACATTTTGAGACAAAACGCAAACGCGTTCGAATTATTTAATGTTTCGAAAAAACTTATACCTACTAGAGCTACAGGTTGTTTGCTGCAATCAGTTCGGTATGCTATGTAATGTAAAAGATAGATTTTGTATTTTGTTTTTGACGATGAGTGTCCATTCGTCAAAAACAAACAAATATAAATAAAATTTAGAAAATACGGCTGATGTCGCTTCCGCGGACAACGGATACAGTATCGCTATCCAACGCGGAAAGGTGGCCAGCGTTATCAAAAATGTTTTGTGGAATTTATTCAGTCCACATATTTTTAATTTGGCTTTACTTACTCATGTATGCTTTTCATTGCAGTTCTTTTAAGAGGAGGGGTAGGGCAAGCTCTCTCCATACAAACTTTGTGCAGGATTTACTTCGTTTGTGTTTGCATTAAAGTTATGATTTTTGGTCAGTATGCTTATTTTTCTCATTACTTAGCTATTTCGTGATGTAAATTTTTTTTTATTAATTTTTTTTTTTTAATTTTGTTTTTTTTTTAATATTTGAAAATTTTCAAATCACGATCTTCGCATATCTAATATTTACAACCAAAAAAAATATTATATTTGTTAGTGCCAAAACCGACGAATAAAACCTGCACAAAGTTTGTATGGGGAAGGCCTTGCCCTACCCTGCGCCTTAAATAAAACTACGGTTAAAAATCGTATCATTATAAACCCCATTTTAATGTTTCGTACATAAAGTTTATAAAACGGAACGGAATAATGAACAAGCTCTAATTAAAAAAAGACTCAAACCGGTAAACCTCATTTCAACGTCTCATTCAGTCGCGTTCAATTAAAAATGTATGTATCAAACTGAAAGGTGTTAAAAAATAAAATATCTGAAGATATAAAGGCCTCGACATAAATCCTGGATTTAACACAGTTGATTACCAAGCAGTTACATCAGTTTATTTACAAAACACTTGAGAATACTACAATAGTGTGCAATAATGTACCTAGGTAACGTTACTTTACCTACCAAGGGCGGTAAAACAAAGAATGTCTCAGGCCGCAGGTATTAGACGCCCGAACCGAAGGCAGGGGCGATAATTATGCGATCTGAGGCTTTCCTTATTACCGCCTGCGATAAGTTCAAATTTGTATGTCATGGATGTGGCCAGGAAATGGGATTTTCCGCGCGCGGAGCGTACCTACCCATAAAGTAAATAATTTAACGAATCAAGTTACCCACTAGTGAGTGGTGATGATGACAAGCCTAATCCCAATATGTTCAAGTTTCCCCCTTGGTATCGAATATCAGACAGCAGTCACTTTCGTAAAAACTAGTACCCACGCCAAATCTTGGGATTAATACCTCGGGCACCCTCCGGGATGCAACCGTACGGAATGAAGAAAACGGTTATAAAATGGGTAGGTAACGGTGTAGAGGTAGTCTTAGCTCCTAAAACTCATACATCTTTTTTTAGAAAATCTTAAGAAAAGAGTGACCTATTGAATCCTTTAATAATTCAGCTACCCTCAAACACTTGCGGGCCTGCGTCTGACGCGGCGCGGTTTAAAAATGCAAAAGCTCTTTACTTGAGTAAACAGGTCTTTTGTGCGGCGGCCATTGCGGTGTTGGCTCACTATGTGGCTTAGTGGGTAAACTACCCGATGAATACTAGAGTAAAATCTACTCTGTGACATAAATATATATTAATAGTTCACTCGTAGCGTCACGGGAGTGACACGGGAAGGAATGTAAACGCTGTGGGTAAGTATGTGTGCGTGCGCTCTCGGTACACGCGTCAATTGTTTGCGTGAGTGCGTAGCGCGTGGTGTGGGCGAATCGCGAGACGCGACGGTAACCCGATCGTAACCCGGCCTGTCATCCTGGGCCTGTCAGGGACGAGGTAACTGACCTCTGTGCGGGGGGTTCATGTCCGTTCTGTATGTAATATTATTATACTATTCTGTGGTAGCGTATAAACATGACTCTAACGTTAAGTTTATCTCTTATCTCTCTTATCTTATCTTAAGTTTTAAAAGCAAGCATCATCCTCCTAACTATTGCACTATGAAGGGTCCGCTACCTTATCCCAAGATTAGATGTAGGCACTACTTTTAACGGAATATCTGACCTTCCATCCCAAGGCGAAACTAGACCTTATTGGAGAATTCCAGTAAGGTTTGGTTTCGCCAGTCTCTGAAATTATATCCTGAAAGACCTAAAAAGGGAATATATTTTCCTATATTCTCTTATGTTGTGTGTTATCGATAAGTGGTTATCGATAATACGATCCCCTAAAATGCGAGTGAAAAAAGTGAATAGAGCACCGTGAGTTGAAACACCTAAAGGTTTCAGCTGCGAGTACCTTCTTTTCACTCCCCTTTGTCTCAATATATTTTACTCATGTTGTAACGATCAAGTAAGGTTCATTTTCAGTCTTTTGCTACGAAGACTTTGGGGTGTGAGGCACAATTTACAGAATCTACTGTGGCGTTGAATAGGTTAAGGGGAGGTATCCCCAACGCAACTGTCCCGCTCTAACATGCGTGAGTTTACAATTAACCATCCCGCTCTCTACGCAAGCTCTGCGCGCAGTTTTGTAAATATTTAGCTATAGTCATCAAGCCAGTCATTTTATCAAAGCAAACCCTGCGAAAATGTCTATAACTATTTACGATCTTTAATTGAGTACAAAAATTAAATGTTAAATATCAGTAATATAGCCGTAGTATTGAAAAAACATTCCAAAAAGGGGTAACTTCGCGATTTTTTTCTATCGAGTGAAATTCATCAGGTCATGTAACTGACTGCGATTTTGACTAGACAAGATCCTTATGTAACACATATATTTTTTTTAGATTTTAAGACACTATATTCTATGTCTCAGATGGTTTTTAAAAACTCAAAAGTGGTAATACACGGCCTTAATCCTGAAATTGTGGTTAGCTATACACTATGTAGGTAACCGCTAGTACTTACTACTCAAGTCCTAAGCAAACTAATTTGCGTGTGTTACCGTCAAAGTAATCATTGTAATCCGTTGAGTAGTGACTGAGCCTGTTTCCATTAGCACGCGTCTCGCGACATTAGTATGGAGCGTGCGCGTCATAGTACTGTGAATGTGAACTTGTCTCATTTAAATAAAAAATAAATATTTATGGACCATCTTAAACAGATCGACTTAGTTCCTAACTATGCCTTGTTTGTACTATGGGTAACAGACGAGATTGTAGATACTTAAATACATAGATAAAAACTTAAATACATAAAGGAAGAAACCATCAAGACTCAGAAAATATTTTACTATTCGTGCTCATCACACAAATAAAAGACCTGACCTGGATTTGTACCCTAGATCGCTCTTTGGGCAGTGTTATTGGCATATAGGCTAAAGTTACGTAAATTGAAACGAAAAAGGTAATTGCAATAAAATACTAAAAACAAATAGCTACATATAAATAAATAAACATCTTCTAAATCAGTGCCGACGTGCGGTGTGCTTAGGCTGGCCGCATTGCCACATTTGTAGCGTCACTAATACGTTGTGCCAAGTATTAGTCAGGTTCATAGATACAAATTATAAATACATAATCGTCGTCCAATATCCCTAGCATAATAATAATATTTTTTGAATTGAATATATAAATAAAAGAAATAAATATTTGTGGACAATCTTACACAAATCAACCTAGTCCCAAACTAAGCAAAGCTTGTACTATGGGCACTAAGCGACGATATACATACTTATATAGATAAATAAATACTTAAATATATAAAAGACATCCAAGACCCAAGAACAAATATTCGTGCTCATCACACAAATAATATAATTGTTACTCCTTACATAGTCCTTTTGTACACTATAGTTCTTAAATACAGTTACCTGAACTAGGTGATCCTGTATCTTAGGCAGAGAGAAAATATAAAACTTATTTGCCACGATTAAAAGAATACGGCAATATCCGTACCAGCAAATGCATTATAGGGTTAAAATAAAAGCCCAAGTCTTTAATGTCAGTGGCAGCGATATCGCAGTGAAACGGCACGGAAACTAACGAGCGGTCGTTATAACGCGCCCTCAGCGATATTACCGGTCCGCTAGTTCAGACGTCTGTGCGATGACAGTTATGGCGCCACTGCCATTCCCAGATATTAAAAAGAGGTTCAGATTCTTCACTTAACCCTTGAATCGGCAAGAGATAAAAAGTAAAAAAAGGTTTTATAAATAACCGATAAGCTTTAGCCCCATGCTGTAGCCCATTGGGAATACCTCGGCAGGAAGCTCATTCCACAACCTAAGTTGTCCTAGCTCATCTTGGTACATTACTTTAGACGAAGAACCGAAAAATTGCTAAGAACCGAGCAGGAAGCTAAGTTATTCGTAGGACTCACTTCCGTTCTGTAGCTCTAGTATAAGTTTTTTCGAAACATTAACTAATTCGAACGCGTTTGCGTTCTGTCTCAAAATGTATGAAAACGCTCTCACCGAGTTTGAAATACGCGCGTTCATCGGTTAGCAACGAATGTTATACTCGCTGTTTTAGTTTCCACTAGTGACCACCAGAGGCGCTGTTCACGTTTTCATACCACTTTCATACATTTTGAGACAAAACGCAAACGCGTTCGAATTAGTTAATGTTTCGAAAAAACTTATACTAGAGCTACTGAATAGGCTGACCGCCTCTGTATACGAAATGGGCTAGACAATAGGGTTGACGAAATACTGGTATTTTTTTCGCTACGTTATGTTTCTGAACTGTTTTGTATTTTTTTGTACTCGTGTACTTTTATCTGACATTTACATAGTCACGAACAAAAACATACAACCATCTCCTGAAGGGATCATTTCTGGGATAAAAAGTACCCTATGTCCTTTCCAGGGACTTTATCTCCATAATAAGTTTCGTCTAAATCAGTTCAGCGGTTTAAGCGTAAAAAGGTTAAAGACAGAGAGACATACAGACATTATATTAGTATGGATTTTAAAGCCAAAGGTTTTGCGCCCCTAATCCTAACGAACCTTATTTCGTTCCCAAATACGAAGCTAAAACATTCACGTTACATTTCGCTATGGCTTATTCTTTTGGACATTAGCCCATTTAGGGGTATTTGCATTTTGCGAAGAATTTTCTTTCAAGCATTTAGTAAGAAGTAGGAAATAGTTAATGAATAGTTCACACTAAGCACTTAACTTGTTTAATTAGGCACGTTTTAGTTTAATGAACGAAAAGTTAAGTTTAAGTATAAAGGAAATGTAAATGTAACTATTTCAGCCGACGTCCTGATACTATACCGCTCTTATTATCGACATTTGTATTTTAACTTACGTAAAGCCAACTTTATTTTTGTTACATATTTGTATTAAAAAAAATGTAACGCAAAGCTCATTATGTAGCAAAGGAATATTGTTAGATATTTTTAACGGGGGCGCAAAGATAAGGCATACGGTGAAGCGAGCTCACCCAGAAGATGCCTATTCACTCGTGCCGTCATCATGGAATTTCGCAAATTAAGGCCGTGTATTACCACTTTTGAGTTTTTAAAAACAATCTGAGACATAGAATATAGTGTCTTAAAATCTAAAAAAAATATATGTGTTACATAAGGATCTTGTATAGTCAAAATCGCAGTCAGTTACATGATCTGATGAATTTCACACGATAGAAAAAAGTCGCGAAGTTACCTCTTTTTGGAATGTTTTTTCAATACTACGGCTACATTACTGATATTTAACATTCAATTTTTGTACTCAATTAAAGATCGTAAATAGTTATAGACAAATTCGCAGGGTTTGCTTTGATACAATGATTGGCTTAATCACTATAGCTAAATATTTACAAAACTGCGCGCAGAGCTTGCGTAGAGAGCGGGATGGTTAATTGTAAACTCACGCGTGTTAGAGCGGGACATTTGCGTTGGGGATACCTCCCCTTAACGCCTGATTCAATCAATTATAATGTAACGCATCAAAATTATGTCAGATACATAGGTAACTGCTATTGTAGTATATAAAATGACATTTTTACCTTATGCACTATCGAAAGCATTAGGTTATTAACCTACTAATATTATAACTGCGAAAGTTTGGATTTTTTGATGTTTGTTACTCAACCTCGCAAAAACGACTGAACAGATAATGATGAAACTCAATACACAACGAGTTTATAGCCTGGATTAATATATTTAAGATACTTTTAAATCCCGAAAATCATCCCTCGAAGAAATGAAATAGGAACTGGACGTTTATGCGGATGATGGCGAGGGCAAAAGATAAAAAAAATACTTTCTCAAAAATAATGTTCTGTTCTCAACAAGTCAGTTAGTTCAAGTATCCGGCAGATAGAAACGAAAAATCACCGCGCCAAGTCCACAACACGACGCATCCGTGCTTAGTCCTGGCCTGCTGTATTTTAAATGAGCTACTTCCCGCCACTTCTGGCACGTCACGAGTAGTCGTATCGTCCGGGAACGAATTTACGACGAAATTGTCCAGCTTGGAATCCTTTATTTGTACGTGGGCGGGAGTTTTTAGAAAAATGTTTATGTAGGAAGGAAATCTTTATCTATTATTTACAGAAGATATACGTAGGTAGGATGATTAGGTAAGACCCATTGCACTAAACCTACTTCGTATTCGTACTAATCCGGGTAATGTCATAGCTACTGAAATGCGAAAATTTAGATTATACATTTGATATTAAATATAATAACCTAAAGGCGTTAAAAATATCACTAAGAAGGCACTCACCAATATAATGTAAACATAACACATAATAATACGTATAATAAGCTAACACATAATTTTATAATTAAATACCTAACAAATAATTGTACCTATAACTAAATGTGACGCAGAGGGCTCCTCCCTCCGCACTCCTTAGTTAAAATAAAATCTTAAAAATGAAAGATTATCATTAACTAAGTAATTGTAAAAATGTAATATCGTTGCTTTTCTGAAACAACACTGTATCTCAAAAAACGTGTTTTTTCAGGAGAGAGGTTTGAAAGTTTACAGAAGTTACTTTGTAATAACTTTTATTTAAACTAACAAAAAACAAATCCTCTTTTTGTAATACCTTCATTGTTTATTAGAGTATACGACAAACCAAAGAAAACCTACAAAACAAAACAAGAATAGAGTTAAAAATCCAAAATTAGTAACATATTCAGAGTTGTGACTCAATAATTATGGGTTGTTGAAACGTTTTTATAAGCAATAACGTCACAAGACAAAATAATGAAACAGGATGGTTAATTGTTTTGATGAATAACGGCTCATTCGTCTTTAAGACATATTTTTATATAATATGTATTAGCAATACAGGAGTATTACGTGTTATATACCATAAACATTTTTTAACTTTGCATAACAGTGGCTTATTAGGACTTGTGTCAAAAAATATACCTAACTATTATATCGCTAACAATGGGATATTTTTGATTACCTCCACTACTTGGTATTCTTACCAAATTATTTTCTTAACGGAACATTAATATAGTGATTCAATAGCACAATTAGTCAATTTACGTCAAATTTATATGCGATTGCATCTTATAGCAGCTGAAATTATGTGATAACATTGTTTATCAGCTGAATAAAAGCATGCGATGGCATACTTTAGCAGCATTAACATGTTATACCTAGCACTTATAGCATCTGAAATTATCTAATGACATCTCTTTGCATTGTCTTATCTGGCTCTCAATGTATAAAATGTGCATAATATAATCTTACAGCAAAACGTGATTTGATGGTGACGAAAGTGATTCCACCCTAAAAATCTAGGTACTGTAGGTATTTATGGAAATTAATGCAAAGAGTCCTTTCTTTCTTTACTCTGCTACAGGGACCCCTTGTTGGCGAATCCGTTTTAAAGCAATGACTGTAATTTGCTAAAAAACAGTCATGTTTATTGCATCTCTGTCAAGGTTTTGGATGACAACTTTTTTGTTGTGGTCAGTTTCGTTATCGGGATCTAGGGCATTAGTAGTATAGGTACCTATATGTTTCTGGACTCGGTCTTTTACCAAGATTTCGATTTATCTGTAGACTTTGGAACCGTGTCCATGTCTGTAACTAAAAATCACTGTAAAGGTTCATCAGTATCATCATCATAATCCTCCTGGCCGATTTCGACCTCGGTGACTAGAAAGAAGAGCCTGGCTAGTGAGAGCGTCGGTCACGAGCTCTCAGGTGACTGAGATATCCTATCTTCGCAGTTAATGTGCGAGCACTCTCCCCAGAAATCGACACCCCTTCGATATAATTATAGTGAATGGCCGCAGGTGGTCGGGCCTTCAAATCCTCACGCTTAGCGTCAAGTTCACTTCGTCTTTATATATGCCTCCATTTTAACCGATCTTGAGCCGAAAACTCCCAGCACGATGGTTCAACATCACGTCTCCGCGTGTGGCGCTTCAGCACATCGTTATAATGCCGGAGTTGGCCGCCCTGTTTTTATCTTGCCATCTTGCAGTTCAGAATAAAAGATGTGATCAGCTATTCTGTCTTCAGATATTTGATAGATGTGACCACACCATCGTAGCTGCCTACGCATTAGATAGGCTTCAATACCGTCGACATTAGCACGGCGTAGAACTTCCGAATTCCTGACACGATCTGACCAGGAAATGTTCATAATGTCACGCAGGCATTTGATATAAAATCTATCCAATTCGCGGATGTGCTTGCGGTAGAGACACCAAGTCCAGGTTTCGAAGGCATACAAGAGATTAGGATTATTAGATGTATATGTTAATAAAGTAATAACAGACAGAGCAATGAATAAAAGGAATAAATATTTTTTTGTGGACTATCTTACACAAATCGACCTAGTCCCAAACCAAGCAAAGCTTATACCACGGGTGACGATATACATACTCAATAATACTCATGTAAATAAAATAAAAACATACAAAACAATTTTTCGGGTTCATGATACAATTAAATGTCCTGACCGGGACTCGAAACAGGGACCAGCTTTTAGGCAGGGTCACTACATACTAGGCTATTAATAGTGGTCGTCCAATGCATAATGTAGGTGCCCCCCACATGCGGTACAACGACGAATGAAGGCATAAGTCGATAGCACAGTCGTTTAACTGAATGCGGTATAACGACCAGTGAAATAAGGCTGGTCTTTAGTGCCCGCATTTTCGAGAGATTTCCGAAATACGTGCCATAGCTCCCTAATGCGGGGAGTCGGGCCCTCTTGATCAATAAAAATGTCTGAAAATGCATCATGATGTATATCGATCAATTCAAAAACCGATAAAAAGGATCTTTCCTTCACCCCGTATGCGGGTTATATCAACCAATGAAATTGCGCCTGCATATAGATAGTGGTTGCAAGAGTACCCTTCTTCTTAGTCGGTTCACTCTTGGCAAGGTGGTCGTGGTCGTCATATCGGTTTAGTGGCAACCTTGACAATCCGTCGCCACTCGTCTCTCAAGGCCGCTTTCCTAGTGCACAAATGCAAGGGTGCGTCTACCGCGGCCTTGATTTGGTCAGTCCATCTCATAGGTGATCTGCCGCGTGCTCTTGTGCCCTCAACCCTACCCTGCAAGAGTACCCTGAAGAGTAAAAAGGGGTTGAGAGTCTTACTTGTTGTAAGTGTAGTTTAGTGTTACAGGAAGCTTGTTAAAACTGCTGAATATAATATTTTTTTCAACTAAATCATTAAGTTCACCTATTTTACAACAAACAAATTTAATAACAATCCGAACTAATTCAGTTTACTACATGAATACTTAATCCAGTGTTATCAAGTATACAGGCCTATTTCGCTAACAAGACCTTGCTCACATCTACGCTTTTCGTAAACACAAGTACATTTGCTGATGAGTCCAAATATTTGTACTTACTTTCTCTTGAATAATGGCCCTTCTATAAATATTACATTGTTACACAAATATTTCATGGTGCATTGATGAACTATTTCACAATACGACACTATAGCAGAAAAAAGTAAATGGATGTGTGCGTATTATTTCTCGATGTGCCAGTAGTCAGCAAAATATCTTGGTGTCAACGTGAAAAGCTACGTCTCATCTGGCCTGCGGACGGTCTTGCACAAAAGTGGCATCGCAATTCGACCAATGGCATAACGGCACAATGCTGCCATCTGGCCATTTTTTAACGTAAAACGATGGGTGTTTTATTCACGATAAACTTTTGTGTGTTCCGCGTCCAGTCCTTTACTTAGTTGCAAAACGTAGTATTTCGAGATACTGCGTTGTTTTAGAAAAGCAACGATATGTTTTGCTTCAGTGAAATAAACAGTTTTTTTTTTTTTTTTTTATTTAAATGTTAAGAAATGCTTTGTTATGCAAAAACGGCTAAATATGAATTATGTTGAAACTTGCTTCACAACGAGTTTATTTTATACCCTGGATAAGCATTTATGGAATACTTTAACGACCACCTAGCCTAGTTGATAAGTGACCTTGCCTACGAAACTGGAGGTCCCGGGTTTGAATCCCGGTCAAGAAAATTATTTGTGTAGTGAACCCAAATATTTGTCAGCGAGTGTCGGATGTTTCAACATATTTTAAGTATCTTTGAAAATATGTATGTATATAGTAGGTACAATTCCTGTTTAGTTTGTGGCTAGGTCGATCTGTGTAAGACTGTCCACAAATATTTATTTATGTTACAATATCGTAACCTTCGAACTTCGAACCAAGAAGAGCGTAGATCACTATGGTTTGTGGGTAGACCACAACTAAAACTCGCAGCACGTCAGTTAATCCGTGATAATGGCGCTTGCAACAGTGGCGAAATATCGGAAACTCAATAACACATACATAGTAAATATCACGTTATACGAATCGTAATTCTATCGTAACCATAATATACCCACGCCAGTAGTTTTTCTCAGTTCTTGTAAGGGTCGTTGCTAAGCAGGTATCTCGACTAAACTCGGCTAAGTGCGCCCGAGATTTCTTTCGTCGGATGATTAATGGCCATATCAATAGATAGGTAGTGGATAATCCCATCCTGAGTGATGTATTGCCTGAGGTTGTGTGGTTTATCTGAGATGGACCGAACTTGCTGGGCGATTTAACACCTTATCCGTTTATTTATGGACTTAATTTTTGCGACATTGGCCTTTCGTAGTTCACTCCTTGCTTTTATGAATAATGTATAGTTTTTATTGGGGAATCTATACCTATTGTTTGTTATTGGTTTGTTGTGGGCCTTCTATGCCGCCTCGGCCAGTTATTGATCTATTGTGGCAGCCCTTAAAGTTCTTTGCTTCCGGGAATTTCCAGTAGCTCTAGTATAAGTTTTTTCGAAACATTAACTAATTCGAATGCGTTTGCGTTTTGTCTCAAAATGTATGAAAACGCTCTCACCGAGTTTGAAATACGCGCGTTCGTCGGTTAGCAACAAATGTCATACTCGCTGTTTTAGTTTCCACTAGTGACCACCAGAGGCGCTGTTCACGTTTTCATACCACTTTCATACATTTTGAGACAAAACGCAAACGCGTTCGAATTAGTTAATGTTTCGAAAAAACTTATACTACAGCTACAGATTCTTTAGATCGCAACCTGTTGTATCTCCTATTCCTAGGTAGATACTTCTATACCTAGCTCTTTATCCATTACAGTTGCTAACTTATAAAATTCTGGAGTATGTTACCCAAACAGTTACAATACTACATGTCAGGTGAATGTCCCTGTTGTCGACACTTACCCTATACTTGGAACTTTCAATCTGGTGTAATTGTGACAGAGTTGAACGATAGAGGTATCAACTATTGGGCCTTATAGTGTCGAGCATTGGTACGATGACCTTAATAAAGGCAACTTTTTGAATTTTGTAATATACAAGCTGCGCATCAATTTGTATATTTTTTATCGCATGAGTACCTAAAGATATCCTCGGAATTATGGAATTAATTTTATAACTCATATAATTTCATAGATAAAAATATAGTAGTAGTAGTAGTAGTAGTAGTAATATTCTTTATTGCACCAGTAATAAAGGAGTACATATAAAATATTAGGTATATAGTTTGAAACTCCTACGAAAACATTACACCATTCAGTTCAGTACTCGTTCTTAGCCCAGCGAATTGGCATCTAGCAGGAGAACGCAGCCGGCTTTATGGATACTCTCCCCCAGGTTTCCGATCTGGGCGATGTAATTTAGTTGTTGTATGTATTGTATTGTTATCAATTATCTTGTTTGTAAATAAATGACTTTGTGGACAACCACCACCAATAATTTATAGCTCAATACAGCTGCAACGAGTAATAAACTAAAGCCATTGTCATTTCAATCTCGACAAACAACCAGCAAACATCAAACTTGGGGACAGTTAACAAAATATTCGGCGGACAAACGCAGCTGTCGCACGCTATGACAAATTGTCGTGTCGCCCAACAATTGTTGTGTCGCCTAACTTGTGAACTAACTATCCAAATGTCCATGTTTATGTTACCACTTAATGGCAGTGCTTTGACAACGAAGTCAGATTGTAGAGGGGATGGTGATTATATGCAGGATAATCGCGTAGTTTAAAACCAGTTTGAAAATGGACGCCCCTCCCCTAATAAATATTGTTTCAGTGCATGAGCTTCGGTTTATTAAACCTATATTATGTTGTTCGATGTGAGCAGAAACACAATAGATAGAGGTTCAAATTATTATTTTTTTCAAATTAAAGGAAAAATCGAAAAAAAACTTAGGCTTCGAGCAGGATTTGAACCTGAGACTTTCTGCCATACGCCGCTAACGTTTTAAACGTTTTAATTTGTAGTTTGAGTCAGCGTCACTGCTTATTACATAAAATATTTTACACTTAAGGCGACTTCCCGATTTGTCGGTGCGGAGGCAGTACGATATGAGAAAAGTGTCAAATGTCAGTGTCAGCTGTCAGACGACGCGGTACCATTTTTACTGCGCCCCTACATTTAAATAAGTGCTTCCTGACTGGCACGGCATGCGCGGTAGCGTACCCATGCGAAGGCAGTACTGCTTCGCTTCTGCGCATGATATTACTACTGCGCAAATGTAATACTGTCAGTATTCCGTCAACTGAAAATCTTTGCGATGTCAGTTTACGTCAAAGAAGATAATGACACATATTGATCCCACCCCGCCAAGTCAGGAAGTCGCCTAACTTTACAAACGCACGTTAGGACTTTTCAAACGTCATCCTTGGCTAAAACTGACGCTGTCTGCAGATTGTTGAAACTCGAAACGCGACTTTAGTTTCAAAATTATGCTAAACTAATTTTACGAATTGAAGTTAGCACTTTTCAACTGTAATCCTTAGCTAAAATTGACACTGATAGACTTACTTTATAAAGTGTATACATAATTACATATACCTAAATAGTGAATAATGTTTTCCCATAGTAAAAACTCGGAACACGATAGACGACCACGTGTCAGTCGATTACAGCATTAAATAAATAACATGTTATGTACCTACAATTTAAACTATCAAAATACTATCAGTTTCCATTTTTAATTTTCACATTGCCGCATAAAGTTTCAAATTACTCGTATTAGACAAAGTTTCGGTTATTTAATAATATAGTTACTGATTAACACGTGTCTAAAGGAAATGGAAAAACATTATTCGCCATAGCGAATAGACATTTTTTGGTTGGGTGATAATTTCACTATTACACCTATCAAGTCTAGGTTGTTCTAGCTATAGAAATGTAAACATTAACTATGTTTGCGAGAACGGTAGTAGGCCTATCCTCTTTCATATGCAAATTGGCGGTGTCAGTCAATATAATGACACCAACGACCAAAACTAGTTGGCCTCCCCCGCCTCTCTTCTAAGCTCTGTTTAATTATTAAGGGCATTAAAGATAAGGTTTGTGCACGTTTCATACTAACGTGCAGATTCACTGTCAACAATCTTGTAGCCCTAAATTCGTAGCTTTGGCTAAAAGCAAGCTACCCTAGCAAGAAAAACCGTATGCAGAAATAAGTGCCTTTGAGACGAGCCCTCACCTAGCTAGCTCTTGGCACTGAAATGAAATTTTATTGAAATCTGTGGTAGGCGTCCATTATGTAGGTTAGGAACTACCTATTGCATTATTTGTTTTTCACACCTGCTATTCAGAAAAGTTTAGTGTTACTGTTGCCTCGTAATGACGGATCACAGTCGTACTTATCTTCACTGTGCCCATCTCCCTTAAAATCATCCTGGTTTTCATAGGCGTGCTAAAAATGTTCACCCTTAAGATTACTCGTAAATTAGGGAAGGGAAAATGAGGGGGGTGAATTAAGGGTCAACATGGCTGGTCGTTCTGTAGCTCGTCTAGTTAATTTATACAAAGCTAGGATTTTGATCGGTGGTTGAACGATGTGGGACATCGTCATCGGTATCAAGTGTCAACCTACTTACCAAGTGTATTACATTAGATTACTTTACATTTTCCTATTATTTTAGTATAATCTTGAATCTTACTTCTTTCAGGGGCGACTCACTCGCGTGACGTCATCGCGCCGCTCAAAGGTCCCACGTCGGATGACTTTCAATGCGAGAGAAAGTGAGGTGGCGAGTGATGTGCGTGCGATAGAAGAAAATAGCCAAGCGTCAGCACGTTTGGCTTGCCTCGCGCGGATTTGTTAACAGTGAGGCCTCTGTAGCTCTAGTATAAGTTTTTTCGAAACATTAACTAATTCTAACGCGTTCGCGTTTTGTCTCAAAATGTATGAAAACGCTCTCACCGAGTTTGAAATACGCGCGTTCATCGGTTAGCAACAAATGTTCAACAACATCGGTTAGCAGCACCTGTACGTAGTACTATTACTTATTCTGTGCTTCTTTCAAGTATAATTTGAAAATTTAGATGTTTGTTACTCAATCACGCAAAAATTGCTGAATAGATTATGGTGATACTTAACGGTGATATAACGAGTTTATAGGCTCGTTTAACATGTGGATACATTTTATCCCGAAAATCATCCCTCGACGCGATGAAATAGGGAAAGTTTACGTGGACGAAGTCGCGGGCAAAAGCTAGTATTAGTATATTACATGTAATATGCAGTTTGTAACTTATTAGGTTAGGTTAGGAGAGTAAGGCGACTTCCTGACTTGGCGGGGCGGGATCGATATGTGACATTTTCTTCTTTGACGTAAACTTACTGACGTCGCAAAGATTCTCACTTGACATAATACTGTCAGTATTACGTTTGCGCAGTAGTAATATCATGCGCAGAAGGGGAGCAGTACCGCCTTCGCAACACATTCGCATCGTTCCGCTACCGCGCATCCCGCGCCAGCCAGGAAGCACTCATTTAAATATAGGGGCGTAGTAAAAATGGTACCGAGTCGACTGACAGCCGACCGACACTGACATTTGACACTTTTCTCATATCGTACTGCCTCCGCACCGACAAATCAGGAAGTCGCCTAAGAGTTAATCTCCTTAAATACTTATCCGACTTCAACACTTTTTTTCGTTTAATATATTTTAACCCGGAAACATTATTGTGCGCAGTCCGACACGCACTTTGCTGTTTTTTTTTTTAACTTAACGTGGCATTGCCATGCATGCTGAATACAGCTTGTAGTAATCCATAAAAATATGAGTATTTATCTATGGGTGTTATACCCATCCAGCATACTATAAAATTAGTGGCATAAAATCCAAGAGCACGACATTATATAGATTACATTCTTCACTAGGATATCTTCTTCTTGGTCGTAACCTCATGTCTGAGGGACGTGACGACTATGGGCGACTCTCTCGAATACTGTAGTATAAGTTTTTTCGAAACATTAAATAATTCGAACGCGTTTGCGTTTTGTCTCAAAATGTATGAAATCGCTCTCACCGAGTTTGAAATACGCGCGCGTTCATCGGTTAGCAACAAATGTTATACTCGCTGTTTTAGTTTCCACTAGTGACCACCAGAGGCGCTGTTCACGTTTTCATACCACTTTCATATACATATTTTGAGACAAAACGCAAACGCGTTCGAATTAGTTAATGTTTCGCAAAAACTTATACTAGAGCTACTGCTCTCCAGGCTGTTCGGTCTTGTGCCATTTGTACAGTTGCCTGTAAGAAGGATGTAGGTTTATGTATCAATACAAAACAGGAAAAAAATATTTCAAACTTTTGAGCTCGGGGATTGGAAAACAGAATGTTTGTAATTGGTTCCCAGTAAAGGGTTACCCTGAACCCCGAAAATTCATTTACCAAAAATATCAAGTGAAAAGGGTAAAATATTTAATCGAGTAATATTACCTAAACCTACAGGTTTGGGAAAGGGTTGATAGGAAAAATAGACGATAGGTAAATATTTTACGCTAGATTCTATGTAAAAAAAATACTAAAACGGGATTAAACTTACTTTGATAACAGGCGAAAGCCTTCATTATTTTTATTATTGGAAAGAAAAATATGCTTTCTTTTTTACGATCTTGATAGTACATTACTTAACAAGGGCGGTAAAACAAAGAATGTCTCAGATCGCAGGTATTTGACGCCCGAGCCGAAGGCAAGGGCGATAAATATGCGATCTGAGGCTTTCTTTATTACCGCCCGTGTTAAGTAAAAAATTTTATGTCACTCCCTGGCCAGGAAGTGGGATTTCCCGCGCGCGGAGCGTGCGGTAATTGCCACTTTATGGCCAGGTGTGACAAAAATATTTCTGATTCAACCTTTAACTATGTACTTAATTACGACTAATACTATAAATATTATGTGGATAATCATGAATTATGCCGGGTTTACATATTTGCGTATCGTTGTGTTATCGAACATGACTAAAGACATACAAGACCAATCAAGACCAATCGAGTGACAGGCAAAACACGTGTGTTTGTGTGTGTACTAAGTCACTCAGTCACGGATATGAGAGCTATCTTTCCGATAACATAATGCTTGATAATCTACAAAGCCGTCCTCTCCCGGTGACGGACATCCCCGGCCACATAAACAAAGCAATGTTTTGTTTTGTTTTTTTCGCTGCGAGAGGACGTTTGAATTGATTATTACCTATTCGACGAGTCAGAGCGTCCCCAATGTTCTCTAAAGTCATGTTTGCAGCAAAAGTATTCACAAATCGTTGAAAGCCGTTTTAAAGCATAGGTATTTACTGGTGCACGGGGATCGTGCAACATCGACGCCGAGTGCCACTGAACTTTTGATGGTATCGGGTCTTTTACACCCGACAGTGTATTTGTTTCATTGTACTGTACACTACAATTACGTTAAGTTTTACCTTAAAATAAGTAATAGTACTATACGTACAGAGAAGTCCCACTGTTAACAAATTTACAAACCCCAAATTATAATAGGTACTTAAATAACAAACTTTGACCACACCAAGCGAATGACGCGATGACGTGACCGTCCGGCGGCAATGCGCGGCAGCCACTGAGGGCCTTTTATCACACTTGCGATTTGCGGGCGAGTTGAAAGCGAGGCGAGGGCGCAGCAAGTTCGCTGCGAGCGCGTCACGATTTCGCCGCGAGCGCACAACGAATTCGCTGCGTACTTGAGAGAAAATCCCTACTCTAGACGCGGCGAACTCGCTGCGTGCTCGCGGTGAAATCGTTACGCGCTCGCGGCGAACTCGTTACGTGCTCGCAGCAAACTCGCTGCGCGCTCGCCTCGCTTTAAACTCGCCCGCAAATCGCAAGAGTGATAAGGCCCTGAATGGTACCACCTACGGATGTAAATACTTGCAGCGGCGCGGCGAACTGACACAGTGAGACCCCCCCTGTTTTTACACTGATAATATTTAATATGTTCCTATTCCATTCTACTATTATTATTTTGCTCTCTTGATAAGTCGTGCCCCCTAAACAGCTTCGTACGACAATCTACTTCCAAGATTTCCCTCGTTATTGTTTCAACCCTCCCCATCGCGCTCTGAGAATTTAAGCACTGCCATGCCATTAGTTCTAGAACATTCTCAAGACTGCAGGCTTACGGATAACATAAGACATTTCGATACTGAACATAGTTGCACTTTTAAGAAGCAGAGCGAATGTATCGAGCTGTGGAATGTTTCTATTAGGGTGTACGTGTGTCGCGTTCTCTACTTTTATGTTAGCAGCGCAGTCGATGTGTTCATGATTTTTTTTTAAATATTCTCGATACACATTATTATTGGGGAACGGGACTTAATCGCGTACAATTATAACTAATTTACCTTTTTTAAGGTTTTTGTCCGACGTTTCGAATGTATCACAACATCCGTGGTCGCGAACTGACTGGCGTGAGCGGGTATCAACTTTTTCTAGCCGCACGGGTTTTCCGAACTACCCGCACTTGGTCTTCATTAATTACATTCTCACTAGGGTTGTCACTCGCACGACACACAACACTAACAATGTCCGTTGATGTAATGGACGATGTATTTCCACGCTTGCACTTACTAATAACTGGATTCCACGAAGATGAGATTTTGAAACCGTCGTCCCGGTTGAAATTTCGATGTTCACAGCTGTCAAAAATCGTCAGGTGAATAAGTCGGCCATAGCCGAGCATTTACTGGAGTCAGGACCAAACCACTGGATTGAGCTCCATAAACCGAAAGTCCTTTCTACAGAACGCCATTTCTACAGTAGAAAAGTACGTGAAGCCGTTGAAATTAAAAAACATCGAAATTTCAACCGGGACGACGGTTTCAAAATCTCATCTTCGTGGAATCCAGTTATTAGTAAGTGCAAGCGTGGAAATACATCCTCCATTACATCAACGGACATTGTTAGTGTTGTGTGTCGTGCGAGTGACAACCCTAGTGAGAATGTAATTAATGAAGACCAAGTGCGGGTAGTTCGGAAAACCCGTGCGGCTAGAAGATGTTGATACCCGCTCACGCCAGTCAGTTCGCGACCACGGATGTTGTGATACATTCGAAACGTCGGACAAAAACCTTAAAAAAAGGTAAATTAGTTATAATTGTACGCGATTAAGTCCCGTTCCCCAATAATAATGTGTGAAAATCGTGTAAGTTTAAATCAATATATTCTCGATACATTTATTTATTAGCTGTTGCCCACGAATTTGTCTGCATTTCCACTCCATATTTCAACCCTTCGAGGCATGATTTTTGGGATAAAATGTATCCTGTTAATCCGGCCTATTAACTCCTGTATATCAAGCTTCACCATCACATAATTCAGCCGTTTTTGCGTGATTGAGTAACAAATATCATCCAAACGTTAAAAATTCTCATTTATTATATTAATTATTATAATATGATTTAATCTTTCATCATCATCCTAATAGCGTAATCCCAGTACATTTGCATCCTGAGGGATGCCTGGGGTCCGCTACCTAATCCCAAGATTTGGCCTAGGCACTAGTTTTTACGAAAGCGACTGCCATCTGACCTTCCAACCCCGAGGGGAAACTAGACCTTATTAGGCTTTGTCAAGTGAGTGGGCAACTTCACTGTTACAAGTTCTCAAGCCGCCCGAAGACCTCCAACTTGGCTTAACGACTGCTGCCATAGACAGCAACCGGGATTAACGGCTTAACGTGCCTTCCAAAGCACGGGAGCGCTCAGTTAGTATAACCACTAAAAGCGGTCACCCATCCAAGTCCTGCCCGCTGCCCACGTTGCTCAACCTTAGATACAGCAAGCGGTACGCAGGCGCCGCTGGGCCACGAGCGCTCCAAAAATCTTTTAGTACAAAAAGCGGCTTAATGCTATAAAGAATTCTCTACCAGCCAACCTTTAGTCAAAGCAGAGTAAAGGATGATTCACGCTAGACCGTTCCGTGTCCGGGCCGGCCCTTTTGTAGTACAAGAAGTTCCGTCACAGGGTTGCAACACGTAAAATTCAAAAATTTGCTGCTTTTTTAGGGTTCCGTAGTAAACAAGGAACCCTTATAGTTTCGCCATGTCCGTCCGTCCGTCCGTCCATCCGTTCGTCCGTCTGTCCCCCATTTATCTCAGTAACCGCTAGTACTAGAAAGCTGTAATTTGGCATGAGTATAGATATATTGATGACGTCGACAAAACGGTAGAATAAAATCTTGAAAAAAAATTTTTTTTTAGGGTAGGTATAGTGTTGGTGCAATTTTTTTTTCTTCCAAACCCCATCGTGTGGAGTATCGTTGGATAGCTCTTTTAAAAATATTATAATTGATTCAAGAATCGGTTGGCGTGATATTAAGCTTTGAAGTGATAATTTTTGTTATGGTCAAGTGCCCCGCCCCCCCTGCCAGCTAAACGGTGGCTACTAGGCATGTGAAAAAAAATCATGGTAATAGTATATACGATGAATTTAAAAGGAAAACTATCAAAGCTAAGTTAAGTAGGCATTACTAGTTGACAAGTAATAGACGAGCTTAAGAAATGTACTTTGCAAAAAATTCCATTGAAACCTTTTAGATAATGTTGTTAATTCTATCAAAAACATAGTAAATATAAGTTCGAAAACTTTAAAGTCCACATAATGTAACGGGTGCACGACTACGGAACCCTACATTGTGCGTGGCCCGACACGCACTTGGTTTTTTAGTCTCAGCTTTCATTGGCCAGACTCTAACAAGATACAATTATAAGCGGTATTGGTCTTTCTGTCTAATGAAACATTCCGACACGTCGTACCATGCCCAAAATCCTGAATCTCTGGAAAAAAATAAAATAGAAGCGAGGATTTGATACATTTTCCATTCGGACTTCTTCTTTTTTCTTGTTTTAATTTCCTGCATATATGGAGATTCTCAGCACGGCTTCTATTTTCGTATTACACGGAAGCGAAATTTTTGATTTGCTAGGAAATCTTTTTAGTGCAGTTTTATTACCGACATGTTTTATGTTTCTTTTAATTCATCGAACAACAACATAAAACGTTATTCTAAAATGTATTGAATGAAATGTTGTTAAGCGTCCGCTAACGAAATTATAATTTTAAAACAAATTGAAAAATTAAAACCACCCCATTAAAAATAATCCCAACTGTGGCGTTTATTTTTCACTTTGATTGCAAATGTTATGAATCTTCAGGAATCCTACAAATTTTTGTTAGGGAAGTTATAAATACGCACAAAGCACTAGCCTCGTAGTTGGGTGTTCGTGTGTTATTTATCACCATAGCTAAAAAGCAATTTAAAGAAGTGTAAATAGCATGTGTTAGTTATAATTATGTTGTTCCAAAATCACAATTGAAAACCATAATTTATTGATGCACTGACCTTACCGTAACCGTCCCAATGCTTGCCACCTTAAAGCCCAATAAATGACACCCAATATATTTATCACCGCTGTTATTATGATATTGTAATAAAAGTATGAACGGGTGCTGTTTGTGGGGTCCGGTCTGTTCATGTTTGCAAGGAATAGTAACTTAGTACTAGTGTTCAGTTGAATTGATATGAGAAACTTCACTCTGTTCTCATTTGATTTCATTTTTTATACTGACGCTCAGAGACCTTGTACATCTCTAACAAATCTGTGTTATTCTTAGCTTCTCTGACTTACATCTCATAATATTCTATGATGATGATTGTACTTTTTATTTTTTATTGTGACGCATAGAGACCGCATAGAGAGAATATTATACATCTCTAAAAAAATCTGGATGATATGTAATTAGTTTTATTTTGAACATTGTAATATTTTCTGTTGATACAGATAGATTTTGACTTGTAAAAGTGCCCTTGAGGCCTATTTGCAGAATAAATGTTTGGAATTTTGAATTTTTTGAATTTTGAGTATTATGTATTGGGTCAGTGTCGAGCACTGGGACATTCAACTTATATACAGCTAATAACATATAATTTATGCATTTTGCTATACTCGTACATCAAGTCGAATAGACTTCAAATTGCCACCTAACAAGGTATCGCGAGAATCGGGCGTACAATACGTGCATGTATCTCATCCATACGTGCGCCTTTCTCTTTCAACACAATAAAAGTTCCTATTTCTGTTTGTGCACTCCGCTGATTGATTTTATCTGTCTGCTACCAATTTAATTTCATGCACTGTAGCTGCCCCTGTTGCGAATAAAAGCGTAGGTTTTATGTTTTAGTTTAGAAGTGTTGACATAATCAGAGAATAGTATAATAGTATTACATACAGAACGGACACGAACCCCCGCACCGAGGTCAGTTACCTCGTCCCTGACAGGCCAGGATGACAAGCCGGGTTACGATCGGGTTACCGTCACGGCTCGCGATTCGCCCATGCCACGCGCTACGCACTCGCGCAAACAATTGACGCGTGTACCGACAGCGCACGCACACATACTTACCCACAGCGCTTGCTTTCCTTCGCGTGTCACCCCCGTGGTTTTAGTTTAGAAGTGTTGACATAATTTAGCTGAGTTATGAAACATAATGGAGTTTCCATACACACTTGGCCTGGAAAGGCAATGAATCATACAAAATTGACACGAATTCTTTTCATTTGCACTGAATGCGTTACGAAATGAAAACAATTAGTTTTTATCTCTGAATATTATATTTGCTATTACAGTTTATATATCGCTTAATACGATTCATGATTATACATAAGCGCATTGTCGTTATCTTTTGAATAATAATTATGGTATTTCAAAAGAAAATTTGAAAATCTATTTGCTGATTTTTTAAATTTTCTTTCGTCAATCGAAGAAAAAATATTTAATATTTGTTGTTCATTGAATTCAAAATTACACTATCTGTATTTTTTATTAAGGTAAACCTAAAATAGTAACCTTGCGCCCTTCTGATTATAATACATGGAACAGTTATAATAAAACTTTAGTCTATCATCTTCACCTAATCACCCCGTTTATTTAGATTCAATCAACCAGCAATAGTACCTACTACGGCGGGTGCTGTCTCTGTGTGCGTCCCATGACACCCTTGCATTTCATTAAATTGTCAAATCTACGTGTTGGCTATTTTGTGGTACTCGTTGGTGCTTCGGCACCTCGGTACATCGGCTCCGCGCACGCCTCCCAAAGGTCCGGGATAGCATTGTCCCGTGAGTGGGAAAAACTTTATTCAATAAATCACATTACTCTCTTACACGTACACGATGGATCCAATTCAACTCAGCAGGTAGTACCTCCACGAGTTATTTAGAAAAATTGTCTTGACAGACAGACAGACAGAAATAACAAGAGGATCCTATAAGGATCCCTATCGATTATTTCCGTTTGTGGCACAGATTCAAAAAAACAAATGAATCAACAAATTGAACACGGACCGTTATTCAAATCCGCTCGAAACTTTTTGAATTTAGAATTAAACACGTCGATCGAGAGAGGCAAGGAGTCGGTGCGAAACAATCTGCGACTGCAAACTTGGTCCAACTTGCAACCAACTTCGTAGTACAAGTAGGTACATGTGGAGTAAAGTTGTGTCCCCGTTCAGAAATTTCAGGGCAGAAATAAATTTTACAGCAATTTTAGAAGTGTTGGGTATGGAACTGAATGGGCGGTTTGTGTCAAAGTTACAGTTATTCATCCTTACGTGTCCTATTATCTAGGATTACACAATAATCATCACTTAAAACGTGTTCAAAAATAGTTTGTTTACAAGATTCAAAGGCATTTTTGTAAAAAATACCTTAATTATAACAATAGTTCTAGACAGAATCGTTATTTTATCACGAGTTGACGAATCCCCAATGCAATCAAAACAAATATACGAGTACCTACGTAACAGCAAAAAAATCCATCGGAAAACATCGAACAATCGAATAAGCAAAACAAAACACGACGCAGAAGTTCCAACCCGACTTACTTCCACCAGACAGCGTCCATTCAGTATGAAAAACGAACTGAACGCACTGAGCCATGTACCAGATATTGTACGTCTCCGAGTATGTTATTCACAAGTTGTTTTGCCTCGCCTCACTGTTCGCACCGTGTACATTTTTTCATATGTATTTGTCTGGTTCTTCATATGTATTTATATGTATGGGCTTCATATGTATGGGGCAATAAAAGAAAACTTTGTATATATATTAAAAGAGGAGCCGAGATCTTGGCTCGGGATAACAGTTTAGACTGAACCACAGGCTACTGTTTTAGGCTACCACAGAGTAGGTAGTTACTATATATTGCGTTTACACAACGTCCAACAGTATCATATTAATAAAAAAAATTGTCTGTTACGGTATCACTAAAACTATAGGTATTAAAAGAACTGTTATCGATACCGTAATTGGACGCTTAATGTACATTAGACAGGTTGTAGTTGTGTCACATACACCAACACACACCAACACATAGACAACATGAACTCATAGCTCCTGCTGATACACACATGGACAGTTTGGGCACACAACCATGGATTGCTCATCTGCGCTCGAAAAATAAAAGTACTATTAATAAATTAATAACTGCATAATTTATTCATAATTTAAGAAATTACATGCCAACATAGCACAGATAAAAAGTACAAATTCATTACATCAATTACACGTCTAATCAAAACCAAATAATAATACTTATTCTAGTTATATAACCCTCCCCGTACCATTCCCGGTGCAAAGGTGCCCATTACGCTCGCCGCGTTCCCACGTTGAATCGCAATGGACAGCCTTTGCACCAGGAAGGAGCCAGAGCGAGGGTCATGACCCTTCTCCCTAAGTCGCTGCCCCACCTCCCTGATGAATACCTTGGCCTCTGAGCCCCAACAACCGGTTGTCTCGACCGCAAGAGGGACAAACAAGTAATTTGTGAGAGCGGCGTATTTGTCCCGCTTCCATAAATTAATTATAAAAGTAGTATCTGGAAATTGCTGCGTACATATTTGATGGATATTCACCCTTACACTGGTTTGCTTGAGCTGAATGTGAACCTTTGTAAACTTTCATGGATATTATTGTCCTACATATGTTATTCTTTCTGATTCTTTGTGTGAATGTGTTTACTTTGACACGGGCACCTCTTATGATTTAGGGTTGAAATTATTTTTAGGGGCCCGTTAGACATAAAATAACTACAATGGCTCACCGACCCAAAGAATTTTGGCCTCAGACATGATTTTTCGTTACTAAGCCCGATCGAGCGCCACCTCCGTCCAATTCACGATTAGCGCAGTAGCTCTAGTATAAGTTTTTTCGAAACATTAACTAATTCGATCGCGTTTGCGTTTTGTCTCAAAATGTATGAAAGTGGTATGAAAACGTGAACAGCGCCTCTGGTGGTCACAAGTGGAAACTAAAACAGCGAGTATAACCTTTGTTGCTAACCGATGAACGCGCGTATTTCAAACTCGGTGAGAGCGTTTTCATACATTTTGAGACAAAACGCAAACGCGTTCGAATTAGTTAATGTTTCGAAAAAAAATATACTAGAGCTACAGGACCCGTATTATTGTCGCGCGATAGCGTAATAAAGAACAAGATAAAGCATCTGTCACTTTCTATCGAGTGGTATCGGAAAGTGACAGATGCTCTATCTTGTTATCGCGCGTCCATCATAGATAGAGCCCCAAGGTTTGAATCGACGGCGCTCTACCGATACCTGGGACGTCCGACGGGTCACCTCGCGATTGGATGGCTCAGATAAGCCCGTTTGGCACCCCGAACAGATCTCGTTGTATACATACTAAGTATAGGTATCTCATAATTTGGCTCATGTCATCATCATCATCATCATCATATCAGCCGAAAGACGTCCACTGCTGGACATAGGCCTCCCCCAAAGAGTGCCACAATGACCGGTCTTGCGCCACCCGCATCCAGCGGACTCCCGCGACCTTTACCAGGTCATCAGTCCACCTTGTGGGGGGTCTACCCACGCTGCGCCTTCCGGTCCGTGATCGCCACTCGAGAACCTTTCGGCCCCAACGGCCATCGGTTCTACGTGCAATGTGCCCCGCCCACTGCCACTTAAGTTTAGCGATTCGAAAGGCTATATCGGTTACTTTGGTTCTGCTACGGATGGCCTCATTTCTGATGCGATCACGCAGAGAAACTCCCAGCATAGCCCTCTCCATTGCCCTCTGAGTGACTTTGAGCCTTCTTATGAGGCCCATGGTGAGCGACCACGTTTCCGTACCATATGTCATCACTGGCAACACACACTGGTCAAAGACTCTCGTCTTGAGACACTGCGGCTCATGTAACTCGTATTTATTATAGTAGCGGGTTACTAACATTTTTAACCCTTAATTTGACAATGCTCGCCCGGCCGAACATTATCCTTTACGGTCCTTTTGATTTTTTTTTCATGAGCAGAATCGTTTGGTCTATTCAGTATCGCGGAGGCTCGAACCACCCTTAATTTGACAAGAAATATCTTCTCTTACAATACCTAAACGTTTATTTTTTGGACAAGTACTTGCTAAAACTTGCTTAACATGAATCTTATATGTCAGATACAAACACGTCAAGACAAGTTTACTTTTACGTGGATAACTCTCACACGGAAGCTATTTAGGGTTCTTCCTATTAAAACGAAACTAACTAAAAACTTACCTACTTAAATGCTATCGTAAAATTGAAAATCGTAGCAGCTAACCAGAAAGTATATAAGAAGAATATCTCTAATCTCCAATAATCAGCAAAAAAAAAAAACCTAAATCGGTCTACGGTGACATATATGAATAATGTAATTATATCTAGAACAATAATGCCCATTGTATAATACATTGACGATCTCAGTAGGTGTATATGTTCTGCTTTCTGTATACTGAAATTACTGAAACCATGCCATATGACTATTGAGAAATAAATAATCTGAATCTGAATCTGAATCTACAATTGCCGAAGTTATTAATACACCGCTCGAAAATAGCTACCTCCTCCTTTTTTGAAGTTGGTAAAAAACATATTATCTTTCATCGAAATCAAATCCAATTGGGATGTTGACACCAAATAAGAAAATCAATGAGTCCAAATTTTCTCCAAAAAGGATCAAATTGTCAATCAAATAGCGAAAAAAGTAACTCTGAAGAATAAATAATTACATAATTATAAGTCTTCAAAGTTTTAGGAGGAGGCATTTTCTGTCCCTTTTCCGCAAAACGCACCTGTGTATTGAACGATCGTCATTTACTATGGCGCTTTAGGTCAGTGACGTCACTGATCTGTAGCGCTTTCTCTCTCTAACTAAAAACATTTTAACGGTTGTAGTTTCGTTACTTTTTGAGATATTTGAATAGGGTTTTCACTATTTGGCATAGTTTTATGTATTCTTTCTTATGGAGTAATAATACATTTTGAGTCAACATCCCTATTCGAAGTCTATAGTGACTGGTCAAAATACTACACTCAACTAAATGCCCTAATAATGAGCACTATTTTTTATATTTATGAGCGAATTCATTTATGAGGACTGCTCTAACAATTTTAATAGATTTAAAATGCAGGGTTTATTTACGAGGGCAAAAAATACACAAATCCGACAAATCAGTATCAGTACATAAAGAAAATCTAAATTCCAAATAAAAATTGTACGAGCTTTTTCCACAATCATCAGCTACTTAATGAGAGGGTTCCAATGAGATTCGAACACGATGAATTTAAAGCGGCAATTACACTTCGTCGTTCACCTAATGCGGTCGCCGAGTTCATCTTAAATTACTTAGGCCAACAAACGTCGTCTTTACACTAGTCCGTCCGCTTACTACGGCGACTTGGCAGCTGTCGATCGCCGAATGCGGCCGACTAAGGTGTTCTTTACACTTTTGCGGTAGCCGCATGCAGCATGCGGCGAACGACGAAGTGTAATTGCCGCTTTAGTTTCTGTCAATAAAACAATCAATGTCAATTGGTACAAGTCATCGACTACTCATTGAGAGGGTTGCAAGCAGCTCAAAGGCGATGGATTTATCTTGTGTAGTTTAGAGTTGCCATCTTCTTTCTCCATTATCAGGTCACCTCGATGGTACAATAATAATTTAATTGCATTGTCTTCAAATTTACATAAGTATATACCACAGCTCAAGCAGTCGAGGATCAACTGGTCCAAATTGGAGGTGCAAGATACTGCCTATATCATTCATCATTCTCCTAGCGTTATCCCAGTACAGTTGCATCCTGAAGGATGCCTGGGGTCCGCTACCTAATCCCAAGATTTGGCGTAGGCACTAGTTTTTACGAAAGCGACTGCCATCTGACCTTCCAACTCCAAGGGGAAACTAAACCTTATTGGGATTAGGCTTTGTCAAGTGAGTGGGCAACTTGACTGTTAGAAGTTCTCAAACCGCCCGAAGGTCTCCAACTCGGCTTAACGACTGCTGCCATAGACAGCAACCGAGATCAACGACTTAACGTGCCTTCCAAAGCACGGGAGCGCTCAGTTAGTAACCACTCACAGCGGTCACCCATCCAAGTCCTGACCGCTGCCCACGTTGCTTAACTGATACTGCCTATATGTCTATAATAATTAACAGGGCAAGTTAAATAAAATATAAAAGTAGCACACGTGAGACCATAAACTCAAACTTGACTGTTTTATAAATAAGAATAAATTTGATAGCAGAGACTCCCGTCAGACGTACTCGTAACTTGTAGTGACGGGTATATTTCCCTCGGCTTTGCTCGTCTTGTTTGTATTTCACTGAGCCTGTTTACGAATAGGGACTTGTGGAGAATAGGAATATATGTAAATGTTTGCTGTTGTGACTGATTCACTGCGAAAAAGTCTTATTCAACCTTATTGGGAAAAAATCTGGAGATCTTTTGTTTAGTACAGCCAATGTCAAAGATGCCCCCCCTTCTATCCTATTATAATAAAAAAAATACTGTAAAGGCCGGGAAGGATGGGAGTTGCCGAGTATGTCTAGTAATGGGAGCGTTTTTCTCAAAAAACTTTGAAAAAATTAAAAAAAAAAAAAACAAATAAAATTTCCCGCCCCAAATAAAACTCGCCGGCAATTTCCTATGCAAATCCTATTACCGACCTATATATTTGCAACATGCCGGCAACAATGACTTTCGCAGTATATTATCGCGAACGTGAGTTAAATTTTTTGAGCGTTTGAAAAAAAAAAAAAAAACAATTTAAAATTTTAAGACATTGTGTCTGTGTGTGCGTTTCTGAGTAAAGCGCCTTTGTACTTCGTTTATTTTACTTAGGTTTTATTTTACCATCTACAGGGAAAGTACCTCGGCATGTAATGAAATATTACTCTCAAATGAAAAAAAAAAACCAGAACTGAAAAGTCAAGTCATCATTTTATTAAAGAGAAACTGTCACACGCCAGAATCGCATTCGATCCGACTTACCGGACACATAGAAAAAAGTAATACATGGACACCGAGAGGTATTATTCCTGTACTTTTTAACTTGGTCACATGCGATCGCGATGGAGTGTTCTATTTTTAATTGACTGTATCGGGAGAGATGGATTGAGGAAGCTTATTAAGCGAATTATACGATTTTTCATGTGCCAATGTAGTTTGATTTTTCAATTTACACATATTTTTAGAACTCTTATTTAATATTTTAACAATGTCTGGCTGGATAGTCAATATGGCTGCGAACTACTCAGCGTCGCCGTGGCTTACCCCCTTATTCATAAAACTTAACAAACCTCTGCTAACTAAAATGTTGTTTGTCCCTTTCTCACAAACGTAAATGTCAGAGTGACAGATAAGGACAAACGAACTTTAGCGGCTTGTTAACTAATAGAGGTTTGATGGACGTTTATGAATAAGGGGGTTAGACTATACAGCTATTAGCCACAAAATAAAAAATATACAGAAGGTCCGTTCCCGCCGTTCTTGAAAATACATACCTAAACTTGAGGGTTACTTCTGTATTGATTCTGAATTTTAAAAAAGAGTAGGTATAATAAAAATTCTTCAACATGACATTTAAATATGAACCAGCGTATCTTGGTAAAAAACCGGCCAAGTGCGAGTCGGACTTCGCACATTTAGGGTTCCGAATCAACCTCAAAAATATGATTTATCAATATATTAGTATTTGTTGTTAAAAAAATATACGTAATATTGAAAATTGACACCAAATTTCAAGTTCATAGGTCAATGAGAAGTCTAAAAATTCTTCGGAACAAATTTTGTGACAGACGACGGACGGACGGACGGACGTCTGGGCGACACCAATAGGGTTCCGTTTTGACCCTTCGGGTACGGAACCCTAATAAATTGATGCGTGACCCGCTGCGAGTTGTGACTTGTGACCGGCGGCGGTCGAGAGCGCCAACAAAGAATATAAGTACCTAATTAATTAGGTACCTGCTTAACTAAACCATAGTACTTAAATACTGGCGTTTTACCAGCGAACGATAAGATGAATGCGTAATGGTTGGGTTGATCGTCGTTATCAAAGCGGCTAGTTTCAAAAAATTTCCTACCTACCTATGTATTGTAACTACCAAAATGAGAAAACCGTTTTATTTACCTTTCAATATCGTTTGAAAATTTGAAGAAAGTGTAGGCACAGATTTGTGTTGTATTTAAACAATAAAATACATTCCAACTGTAATAATATCGGTTATTCATTTTGACGTACGTGACACAAAGTACCTACGTAGCGGCGGCGACGCGACGTCAAGTGATCTACGCGCGCACAACTAGTACTCGCGACGCGACAGTGACAGTCGCGACTAAGCTCGTCCGAAATCAACCGAGAATGCCTGTAAATGTTATGTCTGTGTGCGTGCGGCGAAAATGGCACGTTGTACTGAGCGGACTCTCTGCTCCGGCGCGCGCCGCCGCTATTTACTTTGTGCTTTAGCGTAGCGCTTTCGACTGTCTGTTGTTTTTTTCAGTTAGGAGTCTGACCTACCTCTTCCCTTTTCCAAATATATTTGCAGCAGTTCAACTGGGAAAGTACCTTCACCTTACATTAGACCGCAGCCACTACTTGTTCTAGAGATTGTTGTTGTGTTCCTGTTGGGGAGTAAGGTTGCAGAGTCCCTATACCTTTCAGTACGAACCCTCAATGCAATAAACAGTCGCTTACGCGCTTGCGATCTTTCTGGGGGTCTATGAGGGTCGCGCGATAGCGGGAAAAAATTACAAGATTAAAGCATCTGTCACTTTCTGATACCACTCTATAGAAAGTGACAGATGCTTTAATCTTGTCATTTTATCCCGCTATCGCGCAACCATACTACGTGGCCTGAAGTCACAGGCATCGAGCATCCATTGGCTGCAATGTTTGCTTGTTTGCCACCGTCGAAGCAAAACAAAAATGCAAGCAAAATGTCGCCTCCCCTAAACAAACTCAAACTACAAAGCCGCTTTTTCACTCCTCGACTGATTATGTTTCGACGCCAATCTCTGCGGCAATTCGGCATTATCTCGTCCCGAGCTAGTTATCGCGTCAAGTGATCGTACTTTGCGAAACAATGCCGCAGATACCGTGCTTCCGTAGTCTCGTCTTGTATAGTGTTAGGTACAAGGTCTGAGAAGACGACATAGTTATCTGACTAATTTATGGGCGAATAAATCTGTTGGTTGACAAACCCGACAAATGGATGGTGCAAGCAACCCAAGTGAGATATCTAAAATAAATACAAATACAAAATTATTTATTTTCCAAAGCAGCAAAACAATAGATACATTATCAGTGGCCCTCACAATAGGTCTAGCCTGTGTCGCAAAGGCTTGGCCCCTTGAATTCCACTCGTCCCGGCTTTGAGCTGTTTCGGGTGTCGTTTAAAAATGCGTCCATATCGTCCTATCATCTCCACCACAAATTTAGACTCGGCAAAATTCAATAAACCAGCATCAATCCTGGGCTATAATCGAACTAAATAGCTCGTTAAGGTTATTAGGGACGTCCGCTTTTGACAGGAAGGTTGCCTAATCTAATGACGCCCTAAACTGTAAAGAGAAAACAGTTGCTGTTTGTACACTTAACTTGCACTTGTTGCATAACGTTGCATTTCAATTGCATTTTAGATTTATTTTTGTATGGTTCTGGCAGAATATCAGCGACTTGGCTTATTTCGGCATCACTGTGTTGAGTCAGCGGCTATTGCCACGCCACATGGTTCCCTCTAGTACAAGTTGTATGCTACATTTTGGTCAACTTTTCTCACTTTTATATTCATGTTGAAACCATGTAGGTACGTTCTATAAGATTTATTTTACCTTCAGAAGGGCTGCTAGATCAAAAAACGAGCTATTTCCGTCTCTGTCGCTCAATATACAAGTGTGACGGAGAGGTAGATAGGGCCTTGTAAGCTGGAGACTGAAAGTTCCCATACTGCCCCCAATTTGCCAGCTTCTGTGCTCGCTAAAATGATTGACGAGAAACATTGTTTTTATTGTCATTGGTGATTCCATTGGTGATTGGTGTTTTGGTTTGACCTTATACATCTCCAACAATTTATTACACATAATATGTATTCTATTATATTTTTATTATATTGACACTGAAAGACAAGTATACGGCTCTAAGGACATTAATTAATAAGTATTTTTCGTAATTTACCAGAAATGCCGTTTGTGCGTCCAATGCACAAACGGCATTTCTGGTGATCTTTTACGAGTAATTTCTAAATTTATAATGTACATATCTTGTAATTTTTCTGTACCCGCTATCGCTTACGCCCCCGCTACCTCTCCTGCCACGCACCAACATCCCATAAACTTGCTCCGATGATAAGATGGGTGATACATCTTTCAGTGGCGCTGCTTTTGTGTTGGAGTTTTATGACTCGGGAAATTTGGGGAGGGACGTGTCAAACCAACATGCTGCAATATATGTAAAGATATTCTGTTGCCTTTTCGTAGGCTAAAGTTGGAATCACTTTGTTGCGTTAGTGTTGTGGCATTGAAAATGATAAACAGAGTGACTATCTGTATTAAGCAGTAGCTTCTGCTTACTCAAAATGTTAAATTCAAATTAAAAAATTAAATTCTAGGCTCCAACAGCCTACGCTGCGCCTCCCTAAGGCGTTGATAGAGGGAACTGGTTGACAGATTTGAGGACCGAGCATGATTGTTCCGATAGCTCATCTGGGTAAAGCGATTAGCCGCGTATGACAAGATGTCACGTTATTGAATCCTGATTGTGGCATTCATTTTAAATGTTTCGCTTTCATTCGAAATATGGCGTTACGTTAAAGATTTTCTCGAAAGTTCTATCACTAAATCGGTGTGACAAATAAAAATAATGTTTAACCATGTTTAATACTTTATGTTAGGTATAAGCAAATCATCATCATCATCATCATCATCAGCCTATATACGTCCCACTGCTGGGCCTCCTCTCATAGATGAGAGGGATTGGGCAGTGAAGCTACGGTAGCCCAGTGGTTCAAGCATGCGGCTGTCAAGCGGCGGTCGTGGGTTCGAATCCCAGCTCGTACCAATGTTTTTCGGAAACGAGTTTTTCGGAACTTATGTACGGAATATCATTTGATATTTACCGTTAGCTTTTCGGTGAAGGAAAACATCGTGAGGAAACCTGCATACATCCGCGAAGAAATTCAAAGTTGTATGTGAAGTCCCCAACCCGCTCTGGGCCAGCGTGGGGACTACTGCCCAATCCCTCTATAAGCAAATATTTATATTAAATTCCTAATATATGAGATAGGTAACTAACATATTACATTCTTATTCTATTCAAGCGCCAATTTACATTGCAAATAGGCTGTGCCCTATTTTTGCATTACGTGGTACCTACTGCTCGTGTTGTAGCTTGGTAAAATATTATGTGCAGCAAAGGGAAGTCAAGCAGGTGCCTAATTGACAAGCTTGCTTGAAAACAGTGTGTTATGAAGACTTAACTGGCTTGGTGATCAGTAGAAATAGCGTATGATATTATTTACGTTCTTAACATGTACGTTTTTATTTCAACTACATAAGATCCATTTACCTACCTACGTTGCAAACGATACGATCCGTGAATTGCTGCGAAGCTATTTTCATAATGCAGACATTGGATTTCATGCTCTTTAGAAAAAAAAATGTCCTGCAGCGAAGAAACCAGAATATGAAATAAGGGAAATGGTGAAACATAAAATCTTGCTTTTTGATATACGTTGTAGCTCACTTAGTCATAGTCATCATCATCATCATCATCATATCAGCCGAAAGACGTCCACTTGCGCCACCCGCATCCAGCGGACTCCCGCGACCTTTACCAGGTCATCAGTCCACCTTGTGGGGGGTCTACCCACGCTGCGCCTTCCGGTCCGTGGTCGCCACGGGGCCATCGGTTCTACGTGCAATGAGCCCCGCCCACTGCCACTTAAGTTTAGCGATTCGAAAGGCTATATCAGTTACTTTGGTTCTGCTACGGATGGCCTCATTGCCAGTCATTGCCATTGGCAGTCATAGTCATTTATTAATAATATTATCAATATTACATGTCATTGCATTGTTATGTTATTAAATTAAATTATATCATCATTTTCTAGATCTCAGGAGCGCGGGTGAGCTATGGTTGTGTGTTGATCTTTACATGCATATTGTCTAAGTGTGCGTCAGCGTAGGAGGTATTGGGTTGACGTTGTCTATGTGTTCTTATGTGTCACAACTAAAACCATGGCCAACCCGCGCTCGTGAGATAAAAGTACTATAATAAAAGCCCGCTTTGACAACGAATCCCAATATTAATCGAAGGCCCTAGTTTTACGAGACTGCTATTTTACTTTCAAACCCAACGAGGAAAATACCTAGTCGGGATCAAACCGGTTTTACCGCGATGTTTTCCTTCACCAAAAAGTTAATATTTCCGCTTCCAAGTTTTTCGTAGAGATACGCAATTATCTCTACATTCGTGGACACCCATGGTAACAACTATCTACGAGTTACGAACGCTAGGTGGGTTAATGGCAGTAAATGTGTTAAATGGGCCATGATTTTATGTTAATGTCGGAACGCTTTTTTGTATTGCGAAAAAAACTATGATCAATTTTAATGTACTGAGTTAGTATAAAAAATTGTATTTCAAAATTCTACCGAAACCAAATAAAAGGGTATTATGGGTAAAACAGCTATTTACTTATTATTGTAATTTATACCTTATCTTATAACTAATGGCAACATTAAGTGGAAAAGCGGTGTTCTCTAAACACAAGTATCTAGAATACTTAAAAAGAGACACCCAGCACAGTCTTTGTAACTAAACCTAAGATACTGAATAATTTTTTATTTTTTTTTATTGTAAAAAGCTGGTAGGTACCATTTTTAAACTTATAGCCCTAACAAAATTTTGCAATAGCCCTATTGATATTTGGTAATAGCCCTAACAAGATTTGGGCTATTACCAAATATCAAAATTAAATCTCGTATATAAGTTTGTGTGAGAAACTTAGTGGTACGGGCAAGGATGATAGAAAGTCACGTATTCAGCAAGAGAAGCTGAAAACATTGTTTTTTTTTCAACTAGATTTATCTTTGCACGCTTGACTCGACCTGAAAGCCGCTTTACCTGAACCTTTTCCGGAAGACCATTAAGACCTCGTTACCTGTTGTCTGCTTGTATAATATTAAATCTCCAGACTGACATTCGCCTCGAGCGGTGGGACACACGGCTTTGGAGAAAGGATTATAATATTCTGTGCACCTTTGTACGGGGGATACCCCAGCACCGCGGGGCTAGATCGGACTTGCACCGACTAAAAGCCCCCCCGATTGTCCTCCTCAACCCATTTCGGACGGCTCTGGGATCTCAGAATTCTGTGCGCCTAGCTGATGCCAAGAGTATCGTCCGTAGGCCGATGCTACGCCATAACACAGTGACTTGGTTTTTAACTGTAATATTGTGTTATTATTAACAATTAAATAAGGATTGCGCCAAGCAAAACATGCACACGTTCCACATACATGAGAAAAGACATACATACATTTCCTCACGCCCATCTCCCATTGGTGTGGGTAGAGACCAAAGAACACCAAATACTATGGCTCTACACCAAATACAACCATACATCTCATACAGCCTCGTCGGTTCATTGTGCATTCAAAATCCCGGCTCAGAAATGGGATTTGCTAAAGACATAAATAGCACAAAACTGGTGTTAGATTCTCTCTGGGTTGAACGGTCTCTCTGGGTAAAAGTAGTTCCTACACCAAATCTTTGGAATAGGTGTCAAAGCGTGTCCTACGAGCACAACTGAGAAAAATGCTGGAGGATGATGTACAGACAACCAATTCAATTTCTGGGATACTTCGTACCTTTTAACAGTAAAAATCAATATTAAACTCAATGAATCTCATATCAATGCCGTTATGAAAAGATACGAAGTAGCCCAGAAGTCTAATTTGTTGATCGTACAAACATGTCCGCCATTTTGCGAGACAGTATTGCCTTAACGTTCTTACCGGTGATATATTTCGGTCCTACACGCAATGGTTTTGTTGACATACAAAGGATTCTACGAGTAATTTGTGGATGTTTCGTCTCTCACAGACACTTCAAACACTACGGGTTTTTGTGAATTAGAAGTTAAGCAAAATTATGGAATAAAATATTATGAAACCACAAAATCGGATGGATTGGAAAAGTGGGGACGACCTTTACAAACAGTGGGACACTACAGGCTCTTAACAATAAATAAGTAGTGCAACTACATTGTAAGAAGCTAATGCCTTCAACTAAATGTTTGTATTCTTCATCTGAATTCAGTTTTTCGAGGAAAATCAATCTGAAAGGATTGGCAATGCGGGTGATTCCTGTAAGTATGGTGGTGTTTGCATGTCGAATGGATTGTTTATGGACGTGTGCCTGTATCTATAATCTGACCATGGAAATGCTCGGTCGGTGATAGATCAGAAAATATGGCACTCTTTTCTATGTCCTCTTATAGGAATCGCAATAAGGCTATCTTTCTTTATCAAAGCGTGTGTGGCAATACGGTGCTAAATTACTGTAATATGCTTCTCACTGTCATATTATAATGAACCCGCATCAATACTTAGTCTACTTATATGATCTTTGGCTTTGCTTAAATAAAATAGACCACCTTGTTCATGTTCAAAGACTTGTATTTAAATTCCAATTTGTCATTGCCAGAGCTCCCGAAAGTGCTCTGCTGTGTTCATAATGTGGGACCTACCATTTGTCTCCAGCTTAACACAACGAACCCTCAAATCAAAAAAGGTCGGCAACGCGCTTAGGACTCTTCAAGAATCACAAGCGTCCGTTAGCTAAGGGGTCTGCTCATGCTTAATTGTCAGCGTCACATGAAATAAAATATAAAAATCGTAATGGAACATAATTACTTTGGTTTCAGTAAATGTCCACGTACCCGTAATACACTGTAGGTAAATGTAAAATAAATTCATATAACGTTAAAATAATGGATACAAGACGTAGGTAATTTCTTCTTCTGTACCTATGTGAAAAACTAGTGAACGTAAAGTCAACATTGTCTAGTTGTTTGCTTTCTAAATATAAGATTCGAAAAATCCACTCAAGTCACGACTTTCCTTATTCAGTTATGATGCGAATGTTCAAAATGCACTGAAGTGGGATTTTATGGAGAACCTAGTTTAAATTTACACTCACGTGATACATAATTACACTTGATAATAGAATAACGGTTGACACTAGGAAAAGTCACTATTTGCGACATGTTTCGGACTGCAATTGGAGTACTTCACCAGGTTCATCATGTCGCAAATAGTGACTTTTCCTAGTGAGTGTCAACCGTTAGGCCGGTCGCACATTGGACACTTTTTCGTACGAAATTACTCGTCCGAACACGCACGAAAGCGCGCGAACGATCCTTGGAAGTACTATGGGAGCGCGCTCACTGGATGCAAATACGACCAATTCGTATCGAGTGAGCGCGCTCCCATAGTACTTTCAATGTCGGAATCGTTCGCGCGCTTTCGTGCGTGTTCGAACGAGTAATTTTGAACGATCCTTGAAAGTACTATGGGAGCGCGCTCACTGGATGCGAATACGACCAATTCGTATCCAGTGAGCGCGCTCCCATAGTACTTTCAAGGTCGGGATCGTTCGCGCGCTTTCGTGCGTGTTCGGACGAGTAATTTCGTACGAAAACGTGTCCAATGTGCGACGGGCCTTATTCTCTTATTAACCATGTCTAAGTAAAAAGTTTTATATGTATACATTATATTGCAGGTCCCAGGATCCTAAAGAAGCACTTATGCCATTAATTGGCGACAGCTTTAGCGAATGTCTGGCCAATGCCACGTGATAAATATCCCGTTATTTCACCGACAAAGGTGTCATACATACCTTAAGTTTCATAGACTGTTTGTTTCGCAGAATTTTCAACCTATCAGGTCTTCCAGGAAAATAGGTTACGTCGGTTAAACCTGCGACCCTTTCTACGAAACGAAAATTCTGCGAACATAAATTCAGTGAAACATTTATCTTCAAAGCAACCGTACAGTAAGCTTAAAAACCGGCCAAGTGCGTGTCGGGCCACGCGCAAGGTAGGGTTCCGTAGTCGTCCACCCGTTACATTATGTGGACTAAAAAGTTCGCAAACTTATATTTACTATGTTTTTGACAGAATTAACAACATTATCTAAGGTATCAATTGAAATTGTTCATTCAAAAGTACATTTCTGAAGTTCGACTATTACTCGTTAACTAGTAATGTCTACTTAGCTGTGATAGTTTCCCTTTTAAATTCATCGTATATACTACTACCATGATTTTTTTCACATGCCTAGCAGCCACCGTTTAGCTGGCAGGGGGGGGGGGGGGACACTTGACCATAACGAAAATTATCATTTCATAGCTTAATATCACGCCAACCGATTGTTGAATCAAAAAATACTCTTAGAAACCTTATAATATTTTTAAAAGAGCTATCCAACGATAACCCACACGATGGGGTTTGGAAGAAAAAAAAAAATGCACCACCACTTTACATGAAGGGGAGGTACCCTAAAAAAAATTTTTTTTCAAGATTTTATTCTACCGTTTTGTTGACGTCATCAATATCTATACTCATGCCAAATTACAGCTTTCTAGTACTAACGGTTACTGAGAAAAACGGGGGTCGGACGGACGGACGGACGGACGGACGGACAGACGGACATGGCGAAACTATAAGGGTTCCTCGTTTACTACGGAACCCTAAAAAGTGTTTTTCACATATGCTTTTCAGAAAAAAAAAATTGTTGCCCTGGAATGAGGGATCAAAAGTCGTACTTTTCTTCCCTCCTTTGAGGGCAACAATGACTATTTTTTTCATAGAAGGTGTGAAAAACAGTACATGTCACACGGTAACAAAATTATTTTCATCTTGGGCGTAAACACTTGATATACAACACTTGACTATTATAGAATCTTTCGCTTCACTCAGGATTCAATATACCGCCCTCGCCGCGAATATATCATTTTGCTCTCTTCTGACACAATCTACCTACTATTTTTAACCACATGTTTCGTACAACTTAGAATATCACAAAATCTAAGTTAAATACAGACTACTAACTGTACAGTCCATTTTACCAGCTTCCAACCTCCTTGTAGGTTGAACCGTGAATCTTTTGTGAATAAAAATCGCGGCCGAGTTAGCAAAGCTCCGACTCTCCGAGCCTGAAAGAAGCTTCGGGAGCGGAAACCGAAGCTTCAGGTCAAAGTCCGCATTAGCCTCAAGCATTAAGCTCTGAAGTAAAAGCTCAGTTAATACCCATGATGGTTTAAAGTAGATAGATGTGTGTGGCAAAGATGGTTAAAGTTTAGGGGCGGGTTGACTTACGGATACGGTCCGATCAATGTAAAATATGGCGTCCACAGCTGTAATAATAATAAATAATTATAAATATTTGTGGACAATCTTACACAAATCGACCTAGTCCCAAACTAAGCAAAGCTTTTATATACATTTATAGACGATATACATATATAGATAAATAGATACTTAAATACTAGAACACATCTAAGACTCAGGAACAACTATTCGTGTTCATCACACAAATAAATGCCCTGACCGGGATTCGAACCCCGGACCTCCAGCTTCGTAGGCAGGGTCACTACCAACTATGCTAACGCGGTCGTCAATCAAGCGATAATCCCATATAAACTTATCAAACTACTACTTAATGAAGCATTGTTTTCTTTGTCGTAACATAATAAAGTAGTTACAAAATATCAAGGAAGGCAAACACAGCTTAGTAAGAACATTTTCATGTGCGTGTATCAACTGGTAAGTCGTAAATGTTACATTGTTCGCTACTCATTAAAATTGTAAGACTTATCGATAAAGCTCAGTGTACACTAGATGCATCTCATATGTTGGACCTACTTGGATTTGTTTCAAACCTACCATACAACACCTTTTATATTGGCAAGCCTTTGACCAAGAGAATTTCGTGTCTCAAATTGCTTGTCTTTTAATAAATGTTCCGAGTCTTATTAAAACCGAAACTGACCAAAGAATCGATCTTTATGCGCCAATAATATGCCAGAACTCTAACAATTGAACAATCAAATATAAATCAGACACATACGTCAAGTGAGACCGTCTTCTAGAAGTTAGCTACAGTTGCAGCGGCAGACCTACTTTATCGCTGTAACTTAGTTATACATTAACTTAAAGCGCTATTAAGGCGCTACACTGAGAAATTTGGAAACTTTGAAACGCTGTCCTGCCCAGACTAGCAAACAGTAGGGGTTGATTTTTAGATACATGATTCTTGACTATATGATTGTGGTACTGACAATAGCGAATCATGATTGCTTAAAATTTTCTCGATAGAAAATAAATCCAAAGTTGAGTCTATATTTTCCTTTTTTTCCTCAGCATTATTAAAAGATACGATTAAGTTAATACGATGGTATTTTACCTCATCTAGGTACTGACAAGAGGAAATTTAATAAACCTGCACACAGTCAGATATTTAACGAGATTTGTCTAAAAAGCCATTCTCGGAGAGGGTTGCATCCCGTTTTGTCGTGAGCGAAAAACAAAGGGTGTCTCTTTCAATCGATATATCGCCTTAAGCGCTTCTGAGCTACAATATTCAGATAGTTTGTAGTGCTAAACTTGGAAATTTAATCCATATTTGTGCAATTGTTCTGATAATTACACGTTTACCTTAAGGCCGGGTTATAGTAAAAATCTGATTTGGTAAACGGTTTTATTTCGAAATACTACATATTAAAAATGTAAAAAAAATACGATGTTATATTTGAGACCTTTATCTAGTGCCGTCGGATGTCCGTTACACAATTTTCAAAACTTTGTTCGATAGAAAAAAAATCCAAACATACCTCTATTTTCTATCTTAAAACTAATTTTATTTCAATCTTAGGTAACATGATGAGTAGAAAATAATACTAAAATAAACGTATTTGATGGCATGAGCGATGTCGGGAATTATATTGTTAATATAGTAAGCCATGTATTTTTCTCACCCAAACATGTACTAAAATTTTACGAAAATTACGCGCACAGTTCCGTAGAGAGTGGGATGGTCAATTGCAAACTCACGCGTGTTAGAGCGGGACATTTGCAATGGAAGAACCTCGCCTTAAATATCTGATACGAGTATTAAAATTTACAATTTTGTATTTGAACAATTCGTGATTAGACAACATTTATTTTTGGAATCAGATCATGGAGCTGTTATGTTTGATCTCCCCACTAGATAGGTTTTTTTTCATACATAAAAATATGACAACGTAGCTGGAAAATTCACCAGGTGACGCTTTTCCACTCGAGCCTCCACCAAATTACTTACCTAAGACTCCTGTTCACCTTTCGCGAAAAAAATCTCCGTACGTAGACTTACTACCATACGTATAGGAACTTAGCCAGGGACTGAACTATTAATCACTAATACGTTCATAAAAAATACATTTTGTTTTATCATCATCATCATCATCCTCAGCCTGTAGTCGTCCACTGCTGTGTGTTGTGTTTTATATGTATACAAAAATATTCACCCCTACCTATATTTGATTTCAGTACAGCTGACTAGTCAATGTCAAATGTTCTCAGATGCTCCTCCAGTCTGCTCCAGCCTTAAAAGCTTCGTCGCAAATAGTTCCTCGTTCCACTCAAAACTCCCATTCTTCACCCCAATCACGAACCACCATAAAAACCAGCCTAGTCTCGCGTGCCAATTGTGCGACTGGCTGAAAAATTCAACATTTCCTTGCATCCTTAAAAATACGCAGCTACGATCTATTTTTGCTTGAAGGAAGTATGCGTTTCGGTGTTATATCCGTTGACCCGACAATATCAACTTGTTCAAACATAAATTTAGGCATCCTTCAGGCCATAAACCAACGGAATTGATTAGCGGCAATCTGCTTATCCCGTTTGAACCTTCGTAAATTATCGGCTAATGTTTCTCAAGGGGCGTTCGTCCAGAATTTAGAGATGTTACAATTTGAGGGCAAATTTTGTTTCGTTAATGTGGACCTCTTGGGAGGGTGTGGACTTACGAGCATGTTTCGAGTTGAACAGAAGCAAAGGGGGTTTTACAAGTATATGGAGACATCCCACTTAATAGGACATTAATCCAACCTGAGGTCGGGGTTGTTAAAGGTCAGTTAGATTAAGGCGACTTCCTGATTTGTCGGTGCGGAGGCGGTACGTTATGAGAAAACTGTCAAATGTCAGTGTCAACTGTCAGTCAACTCAGTACTACTTTTTACTGTGCCATTACATTTAAATGAGTGCTTCCTGACTGGCGCGGGATGCGCGGAAGCGAGGCGATGCAAAGGCAGTACTGGTCCACTTCTGCGCATGATATTACTACTGCGCAAATGTAATACTGACAGTATTCCGTCAAGTGGGAATCTTTGCGACGTCATCGTCAGTAAGTTTACGTCAAAGAAGAAAATGTCACATATCGATCCCGCCCCGCCAAGTCAGGAAGTCGCCTAAGTGTCAGGTCAAAATTTTACAGTAATAACCGACATTAAGTTTTTATATAACCGACCAGTAACATATTTTTTATGAAACTACAGTTAAAAAAACTTTTAAGAGCTGTATAAGTATATCGAAATTCATAATAACCTTACTGTATTTTTGCTAACACTTACTCAAAGTTATGAACAGGTACAAAATATTCCTTTTAAAAATATGAGTAGGCATTCAAATCGGTAATCTTTTCTGTAGGCAGAACAGTCAGTAACTAGTAACAAATAACAGAACACGCAAAGTGAAAGAACCGTGAAACCGGCTCAGACATCTTATATTAACGCCTCCCTCTTATAAAAACTTCAGTAATAAAGTAACAACGTAATAGCAAACAAATACCCTCATCGCTATTCACAATACGCAAGCTACGGAAGAAAATTTGAAAAATTACCGGCCTACCCGTAACCAGACACGTAAAAGATAAAATCGTCCGTCACTCCGATATGCAGAGCTACGGCAACCCTTCCGTGCCCTTAATACCAGCCCAGGAGGGTAATCTCTCAAGGGAAATGAATTTTTTTTACACCGGTCCTCTTTATGCTACCTTTTGTTTGAGTGTAAGTACCTATTTCTGTACGGTGACCTTTCGACGAAAATAAAACGAGACTACGGAATAATTTTGGAAGAATACTTAGTAGCTTCAGAGTTATTAGGATGATAATTTATGTACGAAATATCATTAGATGTACGGTCAATAAATTTGTTTTCTGGGCCACTTCGTACCTTGTCACAGTGACAATCAATATGAAAACCGCTCGAGATCTAAATAACTGTCACTGTGACAAGGTGCGAAGTGGCCCAGAAATCTAATTGGTTGACTGTATATTGGTGGCTACTCGGTGAAGGAAAACACGGTGGCCTAATCCGATCAAAGTCTACTTTTCTCTCGAGGATGGAAAGTCAGACGGCAGTTTCGTGAAAACTACTTCTAATACCACGTCTAGGGATTAAAGCGGACCCCGGATTCCTTAGGGCACAAACAGGAAAAAGCTAGGAGGATGATGTTTAAATTTTTCCACCATTAAGACGGAAGTTTCCATCGGAAGCAGTATTTTAGTCGCTCACGTTGAATAACACATGAGCTGCGTACCTTTATTTGACCTACGTGGAGCAGAGTGAATTTTAAAACGAGTCATGGCGGTTGATGCGAAGTTTTTATTAGCTCGGGGACACGTTTCACACTTCAATTTTATTTTCAATATACTCTTTTTTAGGGTTCCGTACCCGAAGGGTCAAAACGGAACCCTATTGGTGACGCCTAGACGGCCGTCCGTCCGTCTTTACAACCAAACGGTTGGAGCTACAGGCTTCAAATTTACACAGTATAAGCATCTTGTTGGCCCGAAGCCATACAAATAGTCAAAACTTATTTTTAAATGTTTTTAAGGGGGGCTCCCATCCCCAGCTAAAGGGGGGCGCGAAACATTTTTTTATCCTATCCTATCGAGTGGGGTGTCGTTGTTTAGAGCTCATTGAGTAGATACTTACTATATTTTTAATTAAAAAATATTGGAAAACAAAGGAATGAGAAGCCACCAAAGTCAGATTTTATTACGAAATTTTGTTCCGAAGAATATTTTAACTTCCCAAATACCTATAAACTTAGAATTTGGTAATAATGTTTGTTATTACGTATATTTTACCAGTAAATACTAGTAATTATATTGATTAATCAGACTTTTGTTGTGAAATTTCCTTATTTTTCCTATAAAAACCAACTTAACTTTGCGGTCGGTTCGGAACCCTAAATGTGCGAAGTCCGACTCGCACTTGGCCGGTTTTTTTACATTGCTTTTATTTCAGAAAATATTTTAAACAAAATCTTTTCATAATCCTCGACACAAGGTCCGGTCAGGCTAAGTTTTTTTTTAATGGGATTGCTCTTGGCCAGCCTCTAGCCGGAGGGAAAAGTTGAGGCCGACGGTGAAGCGGGCTCACCCAGTAAATGCCTATTCACGGATGGTAATCAGATAACGAGATAGATAGCGTGATAAACGACAAGATAATATCTGTTACTTTCTGATATCACTCGATAAAAGTGACAGATGCGTTCTATGCTTTGTTTCTTTTTTATTAATTTAAGTTATTTGATCCCTCTGTAGAATAGTAATGGTGTTCCTGTAAGGAATAATATACAGGGTTCATATATACAGGAAAGGGATATCTACAGGTGGGCTGTCAGCTTGTTTGCCTCCGACGTAGTATAAAAAAAATTTACAAACTATATACAAATATACAATAGATAGGAGACACAGGAAGTAACGACAATAGAGAGATCTCTCAGGGACCGAAGTCCAATGAGAGTTGGTTGGAAGTTCTATATACGCAACTGACTTAAGAAACTTCGATAGCGCGTTGCAGAACATGTCAGATTTGACGGTTGCCTAGCGACGCCACACCTTCATATCACACGAGAAGAAGAAGTTTTTGTTTCTGTTGCGCTATCACGTGACCACGAGGCAAAAACAATATCCGCACAACTTCTTACAATTGTCAAGTGACAAAACGTATGGGATTTTTTTAAAGAAAAAAGAAAAGAAACATTCCCTCCTGCCCGTTTTTTGATAGTTTGGATGAGAAATAAAAACCGTAAGAAAATCGCACTCCTTTTCACTAGTTACTGCCAAAGAAGATATATACTAACGTAACAAGAAGCGACACCGAAGCGTGTGTGCTGTAAACTCTTCTCGCGGCTACGTGTGCCGCGTGTCCGGACGCGAGCGGGGGCGCGCGAGGGTGGCGCGGTGTGTGGAAATCACTCATCGGACGGGCAAAGTATAGAAACGTAGCGTTCCAACGTCACCGACACTCGGTTCACACCGATAGACCCGTGTCGCACCTTTGTTACTGCGTCAAAGCACGCAAATATATTAGTATCAAACTTGAATGCAAAATGTAAGGTCATAATTGAGCCCCTGCTTGATTATGCACAGACCTGACGGACTGCCAAGGCGCTACGTATCAACAATACTAGTAGTATAACATTTTTTTCATGCACTCAGAGCAAAACTAAAGGTAGGTAAAATAACCGAGTGCCTAATTTAAATTTATTCTACATTTAAATCGGAAAATCCACAAAGTGATTCATTAACTCCCAAAGAAAGCTTAAAAATCCTTCGAAGCTGCATAAAAGGATTTCAAAGCCGCCAACGTCTGAGGCCATATATTATTCAGTCGGCGTCCGAAAGCGTAAATGAAAAAGTTTCTGTATTCAATGACTATTGGAACGCCACGAAAATACTCGTAAACCCGAAGTTTGAGAATTGAACCAAAATTACTGACAACCCCATGGCTATTATGGATTCAGGGGGAGTGTAACGTTTGTTTAATTAAGATAAGTGTTTTTTTTGTTTAGATAACTATAGAACTAACTTAACTATTAGTGTTTTGTTAGACCAGTGTAGACCACCCTTACAATGTTGATTTCTGTCAGAATAACTTTTGAGTGAAATGTACTTCTAGTATAGGTTTATTTCGAAACAAAATACAAACGATTTTCGTTTAGTCACAAAAAACAGTTACCACCTAACAAGAGGCGCTACTGGCGTTGCCGTACAAAATGAGATTCAAAGCCCATGACGACACATATCTGCGTCATGCCTCTACGTAAGATTTCCGCTACAGAGCGGAAAAACGCTGCCACGTGCTACGTACATAACACACGTAGCTTTTGTGAGCTGCGAATTGGTTTAAACGCAAACGCGTTCGTTTGCATTTTGGTTCGAAAAACTTATTCTAGAGGTTTCTGTTCGTGCCAGTTTTGGCTATAGCATAGTGAATCGAATTGTAATCTAACGTACCTATATTATTCTTAGACTAAACCAATCGAAGCACCGAAACATTGAACCATTCTGCCGTAAGATTTAATCTAAAAATTCTTGGCCCAGCGATTTTTGTCGCGAATTGTGCTGGGCTGTGCAGGAAATTCGTTTTCATCGACTCCAATTTCATTACATGCCGAATTCTAGTTGACATCACTAAGCAGTAAATTCTAAACTATTTTGCGGAAATGTATTGATTGGAGTAATAGGAAATTGGGTTCCTTTCAATTCAGTTACATAGTTCTCTTTCGCTAATCGTATGAAATGTACGATATTTGTTTGGTCTTTGAACTTGTTTGTAAGCAGACTTTCCATTTAGCTTCCACTATTCCTTTGATAATTTCAATATCTATATCTAAACAACAAATCTCGCCAGCCTTTGAAATAATTTCGCATTACTAATTCGCGTCACGGATTCTTGAATGAGAGGAATCAGCGAGGGTCGATTGAAAAGTTTTCAAGCTTAGCACGCTTCAGTTATCGTCTGAAACGGAAATTGATGAAACTGGCTAGATAACTGAGACCTAGGGCTTAATCTGAAACATTTCGCATTTCAGCTAGATTTAATTGCAATATGTTACGCGCTTGCCTAGACGACATAAGGACTGTAGTAGGTATATCGTTTTTTTAAATCAGTTTTAGTAAATACTACCCAAAACGTCATTATCTTCATAGCGTTAACCCATGCAGTACAGTTGTTATATCCTGAAGGATGCCCGGGTCCGCTACCTAATCCCAAGATTTGGCGGTGCGCACTAGTTTTTATAGATCGATTGCCATCTGACCTTCCAACTCGAGGGTAAACTAGACCTTATTGTGATTGTGGGCTTGTCAAGTGAGTGGACAACTTGAATGTTAGATGTTCTCAAGGCGCCCGCAGACCTCTAACTTGGACTAATAACTGCTTGCTATCTTAGACAGCAGCCAGGTTCAACGGCTTAGCATGCCTTCTAAAGCACGGAAGCGCTCAAAGCAGTACGCGGGCGCCGCTGTGCCATGAACGCTCTCAGTAAATTAATACTTCCCAAAACACACATTAAATTAATAATCGCCATTTTTAATAACGCAAATGTGCTTCACAAAACAAACCTTTTATGAAATCGTAAACTCGTGGTTTACACGTTGAAAAATACACCTCCGAGAATTATTTTCATTTGCCTAAAAGGATGTTATTTGAAACAGCTGTGTCAGTTGACGCAACAAAGTTTGTGTTTGAAATAAGTTTGGCCATTTCGTAATACTAGTCGTTTCTGATTTAGAGTTTGCGGTTTGTCAGAAACAACGTATAATAATAATGAGTGTTTTGCAGCCAGCGCCGGATCTAGAAATTTTTAGAGGGGGGGGGGGGGGGGGGGGGGGGGGGGGGCAAAAACTACAAAATGCCGCCCCCGTCTGCATAGATTGTCTTACAAATTCATCAACTCATAGCAATTCGAATTTTCGATCATTATAATGCAGATGCGGAAAATACTTCATACGCATCAACCCATAGCAAATCGAGAAATATAACAAATCATACGCATCAAGTCATAAAAAACGCGAGCACAGCGAGCGCGGAATTTATTGTCCTGTCAAGACGAATTTTGGCCCGTCAAGAAATTCGAATTTGCCGCCCCTAAACTTGCCGCCCGGGGCATGTGCCCAGGCTAGCCCCGCCCCCCCCCCCCCCCCCCCCCCTAGATCCAGCTCTGTTTGCAGCAATTACAAGAAACCGACGGCCGTCACGCGTCCTGTGTTAGAAAACGGGCCGGCCCGGACACGGAACGGTCTAGCGTGAATCATCCTTTAGTCGTGACACAAAATCCAAAAATGTCATTGATTATGTGATGAACCATATTTACTACGAAACATAACATGGATATTGAAATATAATAAACGGGTCACTCTCGTCTTTAACGTCGAATATCGCTCGACATGTTTCGTACCAATACGTCGCGAAAAGTACGGGAGACCATCGAAATTAGTCGCAACCCGAATTTTAATCGGGATTGTGGATGGTCAGTAGGTACCTCGTCAGAGGTCAATCGTCGAATTCGACTCGGCTGGGCAGCGTTCGGGAAGCTACGGCATATCTTTTCGTCCAATATTCCGCAGTGTCTCAAGACGAGAGTCTTTGACCAGTGTGTGTTGCCAGTGATGACATATGGTACGGAAACGTGGTCGCTCACCATGGGCCTCATAAGAAGGCTCAAAGTCACTCAGAGGGCAATGGAGAGGGCTATGCTGAGAGTTTCTCTGCGTGATCGCATCAGAAATGAGGCCATCCGTAGCAGAACCAAAGTAACCGATATAGCCTTTCGAATCGCTAAACTTAAGTGGCAGTGGGCGGGGCACATTGCACGTAGAACCGATGGCCGTTGGGGCCGAAAGGTTCTCGAGTGGCGACCACGGACCGGAAGGCGCAGCGTGGGTAGACCCCCCACAAGGTGGACTGATGACCTGGTAAAGGTCGCGGGAGTCCGCTGGATGCGGGTGGCTTTGTACACGTGGTTGGCAAAATCATCATGATCGAAAGCCATTTTCAAAGAAGAAGAACTACTTCTAGTGCACTAACTGGTGGAGGGGAGTTAAACTAAAAAAAAAAAATTAAAAAAAAAAAAAATATTTACGAAACAACCCTTGGTTAACAATTTTTCTCTTCTGCCAAACTGCAGGACAGACAGGACAGTTTGTTCGCTCTAATGAGTGAGATAGTTTAACTCCCCTCTACCAGTTAGTGCACTAGAAGTAGTTCAGTGTAATCGATGCGGGTATGTCGGGTTAACCCGACATTGAACAAATAGTGACGAAAATGAGGGTGGATTCTCGCCACCGCCGCTGCCAACACCGAGTCGCATTGTTAGACGCAAGGCCGTCGCCTAGCACCATTAGTCCGAAACATGTCAAGCGATATTCGACGTTAAAGACGTGAGTGACCCGTTTATTGACCGAGTAAAACGAGGTCTCTGTTTTAGCTTCGACAAAAATGCTTTCGTATGTCCGGCCGGATTTTTGTATGTCCTCCTCTACAGGTCGCATTTATCAACCGATTTTCGTGAAATTTTGTGAGCAGGTTCGGTAACTATATAGAATTTTTTTGTCGAGTCACTTTTTGGAAATTCAAAAAAACAAACATTGTATCAATGATTTCGTGTTTTTCTGCGGCCGTTTTTTCCTCTACAGGTCGCATTTCTCAACCGATTCTCGTGAAATTTTGTGAGCAGGTTCCATGACTACATATAATTTATTTGTAGAGTAAATTTTTGTAAATTTTTAAAAAAACTTTTTTACTTCGTTGGCTGATCTCCTCTACAGGTCGCATTTATCAACCGATTTTCGTGAAATTTTGCGAGCAGGTTTGGTAACTATATAGAATTTTTTTGTCGAGTCATTTTTTTGAAATTCGATAAAACAAACTTTGTATCAATGATTTCGTATTTTTCTGCGGCCGTTTTTTCCTCTACAGGTCGCATTTCTCAACCGATTTTCGTGAAATTTTGTGAGCAGGTTTTATGATTACATAGAATTTTTTAGGCAAGTAAGTTTTTGTAAATTTTTTTTTTTTTTTTTTATTCATTGGTTTGTTCTCCTCTACAGGTCGCATTTATCAACCGATTTTCGTGAAATTTTGTGAGCAGGTGCGGTAATTTTATACAATTTTTTTGTCGAGCCACTTTTTCAAAATTTAAAAAAACAATTTTTTTATCAATTTTTTTGTGTTTCTGCGGCCGAATTTCGATTTGTTCACCTCTAAGGGTCGCATTTCACAACAGATTCTCGTGAAGTATTGTGAGCACGTTCTTTGATTACATCGAATTTTTTTGTCGAGTAATCTAAAAAAATTCTATGGTTTGTCCTCCTCTACAGCAGCGGTCGGCAACAGCCTCCCTGGCTTTATTGTTTGTAAAGGTAACATTTGAAATTCTTAACATACGTGAAAGCGTCTGTATCGCCAACCACGAATATTTTCACAGTTGGTCAGGACGAGATATGTGTTTGTAAGTATAGTATATTTTACAGTTAAATCTATCTAATTTTTCTTTTCAAAAATTTCGCGCTCGCCGCGTTTGCGTTAGACAGTATGAAGTATTTTCCACACCTGCATCTTAATGTTCAAAAAATTTCGCGCTCGCTGCGCCCGCGTTTGCGTCTACATGACTTGATGCGTATGAAGTATTTTCCAGACCTGCATAATAATGTTCGCAAAATTTCGCGCTCGCTACGCTCGCGTTTTCAACGAGATTTGTTATGACTTGATGCGTATGAAGTATTTGCCGCATTTGAATCAGTGTTCGAAAAATTTCACGCTCGCGTTTACATCTACATAACTTGATGCGTATGCGTATGAAGTATTTTCCGCACCTGCATCATAATGTTCGAAAAATTTCGCGCTCGCTACGCTCGCATTTTCATCTAGATGTGTTATGACTTGATGCGTATGAAGTATTTGCCGCATTTGCATCAGTGTTCGAAAAATTTCGCGCTCCCGTTTTCATCTAGGTATTTTATGACTTTATGACCCGTCCCCCCCTTAACATAACATAACATAATCTTTATTACACAAATATACAGTAGTCTATATACAGTCTTTACAACTTAACATACATAGGGGCTTAGGACTAAAAGGATATTGTGTACATACAAGCACTCTTATGAACACACTGACCCCTACACTAGGCACAGCCTGTCTCGTAGGTAGCCAATTCGTATTAGAGTTTACATAATAGGTGCGAAAAGTTAATAAGCTCAAAAAGTTAATACTAAGTTAAATTTAAAGTTTCTATATCTACTATTCTATATGCTTGCATTGATCGAATGAATCGCGAAATTACGATGCGGTTGAAATGCGAATTATCTGGGTTTGGTAAGGAAACTAGCTGGTTTATCTGTGAAAAGTCGGTTTTTTCGTCTTTCTCGTTTTTCACGTAAAAAGGGGTGCGAATTTTTACTACGTTACTGTCGCGTACGGCGTACCAATTTGTTTCGAGTTGATATCAACAGACAGTGATCATTATTATCATCTGCGGCCCGCGAAGATTTTTTTAGCTACTATGTGGCCCGTGGGTGCAAAAAGGTTGCCGACCCCTGCTCTACAGGTTCGATATCTAACATAGTTTTTGAAATAAAAAAAACACTCACGAGTAAGGTTGCCAACCGTCCCGCCTCAGGCGGGACGTCCCGTTTCCAGCACCCAAGGCGATGCGTCCCGCAAAGGATGCGTGCGGGACGCCAATTGTCCCGCTTTCAAGCCTCGGCAGAATTATAGGAACTCGAGCGAGCATTTTGTTTCATTTCAGGAAAGAGTGCACAACTTCGATAAATGAAAATAAAATTTGTATCGTATCCCGCTCCCGGAGGAGCGTACTCGTAATAAGATAATTTTAGTTCGGAAATCAACCACTAAGATTGTATATCTCGCGGGAATAAATAATGTATCCTACATCACAATTATACGTTCACAAGTCCCGCAATTCTACAACCAATGTCCCGCAAATCGGAGCACATAAGTTGGCAACCCTACTCACGAGGTCTACAGCTCACAGAGCCACTAGTTATATTTCAATATGTCTGAGACCAGGGGCGACTCACTCGCGTGACGTCATCGCGCCGCTCAAAGGTCCCACGTCGGGTGACTATCAATGCGAGAGAAAGTGATGTAGCGAGTGATGCGCGTGCGATAGAAGGAGATGGCCAAGCGTCGGCACGTTTGGCTTGCCTCGCGCGGATTTGTTAACAGTGAGACTTCTGTACGTAGTACTATTACTTATTCTGTGCTGAGACTCACAAGAGTTTTTTATTTAAAATCACAACAGGAATTTGGAATCTGTTTTTATTTTATTTTATTAAGAATCAAATCAAAATATAATAGATTCTTACTTACTGGTTTTATTTTGCCCAAAGGTTGTAAGGAAGCGATCGCTCTTTAGCGATAAGATAGCCTGTTGTCCACCTCTGCTTATATCTCGCTATATTGTGTTTCTGAACTGTTTTTATTTTTATTGAGGTTTGCAATAAAGATTATTTGTATTGTATTGTGTATCCACAACCTGTGATCTAACGTACAGTCAACCCTTTAATAAAAGTCTTTCCTTTCACCACTATCACATGCCAGATAAAGGTACTTTTTGTTGGCTAAGAAAGTGGCCTACCAATTTCTAACCTTAAACTACACAAAATAAAGTCGAAAATTAGTAGATCTTTTTTTTGAGTTACCGTACAAACCCCTTCCAATATGCGACCAGATCAAAGGCTATCAAAAAGACCAAGCAGTTTCTAATCCCGCAGATACCGGTTTCGGGGAAAAAAATAGTAGTTTGTAGTGAACCAAAGCGGGGGGCGAAAAGAGTTACTTTGTACGCCCATTTGTTTGAGACGACTGACAATCGATTTAAAACTTTACGTGTTAGGGGGATAAGATTGATGTTGTATTGCGAATGTTTTAACAGTAAAGTGAAACGTAGTTGCTTGTAACGAGCATATTTCAGCGGGAGTTTGAACTGCTCTTATTTTGGTTGTAGCGAACTTTTTTCATTGTGCGACCTAAAATTTTGTACCTAATGGTTGAATAAATTGATTTTATCCCTGCCATTTTACATATATATATGTATATTTCTTAAACAGAATCGCAAAACCCACAGTAGGTTTAGAGAAACTAAATTATGTTTTTTGTATTCGCTTACAAACTGGCATGCGGTTGGCGAAGATTTAAATAAGTATGCTCAATTATATATTTGTTTTAGATCAATAAAAAGTGAAATTTTCCACCGAAACCGCTGTTTAACCCTTTGACCGCCAAAGCGATAGTGTGTCGTCGTGCCCTTTCGCCAAGCACTGTTGAATTGGTGTAATGTCTAAACCAATAAAAACAAATTAAAACAGTTCATAAATGATTTTATTCATGATCAAAGTACACCTTCACTCCGACCTTTTAAGTGGTTGTTGGCGTGGTGGGCACGACGACACACAACCACTTTATAGGTTCTTGGCGGTCAAAGGGTTCAAAAACACTATTTTAACATTTTAATTACCTGTATATTTAATGACTTGTATTCTCTTTTTATATGCCAGTTTGTCGCTTTAAATCGTCATATATATGTACGACCTTAAACTATACCTTCTAAATAATAATATCTGGACGACCGAGCTTTGCTCGGCGTTTCCCCGAGCATGAGAACTAGCTAGATCGATTGATCGTCTCCGAAAACTCCCACATACCAAATTTCATCAAAATCGTTAAAGCCGTTTCCGAGATCCCCGAAATAAATAAATATCTTTCTTATATCTTTAAACGAGCAATTCTTGTATATTTATTTATTTTGAGGATCTCGAAAACGGCTCTAAAGATTTTGATGAAATTTGGTATGTAGGGGTTTTCGGGGACGAGCAATTGATCTAGCTAGGTCTCATGCCCGGGTAAACGCCGAGCACAGCTCGGCCGCCCAGATATTATATATAAATTATGTAAAAAGTAACCTCCACCTTTACGGTCAGATTTTGAGAAAAAATACCTGCTTACCTAATCAGATAATTTTCTTTAAAAAACGTGGAGTTCGTTGAATATTGTAAATCATTCTCTAATGTATAATTATTTTGAAGTTTTATGTTCAAATTATGCTAATTATCTAACACTATTAATTAAATAAATATCTGGGCGGCCGAGCTTTGCTCAGCGTTTTCCCGGGCATGAGACCTAGCTAGGTCGATTGCTCGTCCCCGAAACCCCCCACATACCAAATTTCATCAAAATCATTAGAGCCGTTTCCGAGATCCCCAAAATAAATATATATAGATATATACAAGAATTGCTCGTTTAAAGATATATATATAATATAAGATAAGATATGATTGCTTATATTTAACTACTTCACAGCAATTCACGTAGCCGGCGTCTTTGCTATAAGAAAATCTTCAGGCAACTAAGAGCAAGACATTGTTATAGTTTCAGACATAAGGGTCCTTACCCATGATATACGAGCCATGCTCTTAGAGGAGCGCTTCAGCGAGGCTTTATTGATTGCTTAGCTTTCTCTGCTAGTGTGCACTATGCTTTATTGTCTCGGACTTATTCTGTGAGAGGCTGCAAGTTTGCATTTTTAACTCGTGCAATATGAACACGGTTTCCATTGTAGTCTGCATCATATAGTATGATGCAGTCATAAAATATAGTTAGTAGCATAGGTTTTCTGGGTAATGTTTTTACTCAATGACGTACATGGAGCAAATAAAACATAAAATAAATGCTACGTCATACAAAGAAGTAAAGGACAAAGCTGAATGTAGAATAAGCTGGCAATTACTCCACCGACAAGAGCCAAGCTCTTAAATATTATGATGAATGTTTTTACAGATATATTTCGTAACTTATGAAAATTATGTTTCAACTTCAACCATCACTAATTGTGAAAAAAGCATATGTTTTTGTAAGGTACAGGGATTCCTTAATAAAATAAACAACAAACTTGTACAAATCCAACATAATGTTTTATTTTACAAACACTATATTTATCGCCATCTAACATAATTACGCTATGATACTAAGTATAATACATCATTGGAGACATCGCATTATATACAGAAATTTCAACATTTAATTATTAATAACCTAAGTAAAATATATAAGGCACGTTTATAACTTCCTAACAAGAACTACTACCTAAAGAGGTTTCCAACATGCGTATTTAAGAAATTATATTTAATTTATAGTTACTAAAAGAATGCGACAGTTGGAACCGTATTTACAATAAGATCACGAAGTGCAATCTCATATACTATATTATCTAAATATAGAACTTATACAAGTTATGACAAATTGAATATTGTACAGGTTTACTTCGAGTTTGAAACTGACCTCTGCTGTAATTCCATATTGGATATTCCACTTTAGCGCTAATCTTAGTAATAGTTACTATTACATACAAAGTAAAGATCATTTGTGTGTAATATAAACTGTATTAAATTAGCCTTAAAGTATAATATCTATTGGACTAGCATATAAGTCAGTGTCAAACTCAAATCAATCGTACTACGTCGTATACGGCCAACCACTTTGATATCTGGGCCAATTCGTACCTTGTCACAGTGAAAATCAATTGAAAGCCGCAAGAGATCTCATATTAAAGTCACCTTGACAAGGTACGAAATAGCCCAGAAACCAAAATCGTTAACCGTACATACATAACATTAGAGCTCAGTCAAGTAAGATTGTCTTTAAGGGCACGGCTGTACATAATTTTTTTCGTTTTATCATTAAAAAGTGATTTATAAAACAATAGAGTCTTTAAAAAATACAATTAAATTGTCTTTTAAAATCCTCATCGAATAGATTGAGTCTAGTCAAATCTCATAAAAATTATAACCATAATTTTCGTGGCTGCTCTCGTTTACATTGAGTAGTTTCTAAGACTAATAATATGTACCAATTTGGGTCTGAATGGTGATAGTCAATTCAAAATCAAACAATTGTAAATTATTCAAAATCGATGAATAATATAAAACAAATCAGCCTTGGGTTTGGTATACTTGTGAAAACAATTGCAACAATTTTACAACGTTATATGACATCAAAATTTATATGTAAACAGGAAATGGATGTAGGAAGACCCATTGGCAGTAAAGTTATAAAACAATCTTTTGAGAATGAACATGTTTTGACTATTGTTAGTTCAAATATCTATTATATCTAATTTTATTGGAATTTCCGTTAAAAGTTGCTAGTTAATAATGCAGTACCTAATTCGATTGCGATTACATCACAACGCCAGTAATAAACAGATAGTAATTACAAACGGCATTATTTAAAAACAATCTGTTTTTGTTTTTTTACAATTACTTTTAGTTTAGTCATAACTACGTATAAAATTTTTCATCTGAAAAATTTAACACACTGTACCAATATTTAGAATAAGTAAATGATTCCAATGCTACAATACAACCACATAATTATAATTTTACCATCTCCAAACAAAATATAAAATTTAAAACAACTTTACATCAGCACTTAGTCATAAAACCCCATCGATAAAAGACTAGGTACTCAAATTTCATCGATAAAATAATTTATATTCCAGAAACATTTAACGGAGTCCCTAATTACAAATCTCATTTACATTAAAATTGAGCTGACGGGCGGCCCTGTCAATCCTTAATGACTTGGGAAAACGCTGACTTAGCCGCTGTCATCTAATTGTCATCGTCTAAAATTAATGACATTAATAAAGTCGTCACTGTCACTTCGCATTTACAAAATAAGGCGCCGAACACGAAATGTAAATGATCTAAACATGTTAGCTGTAAGGGAATTTCTTTAAGGTCGCTTTCGCGAAAAGCTGAGAAAACAGTTTTGGAATTTTCGTTTTTTAAAACAGTTTTTTTTACTCAATTGTGTAACTACGAAAATGAACTTCCGTTCTTAATAAAGTGTTCTTTACATAGTTTCAATAAGCAAGGTTTACAAAAAGTGTACTTAAAGAAACGAGTAATTGATGCAGCTCTATTCTGGTTGTGAATAAACATTTAAACAACTCGGTCCTTAAAAAAGTATTACCCTTGTGCTCTTCAGAAACTTGCTGTCTGTAATCATGTAAATTTAGATACACGTTTCGGTGTTGCTCAAATTTGGTGCCGCTAATAACAAAACAAGAAACTGACTTATGCAAATAAGTGATCAGAATTTATAACAGCTTTTGTCTTACCAAAAGAAATAAATTAAACCCGAAAGGGGTCTTAAAAAAAGTGACATTTCAGATTTTTGTTAATTTTTCTTACTCAGAATCACGAAGTTATTTCAATAGGAGAAAATAATTGTTTCACACAATACTTTCCATAGGTAGTTGAATTTGTACGTTTTAATAACTATCAGTAATGAATCACATCTTCATAGGAATGTTAATATATCTTATAAACAAATGGAAAAATCTCTAATTAATGGATAGAAATAGGATAGGACATCTTTAAAAAAAACGTAAGAATTATACGTTATTTTTGAAGGTACTTTTTGCGTAAAAAATATAATCAAAGAATTATTGGAAAAAAAATCAGATAGTAACTACATTTAGATGAAAATGTTCATATTTTTACAATGTTTAGAATAAATATAAATTATCTGTGATGACATTCACTTGAATATAAAATATTCAGATATGAGATAGATATGTACGTGAAAGATTATCAATACATATTTCTTAAAGCTTAACTATTAACTTTAAGTATTTTTAGGCAAAGAGCGTCTAGAAAAAGTTGAACTATTCTAAGTAAATTCAGTCAATTTTAGTTACATTTCCTCCATAGACTCTAACTATGGAACAAGAAAATAAATTCGCTCTAAAAAGAACTAATTATACAAAAACTTCACCTACTTATAGCAATAAAAAGACAAGTAAACAAAAATAATTAATAAAAAAAATATTATAACTATATCTTCTCTAGTTTAAACACTGTTTTTAATTTATCAAATAAATCACAATATGAAGTATATACATATAATGTTGCTGTCATGTCTTCAATAATCAAAACTTTATCTGAAATTTTATTTCTATTAAAACATATATGTATGTAGTTTAGATATGTACATATTACGTATCCGAAATTTTGACTCTTTTAAGTTAAATAATTTCAAAACAACACTAAAATTTAGTAACAATACGTGTTGATAACATAACGTAACAAAATACTATAGTATAAATAACAATTTATAATTATTCATGCATATAATAAAATCCAATCAAATTTGAAACCTACTACAACAAATAAATAGACCAATGAGATTACTTGCTCACCCTACCTTTGGAACTAAAATGAGCATTAAGTAAGTCACTAAACCTGCTAATATAAAAACTTCCAATTACTAATTAAAGGAAAAATTTAAAAAAGCTTGACCATTCTCGGAGGCAATTTTTTTTAAATTTTTTACTTTATTTAGAAATTTGTGAAATAACATATTCTCTGAAAATTCACTGGCACACTAATAAGGAACCTAATTGTAGGCCATAACCGTAACCCTATTACAATTACGAATAGACACATTGATTTAAATAACCCGTTAGTTCATAACGAGACATACATTATATTAACCTTTTCACTAAAACATGTACATGGATATGATAAATTTACAAAAATATTTTAGTGAACAGGCTAATTATTAATTTACAACATCAACAGCTTCAGTAATAACTTCAATCGTCTTATTGCTGAATTAGTGTTCAGACACTTGCAAAACATAACTACTCATCTCATAGGGAGTTAGTGGCATCACAACATGATCTCACTTATCTAAAGTATTCACTAATTTTGTAAAGTCGTCCGTTATTTCATTTATTCAGTGATTACGGTTAATCAATCTGACCACAGACACTAAGCACACATTGCTTCCAACAACAAGTGATTCGTATTTATTAATTGTAATATCATAATTAACATCACTAAGACACATTCGTGTCCAATTTCAAAATGTCCTCCGTGAAGAAAAGTCGTGGGTCCATTCTAAGTTGTTCAAATGAACAACAGTTCTGAACCCACTCTATCGGTTTATATAAACATTAGTTCTGGCCCTAGTCTGTCCGCGCGGAAATTCTCGAGAGTCCACAGATGCCGGATGTCTTCCTCGTTGCAAGTTTCCATGGTGATTCTGTCCTTATTCTTCGATATCGCCATGCATTTTTCGCTGGAACCATGCTTCAGTAGCTTCGTCTGCAAGTAAAACAAGTTCATTAAATTAAATAACCAACAAATATCATTGCTAAGAACCATCTAACAGTTCATCCGTAAAGCGGCAATTACACTTCGTCGTTCACCTAATGCGGTCGCCGAATTGATTTTAAACTATTTAGGTAAACGAACGTCATCTTTACACTAGTCTGTCCGCCCACTACGGAGACTAGGCAGCTGTCGATCGCCGAATGCGGCCAACTTACGTGTTCTTTACACTTTCGCGGTCGTCGCATGCAGCACGCGGCGAACGACGAAGTGTAATTGCCCCTTTAGGGAGCCTATGGTGCCACAGGCGTATGTCTGACGCCTCTTTTGTGATGCACGACATGAGTTCAAAGTAAAAAGTTAAAATATTATGTAATTTTATATACATAAATGTCTATATTTGATAGAAATAAATGTGACTTCAGTATCATCAATTTATAGTAACTGCTTCAACGCATTAGAGGAATTTACGAAAACACGAAGATTACAAAAAACGACTGTTATGAGTGTGATTCTATATATGACCATTATAATTATTATGTTTTGATCAGAAAACCAACAACTTCATAATTGCGATTAGTCCGAGGAGAGGACGGTGGCAAACAAGCGTAGGTCCACCTGGTGTTAAGCGAACACCACAACCTATAGACGCTCGCAACTCCAAAATAGTAACGTGCGCGTTGCCGACCCTTTATTAAATTCAAATCACTATGAAACAAAATTAAATTTGGACTAGTTCATATTATATTTATTAATTGAAAAAACGATATAAACTCTTATATATATGTTATAACGGATTATTTGTTATTTTAATATTAAGTTTACATAAAAACCAACCCGAAGTGAAAAATAGTATGAACTACTTACACTTTGATCATAGAGCCACAGCTGGTTGCCTTTTGCGCCGTGACACGGGTACAACACGACGTCATGACCCGAGTAGTCCAGGCATGTCTCATCACGTCGAATCTCACCCGTCTTCGAGTACATCCAGTACTGTTCATAAAAAAATACGTTACAAATATATCGAAAAAGACGATAAACAAAAAATTAAAGAATTATTTTAAGTTAAACAGAAAAAGGAAAACTCAGGTTAATCCATATACAGATATATGTACAGAACACAAAGACCCAACCCTTAGTTAAGTTCTGATCAATTCACTATAGCTACATATTCAAAATAAAAAAAGTCAAACATGAAGTAGGTAGATGAAGATAAAAAATATATTAAACATATTCAACTAGTAACTAATGTCATGACTAGAATGAATTATGTTATTTTTGAAAATGTTTAATAAAAGACAGAAATTGCTTATACTAATAAATAACCTAGCGGCAGTACCCAAGTTGTAGGAGTAATATTGGTTTTAATAATCTAAACTTATACAATTACCAGTCTCGATTTATTTTCTCCATTTGTTAACCCTTAAGGATCCCATTAAAAGATAAGCTCATTCTACTATTGCTTATCTAAAACATTAATTTACCTTTGAAACACTCCAAGCCGTTTACCAATCAAACCGATCTGCATTACAAATGGTGTAAAAATTACAAATTAATTCTACTCTAAAATAAGAAATGGTGAGTATAAAGCATTAAGAAAGCATACGGACTTCATTAGGGTGTCAAGTTTGAATACTAGGTAGGGAAATGATTAGTATTTTTATTTTAAAATACCTGCTACGCTAATAACTAAATAATAAGGTGAGCACAACTGAGCACGTGACGTCTTTACTAATCAAATTCGGTCGATAGCACATAAAGTGGATATAAATATAGACTGGCCTTCAGTTGTACCAACCCATTTGCTACCACCACATCTTACCGCTAATTTGACGATCACCAACACCAACTACATGGATAATAATGTGACATTCGAATGCTACAAAGATGGCCGCCTACAACGAACCTGGTTGCCCCCGTCTCCATGGCAAGGCCAGGCACCAACTGGTTTCTTCATGTCCTCTGGAGCGGCGGGCGAGTCGAGGCATATATCCGTTGCGCGGTTCGCGATCTAGGTGATCCATAAGTTATAAAGGCGTGCCAAAAGAAAGCGTGCCCGGCTAACACAATTACTTGACAAAAAACAAAACCAGCAATATAAATATAAATTACTTGGTACAAAAAGATAACGTATCAAGTAATTATGTTAAACCGGATGATAATGAAAATTCTGTAGTGAGAGTTGATGATGAAACACTTATTCTTCATAAATGAATAAGTTAAACTGAATATCGACTCTAGCCCTTCTAATCACGACACACCCGTTCAATCACGTATCTTATTCCAGGCAGATACCTGATTGCCACCCATGTGGTGGCATTTATGAATCATAAGTGGTTCTTCTTTCGATGTTTGCTCATCGACATCTTCGCCGTCGATGCAGTATCTGCCTCTAAATGCTTGATTTTGAATCTAACAAACACGGTGATAAACAACCAGAAAACATTAATCCATGCAATGTTCACTTGTGCTCTTAAGACAGTGTGCTAAACGTGCTTGAAGAGTGCAAAATAAAAACTCAAGAACACAAACAAAAATAAGAACTCCTAAAAAGTGGTACTGCCGCGTTAGGTCGAATCGCAAACGACAGAAAACCTGATTGCCGCCCTGCCGATGACACGGATACAGGCCGACGGGTTTATGGTGATCGGACTTGCGCGTTGGTGAATCCAAACACGTCTTATGGAAGCCCACGTTTCGGATCTGCATAGGTAATCATTTTGAAGGCACGTTCAATAAAAACATACATTTGCACTCAAAAACAAAATTTCTAATCGTAGTACAAATACGACAGGTACGTATTTTTAAATGAATGGGTTTGCATGATTTAAATTCATGAATTTTACAATAGAACGGTTAATATTCAATGCTCAACTCACCTCTCCATGGGCAACCGACTCGCCAGGGATGAATAATTCGGGATAAATGTTTTTAAGATACCACTCAAAGGATTTGCATTCTAATTTTCTCCTCAGCTCTTTTCGACCACTAACATCACCGAAATCACCTTTGTCGTTGCCAACTCTTTGATAATAGTACTTTGCATAGTCATCCAACCATACCTAAGAAAAAATATAATATCTTATATGTGGAGAAATAAAAATAGTGACAATGATAAAATGTTTGATAATTTAAAAATTTACCTCGGCGAGTCGAACTGAATTCTTCTTCAACACATTAACACCAGTCCTCCACTTATATGGAGATCGTTTTCTAAATATATGTCCAACATGTGAGCAGGGTACGATTTCAAGTGTCCCACCACACATCCAAGTTTTGAAGGACAGCTCCAAGTTTTCACCACCCCATATGTCAAAGCCACTGTCATACGTTCCCAATCTTTCGAAAAATTCTTTGTCTATGGCAAAGAGCCCACCAGCCATGGTCGGAGACCAAACTGCTTCAGCAGTGTTCGTGTGTCTCGCTCGTTCTTGGGCTGGAACTGGATGCCAGTTGAATTGAAGGTTCCAATCAAATCCTCCAACATTTACGGATGTTGAGTCTCTGTAGTGGTATTCAAGAGTATTATCATCGATCACGTCGATAACAGGGCACACAACCGTAGTTTTGTTCCTTGCTATCCTGTCCAGTAGAGGCTCAAGCCACCCTAAAACATTGTTTAACATTGATTAACGATTTGTGAAGAACAATCCAGAATGATTGCACAGATTGATTCATAACTAGGTGTATGCACGTTCAAAATGTTAAAAAAATCATAAATGGACGATGTTGGACCATAGAAAAGTCGTGACGTCATTTGTAATGTTCCGATTTCGACATTTCATAAAAAGTAGTTGATTTGACTATCACAGTCAACATACCTGTTATGTTTATTGTTCAAAATTTTTTAAACACTTTGTCTGTGCACATATTTTTGAACGGAACTGTAAGGTTTCGCTAATATCTGATTGTTTTACCTTCAGTACATTCGCAATGACTGTCCAGATAAGTGAGAACAGGTGCAGTCACGTATCGAGCCCCGAGCAGCCTGGCTCTGATTAGGCCTTCACGCCGAGAGGCTCGTACAATCCTCACCTTCGGCAGCGACGACATGTAGTCGTCTAACTGCTGCATTAAGTGGGCTGAAAAATAAAATAAAATTCATAATACTTATAAACGTTTCCTTCTTGGGGATATATTTTTTTATTTTCTTGAGAATTTCATTTATTATTCAGAACCATCAAACGTTACGATCGATCGTCTACGACGGCGTTAAAATTAATTTGGTATTTTGTCTGTTACTGTAACTTATTGTGTTTGTTTTCATTGCAAAATAATCCCCCCATTACGTTAAAGATTTACGCTTCGCGCTAAGACAGCAATTTACTGACTACTCACTATGTTAATTACAAAAATCATCATGCTCATGTTGAACTGTAACTAGCTTTAAGATCTTATTGTACTAACATGAAACGTAATAAATGATTGAATTGAATTGAATGGAAATTAAGGGAAGATTTTTAAGACTGCGTTTCCACCAGAGATGTGCGAGGATGCGTTTTCATACATTTGACACCTCGCAACCCGCCGAGCGAGGTGTCAAATATATGAAAACACATTCTCGCACATCTCTGGTGGAAACGCAGCATAAGTCTAGTGCAGGGGTCGGCAATAGGCGGACCGCGGAAGGTCGAACCACGGGACCCCAAATAATGTTAAATATGCTGCATTGCATATTAATTTCATTCAAAGATTATTTTTTGTGGACCTCGAAAAATTTATTTTCTATATTATCCGGACCCCACTTAAAACTAATTGCCGACCCCTGGTCTAGTGTGTCAGTGTCATGGTAGCTGTATCAGTTTATGGGTAGCTGATATAAAATTACAAAAAATAGGTTGTAGACGACGGCCCCTTTAGAATGCCGCTGGCTCACGGAATTTATGTATTTTTTTACAAATGTCATTGGTTTTTCTACTGTCATGTCTTTTGTGTCATTAAATAGATTTGCACATATTTTCCAACTTTACAGGTATTATTAAGTGTACAGCGTCTACAAAGTGGTCCTTCGAGCCGGATCTGAACCAGCGACCTATGGATATTAGGTGTAGAGTGCCGACATAGGTACTCAGGTCGCGTTTTGCGGAGCGTGCTACACACATCGTCGTCACCGAATCTCCTGGGTCTCACCGGAAGATCAGCGCCGGCTCCCTGAGTCGGTATTATGCTGAGGCGATACCTTTTCGTGGCGACTCCGTGTGTTTTTTATTTTATTTTTAATTTTCGGTTTGTATTTCTTTTGAGTCGTCATGAATAAATGTTTTTCTTCTTCTTCTTCTACTTACGCATGTCAGAGTAATCATCTACAAGCACAATCTCCTTTATCAAGTGCTCCGGTGACCTGTCCAGTACAGAGTGAACAGTCCTCAACAGAACGGACCAGGCTTCGTTGTGGAAACAGATCACCACTGATGTTTGTGGCAGGTGTTCGAGAAAACGGCCGGGTGTTTTGCACCTGATTAAAAAAAAACACTTGATGCAGGATACAATCGTTTAATAGAATTAGGTACAATTAGTTTTAATTTTAGTTTAGTTTTTGATACCTAATACTTGTATTTGCCGTAACTCACATTTGCCTTAGTTACAGTCAAGTGCAAAAATATGTATCGAGTGTATCCTCTCATAAATTAAATTTATGGTAGTAAAACCTTAATTCACCGACATAAGAGCTATGGGACATATTTTTGAGCAAGTTGTATGCACCCATATTTTTGCACTTGACTGTACAACAAATACTTCGAAACATAATTATTATGAGCCTGTTGCTGCTCCCACTGCTGGGCAATTTTTCGCGTTAAATTATCTCATTTTAAACATGGTACAGTGAGATTATTTTAAGTTTGACATTGACATAATGCTCATAAAATATTCCAATGCATATTCTACTTTAACACTGTTGTTATAGAATTTTTATTACAAATATACCAGTGTGTATGTAATAGAAACTTTAAACATTAGTGTCAAACCAGAATAATCAAATTGAATAAGAGCATATGTCAGTGTCATGCTTAAATAAATTACGTATATTTTATACAAAAACAATCGTTTGCATTTATCTCACCATTCGTCTCTCGGATCTGGCAGCTTCCTCCTTATAGATATGAGATCACTGACGTATTGGTTGAATGCGTTCTTCTTCCATCCTTCAGCGACAGCCAACTCGGTTTCTTCACTAATATTCTTAGGGAGAACAACAGGCTTTCCTAGTTCTCCGGGGGCGTTGTCTGACCCCGGTGCTGCTAGCACACCCAGCCCTGTGGGACATTGCTCATTTAATCTTAAAGGAAGAATTATCCAGAGCCCCTACATACATAATACGCAAGCCAAGAGGGACGAAGGCTGTTATAAAGCCTGACGGCTTACAATATTTATAGCCTCTTAACTTGAACCGTTATGGTTTTTCTGCCTCAAAATCACATCAAATAGTTTGAAGACAAGAAAAAAAAGTTAAACTTGATATGCACAACAAAGACTATTAGGCCATCTCACTCAGTAACTAGTTGATGTCGAGTCTGGTTAGTATGAGTCATTAAATAATATCGTTAAACGCACACCTTGCCTTGTGGGACTCCAGTCATTAGGCAAGTGATTATGTATAAATAGTGGTAGTAATCCGGAAAATGTGAAAACTTGTATAAGCAGGTAATTGTGTACCTTCTAAGGTAGGGTATGACGTGCTAGGGCATAACTATCAACTGTCATAAAATAACAGTTAATATGGTCTAACGCTAGACCAGTGCTTAGTTAATAGTGATACTGAGATAATGTTTGACTATACTTAGGTTATCGACTGTAACATGCATGTATTATAAGTATTTTTGTAAAAAATTTAGACGACCTTTTAATAATTTGCACACCTGCATGCAGGTTGAATATGCATGAACGAATTCAGCTTTAAGATCCTTACTCTGTTACCATATCCCGGCACATAAAGAAATTTTGAATTTTTTGAATTTTGAATTCATTTATGGTGTATAAATTTTTTTATAAATAAATAAATATTTGTGGACAATCTTACACAAATCAACCTAGTCCCAAACTAAGCAAAGCTTGTACTATGGGTACTAAGCGACGATATACATACTTATATAGATAAATATATACTTAAATACATAGAAAACATCCAAGACCCAAGAACAAATGTTCATGCTCATCACACAAATAAATGCCCCGGCCGGGATTCGAACCCGGGACCTCCAGCTCCGTAGGCAGGTTCACTACCAACTGAGCTAAAGCGGTCGTCTACCTACTAATTACGATATTTATTGAGTAATCTCAACAGATATTAAAAAATATATATTTCTTTTAGGTTCGTGATTGGCATCACCAAAATTAACCAACACCAGAAGCAAACTGCAAGCACGCAACACCATACTGTGCATACTGACAAATTAAATTTGATCTCACTACTAAATTTATTAATTTTTTACAAGCATTTAAAATAAAATAAAATAAATAAATAAATATTTGTGGACAATCTTACACAAATCAACCTAGTCCCAAACTAAGCAAAGCTTGTACTATGGCTACGATATACATATTTATATAGATAAATAAATACTTAAATACATAGAAAACATCCAAGACCCAAGAACAAATATTTGTGCACATCACACAAATAAATGCCCCGGCCGGGATTCGAACCCGGGACCTCCAGCTTCGTAGGCAGGGTCACTACCAAGTAAGCTAAAGCGGTCGTCAAAAAATTTTCCGATATATATGATACTTATTTCATTGAACTATTAAAAAAAAGTCATACACATGATACATTTGAAAGTCAAAGGAAATATCTACAGTAAGAGTCATAGACTTGTCATATCCATAAGCTTCTAGAACCCGAACACGGGTTTGGGTGTTTTAGTTGATATTGGCGTAAGAATATCTAAGAGCATGCTGAAAAGAAGCCTTGTTTTTTAAGTAATCAAAAACTGCAGCTAACTATTAACAAAATCCAGATAAAGCTTATTCGGACATAAACATTGTAATACAGTCCGTAGGGATTCGCGTCCATACATTGACCTCATTCCCCATTAATATAAATCAAAAAAATTTCATGACCACCTTTATGAATGAATGAATGAATGAATGAATGAATGCATGAATGAATGAATAGTTTATTCGAAGCACTTAAACAAAAAACATGACTGTATACACTACCTTATAACAAAACAAATAAGAGTTAAAATCTTTAGCAAGGCAAAATCCCCTACGGACTGGATTGAATTTCTACTGTACATTATTAACAAAGAATTTTAGTTACCTTCCACCGGGGCAATCCGAGCAACCCAATTGAACCGGCTAGCTGTGATAATAAATCATGCAAAACATAAAACAAAAGCAACATAGTTAACAAACATGCAGACACATTAGGCACTTCATGGTGTTGGGAACGGGAGTGACCTAAGTGAAAAAAGGCAAAAGTTCCGTATATATTTGTATAGGTTGTGTGCCTTTTCTCACTAGAGAAAATAATCGGTATTCATGCGATTCATAGATGCAATCTTAGCATTTCAATTGTGGGGATCTTAGTACAATTGTCTTCGAAGAATAGTCTCAAGGATAGAAAATTCTAGCTTCAGATTATCATAACCATTTCCTGTGCATGACAAGTTACTATCTTAAACGATGCATTTGAATGAGAAAATTATTCGGATGAAGTGTTTAAACTCCACATTACTTTCAAAGTGCTTTAATTATATCTTGCAATGCAACGGCTATTGTGCATACTTACTCACACAACTGGATTATACTACACGAACCGCAATCCCACATAATTTATTCACACATTTATTTAATTACAAACAACAACATTCATTACATTTTACAACATTCCAGAACCACCAGCATTTAACAACATAACCAAAACCATGATCGTTAACGAAAGACAAAGTTATTAATACACCTACGAACAGCAAGGCAATCGACTAACACTGATAAGCCTTATTCGCTTTAGCATAGAGGTAAATATCGTCGGGTGAAAACCGAAACTCACTAGTAAAACTGTCTTTACTAACAAAAAACTTTATTTTACGTAAGAATTTGTTACTGAGTTCTGGTTGTCAATCGGCGGTATTATGGTCAAAGTATGTTTTACTATTGTTACCAACACCTGAGTCTATGGCTCAATGAGTGATTTTTCTAAATGCTTAGTTTATACGCCTAATCGTTACAAAAAAATGCAGCTAAACAGTAACATGTACACAACTAGGCGCATTATCGTCGAAGCAATTGAGAAATTACTCATAATCCTCTAACTTACCATCAGACAGATTATTTCCGTATATGTCGCTTTTCTTTTTCACCGACGTAGGCTTGGCCATCTTATACGGCTTCGCTTCCGCATCGTCGTATTCTATCGGCGGCGCTACTAAAGCATTTCTACTACTTCCACTAGTTGTCAGCAAGGCTATCATAAACCATAGTGCAGTCAACACGAGTACCGCCTTCAATATCCATGTCCGCCTTCTCAAAAATAACATGCTAAAGAACTTCATCTTTCCGATTTTCTCTAGCTTCTAAATGTTATAGAATTTTTCTATTCATTTCACTACTTCGACCTGTTTTTAGTCTTTGTGGAACTTAAATTTTATATTTGAGCAACTTTTTACTATCTAGAGTATAATCACAAATAGTGACTAGCATAAAATGAATCAGATATGTACGTTTCGGCGATGACGTTGCAAGATATGTGTTATAGATATGACAGTTTGCATGCAATTTTAATGTTTCCTTCACATGACTGAAATTCTACTTCCGTCTCAAAATCCCTTTTTTATAAGTCCTCGTAGAAACTAGAGTTTTGTCACTTTTTTGTCATTATTTTCTTTGATACATAACGTGTCCATGAGAACTCCTTTCCGTCCATAGTCTTAATCTCTTAAAAATCTGAAACAAGCAGAAAATATTAATGAGTCATTATTCGAAAGACCCTATAATATGTATTTACAAGTAAATTAATAAATTACACGTTTATAAAACACTCTTTTTAGAATCTGTATAAATGGCACAATTTTTTAAATTAATGTGGTAATAAAACACCTTAAAATACGTTCATAATTTATATCTGTTAGCATGTAATTAATTTTCATAGCGGCTTTTAAAAGCAAAAACGATAACAAAGCGCGTGGCAGTAATGAACCCGTGACATTCCCGCGAGTCGGCTGACATATTGTCGGCGATTTTTCGTCAAATTCCTGCCAGGAAGGTAATGGCATAGGGGCGAGGGCACCGAGAGGTCGGACAGCCAGCTATTCAGCCACAAAATGACGTAACTGCGTTGCTATACTGAATTATATACATCATTTAGTATAAAGAGACGTTAGTATCTCGGTCATGTAAATCACCTATTGAAAAACCTATGTTTGAGCTCTTTATAAGTGATGGATGAGAAATTTGAAAATAAGTGTTTATTATCAACGATTTTTTAACAAGTTTCGTGTTTATATCGGAAAACATAAGTATAAATAATAATAAATATTTTAAATATTTGTGGACAATCTTACACAAATCAACCTAGTCCCAAACTAAGCCAAGCTTGTACTATGGGTTCTAAGCGACGATATACATACTTATATAGATAAATAGATACTTAAATACAGGTATCATTTATTCCAATTACAATATTAAACACATAAAAATATCCAAGACCCAAGAACAAATATTCATGCTCATCACACAAATAAATTCCTAAGCTAAAGCGGTCGTCAACATTGTTTTTCTTTTCTATAAGAACGGATTAGAATTTACCAAACTACATAACAATTTGGTGATAATATTCAAGAAAGGTCGCATAATACTTTTAGAATCAATAAGCAAGCTATGGCGCTTGTTCTTTAGCTACCGCCTGTTGTTTTACCTCTGTCTATCTGCTTCTTTTTTTGTTTTGTATGTGTTCCTTTATTAGGTATAGTGTGCAATCATCATCATCATCCTCCTAGCGTTATCCCAGTACAGTTGCATCCTGAAGGATGCCTGGGGTCCGCTACCTAATCCCAAGATTTGGCGTAGGCACTAGTTTTTACGAAAGCGACTGCCATCTGACCTTCCAACCCAGAGGGGAAACTAGACCTTATTGGGATTAGGCTTTGTCAAGTGAGTGGGCAACTTGACTGTTAGAAGTTCTCAAGCCGCCCGAAGGCCTCCAACTTGGCTTAACGACTGCTGCCATAGACAGCAACCGGGATCAACGGCTTAACGTGCCTTCCAAAGCACGGGAGCGCTCAGTTAGTAACCACTCAAAGCGGTCACCCATCCAAGTCCTGACCGCTGCCCACGTTGCTTAACCTTAGATACCCTAAGCGGTACCCGGCGCCGCTGGGCCACGAGCGCCCCTAGGTATAGTGTGCAATAATGAAGAGTATTTTTATTGTATTTGTATACAATACTGTATGGCGTTTCGTTCACATTGTGTAACTCCAATAATTTCTATTACCGCCGAAAGTCCACACTCGAACCAGTCATTATCGAACGTTAACGAGTTCAGAGTTGCTCCCCGTTTAGGCTAGGTACCTTCACCGCACGCCTGACGAATGGTTCCGTTCGAACATTACCGGCTCCGGTTCCCGAGCTATTTTTCAGTGAAGCACATTACAATTTGTACGAAATGGCCCAGTTTTACGAGCATTTTTGCATCCCAAAGACTTTTGTGGTTTTCAAATTCTTTTATTTTCATCGGCCATCTCATTCATTATACGGTGGGTTTGGTAGTGACGGTAATCAATCTATATGGGGTTGCTTACAATAATTCATAGTTCTATTATAAATAAGCAGACGAATATTTTAAGTTTATTTAAAGATAAAAAATATTTGAAAGTGACTTAACAAGTGTGTGATGGATGAGCACTTTAGCCTAGTTGGGCCGGTAGTGACCCTCCCTACGACGCTTGTAGAGGGTTTGATTCCCGGTCAGGGCATTTATTTGTATGGTGGACACGAATATAATATGATTCACGGTCCTCGTACAGTCAAGTGCAAAAATATGTATCGAATGGATCCTCTCATAAATAAGTACCAAAACCTTAATCCACCGACATTTAGCTATGGGACATATTTTTGAGCAAGTTGTACCTATACACCCATATTTTTGTACTTGACTGTACTTAGCTTAGGTATGGAGGTTGCTTATTGATTCCTTCCAAAAGTGCATTAATGCGAGCTTTTCTTTGATACTTTCTTATTTTTTTTGTCTATACAATAGTACATTACTTACCAAGAGCGATAAAACAAAGAATGTCTCAGATCGCAGGTATTTTACGCCCGAGCCGAAGGCAAGGACGATAAATATGCGATCTGAGGCTTTCTTTATTATCGCCCGTGGTAAGTACAAAATTTTATGTCACCCCCTGGCCACTCTGGCCAGGGAGTGGGTTTTTTCGCGCGCGGAGCGTGCGATAATGGCCACTTTATGCCTTCGGCTCGAGCGTAAAATACCTGCGATCTGAGACATTCTTTGTTTTATCGCCCTTGGTAAGTAATGTACTATTTAATGCGCTCTGCCTATTTTTAACGGTACACGCGCGAGTTTATGCATGTATATTATTATTCTAGCCAGGAAGCTAAGGTGAGTCGGACGATGAGCGAGCTCACCCAGAAGATGCCTTTTCGCTCGTGCCTTAAGGGGCTGACAACACCTCGAAAAAGTCCCGCTCTAACACGCGTGAGTTTCCAATTAACCATCCCGCTCTTTACGGAAGCTCTGCGCGTAGAATAGTAAATATACACTACAGTAATATTTAAATAAAAAAAAGTGTGGATTATTTGTGAAATATGGCTCATTGGCGGTTTAGGTATGAATATGTTGACTTTATGTTTTTAATTGCAGACCCATACGTAATAAAAATAAAGACATAGAACCATTTAATGATGAATTTAAGACCAATATGCAATTATTTTCTATCGAGCCGATTTCGTCCAATTATGTATCAAGTCCGTACACGGTCTTTGAAATATGATGAATATTAACATTTTTTTTGATGAGCTAGAACAAATAGTTTTTCTTAAAAAACTGCTTAAATAAGATCAATTTCAACAAAATTAGGTCTTGACAGCCTCTTAAGCGGCAATTACACTTCGTCGTTCACCTAATGCGGTCGCCGAATTGATTTTAAACTACTTAGGTGAACGAACGTCATCTTTACACTAGTCTGTCCGCCTACTACGGCGACTAGGCAGGCTGTCGAACGCCGAATGCGGCCGACTAACGTGTTATTTACACTTTCGCGGTCGTCGCATGCAGCATGCGGCGAACGACGAAGTGTAATTGCCCCTTTAATAACGGCTAGGTTATATGAACTCGGACTATTTCGTCTAATTAATACGTATTAAAAGGTAATATAATCAAATATGATACGGATCATCGATGAGGCCATCCGATGACCTCACGACCGACCTTGATTGTTAAGTTCCGACGAACGGATTGATTACTAAAAGTACTCAGTTAATTCACAGCTAGGAAGAAGTAGTGGCTATATTTTTTATCTATTTTAAAGTACTGTCCTTAACAAGTTCTATGCCAGAAATGACAAGAAACAAATAAACGTGGCAAAGATTTTACTATGGCAGTATTTTACCGATAAAAACAAAGGCTAGTTAGAGCCGATTTTTAATCCCCAGATAAAAGTTTGTCAGATAAACTTTAGCTCTCTTTTTTGAAAAAGACAGCCATAATAGTAACTGACGGATAATTTTATCTAGGTATTGAAAAATTTACCCAAAGTACTATTAAGGCCGTGTATTACCACTTTTGAGTTTTTAAAAACCATCTGAGACATAGAATATAGTGTCTTAAAATCTAAAAAAAAAATATGTGTTACATGAGGATCTTGTCTAGTCAAAATCGCAGTCAGTTACATGATTTGATGAAATTCACTCAATAGAAAATAATCGCGAAGTTACCCCTTTTTGGAATGTATTTTCAATACTACGGCTATATTACTGATAGTTAACATTTAATTTTTGTACTCAATTAAAGATCGTAAATAGTTATAGACAAATTCGCAGGGTTTCCTTTGATAAAATAATTGGCTTAATAACTATACCTAAATATTCACAAAACTGCGCGCAGAGCTTGCGTAGAGAGCGGGATGGTTAATTGTAAACTCACGCATGTTAGAGCGGGACAGTTGCGTTGGGGATACCTCCCCTTAACTGACGTTTTCCGGCGTACATCGAATATGATTATACCATAATGGTTAATTGATGTTACCTTTATATTACGGGTTACATACATTTCTATGTCTACATTAACTAAATATTCAAACTCACATCTGTCGCTTTACCTAGTCTAATTATTAACCCTTTATTCGCAGTGTAATTTATAAACTAAGTACTGCAATAACCCTGCCTTACAGTCGGGTAAAAAAAGGAAAAGATTATGTCAAAAATTATGACATAATTTTTGACATAATCTTTTCCTTTTTTTGCAGTATTTTTTTTTCTATTATGTCGCCAACGGGGCTTAACTTTCATAAATATCTTTTTTAATTAGTGAAGTTAATTCTACTTTTGTGCTAGGTATAGTCAAGAGCAAATAAAATAAGTACACTTTGTATCAACTTTCCTAACAAAGCGACCAGTTTTAATTACCCCCGAGTGTTTTTGTACAACATACCTGTCCAGTAGGTAAACGTATTAGGAACTAGCCATGCGGCGGTTGAAATCTGAAACAAAGACAGAAATCATTTGAAAATTGCTCATCTTACGTTTAAAAGTGAAATAACCGGTGTCTGCATTTCCGAGCTCATAATAACCTAGATCTTTTTAAGGCACGAGTAAATAGGCATCTTCTGGGTGAACTCGCTTCACCGTCAGCCTCATCTTTGCCCCCTGGCTAGATGACGGACAAGAGTAAATTATCCCAAAAAGGTCTAGTTTTCCTTCTGGGTTGGAAGGTCAAATAATAGTTGCTTTCATAAAACTAGTGCCTACGCCAAATCTTGGGAATAGGTGTCAAAGACCTCGGGCTCCTTGGCCACAACCGGGAAACGCTAGGAGGACATAAAGCATTTTTTAATACAACGACGGTGGCAAAGCTAGGTACGGTCCACCTGATGGTAAGAGGACACCTCAGCCTATAGACGCTCGCAACTTCAAAGGATTCACGGGCACGCTGCCGACCCTTTATAAAATTTGAGGATTCACTGTGTTGACAGCAGAAGGGACAAATTTAGGTCCCTCGCTCTCATCACAGTGCATCCTCGGGAGCTCTGGCAACCTTGCTCACCTCCAGCAAAACACATGATAAGTAGTACATTACTTACCAAGGACGATAAAACAAAGAATGTCTCAGATCGCAGGTATTTTACGCCCGAGCCGAAGGCAAGGGCGATAAATATGCGATCTGAGGCTTTCTTTATTATCGCTCGTGGTAAGTACAAAATTTTATGTCACCCCCTGGCCAGGAAGTGGATTTTTTCGCGCGCGGAGCGTGCCATAATGGCCACTTTATGGCCAGGTGTGACATAAAGCAAACTATAAAAGAACACGTAAAAGTATAATCAATCGTGAAGGATAAGCCGGTAAAACGAAATACAAGGCAATAAATACTTGATACGAATCACTACGGTATCAAATATCACGTAAATAACATTCAACGGCAAATCGCACTATCCGAGAGGGCCCGCGTAATAAATTTGAGTGAACGCCTCCCTGGGGCTTTAATAATGTATAATGTGTGGGAAGATATTCAGGCTCAAAGTAGACTATGACTTTGAAATCAGGAGGTGGATGTCACTTCACTCTTTAAGGCGATATATCGATTGAAAGAGACACCCTTTGTTTTTTCGCTTACGAAAAAACGGGATGCAACCCTCTCCGAGAATGGCTTTTTCTCGTTAAATATCTGACTGTGTGCAGGTTTATTAAACTTCCTCTTGTCAGTACCTAGATGAGGTAAAATACCATCATATTAACTTAATCGTGTCTTTTAATAGTGCGTTGTTTAAGTAGGCTGAGGAAAAAAGGAAAATATAGACTCGACTTTGGATTTATTTTCTATCGAGAAAATTTTAAGCAATCTTGTTTCGCTATTGTCAGTACCACAATCATATAGTCAAGAATCATATATCTGAAAATCAGCCCCTACTGATTGCTAGTCTGGGCAGGACAGCGTTTCAAAGTCTCCAAATTTCTCAGTGTAGCGCCTTAAAAAAGGCTTTCCATCAAATTTATGATGATTTCGCCAATCAATACTTGTAAAAATACGTTGTTCGGTAACGACGCCATGACAGTAGGCAACTGGTTTTGTTCGGTAGTGGATTCAGCCCGTCGTCGCGAAGAGCACGTGCGTTCACCAACGCGGCGACGGGCAAAATCCGAGGTGGATTTCGAATACTATTTATTTTTGACACAGCTGGCATCAATGGAAATCAAATTACGAAGAAATTTTAACATGCCAAGTTTGCAGGGGAGTCAAGTCAAGGTATAACACTTGACCATAACAAAAACCGGCCAAGTGCGGGTCGGACTCCGCACATTTAGAGTTCCGATCCAACCGCAAAATTAAGTTGGTTTGAATAGGAAAAATAAGTAAATATCAAAGAAACAATGTGATTTATCAATATCTTAGTATTTGTTGGTAACAATAAACATTACCACCAAATTACAAATATGTTCGCGGAAAGCTAAAAAATTCTTCGGAAAAAAAATGTATAAACAGTTTACTTTCTTACAATTTTTTAAAAACTAACTAAATAGTACTTTAGTGGCTTCTCATTCCTTTGTTTTACAATATTTTTTTAAATGAAAAATACAGCATTTATAATTTATATACTCAATGAGCTCTAAAGAACAATATACCTACCCCACTCGATGGGGTTGGTATACTTAAAATCATTTCAGTTGAACGAATTGTTCCAAAGCAATTCCTTCAAAAAGCTACTTTACCGTTCGAACAATAAGGTTCAAAATCCAATAACATTTTAATAAAAATACGTTCAACAAAAAGAATTTCAACAATAAAAAAAACTTATATGTGTTATCTTATTTTGTCTGGTAGGGGAAATTATTATCACGTGCGGTCTGTGACAATATTTTTAGTTACTATGTGGCTCTTGGCTAAAAGGTTGCCGACCCCTGTTCTAGAGCAAATAAAATACACGCTTTTTATCGAATTTCCGCACAACTGACGCGTTTTAATTGCTCCTAAGTGTATTTCCATTTGCCTTTCAGGACCAATTAAACGTTCGATTGTACTTTTTAAATTGACGCCCAAAAAAGGCCACGCTGAAAACGATAGATTAAAAAATCCAATATGAATTAAACTTTTGGCAATACAAAAGGTCAGCAAAACAAATAACAATATTAACAAATTGGGACCATAAAATACCTACCTTATACAGTTAAATTACTTTATCTCACCCCGTGGCCAAAACGTGGCAATTACCGCACGCTGCGCACGCGGAAAATCCCATTTTCTGGCCAGGAGGTGTCAATTAATTTTGTAATTACCACGGGCGGTAATAAAGAAAGCCTCAGGTCGCCTACTTATCGCCCTTGACTTCGCTCGGGTGTCAAATTACCGCGATATGAGACGTTCTTTATTTTCCCGCCCTTGGTAAGTAGTGTAGGTACTATTATTCCACTTTAAAACTAAATATCTGGGCGACCGAGCTTTGCTCGGCGTTTTGCCGGGCATGAGACCTAGCTAGATCGATTGCTCGTCCCCGAAAACCCCCACATACCAAATTTCATCGAAATCGTTAGAGCCGTTTCCGAGATCCTCGAAATAAATATATAAATAAATAAATATACAAGAATTGCTCGTTTAAAGATTTTAAAACTAAATATCTGGGCGACCGAGCTTTGCTCGGCGTTTTCCCGGGCATGAGACCTAGCTAGATCGATTGCTCGTCCCCGAAAACCCCCACATACCAAATTTCATCGAAATCGTTAGAGCCGTTTTCGAGATCCTCGAAATAAATATATAAATAAATAAATATACAAGAATTGCTCGTTTAAAGATATAAGATATGATATAGTGTCTATTACCTATTTATGTTAACCTTCTAAAATAATCTGACCTGAAACTATGTAAGTGACAGAGTATTAATAGGGTTTGCAGTTCCGGGAGTAAGTCCGACCCAGGTCGGGCCTAGCTGAGTTTCTTGCTGGTCTCACCTAAGCTAGGTTTTGTGAACCAGCGACAAAACTCCCAGTAGCTCGATTCAACTGACACACTTCAGATTCGGTTGAAACCGCTCAACCAATCTCACTGGAGCGCAAACTCTTAGAGTATTCCAGTGTTAAAACCGCCCGCGTGGTCGTATTGGAGGTTTCCCCTGGATTTTCCCCAGGCCACCCTCCAACCGCGCACTCCTATCGCCTTAAATGAGCCCGGCCTACAAAGCCACAGTCAGGTTAAAAAAAATGCAGTCACTGTACCGGATTCCATATAAATTCCCTGGAATTCCCGGGAAATTGCATGCCCCACTAATCAAATACCTAGTTGATTAATGAGTTGTTTTTTTTATACAACCACGCAAACAAGCGTACAATGATGGTAAGCGGACACCGCAAGTCCGCAACCTATACTCGCAATCCCCACGGTAACTCAGTTTCCAGAAGTCGTGGGATCAAATCCCACCTGTGGCTGTGACGTTTAATTTTTCATTTTTTGCATTTTCTTCTTCTTCTTTAAAAATGGCTTTCCATCAAATTTATGATGATATCGCCAATCAATACATGGTAAGTGACGTTCGGTAACGCTCGCCATGACAGTAGGCAAATGGTTTTGTACGGTAGTGGATTCTGCTCGTCGTCGCTCCGGGCTCGTGTGTTCACCAATGCGGCGACGACCAAAATCCTTTTTTCACTTTGAAAACGATAACCTCACAATGACGTTAGATTAGTTCCTCTTCGGATACACCGAAGGTATTCGCGCACCGTAATGACATTAGATTGCGCCTCGTAAACGGCGCGAGCGTGCGCCCAAGCCGCATAGGTCATGGTTGCTGCGTTCACGCATCCCGACGCGTTGCGGCCATAAAACAAGCGTCAATCGAGGAAAATATTAAAGTTTGAGGTTAGAGTGTGAAGAAGTAATAAAGAATTAAACTACACAAAAATTACTGTAATCCCTACGCTCCGATTGTTCCGCAGGACTAGATCACATTTCAGCCAGTTTCCTAAAACAACATAAGGATATACTAGTACAACCACTCACACACATATTTAACTTATGCATAAAAACAGGCGTTTTCCCGGATGCTCTAAAAAAAGCCTTGATTTGTCCTATTCACAAGTCGGGGAATAGAGAACAAGTTAACAACTATCGTCCTATTTCTATTTTGCCAACGTTATCCAAGATTCTGGAGAGGATCATGAATAGTCGTCTGAATAAGTTTTTGGATCATAATAAACTATTGTCGGACAGACAGTATGGCTTCCGAAACTCTAAATCAACTAACGATGCTGTTCATGATCTTACCAATCACATAGTAGGAGCCCTGGATGTTGGTAAAAAATGTTTGGCTATATTTTTAGATTTGGCAAAAGCGTTTGACACTGTGTCTATACCTCATCTTGTGAAGAAACTTGAGTCCGTGGGTGTGCGTGGAACTCAATTAAAACTATTCCAAAGCTACTTAACTAACCGAACGCAGAGTGTGAAAATAGGTGACCACGTAAGCAGTTATAGGTGCCTATCGGGCGTTGAAATAATAAGTCCGTATAGACACACTATGTATAATTACAGTTCTACAAAATATATATATGTATAGATTTAATAATCGGACGTAAGCACACGCACACACTAAAGTCACAAGCACAAGGGAAGAAGAAGAGTCACAGGAAAGATATTGTTTATAATTATAGCTTAAAGCAAAGCGTAGCGTAAGCGGAGACACTATTGTTCGCGAGCACGAGCGGCGTGGTTTCGCTTCCGAGGTCTCTGGCTGACTGGCTGCGAGCCGCGTCGCCCCGTCGCAGGCGCCGACCGTTAGGTGTACAGACGGCCACGCGCTATGCGTACTGTGTACGGTGTCGCGCTCAAGTTTAACTTTAACCGACTTCGCAAGGGAGGTTGATGTATTTATTCTGACATTGATTTATCGTGTACAGTTGTCGCTACACTACTCCCCCGTTGAGACCGTTGCTCGCTACGGTCGATAGTAGTCTGGAAAGTGAACAACTCGGCCGCTGCGCGTTCTTCTTTCCGGCACCGCAGCTGGGGGTTCCTGCACTCGTAATGGGCTGGTTTCTTTACCATTCGCGGTGTCGTCTTTGGCCACGAAGACTGGCTTCACCCTGTCGACTGATACTGTAGAGTGTCTGCCTTGGATGTCCAGCTTGAGCGTTTTGGTTCCTCGCTCCAAGACCTTGTATGGCCCCGTGTATGGAGGTTCGAGCGGCCTTCTGACAGCATCTTGACGGAGGAAGACGTACTCGGCGGAGGACAGACTCCTGGGAACGTAGAACGTCTTTTTAGAGTGCCAACTTACTGGTTCCGGAGTGAGCTTTGCGATGTGGTGCCGTAGACGTGATGCGAAGTCGGTGACGTCTAAGGTGGCATTTTTGGATGGGGTGAGGAACTCACCCGGCAGGCGTAAGGGTTCGCCATATACGAGTTCTGCAGACGATGCCTTGATGTCGTCCTTCCACGAGCTGCGGATACCCAGCAGGACAAGCGGAAGTACTTCCACCCAGTGTATGCTTGTGTGGCACATGATTGCCGCCTTTAGCTGGCGATGAAAACGTTCTGCCATGCCATTACAAGCTGGGTGGTACGCGGTTGTAGGTCGGTGCTCTGCGCCCAGGATGCGAGTGATGTTGCGGAACAATTCGCACTCGAACTGCCGGCCCCTGTCGGTGGTGATCTTCGCCGGGCAACCGAAGCGTGCGACCCAGCCTGCAATGAATGTGCGGGCACAGGTCTCTGCGGTGATGTCGGCGATAGGATATGCCTCAGGCCATCGCGTAAAGCGATCGACGGCCGTGAGACAGTATCTGAAACCAGAAGAAATTGGTAAGGGCCCTATTATGTCCATGTGGACATGGGAGAAGCGTTGGCTAGGAGTAGGGATGGGAGTTAGCGGAGAGGTGATGTGGCGAGATATTTTGCATCTTTGGCAATCTTTGCATTCTTGAGCCCATCTGCGGCTATCTCGTTTCACTCCTGGCCAAACGAATCTCTGCGAAATCAAGTTTGCTGTTGTTCTTGCACCAGGATGGCTCAGGTTATGCAATGCACTGAATACCGCTCTTCGAAATGCTGGAGTTACATAGGGTCGAGTATTAGCAGTGGAGATGTCGCAATACAATTCTGCGTTTGCGTCTGGTGTCCTTACTCGTTGTAGTTTCAGTGACGTGCCATTATTGAGTAGGTCTTGCAACTCAGGATCTAAATCTTGGGAATGTGCAAGAGCCTCGAAGTTAATGGGTACTGAAATTGCCTCGATTCTCGAGAGAGCGTCTGCTACTACATTTTCCTTTCCAGCCACGAACCGTATATCTGTGGTGAATTGTGATATCAGGTCCAGATAACGGAACTGCCTCGGCGAGCAATTGTCACGACGTGAAGAGAAGGCGTACGTCAAGGGTTTGTGGTCTGTGTAGATCACGAACGACCTCGCCTCGAGCATGTGTCGGAAATGTCTTATGGCATCATACATTGCAAGTAACTCACGATCGTATGGGCTGTACTTTCTTTGTGCTGGTTTCAGCCCTCGTGAGAAGAACGCGACCACCGCCACCGCCACCGCCTAATTGACAGCCTCACGACACTCTCCATCAACGTGCCTGTCCAGAAGCCTGTGGAGGCGATCACGTCGGGGTCACCAATATAGGTGCCTATCGGGCGTTGAAATAATAAGTCCGTATAGACACACTATGTATAATTACAGTTCTACAAAATATATATATGTATAGATTTAATAATCGGACGTAAGCACACGCACACACTAAAGTCACAAGCACAAGGGAAGAAGAAGAGTCACAGGAAAGATATTGTTTATAATTATAGCTTAAAGCAAAGCGTAGCGTAAGCGGAGACACTATTGTTCGCGAGCACGAGCGGCGTGGTTTCGCTTCCGAGGTCTCTGGCTGACTGGCTGCGAGCCGCGTCGCCCCGTCGCAGGCGCCGACCGTTAGGTGTACAGACGGCCACGCGCTATGCGTACTGTGTACGGTGTCGCGCTCAAGTTTAACTTTAACCGACTTCGCAAGGGAGGTTGATGTATTTATTCTGACATTGATTTATCGTGTACAGTTGTCGCTACACAGTGATCTCCAAGTAGAATATGGCGTTCCCCAGGGTAGCATCTTGGGACCAACTCTCTTTTTGATATATGTCAATGAGATGTGTAATCTTAATTTGCCCAATGGTAAACTAGTAGCTTTTGCCGACGACACAGCGTTAGTGTTTAGTGGGAATACATGGAATGATACGTTCAGTACAGCGCAAACAGGATTCAACTTAGTCACGTCATGGTTAGCAAATAATACTTTGTCGCTAAACGTTGATAAAACCAAGTATCTGGCATTCTCAATCACTGATAGTGGCTCTGTAATTACGGATTGTCTTACCTTAACGGCCCACAACCACAGCAACGATATAACGCAAAATTGTACATGTCCTATGTTGCAACGAGTTGATACTGTCAAATACCTAGGGATAACTCTCGATAATAGGCTTAATTTCCGAGCGCACATAGACACACTATCTGCTAGGCTTCGTAAACTGATCTACATCTTTAAACATCTGCGACATGTAGCTGACCCGAAAATAATTAAGATGGTTTATTTTTCCCTGTGTCAATCAATAATTGCGTACTGTATCATTGCGTGGGGTGGTGCAGCGAAAACCCATATAATAAAACTTGAGCGTGCACAACGTTAGCTACTTTAAACCATATCGTTATCCTACTGAAAACCTGTACAAAGCCTGCAAAGTGCTGACGGTTCGTCAACTATTTGTACAACAAGTAATATTAAAAAAGCACTCTGAACAACCAGAAATTCATCGGTCTTCGACAGAAAAGAAAAGTACTAGGCACCGGAGCATACGTACTAAAATATTTCATCATGCAGTCACCTGCAAAACAGCTTTTAGTAGAAAATTCTTTTACTATCTTGGTTGCTTTCTTTACAACAAGGCAAATAAAATTTTAAACGTAGATTCCAAAAGCAAATATGTATGCAAAAAGGATGTGGAAACTTGGTTACTAAGTCTAAATTACGAGAACACAGAAAACTTACTACACCCAATATCTTAAAAAAAAAAAACCTCTCTCTCTCACACACACACGCAGAGACATTTACACACACACGGACACACACACACACACACACACAGACACACACACACACACACACACACACACACACACACACACACACACACACACACACACACACACACACACACACACACACACACAGAGACACACACACACACACACACACATACATACTTAAACGGCTTGATGATACTTCCTTTTCTTTCTTAATTTTCATGTAATTAGCTAGAGTTGAAATACATATTGATTATCAGAGATTCTTTTATCGTTATCAACCAAATTTTGTCATGTCTGTTACCTACGTTTAGTCATGCATGAGGAAGGTAGCTGGTACTTGTAGCACAGGTTATATTTTAAACCTATTGCAAGTAACAGCGGCAATATTTGTTTTTGATTGACGCTTAATAATACATAGTTGTTAATGAATTGTACTTCTTTGTAACTTGTTCTTGAAATAAATCAATTATATTATATATTATATTATATATTAAATCTAGAGGTAAACAACAGGCGGTCTTATCGCTAAAGAGCGATCTCTTCCAGACAACCTGGTTGCAAACTAAAACTCCACAAAAATAAACATACACACATACCTACACACATATATATATATATATATTTATATTCATTAATATATAATTACAATAACAGCCATAGAGTTGAAAGAAGCACAAAGTAGGATGAAAGAATCATGGGAGGGACAGATAGTATTCTTTTAGATGTGTCTTGAATGAAGCAATGGATTTGGCACGCCTTATTTCTACGGGAAGAGCGCTCTTAATCAGATGCCTAAGCGGCTCCGGGCTCCATAGGCCCCAACCGAAACGACGCTAGAAGGAGTATGATTCAAAGATTCAAAGCGTTTATTGCCAGAACATAGTTCCATGATGACAAAGGCATTTCATTTATGAACGGTTAGTATTTAGTAGTTCTTTTTTTAAACTATATCTGCTATACAATTATGTCAGGAATCAATAATAATTTAATTTAATATTAACGGGAAATCGCGGCATTCGCGGCCCCAAGTTTAACCGGTTCGCAAACACCGCAAAATAATCCGAATAGCGAAGCTTCTGCACAATTATGCATTGTGACATCGGCCCCGACTGTTTAATTAAAATTGTTGTCCGCAATCTTGCTTGCGATTATTTCGTAATAAAATATTTAAATAACTAAGCACAGTGAAGCCTGCTTGAAATTCCTCTCACTCGAACCAAGCGCTTTTCATCATCTTTTATAATGTGCACTGCTAAGGTTTGGAATTCCCTGTCGGCGTCTGTATTTCCGAGTTCATATAACCTGGACCTATTTGAGACACGAGTGAATAGGCATTTTCTGGGTGAGCTCGCTTCACCGTCTGCCTCATCTTTGCCCCTGGCTAGATGCTGGCCAAGAGCAACCCCATTTGTCATAATAAATAAAGTACAAAGCAATTACAATAGCTATTTAGAGTGAACGACATAACAGTGTATTGTATTTACCCACGACGAAACGGATATTTACGGTGAGTTTGTTTCGTGAAACGTGAAGAGTATTGACTATAATTTTATATTGCAAACATCATCATCATCCTCCTAGAGTTATCCCAGTACAGTTGCATCCTGAAGTTTGCCTGGGGTCCGCTACCTAATCCCAAGATTTTGCGTAGGCACTAGTTTGTAACGAAGTGACTGTAATCTCACCTTCCAACTCGAGGGGAACTATACCTTATTGGGATTAGGCTTTGTTAAGTGAGTGGGCAACTGTGCTGCAAAAATTCTGTTTTTAATATAGGTACATATTTGAATTAAGTATATAATTTATAAAGGAAAGGACAAAATTTGGACTGAGATAACTCCCCTCTCGCTAGGAAACAAAAAATCACGAATAAATTGTTTTAATTTATAACTAGACTAGAATGAAGTATGAATAGTAATTTTGAGTAATAATCCTGATAAGAATAGATCAGACATAAAAAAATATGTAAGATATTCGACGATGAAATCAGGCAATTTGGCAATACTTTTTGAGGCAACTCCCATTTTCCTCTTATAAAATCGATAAACCCCACAGCTATAGCAAAACAGTACTAAATTAGGGTGTCATTATATTTGAAAACATCTTCTTTTCAAGTCAGTTAGGCTTACCCACTTTAACTAATAAAACGTACTTGACAACGATGAATAAATAATATGTCATTGATTCCGTATCTTAATTAGAATATTTTTTCAACCTTATTTAGAAGAAAGGAAACGCTTTATTTATACATCGTAGTCCAATCAGCTGGTCAGACCAAGTCCGCTCATCACTGAAGGCGATATATCGATTGAATGAGACGCCCTTATGTTTTTCGCTCACGACAAAACGGGATGCAACACTGTCCGAGAATGGCTTTTTTCGTTAAATATCTGACTGTGTGCAGGTTTATTAAGTTTCCTTTTAACAGAGTTTAGATGAGATAAAATACCATCATATTAACTTAACTTTGTCTTTTAATAATGCGTTGTTTTAGTAGGCTGAGTAAAAAAAGGAAAATATAGACTCAACTTTAGTTTTTTTTCTATCGAGAAAATTTTAAGTAGTCATGTTTCGGCTATTATTGTCAGTACCACAATCATAGTCAAGAATCATACAATATATCTGAAAATCAGCCCCTACTGTTCGCTAGTCTGGGCAGGACAGCGTTTCAAAGTTTCTAAATTTCTCGTTGTAGCGCCTGAATAATGAACTTCACGATATAATGAATAATTTGGCGAACTGCAAGAAAAGTTGCCTAAGACTAAGGTCCTCTTAAGACTAAGGTCAATCGCTGTTCAGTCATACATTAAAAAATCATCATGTGAGCTAGAAATATCAAAATATGGTTTTAAGTACTGTTACTAATTGTACTGTGACCACTCTCGCTTAAAACGATGTGACATTTTAATTTAGTCGGCAGCTTTCTGAATATTTTCTCCCGATAAAAATGTTTTATGAACGAAGCAAATTGGAATGATAACGATATCAATGTTACTTATAAGCTTCGGAATAACTTCGTTATGAATATTTTAATAATTTAAGAAGTCGTTAAGGCCGTTCATGTACCCAGATGAAATCTAAAATCGAGCGTAATACTGCCGTCACTGTCACATTTCGAAAGGGTAACGGAGATAGAGCTTGCATGTCGATATCTTGTTACGGTAGAATTTGTCGATTTTTATTTATTTTAAAAATATTGCCTCAAATTATCGAAATTCAGAAGCTGTCAAATTACTATTTTAGTTATGATAGATTTTTCTCCTTTTTATGTTTCATAGTGTCACATAGTAAAAAAACAAGTAAAGCTGGAAAAAATAATCGAATTGGAGGTTACTTTGGGAATTAATTGTATCGAGCGAAGTGTTATGAATCGTGTATCGAAAGCTGTGTTATTAAAGATAATATAATCAAGCATTATATATATTTTTCCCACGTCTACAAATATCAACGATTCTGAGAAAAATGGGATAACTCTTGGGGTATTTTCGCATATCTGGCTCATGGAACCGCCTTAAGATTAAACAATCTAACTTAAACAGTTTAATACGATCCCAAATTAATCTTATAATCACTTCAAAATGGGTCATAAACACTTGAAAAAACAAAAGTCGCCCCTCCTGTGGTCAATAGTTAACGGCTTATGTGCATGTAAGTTATGTTTTCATCACATGGATTTATAATAACGGAGACACTATTTATGCGGGTTATTAGACCAATTCAAAATAAAGCTTTAACCTTTGATATATCCACAGGAATCCACGCGAACCTAAATCTGTTTATGGCCCATTATCATCGTCATCGTTATCCCCAGTTCGCTACTTATATAATCCCAAGATTTAGCATAGCCACTAGTTTTTAAGGTAACCGCTGCCATCTGACCTTCCAACCCAAGGGTGAAACTAGAAATTGAAATTGAAATTATTTATTGATAACAATTGTTACATGTCAAATATTTGTATACATTAATTATTTATAAGCTATGAAATATAACTATAGCATTTCATTTTATAAATTAAATAATTAAAACTTTAAACATACGTCATCCTAAAGGACTTCACAATAATAAGTAAAAATACAATTTATGTCACACCTGGCCATAAAGTGGCCATTATCGCACGCTCCGCGCGCGAATAAACCCACTTCCTGGCCAGGGGGTGACATAAAATTTTGTACTTACCACGGGGGATAATAAAGAAAGCCTCAGATCGCATATTTATCGCCCTTGCCTTCGGCTCGGGCGTCAAATACCTGCGATTTGAGACATTCTTTGTTTTATCGCCCTTGGTAAGTAATGTACTATTACAATGTTTGTGGTCTATTATAAAATTCACAATAATCGTAGAACATTTGTTCGTGGAGCCATTTTTTTAGTTTGCCATCGAACATTGGGGCGGAGGCTGCATCTATTGTATCTATGGGTAGACGATTGAAAACGCTAGGACCTGAATAGTATACGGAACGTTCTGTTTTGGCAAGTGTGTGCTTGTTCACGACAAGACGGTCTGCGTGCTCGTTGCTGCGCATCGCAGAACTTATTTAATCCCAATAAGTTCTAGTTTCTCCCTTGCAAAGCAAGTGGCCATCTTGACTGTGAGAACTTAAGGGTCTGAAGGTCTGAAGGTCTGAAGCCGTCTTTCATGCAACCCAATCGGGAATTACGTACCTCCACCTTACAGACTAGATAGTACGTAATTCCCCGACGAAACAACGAATCCTCAAACCAATGGTCAACAAACAAAGGTTTGTAATGTGATCCTTCTGGAGTCGGATCTGTAGGGTTGTTACCCACTGTCAATGGCAAATTTGAGAAAGAAAGGTGGTATTATATTGATAATATCAAAATTGCTTTGGAAGGCACGCTAAGCCGTTGATCCCGTTGATTGGCTCAACGATTGCTGAGTCGTTAAGCCAAGTTGGAGGCCTTCGGGCGGCTTGAGAATTTCTGAGTCAAGTTGCCCACTCACTTGACAAATGAGGGTCGAAGTTGCACCACGCCTGAACGGTGTACCCACCGCTACCCTATACGTGACCCCTGGGTGGTGCTAAAAGTGCAACATAAACTGGCAACCGTACTGTCTTCTCGAAAATAAATAATGGCCATGAGAAAAAAAAACTAAACGCAATTTTTCCGGTCCTATTGAGTTATTATTTCAATACACTCATATCAATCATGAATATCATAATAGTAAAGATCTGAAAAACTTTATGAATGGCTATTCTCTATAGCTATTCATTAAAAAATTGTTTGATTTGTTCTGTGAAGAGAATAATAATGCATAATCAATCAAATGATTGTATAATTAAATTGCAATCAATCAAGGACAGTTGATGTGTCAATCGTTATCTTGCCAATCAATTGTCAAAAAGTCCCACACAATATCGTTGGGTGACAACCAAACCGCACAGCAAATCTGTCTTACTCTTAGTTCTTATCTGCAAACTGACTCCTCACAAGTCACCTCACCTCTCACACGTTTTTGTATGGAAACTGTCAAAAAGTGAGAAAATAAAACAAAATTAATTTATTCTTCCATTTAGGCACATTAAACTCTGGTCCACCATTCGGCGGAGTTTTTTTGACAAGTCAAAATGCACAAATGTTGCCACAGTACGGCCAGTGCTGTTCATATCGATATTATTTAAGTCCTCACTAGACGTACGGATCTTACGGACCTATTTATCGGGCACCCCTTGGTGCTTGCCGAGATCATCGAAAATCGAAATTAGTAGTGTTTCTCTCAATCTAAAATGCTCACAATTTGAACAATTAAAATACTTTGTAAATTTTATGATTTTTAAGACGACGAGAGACAACTTAATGAGCCTTTAGTTGCCGAAAAGTAGAAACTATTACATTTATTAAATTAGGTATTAAAGTAGTAGGACTTAAATCTTGATCGAAAAAACTTCCTATCGAATAGTATATCGATATTAATGTTCCGAAAAATGCTGGCACATTTTTGTTCGTGAATAAGAAGGTATATAGTTAGTTACTTTATATACCGTCACTATTTTTTTTGTCTACTCCTGGCAACATCTCATCTGCCAGTTTACTCCGCCGAATTATGGACTTGACCTTACACGCACCTATGTATGTCCTAAAACTACCCAATAAACATCTGATTCGAGAAGAACCAGTGTAAGCAATACGGCGTGGTGTCATTTTTTCAAAACAACAAAATGAATAAAAAATGAATAAAATGAACTTTATTCTGTAAGTAGACCGCAATGGCACTTTTACAAGTCAAACCCTACTAGCGTTCCATATACATGTATAAAGTATATGAAATTACAGTTTCACAATTTTACAAGATGTCTATGTTACAGTAGAAAACATTTTTAGAATTAATATAAATTAGATAAAAAGTCGTGTGCACTGCTCGGCTACAGTGGCTGTTTGGAACATACAAGCGACATTGTACAATTTAAAAAAACGAAATACAATCTCACAAGTTTCCCCGCTCACCTAGACTCCGGACGGAACAAAAAGGTTAGAAGTAATCTAAGTCCTGTCAGGTGCAGAAACTTCATCAGGAATGCATTAAACACGTACAGTTTTTATTGGTTCTTGTGACAGGATTATTAAATTATTATCAGGATCTTTTTGGTTAAAAACGCTGCATATGGATACCAATGCATACTAATAATATGAATGCGAAAGTATGTCAGTATGTTATACTACTTTTATCTCACGAGCGCGGGTTGGCCATGGTTGTAGTTGTGACACATACGAACACATAGACAACGTGAACTCATATCTCCGACGCTGACGCACACATTGACAATACTCAACACACAGCCCTGGCTCACCCGCGCTTGTGAGTTAAAAGTACTATAGGTGCCTCTTCTTGCTTAACGTTCTTACGACCATGTTGGGATGGAGACCATAGGCGCAGAAAGAAAGAGATGGAGACTTACTAAATGACTTATATTTATTATAATATTTAATACAACGGTGTCGACCGTGTCGGTTCGGATTTTAGAAGAAGAGCGCGGGCCACAGTGCCGCGTCCTTTATATAGGTAAAATTAGCGACATCTGTTGTCAGAGCCATGAACTAATTACAATACTTGATAGTAAACTATAGCTAATTAAACAAGGTAAATGATTCTCTAAGAATCGGGTAGATGGCTTTACTAGACGCCATCAAATCCATTAAATTGGTAAATAGTTATTAAAACATTATAGGATTGACAGATGGCGCTGCGTAGGCTTTTACCTAATCTTATGTTAGTACCTAACAGACCAAAGTCCTACCACATGGTACATAGAGACGCGGGCAATATAGCTAATTTATTATAGAAGAAGGTGAAGGTTTAGAAGTTTGGTGTGTGTGAAGTGATGTTAATACATGTACCTACTTCTCATATGTATCTGTTGTGTGACAATAAATATTTTTTCTTTCTTTCTTTCTATCGCTATATTTATGCCCTATATTGCCTGATCAATCAATGCCACTGTGCTATCGGGACAGGAATATAATTAATCGCGTGCAATAGAGATAGGAAATGGCGGGTCAATGTACGAAATTATTTGAGCTTAGCGTTTTTATTTTAATTAAAGTATTTTCAAATATGAAAAGCAAAATGTGACACAAATTTCCAGGTATACTTAACTTTAAATTAAAATCAGGTAGGTAATATTATACATTCGGTGAACAAGAAAATTAACTTATTTGAGTCGAGTAAATATCAAAGTCGATTTTATATTTTGAGAAGCCACTTAATCTTTATTAAAAACGCCTACCGTAACATTTTCCCGTACCGTGCACGGAAATTATTATAATTTAGTAATAATTAAACATTTAATATCGTATAATGACTGACTGAATGAACTTACTTATATTAAAATTGGCAATCTAATTTTGAAGGTAAGTAGGTACGGTTTTGAAAATAGTTAAAGGGTTGTTATGGATGTTATAAGTTGCGAACTACGATTTTGTGTGTGTTTGTGTGTCTATGTTTAATATCAATAACGTATTCTGGGCACGCTGCAAGGTGATTTGGGGCAATTTTTTTATTTGTAAGTTAGTTTATAATTTTAGAGTTTAGTTTTTATTTTATTGTATTTGTTACAATTATTGATTTTAGTTTTCTTGTGTAATAAATAAAATATATTTTCTTTAATTACGTATTAGCTAATATAATATCGGTATATACAAAGGTACAAGAAATTGCAGACTCGTAGGATAGTTAGTTAGTTAGTTATACTGGGCATTTTCCGCAAGTCGACATCCAACGTGCCTATTTTGCGTGAAAAGAGGGGGTAGCGCTACTCTAACCATCCTAGTTCCTGTATGAAACCTATCAGTGTCTTTATGTTGTTTACTGCTTCCTGCAGTGTGTTCGGATTTCCTAGGTGTTTCTTCCTGTATACTTCTACCTGCTTACAGTCTAGTAGAATGTGTTTAGCAATCTCTTCTGCCACCATGCATGCTCTGCACAAAGGACTGTCGGTGATTCCCAAGTTGTAGAGATGTTTGTTTAGTGTGTTGTGTCCTGTTATTATGCCTACTACTTTACGTAGTTGGTTTCTGTGTGTTCTCAGTAGTGTGGTTGTGAGTTTGGGATTTTGTTTTAATATAACTTCTTTTGTCTGCCTGCATGTGTCTAAGTCTTCCCAATGCCTTTGATGCAGGTGTTTTGTGTATTGATTTAGTTCATTCTGTATGTATTTTTGTGGCAGGGGCACGATTGGCTCTGGTCCGTATGCCGGTGTTTCTGAGCCCTTTCTGGCTAGTTCATCCGCTGCATCGTTTCCTCTCGAGCCACTGTGTCCCTTTACCCATTGTAAAGTTACCTTGTTTTTGTCTCCGCATACCTCTGTGAGCGTTTGATGACATTCGTATATTAAGCCTGACGTAGGATAATAATTACGTACACTGCACACAACTCTATTGCAACATTGCAAGTATTGCAAGGCTTAGGGTACATGTTCAGAAATTTTTGATCAGTCACAATCTGTTTATTGCCGTTTTTTTTTAATACTACGTGGGAGGCAAACAAGCTGACAGCCCACCTGATGGTAAGTGGTTACTGCCGCCTATAGACGTTAATTACCTGCTACATATTATCAATTTATCAAAATACATATGTTTACATAATACTTATCAATAATGGGTTAAAATATTTGCCTTTCGTTATTTAACATACTTAGTGTATACGGAACAGTGAAACAACGCTATCTGTATAATTTAAAAGTATCTGCTTCTTTACAATTAAAGAATTTTCCAATTCCAATTTCATTCTGTTACGCATTTCAACACTTAATCGCCGAGCTGAAATTCACGCCGCCAGGGGCGTTGAACAATTCGAGTTCCAATTTGACGGGTCTTCCAGGGGTGCACAACATTCGCGTCACCAATGAAGCAGGGGAGCCCAACCGTTTAATGAGACCACAACTTGCCCACATCGAATTGCCGGCGCCGCCGTCTCGTCTCCCGCTTTAATTGAGCGCTTCACTAGAGTTAGGGCGCGCACACATGAGCTGACATTGCAATTATCGAGATTGGGTTTTGCGTCCTATGAGTCAGCATTTTCAAAATATGATTTTTTTATAGTTTATAGTATAAGGAGGTTCGATGAAGGACCCATCGCGATGAAACCTGAATACATCTGTGAAGAAATTTAAAATGTATAAAACGAAACTGTGATGTCATTCCTATGACTGTAAAGGAGCAATACTGTCAAACATTGGTTATGCAGTCAAACATAGTAATGACGTCATAATTCACATACTATTCGCTACTGTTATGTATTTCGGGAGAATTAAAAAAACACATGGACCTTAACATTTAGGTGGGTCTACGCTAGGCGAGCCGAGCACGAGTGGAGCACTAGCCGAAAACAATTCGTCTAGTGTAGACCGACTTACAAGCCTCGAACGAGCGCGCTGCGAGCTTTTCGTTCGTGCTCGTCTATGTTCTGCCGTCGGTTTTTTGACAAACACAAAGGGATTTCAAAATGCTCGCAGCGCACTCGTTCGAGGCTTGTACGTCGGTCCACATTAGACGAATTGTGTTCGGTTCGTGCTCCGCTCGTGCTCGGCTCGTGCTCGGCTCGCCTAGCGTAGACCCACCTTTACATTTTCTATCGATCTAGGACATAAAATGTTTTGTAAATTGAGTTGATGTAATTGTATATTATTATCTTGTAGGTACCTATAATAGTTTTTCTATTCGTCAATTATTAAGTCACGAATATTTTTTACCTGCTTATTGACAAAGGTATTTCAAATATAATGTAGAATAATGTTTTATTTTGAGTGTGAAAGTATTTCTCCTACAAACTGATATAATATAAATTTCTCTGTACCTAGTATAAAAATATGACATATATTTATTTATTTAATCATTTATTTCAGGCATCTGTGGCCATAATATTTACACCTTTAAAGACTAACATAATAGTACATTACTTAACAAGGGCGGTAAAACAAAGAATGTCTCAGATCGTAGGTATTTGACGCCCGAGCCGAAGGCAAGGGCGATAAATATGCGATCTGAGGCTTTCTTTATTACCGCCCGTGTTAAGTACAAAATTTTATGTCACCACCTGGCCAGAAAGTGGGATTTCCCGCGCGCGGAGCGTGCGGTAATTGCCGCTTTATGGCCTGGTATGACATAAATATCATTTTATTCCCTAAAATTTTATAATAATCACGTTGCGACGAGGACGCGACGCGGGTTTCATTTGCCAACTTTTAAGTTTTCAATCAGACATGTATTTTTATTATTGTGTTAAATTATATTTAGGTATTAAATACGTATAGTCATAAAGTTTAATTTCCAATTTGCCGTGAACATCATGCATTGTCCCTTATTTCCGAGCACAGTGCACTGTGAAATATTAAACGGCACGTATAAATTCTTACGCCGCCGGGAACCTGAACCTATTTATTCTCGGCCGCAGCCGCGCTAAGCGCAAAGTGTCACATTCCTTCACTAGTCTGATAGTCACGTACGGCCTTATGGTTTGAGAGAAATTTTTAACATTCAGGCGTTTTATTCGATACCAAGTGATTACTGAACAATGAATATTTTATAAATGAGAGGGTTTTAGTCAAAACGAGGCTTTGGAAAAGAAACTAATAATTTAATTCAGTATACTTAAACTTACATATTTATATAAGGGACCAGCAACAGAACTTTTTTTTAAAGTAAAAATTAAAGTTTTAATTGGCTAATATGAATTTTATTATAAAACTTATAATTTCCCAAGTTGGCAACTTTTGGTACGTACCTAACGTAAAATTTAGCAAATAACTTAAATTAATTAATGGGAGACATCTTTGAGTAAGTTTTATGCACCTTTATTAATTACTTATGTATACCTATGTATACGTTTATGTTTTACACTTTCATCTTTTCTACATTTACACTGCGTCAATTTTAGGTGTCTCTGTTAGGTCCTGTGGTTAACTGAGAGACAATGCATGCTATTTGCCTTATTGGCGATCTCAAAATGAGTCCGCCATTTGTATTATTGTTTTATTTGTACAATAAAGTTTAAATAAATATTATTGCACTTGACTGTTCCTACATCTAAACAATTTTTAAATAAAAATTTATAAATTAATATTTGTTCTTGAGATACGCTCACATGTGGTCGAAACAATTCTGCCAAACCAGAATAGGTACCATAATAAAATTTCATACAGTCGTCCCTTAATACCCATAGTACAAGGTTTGCTTAGTTTGGAACTAGGTTGATTTGTGTATAAGCACAGAATAGTATAATAGTATTACATACAGAACGGACACGAACCCCCCCGCACCGAGGTCAGTTACCTCGTCCCTGACAGGCCCAGGCCGGGTTACGATCGGGTTACCGTCGCGTCTCGCGATTCGTCCGCGCCACGCGCTACGCACCCGCGCAAACAATTGACGCGTGTACCGACAGCGCACGCACACATACTTACCCACATCGCTTACTTTCCTTCCCGTGTCACCCCCGTAGTATGAAGTTGTCCACAAAATATTTATTTATTTATTTTTAAAAAGTATATTAAGTTTCATCTAACTACTCACCATCCGCAATCAGTTCTCGCAGGATGCATACGTCAACTCACTAATTTACTATTAAATACTAGGAAACTTCACGTAATTGATGTTCAGTCACGGTCATAATTATATGTACATATTTGGACCTTATTGCAATGGAATAACGCGAAAAATGTATACATACTTATTGCTGCCCTTGACTGTAATCGTGCCTTCCATGAACCGTGCATCACGGTAGAACTTAGACGAGCAGTTAGACAGTCACCAGCGTAAAATGGTCCCAGAATGCAATCCAGGCACAACTTTTCTAGAGTTCCAACTACATTGGACAATCTCAAGCCGTCAAGGTCACGGTATTTCGACGGCCGAATGCAAGACACCTTTGGATCTCCCTTCCTTTGTTTTTTAAATTTGATCTTTATCAAGTTTCGATTAGGATTGTTTTTGTGAATCCCAATTTACAGAGATACGAGTTTGTAAAAGCGATTTGGATTAGGATGTGGTAGAGGAAGATTGCTTCAACCTTCATGACTGTATGTCAAAAAAATGCTTTTAGTGAATTCGTGAGCCAATTACAGTTCGTTATTACTTATTAGATATATTTTAAGTGCTAATAGGATCAATATAACGAAGTCAAGGTAACAACGTTGATGGGTCTTTAAAAAACCGGCCAAGAGCGTGTCGGGCCACGCACAATCTAGGGTTCCGTAGTTGTCTACCCGTTACATTATATGGACTAGAAAGTTTTCGAACTAACTTATATTTACTATGTTTTTGACAGAATTAACAACATTATCTAAGCCCTAAGGTATCAATGGAAATTGTACGAAAGTTTGCTTTTGCAAAGTACATTTCTTAAGCTCGACTATTACTCGTTAACTACTAATGTCTACTTAGCTGTGACCATGATTTTTTTCACATGCCTAGTAGTCACCGTTTAGCTGGGGGGGGGGGGGGACATTAATTGCACCACCACTTTACATATAGGGGAGGTACCCTTATAATTTTTTTTTCAAGATTTTACACTACCGTTTTGTCGGCGTCATCAATATCTATACTCATGCCAAATTACAGCTTTCTAGTACTAACGGTTACTGAGATAAACGGGGGACAGACGGACGGACGGACATGGCGAAACTATAAGGGTTCCTTGTTTACTACGGAACCCTAAAAAGCTGTCAGTAAGACCGTTTGGTAACAGGTACAGTCAGCATTAAAAGTAGTTTGGCACATGAAAGCGTCAAGTCTTTATTACAAGGGAACTACGGAACCCTAAAAAGCTGTCAGTAAGACCGTTTGGTAACAGGTACAGTCAGCATCAAAAGTAGTTTGGCACATGATAACGTCAAGTCTTTATTACAAGGGAATAGGAACTCGACCTCTTTCATATGCCAAAGTACTTGTGACGCTTTTATTTTTACAGCAATCTAACTAAAATAACACGATATTCACGCAGACCGCGTTTTAGACACTAATTTACTTACGCATAATATGAATGTAAATAGCACGCTAAGTGAAATTCACGGGCAAACCCATTTAACATTATAACGAGCGGTAATAGAGAAAAATAGCCTATTAGTGTCCCAGCTGCAGGCAAATTGAGAAAATTATGGTGCTGCAATATGAACTGTAAGTTCTTGGGAAAAGGGAACCATAGTTCCTCGCTAAAGAAGAAAGGCGAGCAAAGAAAGAAAAGAAGCGGCGATTTGAATACCAGCTAATACTGACTCTTTGAGCTATAAATATGGCTCCACTATTATCTATTGCTACTCCAAAAGAAAGAAAACATAAAGCTATGCCAAATGGTGAAAATCCTATTCAAACATCTCAAAAAACAATGAAGTTACAAGTGTTAACTTTAGAAGGCAGAGGACAATAGCCAGATCGAGATTCGGAAATATTAAAAACAATATTTGTCGAAGAGCCGATGGCCGATGGGGCAGACGAGTTCTGCAGTGGAGACCGCGAACGACTCGGCCTGTGGCACGACCCCCCGCCAGGTGGACCGACGACCTGAAGAGAGTGGCGGGAAGCGGTTGGATGCGGAGAGCTGAGGACCGGGTGTGGTGGCGCGAATTGGGGAAGGCCTATGTCCAGCAGTGGACGACTACAGGCTGAGGATGATGAAAAACAATATACTTTATTATGCACCACGAAGTAAAAAAAAACCGGTTAAGTGCGAGTCCGACTCGCGCACGAAGGGTTCCGTACCATTATCTATAAAAATCGCAAAAAAAAATCATGTTTTTTGTATGGAAGCCCCCTTAAATATCTATTTTATTCTGTTTTTTTAGTATTTGTTGCAGTGGCGGAGCGTCCATACAAGTCGATTCCCATGCTTGCCTAATTTGCCTAATTTTCAGCCAGTCCAGTTCTTTTTACTACGGCTCATGATGAATAACAAAAGACTAATTATTTCCGGCTTCCCGAAGAATATTTTTGACGCGCCGCCACTAATTTGTTGTAATAGCGGCAACAGAAATACATAATCAATTCTGTGACTATTTCAACTGTCTAACTATCACGGTTTTTGAGATACAGCCTGGTGACAAACGGACAGACGGACAGCGGAGCCTTAGTAATAGGGTCTCGTTTTACCCTGTGGGTATACGGAACCCCAAAAACAAGAGCTTAAACTACCAATAAGGCAACAAAAGGCCAAAAAGCGATGTCTTCCAGTCCAATCAATCGGAAATCCGGATACACTAAAGCATTTTCCCAAAGCCGAAACGATTCGACGAAATTCGATCGCTTCGCTCACTCAATCAATAATGCTCTCGGGGATTTAAATGGCAATTTTCATGAAAAACGTTTTACAAATTACATGCGTAACATAAACCGCAATGCAACTAAATGCCCATAATTTCAGTGCATCAGTGAAATCCGCAATGACTGGTTATCGATAAAGTGGCCACAGAAATTAGGGCACTGGTCCACAGCCGCAAGCGGTCCATCCGACCGTTGTCCGTCAACGGTAGGGTTGCCGTACGTCCCGGTACGCCGGGACATGTCCCGGTTTGATGCGTGGTGTCCCGGTGTCCCGGCCGTTAAGCAAATCATCCCGGTTTGTGAAGAATAGTTTCTTATTAGGGAACAGCTAGACAATTAAGTATCTAATACCTAATGCAATGCACGTACTTACTTAGTACGGACGACTATGAGCCTACTGACTATAACACAAGCAGTGCCTGCGCGGCGCGTAGCGCATGAAATATGCCCTCCGACGGCAGAGACCTGCCCCGTTTCCATGTCTGCTACCATTTGGATGAGTGAGGCAAGCGCTGATGTCCTTTGAGTTTTTCTCTTTGACCTACACTATTTTTTCTTTAATTGACAATATTTCATAATTTCCAAAAGTCTTAATTCGAAAACCATTCCGGTAAAAACGTGTGAAGTACACAAAAAACCTTTTTTTAGATTTTTTTCTTCGTTAATTTTGGAAAAAATCGCAAATTACTGTAAACCGAAAGTTGACGTCATCTTCCTCGCTGTATTCAGGGAGACCTTAGTACAGAGTACAGACAATCGCTGCTCTGGAGTGGCTCTGGATTCTTGTTGGGAAGATGACGTCATATTTTGCTTACGCCCTTTTGGAATGACCTACTTTTCAACGTGTTTTTTTTGTATGATATAATGAGTTAAATTGAAAAAGAAAAAATACGGGTGGCTTAAATTTTTACCTATTTTCTAACTAGTTCATAAAATAAAGCAGTTAAATATGAAATGTTGTCAATTATCCCGCGAGGTAATCACGTAACATCGAACGTACGGTAGGCATATTTTAATGTCATTTTTAGTTTGGGTTTTGACATTTAGCTCGACCGTACCGTACGTTCGAAAAGTTACGTGATTACCGACCGCTTTAGCTTAGTTGGTAGTGACCCTGCCTACGAAGCTGGAGGTCCCGGGTTCAAATCCCGGCCGGGGAATTTATTTGTGTGATGAGCACGAATATTTTTTCTTGGGTTTTGGATGTTTTCTATATATTTAAGTATAAATTTATTTAAACTTACACGATTTTCACACATTATTATTGGGGAACGGGACTTAATCGCGTACAATTATAACTAATCTAAATTCTAAATAAATCTAAATTTATTTATCTATATAAGTATGTATATCGTCGCTTAGTACCCATAGTACAAGCTTTGCTTAGTTTGGGACTAGGTTGATTCGTGTAAGATTGTCCACAAATATTTATTTATTTATTTATCCCGCGGGTCTTCGTCCCCATATTATTTTTTATGGCAACCCTAGTCAACGGAAACGATTAGCAGAGCGGTAGCGGTGAATCTGACGTGTGAGAACCCGCCCAACATACCTTGAACCCTCATGTTCACTTCCTTCTACACTACACAGTAGGAACACGGGATTCACAGGGCTCTGAGCAGAATGGTTGATGTATGAAGACATCAAACACGTTCGATTGGCATTTATTGATGCAATTTCACAGCAGTAAACGTAGTGTGATAACGGAAAGTTCTGATTCCCGTAGTTATTATAGACTTCTGGAGTAATGAAAGAATAAGGCGACTTCTTGATTTGTAGGCAGTACGATATGAGAAAAGTGTCAAATGTCAGTGTCAGCTGTCAGTTGACTCTGTGCCATTTTTAACTGCGCCCCTACATTTAAATGAGTGCTTACTGAATGGCGCGGGATGCGCGGTAGCGGGACGATATGCGAAGGCGGTACTGCTCCGCTTATACGCATGGTATTATTACCTACTGCGCAAACGTAATACTGACAGAATTATGTCAAGTGAGAATTTTTGCGACGTCAGTAAGTTTACGTCAAAGAAGAAAATGTCTCAATATCCATCCCACCCCGCCAAGTCAGGAAATCGTCTTAAGCTCCAACATATTATTTGCATTTTATCAACATACCTAGTAAGTTGGTAGTTGCAGGCTTAGAGTGTTCCAGTGTTTATTCCCTCGTGGTCGTGTCATGTCGTGTCGTGGCAGGTGGACCAAAAAAGTGTCAGACTGGTGGCCAATTCATGGCAAAAGGAGCGTCGGCCGTCCACCGGCTAGATGGGTCGATGATATTAGGAAGATCGCGGGTCACACTTGGATAAGACTGTCTCAAGACCGGGACGAGTGGCGTACTCGAAGAGAGGCCTATGCTCAGCAGTGGGCGATTACAGGCTGAAAATGATGATGATGATGATGGTCGTGTCGGAGGTGTCCCCTGGATTTTCCTCAGGCTACTCTCCAACCGCGCACTCCTATCGCTTTATTGGGCCTAGCATAAAGGCCACAGTCAGGTTCACGCGTGTAGTTCAAAAATAATCACAACAAATACAGCTCACAGAGATACTAGTATTATAAAAACAAAATAATACACACTAACCCATCAATGTAAGAATCGGCACCATAAATAAAATTCAAATGTATTAAACTCACTCGTAGCATCAATAGGATAAGCGTTGGCATCCTGCAATGTCGACGACCGGTGTTTGCGATCCAATGCAGACCGACCGGGGATATAAATAGTTGTCCAATAAAAAGGTTCGGGCTGGTTATAGCACCTGTTATTGCAATGGTATAGTAAACCAAGTAAATATGGTAACGTTTTTGAACCTTATTATTCAGATAATAAATGCGAAAAGTGGTAAATTCATTTCTTGGCTGACTGTAGGTAGGCGCTACAGTTGTTCCCGCCACGTTAGTGGTGGCACTGGTGGCACTGGTAGCGTGGGAACGAAATAACCTACCATCAATGTATGTTATTTTCTGTGTAAATTGGTAGCAGTTTGGTACTATAGGTACCTGCCTATATAATTACACTTTTTTCCGACTAATTCAAGGGTAAGGATTTCATTATAATATTTAATATTTATTTTGAATTTTAAGTAACAATATTTTTTTTTGTGAAAAAGCATCATTATACTCGTTTTCGACTAATTGTAGGGTAAAGTTTTCAAATTTTATATCTATTTTTATAAAATTAATTATCCATACTAATATTAATAAATGCGAAAGTGTGTCTATCTGTTGCCTCTTCACGCTTGTACATATTGTATATTTTTTATGCCTTTGACTGTGCGTATAATGAAACTTAAACTATACATAAATAATAATAAATATCCTTCATTACACTATAAAAGAGAAAAATACTACACGGACACGGCATATTTCATAATTATCCCTTAAAAGAGTTCTCTTCCAGACTTCAAGCCATCCCACTCCCCCCGTCCCATTTACTGCACTAAAGAGGCTTAGGTACCAAAGTACATTTCTAGCAACAATCAAATCGCCCTGCTTCGCCCTTCGGGCCTCGTTCAGGTCAATTGATTGAATTCGTGACCGACCGGCCGTCACTCGCGTCCGATTAAGGGTCCAGAAAAAAAATTGACGTATACCAGAGGCATTATGCCGAAAATCGAAAATAGAAGCTCGCATTCCAGCTCTATCGCACATGTCAATTGGCGGGATAGAGATGGAGCTATCTGACTTCGAATTTCGATTCGACGGGGCAGAGCCTTTCATTGAAAATGCTTAATGTCGTTCTGTCTCGTTTAATATATTAAGGTTGATGTGTTTTTGGGAGTTACCTTTGTGTCGACTCCGTTCACGATTCTGTGGACAAAAGAAGGGCCAGTTTATTGATGGTATACTGAGGAACTTTATTAATATCGTACATTAAACTAATATGAGCTTAATGGTACGCTTGAACAATGTTTCCATCATTAGTTAAAGTATTTGAGTATTGAATGCGTTTATGATGCCTGATTGAATTTTATATTCATAGGAGATATTATTTTATTTTTATTAAGGCACTACACTGAGAAATTTGGAGACTTTGAAACGCTGTCCTGCCTAGACTAGCAAACAGTAGGGGCTGATTTTCAGATATATGATTCTTGACTATATGATTGTGGTACTGACAATAGCGAAACATGATTGCTTAAAATTTTCTCGATAGAAAATAAATCCAAAGTCGAGTCTATATTTTCCTTTTTTTCCTCAGCCTACTAAAACAACGCATTATTAAAAGACACGATTAAGTTAATATGATGGTATTTTACCTCATCTAGGTACTGACAAGAGGAAATTTAATAAACCTGCACGCAGTCAGATATTTAACGAGATTTGTCTAAAAAGCCATTCTCGGAGAGGGTTGCATCCCGTTTTGTCGTGAGCGAAAAACAAAAGGTGTCTCTTTCAATCGATATATCGCCTTAATAAGAGGCAATCAACTTTATATAAATATAGTAAGTAAATAAAGAAGACAAACGTATCGTTTAAGGCTAAAGCTTAGAGCCGGTAGCTTCCTCACTCAAAGCATTAGCACGACAAACTCAAAGCGCGAGCTATCGCACCGCGAGATAAAAGAAAGCAAGTCGAGTTATTTATTTAGATATATGACAATTGACAACATTCCATATTTTTAACTACTTTATTTTATGAACTAGTTAGAAAATAGGTAAAAATTTAAGCCACCCGTATTTTTTCTTTTTCAATATAACTCATTATTTCATACAAAAAAAAACACGTAGAAAAGTAGGTCATTCCAAAAGGGCGTAAATAAAATATGACTTCATCTTCCCAACAAGAATCCAGAGCCACTCTAGAGTAGCGATTGTCTGTACTCTGTACTAAGGTCTCCCTGAATACAGCGAGGAAGATGACGTCAACTTTCGGTTTACAGTAATTTGCGATTTTTTCCAAAATTAACGGAGAAAAAAATCTAGAAAAATGTTTTTTGTGTACTTCACACGTTTTTACCGAAATGGTTTTCGAATTAAGACTTTTGGAAATTATGAAATATTGTCAATTATTTCGAAGGAGCGCTCGTGGCCCAGCGGCGCCGGGTACCGCTTGCGTTATCTAAGGTTAAGCATCGTGGGCAGCGGTCAGGGCTTGGATGGGTGACCGCTTTGAGTGGTTACTAACTGAGCGCTCCCGTGCTTTGGAAGGCACATTAAGCCGATGATCCAACAGTCGTTAAGTCAAGTTGCAGGCCTTCGGGCGGTTTGAGAACTTCTAACAGTCAAGTTGCCCACTCACTTGACAAACCCTAATCCCAATAAGGTCTAGTTTTCCCTCGGGGTTGGAAGGTCAGATGGCAGTCGCTTCCGTAAAAACTAGTGCCTACGCCAAATCTTGGGATTAGGTAGCGGACCCCAGGCATCCTTCAGGATGCAACTGTACTGGAATAACGCTAGGAGGATGATGATGACAATTATTTCGAACCGTGAGATCTTCGAGAAGTACGGTTGCCAGTTTTTGTAGCACTTTTAACACCACCCAGGGGTCACGTGTAGGGTAGCGGTGGGTACCTACTCTCTAAGGACGTGATGTAACTTCGACCCGACCCCCTTTCGAGTAAAAGTCTTCACCATGCGCTTGCCGTTTTCCCATTTATTTGGGGTCTGTGCAGCATGTCGTTTTCTTCCATACATCTCTGTCACTCGTCATCTTTTTCTAGTAAAGTATTGCTAATTAACTTTTAACTGTAGATTAAAAACACTTTAATTAGGTATTCAGAATAAGAGCGACTAGTTAATTGCCAATCAAAGCAAAAAGCTTGAATCGCTCTATTCAATGATCTTGTAAAGGCCCCTCCACACTCGTTTCGTTCTCTACCGTAACTGCATTTTGCGTTTCGGCCGGAACGTCTCGAGGGGTCCTTCGCTCGTTACGATTGCCCATTAGGCAGATGCAAAACCACTACGATTTTAGGCAACATCCACCGAGAAACAAGCAACCTTAACGTGAGTGATTTAAAGTTCACATTTGAGATTTTGAATTCCGAGTAGGAAGCCGCTGCGCTTCGGCATTTTCCCGATTGCAAGATACTTGGAGGTATGCTACAGCTGATTGAGGAAATTTAAGATGTTTTGTAAGTTAACTCAGTGCGATTTAAGCTCGGTTTATATGCTTCTGCTTCTTCTCCACAACATTGTATAATAATGGCAATATAACCAACACCAAGGTTTTCAGTTTATGACAGTGTCAAATATACAGGTTGGAAAAAATGGGCCCTGGAGAGAAACTGCCTTAAATCGTTAAGTCGTCGTTCTCGAGCTACGTTTTATTTAAAGTAAACAAACATAGGACAAAAATAAAATCTTAAACGTACAAACTCTGGTCAGGATTGAGGAAAGAAGTTTCCTCAGTACATCGAATGGACAGATTCCGAGTGTGAGGGATTAATATTTATATCAAATTATAGGGCGCTGAACGTTATGATTCATTCTGTTACTTAGTGTCAATCTACTTATATCATATACAATACGTATCAGTTGGCTGCAGGCCCTGCCCAGTGTCCCTCATTGTCATATGCATAATCATTATCATCATCTTCCTAGCGTTATCCCAGTACAACTGTACTGAAGGATGCCTGGGGTCCGCTACCTAATCCCAAGATTTGGCATAGGCACTAGTTTTTACGGAAGCGACTGCCATCTGACCTTCCAACCCCGAGGGGAAACTAGACCTTATTGGGATTAGGCTTTGTCAAGTGAGTGGGCAATGACTGTTAGAAGTTCTCAAACCGCCCGAAGTCCTCCAACTTGGCTTAACGACTGCTGCCATAGACAGCAACCGGGATCAACGGCTTAACGTGCCTTCCAAAGCACGGGAGCGCTCAGTTAGTAAGCACTCAAAGCGGTCACCCATCCAAGTCCTGACCGCTGCCCACGTTGCTTAACCTTAGATACCGCAAGCGGTACCCGGCACCGCTGGGCCACGAGCGCTCCAATTGTCATAATGTATAATCATTATAATTAAATTACAGCTTTATTATACTAACGGCTACTCAGCAACAGTCTATTCATCCTTAGTGTCGTATCATGTTAACAAACACTTTTTAAAGACGGTCATTATCACACTTTTCTGTAGGAACGGTCCATAAAAATTCGTAAAGATCTTGTGTCCATACTAGAGTGCCCACAGCAGGATAACATTTAATCCTGCCAAATTGGTACTTTATTATCCATTCCAGTCGCTTTAACAATAAATTTAATATAAAGATGCCACGCGCCACCGCCTGCCACTGAGCTGTTAATGAGCAAGGCGGAATGCCAAAAAAATTCCTCCCGAGCCTCTTGATTTATTGTAAATTACTCGGCCATTCTGTTTTCCCGCCGAATAAGTAACATATTTTGAATTTTCTCTTAAACTCGTTTATAGAATATTATTTGCAAATGTAAGCGTGCTTTGTGAAAATTAATTTGTAAAATCGATAATTATTTATACAACATTTAAACGTAACGATTTAACGTAGGTTGTGTTATTTAAGTAGGTACTTCTATTTTAAGCTCACATAATGTTCCGTATTGTGTTGATTTTGAGGTGTGCAATGAAGAGCTCGCCACCTCATAAATTACAAGCTAGGTACCCAAAACTCATAAATAGAAAAAAAACCAAAACAAATTTATTACGAGCAATCGTTTCAGAAAAATGAAAACAATTTCGCGCCACCATTCGCTTAATAAGATTTTCAGGGGATTTTTGTTCTTTCCCTCCGTGTACTTCGTACCGTTATCCAGAAATACGAAGTACACTCCTCAGAGCTTTATTACCGGGTGGTAAGACTCATAATCGTGTACATATTTATAGGATAACGTACGTAATATGTAGGTCAGTATGTAGCGCACGTACGATACGATTCGTAGTTTCAGAAATGAAATAAAATGCTATGCTGTTCGTTTTTGCTTCGGAGATTTCTAGTTAATGCATAAGGCACTTTAAAAATATGATTCAGGGTGCCTTTCCATTAGAGCTGCGCTATGCTATGTTGCTATGGATGCGCTGATATCCACCAATCATATTCAATGGTTCACCATAGCATAGCACTGGTGGAAACGGAAAGCTAAATATCACATCCTTGCAGCTTAGCTGTATAGCATATGCTAGCTGTAAATATGGGTCTTGTTGTTGTCTGACTAAAATAAATAAATAGCATGGCTTTGATATAAAGGCAGCCTTGAATTATTCCATTCGGATTATAGACACCTGCGATACCTGTACTCTTAATATGAGTTTGTATCGAAAACTCTTACCGTACTCGCCAGGGACTGCGTAAACGATTTAGTATGGCGATTCTTAGTTCTATTGCGTAACTGCCAGAGGCACTGTACTTTTGTCCATACTAAGTAAATCGTTTACGCAGTCGCTAGCGAGTACGGTAATGCAAATGCAAACATTGCAAACTCATGGTAAGGGCACTGAGTGGCGCGCGAGGGAGTATGATTTCGTGACGTTACGAGTAGAGCTCATTTTAGTGCTTTCACTGTTGTTGTCAGCCGCCCTTGGCCACGTATTATGGTGATAACTGCGAGTATGCACTGCATCAGGCTACCTGCACAATGCTCGTGGGACATCCGCCTACCGCGTTTGCGCATGAGTCCCACGGACGTAAAATCAACGTTTTATGACTTAGATGAATATTTTTGCAATGACATAAAATGATGTATCATCATCAAAACTTAAGAGCTTCGCTCTTGTCGGTGGAAAATGATATTGTATAATGATGTATATTAATAATGACTAGTAAGATTAATAATTTATATATTTTAAGTCGCTTTGAGCGTTTTCATTTAAAGAAAAGCGGTTTTGGTTCTTATATGAAAAATCTACATAACTTTCTCATAAGCAAGGCTTTCTTTCAATTTTTATGAGAAATTTCTCGTTGTAACGCCTTGATGTGTGTCATAAGTCGCAAATGTAAGCGACAAAAAAGGCGCGGTGCAATACTGCTAGAATCTTTTTCTAAAAATGTCTCAATTTACCATTTTTATCGAAAATCTGACATATTATTTACGTGATACCGTATCAATGTATATTCTTAGAATAACAAAAAAATACTAGGTAAGGTATGAGTTATTATCACGTTAAGTGGCAAGACTTTTGGCAGCCGGTATCCCGCTGGGTAGCGGCTTGCAAAGTAAAAATATTACGGCTATTGATGTTTATGGATAAAGCTTTAATTCACAATAAATTTAATGCCAGTTTACTGTCAAATATTACTCTTAAGGCTGCGTTTCCACTAGAGATGTGCGAGGATGCGTTTTCATCACTTTCATACATTTGACACCTCGCAACGCACCGAGCGAGGTGTCAAATATATGAAAACACATCCTCGCACATCTCTGGTGGAAACGCAGCCTATAAATATATGCGAAATAATTTAATGACATTTTTTGGTTATGCGTAATAATGATTATGACACAAGTAGGTAGTTATGCCGATCTAAAATATGACTTCAAATTTTATGCAGTCCGATATGGACCCAGAATTAATGTATAAGTTTTAACCGTTTAGTTCAATATAATCTCTAGTTTATCTGCTATTCATTTACTTATTCGCTATCATCTCATCGCTTGAACGCAGACGTCGAGATTTCAACGGCAGCGGTTCATATCCGTCGCGTCCAATAAATCAAGCCTGCGACGCTGAGCCAGCACTTCCGTCTCCCAACCGGACTCTTCGCAATTGGGGGAACCATTTATTTTCACAGGTTCCGCTACGTTCGGATAGTTCATAGTTGTGTAACACACGTGTGAACATGATTTTTTCGTTTTTACGAGGTGTATTTTTCTACATTTGTATTTGAAAGAAAAAAAAATGAAATTTTCCAAACGACGAACAAAGACGACTTTTGCGACAAACAAAGACCGTTCGAACGCGAAAACCCACCTCACTCTTATTACGTTTTTTTTTTCATCCTTGACTTAACTTGATCGATTTATCGTTGATCAAAATCTGTTTCCAAAAATAAATACAGATTTTTTCTTTGAAATTTCCTTATTTTTCCTAGGTCTTAAAACCAACATTACTTTGCGGTGCGTTTGGAACCCTAATTGTGCGAAGTCGCAAAAATGGGGTGTTATAGTTTAACAATTGTGTATCTGTGTGTCTCTCTGTAGCATCGAAGCTCCCTAACGGATGAACCGCTGTATTTTGAGTGCGGTTTTTTAATCGAAAATCTATGTATTGTTTCGGGCTTGTTCTTATTTTAATTGAGTTCTTTCTATTTCGTAAGTAGGTAGGAGTGCATTCGGTAGGATCATCCCACATTTCTAAATTTTAAATTTGAACAACTTTTAACTATAGAACTTTTAACTTTTTACGTTATATTTCACAATGATAACGTTTGCACAAAAACGTTTTGTATTTACCTCACTTTGTGCTTTGTCTTCACTGTTTTTGTGAATTGGGAATAACTTCGTAGGCAGGTATAAATACAAAACATTTTTGTGCAAACCGTTAAAATTGTGAAATATAAAAGTTACCTCGTTAATCAAATAGAAACTACACCACAATAGCTAACTAACGATAAGTAGAAGAAAGGATTCTATTCTTATACCCCGAACCATACATAAATGATAGATTATAAGCCAGCTAAAGGCAAGCTTGTTCCATTTATGTACGTACACTTATCCGATGATTCGGAGAATCGTCAATTATTCATTGGAACACGAAACAGATTTTCCTCGCCGTTTCCTGATTTGGAAGCCAATAACCCGCCTTCATGATTACGTTGCGCAATGTAATATCCTTGTAATTTTCGGAAGATTTTTCTATTTCCGTTGTTTTAAATTTTGCAGATAGAACGTTGGTAATAAATTTTGTATATCGGTAGATAAATCACGTTGAGACAGCGAGTCATGTGCCTCTCTTTTTTACGAACAGTCTGCTTTTCGAGGCATCGGCCTATTAGCTGACATGGGAAAGGCGAAGATTTATATTCCTGCCTATACATTATTAGCGATACAGCCCCAATCTACTACTTTACTTTTCTACCTTATATGTTCATATATACATACTTACTTTCAATAAAACTTAGTGTTTCCCTTTTCAACACGAAAAGTTTGCCATTTTATTAACACATTAATTGCCGACGAGTGCTACGCGCTACGCTCGTAGCAGTCGTAGCCGATAACATGTTTTTTCTCATTTGTAGCGAAAACTGTCTACGAACGCAGAACACGTTATCTTGTCGTCAACGCGAATGTGTGAAATCTAAGTTTATTACTACGTTTACGTTCACAAAAGTACGGTCGGCCTCACAAGCGCTCAAGACTTTTGTATCACTGAAAAAACGAAACGCTAGCAAAGTACCAATTTGGCTCGGTTAAAAAATAGTTAGTTACATACAACCAAGATTTAATTAAAATGCGAAAAAATGCTCAGTAAATGATAAACAAGCAAATTCTGTTAAACGTTTTTGGTTATTGTAACAAAACACTTATTAATTTCCGAATGAAGATCTCGGTAAAGATAATCTTTACCCGACTCAGTTAGAAATAACGAATTTTACACTGTCATTGTTTAACTAGTGCATTATTTAATGACAGACCTTGCACGACTTGCTTAATATTAGATATGTTGTTTTGTTGCAAATAACTGCGTGAATCACTAAGAAACAAACAAGTTGCTTTAGTAAATATAATCCTTCCTAGGCAACGGTCAAATCTGACATGTTCTGCATCGCGCTATCGAAGTTTCTTAAGTCAGTTGCGTATATAGAACTTCCAACCAACTCTCATTGGACTTCGGTCCCTGAGAGATCTCTCTATTGTTGTTTCTTCCTGTGTCTCCTATCTATTGTATATATGTATATTGTTTGTAGATATCCCTTTCATGTATATATTAACACTGTATATTATTCCTATATAGGAGCACATTTCTCTTCTACATTGGTGACCCCGACGTGATTTGAACACGCAACCTTCTGGTATTAGCTGACAACTGCATTATTTAATTTTAAACATGTAGTTACCGAATAAATCGTTTAAAAATACTAAATAACTGGGTTAGTTTTCTCTGATTACAAAGTAAAAATTGGCTAATTGCAGCCAATTTAACTTTAACAATTTTTAACCAAGTGTATCGGTTACTATTTGATAAGTGAGAACAACAAAGTTGACTTATTTAATTTTAGCTACAAAGTTTGCAGGTGCTATATTGACAAACTCGGTGGGTTATTTTTGACAGTATTTTTGTCATTTTTAACCCAGACGTTTTTTCAGTGTACCATTTCGCTTAATGTCATTTTTAAATTACAAATTGTTAAAGCTACAAAGTACCAATATGCTCAGCTTATAAGTACACTACTTAATTTCATTCGTATCTCAGCAAGCTCTGTTTAAAAAATACTTAGTCTGAAACGAATAATAACAAGACGTGGTATATCGACATCTAACTCTTAAGACATCTATCACAAATTCGCAAACACAAGTTCCGATTTCCGAACACACAAAGAAACTGCACTTATACATAATTTATACGGTACGACGTATCGTGCACAGTCAGTGTCATTAAACGTACACAATTTCCGACCTTATGTCTATGTAACAAAGTCTTAGAACGTAAACGTACATATATATATCGTATCGTGTACCGATCGGTTGGTCTTGGACCACTTCCAGTGACGGCAGATGTCGCCGAAAGTCCGCGGATTTGCACAGAGATTTATTGGACGAGCCGATAGTGTTCTATTAAAAATTCGATTTCGTTTCGGATCGACGATTTACGTATACTAGAACGCCACCATGTAATTTGAAATTGAAAACTGGAACGTATTGAATCCGCAATGAGGATTTTTCTAACACGTCTCGCGACATTTCGTGGAATTGCATTTGAATAAGAAAGGAGCGCTCGTGGCCCAGCGGCGCCTGCGTACCGCTTGCGGTATCTAAGGTTAAGCAACGTGGGCAGCGGTCAGGACTTGGATGGGTGACCGGTTTGAGTGGTTACTAATTGAGCGCTCCCGTGCTTTGGAAGGCACTTTAAGCTGTTGATCCCGGTTGCTGTCTATGGCAGCGGTCGTTAAGCCAAGTTGGAGGCCTTCGGGCGGCTTGAGAACTTCTAACAGTCAAGTTGCCCACTCACTTGACAAAGCCTAATCCCAATAAGTTCTAGTTTTCCCTCGGGGTTGGAAGGTCAGATGGCAGTCGCTTTCGTTAAAACTAGTGCCTACGCCAAATCTTGGGATTAGGTAGCGAACCCCAGGCATCCTTCAGGAATCAGGATGCAACTGTACTGGCATAACGCTAGGAGGATGATGATGATGATGCATTTGAATAAGAAACGCTCGCTCATTTCCCATGTTATTTCGCAAACTTTTTTATTTCCGCTGCATTTTCAAAAGGATTAAGTTATAATATTTTCATAGTACGAATATTTTTCCCATCTGCTGTCAACACAGTGAATCCTCAAATTTTATAAAAGGTCGGCAACGCGCACGTGACTGCGTTGGATTTGCGAGCGTCTATATAGGCTGCGGTGTCCGCTTACCATCAGGTAGCGTAAGCTTGTTTGCAAAACAATGCCACCGTCGTAGTATTAAAAAAACTACGCACAGAATCACTGCATTTTTAACATTTAAAAAGGATTATGTTATAACATTTTAAAAGTACGGAGACATTGCAGTATAAAAATACAACGCTTATGTTAATGAGAGTACGTACTGGGAACTCTAAAAGTAAAATTCACATTTTACCTCGCTTTCATAGGGAAATTCTATTTTACCCACGTCACGATAAAACGTTTTCAGGGGAACGAATGTTAATCTGTCATTTGAACATAAGGAGGCAAGTTTTTAAAACGGGTAAGCATTTTTATAGTTGGGTAAAATAAATTAAATATTATATAATATAAGTTACCTTCCAAAGTTTTTTTTTATACGGTAAGGTAATTTTCCAAAAAGAACAATACGATGTATTAAAGAACAAATTATAAGCCAAGCTAAACTATTATCAATTAATTCATAATGTTGGTATGATTGTGTTAACGTCTAATCTTTTCATCATTTCCGTATGATTAACGAAATAGCCTGCAAAAAAGAATTTAAAATTGTCCTAAGACTTATAATAATACATAATACTCAGACGATGCATATTAAATAGATTGTCTGACATGTTTTCCATTAGCATATCGTCAGTAAACTAAAGCTAACTTAGTATGCTATATATTTGCAAATCCAAGATGAAACTATGAACAAAGCCGGGCGTATCGGCGCCATTGCCAAGGAGCTAAAGCAAAAAGAAACGAGGTTGACATCAACTGCAAGACAGTTTTTTTAATAAGAGACGGCCAGATGCCTTAGACCACCAATAGGGATGTTGGCTCAAAATTTATTAAGTATTACTCCAAAATCCTATTCAAATATCTCAAAAAACAACGAATCTACAACCGTTAGAATGTTTTTATGATGATAGGCCTGCCAGTGTACCTATGTAGTTGATTATTGTTATTAGTATTGTTTTGTTTCTGTAATATTTCGTTTCACAGTGTATTAGATTAAGTTACCTAAATCTGTAATGCTGTGTAATATATTTAATTAAATAATTAAATTTATTTAGAGATAGAAAGCGCTACAAAGGAGCGTTTTGCGGAAAAGGGACAGTGAATGCCCTCTCTTAAAACTTCGAAGACTTACTTATGTAATTATTTATTATTTTGAGTTAGTTTTTCGACATTTTGATTGACAATTTGATCCTTTTTCGAGAAAAAATAGACGTATTGATTTTCTCATTTGGTATCTAACTGTCTATTGCTTGCTTGCTGTCTATGGCAGCAGTCGTTTAGCCAAGTTGGAGGCCTTCGGGCGGCTTGAGAACTTCTAACAGTCAAGTTGCCCACTCACTTGACAAAGCCTAATCCCAATAAGGTCTAGTTTCCCCTCGGGGTTGGAAGGTCAGGCAGTCGCTTTCGTAAAAACTAGTACCTACGCCAAATCTTGGGATTAGGTAGCGGACCCCAGGCATCCTTCAGGATGCAACTGTACTGGGATAACGCTAGGAGGATGATGATGGTGTCTAACTGTCTATCACTATTCATATCTCTCTGACGCCTGCCCAAGCCCACTGTTTATACCTACTACTACAAACTACAAAAAAATTACAAGTGTCTATCTGTTTTGTTTTCTCTCGGCGGCCAGGCAGGTTGCTCTGCACTTGGCATTTAACTTTGCATTTTAGCAGCTAAGTATAATCCACTTTCAATACTGTTGATAAATTTGTACTGCTTCATTTAAGAAGTTTGTCTAAATACAAGACTGTTTTTTTTCTAAAATGATCGTTTTTTTCGGCTCTCTTGTAAAGTTAACCCCGTGTCGCTTTTCCCATGTCTCCTTTCCAGCGTCGATATCGTAACTTGCTAAAACTCCTGGACCTAGTTCACGAAATACTGCACTAAGATAAAAAAAATGTTGGTAATGTTGGTACAATGCAAATACATTTACTACTTATTATGTTCGTTATGTTGGTATTGTTGGTAGTGCAGAAAGTTATAGCTACTGTGTTATGTTATTACACTCTGTGCTCGGTGCTTGCAGTCAACGACTGTTCGATTTGAATTTTGCCCTGTAGCTGTCTAACGTGAAACATATAATTTTAATATACATTTTGCCATTTACCAATCCGCATTTCATTTAAATAATATCTGAAATAAAAACACAATACGGTAAGTACCTTTTTTCGTATAGGTACCTCTATTTGGTTTTATACAGTCATAAAATACATTCGTGGTTCTTATAATTATAATAAAAATAATCAATTTGAATATATTAATAAAAAAAACTAGGAGGCGTACAAAACACGCATAGCGAATTGCGCCCCGGCTTTTCAGGTAGGCCTTAAGGGGAGGTATCCCCAACGCAAATGGCCCACTCTAACACGCGTGAGTTTACAAGTAACCATCCCGCTCTCTACGCAAGCTCTGCGCGCAGTTTTGTAAATATTTAGCTATAGTCATTAAGCCAATCATTTTATCAAAGCAAACCCTGCGAATTTGTCTATAACTATTTACGATCTTTAATTGAGTACTAAAATTAAATGTTAAATATCAGTAATATAGCCGTAGTATTGAAAATACATTCCAAAAAGGGGTAACATCGCGATTTTTTTCTATCGAGTGAAATCCATCAGGTCATGTAACTGCGATTTTGACTAGACAAGATCCTTATGTAACACATATATTTTTTTTAGATTTTAAGACACTATATTCTATGTCTCAGATGGTTTTAAAAAACTCAAAAGTGGTTATACACGGCAATAAGCTTCGGTATTCATAGCGTTTTATTACGAGTCCGTTCCAGCAGTCTACGCTACGTAGGTATAGGTATCAACCCCTTTACATATGGGACGTTATAGGCTTTATTGATCCAGTTTATCACCCTCGCTCGTGTATCGTGTACAAGCTTCATAAATCGCAAAAATACCCGCTGAAGTGGCCTTGAACTTGTTACGTGCTTCACTTTGCAAAATTGTATGTTACACATAGGCCATTCTATCCTTACAATTCTTCGTTCCTCTAAGAATCAGTGGATAACACAAATCATATATTACACATATGGTCAGTGGTGGATAGGTAACATTGTAGTAATTTTACTTATTTCAGTAGCTCACGTCTCAAAGATAACACGCCGCTTATGTTTTAAGACTGTTTTCTCTGAAATCGCACGGTTTTTCTAATCTGAAAAAAACACGAAGTACCTATAGGCATTGTTGGTACAAGACCGGTTACTTCACGAAGTTTTCCTTTACGTACTGATAAATAGATACAAACGTCATACTAGCTACGAATAAACTTACCTAACTACACCAACTAATAAAACCAAAACGAGTAGCTATCTACAAACTAATACTATGTAACTACATTGTTTGTTTTCTCGTTCCTCCTAACAAAAACGCCATCTTACTTAATCCAAATTAACTATTCCAAGCAAAAAACATACAAAACTCCTTCGCTAACAACACTTACACTTTGTTTTCACGCAACCACCCGGGGGCAATAAAATCCAGAATAAATCGGGGGAATTGCGTCGTCAATGGCCGAAAGACTTTTTAAATGAAAGTATACTGATATGATAACTGCAGTTCTATCTTAGACTCAGAGGGGCAATTCAAGACGTATATTTCACAATCAAATTGATGTATTTAGAGTGCACGTTTCGACACAAGTACACTTTATATGGGAATACATTCGAGTGTTAACCTAAATGTGCGCTTTCGTGCGTTGGATGGCATTTAAAACCGTTAATCCTGGTGGGGCCTGCACCATAAAACTTTACAAGCGTACAATTCGACAAATTTGTCAACTTTTTCAATGGAAAATCGTTCAATTTTGTCGAATTGTACGCTTGTAAAGTTTTGTGGTATAGGGGCCTGGTCATTGAAAACTTTAACACATTCATTGCCGATGGGTGCTACGCTCGTAGCTGATCACTCTATTTTTCCGCTTTGTAGCGAAAACTGGCTACAAACAGGGATCCCGACTATCGGGTCCTAGGCGAAATAGACCTCTGTACTTATATTGAGAAGCAAATTTTTATTTTGCGATTTGTACGTAATACACAAATTACATACTAGAGAATAACACCTTTTGACCTTTTCATATGCATGTGTGGTACCTAGTTTACTTTTGAATTTATCCAAGTGTGGAGATAAGTTTGCAAGTTTAGACGGTATCCGGTATTCAACCCAATTCGGCCCTAATGGGGGTAATATCGTAACTTTGAACGATCGTCCCTTGGCGGCGTGAATTAAATTATCGTTTGACTCATTTTGGGGACAGACTGCCAAGTTCCAATTAAAACGTCATCGTAAATCCATTAACGTGATTATATATCACTGTAAACGTTATTATATAACGTTTAACTTTATTAAGGTAAGTAAATTCAATGATGTTGGAGAAGCTAATAAATTTTATGAAATTTGTGTAATATATAATAATAATAATAGTTAAATTATTATAAGTTAAATAACAAATAATAGTTAAATTAATATTAGTTAAAAAACTAATAATAGTTAAATTAATATTAGTTAAATAACTAATAATAGTTAAATTAATATTATTTAAATAACTTATAATAGTTAAATTAATATTAGTTAAATAACTAATAATAGTTAAATTAATATTAGTTAAATAACTAATAATAGTAAAATTTTCCAATAATATAAGATATTTTATGTCACACCTGGCCATAAAGCGGCCATTATCGCACGCTCCGCGCACGAAAAAACACACTTGACGTTTCTCTGCGTCCGTCAATCCATCTATGCGTTTCAGATAAATCCCGCGAGCTGCGTACTTCCCGTGTTCTCAAATTATCTGTACCTTTCCACCATACTAGCTTCATGACTCATTCCTTCGCCGTGCAGGCAAGCCGTCTCTGGAATTCACTCCCTCTCACCATCAGACAAGCCCCAAGCAAGTTTGCTTTCAAGCGGATGCTACGTAAGCACCTGCTTAAACAAGAATTCGTATAGAATCCATCCTTTTATCAATAGTATGTATTAAATATGTAGTAGTATATATATTGCAATATGTATGTATTTGTGTATTGTATATATTTATGTTTATATGTAGTGTATTTGCAATTAATTTGTTTTAGTGTTCCGTGTAGTCCGTTTTCATACTTTTTACTTTGCACCTTTTATAAAATCTCTGTTTAGCCCAATGGTTGGCTGGTAGAGAATGCCATTTGGCATTAAGCCCGCCATTTGTACAATTCTGTGTATTTTGTGCAATAAAGTTTAAATAAATAAATAAATAACAAAAATGTATCAATATTGTTACAAAAATATGAAGCAGCAGCGAAAACCCTTTATCACGGGCCATTTTAATTTCCGGTACAGTAACTTTTATCTCGCGAGCGCGGTTTAACCACAGTTGTAGTTGTGACACATACAAACACATAGACAATGTGAACTCATAGCTCCTACGCTGACGCACACAGACAATGTGCATGTACTAACACTCAACCATGGCTTACCCCCGCTCGTGAGAGAATTCAAATACAATTTTATTATGTGAATATTTTTCTAACCACAGATATCGCCAAATTTTCTCCACTGGCAGCAATCGCGGCACCATTGAATAAAGCGCAGCCTAGTATTAATACACAATGAGACGAAAGGCTGGTCACGACCTCGTGAGAGTAGTCGACCGGTTCAGTTCACAGTCGGACCTAGGTGTTCACGAAATCGGCAACTCGTCGCAGGGTGAACTTTTGTAAAGCTGTCTACTACCTACGGCTGGTTACCAGCCTTACCTGGTTAAAATTCCTCTTACTCGAACCAAGCGCCAACTGTTATGGTTTGGGTTTCACTGCCGGCATCTGTATTTCCATGGAAATACACAAAGAGTTTTATTTCTCCAACATAGGTAAGTAATCAGTACAAGGTGTTAACAATTAAATAGTTTTCGAATAACTATGTGGTTCTTTGCGGCATACAAATGTAGTTGTCAAGACATGCTTAAATACATTGAATACAAATTTAATAGAGTTCCTATAACCTGAATTTCCGAGTTCATATAACCTGAACCTCTTTAAGGCACGAGTGAATAGGAATTTTCTGGGTGAGCTCGCTGCACCGTCGGCCTCATCTTAGCCCCCTGGCTAGATGCTGGCCAAGAGTAATCCCATATTTAATGAAAAAAAAAACTATAACGCAAATATTACTCCACTCCCTCCATGTTACCAGGTCAAATTGGCTGGCACTTTTGTACAACCAGTGCATATTCCAAATCTTATGATGAAATACCAAATCAGACCCCGACCTCACTAATGATATAACGGGAAAACGCTGGGAGGATGATGATGATTATTATTACTCCAATCCGATCAGTCGGTCTCTCAACGTTGATCGTGACTGATATGTCATTTTCTGGGAGTGTAGATTGCTCGCAATTGGATCCGGTAGCACGCTACATGGATGGAGCATTCACGAAGTCTAGTGATTTCAGTAATTTGACCACTCCATTTGGTGGAATGTTTGACCACGAGCTAGTCTACCCTTCAACTTATCACTATCAAATGGACGACTTTGGACTTACAAAATATGACGGACCAGCAGAAGATCTTAGAAACCTAACGAGCGCAGCAGGCCGCTAAGTATCTGGAAGAATGTAAATTTAGATTATAGAACAGTGTTATGTAATTGCCATACGATAAATAATAAATTGTCATCGACGAATAGTATGTTGGGCCGCAAAGGTGACGGATGAAAAGAGATTACATGTTACAGAGATGAGAATGTTGAGATGGATGAGCGGAGTTACCAGAATGGATCGAATGGATCGTATTAGAAATGAGTATATAAGAGGAAGCCTGAAAGTAGCACCCATAGTCGATAAGTTGAAAGCTCATCGTTTAGCTCTAATTGTGATGTGATCACTATACCTATAAAGGTCTGTGTAGGTAACGCAGTGAAAAATCTCCTATAGATGGCGGTATTATGTTGAGTAGATAAAGTCTTTATGTCATAAGAAGTAAATGGTACAGGCACCTATTTGTTAGCGTTACCAGCTACTTTTGGTTTATATTTTGAAAATACTCGACTTAGATTTTTCTCCCATAGTTGTTCTGAATCCCAAGGCCAAGTTATACTGGAAAGGAACAATGAGATGAGTCGAGATCTATTGAATCGCTCAGCAGATCACAATCGGACCTGAGCTTTGATGAGACACAGATTACTCCTTGAGGGGCTTTGCGGGAAAATATAGCAATCAATATATCCGAGCCGCGTCGCAATATCATTATCGTAACGAACGTTACGGATGATGTCACAAGTTAAAATCGGGGTTCCCCAGGGATCAATACTGGGCCCGCTGCTTTTTTTAGTCTACATCAATGACCTACCCTTTTTGGCGAGTCATTGGTCTAAAATTGTCCTTTTCGCAGACGATACTTCACTCATTTTTAAAGTCAACAGAACATGCCGGGATGTAGCGAACATAAATAACGCTCTTCAATTGATACATGAGTGGTTTACCGCCAACAACCTTGTACTAAATGCGAAGAAAACGAAGTGTATACATTTTAAGCTCCCTAATGTTAAGCATAATCTAAGTGGATTAAAAATTAATAATGAGAATTTAGATGTAATCGAAAATGCAGTTTTCTTAGGGATAACGGTTGATTCCAGACTTCAATGGGGTTCGCATATTGCATCGGTTTCAAAAAAATTAAGTTCAGCTGTGTACGCTGTGAAAAAAATTAGACTGCTCACTGACGTAGCTACGGCAAGGCTGGTCTACTTTGGTTACTTTCATTGTGTCATGTGTTACGGTATGTTGTTATGGGGTAGAGCTGCTGATATCGAGGCAATTTTTGTATTACAAAAACGAGCAATTCGAGCGATATACTGCTTGAAAAGCCGTGATTCCCTTAGAGAATTGTTTAAATCAATTGGTATAATGACTGTGCCGAGTCAGTACATCTTCGAAAATATAATGTATGTAAGGAAGAACCAAGGGCTATTTCAAAGAGGATGTGACGTGCATAATGTGAATACTAGGAATAAATTCAAATTAATATCAGTAAGGACTAGGTTAAGTAGAGTTCAAAAGTCTTTTGTGGGGCTCTGTACACGCTACTACAATAAGCTACCTGATCATATATTAAATATGACAGAAACTAAATTTAAGGTTATTGTTAAGGAAACATTGAAAAAGAAAGCCTATTACAGGTTAGACGATTATATTAGAGACAAAGATATATGGTCAAATGTTGTTACCTGATTGACATTTAAAAATATATATATATATATTTTTTTTTTACTCTTGACATATTATATTGTTATGGTGCCAAGAGCATTTAATTATTAATTTTTAAATGACGATTTGTATTATTATACAGTTATTATTTAAGATTTTGACATTTTTTTACATAATTATTGATTTTTTTTTTGTTGTTATTTTATTATGTGACATTTTAATGTGAGTTGTTATTAATTTTAAGTTTTTCTATTGACATGATTTTATTATAATCCAGTTTTATTTTATTTCATTTAAATTTTGACATTGTTTTGTATAATAATTATTGATATCTTTTTTATATTGTTATTTGTATTTTGACTTTTCAAAAGTGCTGTAATAGGCCTACTTGGAAAAAAAAAAAAAAAAAAAAAAAAAAAAAAAAAAAAAAAAAAAAAAAAAAAAAAAAAATTAATAAATTGAAAATTGAAATTGATGGGATCAACCAGTAAGCGCGTTCACAAAAATTGCGATAAGTCACTCAACCTTTAAGTATTTATTTAGAAGAAATATCAATACATATTCACTTTAGGAGCGCTCGTGGCCCAGCGGTGCCGGGTACTGCTTGCGGTATCTAAGGTTAAGCAACGTGGGCAGCGGACTTGGATGGGTGACCGCTTTGAGTTACTAACTGAGCGCTCCCGTGCTTTGGAAGGCACGTTAAACCGTTGATCCCGGTTGCTGTCTATGGCAGCAGTCGTTAAGCCAAGTTGGAGACCTTCGGGCGGTTTGAGAATTTCTAACAGTCAAGTTGCCCACTCACTTGACAAAGCCTAATCTCAATAAAGTCTAGTTTACCATCGGGGTTTGTATGGTCAGATGGCAGTCGCTTTCGTAAAAACTAGTGCCTACGCCAAATCTTGGGATTAGGTAGCGGACCCCAGGCATCCTTCAGGATGCAACTGTACTGGGATAACGCTAAGAGGATGATGATACGCATTATGTTGCTACGGAGTTAGTATCGCGAATTAAATGTAGGTATGTATGTATGTAAGCACTTTATTGTACACAAAAACAAGTTAAAATAATATACATGTCACATAAGATAAAAGTACAAAGGCGAACTTATCCCTATGAGGGATCTCTTCCAGCTTACCTTTGCGGGATTGAGTAGAAAGTGGGAGAATGAGATAGACAAACTTATACATTTTTTATATTATATTTATAGTTTAGCTACACAAGTACACATACTGCAACTACACTAAACGGAACTGATGAGACATTTGAAAAGAAAACAATATTTCTAGTATTTAATCCCGTTCTTATACAGTACAATACAAATATTCTTTATTGTTCATCAAAAATTACATAGAAATCCAGCTTAAAATTATACATGTACGAGTCTTATATTACGAGTTTCCTAATAAAGCATGCGAATTTTGACATGAGATCGCTCCTGCAATTTCAACACTATCAGCCAAAAAATCGGCATAAAAATACCATACAGCGTTGCGCCGCAAGGAACATAACATACTCGTAAGTCGTAAGATAATTTATCGTACCCAATCAGTAAATTCTCAGAAACTGAACGATGAGCGAGACATGATATTTTATAAGGTTGCATCATAAAATGCCTAAATGAAATATCTTTGACGTAATCTCAATCAAATATGGAATGGCGGCTCTTTATGCAGTAGCTCTAGTATAAGTTTTTTCGAAGCATTAACTAATTCGAACGCGTTTGCGTTTTGTCTCAAAATGTATGAAAGTGGTATGAAAACGTGAACAGCGCCTCTGGGGGTCACTAGTGGAAACTAAAACAGCGACTATAACATTTGTTGCTAACCGATGAACGCGCGTATTTCAAACTCGGTGAGAGCGTTTTCATACATTTTGAGACAAAACGCAAACGCGTTCGAATTAGTTAATGTTTCGAAAAAACTTCTACTAGAGCTATAGAACTGCAGGCGGCATTGAAGAAACTGTACAGAGTGGGACTTACAGACCAGCATAAATTGTAAAAGGATAGTGATAAATTTTGTTAGCAATTCTAAAAAAAAATCAATTAAGTACCCATGATACAAGTAGTGCGTTCATATAATTTTTAAATTCTTTCCAAGGGTTGTTTGTATGACACTTCCACATAATAGTACAATAGTATTACATAACACTTCTTAAAGACAATTAAAATGCCATGCAAAATAAAAAATGTTTTTAACAAAATTAAACGAAAATGTTTTTATCTACACCCATACAGTAAATCCTCTTTTATAAGTTCAAATGCCGTAGATAAGACCCCGCTTTATGATATACTGTGCGGCTGTTGCGTGCGTCCCCTATTAGATCACGAAATATAACACTTAAATGAGATCACGTACAAAATTTAGACACAGCTGCGGGCTGGCGGCGGAGGCGCGGGCCGGCCTGTCGACGCAAACATGGCGCACGCCGGCGAGAAGTGCCCACACGAAACACATGAAAGAGGATTTAATATATGGATGTAGATAAAGTAGTGTATGCAACTGTACATAATTAGGCATTAAAACACTCGTGTGACCTTATTATGAAACTTGTTTTAATGCCCCTCATTATGTACCAGTTGCATAAACTACTAATAATTAATTGATTAAAGATAATGATGCTTTGATAATGGCGTAGTCATTTTAGGTTTACTTATGTGTAGCTGGCATTAATACTAAAACAATAAAAAATAAAATTAACAAAGATATATATTATGTAGATAAATAAATGTGTAACTAGATATAAGATTGTTAATAAAGGCTTATATTAATTAATGTGTAGCTGAATTCAAGTCAAAAACAAAATTAGCTTTAAAATTGACGATTTTGAACTACCCACAATGCTTTTCTCCAAACATTGAGGTAAGACCGAAGTTTCATTACGACACAGCCAAAACAACAGAACATCTCGTTGGCGTTTTTATCAAGTCTCATTACACGATGTTATTGGCCCGCCATCCCCCGTGTAATGGCCCAGAGAAAGTTCGGACATCCCGTAATGGGTCCGAGGGCAAGTTTACTTGCTTAACACCGCATTGCGACTTGTTTTATTAGATGAGGCGATCGGTGGTTGTCCTTGTTATTGTTAAAAGTTGCTGAGATTAGGTTATTGGGAACAAAATGTAGTTTATGATAAACAAAGCATTACTGGCTAAAAAAAATGGGTTACTATGTTACATTTTTTTCTCCATTTAGCTTATAGGGATTAGCTCGCCTTTGTATATTAATCTATTGTGACATGTACATGTTTTAACCTGTTATTGTACAATAAAGTGCTTACAAACATAAGTACATAAACTGAACTGTTACGTTAGAACGGAATTTTACAGTCACCATCAAATTCATTTGTATTTAAACTTCTGTGAGACGTTATAATTTTATTTTGCTAAGCGGTTAAAACTCACGTATTAATTTTAACTTCGGGCGACATGTTTCGAACTCTTTGGGAGTTCTTCCTCAGGATGAGTGCGTCTGCGACCCGCGCCAATCGGCAAAGTGTGCAATCGGCGCGGGTCGCAGTAACTCCTTGCTATTCAAGGTTACCAAAATTTGCATTACAATCTAACGCTTTATCAACAAATATTGTGAGTCTAGTTGCCGCTTCTACTTGATGACTACAAATTACAAATACACCAATGCTTGGTAACATCTATTCAGAGGCACTTTGCTTTCTCGTGGGTAGTGTAACTATTAGATTAACTTTTGAACTTTCTTGATCATTTCTTTCACCGCATTTATAGCCACTGACCTAATACGACCTTGTTTTGTTTTTTAATTTCTTAATCCGGTCTTGCCTCAGTAAAAAAGTGCTTACCAAAGTTTGAGAAACCAAAGTTTTGCTGAGTAAATAAAGTTATGGCACGTTCAGGTGATTGTAACTTAGTTCTAAATTGAATCAAATGAACACCCGGGGAGGGGATACAAGTTTTGTATTAAGAAGTTCTTATTTATTATATATTTACTAAACTAAAGATCTAAGTCATATAGGTAATGTTAGTTATAAGATAATCACAGTTAAGTTAAAAGTAAGAACAAAGACAGTGAGCAGACATCATTCAAATGTTTTTGAATGATGTCACTTGGCGCCAGTGTTGCCATACTTAAATCATTCAATTGAATCAGTAGTTAAGTCTTGCTTATATATTGTAAAAACTGCGTTAGTGACATCATTCAATTGTTCACGATGTTATAAAACTAGCGGGAGCGTTTAAACTTTGGTAAAATTGGATGAATAAACAGCTCTTCGTACTTCGTTCACCTTTAATAATACTACTTACTGTATAAAAAGCTATGTTTATAAACATAGATAATCAAGCCTGCTTGTTTTGGACAGGGTAGGCACAGATCACGGATATCCTCTCACTACGAGATAGAGAGGTGTATCATTTGTTGTCTTTGTCATAGTTTCACTTTTTGAGCCTCAAACTATTTGACTTGACTTTGAGGCAAATAAACTATTTGCTACCCGCCCAAGTTAAGAAGGTTGTTTATAGTACCTAACCAGTTAGCCATTTTAAACAAGTTCTCTAATTAGGTACAGAGCAGCTTTTCCGTCCGTCTAGTAATAATGCACTCTAGCGCAACCAACACGAATAGTATTTTTAATGCTCTTAAGTTTACATCGAAAAGCCAACTCGCAATATTAATGCGACTACCCATTTATCTCAAAATGTCCTTTGAACGTCAACTTAAGGAGGTTTCTATTTAAAATACAAGTTTGCGCCACCTCGGAAAATCTCATATTCAAAACGCGAAGAATATAAGACGACATATTAAAAATTCAGAAGGCACAGTCAATGTTTATGATTTTTAACCTTATACCATTGGAAAAAGGTCCACGAATGTAAACATTATTATGCCTTCGACTGTACTCATAACTGCGTGCCCCCTATTCAAGGGATTCTCTTTGATTTCCGCTTCTTTTCATAACGCTGTATCAGAAATGACTGTAGGTACAGTTAACAGAATAGGTAAGTTAAGTTTTTTTTTTTAAATAGGTAAAGTGTTATGTCAACCATAATATTGATCCTTTTTGATTATAATTTTGTTTTTTTTTTTCGAGACATTTCGAACTTCTTGGTTTTCTTATTTGATGTCAACATGCCTATTGAATGATTGCTGTTTCCTTGCATCCTGTAGCTGCGTTTCTTGGTTGGTATTGACAATTATTAAGTCTCATCTGTGAAACGCTTCATGTTTTATGATGGTTCAGGTACCTACAGTTAAAAAATGATCTATAATTGAGTAGACATGGGGAAAAGCGTTACTTTTCGATCACCGTTATTTTTATTCCCGTTCCAAAAAAATCACATTGAAAAATCACCGTGACTTTGTCACTTCGGTTATTTCGTGTCACGACATTTGCGTGTCGATCGTTCCCGGCAGTTACTGATATTTTTGTTACAACTGATGTTACTCTGTGACAGCGCACCGCAGTCACAGTCACAGTTAGTAACAGTGGTCACGAGGCACGACGTGACGCGTCGCTTACACACTGTTCCAGTGATATCGTTGCTAAGTAACAACGTTATTTTGTAACGTTGTTACTTCGTGACAAGTCACACTGTTACTTTTTAACGGCGGATCACCGTGATTTTTTCATCGTGAAGTTATTTATCACCCACCTCTATAATTGAGTACAATATGTATTACTAGGCTTTGTTATTTAATTCAATGAATGACAAACAAATATTGCACTACACTTATTTCAAATTAATTTCAGTTTAAGTTTGCTAAATATTTCCAGAGTTTCAATAATATTATTGTCTTTTCATTTCGTTTTCTTAATGAAATCTCTCATACATAGGCTATATTTTGGACAATAATAACAATATATTTATTATAGAGAACTTTATTATATAAAAGTTGGAGTATTATGTTACTTGATAAAGACATTCTACATTAACCACAACCATAAACATTTCATGAAGCCATTCGAAAACAAAATACTTCGCCGACTGTACTTACAAAAGAAACTCAAGTCAAAGGTACCAGCAAGCAAACGTGGCATCATTTAGGGATCGCACTGCATTTTGACATTTTCCCTATGCGATTACCGGTAAAGGAAAAAGGAAAATTCAGCTCGTATTTCTAGGCAGAACCATCGTCGTTGCACGAATGTGAAGGCCATACGACCAATAGGTATGATTTCAAAATATGTATCGAAGCTATATTTATACAATTTAGAAATATTTTATGAATTTTGGCTCTCGTTGAAGTTGAAATATTGCATGAATTGTAACGAAATTAACTCGTTACACTAGGTCATTTGTCTGTAAAAGGATGTTTTTGAACTTATGAATCACCACCACATATTGAAGGATTCCCGGGCTCCCCTATCTAACGGACTTATGAAATGTTATGTTATCTTATCTGACAAAAACCGCAAAGCATTTAAACTAACAAGAAAACAAGGGCCTGACACGCTTTGTAAGAGAAAGATAGCCTTATTGCGATTCCTATGAGAGGAAGTAGAAAAAAGTGCGATGTTTTGTCCTTATCACCGACCGGACATTTTTTCATGGTCGGGTAAAAGTAATCTGTCATTAGTGTCAAGAAGATTGCAAAACAAAGTGGCAATATTTTGCAGTGCAATTTATAAGTGGAAAATTAATGATGAATTTGGTTTAAATGAATAATAATTTACCAATCATCAGATCCGTAGTGTTTGGTTGTTCAGTGCAAACATGGTGGGGTGTTCAGTGTTTGGCTGTAAAAGCAATTTCGACCGAAAAAAGGCGGATGTTACATTCCATGCGTAAGTACTTTTTCTTTGAATTTTGGACCCGTGTTTATTTCTAAAATCTCACCGGAACCAAATTACTGAGCTAAATCATTAGTTATATCATGAGACAATAGATGAAATAGGAAAAATATGTGAATTAATTAAAAAATAACCTCCAAACATTTGACATACAAACCGGTCAAATCGCGTAGTAGAAATCTACCATAGAAGCCAGCTTAGCATTGATGTCCCACCATTCAGTCGGTTTATAATTCGATTTCGGGATACCAACAAATAATAAAAAAAACCCCTAAAGATTACCCCACGTTTCGGGAATTTCAAGTAATTAGATTTTTTCAGTTTTTCAACAGAGGATGAATCCCGAAAAAATGGATTTCAGGACTGAGGGAACAGGAAATTAAATTGGGTAAAATAATCTATAACTGCTTATTACATATTTGTTTATTTATTGAAAAATAAAGTTATAAATGTAATATATTATTGTAAATAAATTACCTGTTCTAAATTGAAGTTTATTCTTTTATTCCAACAACTACATAATTTATCTGTGAAAGACAAAAAGGGGCATGGAAATAGTAAGCACTATCTGGTTACATTACTTACTACTTTCATCGTCTAGAGACTTAAACATTTAGCATGGTTCTTTGGGTGACGTGATGACCAGCAAGTCAAGCGGCGAGCAGGAAGGCCAGCGACCAGCGGCGAGCGGCGAGAACAAAATGTATAGGTAGATTTGGATCAGTGAAATCGCCGTTTGATGCAACGGTGATAACCGGTGACTATGTATTTATAGGTAAGATTATCCCAAAAAAAGTGGCCGGTCGAGATCACTTATTTTACGATATCGCCTACGATGTTGTGTAAATTTAGTTAGTGAGTCAAAATGGCGACTTAGTCACTATGGAATTTGATCACTTGTAACTAAGTACTATCCGACTAAATTTTTGGGGTAATTTTTTGCAACCATGGTATCCCCATATTTTGACGTCATAATATGAGAAAGACATAGCCCCGGTCGCTTGTTGGCGCATCTATAACTACAGAGTATATACTATATCTATGCAAGAAAACAGCTGTACAGGTTTAACTTTATAGAACAGTGTCCGTATTGTTTATAGATCTGTCCATTCACAATCCCCCCCCCCCCTTATCTTCTTACCCCCTTATTCATAAACGTTCATCAAACCTATTTTATTAGTTAACAAGCCGCTAAAGTTCGTTTGTCCTTATCTGTCACTCTGACATTTACGTTTGTGAGAAAGGGACAAACAACATTTTAGTTAGCAGAGGTTTGTTAAGTTTTATGAATAAGGGGGTTAATTATCATTAGCAGGTTCCTAGCTCCTAGCGTATTCCGGGTTATACCCTAAAGTAACCTGGTTCTGCTTTGGCACCTAATCACCTGATTTAGCGTAGACACTAGTTTTAGGAATGCGACTGCCATATTACATTCCAACCCAAAGGAGAAACCTTGAGTCCTTGTTGGAAGTCCTGAGTGAGGAGTCCCTGTTGGAATTTCTCGCAATTCTTCACCCAAAAGCTACTATTGACTATCAAATCATACTTGGCAAATCGGGCCGGATTCGAACCCGCGATCTTCAGAGTGACAATCGAATGCCTTACCACTCGACTACAGCAGATTTTCCCCATCACCCTAAATTCCCGCACAGTCGGCAAGGCGGCGCACCCACAACACCTGGTGACACGTAAATAAGAACGAGCGGCTAAACTTGCGGCATACTTGTGGCAAAGTTGCTTGAAAGTACCTAAAAATTGTGATTCTCCTATGTTGAATCATATCCGTAAGATAAAAATGTTTCGTGACATGACACGATAAATCGATGATGCAAATGCAACCATAACAGCTATCGAATTCTGGACAGTTCGCTAGCCGCGTCGTCAAAACAGACCAGATTTTAGAAGTCTTATAATATAGACCGATTGCAATGAAGTCTGACTCAATTTCACAGAAGAATAAATAAAATCTGAAGATCAATTTAACTTTTTGAACAGATGTCATGCATGATAGTCTAAAACAATTTCAATTTTGTGAAGACTAAACTCTAGTCTAAAACACAAGTTGATTCAATTTTCTTAGAATGGTAATTGAGTACCTAATGCAGACGAGTATTCACAAATGTCCTCCGTAAGATTAAAGGACACATTTTCAATTTTCTACTTATAACGTTATTAAATAGCTTGTTTTGTTACGAAATTATTCATTCAACATTGCATTCTTAAGCAAAATATTAATTTCGCAAACATTCTGCATACTTCTGAAAATATATTTGTTAATAGTGATGGAGTTACTTATTCTTCTCCTGTGAAGAATTCGTCCACTCCACTCCCTATTTCATCCCTTGGAGGGATTTTTTCGGAATTCGGAATAAAAATTATCTTGCTACAAACTCGATCCATTAAATGTTTCTGTGTCATTGTGTAACAAACATCTTAACTTTCGCATTTACAATATTAATAGGATAAATACTTTAATGATATGTCAATCGATTTTAAGAATTAAAAATAAGAATTTAACGTGTAAATTTTTAATCAAAATCACAAAAAGCAAAGCGTTTATATTTGTAGCCGCAAAAGAACATAAAGAACATAAAGAACATAAAGAACATAATTCTCTAAAGCCATGAAAGCTGCCTCTGGCAGAGTGCGACAATTTATTGGGTTGACACCAAGCGTAACCGTAAGTAAGACACTTCGCATCCCATATTTCTAATACAGCCAAGCTTGTATGTGTCCAATGCAAGAAAAAATACGAGTACATTCCTTTTTGGTTGCCCACAATGTATAATTTAATACTGAAGAGCCCTTATAAATTAAAGATATAGATGAGCATCTTAGGTTATTTTCTATTAAAATTTCTGATATTTAAAATAATATTTCTCTTTCAAAACGTTAAAAATACAAAAAAAATCTGTGATATTAGGCCACAAAAGGTCCTAAGTCGTGTAGGAAATGATAACGAGGAGAACCATATAACGATATCACTTCACAGAGAAAATTTTCGAAGAATATTAGAATTAAGAAGGCGTAAACTTGAAACCACTGAAGATATTTAACGGTGCTTGATAAAGGATCATCTACCCGTAGCAACTAAAACTCCAAAAATATCAACCGTCAATCCTCTACGGCTAAACCCACAACTGTCAATAGATGATTGGCGGAAGGAATAGCCCGTCAGCGCGGGGCTTGAGCGTTTGAAGCATAGATATTTATATATCTATGGTTTGAAGCGAGATTTTCAAATAAATCCGACGGACAGCTGACGGCAGATGAGTGATGAACTGATGACTGACGCTTGACCGGGGAAAGTACTGGCAATCCGTAGTTGGAGGGAGCTACTTTTATGAACTCATGGCATTAAGATTATGTAGTTTAAGATCTTTCTTAATGAAATAAAGATACAAAATGATGTACCTAAATATATCTGTACCCATGACAGTATTGTTACGCGTAGACAGAACAAATACAATTTAATTTTATATGCCCATTTTCGGAATGGCAGCTTAAAAGATGAAGAAATAACAGGTTACTAGAACATCGCTCACATACTTTAACCCGGTTCTAATATAAGACCAACACCAATGGCAAGAAGGGGGGGGGAGCCCTTTTTAACCCAGCACCAACGAATACCTAAATGTCGTTCCACTTAATAATAGCAAACCCGAAATATACACAGAGACAGGCGGGCTTTTTGGATTCATATAACAAACTGCGTAATCAATGCCCTTATCGCATTTTTAGACGTTTCAAGCAACCACGTGCCACGAGTGTCATTATATGTAGTGTAGAAGGACAGTTTCTTACGTGAATGTGTACCCCCAAGCTTGTATTGGAACGGCAAAGCCTTCCACAGAGTTGGAAGGAGAATTGAAGGTAGAAGTATCGAAGTAACATACTGCATAATTATGTGTTACAGAAAATGATTTAGATTTTAGGTTTAGAATTTTTTGCTTCTGTAAAGAAAAACCAGAAGCAGAAGTGCAAAAACAGCCACGACGATTCACTTCGATTCATTCTGATATTGTTCTGTACTGTAAGTGAGAAGACTGTGAGAGTTTTATTGAAAAACCCACATAACATAGGTTTTTAACTCGTCGCAAAAACCAACGCGTGGTTCATTTTTACGCGCAACAAAGTATCATGTACATAAATACGTATATAGAGACATAAACGTTAAAAAGATGGACTGTGTTATCTCTTTCTTTTTCGGATATCTATCTGTCTAAGTTTTACTGTGACTCTGTACGAGTAGCAGTTAATATTTTGCTTATATTTTGAACTGATAACCGATCTGTATTTTGAATCAAATATTTTAAGCACGTCATATGTTAATATTTCATGTTTGTAGAATTTGTTTCTTAGTAGGCTGTATTGTATGTACTATTATTGTCAATAATAATATAAAAGATGATGATGAATACAGGGTTATTATTATTAACATAAACATTTAATAGCGTATGTCCATCAACAAGTAAATTGTTCTTAATAACAGCTCATTTGAATATGCAATACCATGTTCATCTTTTTCCAGTTACCAGTACGTCCAAGCCAACTTTATTTATAATCACTTGAGTTAAAAGAACAACAAATCTTCGAACACGCCGCAATAAATTAAAATCCACCCCACGCCAAACTCCTACTCGCAGACACATGGAACAATTCAATTCTTTTTCTTTTCACTTTGTCGCAATCTCCATCGCCGCTTTAACACTGCAGGCGTGCATAATCGTCGTCTGGAAGCAGCGTTGGAAGTTAATCTCTTCCAGCCAATCGCTTCCTTTATGGTTAATGGTGCGGGAAGATCCACCGGGAATTGCGATTACGATAGCTACTCACGTACATTAGCTGATATATAAAAGTGAAATGTCTGCGGTGAAACTTTGTTTATCCATCAAGGTGTAATGAAAGTTGGAGATCCCGAAGTCAAAAATAGGCTGCCTCTAAAAGCAATTTATGATGCTCTTGGGTAATCGGAGAGAGGGACGTGTAATGGTTACGATGTTTTTGTAGAACAAAGCTGTTTTTGATTACCCTATTGAGGATTTCATTCGTAGTTTGTATAATCGCTGAGAAAATTTGGGCGTCAAAATAGTTTTGGTACTTTTTAATTTTAAAACGCAATGGTGATAAACAATTGTACAATCCGTTTCGTAAAGAAGACGTCTTAGCATGTGTACGCTCGCGTCGTCGGCAAGTCAAAAGCTCGTTATGGATCCACTACTTCCTTGTTCAGACTTCATTAGGTATTAATAATGTTATAATACCTGCCTACTCTTTCATAATGATACTGCTTCATACAAGTATCCTAATCCTAATAATATTATAAACGTGAAAGTTTGTGCGGATGTATGGATGTACGTTCCGTTTAAACTCAAAAATGAACGGATCTCTATGAAACTTTCCAGTGTTATAGCTTAGACATCAGAATAAGACATAGGCTATAATTTAAAATAAAACTGACAGCCATTTGCCTTTATTCCATTTGATTTTCTACTTTAACACTAATAGAATTTCTATTCCATAAATACTGTTTAATTTGTTTATGTTTGTAATAGAAAAACTATTACATTAGCGGTAATATAATATAATAGGCAATGGAATAAGAACATTATATCAGTGTCAAACTCAGTAATCGTATTGTATAACTAACCTAACTATAGTAACTATATGAGATTATAAAGAATTCTCTGACGTGATATAAGGTTGAAATTTTAACTACACGCATGTTGTCGATAAATGCTATGCCCGGAAAAGGGTTAAGGTAAATTATTTACCTATATGTAAAATTACAAAGATACGAATACATTTTTGCGTTGTGTCAAATGATGAAGTGGAATAAAATACATTCTAGAATTCCTGTTTAATTGCACAGTTGAATGCACTTATATGAAGTCCATTCATAACAGAATATTGTATGCGAAATTGCGAACACTTTATGGACTAATCTAATGTTAAATCATGTCATTTGACTTTTAATCTGCCTCAAACTTTCACGTCACTTTTTGTCCATACACAAATTGGCCAATTAAACAGTATCCACGAAACCAAGATTCTCACAAAGGTTACATAATACTCGCTGCAATTCTGCAGTTACGTGGGCAGGCATTTCAGTTATCCACTAACTAGCACTGGAGGTATGTGGCTATATCTTGCCAACTTGGAAAATATATGACAACATTGTTAACGTTGGTATTCCTACTGAAATTACTGCTCGCTCATTTAGAACAAGTATTTTAGGAATCCTAGCCAAAATAGTGAAGAGAATGTGCGATTTAGCAAACATCGATATACGATACCTCTTTAGCAATTCGAGGTACTTACGGGAATATATATCTTAATTCAACTAGAGGTTACTAACAATTCAATGCTATAACAGAAAAGAGCACAGATAATTATTAAATTGAATATCCTTGAAAATTGATTTGACGACAGTTTTAGCCTAGGTGGTAGTGACCCTGCCTACGAAGCTGGAGGTCCCGGGTTCGAATCCCGGCCAGGGCTTATTTGCGTGATGAACACGAACTATTGCTCCTGAGTCTTGGATGTTATCAATGTATTTAAGCTTTGCCTAGTTTGGGACTAGGTCGATTTGTGTAAGATTGTCTACAATAATAATAATTTGATGAATTTCTGCATGTTTAAATAGGTGTATAATTTTAAAGGGGCAAATACATCCAATGCCATAACGCAAAACTTGACCTTACCGGCAAAAAACCTGTTATCTTTAACTTACCTTTTTAACACTTTCTATTGTAACATTAGTCCAACTAATTTAAACTCCATGTAGAAAAGACCGTCAATAAGATGGTGGCACACAACACGGTTGTTTTGGATATTGGTCATGATTTTTTAGACTTCAGGGTGATATATATTATTGGCCAGTGTTGTATTTTGAAGAATCCCACGGTAGAATAAAAAAAAAACTGTCTTTGGAGTCTAGGAATTCTATAGCAAAAATTGCCCCTGCCGTGAAATGGCGCCTAATCAAAGAGTTGGCGGGATATGAAAGGGGCATTAAGCCGAGTGCCTATGAAAGAATCTGATTGAACGGAAATTATTAGATCGAGAACCATCACAGTTAATGAAACAAGGTAGGTTTCTAAACACGCGTATATCACTCGTGTAAAAGAATGAGTGACGAGAAAATCTTTTCACCCTCTTCAACATATATATTTTCGGGCGAATGTTTCGTGCGTAAATATATTAATGTTCCGACCTTGAGAATTTCACGAAAAACTGCCATGATATCTTCTAGACCCGTCCTAAATAAATGTACGAATCCTCTTAATAATGTTTTATAAGGAAAATCAAATTCGTGACAGGGAATCTAGGATATATAAGGATATATTTGAAGCTTAAGCTTTGAGGCATCAGTAAAATACGGTTGTTTTATTTATTTTTGGTAAACAATACAGATTACCTATTTGTATTGTAGATATTGGATTACTATTCCACAATCGATTGGAAGTATTAGAACCACAAGAATCCTAAAGTATAACAGCATACATGCAATTTTCTCCAATAGCCAACTGTGCAAAATTCTCTAGAAAATGCAGCAATCTCAAACACCAACATTTCTCATCGTACTCAATTGTTTCGCGTTCTATCGATATAACCAACAACATTGAACAACGAGTATCTAACTTCATTGTCAAACAATGCCAATGCTGCAATAGTTCCAACACGGATGTAAAAGGGAAACAAAAAGTAGTATTAAAACACGGGGAGCGTGTGGTGGGCAAGTTACCTAGCTTTTACGCGGATAACAAAATTTCCTCGCTCTGTGACATCGGAGCGTAACTACTTTTGTCCAGCCGCTTGTTTACTGATGTTACGTCCATCAATATGTAAGTCATCAATTTTGACTCTTATGTTTGGTGTATTATACTCTAAACTTGCATACATGTTTTCATCGTAAAATTAGGCTGGATTTATCGGTTGCTCTGATGTTTTTTCTCGTAGAATATTATTAGTTAAGTATGTATGTTATAATAGTCTCATAATATGTAGCTATCTTTAAAAAAAATGACGTAAAATTAAATTACGTACATTTCAAAAATCATAAAACGGAGGAAACAAGGAATACGTGTAATGACTGGATGAGAGACGATTATGAAGAGGAAGGAAGTGAGCGAAAAGGTAAAGGGTGCAGAGTAAGGAATAAAAATATTATATGATTATATGCTGAGTCGACTGCAGATAATTTGATACAATAAGATAACCAAAAATTGAACATGCAAAATGAAAGCAATTTCTAGGTATCAGATTTATCCCTTTTGATAGATAAATACCCGCATACAATATCCATTTATTGAAGACGATAAAAGCTGTGAACGCATAAATTGGTAAAAAATATTGGCAAAATTTCAGTATCGCCATGTTTATCCGAGGCGAAATTAATGGGGAAACCAACGGTGGCCGTAAAGCGTTGTCTATTTTCATTTTAGGGGCCAATACACGGTTAAATCCGTGTATTGGCCAACACTGCTATAAATACTGGGGGCAACTCTAGGGGAAGGTTTTCCAGTATTAAGGAAGACTTTATTTTGAGAGATATAATGACTGGACATAAACAATGTGATCCATTTGTCGAAAGACATTGAATGAAATTATGAAACTAAGCTACCAGTCGGATTATTCTTGTGCTTATAAAGAAAGGGATCATTTTGTAAGCCGATATTTTACATATTTCATATAAGAAGCACCATAATGATAGATGGGTCAAGCCGCCTCGTGAGAAGCCAGTCCTGTTAAGCTGGTCTAATTTGAAAGACATTCAGATGTACTCTTTGAGTAATGCCGTCCTATGTATACCGTGTTTTTAAGCAAATAAATGATATGATAACAAGGATAATACATGTCAAGTCAAGATAACGTTGTCTCTCAGAATCATCATGGACCATGCATATGACTTCTTTTTGAGTTTTTCATGCTTAGAAGTTCTTATCATGGTTATTTAATTAAAAGATATTGCGCAATAATGTTTAACTTTTAATTGTCCACTCTCTAGTCCATCGTCCTCAAAACAGTTTTCCTCCTGTTAAAAACAAAAGATAAAAAGAATTGGTTAGTTACGTAGAATGGTGACTTTTTTGTCTACCGGAATAATGTATGCTCCCAATGACGTATCTCTAGTCTGTTATTTTTGATTATGTAGCTACATACAACACATTTAACGGAACAGCTATTGTCTGATAACTCACGCTTCACCCCGATTTTTAGGGTTCCGTAGTATAATCTCTTTATTTACCTACAGCTGTTCGCTTCCGCGGCATACGTGCGGCCGCCGGCACCCTACACTGCGTTTTATAGCCAGACCATGTATCAAAGTTTCGCGAACGTACAGAATATCTACAAGAGCCTGCACCTCGTACAATAGCTCGACCCCGACTTTACGGGGAAAATTCGTAAACTTTGTTCGAAATTAGTTTGTATACTTGTTATACAAGCTACGGTAGCCCAGTGGTTCAAGCATGCGGCTGTCAAGCGGCGGTCGTGGGTTCGAATCCCAGCTCGTACCAATGAGTTTTTCGGAACTTATGTACGGAATATCATTTGATATTTACCGTTAGCTTTTCGGTGAAGGAAAACATCGTGAGGAAACCTGCATACATCCGCGAAGAAATTCAAAGTTGTATGTGAAGTCCCCAACCCGCTCTGGGCCAGCGTGGGGACTTACTGCCCAATCCCTCTCATCTATGAGAGGAGGCCTGTGCCCAGCAGTGGGACGTATATAGGCTGATGATGATGATGATGATGACTTGTTATACGGGACATTTACGTCTCTCGGATGGCTTTTGTTCATGGTTATAATGCAGTGTTGAGTTATAAGTGTATGATAACTTTGTGATGCTTTGTTATCCTGCCGTAGTAGACTTGTCTGCCAAACCGTCTTGATAGGAATCTTGCTATACAAAAAATAAAATAATAAATATAAAATAACCAATTTTTTTTATTAAGGGCTTATTTCCGGGATAAAAAATAGCCTTTATCCTTACCCGGGCGCAAACTATCTCGATACAAAATTTTATCTGAATCGGTTCAGCAGATTAAGCGTGAAGAGGTAACAGACGGACAGACACCCACACACACAATACAAATCGCGACGACCGCTTTAGCTTAGTTGGTAGTGACCCTGCCTACGAAGCTGGAGATCCCGGGTTCGAATCCCGGCCGGGGCATTTATTTGTGTGATGAGCACGAATATTTGTTCTTGGGTCTTGGATGTTTTCTATGTATTTAAGTATTTATTTATCTATATAAGTATGTACCTATATCGTCGCTTTGCTTAGTTTGGGACTAGGTTGATTTGTGTAAGATTGTCCACAAATATTTAAATATTTACAATACTCTTTATTGCACACCTCAAAAAGATCATAGTACAGAAACATTACACAACACTTTTACATTTATTATTTTAAGTGCGCACATAAAACAATACTTGGCTCCCATAGTTCATTGCTACATACATAAAACACGAGTAAAATGTTAACAGTGGCTTTTACAATAAAAACGCAGACCACACAGAAAACGGAACACTGAACGCACCAACAACCGGGAAATCTAATCAACGAAACAGTATCACTGGTGTTACAACGACTATGTCCCGTAAAGCTATCGCTCGACCACGAAATAAAATTAGGTAACAAACTCTATACGACAAAACGAAAAACGCAGTAACCCACGTCAGCTTCCCCACATTTCACTGTCTTCCTAATTCGGACGTACAAGCGTACCACCGTACACTTGGCAACACGCATATTGTTGGCCAGTTTTACGATAACGACCAACGTGATGGACATACGCGAAAATGTACCGTGAAAACATTAGGATGAGCGCCAAATTTGAATGACGACCGATGTGGGCCTCAAAGTTTTAAGCGGTGTGCTAAAATTCAGATACTCAAAGAAGCATAACTGAAAGTTGTAAAACGAATTTCATTGGATACATAACCACATGGTAGGATATTTTAATATTAACAGTTTATATTCCGCATAAAATTTATATTCAGTTTTAACATTACTTCTAGATATTAGTCTTATGGTACATTTTATATCAGCGCACTTTACGGTCATAAAAAAGCGAGTTCTTTTCATTTGGGAGCACTAAACCTCTTTTGAAAAACATACAGTGGGAGAATATGGTGTGACCCATAAAAAGTACGACCATTTTGGGGCAACCATAGCAAACTCCTTGTAAAAAATGCACTACCTATAAATTGTCCTATCTCTATTTAGGACAGAAATTTCCATCCAGTGCTAAGTTAATAAATAATGAAGGCCTACGTGAGGCATCTTTTCTTTGTGCTCAAATCAATCCCAATAAAAGGGACCCCTTTGATCCTTTGGTCGGAGGACTAGCAGCAACAATCTCAAGTATTCCCTTAAAAAGGGTTACCTAAACTATAAATAGGTAAGTCCCTGGCTCCCAAACTTTCATCGGCAGAATAAAAGACAACTTTTTAGGTAATATAACGAGTTTGTTTCTTTCGGGTTTAGTTTAAGGTGGAAACAGGATTGTTAAGGAAGTTTGCACAATTCGCGAGTTAGTTAGAAATGGACGATAACTCTACATAATTTAATGTACCTAAGTTGAAACATTAACACCGAGGAAACATTGTACAGACTACGGTGAAACTTGTAGCGAATACTAGCTTGTTTCTGCAGGGTCTTTAAAGTTACATTTTCAAACAGATGTGAGGATGATACCTTACTGATATAACACCATTCATCTGGTCCTATAGCCATGCCTATTAAAACTAACAAAAAAATAAAACAAGAAAATAAAGAGCAAATTTATAAAAATAATAAAGAATATACTACATACTAAATAAATCTTTCTGTTATTTAAATGAATATCTAAATGACAAACTGTAAACAAAATAAATAAATAAACAAAACTAAACCACAAATTACGGGGCCTAGAAGAGTTTTGATCATTTGGTGCCGACCTATTTGATTGATTTTGGAGTAAAAATCCTATAAGAAATAAACATAAGGTGTGTTTTCTTACTTCTATACTGTCCTTACTTTTTGTGTTTCCATACTTTCCTACATACCAAAAGAGTGTCAGACTGGAGGCCACTTCGTGGTAAAAGAAGTGTCGGACGTCCACCGGCTCTATGGGCCGATGATGTTAGAAAGATCGCGGGTCACTCTTGGATAAGACTGGCTCAAGAACCTCAAGACCGGACGAGTGGTGTACTCGAAGAGAGGCCTATGCTCAGCAGTGGGTGATTATAGGCTGAAAATGATAATGATGATACTTTCCTTCCTACACCGACAGCCGCTGACAATGCGATCGCATAGTTTCTGGCGCACAAACCCGTAAGATTTACCCCAGACTAAGCATATTTGTACGACCAAAATTGGTGTGTGCTAAATCTTGTATACAGTTTAGCAACAGTTATTTCCGGGATTGAGTTTGTTGCGAATAACAAATTGATGTGAGCACTTCGGTAATAAGAATTTTCGTGTATATTTGTGATAAAGTTTTTCGTTACAACTTTGTAAGGAACATTTCCGTTTACCTTGTACTGTACCGTGTACAGCAGCCTTATCGGTATACTTACTTCGGTATACTTACACAAAAACAAACACGAGTTTAGTTGCCTCTAAGCCGTTTTTTTCGAATGGCTTGAATGAAGAATGAATATGAATAATAACTGTCGGCTGTAATTTTTTTGTTATAATATACTTACTGAAATATTTAGGAATAAATCAACATTTGTTAGAGTCGCCTTGTTTTAATGAAAATTCCCAACATAAATTACACACCCTTCGGCTGAACGACATCATAATATTTTATTTTATATTTTGCCTTCGATCTAGCAAAACTACCTCAATGGTCGCGTACAGGAAAGTTTCAGAGGAATTTCCACCCTCGAACGCTCCGATTGTGGAATGACCTCCCTGCCGAGGTTTTCCTGTGGGACTACGGTATGGTACAACCGTACTGTCTTCTCGAAGATCTCACGGTTCGAAATAAATGCCATACGATAAATAATAATGGTTCTTCAAGATTCAATGTAAACAATAATAAATTATGCAAGTTGACAACTCACATAGGCCGCTACCAAGTCGTAACATGATAATAAATACTTACTCTACAAGTTAGTAGTTTCCCCTAAGCCGGAAACTAAAGTTACCTTAATAAGATTTAATGAAGGATTAAGGTGGTGGGGTTGTGGCAACGGATTTTGGGCTACCAGTACTACAGAGTCCTACTAATATTATAAGCGATGTTTGTTACTCAGTTACTCAAAAACGGCTAAACGGATTATAATGAAACTTGGTATTAAGTACAACGAGTTTAGGTAAAGCCTGGATTAACATACAGAAAACTTGATATCCCGAAAACCCATCCCTCGAAGGGATGAAATCGGGAGTGGAAATTTAGGCGAACGCAGTCGTGGGTAACGCAGCTGGTATGTATAATAGTACATTACTTAACAAGGGCGGTAAAACAAAGAATGGCTCAGATCGCAGGTATTTGACGCCCGAGCCGAAGGCAAGGGCGATAAATATGCGATCTGAGGCTTTCTTTATTACCGCCCGTGTTAAGTACAAAGTTTTATGTCACCCCCTGGCCAGGAAGTGGAATTTCCCGCTCGCGGAGCGTGCGGTAATTGCCGCTTTATGGCCAGGTGTGACATAAAAACTATTCCCTCACAAGACTTCCGCACGTATTAAATATAATAGTTAGTCAGTTCTTTAATATTATAGAAACTCGTACCTGCAGGCAAAGTGTTAATACATTTTTGCAGGAAAATGTATAGATCACGGAATAATTATTCCGTGGTATAGATTAAGTGTTGTATTTTCATTAGCAAAATAAATAAATAAAATTAAAAAAAAAGTTTACTTTCTAGCACTTACTTGCTTCGAGTTGCACGGTTAAAAATTGTATACATGTAAAGAAACTATACTTTCTTCAATCTATTATTTTTACGGCTACGGCCTCTATGGTCGGGGAACTTATGTTACCTTTTATAACATCAATAATGGTTGTCAACACTGTTGCTTAGCAACGCGTGTTTACGTTGACAGAATACCTATAGAACTCACTCACCATTATTGAGCATATTGTTTGTTTATAAAATGATTAAAATAATTAGTGTATAAATAGACTTATTATAGAAAGGAATTGATAATAAGGAATAGACTTTAAATGTCGTTTCTTTGTTTTCAGGTGAGATAGTGTGATTTAAGTTGTATAATTATTATCCTGTGTTTATGTAAGTTACTAAAAATAAAAATCTTTGTTTTCAGAGCAACGCATATTGTTTATTTGAAACTTACAATTCCTAGTGAGACGAGAAATATTGTCTTATAAAACGACATTTCTAGTTAAAGTCAAGGAAAATGGAAAAACTGCGATTTAAATTTATGGTATTGGGGTCAAATGACGGGAAAACAAATGTGATTTGCGTAACTGCTATTGAGACACCGGACGGATCTGTTTTTGAGGTCCCAGATGAGTTTAAGCCCGTAAGTAAACACACGGCCCTATTGTCTACAGACGCGTATACTAAAATTAGAAATTCCCTTAAAAAAAGACACCAAACACGCTCGATATGGATTCCTTTAACTACGGATTTGAGGAAAATATACTTAGATGAAGGTGAAAATGTACAGTTTGGTGATCAGTATTTAGACGAAATTACGGAAAAGACAATGCCTTCTCAGTCTTCCCACAATAACAATAATAGCATGGCACCACAGAAAAAAAATATAGGAAGAACTGCTGAAAGGTTTTTGATAGAAAATTTTTCTAATAAAACATCAAATGCTGTCCAATGGATTAGTGAATTCGAGAGTGAATGTGAGAGATTCGAGATTCTACAAGATGAAGAAAAAATTGAGATTTTAAAACATCTTCTTGATAAACAGTGCCTAGATTGGTATAGCAGTATGTTAATAAAATTGACGGTGAACTCTGAATGGGCAGTGTGGAAAAACAATTTCTGTGAAACATATGGAAATAAAGGTTGGTCCCAAGTCAAATATGCTTTTGCATTTAGATTTCAAGCTGGATCATTACTGGAATATGCTACAAAAAAGGAAAGACTGTTATTAGAGGTCAACAAACACATTGACACCCAAACAATGATAAATCTTATTGTAATGGGATTACCGGATTATGTAATAGATAAAATTGATAAAGAAACAGTAAAGTCAACCTCAAGCCTGTACAATGAGATTGGAAAACATGAATATGTAACAAACAAAAAGAATTTTACCTATAATAAAAGAAATACATATGATTATAAGGCAAAGGCAGATAAAATGAAACCATGTAAAACTTGTGAAAATTTGAATAAAGGTATCCGGTTCCATCCTGAAGAAAAATGCTGGTTCAAACAGACTGAAGATAATAGTCACAAAAGAAACAATGGTAAAGCCGTTAATAATTCAGTTATTGACGTTGAACTCAAATATGATGATAAAAAAAACGAATAACAACACCATTAATTAAAGTCAAACTATTATTAGAAAAACAATTAGAAATATTAGGAATTTACGATTCAGGCTCAAATGTGTCTATAATAAATTCTAAATTGATAAGACTAAAAGAAGAAGGAGAACATTATTCAAAAAGTGATAACTTAATCACAATTAATGGTGTTAAGAAAACTATGGGTTTGACAACTATTAACATAAACATTTTTGATATGGAAGACAAAGCTGATGTTTATATAATTGATGGAGAAGAATTTCAATACGATTTTCTAATAGGACTGGATATCATAAAACAATTTCGACTAGTTCAGGATGAGGACTTAAAAATCACTCAAAAGAGAGAAGATATTAAAATAGAAAAGAAAAATCCTATAATTGAGGATAATAATGAAAACAAAACTTCTAAGGAAGTAGAAAATGAAACAAGTACATGTTCAATAAATTTCAATGAACACATAAAAGAGGAAGATTTCAAAATAAATATGGGAAACATAAATAATGAACAGAAGTTAGAAATAGAAAGACTAATAGACAATTACAGATCAATATTCGCTAAGGACAAATATGATATTGGCACGGTCAGAGAATATGAAGCACGTATTGATCTACTTATGGACAAGTATTGTAGTAAAAGACCTTATAGATGTTCGGTTGAAGACAAAAAGGAAATTGAGGAACAAGTAGCAAAGTTACTTGATAATAATCTTATAGAAGAATCGTATAGTCCATTTGCGGCACCAGTAACTTTGGCTTTCAAAAAAGAGGATAATAGGAAATCAAGATTATGCATAGATTTTAGAGACTTAAATAAAATAGTGGTACCTCAGGCTCAACCGTTTCCCCTGATCGACGACCTAGTTATTAAGACAAGAAATTCCACATATTTTACAACACTTGATATAAATTCGGCCTTCTGGTCTATCCCGTTAAGAATTGAAGATAGGAAGAAGACAGCCTTTGTCACACAGGAAGGTCATTATCAATGGACATGTCTACCATTTGGTTTGAAGACATCACCAGCTATATTTCAAAGGATACTAGGTAACATTTTAAGAAAATATAAGCTTACTGATTTTGCAGTCGACTACATAGATGATATACTAGTATTTTCTAAGACTTTTTCTGAGCACATTGACCATCTGACGCAACTGTTAGAGGCTATAAAAAGGGAAGGTTTTAGACTGAAATTCACGAAATGTACATTTGCTTCAGATTCCGTGAAATATCTTGGCCATATAATACATAATAATACAGTAAGCCCAATAAGAGACAATTTGATTTCAATAAAAAATTTCCCAGTACCTAAAACTCAAAAAAATGTGAGACAATTTTTAGGGAAAGTTAACTTCTATCATGAATATATACCGGTTAATACCTATCATATAAGTGATACTAGAGCAGGAACAAATAATTTAGATTAGGAATATTGTGTAAAATGTAGAATAAATTTTAGTTAGGTTAGGTTAAGTGTATATATATAAGTGAAATTTTTGTGAAAATTTTCTTTTTTGTGGAGGGAGATGTAAAGAAACTATACTTTCTTCAATCTATTATTTTTACGGCTACGGCCTCTATGGTCGGGGAACTTATGTTACCTTTTATAACATCAATAATGGTTGTCAACACTGTTGCTTAGCAACGCGTGTTTACGTTGACAGAATACCTATAGAACTCACTCACCATTATTGAGCATATTGTTTGTTTATAAAATGATTAAAATAATTAGTGTATAAATAGACTTATTATAGAAAGGAATTGATAATAAGGAATAGACTTTAAATGTCGTTTCTTTGTTTTCAGGTGAGATAGTGTGATTTAAGTTGTATAATTATTATCCTGTGTTTATGTAAGTTACTAAAAATAAAAATCTTTGTTTTCAGAGCAACGCATATTGTTTATTTGAAACTTACAATTCCTAGTGAGACGAGAAATATTGTCTTATATACATAGGTACCTATTTATAATGCTGATTTGCACACATATCAACTAACCTACTTTCTTCAGATGGAATCGGTACCGGATCTTTACCTGGAAAAAGAGAAAAACGATTATTAGACAAAGGTAATATGGCATACTTAAAAAGAAAGTATTTTGCAAAGTCCACTATCATAAGTAAATTCCAAAGAAGTACCTAATTATAGATGATACAAAAATGATGCCTGGGTATAAAATATGGTCATCATACGTAATTTGATCTTAAGCACAGTATTTTGTACACTTACTAAAATAGAGTTTGAAAGTTTACCGCATAAAATATTTTTTAGTTCATAAAATACTATCTGAGTCTGAAATCAATCTAGCTAGATTAGTACATACTTACTAGTCTAGTTTGTACGGCGACCGTAAACTAGACTTTAACCAATCAGAGTTTTTTGTTTCATACTTGACTGTGGCTTTTTAAGCAATAGCAAAGCGCGATTGGAGAGTGGCCTGGGAAAAATCCAGGGAAAACCTCTGACACGACCACGCGAGCGGTTAAAACACTGGAATGCGCTAAGAGTTTGCGCTCCAGTGAGATTGGCTGAGCGGCTTCAACCGAATCTGAGGTGTGAGTGGAATCGAGCAACTGGGAGTTTTGTCGGTGGTTAACTAAACCTAGCCTAGCTAGGTCGGACTGAATCTACCCGGTATGCGGCGCTACCGGGACGAATAGGGACTATGTATGTGGCCAATCAGAGTGAGCTACAGAGTCTGAGGATCGAAGCAAAATGTACTGAGTGGAAAGCCCGTGAGTAGAACCCACACAAGTGCAAGAAAGCCGAATATACCTTAAGTCATCAATCATGCTAGAGTATAACTAATCAATCAAAAACTGAACACTTAAGTGTGTAAGTGTGTAACTTCTGCTCACATCGGACGTATGTACAGTCGCGATCAGATATATCGAAGCGAACACGGTGCTCGTAAATATCTGAACACGACTCTATTACCAAGACGTTAGAGTGCACTTTCAGATATTATTGATCACCCTGAAGAGTACAGATATATTTGATGGCGACTGTACTTTACTTTGAGTTTGACACTGACATAATATGCTGCATAATGCATATAAAAGAGCAAAATACATAATAACTATAAACCTTAAAGTAGGGGAAAACAACCGGCGTCTTATACTCACTTTCAAATAGGTACAGAAAACCTTTGGAATAACATAAGAATATATATTGTACAGTCAATAAATATGCCTCACGAGGTTAACGTGTCGGCTTTCATGCGTAATGTATTTGCACAAAACATACATTCTAAGTATGTATACACACCGTCTCTTGTAACTCTCGAGTCACTTGACACGCAATATTGATAGCAAATTGTAAAATTGCCACGTTTATAACACCTGTGTAAACCCAAACGTCACATTTGATCTGTTGGTTGTACGTTTACTGTATTTCCCACGTCTGCTGGTCCCGTGTCTGTAAGACTTACGTAAATTTTAAAACATCTGTTAATACAATTATTAACAGATGTTTTAAAATTTACGTAAGTCTTACAGACAGGCCGGTGTATAATCAAATCGACTTTAATTGGTCAAAATCAAACAGAAAATTGCAGGTTAGAATCGAAAATGTATTTACAAACTTGTTAAAATTTTATTTAACTAAACGGTTAAAGCTCACGTATTAATTGTCACTTCGGGCGACATGTTCCGAACTCTACGGAAAACAAACAAACAAATTCAAACAAACTTGTTGTTAGATCCAATTTATTTTAATGTGTATATATGCACAGAAAATTCCTGAGTAATCGATCAACGCAGAGCCTAAACTATTATATACGTAATATTTATAATGATTTTTATAGAGGATTTTTATATATTATGAACTAACCAACCACTAAGGCGGTTGTCACACTGATGCGTTTTCCGGACGGTTTCTGCAGAGCGGGAAACCGCTATACACTTGCATAGGGTTTGGAATTCCCTAACGGCGTCTATATTTCCGAGTTTATACATATAACCTAGACCTTTTTAAGGCACGAGTGAAAAGGCATCTTGTAGGTGAGCTCGCTTCACCGTTGGCCTCTACTTTTCCTCTATCCCGGCCAAGAGCAATCACATCTTTAATTTAAAAAAAAAACATGAGAAGATTCAATGTGAGTGAGTATTGGGTCAGTGTCAAGCACATGCACGTTTACCCTATGGACTCTCTAGTAGGTAAACAAACGAGAGAGAACCGTTTTCAACGCGTGTTTAGCGTGCAAGTGTCTGTCCGGTTCTCTTTATTTAATTAACGAGAACAAACTTATTTAAATGAAAGTGCTAACAGAGTTTAAAGGGTAGCACTAACGTATATGTGACGTTAAGGCTGGGTTTTACCAGATTTGATTTTTTAAACTACCTGAGACAGAATATAGTGTCTTAAATTAAAAAATGTATATATGTGTAAAAATATAGGGAATAAGGAGTTCACCGGAGTTCTGCGACTGCGTTCCATTGGATTAAATGGAACGCGGAACGTAGAACTCCGGTGAAGTCCTTCTGTCTGCTCTTGGCCTAAGTCACTGTCATTTTTGGTGAACGTAGTGCTAAAGTATTAAAATATTTTTATTTAATGCTGGAGTAATGACCTAGGAACCACCAGCTTGCAAAATTATGAAGAAACTTTCTAGCTACTGAACTGAGTTTAACTTTTTTGTAACTTTGGAACTTAGGGCAATTAGCTATTGTTTGACTCCTTTTGCAGTCTGAAAAGGTTTTACAGATTTTTTAATTTAGTTGTTACACCTGGATCTGTTTTTTAATAAATTATCGAATACATACCTATTATTAATATGCATGTTTAATTTCAAAATATCGAATGTTTTTCCTGTAACTATTTTTATAATTTTATCAAAATTAGACTTCTTCATCGATCAAGGCCCACCGTGTCTTCAAGTAAATATCTTTACGAGTACCTCTAGGTAAAGTCCCAATACATGGCACTTTCAATCTTATGTCATAGTGAGAGAGAGGTGAACAATAGTTGACATCTATCGGGCAATAAGGTGTCGAGCATAGGTTTACCTTACTTGTTTACCGTCGCAAAATAACCGACCGTCATCAAGTTGACATAGTACGAGTTCCAATCACCATTTCGAAACACCGTATAAGTATGCTAAACAGATGATGCGATAGTCGATACCTGAAATATTCTATTTTTATCTCCCGCTTCCAATTCAATAGTAGATTGTATGATAAGGGTGTAAAGTAAGCCAAGCTAATATAGCTACGTAATGTAGGTGCAGCGTCAATACATATTAGTTAAGGCGCTACACTGAGAAATTTTGAGACTTTGAAACGATGTCCTGCCCAGACTAGCAAACAGTAGTGGGCAGATTTTCAGATATATGATTCTTGACTATATTATTGTGGTACTGACAATAGGGAAACATGATTGCTTAAAATTTTCTCGATAGAAAATAAATCCAAAGTCGAGTCTATATTTTCCTTTTATTCCTCAGCCTACTAAAACAACGCATTATTAAAAGACACGATTAAGTTAATATGATGGTATTTTACCTCATCTAGGTACTGACAAGAGGAAATTTAATAAACCTGCACACAGTCAGATATTTAACGAGATTTGTCTAAAAAGCCATGCTCGGAGAAGGTTGCATCCCGTTTTGTCGTGAGCGAAAAACAAAGGGTGTCTCTTTCAATCGATATTATCGCCTTAACGAGGGTACGATTTCAATGCTTGCGTAGTTTGGTGGTGCATAATTTACTACGGATGTCCACGGGTTCCCACGCATTAGATAGCCTTGTTCGATAGCGGCGAGTCGTGAGCCGTACCGTAATTTGATTAACATTACACGACTTAGGTTTAATTTTACCAAACTGGAGTATTCGACGTTTCGATTTACATTACTAATATTATAAATGCGAAAGCGTTTCAGTCTGTCTGTTATCTCTTCAGGCGATATATTGATTGAAAGAGACGCGCGTATGTTTTTCATTCAAGGCAAAACGGGATGCAACACTCTCCGTGAATTGCTTTTTTAGACAAATCTCGATAAATGTCTGACTCTGTGCAGGTTTATTAAATTTCCTCTTGTCAGAGTATAGATGAGGTAAAATACCATCATATTAACTTAATCGTGTCTTTTAATGAATGCGTTGTTTTAGTAGGCTGAGTAAAAAAAGGGAATTTATTAAATGAATGAAAAAAGTATCACGTATTATGTAAACTTGACTTGTAAAATGTACCTATTCATACTTTTACCAATAAAATTATCTGAATCTGAATCACGCTTACACCGCTAAGCCGATTTCGATGAAATTTGGTATGAAGTTAGTTTGAGTCTCGGGACTCTTGGGGAAGGACATAGGATACTTTTTATCCCGGAAATCTTCCCTTGAGTGGATGGAATTGAATTACTTGATACCACTGCTTACGATTGCTAACTGGTTAGAATATACTTAGTAGCATGCGTGTTTTGATTTTATTGTTATACTGTAAACTCAGAGACATGCAGATTTTCTTTAAGATAAGATAGGATAATTTTATTGTCATTCTCTATTGCTCACCAAATAAAGTTCACTCGAGAAAACATCAATTAAATCGCACACTAACAATGGTAGTTAACAGGAGGTCTTATTGTAAACAAGCGATCTCTTCAAGACAACATTTGGGTAGTGGAAACGATGCTAGAAAATGAAAAACTTTGCTACCCTTGCTGTGCTATTTTTTTATACGTTGTCATATTAGGCACGTGACAGCTGCTGTACATGATTTTCAAAGATTTTTTTTCTCTACAAGAAGATGCATTTGGCGCTCAACCATCATTCGGCAACTTGGTTACAGCTACGACACACAAAGTTAGCAAAAACGAGATTACCACGGTGCACCCGTAGCCCACCGGACGGCGCAGTTGGTAACTGAATTGCCGACTGCACCCGAAATTCGGAATTTCTAGTGCAAGCAGGAGTTGCACTTCATCAGCTATTTATGCAACATGGGTGTTCAACCTTTTGTTTTGTCGAACTGGTTTTATAATTAGGTAGTTATGACTTTGATATTATGCAACTGTACTAGGTGGGATAAATCTAGGACGATGATTTACTTCTAATTCGATTTTCGCAGTTTTTGGTTGGAAAAGTTACTGCCACAGTCTATTCATCCTAACGTTTCCTAACATGTAAACAAACTCGTCTTAAAGACATTAATCATTATCACCATTTAAGTAATAATAAGACGAATGGACGAATAGACTCTACTTCGACTTGGGTGTCATACTCAATATTTAATCAACAACACCTTCATAAAAGTATTCTATTTGATAGCCATACTTGACTTTGACGAGTTTCTATGAGATGATAGAGGTTAACGCCATATTTTTTTTTGTAAAATAAAGTGTCACATAGACATACATGATATTCCCAAATACTGTTGAAGTACTAGCTCCATGAGACAGCTATTCTAATGTAACTTGTTCTGGACAAGAGAAACAAAGTCGACATTACCCTTCAAACAAGAACAAAGTAGAAACTAGCCAACAATGTTAAAGCCAGGCCCCAAAACTGGTTAAACATTTCGACTAACAACTAACCTACGTTGGGATGTGTGTATTAATTTTATATTAGTTTTCTTGATAGTAATAAAACCGATCATATACCTTGTCCCTAAAAAAGTAAGCTAGTCCCTAGAGTAAACAAATATGATTCTTGAATTTCAGTTCGTTTGCAAAGAAAAACATGAAGTAATAGTGTCCATTCACTAGGTTAGGCTTGAGAACTTCTAGTAGTCAAGTTGCCCACTCACTTGATAAATGGGGGTCGAAGTTGCACCACATCCGAAGGCACACCACCCACTACCCCACACGTGACCCCTGGATGGAGCTAAAACTGCAACAAAAACTGGCAACAGTACTATCTTCTTGAAAATCTCACGGCACGAAATAATTGCCATACAATGAATAAATAATACGATATGGTCCGATAGTACTTATGCCCTGGCAGCTCTCTCGTTATCTCATCTGAACTTTGTTTAATATTATTCACCAAACTTTATCTTAAAAGGTGTTAAGTCTTCTTATTAATTTGTAACGGTGAGAGCAACTTCAGAGAAAATAAGTCGTTATTTTCGGCCGGAAACTTTAAAACCTCGTAGCCGTTGTTACGAACAAGTTGTACTTTTCTGTTTTCAAATTTTCAACTGCAACTTTTTAGCTTAACATGCTGCCTTTATAGGAGGGAGTAAAATGTTTTGTTGGACCGAGAGCACTTCTTACGAAACTTTTAATCAACTAACTAAATAATACACTTTGCTGAACTATTACGATCCAATAGGATTTTGTGCAACTCTTTCCAAGCTTTGAAACTTGGCGGAATGGTGTCAAGTTTACTAGCACTAGAGGTACTCATTCGCTCTGGGGCTCTTGTTACAAATATTTTATACAGGAATAACGTTGGTTGGTGTACTATGTTTGCTTTACTCAAGAACGTATCGACCAATATGATTCAAATATTAAAATGCGATTGTTTGTTAAACATTTTTGAGAGAGAAGACCGTCCCAGGAAGGCAGTCTCAACGAAAGTTTAGAGATATTAGAATACAAAAGGGACATAATGTCATGTGTATTTCTACTATGACGATGACAAACAAGCATACGGTATGTCTGATAGTAAGCAGACACTACGGTGTCTGACCACTAGGCTACGGCCTAGGGACAATCAACGAATCCGAGTACAGAACAATCGCGAGCGATAAAATAACGTAAGAAGAGTATTTTCACTTTCCTGTGTACTTCATATTTTTTTATTTAAATTTAGACTTGGGTAATTTTGGGTTTTCTGAAATAGTACCTATTCATTTCCGTTAAAAAAGTCCGTATTGTGACGCTTTTTTTTAATACAGTTTTTATGGCTCGTTACGAAACTGACACAGAAAAATTATATGACAAATCGAGGAATTTTTGTTTCTTCATCAGAATCAATATTCTTCTTATTACCTAAATACCTAGTTCCGAAAAAGTTACAGGTACATCAGAAGAATATCATATCATCAATACAAGTATGTAGTGTTGTGTTCCTGGAGGTGAGCAATGTTGCCAGAGCTCCCGAGGATGCACTGTGTTGAGAGCGAGGGACCTTTTATCCCTTCTGTTGTCAACACAGTGAATCCTCAAATTTTATAAAGGGTCGGCAACGCGCACGTGACTCTTTTGGAGTTGCGTGCGTCTATGGGCTGCGGCGTCCGCTTACCATCAGGTGGACCGTACGCTTGTTTGCCACCGTCGTAGTATAAAAAAAAAAATATCCTACTAATATTATAAATGTGAAAGTTAGGATGTTTGGATGTTTAGATGTTTGGATGGATGTTTGTGACTCAATCACGCCTAAACGGCTGAACGGATTATGATGAAACTTGGCATACAACTAGATTATAGCCTGGATTAACATATAGGATACATTTTATCCCGAAAATCATCCCTCGATAGTTTACGAGGACGAAGTCGCGGGCAAAAGCTAGTATGTATATAAAATTCCCTTCAGTAAAAATAAACTTAAAACTATCATAATCATATCGATATAGGAAATCGTCTAATTGTGTCCAGGGTTTATAGTCTATAAATTCAATGCGAAATCAGCCCTGTCTCACTAAAGGAAGTAATTCCCGGGGTAAATTCAACTTCCAGTTATTTAACGGTTTAGTACAAAGCCTGACGACGTTTAATTTCGAAGAGATTTCCTGAGGACACAGTCTAGCTACTATTGAAGCGGTACAGTAAGCGAAGCAAGTGAGCTACCACTTTTGAAACGTATACAAATAACGGAGTGGACTACTTCATTTGCTTACTGTACAATCAAGAGCACCAATATGTATACATTTTTCACCTTATGCCATTGAAATAAGGACCAAAAATGTATACATATTTATGCCGTCGACTATAAACACTATGCTTTGTAACTAATATTTACGTTTCAATAGATACCACTGTAGCCGAACGGCGAGGCATACGATTTTGGCTGGTACCACTTCGTTTTTTCAAACAAAATGCATGTACAGTCACCAGCACCAATATCTGCCATAATAAAGGCGGCATAAATGTCTGACACTTCCTTACGACTCTACAAATAGAGCCGTGTCAGAGATTTATGCCGCCTTTGTATTCATCATCATCATCATCATCCTCAGCCTGTAGTCGTTCACTGCTGGACATACGCCTTTGTATTGGCAGCTATTAATGCTGGTGACTGTACCTACTCAATATCATTTGAGAATTAACAATAGCTTTCCGATGAATTAAAACATGCCGAGAAAACTAAAACCCAACAAGATATAATTTTCCCTCTGTATTTTGGATTTTGGCGTTGATATCGTAAAACGCCTCTACGCCAAAACTTGGAATAATAAGAAATAAAGAAACATTTATTCACAAACACAGAAGAAAGGACGACGGACGACGTCGCCGCCGCCAGAAAACAACAGGGTAAAAGGACAAAAGATGATGTTCTTTGTTTCCTAAATAAATAAGTACATAAAATGGTAAAATCTCTGAAAAATATTGAGCCACTGAAGCTCTCTCAGTACTGTGCTCGTTTAAATTCGCAGGTGGCGCCCCAACACCAATTAATGCGAAAGAGGCTTTGTAGTTCCAGACGATATTAGTTTACCATGAGCCGTGATAGTGCCTGCCATTGTTCTAATTACAAAATCATCGCTTGGGTTGACGTTACAAGGAATTCAATCAATGCTCCGGTTCACACAAATTGTTACTTTAATTATTTTAGTTTCATCATTAGCCATACAGTCTGTGTCACTACGCAAAGGGGTGACACGCGAAGGAAGGTAAACGTAAGCGCTGTGGGTAAGTATGTGTGCGTGCGCTGTTGGTACACGCGTCAATTGTTTGTGCGGGTGCGTAGCGCGTGGAGCGGACGAATCGCGAGACGCGACGGTAACCCGATCGTAACCCGGCCTGTCATCCTGGGCCTGTCAGGGACGAGGTAACTGACCTCGGTGCGGGGGGTTCGTGTCCGTTCTGTATGTAATACTATTATACTATTCTGTGACATAGGCCTCTCCAATGGCACGCCACTGAGCTAGGTCTTCAGCTCTTCTTCAAAAAAAAAATGTTAAATGTCAAATGATATTTCGTACAATTCCAATGACTCTCACAATCGGATAATAACGTTAACAATCTAAGCAAGTATTAAATAACAAATACCGTTTAACCTGTATTAATTAGACAAAACAATTACAAGCTAGCTGCGTCGGTTAGAACTAAAAGTTCATTAATTTAATTAGTGTCATGTTCAAATTAATTACACCCTTAGTTATAAATTTACTGATAATACAAAGCATATGAAACGCAAATAATTAGTTACAAAAGATATTTTTTTATTAAGATTAAGATAGATAAGTGAATACTTATACAATTTGTAAGCAACGACAACCTAACACTAAAACCTGCCAAATTAAAAGTCATGAGGACTTTCATAACACATGTCTGGTTCATATCAGAAAAATATTTCGTTTAGGTAACCACTTAACTAATGACCCGGTTCGAAGGATAATTATGTCCATATCGTACCAAATTGATGTCTTGTAAATATCTAACGCATATTGACAAATTATGGTACCTCACAGCTATGTATAATACAATCTGGAAGTGCGAAGCCTGGATGTTATTCACAAACCGACACGTCAAATGTCAGTTTAGCACTTGATAGTTTCCATATAAAAACGGGTAAAGGGTGAGAGGTGACAGGTAATGATGTTGCTCAGTGAATCGCATAGCCTCTCCGTTTCAGCTTGGACAACAATTAATTCATATTGTCCGGCTATTGTTAGAGCACCCACAATTTTTTTTAGCAGGTTTGACAATTTTTACGTACATAATTATGGATGTTTTTTATTTAATTTTTTTCAAAATGCCACTACTATCTAGCGCATGTTAAATGAACTTTTTTTTATTGATACCATGTATGTTAGTCTGTAAAGTATCATCATCATCATCATAATATCAGCCGCAAGACGTCCACTGCTGGACAATGGACATAGGCCTCCCCCAAGGAGTGCCACAATGACCTGTCCTGCGCTACCCGCATCTCGCGGACTCCCGCGACTTTTACCAGGTCATCAGTCCACCTTGTGGGGGGTCTACCCGCGCTGTCTGTAAAGTATATGTAAATACAAATAAAATATAGATAATTTATGTGCCACGAATTTCGCGTGGTCAACCAACGTGCCCGAACGGCTGCGTTACAAAAATTGGTTTTGATGCCAAAGTGATAAACCGAATTGCCGCTCTGAATTATCGTAAAGCCTTTATTCATACGTAACGTACGAGACTCGACGAGTTTCATTACACTGCGGAGCGCTCGTGGCCCAGCGGCGCCTGCGTGCCGCAAGCGTTATGCAAAGTTAAGCAATGTGGGCCGCGGTCAGTACAAATGGATGGGTGACCGCTTTGAGTGGTTACTAACTGAGCGCTCCCGTGCTTTGGAAGGCACGTTAGGCCGTTGATCCCGGCTGCTGGTCTGGTGGTTCTAAAAGTGCAACAAAAAAATGGCAACCGCACTGTCTTCTCGTAGATCTCACGGTTCGAAATAAATGCCATACGATAAATAAAAATAAATAAATTACACTGCGGGTCACGGATGTATAACGAGTTCAATCGGTGTATAAAACCGCGCAATGTAGTTAACCTTACACGCGCGCCTTGGACGTGTGTATTAGAACCTTAAAAATCGATATGGAGTGTACAATTTTTTCCATGTTTGACATCATTATTGACGTGATATCGTATACACGCAAACTGCTCAATTATCCTTTCGTTACCGTTCCATGTCGTTACAACATTGCCTAACGTGTAATCCATTAGCCTTATAGCTTGTCCAATTAGATTGGTAACTTAACTTTCAAAAGTAAATACATAAAATATTACTTGAGGTATTGTTACAGTTTCTATACCTCATTATTAAAATCGAATTCATAAATATACCTATTGTGCTTTTATGAAGCGACAAAAAAATCTGTAATACACTCTATAAAAATTAAAACAAATATCAACATGGGTGGGTTTTAAACCCACGACCTCACGTCCACGCTCGGTTTTTTTTCTAATGCAAAAAGTGTCCTACAATCCTACATAGATAAAACGAACAAGTTGCGAGGAAAAACTGATTGTAATTGCGAAAGCCTAGAAACTTCCCTTTTGACAACGGTTCTCTGACGGTATAGCAGTGTCTAAATTTGACTAACCCTTGTTTACACTATCCAAAACGCTCCCGTTATACCGCATCAGCACATATCGCAGGCCAGTGGTTTGGTCTACGCGGGATCAGCACATATCGCAGTCCAGTGGTTTGATCTACGCGGGTTTTTCACATACAATGTGGATTAACCCATACGCATCAATGTCATTCCGCGCACACATGGCCGGGTCTCACGCAACCATCCATTTTATTCACGAATTTCCGAAACAGGTTTTTCCTCAATTCTGGGTTAATATGGCCATTGAAATGATGAGATTTATACATTCTTTACACTTTTACCGACACGGCGTGTGTTTTGTATGAATATGGATGACGGTAAATCTGCCATATTTGACATGAGTACGCTTTTGATTGATGATTAATAGATAAAGGGATAATTAAGGTAACGGGTTCGAATATTTCACCAACGCACGTAATTACGTACGTTTTCACGTACGTTTCGTAATTTCACAATGTTGGAAAATAATAAGTTTCTGTCAAAAATTTCTTTTTTGGTACAGTCAGCAACAGAGAAAAGGGACCCCCCCGTGCATACAAAACTTCCATGAAGGGGGGGTTACCTTTTATTGGCGCTACGAGCTTTTATTGGCGACTGTGCTGTTTTTTCACAGTCGTGAACTACTCGTGGAGAATGTTCCAATGAGTCCAAACACGACGAGTATATCTGGTATAGTTTGGGAGTTGCGATGGCCACCTTCTAGTCTCCATCATCAGATCAGCGCGATGGTACCAATCAGCTCAATCGGTTGAAGAATGTCTGCTTCAAAATTGAGTTGCAAGATCCCACCCGAACATTCCGAACAAACATACAAACATTGCAAGTTAAATTAAAGAAATAAAAAAAATCCTAAAACAAAGACCAATGCCGGCAAACGCGCACCAATTTATAGAATGTGTAATAGCCACAATACGGTTCTTAATGAAGTAGATATATTCTCTTGCTCCCGTTCTAAGTTTAAAGCCATACTTAACAAAATTTATAGTACCTAATTAGCGTTAAGTTTCAAGTTGTGTTTTTGGTTTGTAATTTTGCTTCGATCTCTTAAGCTATACTGGAAATTCGAAGCGCATCAATTATGCACGCATGATTGATCCGCCGAAAAGTAGTGTCCAAATATTTTTAGCGTTATTCGTGTTAAAAAAAATTGTGTTCACAGTGAGATATGTATAAGGAAACGTCTATACCTAAGTAATTGCGCTGTATTCTCGTGACTGTTTCTGTTTTATCTCCTAATAAATTAAATAAATAAATAAAATAAAATAGCTTGTAAAAATAAAAATGTGTACTCTGTGATTATCTACATACTAATACTAGATGAGTGGTAGAATGATTGGTCATCTTATACGACACGACGCTTTTATACAGAACATCATAGAAGCGAGGGAAATTGAGGGAAAGCGAGGCAGGGGAAGACCGAGGATAAGCTACTCGTACATGAAACAAATAAAAGGAAAATTAGCAGTAGAGGTGGGTGATAAATAACTTCACGATGAAAAAATCACGGTGATCCGCCGTTAAAAAGTAACAGTGTGATTTGTCACGAAGTAACAAAGTTACAAAATAACGTTGTTACTTAGCGACGATGGATATCACTGGAACAGTGTGTAAGCGACGCGTCGCGTCGTGGCTCGTGAGTCTCGTGACCGCTGTTACTAACTGTGACTGTGACAGCGGTGCGCTGTCACAGTGTAACATCAGTTGTTACAAAAATATCAGTAACTGCCGGGAACGATCGACACGCAAATGTCGTGACACGAAATAACCGAAGTGACAAAGTCACGGTGATTTTTCAATGTGATTTTTTTGGAACGGGAATAACAATAACGGTGATCGAAAAGTAACGCTTTTCCCAATGTCTAATTAGCAGTAGTGTCGTATAAGGAGGTCAAGGAGACGGCCCTAGAATCTAGGGTAGCTCTCTCCATCTGACTCTATCTAGGCCCTAGCTACACCGACAAGTCTAACGCTTAAATTAAAAAAAAAACTACTAGATAGAGTTACAAACTCCATATATACTCGTATCAAAATATCCTTTGGAGTCATGTTATCAGTATTGCGAGCAGGGCTTGGAACCGGTACCAAAAATACCAGTAAAATACCGGTATTTTATAGGTTCTCAGAGTACCGGTACTCGAAAAATACCGGTACTCGAAAATACCGGTACTCAAAAATACCGGTACAAAATACCGGTATTTACCGATCAATACCGGTACTTTATAAAGGTTCCTTACGCGTGTATGCGACCTAGGTATAATTTTTCATTCATCCGACGCTCACGCTTGCTTGCACGCACAACCGCAACGTAGCAACTCGCGATAACTTATTGTGTTCTCTTTCTCTCTCATTCGCTCACTCTTTCGAGTACCGGTATTTTTTCAAAATACCGGTATTCAGGTACCGGTACTCTAGTACCGGTACCTCGACGGGTACCGGTACCTAGTTCAAGGTCACGGTCCCGGTACCTGAAAATACCGGTATTTCAAGCCCTGATTGCGAGTAACTGCACCAATATTATAGTACTCTTATCTCGATCTCTGATTACATGGGCATAGAGGCTACTTCTGATAGAGTACTTTTATCTCGCGAGCGCGGGTAAACTATGGTTGTGTGTTGGAATAGCTATCATCATCATCATCATCATCATCAGCCTATATACGTCCCACTGCTGGGCACAGGCCTCCTCTCATAGATGAGAGGCATTGGGCAGTAGTCCCCACGCTGGCCCAGAGCGGGTTGGGGACTTCACATACAACTTTGAATTTCTTCGCGGATGTATGCAGGTTTCCTCACGATGTTTTCCATCACCGAAAAGCTAACGGTAAATATCAAATGGAGCGGTAAATATCAGCTGTGATGGTGTTGAGCTATACATGCACATTATCTATGTGTACGTCAGCGTAGGAGCTATGAGTTCACGTTGTCTATGTGTTCGTATCTGTCACAACTAATCGTACAACAATGGCCAACCCGCGCTCGTGAGATAAAACCACTATACGCCGAATACACCTACTTTAAATCTAATTAAATATTTACCAACAATACGGTACCAAGAACCAGAGCGCATAGAAATAATTAATTCACCCGCCACACTGTCTAACTCAACACTACAAATCACCAACTTATTACTTAAAAGACTGCCACGAGAGTCTCATTACAGTACTCAAGTAGCTCCAAGTGGAGCCACGGGCGCAGACACTGTGTACCGCATTAACTTCCGACACTTATGAGTCCCAAAAGTCACAACTTTACTGCCTGAGGTCGACACAACATTAAGGGCGTCTTAGTTTTCACTTTATATTGCTTTGTAGTCAGCCAGACCGTTAAGTTCTGGGACTAAGAGTTATTATATTAATTTCTACAAACTAATAAGTTTACTGAGTTGCTTATTATAGAAAATAATACTAGATTTTTCGTTTATCTCGCACTTCTATATAAACTTTCACGCCCCACACCATCTCATAATAAAACTAAGGGTCATTTTCTATACACGTTTTTTTTTGTGTCCGAGCTGAAAATCGTATGGTAGCATGAGATAATACGTACCATTTATTTTTTTTCATAAAGAATACTTGTTTCCACGTTGAGGTCCACTCAAATTCACGGACTAATTTGTTTTTAAAATACATTAAAAAATACCTAAACGCTCAAATTAAGACTCCGTGCCCTGTCCGGCATCGAGTTTTGAATCAATCAAAAATTCCTATCAAAAACTGTACATTAGAATCACTGATTTCGTGACAAAAACTTTAACTCGATTATATTTACTATCACTGAGCACAGACACTATTCACTTCACTGTGGTGAATAACTTGTAATTGATGTTTAAAAATCGTCCGAGCGCGAGAGTTAAATTTTGTCGGCAAAATTCAAAGGTCCCTGGCAGCCATCGTTTACATTTGATCAGCTTCGCGTCCTGCTTTACATGTGCTCTCAAATGTCAGCTATTATACATAAAAAATCTATTTATAGCAAACCGCATTAAGTTCGAGTAAACCACCTAAGTACTTCGGTTTCTGGGTGGGCGACAATTTTTTTGCTTTTGCTTGCAATTTCGGTGGCCCTTAGAAATTCAAATTTTACATAAGTAATCATTAACATATGTATGCATTATAAAGCACTTTGGTGTCTCTATATAAACGATAACTTAAAATATTATTAACATGCGATTTGAATTTTTTATGATTTTTTTATATAGATTTCCAATTCCCGTGTCCTAATTCCCATAGCTTGTTTACCCAAAACAGCTGATTTTGGGACACGGGAATTGGGAAGGGTGACTTATTTTGTTAATAAACCTCATTTAATAACAATAATTATGGATGAAATGCATAAATAAATATAATTTGTACTAAGTATATCGATTAGAGTTATAGTTTATGCGTTTATTTAAAGAAAACAGGCCAAATGCTACAATTACACTTAGCTTCGTAAATATTTGAAAAGAGTGACCCATGATTGGTAAAATTAGGCTAAATAACTTCGATACATCTGAACTTTATAATTCTTGATAAATTAGATCGTAAATAATAATTTTAATACAATTTTTTCTGAGAAAAGGTAATTCCCATGGACAGATAAATTCCCGTGCCCAGGTCAAATTTTCAAATTGTAATAACTTCCGTAATTTTATAAGTATAAGTACCCCGTAAGAAAATTTGTGTTTATTAATTTTTTTATCAAATTATCAGCATAGAATTTTCTATGTATTATTGGTATTTCTAAATTCCATGGGAATTGGTCAAAAATGCTCGTTTGGTGAAATTCACTCATAAGCTCTCAAACTAACTTATTTCCATACCAAATATGTATCATTCCAACCGGTTCAGCGGTTGAGGCGTGCTGGTCCAGGACCTAAGTGTTTTTCAATTTCGGGAATGTTGAGTAGGATTAGTAAATATGTATGAGAGAGAGTGTGTAGCAGTGGCGGAGCGTCCATACAACTCGATTCCCACCGGCTTACCTAATTTTCAGCCAGTGCAGTTCTTTTACTACGGCTCATGAAGTATAAGAAAGGCAAATTATTTCCGGCTTTCCTAAGAATATTTTTGACGCGCCGCCACTGGTGTGTAGTGATATGTATGTGTGTAGTGATATGTATGTGTGTAAATATGTATGTGTGTATGTGAGAGCGTTCACCTCGTATATTTTTCAGCTACAATGTTTTGCACAGAGAGGAACAAAATTTTCTGCATTGACCTATCAAGGGCGATATTAAATCAAGGGGCTCCATAAGCTGATTCCAAAATAAACCTGACTGGAAACGGCTGAATGTATGTTTCTAAAATATACGTGGATTGGCTTCTTATAGGCTCGATGGATTGAATGGCGTAGTCGAAGAGAAGCCTATGCTCAGCTGTGGGCGATAACAGGCTGAAAATGGTGATGATGATGATCCTATAATTACTAGCAACGGATAAGCAAGCATTATCTATATAATAAGTAATTATGTACCAAAAAATTCCTACTGTTGACGTCATTGCCCATTATGATCTTAATATACCAAACAGAACATCTATTAAGAACAGTTCGAATTAATTTCAACAACTATCTCCTAAAGCTCTCGTCAAGTTTAGTCTCTCTAAGTTTCATTCCAGCCAATACCAATTAGTAGTTTGGTCCCCAGGTAACCGGCAGGGAACTCCGTCTTTGGTCTTACTGTGAGTTTACGAAGACTATTACGAATGCAAACTGAAGTCGCCGTACTGTGCGGTTTAAGTCACACCACATACTTAATTAATAATATGAACATATTTAGTGTGTATATATTTATTATTGTGTAGTATTTTTTTTTAACATATATTTGTGGACAATCTTACACCAAGCGGCTTGGTCCCAAACAAAGCAAGGCTTGTACGAGCGGTGCTAGGCTATGATAATATAGAATAGATAGACTAAATGCCTTAACAAATTGAAAACATCTAATACAGTAGAGAAGGTATACTGATAGAATCTCTCGTTAACGCATTAAGTTCGCTTTTTGTACGTCAAGATTTGTTTTTATGTTGCATATTACAAAGTTTTATGTTGATTATTACACAAATCAAAGAAAATAATAAAAAAAAGCTAATTTCACTTTAAAAAGATTATTATGTGTGTGTGCGTGTGTGATTATAAAATATATAAGAACTACCTACATAATCTTTTTGAGCTATTTTTATCGACATCAACTTATAATTATTAATTTAGTTTAATAATTTGTCCATGCACTATATAAAAATCAGTAGATAAATGATAATTGCTCTCGTCAACCCGGGATTAGTTTATTAATACGGGCATAAAAATTCAACATGCTCATTTTTTACGTCCAATTGCAAATCATTTAAGGTATATTCGACCTTGCATGAATTCAACAACCGTTAAATACACCAATAAAGATCCACATTAAAAAGATAAAGAATCACACATGAAATGCATAATGAAGCGGATTTAACGGACTTGGCACGGCTGCGCCCAAGACGACCCTTGACCCACTAAAGTCTTGGACAATAACTCAAACAGTTCTGTTCGTGGCGTTTCCATTAAGTTGGACAATGTGTTATGTGACGTATTTTTGGTAGGTGTGGCACGTAACACAGTTTAGACGTTTCTTCAGTATTCCATGTAAATGAAAATGGATATTCTTTCATCCACTTTGAAATGTAAAGGCGAGCTACGTGCAATCAAGTAAGGTTTATTTTCCATCTTCTGCTACAAAGACTTTGGTGTGTGAGACACGAATTAAGTTATTTTCTGTGGCGGTCAAGGCGCCTGTAGCCAGACGTGACTGCTTCACAAGAAATAACATTTTTACCCAATATCTAGTGTCTAGTTTTACGAAGAATATACGTCTCCTCGTGCTATCTTCCGATGTCTAGTGTGCCTTATCGGCTCCCGTCGGGTATCGACGTGAACTTTGTCTGTTTAAATTAAATTTAAACCGCGAAGCTCTTTGCCACTAGCCGTGAGAGGTTCGCCGTCTCTCCGGGTTTGATTGTTTCGAGTGCTGTTATTTCATTTTATTTTATGTATCTGGGAATTTCACGTGACTTGGCGTGAACTTGGCTAACTTTTTCGTTCAATTCAATATTAAAATATCTATTCAATACACCTCTAGTACTGGTACAATACTGGTACACAAGGTGGACTGATGACTTGGTAAAGATCGCACGAGATATCAATATTAAGGCCGTGTATTACCACTTTTGAGTTTTTAAAAACCATCTGAGACATAGAATATAGTGTCCTAAAATCTAAAAAAAATATATGTGTTACATAAGGATCTTGTCTAGTCAAAATCGCAGTCAGTTACATGATCTGATGAATTTCGCGATTTTGAAAATCGCGAAGTTACCCCTTTTTGGAATGAATTTTCAATACTACGGCTATATTACTGATATTTAACATTTAATTTTTGTACTCAATTAAAGATCGTAAATAGTTATAGACAAAGTCGCAGGGTTTGCTTTGATAAAATGATTGGCTTAATGACTATAGCTAAATATTCACAAAACTGCGCGCAGAGCTTGCGTAGAGAGTGGGATGGTTAATTGTAAACTCACGCGTGTTAGTAGATAGCTCCCCTTAAGTAGATAGCATCGGAGCATCTGCTTACAATCAGGCAGTCCATACAATTGTTTGCCACCGTCGTTGCATAAAATACCTTTATTTAATTAAAGAATATCTTGAAAGTAGGCCTCAGGGGCTCTTTGACACGTTTAAATTCTTTTTTTATTAAAAATATGTTCTGAAATTTCAATCGAAGGTAATTGCAAAAATGCCCGTAAGTTCTTTAGTTTTAGCCCATGGTTACCAACACAAGCTACTAAGCTATCATTATATCTATATTACAGCTTCGTAGCTATATGTATATGCACTGACCAAACACGAAAACATTACCGAAATAGCAATGGTAAACGTTGAATAACAAATATCAATCAGCAAATACCTTCGATAGGCAGTTGGAAATCCAACCATTTCACCCATACCTACCGATCGTTTTGCTTGCCGCAGGTACATTAAATAGAACCATTACCGTACGTAAAATATCATAAATACCTATTTCAAAATTCCACGTAACAATTATTAGGCTGAATTGGGGCCAGTCATTGCGAATTAGACACTAACGTAAAAGGAATAAGAGTGTCCACGACGGCACTTCTGAGGAAGCAGAACAAACTTCTCGCAAATGTAGCCGGTTATTGAGAATTCAACTCTAACGTAATAGGAAACAGAGTGTTTACCATGGCATTAGTGAGATAGTAGAAAAGTTATGTTAGCGATGTACGCGGGTCGCGTAAAAACGCAAACGCTCACGACACACGTAACCATGCCTCATCGGCTTTTAAGCGCATCTATTCTAAAGGTTTGTCTTTAATAACAACAAGTTTTTTTAAACGATCGTGGCAAACAATAAGCATACGATCTGCCTGATGGAAAGCAAATATGATAGCCTTAATGGAACTAGTTTGCGTCTCTCGAATAATCACAAGCGCGTATCAGCTCGATACCCTCGATACCTGATTAGTAGAGCACTTGGGTTGGAATGTCAGATGGCATTCGCTTCTGTAAAATCTAGTGCAAAATCTACTAACTATTTTGGACAAATAAGTGTTTGAAACTTTGAATCTACGGATAAGTTAGCGGACACCTCGGACTGAAGGATACAACTGTACCTCACACCTCAGATTCTCTTGAAGCCGCTCAACCAATCTCACTGGAGCGCAAAATCTTACAATATTCCAGTGTTCAAAACGAAATTAGCACAAAAGCATGCTACTATTGAGCAAATGCTACCTATTAGAGAGTGTGTCAACGACATGCTCGTATTAAGCATGCTATTCTGTACAAAAGCATGCTACTATTGAGCAAATGCTACCTATTAGAGAGTGTGTCAACGACATGCTCGTATTAAGCATGCTATTCTGTACAAAAGCATGCTACTATTGAGCAAATGCTACCTATTAGAGAGTGTGTCAACGACATGCTCGTATTAAGCATGCTATTCTGTACAAAAGCATGCTACTATTGAGCAAATGCTACCTATTAGCAAGTGTGTCAACGACATGCTCGTATTAAGCATGCTATTCTGTAGCATGCTGTTATATAGCAGCCCGTACTATCTTTGAGCATGCTGCTTGAGGTGCGGGTGGAAGTGGAAGTGGTAATAGCAGATTAGCAAGTGTGAACGCGCTTGATCAATGAGCATGCTAGCACTAGTATGGTAGTAGCATGCTTATCCCAATATACCTCAGTTCAAAAGCATGCTCATCTGAAGCATAGCATCACCAGTATGAGCACACCTTTGCTATAAAGACAGGTAGACCGGTTACCCAACAATCATTACAATATCGAGCCGTGGGAGTGCACTCGCGTGAATCATTGTTAATTATCCGCCATCTGCCGTGGCGCAATCACTTTCAAATCTGCGTGCTGATGAGATGATGCTTCAAGGATCCAATGCGGTAACATTAATGAAAATTCGTAGACAGGTAATAACCCCCTTATTCATAAAACTTAACAAATCTCTGCTATCTAAAAATATTTTTTGTCCCTTTATAGATGATGAAATATAATTTGCAACGATTCTCCATCTAAGTTGCTCGTGGAATCGATGCAAATTATATTTCATCAACTATAACGATTCAAATAAAGAGTTTTACCAAAAATAAGGCTTTATCATTAGGTAGTAAACTGTTCTTTGTCCCTAATTAATTGAATACCAGGTGGAGCGATGTCATACGCAAAGTGGCTGGCAGCGGTTGGAAACAAAAAACCTCAAGACCGAGTTTAGTGCAGCAATGGAAGAAATTGGGCTGATGATGATGATGATGATATTGAATACCAACTTGACGAAGCCTACATTGTGTATTTATAATTATAATCGTACAGGTCTATGAATACCATATAAGGTTTAGTATATAAATAAAAAAAACATTAAATGTAATGTCGGTAAATCTTCTTTGTATACCTAATAATGAAATTGTTCGCCTGCGGCTCATTTTATTAATTATAACAATGTTGTTGTTGAAGGCACGTTAAGCCGTTGATCCCGGTTGCTGTCTATGGCAGCAGTCGTTGAGCCAAGTTGGAGGTCTTCGGGCGGCTTGAGAACTTCTAACTGTCAAGTTGCCCACTCACTTGACAAAACCTAATCCCGATAAGGTCTAGTTTCCCCTCGGGGTTGGAAGGTCAGATGGCAGTCGCTTCCGTAAAAACTAGTGCCTACGCCAAAATCTTGGGATAAGGTAGCGGACCCCAGGCATCCTTCAGGATGCAACTGTACTGGGATAACGCTAGGAGGATGATGATGATGAACAATGTTTTGCATATTTATGAATGAAAATAAATAATGTACAATAATTTTGTTACAACATTTTATCTGACGAGCTTTATTAGATGAAGATAATTCAAGTGGGCAGTCCCCGAAGCAACAAATTTGTATAGATGACGTTCCAGATAATCCCGGATTAGTCCCCTTGACACCGCCAATTATTATTGCGAAGCCCGAGACCTCTGGGGCCCGGCGATCTTTGCTTGGTGATTAATTACACAATTCGGAGAGAAATGCTTTTCAGTTAAAATTGATCATCTAATAAGGGCAAATTCAAACCCCAGCACAAATTATCTGTCAGATAAATGTTAGCTCCATCTTTTTCTTTCATTTGACTTCAGAAAAAGACAGGTCATGATTTTAGCCGAAGGATAATTTTATCTGAGGCTTGGGAAAAATCGTTCCTAAGGCTATTTTTATAAGGTGCATTGGGATAACTTGAACAATGGGGTAATATTGAAAATGAAATGGATTTTTTTTTCATCTTTAAATAAATTATAGGTATACGTATTCTTATACTTTTATAATGCGCATTGCTAAGGTTTATCATTTCCTGCCGGCATCTGTATTTCAGAGTTCATATAACCTGGACCTCTTTCAGGGTCAACCCGCTTCATCGTCGGGCTCATCTTTGCCCCCTGGTTAGATGCTAGCCAAGAGCAATCCCATCTTTAATAATAAAATAAAAATAATGGCAAATATCTACTAAACTAGAAGCACTTACAATGTACCAGCATCTAACGATACGTCGTGGTAAAAGTTGCAGAGGCGTTAGTACTTATAGCTGAATTATTAAGTGATTCTAGTTTATTATAGATATCTGTCATTTTCAAAATAACCGCAATGTCAAAGTTATCAAAAGTCAAAGTAAAAGTCAAAAGTATTTATTTGCCAGAATACAGTACAGGAAGGTCTTACATTTAATAATTGGACATGACAGTGTATTCAGCCTGCATGCAGGCGTGCAAATATTTTCCTGAGAGGCGATGAATTTAGATATAATACAAATTATCAATAAAACAAATTACAAAATTAATATACAAAATGTTTTCATATTATATTTTATAAATTACGATTACAATAAAAAATTAATTAGATACGAGCGATTTAGGAGACGCGATTGGAGATGATCATGATACAATATACCTATATACTGCTCCTATAGTTATTCCAGAAATGTTCCAGATAAGCCCAGCTTAACCTCGACTGACCTCGACATTGGCAATTACTCCCATTGTCTAGAGACCTTTGGGTCGCAAACGATCTTTCTTGATGAATTTATTAAACGATTTGGATGGAAATACTTTTGGATCTGACAATGTCGTTGTGGATTATATTTTGGATATTACCGAAGAAGTTAAATTGATTACAAATGGAAAACTTACGACCGATACGGTATATTATGGTCAGCGAAACATATTGTCGCTAACCCTAAATTTGTGTAATTATTAGAATGTGATCGTGTTTTACATATTGAACTTACATTGAACCAGGTTATCCGCCAAGCGTATCAGTGAATAATTCCATTCTAATAGCCATATCGTCCATGCAATATTTGCAATTATTTACACAACCAAGCATAAAATATAAGCACTTACATGTGCAAGTTACTCGCAAATTACATACATATTCAAGTCAGTATACAACTCCAATATTATTCACAACTATTGAACTCTGTTGAACCAGTAAGTAAGAGCTCCGATCACGTGTTTTTAATACGAATTCAGGCGTATATATGTGGTGTTTAAGAAGAATTAGAAGAATTGTATTCTCCAGGAGATGGACCAACGAGTCAATACTCCAGGAACTCCAATATTTGCATTGTGATATTCACAAATATCTTTCTTCGGAGGACCTTGGGTTCTTCGGCTATATAGTCAAGATAAGTGGATATTGTCTCGAGCGACTCGTTGTGACAGGCAAAGTAAAGAGAACGACCACGAGGAGGCAGCCCAATCCACTGGACTGATCAGATTCACTACTACCGCTCCGCTCTAGGCAGCAAATTCTACGTCGCGTACACTATGCCGAAAACAGACTGGCTTAGCAGAATCTAGTCATCGAGAAGACCATGACCCTCTGCATTAAGGATACCGACAGGAGGAGGATTTTCTAGAAGCAAAATCCAGTGGTACAAGCTCAGGTTCGAACTCGTAAAACCTCCAGATTCAAAGTCACGTTACCGCTCGTCTACAGTTGTAATAGGTACCGCCAAGAGTGCACAAAATAATCAGAAATGAGCAGCGAGGCGAAACCAATCGTGAATAACATACGTGGGCTATTTGGAGGGTACGATTTGTGACAGTGGTATACTGGTTTATTTTATGACTGTGTTTCTTGTTCAAATGTCGATTTGATTTACTATGATTAGTGTGACATGCTTTGATTTGAACGACGCCCCTAACATTAGCCCGATAAATACTTAATGGTACGCGTGTCGAACATGAAATACGGTCATGTGTGTAATGTTCGATAAATTGTAAGCGATTAATCTTCTTAATTCGTTTCAAAACTAAATTTATTGAGCACCGTGTATACTGCAAACATTGTTCGTTCCTATGCACGCATATGCATGCAGTTGTAGGTGCACAAGAGACAGCAAGGGAGGTTAAATTTTGGAGCTACTTCCAGAGTACTTTCCTTAATTCTCACGAGACTTAATTCTCAACCTACATGTACACCATGCTATAAATAAACACATTTATCGAACATCCTTCCTCAATATCGTAATGTACCTAATATTAGTTCCCTTGCAGAAAAAGTTGCGTAAATCACGGACCTCCATATTAATATTTAGTTGGACGGAACACAATTCCGCTGACCTATTTCTCCCGTATCGATTATTCCGAATGTGGTATTCCTTAACAAATGGCGTTATTATAGCATATGTGACCGCGTAATATGTTATAGAGAGATGATCAGATGCGTCAGTTTATTCTGATCTGTTCATAGTGTCAGATAACTGGCCAGCAATGTCAGGATCATCCTACAAGCGGTTTCTTGGTTGTGCCAACAGCCCTATAAGTCGCTTTTCCGATTTCATATAACCTAGACCTTTTTAAAGCGCGAGTGAATAGGCATCTTCTGGGTGAGCTCGCTTCACCGTCGGCCTCATCATTGCTGCCTGGCTAGATGCCGACCAAGAGCAAGATCCCATTTTTAAACAAAGAAAATTTTGAGGATGTATTCTTTATTTTTAAACTTTGGAATCCAGTATCATTAGCCCATATGTCGTCACGCAACTAGCTATGTATGCAACTATGCACCTCACTGCGTGACGACATATTGTGACCGGGTCGTATAAAGATCGCGTGTCATTCACTCTTGGGTAAAACTAACTCGGGTTAGCGACGAGTTATATAGATACTTAATTAAATAGAATACATCCAAGAATCAGGTACAAAATATACATGCTTATCACACAAACGAGTTTCCTGACCGGATTCGAACCACCAGCTAAGTAGCCTTACTACCAACTAGGCTAAAAGTGGTCGTATTTATTTGGTTTACGGATTTTTAGTTTACCAACGACGACGCAGCCGTCCTCCCTATCTGCGGCCAAATATTGGTAGCAAGCCAAACGCCGCCGGTTCCCGCAGTCGTGTCCTAACACATGTATTACGTTACATATTAGTTTCCGATACGTGTGGCATCAGAAAGCCTTATAACACCTTAACACTTTCGCCGCCAGCGCGGCAGGTTGGCAGCAGGCAGCCATACAATAATGACACGAATTCGTAATTTATTACTTGAGCTGAATGAGTTATAGGATGTATTTGTCAAAATAATGTCTCGTTCGCTCGTAAAATACTCTCGCGCTCGCGCACGTATACTTGCAAAGATCGACATGAAATTAAGTTTTTTGACCAAACGGGACGTTACTTCAAAAAGCGAACAGTGAATTTATTTCGGGAGAGCGGTAAAAATATTACTTAGTTTTAAATCAGTACCTAGTAATTTTCTTTTAACATCGGATTTTAATACATTCCACACGGAAATGTTCCTTTCATCAATTGCGTCCTACTTATGGATTTAACGAGCTTACCAAAGATAAGTGACGTTTCGCGCCAAAATGCAATAAGATTGGACCACTGACATTAAAATTTACGATGATATTATCCCGTACAGAAATGGTGGGAATGTACATGATACTAAATGACTACGTAGTAGTAATATTACTAGGAAGCATACCATCGAAGCAATTACGGACACAAACGGCGATTACAGACGGGACGTTTGTATTAGCAATGTGCTAATGGAACCATCCATAAACGCATGGTCAGTCGGTTGGATTAATCTCGATATGGATTATCCAGCTTATTGGATCCTGTTTAAATAGGACAGCGGTGGAACTGATGGGAACTGAAATTGCTGTGTCACCACAAAGTACGGAAGTTACATATTGACAAAATAATAGTTCATTAGACATCAGAAGTTGCTACATTTGAATAATATGTTAAAAGTCCTTACTACTACCTTGATACCTACATGTATTGAATACTACCACATATTGTGGCCTACATTATTTTTCCGACATTAAATAGTTATGAGCGCTATAGTGTAGACAACAACTCAGGCAATGAGTCAAGCCCTACAGTGCAGTTCGGAAGTGATTAACTTGTTATGTTATGTAGGAATTTGAAGGATGTAGAAAGCTATTGTTTTTCTTACAAACTAACACATTAGTTTGTACTATCACTTATTTTGTGACATTAGCTCCTAGAGAAAACTGTGTCCCATTTATCAGGCCTTTTTGTCAACTTTGAAATAAACTATTACTTAATATATCTCATGATCATCATTATTTTGTATAGGATGATAATAAGAAGGATCTATTGATCTCATATTTATCTTAATAAATAAGTTTATACATATCATCTCCCACTCCTGGTCACAAGCTTTCTCTCAAAAATGATAAGAAATGAGCCCTAATAAACATTAAACGAAAGAAATATCATAGCACCAAAACGACTAAATTGCGCAGTGCGCTGTATACAACTTTAACGAGCAGAAAATGATAAATTGAGATCGATTCCCGTATAGAATCCCAAATCGACCGCGCGTGAAACCACAGTGGCAACATAAGGCGAGAAAGAAACTACGATATCCCGTGAGCGGAATTTTAAGCGGTCCCAGACAGAACTCTCAATAACTACGTCCTTGTTGGTAGAACTTACTCAGTTGATGCTTTCATTCCACGTTTTGCTTCGACTTACATTGGAGCAGTGAGCATTATTAATATAGCTTGCAGCGAATATACAAAGTATGCCTTTTATTATGGGTTGTGGGTTGTGGGTCTGGGAAACAAGTCTAGTTTTCCCTCTAAGTTTGAAAGTCAGCAGTCGGTTTCGGTCGGATTAGGTGTCAAAGCGAACCCTGATCTCTTTAAGGCACAATCGGGATAGCGCTAGGAGGACGAAGATGATATTTACGAAGGTATAATCCTGTCATGACATGGTTGTCAAGTAGATTGGACACATTTGCTGGTTAATTAACTATACAGCCGATGTAACGGCTAGTTAATTTGACGAGTTTTGTTGTCAAATCTCCCAAAATATATCAATACTACGACCATACGTAAACCATTCGGACCATACGTAACCATTTGGATTTAATCTTCTTACCGTTTTTCTCGGCCAAAGAATCCCGGTATACATTTTGGCACGAACAACAACACAATCAAATATTGACAACCGATTCAATTCAACACGCAACTTAACAAACTAATTTATTCTTCAACTAACATAGCGATTCAGCGAGGAAATGCTGCCAGCATCTTAGGGACTATTTTTATTTATTTATTTATTTATTCATTCCTTATAATAACACAGTATTACAGTTATAAACTAAGTCACTGTGAATTACATATTTGATTTACAACAATACAATTTCAATATACAACAGAAGAACTACGTTTATCCATCGCCTCGCAGAACCTTAAGCATTCATGACATACCATTCCCCAATCACTTCCAAAAACATCTACATTCGGTGCTGATGCAAAAAGCTCATTAAGGCAGTGTAGAGCTCGAACGAGAGGAGAGTTTTGGCGTGATATGGTACGCGCCTCTGGGGCAGCAAGTAGTAGCCGGTTGCGCGGGCGAAAATGAATCCTCGGTAGTGCGGGGACAAGCAGACGCACTGTCAGACCAACCAGCTCCGGGCAGTCTGAACTTCCTCGCAGGATTTTGCAAACGTTCATTAGAAGCTTACAGTTGCGCCTAACCTCAAGCGAATTAAATCCTAATACCCCTAACAGAAATTTTGTTGGATATAAAAATGGATAATAGCCATATATTTTCTTATAAAGAAACCGTAAAAAAGCTTTTTGGATTTTTTCTAATAGTAAGGTGTAAGAGACCTCATGCGGATTCCAAATTATAGAAGCTGTCTCGAGTTTGCTTCTAACCAAGGCGGTGAATATGAGTTGTATAGCCCTGGGACTATCGAACTCACGCGCATTCCTGATCACGAACCCCAACCTTCTAAAACAATTCGCCGCTAACGATTTTATGTGGTCGTGGAAGGTGAGGCGCGAATCGAACATGACACCCAAGTCCTTGACGGTATCCACGCGAGTTATCGTTTCCGTCCCTAGTGTATACTTGGCGTGTAGAAGATTACGGTTACGGCCAAATGTCATCACCGAGCATTTTTCAATGTTAAATAAGAGCTTGTTGTTAATGCTCCAAAGATGTAACCGATCGATGTCCTCCTGAAGTGATTTGCAGTGATCGGCATAGATCAGACATCTGGCACTCTTCGGTATTGACGCCAGATCATTGATCATGATGCCGAACAATAACGGACCCAAAATCGATGCCTATGCCTCGGGGACCCAATTTTTTAAATATGTTTTAGTTTAGTATAATTTATTTTAGTTTAGTTTTAATTTTTAGTTTTATAATTAGATTTTAGTTTGTAGTTTACCTTTAATTTTAATTAGATATATTTTAAGTTAATTTTATATTTAATTTATATATTTGTCAGTTATTGTTAGTTTGTAACTTAGTTTATTTTTGTATTATTGATACTTAGATAATGTTGTTAATCCAGTAAGTATTAACTAACATAAAATATAAGTAACTAAAGCACACCTTATCACAATCCGCAACGTAGGCTTGGTCAGGGGGGCACGAAAGGAAATCCACAACATGCTTGCACCTACACATCAATGTTGATATCCGCAATTTTCGCCAACCTTAAACTCTAACTAGTGGCTCTGTGAGCTGTAGACCTCGTGAGTGTTTTTTTTTATTTCCAAAACTATGTTAGATATGGAACCTGTAGAGCAGGGGTCGGAAACCTTTTTGCACCCACGGGTCACATAGTAGCTAAAAAAATCTTCGCGGGCCGCAGATGATAATAATGATCACTGTCTGTTGATATCAACTCGAAACAAATTGGTACGCCGTACGCGACAGTAACGTAGTAAAAATTCGCACCCCTTTTTACGTGAAAAACGAGAAAGACGAAAAAACCGACTGTTCAAATATAAACCAGCTAGTTTCCTTACCAAACCCACATAATTCGCATTTCAACCGCATCGTAATTTCGCCATTCATTCGATCAATGCAAACATATAGAATAGCAGATATAGAAACTTTAAGGGGGGGACGGGTCATAAAGTCATAACACACCTAGATGAAAACGCGAACGCGAAATTTTTCGATCACTGATGCAAATGCGGCAAATACTTCATACGCATCAAGTCACAATACATCTAGATGAAAATGCGAGCGTAGCGAGCGCGAAATTTTTCGAACATTATGATGCAGGTGCGGAAAATACTTTATACGCATACGCATCAAGTTATGTAGATGTAAACGCGAGCGCGAAATTTTTCGAACACTGATTCAAATGCGGCAAATACTTCATACGCATCAAGTCATAACAAATCTCGTTGAAAACGCGAGCGTAGCGAGCGCGAAATTTTGCGAACATTATTATGCAGGTCTGGAAAATACTTCATACGCATCAAGTCATGTAGACGCAAACGCGAGCGCAGCGAGCGCGAAATTTTTTGAACATTAAGATGCAGGTGTGGAAAATACTTCATACTGTCTAACGCAAACGCGGCGAGCGCGAAATTTTTGAAAAAAAATTTAGATAGATTTAACTGTAAAATATACTTACAAACACATATCTCGTCCTGACCAACTGTGAAAATATTCGTGGTTGGCGATACAGACGCTTTCACGATGTTAAGAATTTCAAATTTTACCTTTACAAACAATAAAGCCAGGGAGGCTCGCGGGCCGCACGGAAGGGGCTCGCGGGCCGCCTGTTGCCGACCGCTGCTGTAGAGGAGGACAAACCATAGAAATTTTTTAGATTACTCGACAAAAATATTCGATGTAATCAAAGAACGTGCTCACAATACTTCACGAGAATCTGTTGTGAAATGCGACCCTTAGAAGTGAACAAATCGAAATTCGGCCGTAGAAACACAAAATAATTGATAAAAAAATTGTTTTTTTAAATTTTGAAAAAGTGACTCGATAAAAAAATTCTATAGAATTACCGCACCTGCTCACAAAATTTCACGAAAATCGGTTTATAAATGCGACCTGTAGAGGAGAACAAACCAATGAATAAAATAAAAAAAAATTAATTTTACAAAAATTTACTTGCTTAAAAAATTCTATGTAATCAAAAAACCTGCTCACAAAATTTCACGAGAATCGGTTGAGAAATGCGACGTGTAGAGGAAAAAACGGCCGCAGAAAAATACGAAATCATTGATACAAAGTTTGTTTTTTCGAATTTCAAAAAAGTGACTTGACAAAAAAATTCTATATAGTTACCAAACCTGCTCGCAAAATTTCACGAAAATCGGTTGATAAATGCGACCTGTAGAGGAGATCAGCCAACGAAGTAAAAAAAATTTTTTTTAAATTTACAAGAATTTACTTTACAAATAAATTATATGTAGCCATGGAACCTGCTCACAAAATTTCACGAGAATTGGTTGAGAAATGCGACCTGTAGAGGAAAAAACGGCCGCAGAAAAACACGAAATCATTGATACAATGTTTGTTTTTTTGAATTTCCAAAAAGTGACTCGACAAAAAAATTCTATATAGTTACCGAACCTGCTCACAAAATTTCACGAAAATCGGTTGATAAATGCGACCTGTAGAGGAGGACATACTAAAATCCGGCCGGACATACGAAAGCATTTTTGTCGAAGCTAAAACAGAGACCTCGTTTTACTCGGTCAACTAAACAATTAAGAATTGATAAATGGCTGAACAAGAATGATGAAAACTCTATTGATTAATCATACATAAACTCGATTCTTGTTTGCTCTAATTGACATTATGTGAATTATCATCAGCAGTTGTTTTAAATTTAAATGATTCATCCTCGGCATCACGCTTAACCCGTGAGTCACGAAAATAGTGTGAAAAAAGACAATCGGCAACGTCATTCACTCTGTTGAAATGCTCAACACAAATGGAAACAGAAATAGATTCGGTATCTGTAAAGTTAAATTAGTCAACAAGTTTTGTTTTCTTTTATGTATATACATGTACATACACAACGCGTATTCAGCCAAGTATCGAATTACAAACCGAAAACGTTGACACAGTCATGTGTCTAATTACAATTTTTAAAATATTTGAGCACACATATAATATGCGCCTTTGATAATATATTTTTCGTATATTTTGCATTTCCTTGGAAATGTATTTCAATTGAACATCCAATTTATTCTTCATAATATCAATGAGCATCTAATAAAACTTGCTTCTTGTCTCTAGCTGTTGACACAACTAATCCTAAAATTGAAAAGAGTCGACAGGGGCAACAACGTTTATGATACTTCTGGGGTGATAAACCGCAAAATAAGGCATTTTATTGTCACTTTCTGATACCACTCAATAGAAATTGCTATTACTTATCTTAGCATCTATATGCTTTATCTTATCTTTTATCACGCGTTAACTAATACGATGCGTACAGTTGCAGATGTCCTTAAGCTAAGGGTCTGCTTAGTATCAGGCGGGCCGTAAGCCTATTCGCCACAAGCGAGTCGAACGAGACATACTGAAGAGCATTTTAAACGGGTTACTTCACATAGAAGTTAAATACGTGTACCCAATTTATTTTCTCGTGAGTCGTGACCATATATTTCCGCTCCCACACGACCGTCCAAACAACACATTTCATTTTTTCGCCTAAACGAGACCCCAAGACACATTCATTCCACCTTCATTGGGTCGCGGTGAAATTGGTTCCTAAGGCTTGTAAGTAAATTTGTCCCTTGTAAACATCCCGCGCGTTTACTTCCGAATGTGTTGCTCTGTTTACCCAAAGCCTTTGAATTTTTTAGGTCAAGTTGTTCGTGTTTTGGAAGGGGCGAGTGCGGTTTTGAGGGACGTGACAAGGAGGTATACTTTTGTTCGTTGTTTAAACGGTAAAAAATTAAATTAAAATTTTACTGCGATCTGTAGAAATCGAAGACTTATACATTTTAAACCCCCGAGGCTTAATTACTATGAAAATAATTCAAAAACTAACTAAACAAAAAAAATGATAGAAATTATCAGACGTACTCACAATATTTCGCGAGAATTGGATGTGAAATGCGATATGTAGAGCAAAACAGCCGGATAGGCATACGGAAGCATTTTAGCCCAAGCTGAAACGAACATCTTCCCTTTACTGGGTCAAAATTTTACAATAGTGTACAACAGATCTTATCGATATCTTCTACCCTATTATAGCTTCCTTAAACTTAATTCAGGCGCAGACTTTATTGACCGAGTAAAACGAGGTCTCTGTTTTAGCTTCGACAAAAATGCTTTCGTATGTCCGGCCGGATTTTAGTATGTCCTCCTCTACAGGTCGCATTTATCAACCGATTTTCGTGAAATTTTGTGAGCAGGTTCGGTAACTATATAGAATTTTTTTGTCGAGTCACTTTTTGGAAATTCAAAAAAACAAACATTGTATCAATGATTTCGTGTTTTTCTGCGGCCGTTTTTTCCTCTACAGGTCGCATTTCTCAACCAATTCTCGTGAAATTTTGTGAGCAGGTTCCATGGCTACATATAATTTATTTGTAAAGTAAATTCTTGTAAATTTAAAAAAAATTTTTTTTACTTCGTTGGCTGATCTCCTCTACAGGTCGCATTTATCAACCGATTTTCGTGAAATTTTGCGAGCAGGTTTGGTAACTATATAGAATTTTTTTGTCAAGTCACTTTTTTGAAATTCGAAAAAACAAACTTTGTATCAATGATTTCGTATTTTTCTGCGGCCGTTTTTTCCTCTACACGTCGCATTTCTCAACCGATTCTCGTGAAATTTTGTGAGCAGGTTTTTTGATTACATAGAATTTTTTAAGCAAGTAAATTTTTGTAAAATTAATTTTTTTTTATTTTATTCATTGGTTTGTTCTCCTCTACAGGTCGCATTTATAAACCGATTTTCGTGAAATTTTGTGAGCAGGTGCGGTAATTCTATAGAATTTTTTTATAGAGTCACTTTTTCAAAATTTAAAAAAACAATTTTTTTATCAATTATTTTGTGTTTCTACGGCCGAATTTCGATTTGTTCACTTCTAAGGGTCGCATTTCACAACAGATTCTCGTGAAGTATTGTGAGCACGTTCTTTGATTACATCGAATATTTTTGTCGAGTAATCTAAAAAATTTCTATGGTTTGTCCTCCTCTACAGCAGCGGTCGGCAACAGGCGGCCCGCGAGCCCCTTCCGTGCGGCCCGCGAGCCTCCCTGGCTTTATTGTTTGTAAAGGTAAAATTTGAAATTCTTAACATCGTGAAAGCGTCTGTATCGCCAACCACGAATATTTTCACAGTTGGTCAGGACGAGATATGTGTTTGTAAGTATATTTTACAGTTAAATCTATCTAAATTTTTTTTCAAAAATTTCGCGCTCGCCGCGTTTGCGTTAGACAGTATGAAGTATTTTCCACACCTGCATCTTAATGTTCAAAAAATTTCGCGCTCGCTGCGCTCGCGTTTGCGTCTACATGACTTGATGCGTATGAAGTATTTTCCAGACCTGCATAATAATGTTCGCAAAATTTCGCGCTCGCTACGCTCGCGTTTTCAACGAGATTTGTTATGACTTGATGCGTATGAAGTATTTGCCGCATTTGAATCAGTGTTCGAAAAATTTCGCGCTCGCGTTTACATCTACATAACTTGATGCGTATGCGTATAAAGTATTTTCCGCACCTGCATCATAATGTTCGAAAAATTTCGCGCTCGCTACGCTCGCATTTTCATCTAGATGTATTGTGACTTGATGCGTATGAAGTATTTGCCGCATTTGCATCAGTGATCGAAAAATTTCGCGTTCGCGTTTTCATCTAGGTGTGTTATGACTTTATGACCCGTCCCCCCCTTAAAGTTTCTATATCTGCTATTCTATATGTTTGCATTGATCGAATGAATGGCGAAATTACGATGCGGTTGAAATGCGAATTATGTGGGTTTGGTAAGGAAACTAGCTGGTTTATATTTGAACAGTCGGTTTTTTCGTCTTTCTCGTTTTTCACGTAAAAAGGGGTGCGAATTTTTACTACGTTACTGTCGCGTACGGCGTACCAATTTGTTTCGAGTTGATATCAACAGACAGTGATCATTATTATCATCTGCGGCCCGCGAAGATTTTTTTAGCTACTATGTGACCCGTGGGTGCAAAAAGGTTTCCGACCCCTGCTCTACAGGTTCCATATCTAACATAGTTTTGGAAATAAAAAAAAACACTCACGAGGTCTACAGCTCACAGAGCCACTAGTATAAAATAGGTACAAGCACAATAATCAAAGTAATAATAAAATCATCATCATCATCATCAATTTAAGAGCCAAGCTCTTGTCGGTGGAGCAATTTCCATGTATCTCTTTCTTGAGCCTTTCGTTTGACCGCCTGATACGACACGACGTTTACTTTTTCCTTAAGTTGGTCCATGTACGTTCTTCTTGGTCTCCCTCTCTTCCGCCTTCCTTCTACCTTCCCTTCCACAATATGCTTTATGAATTCGTCGTGTCGTAACAGGTGCCCAAACATCTTTCCTCTTCTGTTCTCAATAGTCTGCAACAGGGACCTCCTTTCCTGCACAATGTTGAGAACTTCCTCGTTAGATTTTCTCTCGGTCCAACTGATCTTCTCTATCCGCCGCCAGCACCACATTTCAAAGGCTTCAAGTCGTTCTCTGTCCCTCTGTGTCATTGTCCACGTTTCGCACCCGTATAATGCTATGCTCCAGATAGAGTATGCGGGATATAATTATAGATACTGCAGAAGAATGCCTTAAAAAACAGAAGATTGTGGCACGAAAAGAATGGCTCACAACTGAAACTATAAATTGAATGTTAGAGAGAAGAGATCTAAGAAACAAGAGTGATAGTACAAGCTTAAATACATACAAAAAACTGACCAATCGAATCACCACCAAGTGTAGGGAAGCAAGAGAGTCCGACATTATCAAGAATTGCAATAGTATAGAATATTTTATAAATAAAGGGAAAATGGACCAAGCCTACAAAATCATACAGCAACTAGAAAAAAAACATAAAACTAAAAGTGCTGCTGTAGTAAGTGAAGAGGGGAAAATTCTATTAAATAATAATGAAGTAGTAGAACGATGGACAACATATATAGAGAAATTATACGACGGAGATGGATTAGCTGACACTGATATAGAAAGAGAATCAATGGTTGAAACAGATGATCTGGGACCATCCATAATAAGGGAGGAGTTTGACAATGCGTTGAAATCTCTGCAAACCGGTAAGGCCGCTGGAAATGAAGGGATCTTTATAGAGTTCATAAAATACTCATGTTGCGATGTACTTACAGATGAAATATTTGAAATTATAACTCAGATTTACAATACTGGTTCCATCCCTACAGACTTTCTTATCACAAAAACAGTCACTTTACCCAAAAAATTAAATACTTTAAGATGTGAAGAACACAGAACATTGAGTTTAATATCACAGGCTAGTAAAATTTTACTAAAAAATAATACAAAATAGAATAAGACCATTAACTGAAGAATTTTTAGGGCCAGATCAATATGGATTTCGTATAAACAGAGGGACACGGGAAGCCATATTCGCTTTAAGAATGATTATAGATAGAAGGATGGAATTAAGCTTGGATACACACATAGCATTCGTAGATTTGGAAAAGGCATTTGATAAGGTTAATTGGAAGAAAATGATGTCAATTTTAAAAGATGCCGGATTAGATTTTAGAGATCGGAGAATAATTTATGAACTCTATAGAAACCAGAAAACGATAATAGAAATAGGAGAGGAAAGTAGAAAGGCGAGAATACAACAAGGAGTAAGGCAAGGTTGTCCACTTTCGCCACTTATTTTCAATATTTTTATAGAGTGTGCTGTTAGAAAATTAGTGGAATCTGGGAAAGGAGGTGTTAAATTCAATGGAGTTAATATTCAGTTTATTCGTTTTGCGGACGATATCGCAGCGTTGGCAGATACATCGAGACATTTAGAAGACTTAATTACAGACATGGACACAGTTTTCAATGACTTTGGTCTTAAAATAAATATAAATAAAACTAAAACACTTATTACTTCAAAGTCAGCTTCAATACCTAGACCAATCACTTTGAATAATTGTACAATAGAACAAGTTTCCAAATTCAAATACCTTGGTAGCGTCATAACTAACGACTCCAGGTGTACACAAGACATTATCTCCAGAATAGCTATGGCTAAAAAAGCTTTTAATACTAAAAAATGCCTATTTAAAGCCAGAATATCCGGCCAAATCAGGAAAAGGCTTATAAAAGTGTACATCTGGAGCATAGCATTATACGGGTGCGAAACGTGGACAATAATAAAATATATTGCTATAATCAAGTATTAAAAAATCAGAAATCTTATCCTTCTTTGGGGCCATTTCGTGGCTATGTTCTGTATTGTGGTGTTATGTTTATATTTGTACTGTATTTTGTGCCACGAATAAATGTTTTTCTTTCTTTCTTATATTTAATTCATTAGTAAAGTTAACAGAGCCGTAGTAATTGGCAATTCGTTTTAGTTCGTAATTAAGAAGATAAATTGTTGATGAAACTAATGTGGGTGGTCCGGAAACCAAAACCGGGGATTACTAAAATATCAGGCGCTAATTAACTTAAAATTAAATAATGACGTTCGTATAAATTATAGCATCCATTTTACACTGTAGCTCTGTGATTTTTGTTAAAATTGACATGTAAATGTGCCCCTGTGGCTTATTTGCAGAATAAACGTTTGATTTTGAGTTAAGATGATGCATTCACTGGCCTAATACTGGTGAAAACAAAATACCTGCGTCCTGCAGGCATTGATTCAATACTTATAAATAACATTTTGAAAAAAAAAAGTAGCTTACTTAGACGTTAAACATACCTATTATTATTTTACTTAATAAAACAATTGTTATAGTAACTGCAAGCAAGCAGTTTTGAATATGTTTGGTTTATAAATTAAGTATAATGTATAAATAATTCTAATAGTAGGTATGAATCCTTAAGTGGGAGTTACAGGTCGTGATAAAGTTTGGCCTCACGTTGGAAACTGTTCCTTAGGCTACTTGTAACTTATACTGAGCGAGGCCAAACTATCCACGCAAAAAATTCAAAATGGCGGCTATTTTAGTTTCCATTTTTTTTTATTTTTTTTAGAACTCACAAATGCTTCGTGCTACACAAAAACTTTGTATGAGAATTATGTTTTTCATAAATTTATCTATAACTTTGGTTATTATCATTTTCTCGATATATCTAATAGTTCATGAGAAAAATGGTGTTCAATATTGCGTTTCTTGTTAAAACACTGATAGTCAAAAGGCTTAGCAAAATCAAACTGCATCGTATTCAGAAATCAATCCATTTACTCCAGTGATAATAGGAACCAATATAAAGGATTTCATCCGGCGAAATGAAAATTTCATCGACGGGAATTCAAAATGGCGGTCATTTACCAAAGGGGGAGCCGCATTTTTTAAAAAGTGTATAATTTCAAAACGGCATCGGCTATTTAAGTAATATGGATATCAATAAATGTCCAATGATATAGTCAATTTATATATTTACATAAATTCTCATAGTATTATCTACGCGAGAAAACAAAAATTATGACAATCCGTCGATTAGTTTTTGAAGTATACGAATTACAAACGAGCCTTGGCGACTGTGTCATAGTAGTTATAGAAACAAACTGCACTTTTGTAATGAAAGCAAGTCGCTTTTGCACAATGGAATTAGTGAAGAGACCAAACTTGATTATTTTTTCGATAATATCTAATTTTCACCCGTCAGTAACCGAGACTACGCCACTTCAAAATTATAAGTCTAACACGTTCTACTAAGTTAAAAGGTAGACATATTTGGACAATAAATGTGGCAATCGATAGAGAAAAAATGTTATTCAACTTAAAAAAATTACGCTTTTTGTTACAAAACTTAAGAAAAAAAATTTTTCTGTGTTTAGCAATAAACTTTTTATTTTATTTTTATTTTTTTAATATTTATACTCAGTAAAATCCTACACTTTGTTTTTTCTGCGTTTAAGAACATTTTAATCTATAGTACATTGTACATTTAGGGAGGTAAGGAGGTTATTACTAACGAAAGTCTAATGGAATTACTTTTATTGACTTTTGTTGAGTTGAAGTTATGAATATAAGTACTTATAGGGTATGAATATCAAAAGTTTATTGCAAAAAAAAGGATTTTTTTTCTTAAGTTATGTTAAATAAAATCACAGCGTTATTTTTTATGTTGAACAACATTTTCCTGTATCGATTGCCACATTTATTGTCCAAATCTGGCCACCTTTTAACTTAGTAGAACGTTTTAGACTTATAATTTTGAAGTGGCGTAGTCTCGGTTACTGACGGGTGAAAATTAGATATTATCGAAAAAATAATCAAGTTTGGTCTCTTCACTAATACCATTGTGCAAAAGCGACTTGCTTTCATTACAAAAGTGCAGTTTGTTTCCATAACTACTATGACACAGTCGCCGAGGCTCGTTTGTAATTCGTATACTTCAAAAACTAATCGACGGATTGTCATAATTTTTGTTTTCTCGCGTAGATAATTCTATGAGAATTTATGTAAATATATAAATTGACTATATCATTGGACATTTAGTTGTTATTTTTAATATAACGAAAAAAAGAAGAATGAAAATTTTACAATTTTGTTATAGGTGGCCGCCATCTTTAATTTTTTACATGGTATTTTTCTTATTTTAATTAATGGTGTCAATACCAATCGATTGATACCCATATTACTTAAATAGCCGATGCCGTTTTGAAATTATACACTTTTTAAAAAATGCGGCTCCCCCTTTGGTAAATGACCGCCATTTTGAATTCCCGTCGATGAAATTTTCATTTCGCCGGATGAAATCCTTTATATTGGTTCCTATTATCACTGGAGTAAATGGATTGATTTCTGCATACGATGCAGTTTGATTTGCTAAGCCTTTTGACTACCAGTGTTTTAACAAGAAACGCAATATTGAACACCATTTTTCTCATGAACTATTAGATATATCGAGAAAATGATAATAACCAAAGTTATAGATAAATTTATGCAAAACATAATTCTCATACAAAGTTTATGTGTAGCACGAAGCATTTTTGAGTTTAAAAAAAAATAAAAAAAATAGGAAACTAAAATAGCCGCCATTTTGAATTTTTTGCGTGGATAGTTTGGCCTCGCTCAGTATAAGTTACAAGTAGCCTACGGAACAGTTTCCATCGTGAGGCCAAACTTTATCATGACTTGTAACTCCCAAGATCCATTTATATGGGGATTCACACCTACTATAAGAGAAAAACAAAGGATTTTGCTGTGTTAAACAAATTTATAATGATTCAGATTCTTACCATTTCAACCCCGTATTCCAGACAAAACTGTTGACTTACCTGCAGAGAAAAAAGATATTTATCGATTAGGTAAATCATTATTTTGTAACAATGAGACATAACAGGGTCAATTTACATTTGATCATTATTTCAGAAATCTATTACGAAGTCTATAGGTTCACATGAAAGTTGAGTTCCGTAGTTACAAACCGACCAAAACAACTAGACAAAATAGACAAACTAGACAAATAATATTATCATAGCATTTCAATCACCAATTTTTTTTGGCATAAATTCATTGTAAAGTTTTTTGGTATCATACTCTGTGTCTGGTGTTAAATAATACGCGAGTTAAACGTTTAGTAAAATATAGTTAGGTTAAGTATAACATGTCTCAAGAAAGTTTAAATTCAAGTCATACCTACTCTATCGTTTGAAAGAGGTCCCGGTCTTCTACCAAGTAACCGAAAATATCATAAAAACTTTTTAGAAACTTCGCCATATAAATGATGCTAAATAAATAAGACCTTTGCAACGCTCTGATATTCACCCAAAATGTATATAGCTCCTCTAATTGAATATTTGTTTTAAGATATTATCTACTTTGCTTTATACCCACATACTATGTTAATGTTAGCTATTTGTGTATCATTATCCGCTAATATCTAGCTATTTGTGTATCCGCTAATATTTATTTATAAGTTACAGGATGAGACGCCATCTGACTGAAATACGGAAATAATGACAAAAGAGTAGCCACATCAATCTCTGTTTTTTGGAGTCAACATTTCTACAGATGGTCCATAATGCCGATTCATGTTTAACCACCTGTGACCAGTTTATATCTAAACGCCCACTACGCGCGATAATATGCCGGTCGAGTTACAGCTGAAACAAAACTCTGTGCCAATATCGATGCGGAGAATTGAACAAGAGAAGAAAAATAAAATTTTTACGTTTCCAAAAAACCAAAATTACGATTATCATAATTGAAAAACATCAAAACGATACCTTGGAGCGACCCACATGACGTCGTCCGGTCGGTCCGCCCAAGTATGATCTTTTCAACTGTCGATCTTCTGAGAAGATCGACAGGTGAAAAGATCATACTCGAAGATTCTTCTCCCATCCTCGCAAGGTGGCCAAACCGGTGGTGGTTTATACGAATATAATAATTATTATAACACCCTTCTTTTGCGATGCCTGTCGGGGATATACAAAGAACGAAGTTTGAATGTAGAAAATTGTGACGTCATATTTCTTCAAACTTCATACCAACCGAGCGTTTTTTTTTTCAATAGCCTATTGAGTATCCCACTGCTAGGCAAAGGCCTCCCCTCTTTTCCGCCACTCGTCTCGATCGTGTGCAAGCACCTGCCATTCAGTACATTATGTGTGAAGGTCGTCCCGCCATTGCCTCGGTAGCCATCCTGTGGGTGTGTGACCCATTCGGTGGCTATTTTGGCCCATCGGTCCAGGTGCATTCGGCAGACATGCCCAGCCCAGTTCCACTTCAGCTTAACGTACCGAGCGTTTAACGTATCATAAAAGAAATGCTGATGAGACTGTCAGTAAACTACAGTAGGTATTAGCGATGGCGTATCGGCATCCAATGTCGTGTTATGTTAATGAGGACATCGACACAACAATTGTTCACGCGTGCAAAAACAAAGGAGTGTCGGATGGGGAGAGAAAAGATAAGAACATCAAAGGATACTAAGAAGAAACAAATTTTCTCCCAGTATAAAATAAAGATGAAACCGTGTCATTACTAGCAAAGTATACAAGCTACACATAAAATGTAATTTTCAATGATTGTGGTGCGGTTGTAGTGATCTTTGCCGATAGTGGATTCTTACGACACACTTCAACCTTTTTCCCATAGTATTGTATTGACTTATGACAGTTATCACACACTTCAGAAAGAAATTCACTAAACAAAAAACACAAGTTACAAAAGAAATAGACGCACAGTAATTGGAACATATAAAAAAAAATAACGCGTGTAAGAATGAATCGGTTGCTGTCTCAGCATTATGCCGACGTGTTAGACATCTGCAGCGCTAGTTTTCAGACAGCATCGTACGTGAACCACGGAACGCAACTCAACATAAAAAATAAAGACACATATCGTTAATAATGTAATAAAATACATATTGATGAGACCAGCTTCAAACAGTTAAAACAGAGCAAGCTGGCGTGAACATTTAACAGCAGACAGAAGACGGTCCATAAAACTTGCATGGTAACCACGCACAAATGGTCCAACATACACGGACTAAGTGCGGAAAAAGGAGTCCATAACCATATATAAGACTTGCAAGGTGAGAAACGCAGAACTCTGGTGAACGCCTACTGTGTGCGCCGGCTCTAACCGACCATGAATTATAATGCCGCATAATGTGTCAACCAACAATCAACATTTCTGCGATGCTTCTACAATTTTGATTACTTGTAGGGGAGAATATGTCTTTCAGCATCCCAATACTAGTAGTTTAAACACATTGTAGTTTTATTAATCCAACTCACAGCCCGATCTATAGCGCATCAGTACTAAATCGTACGAGTATTGCAATCAGTCCTATCGAATGCACGACAACAGGTCGATTGATAGGATCAGATCGGATTACGGGCGGACCGACGCAACATCAATCACCCGAAATCGATGCTAAACTCCTTATCCCACTTCTGATGTTCGAGCCTATTGATATAGTACTGTGTAAGGGATTGTGGTGAATCATTCGAGACTTCTAGTGACGGAATACCCAAAATCATCTCGAGGGGCTTAACATGTTAATTATTAATTCTATTAACTTCGCATTCAAATGTAATCCGATTTGAATTTCAATCTCGTTAGTTATGTTCCGTGATTTAATAGTTCATACGATTACGAACTCAAAGCTTGTGTAAAGTCAATACAATGACGCTTTAGAGCAATAATTCAAACAATAGAATTCACACGCGCTGTGCTCTAGATGTGACATAATAGTCACTATAGCGAGACACAATACCGAATCCACTGCTAACACCATTAGAACCAATCACATGCACGCTTATTGAATACAGCGAGATGTTCCATTGTTGTAATAAGACATGAATTCCTAATTTGAATACTATAAACCTGCTAAATTACGCGGTGAGGACGCACTTGAGCATTGCACCGGGATTGCATGCCATTCAAAATTTGCCGCTTAGGACCATGAAGCAACTTGCGAAGTAACTATGCTCATTGAATATTAATAACGTTTTCTAGTTGTTAAAGTCATATGTACTTTACGAAATATTCCTTCCGTACGTAGCTGTGAATATTTTTTTATAATACTATATCGTTTGTTCATCAAACTCGCAACAGATCCATTCAGACTATCCGAAAGCGAATTCAGATTTCCGATTTGAGCCGATGAAAAAACTTTATAAATTAAAGCCGAAAATGCTTCGACATGAACTCTATCAGCGTGAAGCACTCGAAAAGTGGACGAAAGAATATCAATATTGCCGATATCGTGACAGATTCTCCTCGACTGTAACAAAGCGGGTCGCTGACAAAACAAATTTACATAAATCCCAACGAATCCGTAAAAATGACGCGCTACAGACAAGCCGATAAGCTTTGGATATCATTAGCCGGGTACAGGCCGGGCCGATCAGTCACTTGTGCGGCCTCGGCCTCAGAAAGAACGAAGGGGCAGGAAAAATCCCAAATATCAATCTTCCCTTCCTCATTCCTTACGCTCAATTCTAAATTGAAAAGCAATCACTACGGGAGAGATTTTTTCTTGAGGGATCTCGCACACAAAACGACCCTGCCGATATATTTGGAGAATGATTTCCGAGCTTTGCGAGCATTTCTGGTTAGGTATTAAATTAATTCTGAGCCTTGCACGAAGGAAGTTTCGTAATGGTCGTCGGCGAACTTTTGAGTGTGCGCCACTTACGCCATACTCGTAAGTATTCTTTTATTTCACGAGACACAATCAAACTGAATTCCTAAGGGGATTTTTCCAGCAATTCTCTCCGCTGGCACTGCAGAATTCAAACGTACGCCAAATACTAGATAACATTATTCTGAAAGTACTTAAAGTGGAAGCCAATTTCGGATTTGATAACTTTTTACCTATGACAATTTCTTTAAATGCAATAGTGTCAGAATTTGCCACACCCTCATTTAACGGTTACTGATGGTGAGTAATACTCACTTTTCATTTCTGATACCTATACAGAGTGAGCCATGATGGCCAAACGTACAAGAAGGAAAGACATATTTTTATAAATAAATATAAATATTTGTGGACACAAATCAACCTAGTCCCACACTAAGCAAAGCTTGTACTATGGGCCCTAAGCGACGATATACATACTTATATAGATAAATAAATACTTAAATACATAGAAAACATCCAAGACCCAAGAACAAATATTCGTGCTCATCACATAAATAAATGCCCCGGCCGGGATTCGAACCTTGCTTTTTATCTTAATACATCGCATAGCTGCGTACTGGTCTTGTGCCATCATGGCCCATTGGCGTGGTTTGTCAGTTATGTACGAGACTCGCATGCGAATTTAACTACTTACATTGCGCGGCTTGCTAGATCGAATCGTAATCATTTTACCTCGGTAACCCGCAACCTAATAAAACTTGCAAGTGAGTCTCGTACTTGTGTAAGGCTTACGACTCTTTAACAGTATTTCTTCTGTTTCTGTTATTCCTTACCTTTCTCATTCTGTCGTGAGTGTGGCTCTGTGGCTATTTTCATTGTACACATTGTGGCTTTATCATCATCGATAATTCATCAGCAAACTATTGACACGGTTTCTCATCTTGTGGTGATAAATCAAACAAGCTTGCTTAATAGGCCCCAGAAGCGCTATAGGCTTTATTCTCCAAATAAACTTTACTCCTTATTTTCTCCGACGAAATAATAAATAACGGCAAACAACTCCGTTTTTATGGGCCTATTTTAGAGCTATAAATATTTAACTTTTTTCACTTTACTTCACGTTTAGTAAAAAAAATCTTCGTTAATTTATCTACAAAGTAATTACAAGGACAACTGAAATTCTTTATCTTTTAATTAGCGTTTTTATAGGGGATATTTTAAAATATTCTAAACAGAAAAAAATCTGTCAGTCTCGGACATATTATGGGTCCTTATCAGTTAAAAAACTTTGATCTATTTAGACCATTTTCTGTTATTTGAAATTTTAAAATTTGTAAAGCCTCTAAGTCACGAGGTTATTCCAATTATATCAAGCCGATGGATATCTATACTTTATGATGTAATTGACCAGTTTATTATATTCTAATGGGTGATTCTGCTCTCCGTTCGCTTTGGAATGGCTGTTTCTTCCCCTCCCGGTACCTCCCCATTCAGCGCCAAGAGGGAGCCGCCAAACCAAAGCGAACGATACCTGCCTCCTATTAAGCTACCCCGGGATATGGCTTCATTAAGAAGTCATCAGTCTCCTATTGGATTTCCCAGCTATTCTTATCATCATCCTCCTAACGTATTCCCGGTAACGTGGGGACACGTAATCCCAAGCTTTGGCGTAGCAACCAGTTTTACGGAAGCAACTGCTATCTGACCTTAAACCTCGAGGTAATCTAGATCTTATTGGGATTAGGCCGTTAGGCCGGTTTTGATTCCTTGTTATTCCTATAAGTTCTAGCGAAAAATATATTCTTTCTAATGCATCACTTATAATAACAAATGGAACTACTTTAGCTGTTTTATATAGGTATTAGAAAGATTTTAATTTCCAATTCAGGTATGCGTTCGCGTTCTAGTAGGCGTGACCTTTACCTCAAGCAGCGATCAATTTCGCGGCCGATTTCACGGGTCTCCAATTTGCATTCTCATCCTGACCCGCAAATATTTTTTTCTAAATTATACTCGATTATATTATTTCTGGCTAGAATCGTATTGTGTTTATTTCTCTTTACAAGTCCTGGGGGTCTGTGATGGTCGCGCGATAGTGTGATGAACGACAACTCGACAAGATTCATCTGTCACTTTCGGACACCAGTCGATAGAAAGTGACACATGCTTTATCTTGTAACTTATCCCGCTATCACGCGACCATCATAGACCTCCTGCAATTATCACAAGGTTCATTTTTCTTCCTGCGTAAAAATATAAAACAAACCATCGAAGTTTACTTCCCGCACGCGGAGGGCAAATTACGTTAGTCTAATGACCATGTGCGCCAGAGTGTATTATTAAACAACGGTTCAGATAGCGGTAAGTGTTCCTTGCTCGCCTAAAATTAGTACTCGCTGTGGAAACGATGCCGATCGTTAGGCCCATGTGCAGGAAAGTGGTATTAATGTTAATAATTGGTTGTAAAGAGGGATTTATGTTTTCTTTGAACCTGATAATTTATCTTTACAGCATTTTAAACTTATTTTGTCTTAATCTGTCATATTGACATTATGAAAAAAAATATTGAGATCATAGATGATATAGTATATACAAGTAGTTATAGATAGTATCTATTATCTATTAGATACGCCACCGAAGGGCGGCGGGTAAGAGAAAGATTATTCTTATAAAATGTATACTACGCAATTTGACCGGTTTGCGTGTCCAATTTATTGCTTATGGAAGTGTGCCCGTGCCTATATAACCCGACTATGAAAAAATTATTGGTCGGTGATAGAGACAAAACATGAAATTTCTATTTCCTCTTATAGGAATCGCAATAAGGCTGCTATCTTTCTGTTTCTCTATCAAAGCGTGTCAGGCCCTTGAATGAGTTACTATTTGATCTGTGACATTTGGTCTCCCGTCGGTCCGTCAGATCAATTATCATTATAAAACCCGGAGCTAAACTAAAACCGAGACCACGACATCAACGGGTGTACCTTGAAATAAGAAATCCGAAATCGTATCATGCCATCGCTTTCCCTCATATAGTGCATAACACGAGAGTGAAAGGGACGGCACGATATCGGATTTAGAATTTCGGAGTATACCCTCAGACCTAACAACCCCGAACGATTTTATTTGCGAAGTAATGTGGCGTAAAACATGTCCCACGCGGGAAATGTCTTTAAAATGCGTTTAATTAAATTTTCCAACCAATTTCCTTGATTCGCTTCATCGTAACTCGTCAATGCCAGGCCGGTTGTAAATGTAGATTTACTGTCTAGGTTTGTGCGCCGTGCATATTTATTTATTTATCGTATGGTATTTATTTCGAACCGTGAGATCTTCGAGAAGACAGTACGGTTGCCAGTTTTTGTTGCACTTTTAGAACCACCCAGGGGTCACGTGTAGGGTAGCGGTGGGTACTTTCCCTACGGACGTGGTGCAACTTCGACCCCCCTTTGTCAAGTGAGTGGGCAACTTGACTATTAAAAGTTTTCAAGCCGCCCGAAGGCCTCCAACTTGGCTTAACGACTGCTGCCATAGACAGCAGCCGGGATCAACGGCTTAACGTGCCTTCCAAAGCCGTGCATAGAAACTGCCACTCACTACTTGCTCTTTAGGTATTTGTTGGATTCTCATCGTTAAAGTTAATTGATGGCCACACCGGCACATCAGAATAAGTAAAAGTACTACGTACAGAAGTCCCACTGTTAACAAATTCCCAATTTACAACCCCAAATTATAATAGGTAAATAACAAACTTTGACCAAACCAAGCGAATGACGCGAAGACGCGACTGTCCGGTAGCAATGCGCGGCAGCCACTGAATGGTACGGCTACGGATGTACTGGCAGCGGCGCGGCGAACTGACGGTTCAGTACTTCATACTTGTTTTTGACATCACCGACACATAGTATAACGGATCTTTGTTAAATCCAGCCTTAAATTATAACAGTAAAAAATCCTTCACAAAAAACTGCAATAGGCAACCTTTTTGAATCTGAAAACTAGGACGTTAGCATTAAACAATGGCTCGTTTGACGCTCTAGACAAGTTTGTGCTTCAAAACCACCGCCATATTTAAATTACCATTGTCTAGCTATTTGCAAGATGTGACTAAGTGAAGCTAAAACTAAATGTCGAGGTCAAATGTGTATGGCATTTAGGCAAGTCACTTCGAGTTAACACATGACTGGTGGATTGTGCAAGTTTGAGGATGTATACGTGATGCAAGTAAAGGTTAGGACATAGGTAAACAGCCGTGTAGACTCGGACTAGAATAGGTCTACGGTCTCCCCCGCCTGTCGTAAAACGCGACTAAAGGGGGACCATCGGGGTAGCAAGTGCTGTGGTGGGGGCCGCAGCACTTACTTATCAGCCCCAGGGAGGGTGGCCCAAGCCAAAAGGCGGAAAAGCGCGAGGGGGACTCCAGTGCGTTCAGTATGAGATCCCGGAGTCCCCCGCATGAGAGCGCAGATGGCGGTCGCTGTGGAGTTTTTAGTGGCTAGAAATACCACATAACCCAGGCATCCCCTCCCCCATGCCTGGGTACCTGGTTCACAGGTTTCCTCCACGAAAAAAGAAAAAAAAAGGACATCTAGGTAAACAGAAGACTAAAAACCTACATAGTTTAGATTTACTAAGGTGCGCAATAAAGGGGTTTATTGTTGTCATCATCATCATCATATCAGCCGAAAGACGTCCACTGCTGGACATAGGCCTCCCCCAAAGAGTGCCACAAAGATCGGTCCTACGCCACCCGCATCCAGCGGACTCCCGCGACCTTTACCAGGTCATCAGTCAACCTTTTTGCTGTACTGTATTACTAAAAATTGTTAGTCCATTCGTCGTACTGCTGTATTTAATCAAAATCAATCCTATTGCTCATTTTGTATAAGGAACTATTATTCAACACTTCAAAATTAAATGCGTTTGTGAAATGAGATGGGATTTTTTTTTGTCAACACTGAATATAGGTTGGACAATAGGCATCCGTCTCTCACTAGCAAATATGTAAGTGCGAGAGGGACGAAGGCTACATGACCAAAATATAAGCTATCATGTTTGCTAGACTGATTCACTGCTTGTACTCGTCACTATGCTTGGCTCTTTCTAACACACGTTTCATCATAATTAAATTCACGATTCATTTGACGTTGCACGTCAAACCTAGTCATTCAAAAATCATCAGCTCCAAGAGAATTATTATTGTACTACTATTAATAGTATATTAATTTATAGTAGGCTATCGTTTACATTGCTTTCACCTTTCACCACTTTCACAAATTATTCAATACCAGTATACGGTAATGTACGGTTGAGGTAGTCTAATAGTAAACCATCTGCTTAATCGTCAGAAGTTTATACACAAACTGCCAAAATATTCACGCTAAGCAACTTTAAAACCTAAAGCGGTTAGAATAAGATTGAAATCAATACCAAGTTCTCAGATCACTCCATTAAAATGCAAACATAAATAGAATTTTAGACCCTATTAGGATGAAGCAGAGTAGAAATTAGAATACACCTTGCTTAAGGTTGAATGAAACCACCGAATTAACTAAATCTACCTCGCAGGTTTCATGAACGTATATGACAATTAAATTGTGATATAATTAAACGATAAAAGGGCTCAGAGCAGAATATTACAGTAAAATTGAGCAAAGATGAGCTGAAAATTAACTACAATTAAGTCAAAACATGCCCTATTTAGATACTTCGAGCTATGATTAATTTCATAGGTACTCCTTTCTCTGAAAACGAAAATAAGACTGCCAGGAAAACACTCAATTGCCATGTAATATATTAGGAATTAGACTCAGCCTTTTATTGACACTGACAGTGACGTACGCAATTTGAATTTCTTATTTCTGTCATACAGTTAATTTTATGGTACTAATACTAATCAGTTCTGAAGCACGAACGAAAGATAAAAAAGCAGAAGAAGATGAAATACATTTATTGAACGTTAAGAAATCCAAAATGAAAAAATATAATTTGGCATTGGATAACGCTAAATAGGGATCCTACTCAGCATGGTGCTAAGGCAAGCCGAGCGAGTAAATTAATTATTATTGAACTAAGCTTCGGTACTAGAAAGTAAAACTAAACTAGGTAGATTTCATAATGGGAAACTTGAGACCATAAATCACTGAATGCCATTTATTTTCCGTGATTATAATCCAGGACTATTAAAAGGGCAAAAGGAAATTAAAATATAATAAAATCAAAGCTAACCAACGTTGGTTCAATATGTTTAAACCTTTTGAAATCGATGGGATCGACGTGTTTGGTCCGCTTATAAATGGCGGAGCGCACCAAAACTGGGTCGTCGCAAATTCACCTTACGGTACTCGAGTACTGGGTGACCCGTGCTCAGCACGACCCAGTATTAGAGGTCAGGGGTTACTCAGACCCAGATTTGTTTTGGTCTCAGCTAAACTCTAACTCTAGTATTGGTATTAAGGGGTCAGTTTAAAACTGGCCTTATTTAGAGTTACTTTTGAACCCTGCTGGTACCATATATAATATGGAGCTTATTGAGAAAATTATTTTATTCTCTATTTCCTCCTGGAACCGCAAATATCCATAGGCCGGTGTATGCTTTCCATCAGGCAGGTCTTAAGCTTGCCACCGCCGCTGTACATTTTTTTAAATTTAAACATACATTTAAAACGGAATCATCAAAATTTTCTTTAACTTCAATACAGATACAGTTTTTTTTTTTTTAATTTAAACTTAATTGCACAAAAACCCGGGAATTTAACAAACGGCGGGCTTAATGCCAAATGGTATTCTCTACCATTGGGTTAAACAGAGATTTTATAAAAGGTGCAAAGAAAAAAGTATGAAAGGTCGGATCTTGTGCCTAATTTCTTAAATACTTTAAATAATCAAATCAGCAAAGCATTAATCAAATCGTCGCGCCAAACGTCAGAAGCCCGCGAGAACTTGCATGCGATTTTCATCACATCACAGGTTTTGATCGTCCTTATTTCAACTCGGTAAACTGCAGCCCGCAATGTAATCAAAATTGCATGCAATTTGTTGCACATTTAATCAATTCTTTAAAAAAATGGCTTCCATCAAATTTATGACGATTTCGCCAATGTAACGTGTTCAATGACGTTGTTCGGTAAAGACGCCATGACAGTAGATAAGGTTTTGTACGGTAAATGGACTCTGCTCGTCGTCGCCACGGGCACGTGTGCTCACCAACGCGGCGACGATCAAAATCCTTGTTGCACATTGAAAACCAGCCTAACGCAGCGTGACGTGCGGTAATACCTAAAATGATAAAGACTAGCATAGGCCCGCAACTTCGTCCGCGTAGACCGCGTAGAACTCGATCATCGCTTTAGAATTTAAATGCTATTTTTCTCTTTCAAGCACTTACCTATTATCGCTCTTCCATACAAACATCCAGCCAATTGAGAGATGATTTCCGGGATAACAAGTATCCAATATCCTTCACCGGGACATACATCAATAAAATGTGATTTTATAAGTCAAGATACACTTTTGTTTTGTAGTTTTTTCGTGCCTGAGTAACAAACTTTAACATTCATATTATTGTAGTAAAATGATAATAAAACACATGATTTCTACTATTACATACATGCATGATTCATGGTCATAAGTCGTATGTAAATATCCAAGTCAAACATACAAGTCAAATGTCAAAGTTGAACAACTTTGTAAGATTTTAGACTTAAAAAAGCAATGAATCACATTTCAGATACGGTTGAGCAATTAAATGACTAACATAAATTCCTTATTCGGTAGTAAAGTATTTGTTAACGTAATAAAAGATTACATCAGTGACCGCAGATGGCATGGAATCCGTTATTCATAGCGCTCGCCATGTTGAATATCCTTCTCAAATTTAGAATTATCTGTTGCATCAAAGAGAGTAAAAGGTCGCCGAACATTAAGTTCATAGGTTCACGATGATCGGGACAGAATACTGGTGTCACAGACTAAAAGGGATTGTTCAAAGATATTTATCGTCCGTCTTGTGTTGGTTTTGTAAGGCTGTGGTCGGTAGACGCCACACTCCGCGTACGATGGCCTAATTTTACTAAGAAATGTAGCTGCGTATCCATAGCTTGAAGCGCGAACGAAGCGGCTTCGTTTTTGACTTGGGCATAAATTCTTTCATTATATCCGTCCAGCGTATGACCGGCTGCTCTCCTCGACAGGTCGCATTTCTCAACCATCAGTTATCAGTATTGAAATTGAGTCAAATCAAAACTGTGTCTTTAATCATTGTTTCAATACTAATGAATGTAAAAGTGGACCCACTAATCCAGATTTATTCATTTCAGGTTGTGCGGGACCAGGAGGTCGATTTTTGAGTGTCAAACGCGCGACTGCCAAAAAACTATGATGTTTTGACAGAATGTCGAGTGAAAAGTCGAGCGTTCGACACTCAAAAATCGGCCCCCAGCACGGCTAGCATAAAATGACGCGCAAGCTATCTCGTCGCAAGATAGACTAAGCGTCTTTTTTTTTAAATTAGTACATGCAGGTGCAGACGGGTCGTCTTTTTTAAATCAGTACACGCAGATAGAGACTGGTAGTTTATCTCGCCGCGAGATATCTCGCTCGGTGTCTTGTGCTAACCGTGCAGAAGGTACCACTGTCGGGAATTAGTCTGTGAGATCGTGAGCAAACGGATGACCTTTCATCCGCGCGGGGCCGGCTCGCGGATGTGGCACGGTGGTGACTACTAAAACCTATCGAATACCATCGCGTTACGGAAAGGTGTACTCTGCCGCGCTTTCAAATATGGAATATTGATTTATAGCTTGTTCCCAAAGTACTTCCTTTTTACATTTTACATTTCGGAAAGTTTCAAACCCCATACAAAAATGTGAGAAATTTCAGAACCTTACCCACGTGGAGAAGTTCGCAATTTTATAAAGTTTCTGATGGCACATCAGTACTTCCTACCTCACATTGTGTATAAGTACTGCATTGTAGGTATTGTTGTATTTGTCTCACGAGTTGATAGGAGGTGACATATTATGCTTTATGTTATCGTTTATCACGTAATAACTACGAGCATAAAACGTGGTCAGAAGGAGCGTTTTTCCGGATGAATTTAACTATATCTAATATTTTTTAACGACGATCGCAACAAGCCTTCGTCCCTAATTGTAAACAGATAACGTGACATATGGATGGCGTACCATATCGGAGCGCTCGTGGCCCAGCGGCGCCTGCGTACCGCTTGCGGTATCTAAGGTTAAGCAACGTGGGCATCTAAGGTTAAGCCGTTGATCCCGGTTGCTATCTATGGCAGCAGTCGTTAAGCTTGGCGGCTTGAGAACTTCTAACAGTCAAGTTGCCCACTCACTTGACAAAGCCTAATCCCAATAAGGTCTAGTTTCCCCTCTGGGTTGGAAGGTCAGATGGCAGTCGCTTTCGTAAAAACTAGTGCCTACGCCAAATCTTGGGATTAGGTAGCGGACCCCAGGCTTCCTTCAGGATACAACTGTACTGGGATAACGCTAGGAGGATGATGATGGATGGCGTACGTCCCTCCATTGATAACTTTGTTGACAGCCAGAAACATTATGCAGGCCCCTCACTCAACACAACGCATCATCGGTAGCGCTGGTGATCTTACCGCTAGGAACACAACACCTCATCCATACAGAGCAAGCAATGGCATTTGAATGGCTTCGGTATTCTGTACACTATGCGTTGTGTAAGTTTTTCATACATTAGGTATCTAAATTTAACTAACAAATCACAACAAAAAATGTTCATGAAGTCATAAGCCTCAAACATACTACTACGACTATAATTATGATGGTAGCATTAAAACGGCACTTACTATTCACGACTGCTCAGTGCTCAATAAAGAATTAAACAACTCAAAACCATAGCCCTTGAATGATACTTGACATTGATTCGACCGTCTAATATTGGTTATTCAATCACAACATCAATTAAAGGTCAATGACTGTTGGCAAACCAGATTCCACGCGCGTGTATCTCATTTTCAATTGAAACAAAGCAATTGCTTACTCCTTCCTTTCTTTCTTAAATAAACGGTCGGCTGCACTAATTTGGTTAAAAAGGAGAATAATTTGGGAAAGTTCCAGTAGAGGGTATACATACAAGAAAACACCCTTATTCAGAAAACTTAAGAAACCTTTACTAACTAAAATGTGATTGGTCCCTTTCTCACAAAATTAAATGTCAAATGTCAAAGTGACAGAAAAGGTCAAACAGTAGTTTTGATGAACGATTTTTAAGGCGAGGTTCTTCCATTGCAAATGTCCCGCTCTAACACGCGTGAGTTTGCAATTGACCATCCCACTCTCTACGGAACTGTGCGCGTAATTTTCGTAAATTTTTAGTACATTTTTGGTTGAGAAAAATACATGGCTTACTATATTAACAATATTAATCCCGACATCCCTCATACCATCAAATACGTTTATTTTAGTATTATTTTCTACTCATCATGTTACCTAAGATTGAAATAAAAGAGTTTTAAGATAGAAAATAGAGGTATGTTTGGAATTTTTTTCTATCGAACAAAGTTTTGCAAATTGTGTAACGGACATCCGACGGCACTAGATAAAGGTCTCAAATATAACATCGTATTTTTTTTACATTTTTGATATGTAGTATTTCGAAATAAAACCGTTTACCAAATCAGATTTTTACTGTAACCCGGCCTTAATAATAAGGAAGGGATTTCGCCCGTCGCCGCGTTGGTGAACACACGTGCTCTTCACGACGACGGGCTGAATCCACTACCGTACAAAACCAATTGCCTACTGTCATGGCGTCGTTACCGAACAACGTCTAATGTACACGTGGTTGGCGAAATCATCATAAATTTAATGGAAGGCGATTTTTAAAAAAAAGTTAATAATGAGGGGATTAATTCGTACGAGAACCAAGTCATTATAAAATTGATAAGAATGCAAATTTGATTTTAATCCAGTACGTTTAGTCAAATAGTGCCTCCTTCTGTGTGGCGCAGAAACCGGGACAAGATTCTATGGTAATTTCAGATTCCGTTGTGTAAGTAGTGGTCTCAGGATGCCACCGCGCAACTTCTAATTCTGCTAACCACAGGTTATCTTGAGTTTAAAGCCGCAGGCTGGAAGTTACGTTTGTTTATTTAATGTTAACAGTTTATTTATTTATTATTTTATTTAATCGTAGGTCATGTACAAAGGGTAAGAGATTACAGCTATTATTATTTTTAACTATCATTCGTCAACACGCAGGTTGCACAGCCAGTTAACAGCCGATTATTATTTATTTATTTATTTAATAATCAGGGTATAAAAACATAAAATTAACGGGGTCTCACAAAACTGTCGGAACAGTTTGTCTGTGTGATCCAGTAGGGTCGATGCCATAGATACATTTACACTTCTGTATCCAGTGAACGATTTGTATCCTATGCAATTGCAATAAGGTGCAGAAGCGCAAACGTATCCATGGCGTCGACCTACGTTGATCGGGTCACCCTGGCAGCAACGTTTTGGGAAGCGTTCAACAATCTTGCAGTTTGGTCTTCGAGGCTCCAGTCATATTTACAGGTTACAAGCTTTCGTCCCTGGGTTTTATACTACAACGATTGCTAACAAATCTACAATTAGCCAGATAGTCACTAGCGGTCTGCCGATAATTTTATAATATTGAGCATTAGTTGTATTATAACATTTTAGTTGGGTTGGTCCTAATTATGAGCTAACAATCCACTGTGCCCAGTTTGGTTGGATAAGAATATATATTTATTTACCTACAGCGATGCCTATTTCAGACTGGTGGCCAATTCATGGCAAATGGAGAGTCGGCCGTCCACCGGCTAGATGGGTCGATGATATAAGGAAGATCGCGGGTCACTCTTGGATAAGATAAGACTGGCTCAAGACCAGGACTAGTGGCGTACTCGAAGAGAGGCCTATGCTCAGCAGTGGGCGATTACAGGCTGAAAATGATGATGATGATGCCTATTTATAACGAGAAATTATAAATTCATAAATAATAAACGTAACGTTCAAAGCCAAGGTCAAAGGGATTAAGATACAAGAAAAAAGAAAATCGACGCGCCAGAATTTCTAGGAATGGAATACTTGTAAAAGCAAAAAAATAACGAAACGAGGAAAAAACATAAGCCTATCCATGCCAGTCAATAACAAGACTAATAAAATAATAAAATAAGACTCATTATTCAGAAGTCTTTTTTTTCTCCGAACCCTGTTTTTTTAGCAAGTTTTCTGGTTCTTTTTCAATAAACATTATTTAGAAAAAATATTTTCTAAAATGTTGATATTTTTCTACGTAACAATATTATATGTTCAAGTGAAATACTTCGCTACCTACTTTATAAATATTTGTTTCGTGAGCATGAATATTTTTTCTGAGCTTCGGATGTTTTCCATGAAATTATTAAGTATTAAAATGTTTTTCTTCGTCTAGTACCCTCAAAATTAAGCCTTGTTGAGCTTATAATGGGACTAGTTCGTTTGTAAAAATGTGACTCATAATTTCTTATATTATATTTAATTTGTGAATGAAACAGTGCAGGCGTAGTCCACAAGGTGAACTGATGACCTGGTAAAGGTCGCGGGAGTCCGCTAGATGCGGGTGGCGCATGACCGGTCATGATGGCACTCCTTGGGGGAGGCCTATGGCCAGCAGTGGACATCTTTCGGATGATGAATTAAAGATTGTGTGCCCTTATGCCTTACCATTCGGCCGTTGTGCCTTATAAGCATACCTGTACTAACTTGTGGCACTTCTACATCACTTGCACAAAGTGATGTAGAAAATATTTTATCTACAAAAAAAAATATATCGATGTTACTGTCAACATCTACATAAATGTTATTTAATATAAATTAATATTATTTATTTTCTCATCATTTTAAAATAAAACAATAAACAAATTAGAATGTGTTTATTTTTTAAATAGGTGTCATAGTATACATTTAATTTCCATAATTGTCGGTATTAATGATTGCCGGTCTAAATTCAAACTATGTGTTACGTGCGTCAAATAGAATAGCTAAGATGCCGACATTCTTGCAGCTTTTTTATGTATGCCGAATATAACATCGGACCTTTTTATAGCAATTGAGAATATTAAATTAGTGTGCTAATGTATGAATATATCGATAAGATCGACATCTTTTTAGGGTTCCGTAGTAAACAAGGAACCCTTATTTATCGATAGGGTAACAAATCCCTAGAACGTTCCCCGAGTTAGCGCATATGATATCAAACCTTTTTATTTAAACTGGAGACCGTAAAGAGTTGAGTTAATGTGTTGCTAATTGTACGCTTTAAATATATGATTGCATTAGCGTAGCCAGAATATTTTAGCACTACCTCCTAATGTAACTTCGATGTACCTAATAGAAAATAATCTTCCTTTTCTTTCTTTTTGTTCCTTTGTATCAATGTATCAGTGTGTCATACACAACTTTTAGCACATTTTTTTATTTTATGTTATAGTACTAAAATTGTCCACGATTGCTGTGTCGATACAAACCCGATTAGGGTTTAACGACACTTTTCTGTGTTACCTAAAATAAGAATTTTTTAATCTAAATAAAAAAAATATATATATTTATTTAAACTTTATTGTCCAAAACACATAACTTTACAAATGGCGGGCTTAATGCCAAATGTCATTGTATACCAGCCAAGCCAACCATACTTTTTAAGAGTAATCGAGAATTTTCAGTGAGCACTTGTATAAGAATTCACATTGACATCTTTTTTATCGATATCAAATCCCTAGAACTTGTCCCGAGTTAGCAATGGTAAGCTTATAAGCATCTCAAATATCGTCGTTGAAAATTTTCACTAGTACGCGGAACTTGCACGAGTAACTAGCGGCGAGTCACGAGTTTTATTGAAGCACATCTTCACATCCGACTCGCATGCGGTCACTGTTATTATACAAGTACTTGCGTAATACCTTTCACCTTTTATCTAGTTTAGAAATAAGTCTAGAGCTAGTAATGGTGCTACAATCTATGATCAGACGAGTCATGTCTTCATGAAGTTATTTTTTTTATTTAAACTTTCATATTTTTGTGTAAAAATAACACAAAAATATGAAAGTTTAAATAAAAAAAAAATAGCGGCACTAAATTTACTTTTCACTTCTCATGCTCGAAAAGTGTGTCATATTAGACTTGTGAAGCGGGGCTAAAGTAGTACATTTAAGCCGTAGGGAAAATATGTATACATATTTATGATTTACAAAACATCTTAATTTAACCAATCAAAATACTTCACCTATTAAATCCACCAATCACAGAACAGTAATTTGACATATAAAAATATTTGGTAAAAATATCGGCCAACCAGAATACAGCTGTATTAAAATCGACCAATCAGGAAAGACGTTTTTCAGTTCTCTAAAGATTAAGCGGTGTCTATGGTCAAAGCAAATGCGCCTCTTAAAAGAAAAAAAAGCGCATGTTGCATCTCTTTCCTTAATATAGCAAAAGAAAGGGAGGCGAATATGCAAAGCGAACACGCACAGCGAGGCATGGTGCTGGCCTTAGAAAAAAAAACATGCTGTCAAATTAGACATACGCCCGCCCGCCAAGAGATTTAAATTATTCATTTTAGGATTTTAGGTAAATAATTTGTGTTTATGTGTTTTCTCGCAATTGAAGTGAAAAGTAGAGTGTATAACTCGGGCCTAAAAGCCATATTACCACTCGAACAATTTTCCCTCACTGCGTTCGGGAAAATAACTATCTCGTGGTAATATGGCTTACTTTAGACCCTTGTCAAACTATCTACTATTTTAATGAAAGGTTGGTGGATAATAGTATCCACTTTACTGATCCGAGCCAAAATTGACGCACCGGAATCACTTGTTTCTGTTCGTCTGTCATTGGCAGTTTTATAAAAGAATTCCTAGCTCCTACGCTGACGCACACCTAGGCAACGTGCATGTATATTGTATATGTATAGCTGATAACACAACCATGGTTCACCCGCCTTTGTGAGATAAAAGTACTTCTAAACTATTTTAATACTAAGTTTAAATTCTAATAAAAAATCCTCCGCCTGTCATTAAAATGTGTTTGACAACCGTAATAGGATATAATCCTCACCTATTTACTCAGCATGTACAAACTTGACGAACACTTCCTGAAACAACAAAAAAAACATTCTTAGTATAATTTAATATAAACAACCCCTACTACCCCTAGTGAGCTTAGGATTACTTAAACAAATGTTAATTCGTAAACACAATTAATTAGTTCTTAAAATAAACAATGTTTGAAATAACAATCCACCCAAAAGCTGCTAAAACAGCATTATAACACAGTAATATGTAAATTAACGCAGTACCTCAACTAGCGTCTCTTAAATAAATAAATAACCCTCTTATTAAAGTTAACAAACCTCTGCTAATTAAAGTGTGTTTTGTCCCTTTTTCGCAAACACAAATGTCAAAGTGGCAAATAAAGACAAACGAATTTTAAGGCGCTACACTGAGAAAATTGGAGACTTTCAAACGTTGTCCTGCCCAGACTAGCAAACAGTAGGGGCTGATTTTCAGATATATGATTCTTGACTATTTGATTGTGGTACTGACAATAGCGAAACATGATTGCTTAAAATTTTCTCGACAGAAAATAAATCCAAAGTCGAATCTATATTTTCCTTTTTTTCTTCAGTCTACTGAAACAACGCATTATTAAAGACACGATTAAGTTAATATGATGGTATTTTACCTCATCTAGGTACTGATAAGAGGAAATTTAATAAACCTGCACACAGTCAGATATTTAACGAGATTTGTCTAAAAAGCCATTCTCGGAGAGGGTTGCATCCCGTTTTGTCGTGAGCGAAAAACAAAGGGTGTCTCTTTCAATCGATATATCGCCTTAACGGCATTTTAGCTAAAAGAGGATTAATGAATAGGTACGGCACTAATATAAATCTTTATAGACAATCTTAAACTCAAATCGACGTAGTCCTAAATCAAGCGAGGCTTACCAATGGATATATATATATATACTTAAAAAATAGATACTTCATCCTCCTAGCGTTATCCCAGTACAGTTGCATCCTGAAGGATGCCTGGGGTCCGCTACCTAATCCCAAGATTTGGCGTAGGCACTAGTTTTTACGAAAGCGACTGCCATCTGACCTTCCAACCCCGAGGGGAAACTAGACCTTATTGGGATTAGGCTTTGTCAAGTGAGTGGGCAAGTTGACTGTTAGTAGAAGTTCTCAAACCGCCCGAAGGCCTCCAACTTGGCTTAACGACTGCTGCCATAGACAGCAACCGGGATCAACGGCTTAACGTGCCTTCTAAAGCACGGGAGCGCTCAGTTAGTAACCACTCAAAGCGGTCACCCATCCAAGTCCTGACCGCTGCCCACGTTGCTTAACCTTAGATACCGCAAGCGGTACGCAGGCGCCGCTGGGCCACGAGCGCGGCTATACTTATATACATAAAAAACATCCAAGGCTCAGAAACAATTATTCGTTCTCATCAGTCATCATACAAAATGCTCCGACTGCGGAATTCGAACACGGGCACAAGCAGGCAGGTTCATAGCAACTAGGCTAAAAAGTTATCGCCAAGACCTTTATGAACCTGTTTTTCATTAAAGCCAGTTCCACGCACACATACACTTGAAAAGCATTTGAACTGGCCGAGTAGTTCCAAATCAGTCCATTCAAAAAGGGACTTTGGCGTCCTAGCCTAAGGTTCAAATTGTAATGACAGTTTTGTAAAATAAATAACGATAATTTTAAATAATTTCAACTTATTACACGGCACCCGTGTCTGTAGCTCTAGTATAAGTTTTTTCGAAACATTAACTAATTCGAACGCGTTTGCGTTTTGTCTCAAAATGTATGAAAGTGGTATGAAAACGTGAACATCGCCTCTGGTGGTCACTAGTGGAAACTAAAACAGTGAGTATAACATTTGTCGCTAACCGATGAACGAGCGTATTTCAAACTCGGTGAGAGCGTTTTCATACATTTTGAGACAAAACGCAAACGCGTTCGAATTAGTTAATGTTTCGAAAAAACTTATACTAGAGGTACTGATGTGCCGCCGAGTCTAGCGAAGTTTATTGTAGCGACGCGTGTGTGTGAGTGCGTCCAATCGGACGAATGTACGGATTAATTTAACTTATTTAAACTATAGTACAGTCAAGTGCAAAAAATGTATCGAATGAATCCTCTCATAAATATGTCATCATCATATCAGCCGAAAGACGTCCACTGCTGGACATAGGCCTCCCCCAAAGAGTGCCACAATGACCGGTCTTGCGCCACCCGCATCCAGCGGACTCCCGCGACCTTTACCAGGTCATCAGTCCACCTTGTGGGGGGTCTACCCACGCTGCGCCTTCCGGTCCGTGGTCGCCACTCGAGAACCTTTCGGCCCCAACGGCCATCGGTTCTACGTGCAATGTGCCCCGCCCACTGCCACTTAAGTTTAGCGATTCGAAAGGCTATATCGGTTACTTTGGTTCTGCTACGGATGGCCTCATTTCTGATGCGATCACGCAGAGAAACTCCCAGCATAGCCCTCGCCATTGCCCTCTGAGTGATAAATATGTACCAGAACCTTAATTCACCGACATAAGAGCTATGGGACATCTTTTTGAGCAAGCTGTATGCAACCATATTTTTGCACTTGACTGTACCTGGGAGTTCCGGCATTGTTCTAGGCGTTTTCATATTTTTCCGGAGAAAATAATTTTACCCGGGAATGAAACCTGGCTAGATCGATCGTTTTCACCAATAGGGATGTTGACTCAAAATTTATTAATACTCCATACGAAAGAATACATATAACTATGCCAAAAAGTGAAAATTCTATTCAAATATCTCAAAAAATAACGAAACTACAACCGTTAGAATGTTTTTAGTTAGAGAGAGAAAACGCTACAGGTCAGTGACGTCACTGACCTCGAGCGCCATAGTAAATGACGATCGTTTAATACAACGGGGCGTTTTGCGGAAAAGGGACAGAAAATGCCCCCTCCTAAAACTTTGAAGACTTATAATTATGTAATTATTTATTCTTTTGGATTACTTCTTTCACTATTTGATAGAGAATTTGATCCTTTTTCGAGAAAATTCGGATTCATTGATTTTCTTATTTGGTGTCAACATCCCTATTCAGAGATCTCAGAAATAAATACACAAACATTGTTCATTTTAGGATATAAGATATACAACCTACTGTTATATTAACGTTGTTCTCTTTACCAGCAAAAGCAATCTTCGGTAATATCAAACCGCTCGAAGCTAACTCAAACAATGATCACGCAAAACGAACGAATAAACACGAAAATATTGTTTCAACTGGAACTATGCTCTCCATACCACACCTCATTAAATTTTGTTTGCAGAATATTAACCTACAATCGAAATTGAATTTTTGCCATGTTTCCATGTGTTTTGTTTGTTGGTGGAGTACCGCTAGATCCGGACAGCCCATGACCGATCGTTGTGGTATTGTCTTGGGGTGCCACACCCATAGGCCGCCGGTAGGATTCCCTTGTGGATGATAATTCGGAGTATACCATATTTTAGAATTGTATTTACTCGCTAGATCTTTGAATGAATGGAACACGAACTGTTTTCCATTGTCACAGATCAATACTCGCGGCGCTACAAATAACAAAAATAGACCCTCTAAAATTTCGCATATCTTCTCCGCTTTCCCCGTTCTTAAAGGAAATAAAAGCGTGAATTTACTGAAACAGCACGTAACCACAAGTAACATAGTATTGCATTTCTTACTTTTTGGAAACGGTCCCATCAAATCCAACGACACTACCTGCCAAGGACCGGACGCATCTCTATGTTGCCCCATCATGCCATAGGGAACTTTCTGTGAGACCTTACACCTCGAGTATATTTCACAGTTGCCCACATATTCTTTAACATCCTGCAACATATTAGGCCAATAATGTTTCTGCTTAATCCTATAATACGTCTTCCGAACCCCAAACCTATTGGCTATTGGGTATTTTTCAGCTGATGATAATTTTATGATAATTCAATGTTTTGTGACTAAGAATAGACTTCGAAAGACAGACGTCGTGTCGTTTAGAGAAGTCAAGGAACTGGCGTTAAGTAGAACGGACTGGAGAGAACTTTACTGCACCGACAAGAGTGAAACTTTTATAATAATTATGATGTGACTAAGAATATTAACATTGCATTTTGGAGTAAGATTAACATGACAAACCATGCTTCGACTACGTGCATGATCATCATCCTCCTAACGTTTTAAGCTGTTATCTAACGGTGAGGGATATCTGCGGGGTCATTCCAAAATAATGCTGATTATATGTATTTTTTATTTCGCTGGGGTTGTGCTTTAAGGTTACCGGGGTCCACGTTGACCCCCAAAAATTGGCCATCAGACCAAAATCTAAACCAGAAAAAACTGTACCAACTTTGAGTAACAAATCAAAAAGTAAGTAAGTAAATGAAAGATATATCTATAATAAGCGCATAATGGGCGGAAATATACTCTTTCTCTCCCTATTCATAAGTTCGCAATTAAATTTCTAATATTACTCTTTAATTAACATTTGCTTCAGTGCTGTAAGTCAAAACGCAAATTTTAATCACTCACACAAACGTGAGGTATCAAAACAAACCCCGCTAGAAATACCTCAGATTGAAAGTTAATTAGACTCACTTCCCTCCGGAGGTACGGAGGAATTAATGCCAGTCGAAATTGACGAGGAACAAAGGAAATTTTACGAGACGATTACGGAGGGTAACGAGTAAATTTAGAGATTTTATTTACAGAAATAGAAAATCAATTGCACAAATAGCAGATCCATTTACTGAAGGTGAAGGTTGATATTTGATTCCACTTTTGAAATTTTTTTGTCTACAACATTTAAAGAATATACCTATGGAGTCGAGGAGACGGGGCAGACCTCATCGGTGATGACGGATCGAACTGACTCCCTTTATATAAGGACTGACCAGAACAAGCCAAAGCCGATATCACAGTCTTGTTTGCAATAACTTCCATAATTAATGATGGGATTCTTTGGTAGATTTATATAAACCTTGGATTAAATATATTATTAATATTTATGTATTAGTATTAATATGTAGGATACTTAGAATATATGTTTAAATTTTGAAGTTGCACCGCCCACAATCTCTCTGCTTTGCCCTAAGGTTGATTCAGTCCGCCTTTTGTACCATAAGTTTTACTTGTGTGCAATAAAGATTAAATAAATAAATAAATGCTGGCCAAGAGCATACATATTCTCAATAAAAGAAAAATACTTGGTTGGCACTTATCAACTGGTTATAGTACATTACTTAACAAGGGCGGTAAAACAAAGAATGTCTCAGATCGCAGGTATTTGACGCCCGAGCCGAAGGCAAGGGCGATAAATATGCGATCTGAGGCTTTCTTTATTACCGCCAATGTTAAGTACAAAATTTTATGTCACCCCCTGGCTAGGAAGTGGGATTTCCCGCGCGCGAAGCGTGCGGTAATTGCCAGGTGTGACATAATAGTACATTACTTACCAAGGGCGATAAAACAAAGAATGTCTCAGATCGCAGGTATTTTACGCCCGAGCCGAAGGCAAGGGCGATAAATATGCGATCTGAGGCTTTCTTTATTATCGCCCGTGGTAAGTACAAAATTTTATGTCACCCCCTGGCCAGGAAGTGGGTTTTTTCGCGCGCGGAGCGTGCGATAATGGCCACTTTATGGCCAGGTGTGACATAAATTATATTACATCTTGCAAAGTATCGCAGGAATATGGACAAATGGAATAGAACAGTGAGAAATTGACAAGAATGGAATAGGCTCGAAGAGGTATTTGCCGAAGGGACATACCACTAAAGCGCAAGCCTCAAATACTAAAATATGAATAAATAAACTACATAAGTCCGAATGAAAGGCTCAAATATAAAAGTGCCAACCACAGTGCGAGAGACCAAAAGAAAAACGAATCACTAAGCCAGTTGGCTTTTAGGTATTACTTTCACAGATTGTTAACTCTTAAATGTATGGTAAAATAACCTCAAACATATATTTTTATCCTTATTGTCATAGTGATAAAAGCGATGAAGATTTGGACATTTGGACTGTACGGCCGGTCCATCTACCACATTTGAACCTTATGTGCAGTGAAACAACGGTTAGACTATTTGCTTATCTAGCTTACTGTACGTATGTATACGTAGTGAAAACATGACCGGTAGACGCTCTTCATAATGCGGTGTATACAGTCAACCAAAAAATGTATACCAATTTCGACTCTTTTACTTGTGCAATAAGCTTGAAGAGTGGTAAACATTCTTGGCAGACTGTACAACGAAAGCGAGTATCCACTGGCCGGGGATCGAATGACCCGCGGCGAGGCTACTGCGATCTCGACGACATAGAACAATGTGTTTACTAGAAGAGGCATAAAAAATATGGTCCAAGCCAATAAAAAAAACAGGACGATGGGTTGACGATATATCCGAACTTCGTACCTTGTCACAGCAGTGGCGACGCGTCAAAAATATTCTTAGGGAAGCCGGAAATCATTAGCCTTTCTTAAACTTGATTAATAATAAAAGACCTGAACTGGACTGGCTGAAAATTAGACAAGCCGGTGGGAATCGAGTTCTATAGACGCGCCGCCACTGTGTCACAGTGGCATTGATATAAGATCTCTATCGGCTTTCATATTGATTTTCACTGTGACAAGGTACGAAGTGGCCTAGAAATCAAATTAGTTGACTGTACATGGATTATTCGAATACGAATATCTTTGTTATTTACTTTCTTGATCAAGTCATTGAATTTTCCCTTCTGACGGTACTCCCGGAGTGCAACCCGTTTTTTTTCTTCCTTTCTTATTTCCTCTCTTTGTTCTTAACTTAATTTTTATTAATCTTTGTAGATTTAATAATCATACCTATACTATATGCCCGGCCCGCATAGGGAAGCTGTTGATACCTTATCCTTGTGTACCATAAATCTTATACACAGTACACAATTGTGAAGTATTCTTTTCTATTCCAAATCGGTCATTTCTAGCAGTTCCTTAGGCAGCCCGTCTGCAATCAAATTACAACGTACAGTCGTACACGGCAGCCATCGGCCGCTGCACCGCTTTATTTGATCAGCTCACCGCCATTGTTGCCCCTTTGTTAGTAGTGGAGTAGCTACTCCGTAAAGACGTTGGCTTCCGTTCTTGACCGACGGGCTGATCTTTTAGGTACGTTTCTTATTACCTAATCCTCCTCCTAATACTCCTTTATTAGCGGTCTACTTAATCCTAGACTTGGTGAAGAAACTAGTTTCACGAAAGCAACCGCCATCTGACCTTCCAACCCAGAGGGAAAACTAGACCTTGTTGGTATTTGACCGGTCCCCTTAAGGCTATAACGAGAAATATCGCGGTCTTTGAATGTGGAAACAGTAGGGATTGATTTTCAGATAGGATTCTTGATTATATGGTTGTTTCTGACAATAACCGAGACATGATTGCTTAAAATTTTCTCGATAGAAAAAATTTCAAAGTTGAGTCTTTATTTTCTTTTTTTTACTCAGCCTACTAAGACAACGCATTATCAAAAGACACGATTAAGTTAATATGATGGTATTTTACCTCATCTAAACTCTGTCAAGAGGAAATTTAATAAAACTGCACATAGTCAGATAATTATCGAGATTTGTATAAAAAAGCCATCCCCGAAGAGTGCTGCATCCCGTTTTGTCGTGAGCGAAAAACATAAGGGCGTCTCTTTCACGGGGGGCGTGGTTGAGCGAATCGAAGTATCCAATTATGTTTGGGCTTATCAATTATTTGCTCCATTGTATTTACTTCGATTACTCTCAGAATGTTGGTTGTTTCTCAATGTCTGTAATACAAGTGAGAAAAAATTATGGTTTATCAATCAAACACCCAGAAGTAATTTGGTTTATATCTTAGCTGCAGCGGACATAATTTACTACCATTACGATTAAAATCTGTACGCTTAGCAACTGAATAAAATTAACACTAGAAACAAAAACCAGTTACCTATTATTAAAAGCACGCAAAAGCAGTCAAGACAAAATGAGAAGCTGAAATCTTAAATATAGGAAGTAGTATTCAAATCTTTGAAAGAAATAAGTGGAATTCGGGGAAATAATATCAAAGAAAAGTCGCTATCAACAGCAAAATCTTCTTCAAACATATCTAAGTCGTTATCAATGAAAAGTTTTCAAAGAGACGTCTCAAACTCTGCAATGGACGTATTGGACGTGATCTTTGACAAAGAGACAAAAATCGTCGGTATTCGATCGTCGCTTGATACTTTTGGGTAATTAGGTAGCTACGACTAAAGACTTAAGTCTTTTGACGTCCTTATGGAGCACGATTTTGATTTAATCAGCTTTGTGACAAGTCAATCGGTGGACAAGTTATTAAAACCATCAGCTTCCGCCTAGCGTTATCCCAGTACAGCTGCACCCTGAGGGATACCCGTGGTCCGCTACCTAATCCCAAGATTTGGAGTAGGCACTAGTTTTTACAGAAGCGACTGCCATCTGATCTTCCGACCCCAAGGGAAACTAGATCTTAATGGGATTAGGCTTTGTCAAGTGAGTGGGCAACTTGAATCTTAGAAGTTCTCCGCCCGAAAGCCACTTGCCACTTGGCTTCACGACAGCAGCCGGGATCAACGGCTTAACGTGCGTTATAGAGCACGGGAGCGCTCAGTTAATAACCAATCAAAGCTGTCACCCATCCATGAACTGACCTTGGCGGACAAGTCATTCAAATATGAGTTGTTATATATAAATATTGATAAAATATTAACGTGATACGGAATCAAATTATAATTCGCACATTGAGTCCACTGTCCTAGTCACGCATTGTCCAGTAAATATGCAAATGAAGGTAATAAATCGATTAGAAATGTCACCGGATGCAAATACTCGTAAATTGATTTCAGTGTATCACGGAAGAGCTATAAAATATAAATACCCGGTAGCACTAGCAAATAACTTATTTTTTTAATATTGTTATAAAAAGGTACAGTATTACAATTAGCGTCTGTCCCACAAAAGGGTTTACACAATAGGCATTACAAACTTGTTTAGTTATTGTATTATTTTATTTTTGTTAATAGGTAGCTCTTTAATCCAGTGTTGGTTTTAGTTTTATTTAGTTTTCAATTGTTTTATTGAATAAATAAGGTATATATCAGTTACGTTTCAAAATCGTTAATTAATATTCACCTTAATAAATTGGAATAAATCATATTATACAATATATTTGAATAAAAATTCAGGAAATGAATTCGATGGAATAGTCACACATAATTCGCACTTTTTTATGTATTCCTTGCTTTTCCAGAATTCAAAAAAAATCTAAATTCAAACATTTATTCTGCAAATAGGCCACAAGGGCACTTTTACATGTCAATTTACAATTTACTCGTAATAAAGTTTTACCAGATTTCATTATTAGTCACATTGCCAACGAAATTAACTAAACAACATGTCGTGAAGAACAAAACAGTGAAATGTTAAGCCGCTCATATTTTCAGCAGCCCAATAAAATTACTGAGGAAGTACTTAGATAGTTATTACTTACCCTTTTCTTTGAGACCCTGTTTGATCAGCAAGCTACCAGTCACAGATATTGTTTGGGACAGGCTCCCTACGCGTCCTAATAGGCCAGCATAGGGGTAAGGGGAAATACCCCACTCCATTAGGAACACAACCATAACAACACTGTTACTTGACTTGTATGAATATTTATCTACACCCATATAGTAAATCCTCTTTAATAAGTTTCTAAAACCGTAGATAAGACCCCGCTTTATAATATACTGAGCGGCGGTTGCGCGCGTCCCCTATATAAGAACACCAAATATAATACTCTTACGAGATCACGTACAACCACTGCGGGCTGGCGGCGGCGCGCGGGCCGGCCTGTCGAGGCAAACATGGCGCACGCCGGCAAGACGAGCCCACACGAAAGTCACGAAACACATGAAAGAGGATTTAATATATGGATGTAGATAAAGTAGTGTATGCAACTGTACATAATTAGGCATTATGTACCAGTTGCATCAACTACTATGTTATATTTAAAAAAAAAAGTGATAATGACCAATTACTTAATAGGTGTGACGAGAAATTATACAAATTAATCACTTTACTCGTTAGTGCTTCTTGTTTGCGTGCCGCTACCTTCGTCGCTTCAACTATATAGTAGTTAATGAGAAATACATGATAATTTTATACCAATGGCTGTCGCGTTTGATACGTTAGCTTACAACCGGCCCAACAACAACATGGCACATCAATCTTAAGAACTGAATATAAGGTTTCTCATATAGAAAATGATAAATTATATTCGGAGATGACAACATTTCATATTTTTAACTACTTTATTTTATGAACTAGTTAGAAAATAGGTAAAAATTTAAGCCACCCGTATTTTTTCTTTTTCAATTTAACTCATTATTTCATACAAAAAAAAACACGTTGAAAAGTAGGTCATTCCAAAAGGGCGTAAGTAAAATATGACGTCATCTTCCTAACAAGAATCCAGAGCCACTCCAGAGCAGCGATTGTCTGTACTCTGTACTAAGGTCTCCCTGAATACAGCGAGGAAGATGACGTCAACTTTCGGTTTACAGTAATTTGCGATTTTTTCCAAAATTAACGGAGAAAACAATCTAAAAAAATGTTTTTTGTGTACTTCACACGTTTTTACCGAAATGGTTTTCGAATTAAGACTTTTGGAAATTATGAAATATTGTCAATTGTGTATCCATCCTTCCAGCTTTCGCACTATAGAATCAAAAACATGTTTGCTATATTTAAGTGAATAGTTTGAAGCCTTTAAGGCTGTTTTATATATTTATTTAAGTGAATAAAGACCAAGCTTAGGTCAGTCAACGCGCACCGATTAACACTTCATTTGATCCAAACAAAATTATAATGTATCCTTTAAACGATGTATATGTACTAAAATAACATTCTTAAACTATGTTAATTTGGCACCAACTTAACATAGTTGATAGTATATTACTTACCAAGGGCGATAAAACAAAGAATGTCTCAGATCGCAGGTATTTTACGCCCGAGCCGAAGGCAAGGACGATAAATATGCGATCTGAGGCTTTTTTTATTATCGCCCGTGGTAAGTATAAAATTTTATGACACCCCCTGGCCAGGAAGTGGGTTATTTCGTGCGCGGAGCGTGCGATAATGGCCACTTTATGGTCAGGTGTGACAAAGAATATTATTGTAGTTTAAGTTGTGTAAGAAATTATAATGCTTGTTTTATTTAAGTCAATGAAGACTAAGCTTAGTCAACGCCCACCGATTAAAATTTCAATTGATCCAAACTGTATTATAATGTATCCGTTAAACGATGACTGTGCATTAATGGCCAAAGATGAAGCGTGCGTGAAGAGTAACAAAGTCAAAATCTTATTAAGTGCTTGTCTGCCTCGATCTACCGTGACGGGGATAATAACGTGAATAAATGTCCACTCACGAAGAAAACAGGTCAAGTGCGAGTCAGACTTCGCACCATTAGGGTTCCGAACCAACCGCAAAATTAAGTTGGTTTATTAAAAAAAAAAAAAAAAAATAATAATTGTGGACATTTTTACACAAATCAGCCTAGTCCCAAACTAAGCAAAGCTTGTACTATGGGTACTAAGCGACGATATACATACTTATATAGATAAATAGATACTTAAATACATAGAAAACATCCAAGACCCAGGAACAAATATTCGTGCTCATCACACAAATAAATGCCCCGGCCGGGATTCGAACCCGGAACCTCCAGCTTCGCAGGCAGGGTTACTACCAACTAAGCTAAAGTGGTCGTCGTTTCGCGCCCCCTTTAGATGCATGGGAGCCCCCTTTAAGGCGATATATCTATTGAAAGAGACAACCTTATGTTTTTGGCTCACGACAAAACGGGATGCAACACTCTTCCAGAATGGCTTTTTTAGACAGATCTTATTAAATATCTGACTGTAGGCAGGTTTATTAAATTTATTTTTGACAGAGTTTAGATGAGGTAAAATACCATCATATTAACTTAATCGTGTCTTTTAACAATGGGTTGTTTCAGTAGGCTGAGTAAAAAAATAAAAATAACGACTCAACTTTGTTTTTTTTTCTATCGAGAAAATTTAAAGCAATCATGTTTCGGCTATTGTCAGAAACACAATCATATAATAAAGAATCATATATCTGAAAATCAGTCCCTATTGTTTCCTCGTCAGTGCAGAACAGCGTTTCAAAGTTACTAAATTTCTCGTTGTAGCGGCTCAAAACATTTAAAAGTATTTTTTGACTATTTCTATGACTTTGGGCCACCAAGATGTGAAACTAAGGAACTACTGTGAAAAATTTAAAGAAAACCTGTGTGACAGACGACGGACGGACGGACGCCTGAATGACAACAATAGAGTTGCGTTTGAACTCTCCGGGTACGGAACCCTAATAAAAAAACATCCTCTCTATACTTTATAAAGCTGTGTCTACAACGGTGTTACGGAAACATTAATTATTCACATGAGTGGCATTTTTCGCAAGACAGGGACAAAATGCTTTCTAGTTGACAGGGGTTTGTTATTTTATGAACAAGGGGATTACATTACGTAGGTATCTAATATGGTACGGATAGTCAAATCAGCTACTTTTTACTTAAATATACCCAATTTTATTCATTTTATAAAATAAAAATGAATAAAATGAACTTCATTCTGTAAGTAGGCCGCAATGGCACTTTTTGAAGTCAAACCCTACTAGCGTTTCACAGAGGCCACTGCCGAGAAGAAACGCCGAAAGAAACTCGACAGTCAGTCATTTTCTCACAAAAATATGCTTATTAAAATGTTAAATTATAAAAAACCTTTAAAAAAATGATCGGTTGCTATGTAGTCAAACTATTTACACACTGTTCTTTTGTTTGTAACCTTTGTGTTTTTGTCCTTAATGGCTTCATCTGGTCGTAAAGGCAGACCAGGCGGCTAGTCATTGGCTAGCACTATGCTGATTTGGGGCCCTGCTGTGATGGTTGCACGAATTAAATGTTTTTTTTTATTTCTTTCTTTCAAACTGCGTCCTTTTATAATCATATATGTATTGATTTTTTTTTACCAAGTATTTTCGTACATTTTGTTTAAATCAGTAACTTGTTTTTTTTACTGCTATTTAGTATCGTGTCTACAGGTTAGCAATGATTTTCAAGCGAGAATCTACGATTCTATCGATATTTTAACCGACGAAAGACAAAAAGGAGGATCTTATTCGACGTATTGTATACTTTTGTAAATAATAATGTGAGCTTATTTCGCCAATTTATTTGTCACTTTGATATTTGTGTTTGTGAGAAACCGACAAAAATTACAAAATACATTTTAGTTAACAATGTTAGTTAAATTTGATAACTAAGGGAGTAGAAGTAAGTACCTAGGTATCTAGTGGTAAAAAAAGTATTTTTCCACCAAACGTGGATCCCGGCGGATTTAATGACTAGCTAACGATTACCAGGCCGTCGAGAGTGGAGACCTCTTCAATCATACCTTTGAGCTCGCGCCGCTTCCTATATTTATGAAGAGATCAAGTATCTAGTACGATATATCTTAACTGGGTAGTAACTGGGAGTTTCAACGTTGATAAAAATCAACCAATATAATATTAGTTTTTATCAGCAATCTTATAATAAATTATTTTTGTTACTAGGTGCAGCAACAGATTTCATTAATTGTAAACATAGTTTACGGTTCTGTACCCCCTTTCTATAATTTCGAGTGTGTTTATTTAATTTTTCAAAATAACAAAATATTATTAACAGTATTTTTTTTTTCGTGACATACAAACTCACATGGTTAAGCTTAAGCCACACAGAGAGCGGGCGGGCGGTAGCGGGACGTGAGCGGGACGGGAGCGGGCGGTAGCGACTCGGGAGCGGGCGGGAGCGGCGCGGGAGCTGGCGGTAGCGGCGCGGGAGGTAGCGCCGCTACCGCCCACTCGCGTCCCGCTCACGTCCCGCTACCGCCCGCTCCCGCGCCGCTACCGCCCGCCCGCTTTCTGTGTGGCTTAAGCTTTAAAGTATAGGTAGCTAAGTAATTAAGTAAGATACATTTATTCACCTGTTTAAATTACACGTTTAGTCCGTGCACAACCACGTTAGTTACCTATTTCAATTTGAATTGAAAATTATTTATGGTATTAATGCATGACTATTTCCATTACGTCACACTGACTACCCCTAACAATACACCAAAGCCACTACCCGTGAAAACTAATTTAAATAACTCATTTAACAATACCAAAGCGCGTGAACAAGAGCATTTTAATTACAAAAAAAAACACAACTATGCGAAAACCGCAACAATCGAAATTATAAAATCATAATAAATGTCACGTTTCACATTATTCTCATAGTCAGTCATCATTAGGCCTGGTTCACACATACACAAGTTGTCCGTTAGCTGATTTACAACAAAATGGCGGTTAGAGTTAAAGGTCGCAGGTTGCGGTGAAAGTGACGATGCTTTCGCTAGGCCACTCTCCGCGATTATGTCCTCAGCTTAATGTCACGAATAAATTCGCAATCTGAAAACGGAATTAATTATAAACTACTTTCGCTATTGTTTAAATAGTTTTCGAAAATGAAATTAAGAGGCTGACAAGACCTAAAAAAAAGTCCCGCTCTAACGCGCGCGAGAGTCCAATTAACCATCCCGCTCTATACGGAAGCTCTGCGCGTAGAATATAACAAATAAATACTATAATAATATTGAAATAAAAAAAGCCTCGATTATTTGTGAAATATGAGTCGTTGGCGGCTTAGGTATGAATATGTTGACTTCATGTTTTTAACTGCAGACCCATACGTAATAAAAATAAAGACATAGAACCGTTTAATGATGATTTTAAGACCAATCTTTGGAATTATTTTCTATCTATATTAACATATATTTTTTTGATGTGCTAGAACACATAGTTTTTCTTAAAAAACTGCTTAAATAAATTCAATTTCAACAAAATTAGGTCTTGTCAGCCTCTTAAGAATGTACTTTTCTATTTTAAAATGGCCTGTTGAAAAAATTTGGCATTACATTATTCATGTAGAGTACTTTTATCTCACAAGCGCGGGTGAGCCATGGTTGTTTGTTGAGTTATAGGTACATGGACATTGTCTATGTGTGCGTCAGCATAGGAGGTGTGAGTTCACGTTGTCTATGTGTTCGTTGTGTCACACTACCACAATAACTACAACAATGGCCATAAAGGTACTATACCAACATTACTACATGACAAATATTGAAAATATTACCCAATTCGATTGTTTCATTGACAGACGATGGCAACGAACGAACGAACGAACGACGAGGTGCATAGACAACAAATTAAAGTTCCTCACGCAAAGGCGCTCACGTAGAAACCGTTTGAAATTCGAAATTCAAAATACGAAATGGCCAGTTTCTATATGGAAATTGGCTCATTTCTAAACAGTTTGCGGGTATAACCAAATAGGTCGACTGCAGACGAATGCGCATAGGTTGGCCGGTTGCCAAGAGGAGGGTTGAAGGTCAGCAATACAAGGTATTCATAACGCTCACTGACAACAAACTTCAGTGCGCACCAGTATACATCATCTACGGTTAAAGGTAGGATTTAGGTGTCAAGTTAGCAGTACGTAGTGCATTCATTTTAAGTTCCTGGAGTCTTAGAAGAGCAGATGTCGGACGGGTTTTATTTAGAAGCGAGCACACCCAGAAGATATTTGATAGCATAGCATAGCATAAAATTCTTTTATAATCATAATATGTAATAATATGTTTTTACTGTCTACTAACAAGTATATACTGTGTACCTACTAACACAAATATGGAGTTAATTTGAAATAAATTTAATTCATTCATTCATTCATAGCAAATTCTCACGTTTCCAGTGAGACAGGAATCACTGAATTGCGCGATGTAGGTACAACTTAGCAGCAAGTTGTGTCCACCAGTCCTGGTTATAGGTACTAGAGGAAAAAGAGACTTGTGAATCGCTTACAAGTGAAAATCGGGTGTTTTATGTTCGTCAGTAACTTTACGCCACCAGTAATAGCTCTCATGAGTGGAAATACATTCGTACTCATGTTTACCGTTTCAAGTCAAGTTGGCGATAATGTAGGGCTTATTCAGATTTCTTCGTATGAAAAACTGAATTATTTTCGATCGCTGGTGAAATACACTGTACGTCGCCGGATATTTATATAATAAAATAAAGGTGTAATTTAAAACGTTTTACTACAACCGCTTTTATATTGGAGAAATAAGCGAGCGAGCGATACAAAACTTCGAAGGTGGATGCGCCTTAAGGCCGGATATTACCACTTTTGAGTGTTTAAAAAACCATCTGAAACATAGAATATTGTGTCTTAAAATATAAAAAAATATATGTGTTACATAAGGATCCTGTCTAGACAAAACCGCAGTCAGTTACATGACCTGATGAAATTCACTCGATAAAAAAAAATCGCGAAGTTACCCCTTTTTGGAATGTATTTTCAATACTACGGCTATATTACTGATACCTATTTAACATGTATTTTTTGTACTCAAAGATCCTAAATACTTATAGACAAATTCGCTGGATTTGCTTTTATAAAATGATCGGCTTAATGACTCTCTAAATATTTACGAAACTACGCGCAGAGCTTGCGTAGAGAGCGGGATGGTTAATTGTAAACTCACGCGTGTTAGAGCGGGACATTTGCGTTGGGGATATCTCCCCTTATAGTGGCAAAGGTTAATCGCGATAGGTCTCCACATCCTGTCACCGCGTTCGAATTTATTTTTCGCCTGAAACAAATTCCGCCTTAGCTTTAGGCACCTCCACATAAATTTATGTTGAACATTTCCGCAAAAGGCAAGTCTCAGACGGCGCGAGAGCGTGCAACATCCCAGGAACACATCTTGTTCATTCTAAAAGGGCTAAAACAGCCCCATATTCAATGACTCATACTGCCTTTTACTAAGAGAATTGTATGCGGAAGATGCAGAGCATTCGAATTAGGTACATGTACTGTCTTATTTATTAATACGTATATTGGAACTTATGTGTGCGCAGTAAGATTCAAATTGCATATTTATCGAGATCTAAGAGCTTTTAAGACTTTTTGATGAAGCGATACGCGAAAGCAAAGGCCAGAAAATGATGAAATCGAATGACTTGCGAGTACCGGATTATACTGCGGAAATGCAATGGAAAGGTGGACGAAGTAAGATGAATTTAAGTGCGGGTACTGCACAGTAGTTATGCTGTCGTGTCGTGGAAAAGGTCAAAGTCGGCTATTTCGCCTAGCAGGGAAAGTTCCTCTTCTTGTAACCTTTATGACTCCATTTCTTGCTCACTAAAGAAAAAATATTGAATAGAACACTTTTACAAGTCAAAATCCACTAGCGTTTCTCAACAGAAGCCCACTGCCGAGAGGAAACGCCGAAAGAAACTCGACTGCCAGTAATTTTTTTCTCAAAAACAATGATAATACTAGTATCTGTATGTGGTGAGAGTGAGGGACCAGTATTAGTAGTTGCTGTATAGGGTCAGGTTGGTGTCGCATATGAAGCCTTTTGTAGCCTTAATAAAAGTCCATACGCGGTGTTCGCTGTACAAACAGCAACACGCTAAACTGACCGCTAGTAGTTTTTATCCCTTTGCAATAAGGTTAACAAAATGGTCAATTAATTGGGTTGTCGATGGTACTTTAATTCGGCCGTAGTATTGTTTGCGGTCGTGGCATAAATAAAGAAAACAATACGATATTGATGACGTTAATAAAATAACACTAGCGCTGTTTGCGCAAGCAATATCGAGATTACCAACTACATTAACACGGGAAAAACAAAAGGTCGACCATTGTTTCAATTAAAACATTGTATATGTTAAAATACGACAATGGCCTTACAAAATTCAATAACCGGTGAAACAAAAGAGATCATAATTCATCATTGAATCGTATTAAACATGATGATGACACAATTGTTCTTGTAACAGCAAAATTTATATATTACTTCCGAGTATAATTATTTAATGAAATATTAATAACAACCATGTGATGTGATTGTAAACTTACAGGTTTCTCACACATTAATTTGGGAATAATCCGGAATTTACCAAATACATTTGGGAAAAAATATTAGTGACGACACATTTTGTAGGTATAGTGCGTTTCAGCCAGACAACGCGCCCCTACACAGCGAATCTCATACTAATCTTTGTGCAATTGTATGGATTAGGCTGTGGATGGGCGCGTCTTCGTGGATGACACACATTATACTACCGATGGTTTGAATGTATTGGCCTCAATACGGTATTTGACACATATTAAAATTTATAACACAGTGTCACTTTTTGGATAGTTAGCCATCAAAATATCTCTCAGCTCTCTGCGACTGTGGCGAAGAGGCCCAAGATATGGAGCACATTATACAGCGCTGCCCCGTGCACTCATACTCGGGTCCCCCACAAGATCTGTATAAGTTAACACCTGACGCTATTTCGTGGCTCGGGACCCTGAATGTGGACTTATAGTTTTTTTCCTATTGCATGAAACGTTTATGTGTGTATACGCCATACGATTAAATAAATCAAAATATCACAATAAATCGTAAATTATAAAATTTTACCAAAATCATAAAAAGATATGAATCATCAAAAACTCAGAAAATTATGTAAAATTTTTTACCGTCCAAAATTCAAATAAAAGGTTTCAATAGAATGCTTATATAAAAATAAAAAATAAATTGTACAGCAACTATGTACCTAAACGCATTAATTTACGACTAAAACAGCAAAATACTAATTTTCCCACACAACGGTTGGTCGAATGCAGTGCAAGTGACGTCATTTGCCAGGGCAAATTTGAGACCCGCTAGCGTCGAGCTAGGTTTGTCCCTAATTTTAGCCCTTTATTGTGCTCTAAATGTTGTTGGTCCCATATAGACATTTGATGGTCTCTAAAAACTGGTTCGATTGGCATTATAAAAAAAATTTAGTCAAATAGCGTATTGTATGTAGTCTTCCTAAGTGCCAAAATTGGTATCAAAAAATGTTCATTGAAATTTATAACAGACTGTTTAGGACGAATCCGCAACTAGCATAACATGAATGGGTCAATAGCCTTGAAAGTCTTGAAACTGACGTCAATTAGGATAAGACAACAATGCTTACGATACTGTAACTAGTAGGCATTGAGGACAGTGTCAAATGTCGTCCGAGACATTGTGGGCGGCCTTGACCCAAGTGCATTGTGAAGTAAGGTATTTATAACGGAAGGAGTAATAACCATTCTGAAATGGTACTTATTATTTAGGCACAAATGAAGTAAACGTATGAGCGGAAATATTGGAACTGGGTCATAAACATTTGAAAAAACAAAAGTTGTTCCTCCTTTGGTCAATAATAGTTAACGGCTTATGAGCATGTAAGTTATGCGTTTATTACATGGATTTATAGAAAACGGAGGCACCGTTTATGCGGGTTGCTCGATCAATCCAAAATTAAGCTTTGTACCCCTGAACTTTTGATATGTCCGCAGGAAAGACGCGAACCTCAATCTGTTCATTACCCAACTATTGTAAGGACTTTTTACAGGTAAGATAAAAGTGGATTATGTACTCATTAAAGATATTCCATCTCAGGATTCTAAAAAATCTACACGCAGTACCATCCTAATTAGGCAATAGGCGTAGTGTTGGTGTAATATTTACAAGAATTCTGAAGATGTTTTAGGTATTTTATCTTTAATGCTTAACACGACTCGAAAGGCGAAGCTGAATTACTTTTAACTCTATCTGTAGCTCTGCATGGGCCTTACAAGCCACGTACTTTAAGTGGGTACTTATTTTCTTTACACGTGCACAAGTGCCGCATTTTAAAGGCCAATTATGATGATATTTCGATCCGCAGTCGATTTTTTTCATTGAAAAGGAATATTGAAAATAAAAACCTTTGTAAAAAAAACATAATATAATTCAGGTAGCAGAAAAACCAGTTTTAGTTTTCTAAACTTTGCTTGAATGGGGCGTGGAGTTGTGACTTTCGGCATCCAGTATGGTGGTACTTAGTAATTAGGTGTAATTACTAAGCATTTGCATCACAACCGCAAAGTTTTACGTATTTATCTAACCAAACTTACAATTCATTATCATCATCATTATCAGCCTATATACGTCCCACTGCTGGGCACAGGCCTCCTCTCATAGATGAGAGGGATTGGGCAGTAGTTCCCACGCTGGCCCAGAGCGGGTTGGGGACTTCACATACAACTTTTGAATTTCTTCGCGGATGTATGCAGGTTTCCTCACGATGTTTTCCTTCACCGAAAAGCTAACGGTAAATATCAAATGATATTCCGTACATAAGTTCCGAAAAACTCATTGGTACGAGCTGGGATTCGAACCCACGACCGCTGCTTGACAGCCGCATGCTTGAACCACTGGGCTACCGTAGCTTACAATTATATATCGAATTCATTCCATATCAAAACCACCAAACCCATATTGAGCTTTGAATTCAATACCCAAAATATAAACAAAACAATTTTCACGTCAGCTAACAGAATCAGAATCAAGCTTCGAATCCAACGCTCTTATATGACCCAAAGCACATAATGCAACCGCAATAGTTTAGCAGACAAAGCATTTTCACCATGCGTGGTTTCTACCGCCGGGCAGTCTAGAACATAGCAATAACTCCAGCTAGATCCCTTTTACGAAATATGGCGAGTTTCTAACCATTTTGTCGCTGTGTTACCGAAATCGAATCGCTGTTTACGAGCTTGTAAAAGCTAGTTCCAAAGCAATTCTTATTTAATTAAGAGCGTAGTTAGTTTTAATGTCATTTTGTATGTTCATAATTATCAGTGGCGGCGCGTCAAAAATATTCTAAAGGGAAGCCCGGAAATAATTTGCCTATCTTATTCTTCATGAGCCGTAGTAAAAGAACTGGACTGGCTGAAAATAAGGCAAGCCGGTGGGAATCGAGTTGTATGGACGCTCCGCCAGTGATAATTATGCAATTTAGAACGAATTTATTTACTACAACTGCACAGTTGTCTTTGTGATATTCTCAGATAAATATCTCAAACATTTGACAACTTCCATTCACATAAGGTGGTTGTCCAACCATAATCCCATAATCCAGCCATATAGTGGCAATTACCGCACTCTCCGCGCGCGGATAATCCCACTTTTTCCGATCGCATATTTATCGCCCTTGCCTTCGGCTCGGGCGTCAAGTACCTGCGATCTGAGACCGCCCTTGGTAAGTAATGTACTATCTGGGTCAGACCGTAGATTTTGCCACTTTACTACGAGTCGGTCGCGCAAAATATTCTCCGAGATGGTCGCGCAGATTGACGCAAAACGATAACGCATCCATTTTGCGTGATCGTTGCGCGACACCTGCGCGATGGTTGCGCGACATTTGCGCGACCGTTGCGCGACATAGCGCAAATAAAATCGACAATTACTCAGTAAATTGACTATGTTTTGAAGTGAATTTAACCTTGAAAGATCACGCTCACCTTACTTAATATGCCGCAAGAACAATAACAGATATTAATTCAACACTTACATTGAAATCTCAAAAAATGTGCTCCGCAAAAAAGTGACCCATTTCACTCCGAAGCACTGCGTCATCGAACTGACGAAAATAACGGCCTCTGTCGCTATATTGACCACAGATTAGGTTAGTTCGGTGTTGCCACTACTCAGAATACAAACTACCCGTTGTTTAACGCCACAAATTGGGGAGATAATGATCTCGCAATAAAAATCACGCACAGACAATGGCTGTTGGTCATTTTATTATAATGTACGAAAAACAATATACTTTCTTAGCAAACACGAAACGATATTTAAAAGGGGGATAGGTAACTATTATATCATAACGTCAAATCAAACAGATAACCAGAAATAGGTATTGTTTCAATTTTATGTTCGCTCAAAGTGCACTAATACCAAGGCGGATTCGCGATTTTTATGAAATTTTCGCCCTTTTTTGACAAATATATCGTCATAACTTTCCAAGCTTATGAATTTATTGTAATATCTCTAGTGACCATGGGTCACCATTTCTTGGGGAATAAAATGCAGTAGTTGATTAATATATAGTCATTAATATAGTTAGGAAAAAAAGAGGCGGAGAGTTAGGTTATACAAAAAGTGGCAAAATCTACGGCCTGACCCATCTATTACAGTCATGTCATCGTCACATCAATTATTTTTGAGCCCTGAATAGTGTTCTTCATTTTTGTCTTTTAGTTTGTGTTTGAAAATAGTTTTTTGAATAATTACATTATCTCTTATTAAACCGATAGTATTTTTTTCCAAAATCAACCTAAATACGTTTCGTATAAAGTTCAATTATCAATACAACCATATAATCGGAGCGTGCGAACTGATCACTTATTAATCAATAATTATGTGCACGTTACCAGATGCTGAAGAAGTGTTCATTGTCCTGAGTATCGATTGTATAATTTGCAAAGTAAACTCTATTAGTAGTGAAATAAGGTAGAAAATTGATGGAGCACTTTTTCAATTGTATGTTTTTAGAGGCAAGGCAGTGCCGGCAGTTGCAATAATTGTAATCTTCACACTTTCCTACAGAGTTAGATAATGTGAGTGGGATCCAGGCTTATTGTCTGGATTATTACCCAATTATTGTAGGAACGTTTTTAAGGAATATAGTCTAAAAAGGTGGGTACTTAAAAATTCATTCGATATTATATATATTTACGTGACTGTATATAAACATTAAACAACATGCGTAGATTAGATACATTTAGGTTAGAAAAGAAAAAAAGAGAATAATTTATTCATGACAAATACGTGGTATCGATAATATATAAAAATATATTCAATCTAAGTGAAAAAAAATATCGCCGCAGGTGATATTTGAACCCACGACCTCTGGAATCCGTCCATTGCTCTTAACCAACTGAGCTACCGTGGGTATCCGTTGTGGTGATGAGTCTTTCAATCATTACACTCTTCTAATAAAGCCTTAGGGAGGCTCGTGGGAGGTATTTAAAAATATCCCGTAAACCGTTCCCTCCTACAACTCCTTGGGGATTAAGAAAAACCGGCCAAGTGCGAGTCTGACTCGCGCACGAAGGGTTCCGTAACCATTATCTATAATAATGGCAAAAAAATCATGTTTGTTGTATGGGGGCCCCTTAAATATTTACTTTATTCTGTTTTTTAGTATTTGTTGTTATAGCGGCAACAGAAATACATCATCTGTGAAAATTTCAACTGTCTAACTATCACGGTTTTTGACATACAGACGGGCGCGTAGCCTTAGTAATAGGGTCCCGTTTTACCCTGTGGGTACGAAAAAAAACGCCTAAAAACGCCTCAGGCTAGGGGGGGGGGTTGGGGACCGAGCGTGATTGCTCGCGTAGCTCAGTGGCTAGAGCGACTGGCCGCGTATCTGTCAGAAGGCCGCAACATGTTCCAAACAAATAAAATTAAAATAAATGCAAAAGGAAATAAAAAACTATACCCATTCTATTTCCTCTTGAGTACCTATAGTTTCAAACCCCTAATGAGGCTTAAGTCATCGGCCTGGCTAATCCAATAAAGCCGGCGTAATAATGATGCTACCTCAGTGGAAGCTCGTACAGTTAACACAACACCGACAGTAGGCCATTTAAACTTCAATATCTGGGCGGCCGAGCTATGCTCGGCGTTTTCCCGGGCATGAGACCTAGCTAGATCGATTGCTCGTGCCCGAAAACCCCTACATACCAAATTTCATCCCAATCGTTAGAGCCGTTTCCGAGATCCTCGAAATAAATATATAAATAAATAAATATACAAGAATTGCTCGTTTAAAGATATAAGATTAAAATGTATTAGGTTTACATAGTGGGAGTGGGCTAATTGAGAAAATTATTATTAAAATAATGACATGATTCATGTAACTAATTAAATAGACATTCAAAAGTTGAGGTTACTAAAAAGTAAAAATCTACCTGTTTAATTTTTTTTATAATATCCTCATAAACATCAACACTTTTGGTTATTTTTAAAAAGGCAATGCTTTTGTCATGTTCAGCAGCATTTTAATTAGTTGGTTGTACAAAAAAAAAAATATTTCGGTTAACTATAGGTATATTACCGGGTAGGGTTGAAGTAGGTTGTCTGGAAGAGATCGCTTGTTAGCGATAAGACCGCCTGTTGTCTACCATTGTGCAATTTGTTTCTGTTATTTGTTTTTAGTGTACATTATTTGGTGAACAATAAAGAATTTTGTATTATATTATATTATATTATATTGTATTACCTATTTATAATGGTTTTCGACACCATAAAGTCATTAAACATCTATAATGGTAATCATCGGAACCAGAATATAAAGATTGTTTCGAGTTAAAAAAATATATAGAATAGGTAAGAATTTAACCTCTATCTCACCTAAGTAAGTGATTATTAGGCCGAGGGTTTGACATGCGTACCTAGATAGTGCCTAATCACCATCTTCTTAAAAAAGCCCAATCCGAAAAATACTTGTGATAAATCCTAATCGGTCTTTTGAATTGGCTTGTAACTAGAAATTATTTTTTACTCTCATATTTGTATTTGTTCTCTGTATCAAATATTTACTTAGTTAATATTATTTTAGTTTATTTTTGTAATGTTCAAACACAATGTATTTATTGTTTATGAATAAATGAATTGAATAGAATATTTTTATTCCAAACGTAGACCATTCAAAACTACCCGTAATTGAGGTTAACAAGATAATAGAGTGACTTTTAAAATAAAGTATCACAGCAACTCCATTCTCCTAACAGTTTTGATTGAGTTAAAATAGCCCGTCTCACAGGCTTCTTGATTGGACTAATTGGACACAATGAATTGTGATATAAGGAGCGATATAGGAAGCGTTTGTGGAATCATAATCTATAGTCACATTTTCACACAAAGTATAGGGATGTTGACGGCAAAAAAGCAAATCAATAAGTTCGAAATTTCTCGAAAAAGGATCAAATTCTGCATGAAATGGCGAAAAATGTAAGTTAAAAGGATAAATAATTAAGTAGTTATAAGTCTTCAAAGCTTTAAGTGGGGGAGTATTGGAACTATCGTAATTTTGTATGGTGCTCAAGGTCAGTGACTTCACTGATCTGTAGCGCTTTCTCTGTCCAACCAGCAACATTACAACGGCTATAGCTTTGAGATATTTGTATAGAATTTTCACTCTTTCTCATATTTTTTGCCTTATTTCTTTTGGAGTAGTAAAATTTTGAGCCAATATCCTTATTAAATTTAAACTTTCTACACCGTAGCGTGTAATGTATATCCATGATTTAATCTTCTAGTAAACTAATATTTGATTTTAACAAACAAACTCGCAGTTACGTATTCATGTGGCGAGCGTTCAATATAGACTATAACTGGAATGGAAAACTAACATTCCCGCTGTAGCTCCGCAATCAAACAACGCGATAAAAATATTTGGTTTACATAAGTTCGGATTGTAACGGGAAAATATTTGATTCAAAGCCTTGCTATATCCACTGGTAATAAACTTCCTCATTCGGCGTTCCATACTAATATTATAAATGCGAAAATGTATGAGTCTGTTTGTCTGTCTGGTTGTTACTGTTTACCTTTTCACGCTTAAACCGCTGAACCGACTTAGACGAAATTTGATATGGAGATATTTTGAGTCCCCGGGAAGAACATAGGTGGGCAAAAGCTAGTAATAAATAAAATCCTATCTTTATGAATAAGATTTGCAGTACCCGTAAAAAGCACGTCTGAAAAGTTCTGGAATTCGCAGGATTTTTAAGACTTTACATATAAAGCCGATCCTAGCAGGCAGGTCGTAGGCTTATTGTCACCATGTTGGCTAATTTTCACCGATTCGCCGTACAAATCGCAGCAATTCGCAGTTCGTTCGTCGTTCGAGCAATCGGTGCAAATTATATTTCGTCAACAGCACGTAAAACTGGCGCACTGTGCCTCGCAGCACTGCCCCGTGTAACGGTAAGGTATATTTAACAGGTTTCCTAATACGGCCACCGCCATGTGGACTGGAAAAGAAACGCACTAATTCTATATTCATTAGATGCCTACGTACGTTCAAATACAACAATAAACCGGGCGTGGTGTACCGTACGTTTCGTTCATAAGGCGAATTCGTTGTGTACGAAATAATAATGGTACCTATTCACTACCATTGTAGCCGAGCCGGGTAAAGCACGGTTCATATTTTTTCAATTAAAAATGCAGCAGCGGCGCCTGCGTACCGCTTGCGGTATCTAAGGTTAAGCAACGTGGGCAGCGGTCAGGACTTGGATGGGTGACCGCTTTTGAGTGGTTACTAACTGAGCGCTCCCGTGCTTTGGAAGGCACGTTAAGCCGTTGATCCCGGTTGCTGTCTATGGCAGCAGTCGTTAAGCCAAGTTGGAGGCCTTCGGGCGGCTTGAGAACTTCTAACAGTCAAGTTGCCCACTCACTTGACAACGCCTAATCCCAATAAGGTCTAGTTTCCCCTCGGGGTTGAAAGGTCAGATGGCAGTCGCTTTCGTAAAAACTAGTGCCTACGCCAAATCTTGGGATTAGGTAGCGGAAACCAGGCATCCTTCAGGATGCAACTGTACTGGGATAACGCTAGGAGGATGATGATGATGTAGTACAAAATGTAGTAGGTTACAAGTAAATAATAAATAGTAGTAAATAGGTAGGGGTAGGTTACAAAGCATGGGTGAATTTGCCAATTAATTCCTCAAACTTTTTTTTTAATTACCTATGGATTTTGATGATATAACCATGTTACTCTGAAATGTTGTTTTCTGATATTTAAAATCAATACATAAATATAAAACTACTCCACTTTACTATTTTTTTTAATTGAAAATGGGATTGATCTTGTCTAGCATCTATCCAGGGGGAGACTATCAGGCTGACGGTAAAGCGAGCTCACTCAGAAGTTGCCTATTCATTCGTGCTTTAAAGTGGTCTAGGTTATATATATCAACTCGGAATTACATATGCCAGCAGGGAATTCGAAACGTCAGCAGTGCGCATTATAAAAGATGATGAAAAACGCTTGGTTCGAGTAAAAGGAATTTCAATCAGTTAGGGATGGACGTACTTAACCAGCCTGTCTGCATGTCCGATGGAAGAAGGGTGAAGGCTTGATTTTGGATAGATTAATAAAATGGGTCTTAAGTATAACTTAACTACAACATTAGCAAAGTCATCATTGGCTTGCCCTTATCCCATTTAGTTGGGGTCGGCGCAGCATGTTTTTTTCTTCCATACCTCTCTATCGCTCGTCATCTCGGCACTCACATCCTTCCTCTCCATATCATCTTTCACGCAGTCCATCCAGCTTTTCCTTGGCCTATCCCTTCTCTTGCATCCCTCCACATTCATAACTAATACCCTTCTTGTTAAATGACTCTCTTCCCTCCGCATAACATGACCATACCAACGTAGATGATGAGCTTTCAACTTAACTACAACATTAGCAAAGTAAAGTGCTAATTACTTTAGTACTTTAACACGTAATGTGATGAAAGAGTGAAAGTTTTAAGAAAGTGTTGATAAACGCCTGCATATAGGGACCCGCATATCACATGAGTTTATTGCTTAATGTACCATTTTATACCTAATATGAAAATTGCTTAGGAACATAGATTTCTCTTTCATTTCTTGGCTGGGGAAACAGTTGAGTCAGACCTCGGTACTAACCCTTTTTAAGTGAACTGGGTAATTTATTTACTACAACCTTTTATCCGTGAACTTGTCCGTGTAAAACTCGTTTATCGCGTTAGAAATTAACTGATATTATTTTATCTCAGGCGCTTATCCAATTATCACTCTTCCATAGAAACTTCCACCCCCTTTAGGGATAATTTCCGGTATAAATAATATCCTATGTACGTCTCCGGGACTCAAACTATGACCAATTTCATCTAAATCGGTTAAGCGGTTTACGCTTAAAGAGGTAACAGACAGCCAGACTAACACACTTTCGCATGTATAATATTAGTATAGACTTTATCATCATCATCAATCTTGGGATTAGGTACAATAGCGAACCCAGGGAACCCTAAAACCTGGGAGGATAATAAATGTCACGAAACACGCCTAATCTTAAGGGGAGGTATCCCCAACGCAACTGTCCCGCTCTAACAGGCGTGAGTTTACAATTAACCATCCCGCTCTCTACGCAAGCTCTGCGCGCAGTTTCGTAAATATTTAGCTATAGTCATTAAGCCAATCATTTTATCAAAGCAAACCCTGCGAATTTGTCTATAACTATTTACGATCTTTAATTGAGTACAAAAATTAAATGTTAATTATCAGTAATATAGCCGTAGTATTGAAAATACATTCCAAAAAGGGGTAACTACGCGATTTTTTTCTATCGAGTGAAATTCATCAGATCATGTAACTGACTGCGATTTTGACTAGACAAGATCCTCATGTAACACATATATTTTTTTTAGATTTTAAGACACTATATTCTATGTCTCAGATGGTTTTTAAAAACTCAAAAGTGGTAATACACGGCCTTAAGGGATCCTTACACCTATAACTAATCTGGTTAGCTTAGTTCACTAATAATAAGTCAATCAAAAGCTATCCAATTTAATATTAAAATATTCCGTATACTGTTCCTGTAAAAATATCCCCAAAACTTGATTGCCATTTTAACAAGCTACCATTAAAAAAAAACAAGCGGCAAATAAAGAAAACAGTAATTTGACATTCATAAGGTTGGAGGTATGGACGCCTATGCCGGTTCCGGTGTTCCGACAATTTTCCTGTACAAAGGAATGGAGACTTTATAGCTACGATTTAGAATTAAAATTTATTTATCCAACTATTGTAAAAACATACAATTATCTATTTAAAAGAATAACGACTTTATTACAACGAGTAAGAACTTAAATCTCTTTATTTTCCGTTTAAAATACAGTACGACTGCTCGCTTATCCTTACTCATAGCTCACAGGTGTTGTTATAGAAATATGAGTTATATTTTCACGTAACTAAGTTGAATATGCAGTAGCATAGATAATAGATATTTCGTCACATACGAGGTTGTGAAAATTGTTTTCTATCTTACTGAATAACCAGGGAACATTTTGCGTTGTTCAATTTTAAATTGTTTGCACTTATTAGTGTTCATCATGTAAGTAGTAGGTACTTTATTAAAAGAAATCTAAACTTTTCCCTATGTGAGTCATTGAACATCCAATCCAAATGCTCAGCATACCTACTTTAACAATAAATACTAATTTCCATCATCTTCACCTAATAACATGGTTCATTTAGATTCCGCCTGTTGTTGCCTTATTGTTACTCATAAGTTTTGTTTCTAATATTTCCACTTTGTAGTGCGCAATAAAGAGTATATTATTATTATTATTCCATCAACCAGCAATAGTCCCAGTATAATAGTAATAGTCGTTCGTGGCACAGCGGCGCCTGCTTGCCGCGTGCGGTATCCCAGGTTAAACAATGTCGGCCGCGGTCAGTGTCAGTACATGGCTGGGTGACCGCTTTAAGTGGTTACTAACTGAGCGCTCCCGTGCTTTGCTGCTGTCTATGGCAGCAGTCGTTAAGCCAAGCTGGAGGCCTTCGGGCGGCTTGAGAACTTCTAACAGTCAAGTTGCCCACTCACTTGACAAAGGGGGGTCGAAGTTGCACCACGTCCGTAGGGAAAGTTTCGTACCCATCGCTACCCTACACGTGACCCCTGGGTGGTGCTAAAAATGCAACGAAACTGGCAACCGTACTGTCTTCTCAAAGATCTCACGGTTAGAAATTATTGCCATACGATAAATAAAATAAAACGCGGTTGAGAAGACACTTTAAGATAGATTGTATTTAAATTATGTTGTTTAGAATTAAATTAGTTACCTTGGTTTGGTGTTGGTTGGTTGGATCATTTTCTTATTTACTAGTCCTACACCTAATCTTGGGATTAAACATTTGGGAAAACACTAGGAATATGACGGGGGGGGTGGTTTCACATTTACATTTTATGATTACCCTGTCACAACTATCTTCTAGATATTTGTATTCGTTGAAAATTAATTCCACAACTTTGCAAGTGAAACTAGCCGTCATTAGCATAAAATCTAATGTTTATAATTTTTGCAAAGACGAATTTACTTCATAGCCCCTCTTATCTATCCATCTTACCTATCTCAATATTTTCTAGTTTTGACATCAAGATAATATAGTACATTACTTACTAAGGGCGATAAAACAAAGAATGTCTCAGATCACAGGTATTTTACGCCCGAGCCGAAGGCAAGGGCGATAAATATGCGATCTGATGCTTTCTTTATTATCGCCCGTGGTAAGTACAAAATTCTATGTCGCCCCCTGGCCAAGAAGTGGGTTTTTTCGCGCGCGGAGCGTGCGATAATGGTCACTTTATGGCCAGGTGTGACATAAAAATGTTTATACCTATTAAACCCGTTTAAATGGAATTTCTCTGTTCCTTTAGTATTGTGCTATTGGGAAATTGAGAATCCTCATTATCAAATTTTAAGACTTTTAAGTATCCGTACATACTACGTAGTTATCCGTGCCGAACTTTTCGAACCTATTGTTTTACAATACAATAAAATACACATACTTATTCTTTATTTTTCACAAAAGAACGAAATTAAAATTCAACATGTTAACAACATTAAAAGTCAACGTGTGTTAACTGTAACAAACAACCCCACTGTTGTGTGGGGGTTAATGTTTACACTAAGTTTACATTTATTTAAGGAAACACTTAATGACACAATGCAAAAATATGTGTGCGTTATTACATAAGCATCTAATCTTTAACCATAAAAAGATATAATTACTCTAGAATCATTTATGGATATCGTCACGTCACATGCTCAGACCAGTCGGATTTCTCAATGACTCAGACCGGTTCAGCTAATTCTAGGTTATGAGAGGAAAATCTTTATTAATGAGCTGGTTTATAGGCGCTGCCAATGGCAATGACCTTAGTATACTTAGTACTGAAATGGTTACAAGCGACTTGACTACCTATACCTACACCTATAAAGACTGTTATCAAAGCCAAAGCAGAAAATCTGAAATACACCTTTTTGCTTTGGTTTCGAGATGTTCTCAGCAGAAGGCGGAGTTAATTTGAATAAATTAATTTCGCCTGATAAAATGACTTGAAAGTAACCCGGTGTGTTTCAGCTTATATTGTTTAAGGCAATATCGACGCAAATTCACCCACCGAAGGGCTGAATTTTTAAAACATGTCGTTTTTCTTTAGCCTGTTAAAGATTGGCCTTGATTATAAAGGAAGATAGCCTTTAATAAATAATTAATCAAAAGAGTTCATAGAAACTTAAATTTTAAGGTTAAAGCATTTTTTTACGATTACTCAAATCATTCTAGTGAAGTTATTAATCATCAATCATCATTATCATATCAGCCGAAAGATGTCCACTGCTGGACATAGGCCTCCCCCAAAGAGTGCCACAATAACCAGTCCTGCGCCACCCGCATCCAGCTCCCGTGACCTTTACCAGGTCGTAAAACTCTTTATCTACACCCATATCATAAATCCTCTAATATGCGTTCGGAAACCGTAGAAAATGACTCTCATTTCAACATTCAATGAATTTATGGCAATTTTCTTATCTGTGGCTAAGGCTACAGCAGTAATAAAATATTTCATTTTAATCTCATATATAATGTTAAAATATTACGTCAAACAAAACTGTCAAAATTTAAATGTCAAAGTTGACATGTCCCTATTCTAGTATCACTGAAAATTCAAATTCAGTCGATGCGAAATGTCAGCTCGATGTTTTTTTAGTATATATCGCACGAAATTTGAGCTAGAACGACATGATCACATCAGAATAAGGACTCTTTACTTTTTTAAATAACATTCAGGTATCTGTTGCCAGTTCTGATTTCGATATTTCCGCAACCGTGCAAAAAAGGTTGTATTAACACAATTATTGTATTTATTTACTACGGTTTCTGAACCCATCTTAGAGTAGTTATAATATGTGTGTAGATAAAGTAATGTATGCAACTGTTCATAATTAGGCATTAAAACACTCGTGTGACCTTATTATGAAACTCGCCTTCGGCTCGTTTCATAAAACACACTCGTGTTTTAATGCCCCTCATTATGTACCAGTTGCATAAACTACTATTCACAAACTGTCTACCGGAAAAAAAAACAATCAATACATGACAATAACATGTGGAAGGTAATTTACCTGGCTTAGTAGATGATGGGATAAAAGCATTGCTTTCTATAAGCGTTTTGTTATCTTCATCAATCTGTCGCCACCATGCACTAACATGTTCGGAATCAAAGCCAAGGATCTTATTCAATATTCTGTCCACATTATGGACAACAATAAATCAAGCATTTATTGCGTTTAACGACGTCTATAGCTATTTAATAGCCATCGTTAGGGAAATGGGCCATTCATTTTTTACTGTGGTGTTTGGTTTACCGTGTAATCGATTGTTTTGAAATCATTCGATTCCAATTAAGATCGATTTTGCGTTTTTTCTGTAGCACAAGTTTTACCTATAGCTCTTCCAAACTTAACTATAAGATAGGGTCGAAGTTGCACGACGTCCGTAGGGAATACCCACCGCTACCCTACACGTGACCCCTGGGTGGTGCCAAAAGTGCAAACAACTGGACACCGTACCGTACTTGTCTTCTGTAAGATCTCAAGGTTTGAAACGCATAGTTTTTATGAACCTTGAACTTACTCCGGACATTAACTCCAGGCAAGGTTCAATTACAGAACACGTTTTGACGTATTGAACTAATGATAAAAAGTTTTTTTTATACCATGGCGGTGGTCAATTGGTCATGGTCAACCGGCTCTATAGACACCGTGGCCTATGGATGCTAGTATTATGAGTGCATAACCAAGAGTATATAACAATTGCATAAGCGGATAGAAGTGAACTAAAATAGCCAGGTTTTTAATGAAAATTGTGTTAATGAAAATTCCGAATGTCGAGTTTTTTGTCTCTGCCTACCCCAAAGGGACACGGGCATAAGTATAAATGAATACTCTGACATATTCTTTAAATATAATGGGAATACATAAGACATAAAACACGCACCTATTCACAGTGGTCTTAACAACTCATATTTATTCCTCAAAAATGTTAATTATTTTGATTGCTTACAACCGAGACGGCATAACAATATTGCGGCACCACGTAGCATTGTTCTCAATCTCAAACATGGTTGAGTTTTAGAATTCCGTACCGAAGAATATTAACTAATTTTTTCAATTCAATTCTTTAAAAAATGGCTTCCATCAAATTTATGATGATTTCGCCAATGTGACGTGTTCAATGACGTTGTTCGGTAACGACGCCATGACAGTAGATAAGGTTTTGTACGGTAAACGGATTCTGCTCGTCGTCGCCCCGGGCACGTGTGCTCACCAACGCGGCGACGATCAAAATCCGAATATTAACTATTCGGTTAAGATTGAGCTTCCACCAAACACGCGCAAATATTTATTGGTTACATTGAAACTTATCTAAAAATGTATATACGTACGTAATTGTTGAACACTAAGCGACTTTGTCCTCACCTCTTTCACACCTCACCAGTTTTTATATGGAAACTGTCAAACGTCATTTGTCAGCTTGTGACAGTTTCCATGTAAAAACAGGTGAGGTGAGAGGTGACAGATGAGGATGAATCTGTTTGTGAATAACAGTCCTGTATATTAAAACAGCCGGACATACGAAAGCATTTTTGTATGTATTACTTTATTATACATAAAAAGAAACAAAGGGATAAAATACATAAAATAGATGAAGTTCTAAGGCGGTATTATGAATTATCCCTTTAAACTATCTCAGCCAGCTAACCTTTGAGCAAATGAGTTGAACAGGAAAAAATCGAAGATGACGACCAACAAACCGTGAGTGCGCTGATTATATGAATTACTAGCTTTTGCCAGCGACTTCGTCCGCGTAAAAGGGTTGATTTTCCGGATAAAAAGTATCCTATATGTTAATCCAGGCTATAATCTCGTTGTATATACCAAGTTTCATCATAATCCGTTCAGCCGTTTTTGCGTGATTGAGTCACAAACATCCAAACACCTTTCGCATTTATAATATTAGATAGGATTAGTTATATGACTAATTTTCCCAAACTTTTGTTTATGTAGGGGGTAAACGAGCAGACGGTTCGCCTGATGGTAAGCGAGCCTGGAGGTGACTTAAATGGAGACTACGGGGGTGACACGCCAAGGAAAGTAAGCGCTGTGGGTAAGTATGTGTGCGTGCGCTGTCGGTACACGCGTCAATTGTTTGCGCGGGTGCGTAGCGCGGGGCGCGGACGAATCGCGAGACGCGACGGTAACCCAATCGTAACCAGGCGGGTCTCTCAGGGACGAGGTAACTGACCTCGGTGCGGGGGGTTCGTGTCCGTTCTGTATGTAATATTATTATACTATTCTGTGATGGAGACACTAAGTTCGCTCGGTCAGTGAAATAAACATATTTCATACCATATTTCGGTAAAAGCGACTCGTGCTTGCCTGGCCATGTAAACAATGCCTACTTGTGGCAGTTATGATTTATGCTCAGCAGAGCGTGTTAGAACCTTTTGCTAGTTTGATTAACAGTTTTGTGTTACATTCGAATATAAGGTTTGCCGGGTGCCTTAAATATTCGAATATAACGCAAACCAGTTAGCAAAAGCATATAATAAAATACATTTAGGACCAACATAAATATAGAAAACTTTATTCAATAACTAACGATATTCGTACAGTAGCTCTAGTATAAGTTTTTTCGAAACATTAACTAATTCGAACGCGTTTGCGTTTTGTCCCAAAATGTATGAAACCGCTCTCACAGAGTTTGAAATACGCGCGTTCATCGGTTAGCAACAAATGTTATACTAGCTGATTTAGTTTCCACTAGTGACCACCAGAGGCGCTGTTCACGTTTTCATACCACTTTTATATATTTTGAGACAAAACGCAAACGCGTTCGAATTAGTTAATGTTTCGAAAAAACTTATACTAGAGCTACAGTATATAGATTATAAAAAGTGTTTTTAATCGATATGCGGGAGGGCAGCGCCATCGTCGAACCCGAGCCATCTGGCAGCAGGTTTAAAACGGTGCCGTGTGCCGCGGATGCACATACTGGTAAATGATAAATGATATAGGTGCGATCAAGTCAAATATATGTATATCGAATAAATAACATTAAAATCTCATAAATTACATAAGAGACATGAGACTAAGTCCAGTGAGAGATGAGATGATCAGATGAGTATGTTGTATACTGTACTATACGAGTTGGTATCCAGTTTGATCTACTTATTTTATTAGCGAAACCTCTTTTATGACTTAATCTTCCAGTATAGTACAGTCCACTTTTCCGGTCAGTGTTTGAGTAAAATACATTTCTGCATCGACTTCCCTTATAAGTGTTTTATTCGCATTCCATCGTGTCGCATACTACGCGTATAAAGAAGCTACATTCAATTTGTTCAACGTCCTCACCTATCGTACAATCTACGTTAAAAACTTGTCATACATGTTTCGCCTTATTACAACCGAATAAGGCTCAGATCGTAAACATAATTTTAAACTTCGACCGTACACCACACGAGTATGTCCATCATTATATCCAACACGAGCTCATGTTACCGTAATCAAAACTTAACGTCAATATGATGATAGCCCGTCATGTAACACAAACGGTCCAACATAATCGACACTAGAAAATGGAAAAGGTCTTAACCGACCACAACACAATCAGCTCAAATGACACAGTCGATTTGGGCAATACCAATTAAGTGAATTATATGACGTTGTTAATGTCAGTTAGCCCCTTTTATACATTGAGCGTTGTAATGTATGAAGAACAATACAATACGAATGGTCAGCGCATAACGGTGTACCTCGGTCAAAGACGGTGGGATTCTACATAATTCTGTGAGGCCGTAACGGTATAACACTATTCTTTTTTATTCACGCTGAATCCTACATATGAATTCGGCATACACTCGTCATACAGTTATTTTGTGACGTTGTAATGTGAGTGAAATCACATGTTACAATGAGTATTGTGGTTTGGTTAAATTCCAAAATTATTTCAGTTAAGTTTGTAACACGTAACAAAGCGCATTAGGTAAACACAGAGCATCAACAAAATGCAAATAAAAACGGGTAATCAAAATCACTTTATCCATGTAAAACTGACACTTTCAATCCAACAAAAACTCCTAATAAACAACTGAGCGTGTAACACATTTACACGACCGACTGAACACAACTCGCACCGTTCAGGTCTATAAAAATTTTCCTTTCAATATTTCCGCCTCGATTCGGCAACAGCATACAAAGAGGTCCACGAAAAATGCCTCACTGAAGGGACCAGTAAACACCATTATCTATAAATCGGCACTCGATCTTAACAAAGAATGTGAATCTCTACCGTACATAATGGAAAGAATGAACATTCAGTCCATTTATCAATTGTAGGCGTCTGTGGGGCAAAAAAATTTCTTTTAATGCCTGTGAATGGCCGACGTTGGGTGACTGTCATATTTGAGATGAACATAATGAGTCTAAGGTAAAATACTGTTCAAGAGAACCAAATCGATTTAGAATGTAAATGGCGTGAGTTTGATATTGTTTCTACCAGTTTTTTTATCAGTTAGGTAGTAGCCTTGGCTTCTTCTTACTACTTCTTCGCACGCATACTTTTATTTCCAAAAGTTCAAAATGTTCGGTTCAAATGAGTGATCAACATTTATCTAAAATTTTATCTAATATATACAAAATAACAATAAATTATACACATAAACCTTCCTTATCTCATGAAACGCTCCGTCAATCGGTGAAAACCGTGAAGAATCGGTGAGTGATGGGTATCTGTTAGGAAGTACTAAATATATGTTCTATAATGGTACTTGATTTTAAAACACACCGTAAGTGACGCAACAATATAGTGTAGTGACATATGGTATTTACTAGGACATGATTTCACAACAGTAACGTTCACCTGTAAAAATGATCTTCGCATATCATGAATACATCCGCACTACAAATAAAAGAATAGAGCCGTAAATGAGACTCCATCAGTGTCGGACAAGGACATTTAGCAAACGACACCACATTAGTGCACTAAGAAAACACTGATTCCATCAGCGATAACATCTGTTAGCGTTGTGATAGCGGTCACTAAGAACTACAGTTTCAATTTATTGTTAGATAGTAATAACAACAGCAACGTTAGTTCAATTTTTAGGGTTCCGTAGTAAACAAGGAACCCTTATAGTTTCGCCATGTCCGTCCGTCCGTCCGTCCGACCCCCGTTTTTCTCAGTAACCGTTAGTACTAGAAAGCTGTAATTTGGCATGAGTATACATATCAATGACGCCAAGAAAACGGTAGAATGAATCTTTAAAAAAAAATTTTTTTAGGGTACCTCCCCATACATGTAAAGTGGTGGTGCAATTTTATTTCTGCCAAACCCCATCGTGTGGGATATCGTTGGATAGCTCTTTTAAAAATATTATAAGGTTTCTAAAAGCATTTTTTGATTAAAGAATAGGTTGGCGTGATATTAAGCTTTGAAGTGATAATTTTTGTTATGGTCAAGTGCCCCCCCCCCCCCCTGCCAGCTAAACGGTGGCTACTAGGCATGTGAAAAAATCATGGTAGTAGTATATATGATAAATTTAAAAGGAAAACTATCACAGCTAAGTAGACATTACTAGTTAACGAGTAATAGTCGAACTTCAGCAATGTACTTTGCAAAAGCAAACTTTCGTACAATTTCCATTGATACCTTAGATAATGTTGTTAATTCTGTCAAAAACATAGTCAATATAAGTTTGCAAACTTTTTAGTCCACATAATGTAACGGGTGGACGACTACGGAACCCTACCTTGCGCGTGGCCCGACACGCACTTGGCCGGTTTTTGTGACGTTTACAGTCACATTCCATTAATAACCGACAAAGACGAATAAGAAACTTTTACCGGTCTGACATTTGCAATTGAATACTACTACAACTATTACGAGCGTAATTAATAATCGATGACTAGAACCGAATTGAATCAGACGTATTATATAATGACTAAGAACTTAGAAACACTGCATTTCACAATGCAAGTGATTATAATGGAGATGGCGCCGCGACTGTATCTAAACAATGAATAAAATTACGTCTCTAGTCAGAAGTGACGTGAGCTATTGTCGGGAATTGAATTTGACTTTTGAACTTCAAAAACCAATCACAAATGGAAAGTAAATGAAAGTGTCTATGATTTCGATAGCCATGTTAACAATAAAGAAAACCTCAATATTGAAAATGAAGATTCAACTATAGAAAGTGTGAATGTACTGTTGTATGGCTCCCTAAATTGATGTGATGAGAGAGTAAACTCCGCTAGTCATTGAATTGCTTGTAATTCGTGTCTACATAACATAATCATCAATCACTAGGTAACGGTTTGTTTTATAAGGGTCATAAAGCGTCAGCGGTGGCATTTTTCTTAAGCATTGTTATATAATGGGCTTATAAATTACAGTGGCGGCGCGTCAAAAATATTCTTAGAGAAGCCGGTAATAATTTGGCTTTCTTATTCTTCATGAGCCGTAGTAAAAGAACAGGCCTGGTTGAAAATAAGGCAAGCCGGTGGGAATCGAGTTCTATGGACGCTCCGCCACTGATAAATTATAATGGGCACAAGTAGAAAGATAAATATACTAAGAGTGAAAAAATATACTCCAAAGGACTTGACGTCATCTTGAAATGTTACTACATAATCTGTCAGGTACTAAGACTCTGTCCCTAGTCGAGAAAATACTTATAAAAATATTAAAATATGGACTCATAAGCTTACTTATGCCGTGTAAACTATATCGTAAAGATAAAGGGCTTATTAATGAATTATGGGAGTAATTTAAAAGGATTATTTCCTTTATCTGTATGCTAATTTATTTAATTTTATCAACAACGTGTTTCCGTCATTATGTCGCTATTAGAATCGTCAGTTTTCCTCTTTACAATAACTGCATTATATATGGATAAAAGCATTCTGAAATACTATGAAATAAACATGCAAATTATAAATGTACTTCATTTAATATGTATCTAATCATGATCATGAGTGACTAGTGACAGATTATGTATGGAAGAAAAAGACATGTTGCGCCGACGCCAAATAAATAGGAAAGGGGCAAGCGAAATAACTGACTGCAATTTTGACTAGACAAGATCCTTATGTAACACATATATTTGTTTTTGATTTTAAGACACTATATTCTATGTCTCAGATGGTTTTTAAAAACTCAAAAGTGGTAATACACGGCCTTAACTACCTTACGAGGATTATACCTTTGTAACCGATAATCTAGTTAAAGTTAGTTGCATACAATATTTTCATGAACTTGTTAAGTTAGGGTTTTAGACGAACTCCTTGCTCTTTTGATACGATCAATGGAAGTGGCAGAAAATCGACTAATAATGTTAACATTGTTATGTACACACTTAGTTACAGGTGAAGAATACGGCTTCTAATAATGGCTAAGCTTGTGTTTGAACACCAACTCGTCACGCCGTAACACGACGGTGACTCGTTGCAAACACTTAGTTAGCTCAACACATTTTAGCATGACTTCGAATCCGGTTCGGTTTACAATAAATATTGAAACTTTCTCAACAAGATTCAAAAAATGAGCGTGGCTTTCAATGATAAATCATACATTAGTACTGTACAAAAATGCAGTTTTTAAAAGAACGCAAAAAGTAATGTAAGTACAAGGAAACAGGAAAATATTTTATATTGGGTTTCTAAATACTCAATGACATCGTGGAAGCGCAAGCAAACTTCAATATTAAACATAAATACTTTACTAATTTATACACTCTTCAAAGGCTTCACTAAAAGTAGTTATGTAGGTACATATATGTATTTTAGTGCAAAACTATTTCATTTTAAGGCGATATATCGATTGAAAGAGACACCCTTTGTTTTTCGCTCACGACAAAACGGGATGCAACCCTCTCCGAGAATGGCTTTTTAGACAAATCTCGTTAAATATCTGACTGTGTGCAGGTTTATTAAATTTCCTCTTGTCAGTACCTAGATGAGGTAAAATACCACCATATAAACTTAATCGTGTCTTTTAATAATGCGTTGTTTTAGTAGGCTGAGGAAAAAAAGGAAAATATAGACTCGACTTTGGATTTATTTTCTATCGAGAAAATTTTAAGCAATCATGTTTCGCTATTGTCAGTACTACAATCATATAGTCAAGAATCATATATCTGAAAATCAGCCCCTACTGTTTGCTAGTCTGGGCAGGACAGCGTTTCAAAGTCTCCAAATTTCTCAGTGTAGCGCCTTAACTATTCAAATTACCTAAAGTACCAAATATAAACAAATAAACTCAAAGTTCATCCAAGTTCAATTCGAAAAACATCATGGAACTAAATCCACGATTTGCTCTGCCTCCGACCCCAATCGTAACACCATATCCTAAATGGTCCGAGATGGCTTATCGACGGCTAAAACGGGGCACTAATGGCCTTTTAGGGTTAATATTTCAGACTACCCCCGATCCCTCGGTAGTGGAGACAGCGAACGTAGTGGCGTCAGTAATTGGTCCCCTAGCGCCATCTCTGACCCCCTTAAGGCTACTTTAGTGAGACTGACGTCTGTTAACGTAATTGTGCTGTTAAACTTTATTACGAACATCAAGGACTTGGGTTTCCTTTAAAATCCCTAAAACGCGTGCCTAATTGAAATGGTTCTGGTCTTCGTTAAATGAAGGTCTTCGTCATTTTGTGATTTAATCAGTAACTGTTTGTTTTAAATCTTTCATGGTTTATTTAAGGAGATCTGTACTTCTAGTGTAACTTGACAAAGCCTAATCCCAATAAGGTCTAGTTTCCTCTCGGGGTTGAAAGGTCAGATGGCAGTCGCTTTCGTAAAAAACTAGTGCCTACGCCAAATCTTAGGATTAGGTAGCGAACCCCAGGCATCCTTCAGGATGCAACTGTACTGGGATACCGCTAGGAGGATGATGATGATGTACTTCTTGTGTAAGTTTTTCGAAACAAAACACAAACAAACAGCAAAATATAGTTATCGTCTAAGTCCACCAGAGGCGCTGCTCGGGTTGCGTTACAAAAATGAGACTAAACGCAAACACGTTCGTTTGTGTTTCGTTTCGAAAAAACTTGTACTAGAGTTACAGTACAAACACTGAACGTTTATAAACAATTTTCTACAAGCGTATCGTAATGGGGGCGCGTTATGAAAGTTTTATTTAATGGGTGACCTTGAAACTTTCATAGAAATGGTGATACAGAAGACGATATTAATATTTTGTACGTTATTAAATAATATTTTATGAGCTAGTGTAACTACCCAAATGACCGGCAATCCAAAAAGGACAAAAATAATTAATCCAGTCCATGTCCGCAGAAAATGTGTAAATATTAGGTGAATAATGTTGTCAAAAACGTAGAAACAATCTCAATATTTATTTGCGAGCAAAACATGAAAAATGCAATAAAATAAAAATATTACAATTCATATCGATAAGCGTAAGCTACAACACTAAATAGTAGATTGTGTCACAAGGGAGCAAAATGACATATTTACGGCGTGGGCGTAACTTGAATCCTGAACGAAGAGAAGGATTATATAATAGAATCCTGAGCGTAGCGAGGGATTCTAAAATAGAATCCTGAGCGTAGCGAGGGATTCTAAAATAGAATCCTGAGCGTAGTGAGGGATTCAAGAATTAACGCCCAAGGTGGAAATAATTTTGCTTCCATGTGACACATACTGCTTTTCACATCACCTATTGAGGATAATGAAAGATCTGAATTTACAATGGTTGTGCATTTCTTTTATCATAATCGACACTAATAACTTATTACTCGTTACAGAAAAGTGCCACTTTGATCCCTCCTAGCAGGGAAGAAAAGTGCCATTTTGATCCCTCCTAGCAGGGAAGAAAAAGCCCTTATCCGAATAGGTGATGTGAAAATAATATATAACACATTTGAACTACAGGTGTTGCAAAAAAAAAAATAGGTATGATGTTGGGTCACTCAACTTTTTTTATTGTTATTATGTCCCGTTAGCGAGGAGACAACAGTAACCGAGTCTCTTAGACAAATGTTTATAAAATTGACTTATCAAGTTAAGGCGACGTGAGCTCAGCGCTTAGCTGCTTTCGAGGGGGTGAGGTGCGTGGCTTGAGGGGAGCAGGCGCGGGGTTAGCCGCTTGCCACCGCGCTCGCTGCCGATACCGACATGTCACAGTATAGTGTATAGCCAGTAGTACAACTCTTAGTCACTACAACTGAACGGGTAAACCATAAATATAATGACCATTGTCAAGACGGCGCCATTATTCTGATGTATATGTCAATAGTTCAGTATAATCGAAACAATGCGAATGGCAACTCGTCATTTTTACATACCTACTTTCATACACCGTAATTAAATATTTTGACACAATGACAACACATCGTGGATTGTAATAAAATAGACTTTTTTTATTTTATTCACCCTTATGTTATGATATAATTGTCAAATTGAGTTGATTTACATGTGTGTTTGATCATCTACTTAAAAAAACAAAACGAAGTTATTGTTCCTTGCGAAGTATGTCTCAATATTGTTTTTGCATAATTTATTACAATAAAAGTCTTGTGAAATTAAAATATCCACACATAGAAAAATATAATCTATTTATTAATAAGTATTGTACTTATCATAATTCAATATGAGCCACGAGGCGGGTCACCCTAGATATACAGGGTGGATTTTTTTTTGGGTCAGTGAGGGCAGCTACCAGATCCCGTCCGGCTACGTGAAAATGGTCTTAGAAGAACTTCCTTCGATTTTGATTTTGAAATAGGCGTTTTCCTCGATTTGCGGCTTTTCTTGTCGGATTTTTTTTGGTCCCATACAAACTTTGGGTCCTGGATAGGAATTGGATCGATTGGCATCAAAAAAAAAGTTTATCAAAAATGATCTTTTTCTCGTACCCTGTATGTTTGTCCAAAATCTGTAAACGCCAATTTTCATTAATTTTAATTCGAGGGAAGGTCTTCTAAGACCATTTTCGCGTAGCAGCACGGGATCTGGTATCTACTAGCTGCCCTCACTGACCCAAAAAGAAAATCCAACCTGTATATATACCAATAACATTTACAAAACACTGAATTATTGCGCGCACACGCTTGAAAGACTTTCTAGACTTCATCTTCTTCTTTTTTCTAGAAACTTCGATCGCGAACATTCTAGAACCTTCGGTACCTATGCCTATAGCTTGAAAACCCGTTTTCAGGCGGTTTCAGGATCCCTTATATCTGATATCAGTATATGGCGAAATTTCCAGCAGGATACAGCAGGACAGAGATAGCAGTAGTAGAACGATATAGCTATACTCGAAACATTCGAGAAGAGAGTGAGAGAGATAGCAGTAGTAGAGAGAGATAGCTATACTCGAAACATTCGAGAAGAGAGTGAGAGAGATAGCTATACTCGGAACATTCGAGAAGAGAGTGACAGAGATAGTAGTAGTAGAGAGAGATAGCAGTAGTAGAAAGAGATATCTATACTCGGAACATTCGAAATGAGAGTGACAGAGATAGCAGTAGTAAAAAGAGGTAGCTATACTCGGAACATTCGAGAAATAAGAGAGTGACAGAGATAAGCACCATTGGAAAGAAACAAAAATTTCAGACGTAAATTTCAGTGCCTTAGAAGCGTTTTAGCAGGCTGAAATGTTATTTCAGGCCGTTCCAGGAGTAGCTCTATCACATATCATATGATCGAAATTTCACCCAAGACGCCGCCGTTTTCAGGCACCTGGGACATATTTTCAGTCCGTTTCAGGAGTAGCTCTATCACATATCAGATTATCAAAATTTCACCCAAGATGCCGTCGTTTTCAGGAGCCTGAAATATGTTTTCAGTCTTTTCAGGAGTAGCTCTATCACATATCAGATGATCAATATAAGTAGTAGTAAACCGGTGTAACAATTCAACAATTATTGCGAAACTTACACTTAATACGCGAGCGAAGCCGCGGGGCTAAAGCTAGTATTATATAAAGAAAGTCCACTATGTCTATTTGTCTGTCCGTACACGCCAAAATAAATACCACCGTTAGTAAAAAAAATGTATTACGTTGTACGTTGTGTCACGAGTATTGTCCTACTGTTATTCATAGACTGTGTTAGTTTGGCAGCGTCAAAGCGTTCCAATAAGAAGGTTTGATATACCTTTACCCACTATAATACGATATTGCATTACACTTACCATAGTTTGTGCAGTTTTCCTTCTATTGGCACCCACAATCTCGAGATGACGAAGTCTAGCAGGTTTCCTTTTATTAATTACCCATTTCTAATATTGAAATGTCAAGTGACGTTGAATTGACGCGCGGCACAGATCCTACCTCGAACGCAGCTCGCTGAGCACTGGACGGGCGGCCGCGCCGGTCGCGTACGAACGAGTTTGCAGAAATGAGTATTATCTTACTACAATTTTATTTATTTATTTTAGTTAAGAAAAAGTAATCGATGAGTTCCATGAAGTAGAACATTACGCATTTATTGATATAATTTTCATGTTGATAGCTAATGTGCAAAAATAGTTATAACTATTTAAAGGTGTGGTTTAGACGCAAGTTCGCGATTTTTTTTTATTCAGCGAAAGTTGCGTAATCATGTTTTGAATCGATGTTTGTACTACAGAAAGGTCTCAAAATTGTTCTGCATATTTTTTGAAAACCATATCTTCATCTACAAACGCGTTAAAAGGCTTAAAAAACTCTGTTCTCTAAGCTCACGTCACCTTAAAGAGATGACCCATGTCCAAATGAATTTATGTCTAAACCCTATACAATCACAGTTTTAAAGATTAGTACCGTACGTAGTAACCATGGAAACGACCAACAAAAAATAGCTGATCCTCCACCCTGTTAGTCAAATTAGTGACACTTTGTGTTAGTGACACTTAAGGTGTTAAATATTGAAAAAAAAACAAATATAATGGATTTCTACAATTATCTTTCATTCATAATGTTTTATAATATTACTATCACTCCACTCTCACTCAGTAATGACAATTACCAAACTCTCTATGTTTATTTAATTACATATCTACCTTACTTTTTCAACCTCGTGTCCCATTTTAACGCAGAAGCAACCATACTCCATTAAAGATAAAGTGCAATCTAAAAAAGAAACTAAAAACGAGGTTGATGAAGTAAAAAATTCAACTTACGTCTTTATACTGCGTGAAATGTGCGTAAAAATTGCCATGACATGTACCTGTAATAAAAAAAGAAAATGGCGTTTATTAAGCAAATGGAAATTTAGACGGTTATAAATTATTATGGGAAAGTTATAGCCGTAAAATGGGGTCATTTTTGAAACGAGAGATCCCTGAGATACGTACTAGAGGTAAATTAGTTAGTCGTTAGTAGGCAATTAGTGCGACGTTACCATGTAATTAATTAATTAACCAAATTACTAAAGGACTAATTTTGTATTAAGCAGTAACGCTGCTATCGCAAACTAGAAATTTTAGAAATAAAGGAAAAAATAAGGAATTGGCTAGAGCGACTGGCCGCGAGTGCCGGAAGGTCGCAGGTTCGAATCCTGCTCGGTGCCTAAGTTTTTCAATTTTTCCTTTATTTCTAAAATTTCTACTAAAGGACTGTTTGGTATAATTCAAATCAATGTTCTATATGTATACTTGTTTTTAATAAGTTTCCGAGAAAAAATAATTTAGCTAATTTAGCTTTTATTGCCAACTGTATTTTTCAACAACTACTCCTGGAGCGAGTACCACAAAACTTTAGAAGCGTAAAATTCGACAAATTTGTCAACTTTTTCTATGGAACATTGTACAATTTTGTCAAATTGTAGACTTGTAAAGTTTTGTGGTACAGGGGCCTGGAGACGGTCCTAATGAGCCCAAAGCAACGGGTTTATCTTGTTTAGTTTAGGAGTTGCTATGGCCATCTTCTGTCTCCATCATCAGATCAGCTCGATGGCACCATAATATTGCATTGCCACTGTTTTTACATAAGTATGCCAAATTTCAGCTCAATTGGATACCGCCAAGTGGTTGAAAAGTGTGTTGCAAGATTCCACCCGAACAAACATATTTATATTTACATAAATATGTAGGTAGGTACATTGCAAGTTAAATAAAAGCTTATGTAAAATATGTAGGTACGAGTACCTACATACCACTACAATGCAGGATATTAGGAGATCTCTCGAACTTTAATTTTCAGTGCCTTTTTATCAATTGAATGTTAAATTAATGAAAACTTGTGATATTTCTCGTCATACGTTAAAAATCTATCGTCCACATAAATCATTATTCCCCCCCTGTTTGTGACGTCTTTAGTAATCATTTCCTTCCTTCAATCTCCATACTAACATGGTGTCTTCCCAACGTTTCACGGAAAATTGTTGATTTGACTATAAATATATCTACCTGCATCCATTTTATTGTGTACACTTATTTTAAAAGCGCTGCGCGTTTAAACTTAAATAATAAACTTAGGTTATATATTTAATGTTCTCATGTAAGTGAATCGTATGTATTCTTATGAGAATAAAGTTCTTTTAAACATAAATTACATGCTATATTAAATTGTTTCCACTACTCCTACAAACCCTTGTCAGACCCGACATCAACTAAGTTACTTTTAAATTCTGCTATTGTTTCGAATTATTCTGGCAGCAGTGTAATCTAACAAGGAATATGACAAATGTTAGCGTAACACGTCCAAGTATCTCGGGACTGTATCCTAATTCGCCTCGCAACTATGTCCATTGTTTTTAAGGCGCCTGTATACGCAAGGCCTTCTCCATACAAACTCTGTGCAAGTTTTCTTCGTCAGTTTTGGTACTCCTGCAATTTTTTTTGCTTAATATTAGATATTATACGAAGAATGTCAAGCAAAAATGATTAAAAAATTCAAAAAAATAAAATTCAAAAAATTTAGATTTTTTTTTTTTTTTTCTTGAGGTTCTATCTAGCTAAAAAATACGCAAAAAATCATAAGTGTAATGCAAACACAAGCGAAGAAAAACTTGCACAAAGTTTGTATGGGGCATGGGGAGTGCTTGCGTATACAGGCGCCTTAAGTATACGTTTCCCAGAGGAAATTAATTGCTTTAGAGTATTTGACATGGACAGGGATATAATATATTTGATTTATGATAGCAAAGTTGGAGATTATTATTATAATTCCTTGTGTAATGTTGGAAGATAGCATTGGAAACTGTGTGCAATTCGCATCCCGCCTGGTTGGGGGACCAGGGCGGGTATGACGGACTAACCGCGGCATACACCTTGGACTACCGTCTAAAACCCCAACGAATGCCGGCTACGCCTTGATAAGTGGGACGCCGCAGGATCACTATTGGTATTCGACCGCGTGCCAAAGTGTAGGTACCCCCTACTTTTTTTTCAGATCTCGGTGATTTTGGGTATTCTGACTCAGAATCATGAGTACTATCCATTTCCGCGAAGAAAAAAAATGTCCCGCCAAAAAAAGTCAGTTTTGTGACGCTTTTTTCATACAGTTTATATGGCTCGTCACAAAACTGACACAGAAAATTTGTATGGAAAATCAAGGACATTTTCTTTCTTCATCTGAATCAATAGTACTCGTGATTATGAGTCAGAATACCACTTTAAGAGAAGGGGTAGGGCAAGCTCTCTCCATACAAACTTTGTGCAGGATTGACTTCGTTTGTGTTTGCATTAAAGTTATGATTTTTGGTCAGTATGCTTATTTTTCTGATAGCTATTTCGTGATGTAATTTTTTTTATTAACTTTATTTTTTATTTTGAATTTTTTGAAATATTTGAAAATTTTCACATCACCATCTTCGCATATCTAATATTTACAACCAAAAAAAAATATTATATTTGTTAGTGCCAAAACCGACGAATAAAACGTGCACAAAGTTTGTATGGGGAAGGCCTTGCCCTACCCTGCGCCTTAAAGTGAAAATGCCCAAAAAGGTGCGAGGTTGAACAAAATCAGCCCAGGTCAGTTCATGGATGGGTGACCGTTTTGAGTGATTGTTAACTGACGCTCCCGTGCTTAGGAAGGCACGTTGATCCCGGCTGCTGCCTATGATAGCAGTCGTTAAGCCAAGTTAGAGGCATTCGGGCGGCTTGAGAACTTCTAACAGTCAAGTTGCCCACTCACTCACTTTATAAGCCTAATTCCAATAAGGTCTAGTTTCCGCTCGGGTTGGAAGTTCAGATGACTACGCCAAACCTTCGGATAAAGTAGTGGACCCCAGGCATCCTTCAGGATGCAACTGTACTGGGATAACGCTAGGAGGATGATGATGTGTATAAAACAATTCGATTTTGACTATGCGGAATAGGTCAGTAGTAATGTTACAGTTTTCTTGCAATAACTTGAAGTTCACAATGTAGCCAAAACGTCATTAACAGTTAAACCGATCAAAAGCAATAAAATTTAAAACGAACACAGCATTGTAACAACTTGTTACAAAATAACAATCGTATTACAAGGAAAGCAACAAAAGTGAAAATATCGAAAATGAATACAAACTGAGTGGAAATTCACATCAAATGTACTATGCGAGTACAATAAACGAAAACGTATAATACAGCCGAGCCGATAAGGACGTTATTGTTCTTACAAAACACATTACTCGCACGATAACCAGACGCGCCGTCGGATATGGAATTTGCGAAGCGTTTTATTGAATACATATTTTACCGACACGTTGAGCCCTGTTGGTTTTTATACACGTGTAAATCTGTAATTTGCACGGTGATAAAATTAAGGGAAATGATGTAGGTACCTACTGTTCCGTATTCGATATCCAATAAAAACACTTTCTTTATTAAATACCGAAATAATTTTGGGTACTTATTAACGAGTAGTAAGATTTCTCAAAGAAAATGGCTGATATCGAATAGATCACATGGGAATATTGGAAATAAATATTGCGTTAGACCCGTGACTATTAATAAAAACAAATATGTGCCAAATTTTTCAACAAATAAAAAGCCAAAAGAAGAACTACATAAAGAAACCGTTACGACTTATAACAACATTCGGATCACATTTCAATCCATCACAAATAACTAAACATGATTTTCTAACAAAATGACATTGTTGACGATATTGATCTAACTTTAAAGTATTCATTCCATTTGAAACTTTAAAAATTGCTGTTTGTATTTTAAATTTTCAATCGTGATTGATAACAAGCATTTATCACGACGCAGAATACAAATGGTAGGTATTATTATAGTGATAAATCCATAGCATCACCGGCATATTTGAAAGGTTTCGAATTGTTACGATTTAATAAATTGTCAGGACGATAGTATATTAAATGATGTCATTTATATAACTGGCTGTTACGCTGTCTGACAGCATTGCATTGTGAATTGTCCAAATATTATTACGAGCGTTTTGCTTGTATCATTAAAGCTTACCATTATTATAAACGACGAAACGCAAACCGACGTTTGTAAAATTTTTACTTCCTTGTTTTGTTTCCCTTTGGAAACCCGATACACTTGCATTGCATACTCATCATCCTCCTAGCGTTATCCCAGTACAGTTGCATCCTGAAGGATGCCTGGGGTCCGCTACCTACTTGCATTGCATACTATTTATACAAATCTTGTGTGGCATGTTTATTCATTTGACAATACTTTGAATGTTGATAATCACTATGCTTCTAGCGTCTTCCCAGTTGGCAAATGGCAGTCGCCAGACCTTGTATTGTAGCGATTAGATAGGTTTTCTCACGATATGTTTTTCTTTAGGTAGGTATCAAAAAACTACTGGTAAATATCAAATTATATTTGCTATATAAGTTTTGAAAATCCCAGTGGAACGAGCTGGGATACGAACTCACAACTTCAAGTTTGAAGTCACTTGTATTAGCGTTCGGCTACAGTGTCTATAATCTATAATTTGCGCTTTAATTAAAATTTGTGTTCGTATTGCTTTATTTATTTATTGCAGAATACATTATTATTTCACAGGTATAAATTATAAGTAGGTATTCATGTGACATCCTGAAATGGCATAGCAATATGTATGAGAGTGTCTGTTTTCGCCTTTACATTATTTAAATACTTTAGCAGCGCTTAAGGAAATAATTTGCTTAATCTAATCTACATTAATTCTTATTCACAGCTATTGTTTCTGCAATTTACACTTGCTTCTCTAAAAATAGTTCAATGTCACGCTAATTTAAATCGTTAAAAGTATTCAACGCGACGTTGCAAGCAAACTATCAAACAGGCTAAAGATGTGGCCACTCGGCCGCAACGTGACACATTCGATATTTAAATTCCAGTCGAATATGAAACGATTTGCGTGTGGAGCAAGCCGTTACTTAATCTAATGCTATACGACCTGACACAGTCACAGAAAAATGTACATTTACATGTTTATTTTACGATAACTTGAAAGAATTTAAGACATAGGATCAACGTTATCTTTAACTTAAGCTCGACACTTTTGAAGCGTTATTTTTTTCCATTAGCCATTAAGGGCTCTTATCAGTTAAAAAACGCTCTTCACTGAGCGAAAAAATACTAATTATTAGTAAATTTTAGTGAATCCAACAAGGAGATTATATACTAACGGTTACAAAACAGTTTAGTAATTACAAGGACATTTTTTTTGGTATCAGTAAATAACTACTATCAAAAACTGGTTTGTAAGCGTCAATATATAATCTCTTTGTCCTGGGATTCACTAAAACTTACTAATAATTAGTTTTTTTTTCGCTCAGTGTTCTATTTAGGCCATTTTCTGTTCAATTGGCACTTATCTTGACATTTTCTCGGTGTAACTTTGTAGAACAGGCCTATTGCAATATTTGCAATCAATATAAATTTTATTTATTTATTTATTTATTTATTTAAACTTTATTGCACAGTAACAATCTGGTACAAAAGGCGAACTTAATGCCATAAGGCATTCTCTACCAGTCAACCTTCAGGCCAAACAGAGAATAATCATAGTAGGTGCTGGATAAACTGCAATGCAGAAATTAATATAACTCACAAAATATTGTAATACGCGTTAAATGCTAATAGATAGGATATAATTTTAATGTATTTTTTGAATTTTCATAAAGAAATAATTATTGTTTCCAATATCACCCCAAATCAACATATTCTTTAATCGGTTTATTGGTATTATCAATACTTATAAAAAATTTAAACCAAAATATTTTAAAACTTGAAAGACTTGTTAAGAGCATTTATAATGCAAGCGCAACCATTAGCATCTAGACAATCCCAATCACACGGTCCTAAACAATAGTCTAATTACATACTCAGTTAAAAAACTTACTTTCTCACGATTATCAGATTGACCGTTAGCCATCGCCGGTGCTAGGCTTCTGTCCGCCTGCGGCAAAATCGTTAACAGCACAGACTCAGTGTTGCCAGGGTCCTTGGGAGGTAAATTACGTTTTGCCTCTTGAAAAGTTGCATTTTTGCAGCAACAGTTTTTAGGGTTCCGTACCAAAAAGGTAAAAAAGGAACCCTTATGGTCTCACTTTGTCTGTCTGTCTGTCTGTCTGTCTGTCTGTCTGTCTGTCTGTCTGTCACATCACTAAATATCTCAAGAACTACTTATGCTATCGATTTGAAATTTAGAATAGTTATAAATAAGGGTAACCCAAATACATGGAAGATGGTTTTTTTAAAATATTTTATTTTATTTTCTGTGAATAATGACAGATAAAAGGGGGTTCAAAATTTTAAAGTCTGGCAACTATGCCAAGTGGGGTATCATATGAAAGGGCTTGACTTGTACATTCAGAAACAATTTTTAGTTTTTTTTTTCGTTGGGGATCTTTTGATTTACGAGGGAAAATGTAAAAAAAAATACCATTCCCCCCCCCTTATCTCCGAAGTTTACGAAGAAAAAATTTTGAAATTATTACACAACATTAATATGCATGTATATTTTACAGGAAAATTATAGCCATAGCTCTATCTAGTTTTTTTTTTTTAATCATCAAAAAACTCTTCTATACTTAGTTTGTAATTTAATCACCTTTGTATATATTTTTGTTTTATATTTAAATTTACAAAATTACGGTGAAAATACCTTCTTTCAAATAAAAAAACAATTATTGAAATCGGTTACTGTGATAAAGAATTATCCTTGAAAAACCAACATACGTACTAAGTTATTCAGTCGCGCAAATTAGTAACACAATGCGCCGATAGATGGTGCTGTCATGTTTTTTTAAGATTTTTCCTGAATTAATGGGGACGGGACGGGTACACAACTACATATACAAGAACTGTGTACGGAACCCTCGGTGCGCGAGTCGGACTCGCACTTGACCGGTTTTTATTTTTATATAATTACGATATGAGTCACCACACACAGGAGGATATCAGCGAGTTCTGCGACGTATTATATTGAGCGGCACCCATTTTAGTATTAAATTAAATACTTTATATATTCTATATTTCCTGTAGGTACCTACGTTATCAATTTATACAAAATATTTTTTTTTCTTTTTTCTGTACCTATAATTTAGCTGCCGAATTTCGCCGGGCCTGGTGGGCGGCGGTATGTGATATTATATCGATAGCATAAATGGTTCATGAGATACATAGTAGCGACTCGCGACAGACGGACAAACAGAGAATCATCATGTGGGTTCTTTTTTTACTTTTTCGGTATGGAAACCTATAAATTTTGTCGTATCGGTCCCGGTTAGGTACAATTTTCTTTTATTTTCAAATTCGAGTTTCTATTTTCTCAAAGTTACTTACATGTTACGCGAGCCGGTCAAAAGTTACGAATAATTTAAGAAATGTAACCATCTGGCAACACTGGCACAGACGGCATTACCCGGTGAACATGGTACTAAGTGTACACTTGACCGACGAATGGCCTCCGTTGACACCGCAATCCGCATTGAATACATCTCCCCCGTACCGCGAGACGCATTTCGATAAGTCACCAATAAGAGTCCTAGCTACAAACACGCACATTCACGCGAAAGGAACCGACGGAGCGTTATACCGTGGTAGCGGCCATCGAAACCTGTTTCATGCGAGTCTTGGCAAAGTATTAATTTTCTTACCGGACGACTAATATCTCGATTATAATCTCTAGGGTTTTATGTGTATTGATGTGCAGGCTTAACTACGTTCTTAAGCGGTTACCCGGTGAAATCAACTGATTTTAGTGCATTTTACATCGTAACTAGTTCAATAACGTGTAAAAGAATGTTTGCAATTTGTTCGTATTCCGATGTTTCAAGATAGCGTCATACAGAATTAACATATTTGAAATCAATTTTCTACATTTCTAATAATTTCTTAAAAAATAAAACGTCTGTTATAACGAACATTTCGAGTCAATTTGGAAGTCTGCTACATTAAATTGTGCCGAGTAGATATTGAATAATTTTATTGCAAAGTTAATAAACAAGGATTGTACTTTTTAACCCAATTATGAGGCCAATATTCAGAGTGTAGGTACATAATTACAAATTCTATTTAAAATTTAAAACATAACAATTTATACACCAATGCTATGGTGAGCTTACTTATAGCTTGTTCACACACATTTTCCATGTACAGTCAGCGTCGTATAGTATGTAGCAGCTAAAGTGACCAAATAGTTCGGTACACCATATTTTTGTATGTATGGTGTACCGAGCTATTTGGCCACTTACTATACCACTGGCTACTACACTATACTATATGACGCTGACGGTACAGGTTTACTTTCGAGACGTTTTTGCATTTGTAGTTGTGTATGGACAAAATTTAAATGTGTGTAAATTATTTTTTAAGTGTGTGTAAATTGAAATGTAGAATCCCTGTAAATATACAAATGCTACTACAAATGCAAAAACGTCTCGAAAGTAATTTACCTGTACCTTAATTATTTAACGTCCTTACTTGATTAATATTATACCTAATTATTAATAGACCTTTAAAAAGAAAGGAATGACGTTTATAATGAGCCATTGTTACACTCACGTTCATAATATCTACTCATAATAATTTTAATTTCTGTTATTTTAAAACATTTTTTTCTGTTATTTTAAACATTTTTTTAGACCTATATAGTACCTTTAAACGGACTCTGTTTGACCATAGAAAAATGGTGACGTCACTGATTCTAATTTCCCTACAAATTTCATAGGAACAAGGCATTTGTGACCTTCCAAAAAAAGTAGACTAGCAGTCACCGTCCCTGTTATTTTAAGTATAAAACCCCCTATTTCCCCCTTATTCTTAAACATCTATATCAAACAGGTGGCAGGATTCACCTACGTTAGTTAAATAGCAGCTAAAATTATTTAGGCCTTATCTGTCATTTTGACATATAATATGTTTCGCAGAAAGGGACAAACCACATGTTAATTTAGCAGATGTTTGTTAAGTTTTATGCAGTAGGTTAGTCATCAGGTTTACAAAACATTTGCGCAACTATAGCGAAACATCTTTAGCGCGATGGAGCGCGACAGTAGGGCTAGTAATTGAAAGACCACAACATGTTGCAATTGTAACCTTTAGCCGTTTCCGCAGATGCCAATTTGTTGACCTACATAGCTTTATTAACATCTTCTGTATCTGAGAATGTTTTATAAATGTTCGGTGCTTATAGAGAAACATTTTAATCGCTTACGAAAACAAATGACTGTGCATCAAAAAATACTGTTTAGTTTTCGCATCAAAATTTTAAAATTGCGAATCGAAACCAATTTTTTATATTCAATGAGTATGTACTTTAGCTACGAAAATCATTATTTTCAGGTTGTTAGGTTTTTTTCTAATGTGCCTTTCAATATTAGCCTTTGTTATAAACATAGTCTTCCTTTTTGTATCCGACAGCGACTCTTTCAACTTTCTCTGATGAGCTTGGAGCACAAGATAATGTTTGTTATATCGTGTATGTTGCTTTATGTATATATTTATTTCCTGCGGCTTAAACATCCATTAGGATATTAAGGCGATATATCGATTGAAAGAGACACCCTTTGTTTTTCGCTCACGACAAAACGGGACGCAACCCTCTCCGAGAATGGCTTTTTAGACAAATCTCGTTAAATATCTGACTGTGTGCAGGTTTATTAAATTTCCTCTTGTCAGTACCTAGATGAGGTAAAATACCATCATATTAACTTAATCGTGTTTTTTAATAATGCGCTGCTAGTAGGGTTTGACTTGTAAAAGTGTCATTGCGGCCTACTTACAGAATAAAGTTCATTTTATTCATTTTGTTGTTTTAGTAGGCTGAGGAAAAAAAGGAAAATATAGACTCAACTTCGGATTTATTTTCTATGGAGAAAATTTTAAGCAATCATGTTTCGCTATTGTCAGTACCACAATCATATAGTCAAGAATCATATATCTGAAAATTAGCCCCTACTGTTTGCTAATCTGGGCAGGGACAGCGTTTCAGTCTCCAAATTTCTCAGTGAAGCGCCTTAAAGCTAACTGATACTGATTTATGTATAACTGATACTTTTCACATTCTTTGATAATAATATGCAAGACCTTGCTTCCTGGCAACTTCATGCATCTAGGTCAACGGAAATTTCTCTATAGGTATTAACTCCTTTGCGAGTATCAAAATATGCGGTATTACCGGCTAAATTATTGATTGAGTCAACTTGAAAGTTTATTTCTTCACAGCTCCAAGGGATTGCAGGCTATTTTAATATGATCTTGATCGTTTCTGCGATTAAGCTTGACACAGGGCCAGACCTACAGTCAGAGTTCATTTATTATTTTTGAGGTACGGGACCCTAAAAGCGCAGCAAATCAATTCAACTAAAGCGTTACAACAATAAAACTGCCACGAAACAATTCTTTTAACATTTTACGACAAACTTTTATAGTTGTCCCCGTCCTCGTTAGCTACGTTCCTGGCAGATAACAAGTTAACAACATTACGACTACTATAATGGTCACTTTTAAAACAACAGTCCCTTACCACGACAACGCCTTATCATACAAGTACATTTCACGGATAGTTTTTGAAACTTTAAGCGAACTCTGGCTACTTTACTTCTATGAACACAACACCACGTACTTAAGGCGCAGGGTAGGGCAAGGCCTTCCCCATACAAACTTTGTGCACGTTTTATTCGTCGGTTTTGGCACTAACTAATATAAATTTTTTTCTGGTTGTAAATATTAGATATGCGAAGATCGTGATGTGAAATTTTTCAAATATTTCCAAAAAAAAACAAAATAAAAAAATAGAAACAAAAAAAATAAATAAAAAAAATTTACATCACGAAATAGCTATCAGAAAAATAAGCATACTGACCAAAAATCATAACTTTAATGCAAACACAAACGAAGTAAATCCTGCACAAAGTTTTTATGGAGAGAGCTTGCCCTACCCCTCCTCTTAAAGAGCAAGCGTTTGTTATTAATGGCTGCGTTCTTCTGTAAATTGTAGGACGTAGGTGGACCGTGGATGTACTAATACAATACAAATACTCTTTATTGCACACCTCAATTAAAGGATACAGTACAATACAAAATCACAGTAAGTAGAGGCAAACAACAGGCGGTCTTATCGCTAAAGAGCGATTTCTTCCAGACAACCTTACGTAGCGGAAATTAAGTCCAATCAATGGAGCAATTGGGGATGTACTTCCCCAATTGCTCCAAATATGAGCGAGGTTTTTAAATACTAAAAGATGAAAAGAGGATTTATACAATACGGTATTAAACCCATAGTCAAATCAGCAACTTTTTATTAAATGTCAAAAACGATTTGTTAATATGAAGTTTGTAGGGAATACTGTCTTAGTGACGTCACTAAGGCAGTGTGAGTAGGTTTGTTCAAATCAGCGTTCTTTTTAAATCTTTATGCTTATAAAAACTTTTAATTAGCTTAAATAAATTAATAATTGATGTTTTTCGAGTATTTTCGTTAGATCTTTTATTAGTCAAGTAAAAAATAATTTATTTTTACCTTAGTTTAATACCCTATAGAAAATCGATTTTTCTATATACAAAAATTATAAAAACTGAGCATTTTAACATATAACTGAAAATTTGCTAATTTTAATACCGTACCTATTATGCAAGGCAAATAGTCGGCGAGAATTAGAGCCCAAATTGCAAAACATATAATACAATACAAATATTCTTTATAAAAAAAATCTAAGGCTTCTTTATCAAATATTCTTTATTTTTTTATCTTCTTTTCTTTTTTTTCTTTTTTTTTGTTTTTTTGTAAATTTTTTTTTGACTGTACCTACATAATAACAATTTAGTTTTTAAGAATAGAGCTATCTCCTTAAATAACGTCCTTAAGACATGACTACTTATTTCAGAGGGGTTTTTGTTAGAGAGGGTTATTTTTGTACTTTATTACAGATGTTCCGCGCCGCTATCTTCAACAAAGATCTGAGCATCTTTACTTAAGGCGCAGGGTAGGGCAAGGCCTTCCCCATACAAACTTTGTGCACGTTTTATTCGTCGGTTTTGGTACTAACAAATATAATTTTTTTTTTGGTTGTAAATATTACATATGCGAAGATCGTGATGTGAAAATTTTCCAATATTTCAAAAATATTCAAAATTAAAAAATCAAAAAAAAAATTAATAAAAAAAAAATTACATCACGAAATAGCTATCAGAAAAATAAGCATACTGACCAAAAACCATAACTTTAATGCAAATACAAAAGAAGTAAATCCTGCACAAAGTTTGTATGGAGAGAGCTTGCCCTACCCCTCCTCTTAAATAATTTGTCTGTATATTTTAGTACATATGGGTAAAATAGTTATATATAATGGTTACTCGTTATAGTTATATAACAACCAGCAGTGTTGTCATGTCAATAATTTCTTCAGGGAAACGAGATGGACTTACTTACAGATCCTTTCTTCACGAGTATCATCCTTACGTGTCCTAAAATGTAAACATTGTAAACAAACTATTTTTGAAGGCGTTAATTATTATCACACTTTCCTCTAGAATTAAAATACTTTGTGAGCTTCTTTATGTATACAACAACCTTTTAAGTGATGATTATTGTGTCATCCCAGAGAAAAAGGGTGATAATTATCAATGTCGTCAAGGAGAGTTTGTTTACATGATAGGGCACGTAAGTATGAATATACTGTAGAATACTGCCGACGCCTACTCATTTGTCCAAAATTCTATTCAACAAAAACCAACACTGGCACAAATGGCAACCATCTTTCACAATCCCAAAATATTGTCAATTAAATATTCACCTCCATTACACGGGGGTAATTTCCTTTTTGCAACACATCCACATTTCCACGTTAATTTACATCGGAAGTGTTGGTTCCCATCGCGATTACGTTCGATGACAATAGCTCCGACAATTGCTTTGCAAGCACTCCAAATATATGTATACACTTCTCATCCTATCACGTTGGAATAAGGTGCAAAATTGATAAGATATATTTGACGATAGTTCAACAGTTTTTTACGACACGCTTGGAAATGTAACATACCGGTCGAATAATTCGCTTGCGCATCGAAATTATTAAATGCATGACTGTTGACGAAATCATTCGGCTAAATGGTGCTAATCAAATGTTGGTTAATAAAAAGACTAAGCACATGATTTGTCTGTTGTGCGTTTTGTGCCATATCTGCATGAGCATTGTCAGCAAATATTTCGGTAGCTCTACTATGGAATATACAGTTTTGTGTCCTTATTGTTTAATAATCATGTGTTTGTAATAATTACTTTATTAATATTGATGTTAAGGCAAGGCCAGTTCATGAGTCGAGGAAAATATTGAAGTTTGTGTTTCCAGTGTGAAGAAATAATGTAGCTAATTACACTAAGTACCTACACAAAAATTACCTACTGTAGACTGATGTAGAAACAAAATAACATAATAACATGTTTTTTCTTGGAGCGCTCGTGGCCAAGCGGCACCTGCGTACCGCTTGCGGTATCTAAGGTTAAGCAACGTGGGCAGCGGTCAGGACTTGGATGGGTGACCGCTTTGAGTGGTTACTAACTGAGCGCTCCCGTGCTTTGGAAGGCACGTTAAGCCGTTGATACCGGTTGCTGTCTATGGCAGCAGTCGTTAAGCCAAGTTGAAGGCCTTCGGGCGGCTTTCGCAGTCGCTTTCGTAAAAACTAGTGCCTACGCCAAATCTTGGGATTAAGGTAGCGGACCCCAGGCATCCTTCAGGATGCAACTGTACTGGGATAACGCTTAGGAGGATGATGATGAACATGTTTCTTCTTACAAAAAGTATAGTCTTTTTATTGTTCTAACATATTAACGGGATAGATTTTTGATAAGTGATCTAGTATTCCAAAAATCAATCAAAGTGTACTAAATATTTACGAAAACTACGTGCACAGTTCCGTAGAGAGGAGGATGGGTGATTGCAAACTCACGCGTGTTAAAGCGGGACATTTGCAATGGCACTGCCTCGGGTCAAAACGTGATATCAATAGGATTAACATCACCTGTCAATGTCAAAATTTCAGTATCGTTCTCTAATTCAACATGAAAAAAAAAACACTTAATGTGCTTACTAGTTTACATGGCAAATATTTTCATTGCTACCTATATCGCAACATGTATTTTCTTATCACGTTCATTGTTAGTGTTATCAGCATGATAAAATATTCTCCAATCACTTGATTAATCGGATTTATTACGAGTGTTCGTTCCGCTCAAATGAGGAACGCGTAAAATTATGTTTTGTGGTACAGTCCAACTCATAAGTAGCTGAACACTTTGGTCCGCCTCACATGTCTTAAATGTCATGTTTAAATATAAGAAATCATTTATTAACAAAATAAGGAGAAGAAACACATAGATCAATCCAAATCCTGCGTATCGTCAGGTGGGTACAAATATGAATCAGCAACAGGCGTCATCATTAAGGGTCTTTATAAGGTAAAAAATGCTCATATATTTAGCCCATTTTCTGTTTAATTGAGAAGTTTCTTGACATTGTATCAATGTTACTATCTAGAACAGGACTATTGCGGCTCATTAAGATATTTTATTTCAAACATTACTCCAAATCGACCACTTTCGAGCTATAAACTGCTTTTTTCCGCTTAAATTCTACTATCACACAATAAAACCAAAAAAGGGCAATGTTACTATCTAAAACTTTAATAAAATCATAATATCCTATAATCTGGGGGCACGGCAGTGCCCCCGCCAAGTCGAGCGCGAAGCAAACACTGCCGTACCATCCTTTACTGGAACCATTTCGCCGCATTTTCAGGCCCCTATTTGAGAACCTCTGGATAAGACCAGAACGCAGAAATTTTCGACATCCAGTAAGCTATAATCACATACTTAAAATCCAAAATTTCAAGTCTGTAGGTCATTTAGTTCCGAAGTTAAGCGAAAGCAAAGTTTCGCATTTTCGAAACTCACACACTCATAATCATAAGAATAGAACTAGTACTTCCCATAAACTCAGAGAGCTGAAATTTGGTACAAAGTTAGGGTTTAATGGCCACATAAATGGAAAACTATAATATCTGGAGTACCTGGTGACCCTGATAAGAAACGCAAACTGCATAAGTAAGTTTGTAATTCTATACAAAATACATGCGATTACAAAGTTACTTTTGCAGTTTGAATGTTCGTTACAAGAAGTCGTACCTGAAAAGAAAAAAGAAGGACTGCCTACAAAAAGAGATGAGATCCCATCAAAAACATTACATGTAAAAAGATGCCAGTCTCGCAACACAGTTCTTCTACAACAAAAAAGTAATGATATGTAATGTTAAACCAAGTCGGTTATATTTTAGTCAATAGCACCGGAGGGGTGTCCACAGAACAAGATTTCCACCGACTTGCATCGGCATTACTTTATTTTTTTAAATATATAAAATGGCTTGGCCATCGCACGGCTACATAATGGCAAAAGAACAATCGTCAGCTGATTAAAATATTCCTAATTAAATGAATGCAGCTTGAGCGAGTTTGAGCGATACACATGTATAGTAAAGCGTTGTGTGCGATGGCCAAGTCAGTCTATATATTTAAAAAAATAAAGTAATGCCGATGCAAGTCGGTGGAAATCTTGTTCTGTGGACACCCCTCCGGTGCTATTGACTAAAATATAACCGACTTGGTTTAACATTACATATCATTACTTTTTTGTTGTAGAAGAACTGTGTTGCGAGACTGGCATCTTTTTACATGTAATGTTTTTGATGGGATCACTTTGATGTATGATAGTCTTGACCGATCTCGGCCACAGCGACTGTATACTCTGGCAATTCTGGGATCACTTTATTGGTATTATCAATACTTTTTTCAAAATTTGAAATCAAAAAATTTTTAAACTTGTGAGGCCTCTTAAAATTATACTAGCAACATAATAGATACAGAAGGCATACCAGTCACAAAATTCATGGCTAACATTATAAAACAAAACTACATAATATAGCTTTTATAAATAGTTATGTGTTATCAAGACTGCCCTGTCTGTTTGCAGGAAATACGTAATCAGTTTGACACTGATAAAATAGCCATGTTTCCTTTTTTGAGAAATTCGTGGCCGAATAGTGACGGCAGGATTTTGTTCAAATATTTGTTGTATTATCATTGACTAATTAAATATCAGCAGTTAACGTTTCGGTACATCATTCAGTATCCGTGAATTTAAACCTCAGTTAGTATAGTAAGTCGTGGAGAGTGTGTCTCATATTAGTAATGTTGTTTATAGTAGGTAAGTGAATCTCATTTTTAGGGTTCCGTGCCCAATGGGTAAAACGGGACCCTATAACTAAGGCTCCGCTGTCTGTCTGTCACCAGGCTGTATCTCAAGAACCGCGATAGCTAGCCAGTTGAAATTTTCACAAATTATGTATTTCTGTTGCCGCTATAACAACAAATACTAAAAACAAAATTTAATAAATATTTTAGTGGGGCTCCCATACAACAAACGTGATTTTTTTTGCAGTTTTTAAAGATAATGGAACGGAACCCTTCGTGCGCGAGTCCGACTCGCACTTGGCCTATTTTTAAACATCGAATAAATATTTCGAAGAGGTTTCCCTTCAGACTCGCAAGTAATTAATAGAATGGTTTCTAAAACACAACAGCGGGGCCTAAGTACCACAACCAGGTATTTACCAGTTACCATTGCGATGCGATGCACAAGACGAGGAAAACCCCTCCTCCGTGTAATTCGCACAGTGCGAGTGATATAGAATAACCGATTGCGCGTAACGCGACTTGGCAGCCAATAGTGCCATGTTTCTAAGAAAACAAGGCATTCCGGGTCGTGACACAAGTGACGTCACTGCAGACTACACACTCAAACTAACGACCGCATACCATCGATAAGCCGATGTCATAACTTGTGTCACCCACACTACTAACCGATGTACCGGATTGCCATACCTAGCGCAGTATATAGGGTGGAAAAAAAATTTTGGGCCCTGGAGGGAAACTACCTTAAATCCTTGAGGTAGCTCATTTTACTTAAAGGAAACCTTCTTTTATTTTCCAAAAGAAACAAAACTGCATTCAAAGATTTTCTTACATTTTCTGAGATTTTCTAAGAAATTTCAAATCAATATTCGATTTTATGGATGTCTTGTAGGTCAGACGAGTGTAAGGCTTAATGTTTTTTGGAGAAATATTATCTTTAAAATTGAATGTATCGACTATTGAAAAAAAAAGCGAATGTTTATTTTTTGAAAATTAGATGGTTCGATTCCCGGGTGAGACAGGCGAATTTTATAAAATCCTTGAATGCAGTTTTGTTTCTTTATAAAAACAAAAGAATGTTTCCTTTAAGTGAAATGAGCTAACTTTATGATTTAAGGCAGTTTTCCTCCATGGCGCATACATTTTTTCCACCCTGTATATTTGTATCATGGTGCTAACCCATCCCATTTAGTACCTACGTTTTTAGAGACTAAAGTAAAACAGAGATTATCAAAAAAATAGTGACTTGGTTTTTTTAATTCCATGTTATTTCTTCCTCTCTAAGTTTCTCTGCCTACGAGTAGGTACGCAATTTTGTTTACATAATAAGATGCTCATGTATTAAAGTGTTTATACAAATGGCCGTTTTACTGCCCACGTCCTGACCTTATGAAGTATGTCAACGTCCGGCCTAGAATTTAATATATAACTAGGGTTTTTTCAATCAAGATCATACAATGTATGATGAAGTTTTCATTTTTCGTTTTTTAGGCTCGCTTCAGTGTCGCTTTACCTCTGGCTAGATGCCGGCCCAGAGTAATGTCATTTTAAAAAAAGCAAAAATATTTTTCAAAAAAATCAAAATTCAAAACATTTATTCTGCAAATAGGCTTCAAGGGCACCTTTACAAGTCAAAATCTATATGTATAACAAAAAATATTACAAATGTTCGAAATAAGACTAATTACATGTCATAAATAAGATTAAGCTAATAACAATCCAGATTTTTTAGAGATGTATAAGGTCTCTAAGCGTCACAATAAAGAATAAAAAGGTACAATAATCATCATAGAATATTATGAGTTGTAAGTCAGAGAAGCTAATAACAACACAGATTTGTTAGAGATTTATAAGGTCTCTTAAGCTTAAGCCACACAGAGAGCGGGCGGACAGTGGCGGCGCGGGCGCGGGCGGCGGCGGCGCGGGCGCGGGCGGCGGCGGCGCGGGCGCGGGCGGCGGCGGCGCGGGCGCGGGCGGCAGCGGCGCGGGCGCGGGCGGCAGCGGCCTTTGTCGGTGGCGGCTGCCGACAAAGGCCGCTGCCGCCCGCGCCTGCGCCGCCGCCGCCCGCGCCCGCGCCGCCACCGCCCGCCCGCTCTCTGTGTGGCTTGAGCTTTAAGCGTCAGTATGAAAATAACGAAATCTAATAAATGTTCTCAGAGATGTATACCTAAGGTCTCTGAGCGTCAGTATAAAAATTAAATCAAATGAGAACAGAGTGAAGTTTCTCATGTCAATTCAATTGAACACTAGTACTAAGTTACTATCCATGCAACCATGAACAGACCGGACCCCACAACCAGCACCCGTTCACGAGTATGACGCGTATCTCAGCCATCGCCTCCCTCGACCATATGTTAGGGAAGGTTGCGACCCGATTTATCTATAAAGTACTGCCACAGTAAAATGTATGGCGCATTCATTTGTTTCTTGCTAATTTTTGCATAGAACTTGTATAGGATAGTACTTTATACATAAAAAAACAGCAAGCACATTGAACTAGCAAGCGAAGTTATCTAAATCTCTCTCTCTTTAGTCGGTAAGTAATGTCAAAAAATGTACGGAATTACCAAGATTTGATCTGATATTTATTTGGTCTGATGAATCTTTATAATACCCGATCTATAATAAGTCTACTCGCAACTGTATAAGTGCTTGTTAACTCAGGAACTAAGTATGTATAAATGTCTGAGAGGATAACTAGATTATTGTTAATCGAAACGAAGTGAAATATGGTACCTAAGCAAATTAAGAAAAAAAAACCCCAGTTTGTACAAATACCAAATTCGTCAAGCAGTTACCGAGACATAAAGGATTGTAAAATTTTCAAAACAATGAAAAACTGTCATAGACAAACTGCTACCTACATTCTATAAAATGGTAACGTGACTTGCTTTGTTTTCGATGATATAAAATAATACTACTTTGACATTAAACTCCCTAGTAACACCACTTTATGATAATGTGGCGTGCATCTGTTTCTCAGAAATAAACCGGTACACACAAGGTTGTTTTCTTCCAAGCTGTTTTTAACATTCCGTACCATTTACAGTCTGACCGACAGCCTACACGAACCAAACCATATTTAACTTGAATTTTTCTGTTTAACAGTTATAATTGTTAAAACTACAGTCAAAGTCATAAATAATTAGGTACGTTCCCAAAGCGACAAATAAAATGTACGCTCGTATAAAATAAAAAATAAATAAATATTTGTGGACAATCTTACACAAATCAACCTAGTCCCAAACTAAGCAGAGCTTGTACTATGGGTACTAAGCGACGATATCCATACTTATATATATATACTTAAATACATAGAAATCATCCAAGACCCATAACAAATATTCGTGCTCATCACACAAATAAATGCCCCGGCCGGGATTCGAACCCGGGACCTTCAGCTTCGTAGGCAGGGTCACTACCAACTAAGCTAAAGCGGTCGTCGTATTATGCACTTACATATTTATCATTAAAATCATAATCGTATATGTTAGGAACTTAATCCGTAATCTCAATTATATCGACTGTAAATACATATACTTCTGTTTTACTTTTGAATAGGGTAATATATTATCTATAGATTATCTGGTTGTCGTTTTATACCAATGAATTTAAAAGTAAAAATATATATTATTTGTTCGTTTTGTATACGACTATATGCATAACTTTACAGGATTATTTAATTTAGATCTTATTTTTCATATAACAGTTATAATTTGTAACGTGCATATTCTAGCTGTTAAGACTTTAAATATTTGAAGAGCTTAGGCATTTCTAAAATATCTAATTTACTAAAACACAATCTAACACCGCAGAGTACACAGAACATGGAGTGGAAAACATGATTTTCTACTAACAACGCGTTTCTAAAACTAAAAACTGACCGCAAATAGCAAACTCGTTTCACAGTAGTTGAACCGACGCAGCGAGTTAAAGATAGATAAGTAGCTCTAGTATAAGTTTTTTCGAAACACTAATTCGAACGCGTTTGCGTTTTGTCCCAAAATGTATGAAAACGCTCTCACCGAGTTTGAAATACGCGCGTTCATCGGTTAGCAACAAATGTTATACTCGCTGTTTTAGTTTCCACTACTGACCACCAGAGGCGCTGTTCACGTTTTCATACCACTTTCATACATTTTGAGACAAAACGCAAACGCGTTCGAATTAGTTAATGTTTCGAAAAAACTTATACTAGAGCTACTGATGTTGAAAATATGAAATATTTAGATTTGCTGAAAAAAGAAGCGAATTCTGTATATGTATATATCAAGAAGCTTATTTTTCATTCTGATATAATCCCATTTCACCCAACAGTCCCTAGATCTCAAAACGATTTAGTCTTAATATACTCAATCTCATGAAGGCCTAATATTGTAACTCAAAAATGCTGCATGAATGTTAAAATATTTTTAGTCTCATATCATATTGACTGAACATAATAAAAATTGCATTTCAAAACATCATTATGTTTAAAAATCAGTCTGGTATTATGAGAAAAACAATGTAACTTCGGAGATATTGGATTAAGTATTGGGAATAATTAACCATTACCACTACACAACGACTAGAATGATATCAAAGGTAATAAAGAAGAATGAATTGTCATGGACAACCGTGGCACAACTTTATCATAGCATTCCATACCGGAAAAGTTCCTCATCATTTAGCAGATTCTATTATCTTGAGCTACTCAAATATCAAGAATCAAGATAATACACTTTTAGCAAAATGTGGTCAAAAATGATTCGTTTTGCTAGACGCTCCAACACATTAAACCAAACAGAATATTTGCTCATTAATAGACGTGACATAGCGGAAATAACAAATAATACATGTTGGCTTAAAGTGACATTTACTATCCATCATTTGTGAGAATTAAAAAATAATAATGACAAAAACCCTTTACATCGCTAGAAGCGACATAGCCAACAGTCGAAAATGTTAAGTAAACTGCTAGAGAAGGGTGCCTAATTAATAGTGATGATATTTATATGCATAATATTTGTACACGCATAATTGCAACGCGCATATTTATAGAACTACCCATATGTAAATTAGTACAAAATAAAAGCAAAGTTTTAAAATTGCAAACTCGCTTAAAGTAAAGCAAAATTATGACGACACTTTCAAAGTAAAACCATACGGTTAGAAAATTATCGCTACAATTGATGTGACAGCTGTCGTTGAAAGCGAAATTCTTAACGACGAACTTGACACTAATACTGGCAGCTCGCATAATTTCATGTGTTTTAAAGTACTTTGTGTGCTCTGAGAAGTTTCAGAATTATTCTGTGTGTGCCTAAAGTGTTTAAGACATCAGATTTACCTATAGTAAAATAAGGTTTGATGTTACCCGCTTGTAACGTTCCTGGCGATAGTGAGAGTGACCTTACAAATACAAATACAAATACTCTTTATTGCACACCTCAATTAAAGGATACAGTACAATACAAAATCACAGTAAGTAGAGGCAAACAACAGGCGGTCTTATCGCTAAAGAGCGATTTCTTCCAGACAACCTTAGGGTAGCGGAAATTAAGTCTAATCATAACGATTGATAGTAGGTGGTGCAGAGATAATATATGAAACCTCTTAATAATTACAACAATTCAACTAAATTAAGAATAATATACATACATAAATACAATATACAGATAAACATACATAAACATATACACATATACAGTCAGCCACAAAGTCTAAAGGAGTCGAGTCTAAATGTGTCATGGGAGAGATAGATAGTGATCTTTAAGCTGTTTTTTGAAGACAGCAAGAGATTTAGCACGCCTCAAATCAGTAGATAAAGAATTCCAGAGCCGAACAGCTTGGAAAGTAAAGGAAGAATTGTAGAATTTTGTTGAGGAACAAGGGACCGAAAGAAGCAAATTTTGTGAGGACCTGACAGAACGGAGATAACTGAAACGCTCTTTGAGGTAGCATGGAGATGCCGGGTTAATGAGAATGGAATACAAAAGAGATAGGACATGAGAGTTACGACGTTACGACCTTAATTTGATTTGCTTAAATTACGAGTATCTACTTAATCTTAAAATATTTGCTTTGATGTTTGTCTTAAAAATATTCCTCCATCGTGAATAATCCTATCAAAGAAGGGAGCATTATTTCGATTTTTTAAATAAAATCCGTATTTCGAGCATTTTTAAAACGCCACTTCATTATCAAAAGCATAACTGGGTAAACTTTTTCAAAAGAATGTTTAAATTTTAAGTTTTGCAATGTATTTTAATTCAAATTATACCAACTGTGATTTGATTAATTCTTAACTCGTACCGAATTTGCAGAACAAGCTAAGTCATCTTTCTTAATTACCTTAACTCTTCAGGACTCCAGAGGTTTTACCATAAACTACTCCTATTTCAATTTCTCGTTCGGCAACTTTGGTAAACTTCATTTTCTTGTAGTCGCCGGTGACTAAGCTTTCCGTTTGCTTCATTTATTAAACGGCACACTAAGAAATGTAATTAACTTTTTATAATTTTTTATTTATTAAACGCTGTCTTAATCGTGTTTTACAAATTCGAAGGTTGTTTTTTCTGTGTGGTGTTTCAGTTTTAATCCATGTAAGTTATGTTTTCGTTTCATAAATATAGAATCATAGAATTTATAGAATATTATTTCTGACATAAATCTCAAGAGTTCTTTAAAAAATTGTGACATCAGTAATAATGAGGAACAGACATGGTATATGGGGACGCACCAGAATAATTATAAAGATTCTCCAATCCTAAACTAAGATACAAATTAAAATAGGTAGGTCCAGAGTAGTGTAAGTCTATAAGATCAGACACATTTATGTTTTAATTTTGATGCGCTAAGTTTGTGTTTGCGCTTGAGTTTTTAATTTTTAGCTTGTCTATTAGGGGACCATATTCGAAGGTATATCAGTTATAAAATATTTTTCAACTGCAAAATATTTTGTTTATATTTTTTTTGCTCTACTTTACTAGATAAATAGAAAATAGTTTCTATAAACTTTCTTCCTAGATTGTACGTTTAAAGGAGCTCTTAAAAGAACTACGTTAGTTATTTTTTAATCAAACGAATTATTAAATTTCTTCAACATCCATCACAGGCAACGAAGCTAGGCAAAGGAGTTATTTTAATTAGGCTTTTCTGGGTGGGTTGATATTGTGTGGCGCTCAGAAATGTAGGCAGACCTTGATACAAGAAAATGTATTTTGAGGCCATACACGAGTGTGCATAGGATGATATTGTTTACATGACTATTGGCCTTAGGGCCAAGTAAATATTTGTCGAATGCAAAAGGGTACAAGCCGCAAGAAGCTTGATCAATTTAGACTCAGAACCGATATAAGTTTACGTTTTAACTATCATTTTCTATTAACAATATTTAACTGACGACAATGTCGAAAATAAAACGCTGAATATTCGCTGAAAGCTTGATCAACGGAATCAGAACCGATATAAGTTTATGTTCTTAACTATCATCATTTTCTATTTACAATATTTAATGAGACGACAATGACGAAAATAAAACGCTGAATATTCGCCTACCTGGCGGTCTATTTTATAACATACCCACGTTAGAAATATAGGACTATAGGTGTATAATTTTCCTGCCTCTTTGCAATTCTCATACATTGTAATCATTCGCTTACCCTTTTCCCATTTATTTGGGGTCGGCGAAGTATGTCTTTTTCTTCTATACATCTCTGTCGGCCGTCATCTCTACATTCACATCCTTCTTATTCTCATAATATTCTAAAAATTATAAAAACTTATTTTTACAAATAGTATGCGTCCTTATCGCCAACAATTACGCGATTACAAGTTTTACGGCGTCCTTGATTACGTACAGCTGAACCAACCGACTAATGATTAACAATTATCCGCCATTTCCGACAAATGACACAGATGCGCCAAAATGTCGCCTTGACACGAACGAGTACCAACCGACGACGTGCGAGTAGCTCGGCCATCGACTTGCAACATGGTAGGAACAACGAGTAGCTCGAACAATGCCTAATTTACTAAAATGGTTGCGAGTCGCACTTGTTCTATTATGTGCTTCCGATATTTTGTGGCAAATTGGTTAGATTTCATTGCGCTAGAGTATATGTAGAGATTATCACGCTTCAGAAACAAGTGTTAGGCCTTTATGGCGTAAATTTTCTATTAAAGGCTTCAAACTCTCATTTAGTTACTTTGGGCGTAAAAAAAGTAATCATCATGAAATTTTTAACCTGTAAGGCTTGAAGGTATAGTTTTAAAGAAACTTCAACCTACCCCCGTTAACCATACACGTCGAAAAATTTGCAAAGAACTTCGTGCCAATATTAAGATTTAAAATAATGGTCAATCAAGTATAAGGTTATTAGGTATGAAAGTAGAGGTCTGGTAACAGAAGGGTTAGGCCAAGTAAAATGTGTATGGACTGTGGAGACTGTGTATTATGGAGAAGAAGGATCAGTGACGAAATGACGGCCGATAGAGAGGTGTGGATGAAAAAAAAGATGCTGCGTCGAACCAAAGTAAATAGGAAAAAGGGCAAGCGTATCGTAGTATAAGGTAATTTTATACTCTGACATACAAAATAAACAACAAAAGCAGCAGTTAAGTATAGCGGCAGGATATGGATAATGAAAAGGGAAATGAATAGGTATGTTAGAACGCATAAACAACACCCACTCGATGTATAGAGGATGTATAATGGAAACATTATGCTATCAAATTAAGACTCCACCATTTGCGAAGGTCAAATAGTACATTACTTACCAAGGGTGATAAAACAAAGAATGTCCCAGATCGCAGGTATTTTACGCCCGAGCCGAAGGCAAGGGCGATAAATATGCGATCTGAGGCTTTCTTTATCATCGCCCGTGGTAAGTACAAAATTTTATGTCACCCCCTGGCCAGGAAGTGGGTTTTTTCGCGCGCGGAGCGTGCGATAATGGCCACTTTATGGCCAGGTGTGACATAAAATACATTTCGACATTCAAAACAAGACGTTTATTCTGGAGGATCGGAAGCAAACGTAGTTTTTTTTGTGATTAGATTTTTACCTACCTACAAATATATCAGGTATCTTAAGTATTGATATAAGTAGGTGTTATTAATCCATTTATCGTAGCTATAAAATACATAATAGGTATTCTATAACAGGTATTTATGGATTTAAGATAGAGGACATACAAAAACAGCAACCATTAATAGGCATGAACAATTTTAAAATGATATAGGTTTAAAAAATATATAAAATGGTGGCAGAAGGCGAAAACCACATATTAGTAGATAATGTTCAATAAACTATATAGGTACAAATAATTTCTTATTTAAGTATGTTCATGTGTGTCTAAATACAAATGTCTTTTAAGGACGAATAGACAGACACCGGGACGATTCTATAAGGCTACCATTGTCACAATTTGTTACAGAACACAAAAACAACTAGTAGATAGATAGATGTAGGTACTTACACAACTTATTTATCGTTAATTTATTTTATAGATGCCTACCTATTCGCATAATTCGTTTTCGCTTTCACGTTTTTAAATGTATTCAAAACTTGAACTACATTTTCTTGTACACCTACAATCAAGGTGTAATTAATTAATTATTTATAAGACGTGTAATTCCATTTGTTTTTACAGTTCCCGTTATACACATCGTCTTATTTCATATATTCAAGTAAAGTTATATATTCAAGTAAATTATTATTTATAAGTATTAATGTCTTATTAACTAGAATAGTGCGGTCACACCAAGTCAACGACCACAAGTGTAAAACAGCCATTAAAAACAATCCTGCTCATCAAAGGACCGGGCAAGTCACATTCCAAGTGTTTCGCATAAAATTTGCACAAACCTTAATAAACGATGTTCCGTCAATCCAGTATGAAATTCCACACACAGTTATATATTAAAGTATTCAGTTTAATATATGTCACATCACAATCCAACCCACAGAACACGAAAGCTCGCGTAGTGTACGATGCGCGAGCGACGTGCGTTCACGGCGCGAGAGTCCGAGTGACTGAGGAAGGAAGGACTGAGCTGAGGCATTGAGGACTGCCGGTCGTAGGTCGGAGCCGATTGGCGGAGGATGGGTGGGCCAGCTTCCGTTTGATAAAATTCGCTAGCCTGCGGGTTAAAGCCCGGTTTACACGGGGTTAGTCGTTGACCGTTGTCTCTCGGTAGGATAATCTTAACACAGTCAAAACGAGATGATAGTAACTGAAATTGATTGATATCTTTGAAATCAGCTTACTTAGGCAATGTTTATTACGAAGATTTTAACATAAATAAGATTATTATAATATTTAAATAGGTACTTTTATTGAAATAATAGATATAACTTTAATAACAGTTAAACCTAGAGTTTTTCGACTAGACACTATGTATTTGTATATAAATACATCAATATTAGCGGTGGTATATTATTTTATATGTATTACCACTATAGTATAAGTGTTTATTCATGTGTTACTTGTATATATTGAGAATATTCATGAATTAAACATATTTGTACATGTGTTGGTTTGTCTATCATTTGGTTCCTATTCTCCACTCAATTGCTCAAAGGTTGACTGGAAGAGATCCCCTATAGGGATAATTTCGCCTTTTGTATATAATATAATTTGTTATGTCTGTATTTTTATCTTTGTTTTGTGTACAATAAAGTATTAACATACATAACAAATTGGAATAAAATAATGCTTTTTAATGAACTATGTTCAAAGAATTTACATACTTATTTTTAGACTCAACCAGTTTGTCCGTCACGGATGTATAAATAAAATCCAAAGGTATGACATGCACTTTATAATGTTGATACATATTTGTGTCTATACATTTGTAGAAGAAGAAGAAAAGTATTTATTTAGCACGCATTACAGTACAGTAGACAATTAAATGGAGAAACAACTTGTAGGTACATCTTATGTGCTAAATAGGACACCCGCTCAGCATGTTGTCACGGAGACCGTGACGCTGATCTTCAGTGAGTTGTACATTGTACATATTTAATGTTCATCTGTGTAATTAATGCGTACTCATTAATGTTATAAAATACCTAATTGATGAGCCAGCGTTTCAGGGACGTTTCACGGACTTTTAAACACTTTACCCTCTATTGACTTGAATATTTTTCCCGAGCAAGATCGTTGGAACAACTCCCCGAGACTTGAACTACCCATGGTTTCAACTGTCATCCTGTCACGAGAAACGTGAAATAAAACAAATATAACTCTTAACCCAGTTAGAATAAGAACAGTGATAAATCTCATTAATTCAAACCCAAAAAACACTACAAATAATTTATTTTCCAATCACATTAAATATCCTTTCGGATTTAATCGATCATACCTTCCCCAACAGAACAGTCAATTACGTTAAAAACCAGCTTCCATTCCAGTCAAAATTAGCCAGAATACCTAATGATCAGTCTATCTCCGTTTCGATCAATAAAAGTCTATTAATACATTCACAGATTGTTATTCCATACAATCTCTCAATAGAAATGCATATCGCGAATCCGATCCGGCGGTCTGGACCAATCGTTAAATCCAAAATTAAATCCATTTGAGATTTAGCACAAATACATTCCAACTGTGTTTCGTATCGGAAACTAGTTGGTTATAAACTAGTTTGCATTTTGCAAAACGTTTTTGTTTTTGCGTACATTAATCCATACCTAATAATATTATAATTGCGAAAGTGTGTCTGTCTGTCTGTTACCTCTTCACGCTTAAACCGCAGAACCGATTTACATGAAATTTGGTATTAAGATAGATTGAGTCCCGGGGAAGGACAAAGGATACTTTTTATCCCGGAAATCATCCCTTAAGGGGGTGGAAGTTTGTATGAAAGAGCGATGAGTAGGTAAGCGCCTGATATAAGTTAAGTAAAGTAAATAGCAATTACTTAATTCTATCGCGATAAACGAGTTCCACGCGGACGAAGTCGCGGGCAATAACTAATATAAAATAAATATTTGTGGACAATCTGCGACCGCAAACCGTCCGACCACGGATCGGAAGGCGCAGCGTGGGTAGACCTTCCCACAAGGTGACCGATGACCTGGTAAAGGTCGCGGGAGTCCGCTGGATGCGGGTGGTACAAAACCGGTCATTGTGGCACTCTTTTGGGGGAGGCCTATGTCCAGCAGTGGACGTCTTTCGGCTGATGTGATGATGATGATGATGATGGACAATCTGCGATGTAGTCCCAAACTAAATAAAGCTTGTACAGATGTATTGCAAAATGATTTTCTTTCGGGAAAACTCGGATCTCAATCGTAATACGATGGCACCCGAACGTGTCAATCAATGATTGTATTAAATGAGTGACGTTTTCATATTCATTATTATGGAACTTAATTATTTAGTGTCAAATGTCAAAGTGAAAAATTTCAAAGTTACCCCTACGGCTGTAAGATAAGAAGACTGAAGCTACTCGTAATTGAGAGAACACGATAAATACGAACTTTTCCGATAAAGTACGAAGGAAAATCATTTTGCACTACATCTGTACTATGGGTAGGCAATTAGGCAATTAACGATATAAATACATAGAAAATATCCAAGACAGTAGTCTATTAATAGTCAGGTCAGGTATGTTAACAACAGTAAGTACTTTATGTAGGTGGGTTATGTTTTCTTGTTCTTGGTCAATCGTTTTTACACTTGTTCGGTCAACTCATGCCGCGTCCGTTGACCCCAAAAACTTGACCATACGTATGCGGCGACCGTGAGTACTTACCTACTTTTTATTTTCCCATATTGCGAATACTTAACCTAAATCATACCTTCAAAATAGCAGGAAAAGGGAAAAAACCTTCACATATGCAATTCCACGTCTTTATGCCATTGACATAAGGTTAAATTTCACCTGACTCATGCAGTTCGTTGTACCTGTACGAAAACCCAATAAGCTTAAAGCCACTCAAATTAGTATCTAAATCTGCCTACGCAGCGAACCTGAGAATCGATTTTCGAGAGCAAAAGGGAAGTACCATTCAGTTTACCCCTTGGCCTTTCGTCTGATTCTATAAACTGTGACGGTATGTTATTAGTAGCGGATATAAATTATGAATGGATGAATGACTTATTTATTTGAAACCACAACATAGAATACAGTTAGCTTAAATCTAGGAAATACACATTTGAAGATGGTCTCAAAAAGGAGTCCACTCAGCATTGTGTCGGAGCATGAGGTGCCACGACGCTGATTTTCAGTGGATCCATTTACAAAATAATATGCTTATAGCTAATTAACCTATGAGAAGCAGAATATAGCAGAAATGTGCAGTGTAATGATATTTTGCGAAATATAGATTTAGAATAGGATAAAATAAGTAAATAATGAATATATAATAAATAAAGTGAATACAAACAATCACATCGTCGGCTAGACAGAAGACATTTGTTCCTTTAGCAGATGGAGTTTTAGTTTTATTTTAAAAGTGTCCGGTGAACTCACGTTTCTTATTGGTGGTGGAAGGTTGTTCCAACAGCGCGTGGCAGCATATCTGAAACTGCCACGGAAGCTAGCCGACCTATGTCTCGGGCACATGAGACGGGGGGCTTGTCTGATATGTTTGCGGGAAAATGTTAGCCTATTGTACAGGTACGAAGGTTGCCTATATACTCGTTACAATCCCAAACAATAGGGTAGCGAAGTGTAGTTTCCTTCGGGCGTTCATTTTAAGGAGACTGCCATTGTTTAAAAAGGGTGTGACATGAGTTCTGGGTGGGATCGGAAAGCAGAATCTGGCGCAGGCATTCTGAAGTCTTTGTAACTGCGTTTTTGTACGTGACAGCAGGCACTCTCCAATGACGGTATCAGCGTAGTTTAGCTTTGATAGAACAAGTGTCTCACAGAGCTTGATACGCATGTCTACGCTTAAGTAATTGCGAACTCTATACAACACTTTTAGGCGATAAAAGCAATTACGGACACTCTCTAAAACATGATTTTCAAACTGCAGTCTTTCGTCCATAAGTACTCCCAAATTCCTGGCCTCAGACACACGAACGACATTCTCGTCTAAAATACAGACTTGCGGATTACATGTTAACGTCTTTATTATTTGATGTTTGGTTCCTAGTACCATAAATTTGGATTTCAATGGATTCAAAACCAGGCTGTTCTTCTGGGACCGGTATGCAATTTGGCTGAGATCATGATTTAATTTCGCGACGGCTGTATTAACATTTTCAGGCTTGAACGAGATAATGTATTTGTAAGTCATCTGCATATAGGTGATATTTACAAGAACTAATGTTAACACAATTAAGTACTTAAAATATACAAGGAAATCGACTTCGTTCCAAAGTAAAGTATCTTACAGAATTCTGAAACCAACTTTGCGAGTGGCCATTCCTAAGAGAGTTGCCACTTGCCACAAGCAAAGAGATAGTGGCATGATAAGTTAATTTACTGCATGCAACGCCGAGCTCTGATATGCTGAGCCACAATACAGTTTGTACAACTACACCTTGTTGTGGTAGCGAAGCGATGAATTTAGAATAGAACAGAATTTAACTTACTAAAACTAACTATACTATAGCTCACCGACCCAAACTGAGTCTTGGCCTCCGACACGATTTAACGCCACGTACTTATCCTGAAGAACAAAATTTAGATAAATAATTGAGGATAATAATACTACTACTACAAATTACACTTTCGGTATGTGGTGTTGTGTTGATGATGATGATGAGTATAGTTCGGACACAACTCGAAGGCTAAATTATGTCAAACGAATGCAAGCAAAACTAGACTTAGAGCTCTGACTGTAAGGTAGATTTTTTCTTGCGTTAATTTGACAGCACTTGGCCTTACAATTTTGTACGAACTATATAAGATCACAGATCTATACTAATATTATAAATGCGAAAGTGTGTCTTTCTGTTACCTCTTCACGCTTAACCTAACTTGGTTATAGTTTGAGTTACAGAGAAGAAGATATGATTATTATTGGGGAACGGGACTTAATCGCGTACAATTATAACTAATTTTCCTTTTTTAAGGTTTTGCCCGACGTTTCGAATGTATCACAACATCCGTGGTCGCGAGCTGACCACGCGTGGTGGCTAAATTAGTTATAATTGTACGCGATTAAGTCCCGTTCCCCAATAATAATGTGTGAAAATCGTGTAAGTTTAAATCAATATAGAAGATATGATACTTTTTATCCGCAAATCATGTCTAAATGGATAGAAGTTTGTTAGGAAGACCTGAAATAAAAGAAGTGCAATTTAACGCGATGAACGAGTTCTACGCGGACGAATTTGTGGGCAAAAGATACATGGTAGGGCATTTTCACTTTAAAGTGTACCCCCTACTTTTTTTCAGATCTCGGTGATTTTGGGTATTCTGACTCAGAATCACGAGTACTATCCATTTCCGCGAAGAAAAAAAAGTGTCCCGCCAAAAAAGTCAGTTATTTGACGCTTTTTTCATACAGTTTATATGGCTCGTCACAAATCTAGCACAGAAAATTTGTATGGAAAATCAAGGACATTTTTTTTCTTCATCTGAATCAATAGTACTCGTGATTCTGAGTCAGAACACCCAAAATCACCGAGATCTGAAAAATAATAGGGGGTACACTTTAAAGTGAAAATGCCCAGTTCTTTTCTTGTAAGGTCGCCATAGCTCCCAATGATGCGCTGGGTTGAGAGTGGCAGACCTACCATCCACGAAGGCGCGCCCCTCCACCGCCCATTCCGTACGTTTGCGCCACAAAGTAAATAGCGGCGGCGCGCGCCTTTGCGCATATACACGCATCATAGATTAAGTACGAGATTCGCACACAGGGGCACGTCGTCGTGGATTATAATTGGCAATGCAGGTACTGCAAATATGGCCTACGGCTTCTGAACCAATCTTAGAGTAGGTAGGTACAGGTACTTATAATATGTGTGTAGATAAAGTAATGTATGCAGCTATTGCAGCTGTATATAATTAGGCATTACCAGTTGCATAAACTACTATGATTTGTCGAATTCGAAACTTTTTAAAAGTAGAAACATTACAGTCAACCAATTCAACTTATTTTTCTGTCAAAAACGCGACGTTTTTGTAGGTATTGTGTCTCAAATAATTTGCGATTTTCGGTGGAAAAATACACTTGCGATTCTGTTAAAAAAGGATGAAGTTTTTGGCGTTTTAAGGTTATGTTAAGGCGAGGTTCTTGTACCGCGCAATGCTAAATTTCACCCCCGCACCCCGCATCGTGTGCGAGAGAGACAACACTTTGTCCGAGCGCTCCGTCTTATACAAGGACGGAGGTCACATGCCGGTGCGTCTACCACAGTGTAGTAATTACAGTAGCGCAACTAGTGCAAGTCGTCACGTCACAGAAAATAGTGCGCGAATTTAGTTAGTTACATACGTTGAATTCAAGTCCAATCAATCAAATACATACGTGTATGTTTGTAGTACATAATACATATTTATATTGTATTAACATTTGATAAAATTTAACGTAATTGCAAAATGAGTTATTTTAATTAACATGTTTAGTTTAATTTGTTTAGGTATGTATAAGGCCCTACAAGAATGGAGTGTATATCTACATTTCTAAAGGGTCGGTAATGCGCACGTGACACCCTGGAGTTGCAAGCGTCTATAATCCGCGGTGACTACTTACTATCAGGCGGGCCGTACGCTTGTTTGCCACTAACATGGTATAAATATGTTATTTATATTTTTTTTACATGTGTACCTACTTGACATTTTGAAAGTGCTTATTTATATGCCTATTTGAAAGAAATAAATGACTTTGAACTTTGAACTTTTAAAAAATGCATATTTTTTATACCACGTCGGTGGCAAACAAGTTTGCGGCCCGCCTGATGGTAAGCGGTCACTGCATCCTATGGACGTTTGCAACCCCAGGGGCGTCACATGCGCGTTGCCGACCCTTTTAAATATTTATACACTCCTTTCTTGAAGACCCCCATATTGTACCTACCTAGTACCTTCCTTGACAAACATAACGAAGAGAACAAATCGCCAAACGTGAACTATGCGTCTTTGAAGAGTTCAATTCTGATCATCATCAGCAGTTCCACTTCATCAAATGTCACTTATTCAAATGTAAATGCTTGATTTGTTTGAAAATACTAAAGTCACTATGTATGCCTTTCACATTTGAGGAGTTCCCTCGATTCCTTATGGATCCCATCATCAAAACTCGAGCATGAAAAAAATTACCCGCGAAAATAGAACTTGCTTAACAAACACAGCTAGGAGGACAAATCGCACAAACGTGAACTTTTCGTCGTTGAAGAGTTCTGTTCTGATCATCATCAGCAGTTCCACTTCATCAAATGTCACATTTTTGAATGAAAATGCTTGATTTGCAGATAAAAATACAAAAATCACTATGTGTTTGCCTTTAAGATTTGAGGAGTTCCCTCGATTCCTCAGATCCATGAGAACTGCGTTTTGACAAAATCGGGACCAACTTGTATACTTACAATCTAAAAAAGAATTTTCAAAATCGGTTCAGAGATGCCCGAGTTCTGGAGTAACAAACATTTAAAAAAAACAACGGGTTGCACTCCGGGAGTGCCGGCAGAAGTGAAAACTCAATGACATTTAGGTATCCCTGAATTAGTCAAAATCGAGTATGCTGATTTTTGGAAAAGAAATATTTTTTTTACTTAAAATAAAATAAATATGAAATTTTAAATCCTCGTTCGTTCGTTTGAAATTTTCGTTTTTATTCTCTTAAAATTCAAAATATATATAAAATTTGAAATTCTTATCCCCGAATCAGTCGAAATCGAGTATAATGACGAATTTTCGTAAAATATATTCATACTCATATTAATATTCATACTCATATTCATATTCATATTCGAATAATCCATCTACATATATACATTTGTCCCGAGTATCATTGTGTCCACAATACTTTACAATGACCAGCCAAGTTGACCCGTCCCAACATCGTAACCACGACACTAGGAGAAGTCCCCTCCTAACATCGCAATCATGATATTAGGAGGGGTCGACCTAGCTGGTCTGCCGATCTGTCGCGAGTTTAAACATTTTTCCCCATTACAAAAAGTGCTCAGCGCCGCTAAAGAAGTTTTCACTTCAAAAACATACAAACCTCCCCTTTTGAAATCTTGAAGTCGGTAAAATAAAAAAACATACGACCGAATCCGAATTGAGTACCTCTTTTGAAATCTTGAAGTCTGTTAAAAATATGGCCTTGAATGACGTCACTGTTATATGGCATCTCTTTCATTCTAATATAAGATGGATCTAATGAAAGAGATGCAATACAACAGTGACGTTATTCAAGGCCATATTTTCTAGCTTCAAACGAATGTTCGGCACGCAATCTCCAAGATGTATCTAAACTTCTTGGTACCCAATACCAAATATTTTTGAAGTGAAAACTTCTTTAGCAGCACTGAGCACTTTTTGTGATAAGGATAAATTGTTAAACTCGCGACAGATCGACAGACCAGCTGAGTTGACCCCTCCTAGTGTCGTGGTTACCAAGTTGGGAAGGGTCAACTTGGCTGGTCATTGTAAAGTATTGTGGCCACAATGATACTCGGGACATATATGTATGTATGTAGATGGATTATTCGATTATTGCGAATATGAATATGAATATCTTTGTTATTTACGTTTTTTATCATATCATTAAGTTTTTACTTCTGCCGGCACTCCCGGAGTGCAACCCGTTGTTTTTTTTTAAATCAGTCAAATACTGTACTGTGATTCAAATTAAAATGAGGTCAAATTAAAATGTTTTGTAAATCATAAATATGTATACACGCTTCACAAGTCTAAATATGATACACTTTTCGAGCATGAGAAGTGAAAAATACTTTTAGTAGGTAGTGCTTGTACTGTTTTACTCGATACTGTGGAACTGTACGATGTGCCGTGTATAGGTACCTACTGTTTGTGTTTGATGTATTAAATAGAGGAATGTAGATTTTCTAGATACTAACCTTTTCTGTTTATTCAATCTCCAGACCCTCAGAGACGATATCTTCTTTTTATTTCGGTTTGCAAAACCATTTTTTTTTCGCTCGTGGCGCTGAAAAAAAATTGCGTACGTCCGACCTCCAATGCGCTCCGCGCGGGACTGACGCGGTGGAGCAAGCGCGGAGCGGGCGTGAATGTACCATAAATTTCGTTGTTATTGGGTGAAAAAATACAAAAATAAGTATATTAAAAATTTTAGTCCCGAGTATCCTCACACCATCAAAGACGTTTATTTTGGTGTAATTTCCAATTCATAAAGTTACGTAAGATTGAAATAAAATGAGTTTTAAGATCAAGAATAGAGGTATGTTTGGCATTTTTTCTATCGAACAAAGTTTGTCCAATTACGTAACGGAGTCCCGACTGTACTAGTTGAAGGTCTCAAATATAACCCTATATTTTTTTTGGATTTTTAATAAGTGGTGTTTCAAAATAAAACCGTACTTAGAATCACATATTTTACAATGAGCCCGCCTTAACCAAATCTCAATTCAAATTACTTCTTATTTCCCCATTTTTGAGAAAGGTAATATTTTAGCCTCGGCCGAGTCGGCCGGAATGGTAATTGCAGGCTTCGTATTATAATTAAACGGACTCGTAAGCTTGTCTGATTAAACAAATACTCAACCTGCAATTGCCTTCTTCCCGGTCACAACAATAATGTACTATTTGCTGGCGATGGTACACATCCAAAGACTGTAACCGCTATCAAAGCAACACAATTACTCACACGCCAATATGACTCGCGTTCGGAACGTTCGATAAACTAGTCTAATCTTATTTTAAACAGTATCCCATCGGTTTGAGGTGTATTTTCGTTCGCAGTATGTTCTGCAGTGCAATGGGTACGTTATCAAGTGGGCATTTCCCTTATCGTGGGCTACATCTGTGTCGTGGGTGCGATTTTGTTTGTATTGGTGCTGGTTTGTTTTATAATTAAACACTAATAAATACATCAGGGTTTTTCACAATATTAAATAAGTAACTTAATGCGTCCTTTAATCGAGATGTGCAATAAAGAGTTTTGCTATTGCATTGTATTTTATTTGTAACGACATATTTATGTAAGGCTAGATCTTAAAATATAAAAAATATGACAAGATGTTATAGAATCACAAGATTTTCTTCTAACACTGACACCTACTTGGACACCTCCAAATATCCTATAATGCGAAAGTATGTCTGTTAACCTTTTCACGTTTAAACCGCTTTGGTAACCGTTTACATGAAATTTAGTATGGGGATAATTTGAGGCCCGTGGAAGGACATAGGATTTTTTATTTATTTTAGTAATACAGTTGGTGTACATTTGTATGGAATACCAATAACTAGGTAAGCGAAGCGCCTAAAATAAAATAACAGCAATTAAATTGTAACGAGATAATTGAGTTCTCCGCGAACAAAAAAAAATCTAATATAAAAAATGGTGTATAAATATGTAGTTGCGTTACTCCTCTGCAGGTTGCATAATTTCTCATCCGATTCTTGTGAATTTTCGTAAGCAGTTTTCTGATTTCTTATTTCAAAATGCCATGGAGTTGCAAATTTAAAGTCCATTCACCATATTTTTGTAACTGAGATAGGTACTGAGGTACTATATAATTTGAAACTTATAAACACGAGCATAATTATTGTAACCACTTATAATCAAATCTATAACTATATTTAAGGAAATATTGAAAACAATTCATATTTTTATCGAGAACAGCCTGTATGGGGGCGTTGTTTCACTAATAATTTATATTTATTGCTCCATATCGTGGACACAGATAATAACCTAACATGAAGATTAAAATCAATAATACAGCGATTATTTATAAACTATGTGAGTCAGGCACTAAATGGAATGAAAATATCTAATTCCGCTTTATCGAAATCGATTTCATCGATTCAGTCAGTACCTCTAGTATAAGTTTTTTCGAATCATTAACTAATTCGAACGCGTTTGCGTTTTGTCTCAAAATGTATGAAAACGCTCTCACCGAGTTTGAAATACGCGTGTTCATCGGTTAGCAACAAATGTTATACTCGCTGTTTTAGTTTCCACTAGTGACCACCAGAGGCGCTGTTTACGTTTTCATACCACTTTCATACATTTTGAGACAAAACGCGCGTTCATCGGTTAGCAACAAATGTTATACTCGCTGTTTTAGTTTCCACTAGTGACCACCAGAGGCGCTGTTCACGTTTTCATACCACTTTCATACATTTTGAGACAAAACGCAAACGCGTTCGAATTAAGTAGGTAGTTAATGTTTCGAAAAAACTTATACTAGAGCTACAGATTCGGAAGAGAAGTAGTTTTCACAGTAAATATAAATTTAATATCGGTTAGGTACTAGCTTTTGTCCGCGTAAAACTCGTTCATCGCGTTATAATTCAATTGCTATTATTTTGTTTCATAGCTCTTTCATACAAATTTACACCCCATTAAGGGATGATTTCCATGATAAAAAGTATTCTACTTCCTTCTCTGGGACTCAAGAAACTATATATCCTATGTCCATACCAAATTTCCTCTAAATCGGTTCATCGGTTTAAGTGTGAAGAGGTGTGGAAGGCTGCGGTTTCTTCTAGTAGACTGTTGTATTGTAGAAATGAAGAGGCACTGGTCTGGTAGGTACGGAGTATATTATGGCATGATTATAGTTTTATAATAAATTTATGCGTCCATACGCTGGCACGGATAATGGAAAAGAGAGAAAAGCACAGATAACAAATTTTACCTTTGAATAAATAAAGACGTCCACTGCTGGACATAGGCCTCCCTCAAAGAGTGCCACAATGACCGGTCCTGCTCCTGCGCCACCCGCATCCAGCGGACTCCCGCAGCCTTTACCAAGGTCATTAGCAATATCAAGGCGCTACACTGAGAAATTTGGAGACTTTGAAACGCTGTCCTGCCCAGACTAGCAAACAGTAGGGGTTGATTTTCAGATATATGATTCTTGACTATATGATTGTAGTACTGACAATAGCGAAACATGATTGCTTAAAATTTTCTCGATAGAAAATAAATCCAAAGTTGAGTCTATATTTTCCTTGTTTTCCTCAGCCTACTAAAACAACGCATTATTAAAAGACACGATTAAGTTAATATGATGGTATTTTACCTCATCTAGGTACTGACAAGAGGAAATTTAATAAACCTGCACACAGTCAGATATTTAACGAGATTTGTCTAAAAAGCCATTCTCGGAGAGGGTTGCATCCCGTTTTGTCGTGAGCGAAAAACAAAGGCTGTCTCTTTCAATCGATATATCGCCTTAAGACTATTTGTATTGCAACGCTTCTCCCCATGCCTACTGCAAGTTGCACATGTCAGTCCTTCCGATTACATAGCCCACTGCATTGTAGATACGTTATCTTCGGGTCAGCGGTTTGAGCGTTCATTACCTCCTATTTACATTTTACAAGCACATTGTTAACTTAGGTCACGACGGTAAAAACCGGTGTTTGTTGAGGATCTCCGTCTTTGTAGATTACCTTTTGAGGTAAAATCAATATTGGACGGGCCTTTGAAGTTACTTCATCGTAGAGTTATGTTGGCTAACTTTTAAAGGAGCTTTTAATGAAGGTAAATGAAAAACAATTATAAAATATCATCGGTGAATGTGCCTTTAATATGAATCTCGTTTCAAATTCAATTCGTTTCAAATGTGTGCGATTTTTTTTAAGTTAAGATTGTCTTTATTTTTTGTGTAATGAAACAACGTTTAGATAACATCATCATTTATGTTTTTAATTTTGAGTCACCCTTTAAAATTTGTGACTTTATAGGGCTCAATATACCAAACACGAGTTTAGAGAGTAGCGTAGCTTATAAACCCATTTTGGCATGGCTCATCTCTTGAACATTCTACAAGTCCATTTGTAGAATATAAACACATTTTGATTATGGATCATCTCTTGAGCATGCTAGAACTACATTTGTCAATTATAAACCCATTTTGACATGGGTCATCAAGTGATCATGCTAGTAGTCCATATTTTCTAAGAAACTCGGTTATTGTTGTCCCCTCGCTGACGGGGCAAAATAAAAAAAAGGAAAAGTTTTATTAAGATAGGTTTATTAATTTTATGACGAGCTTAACATGAAACTAGTAAAACTTATTAGACACGTAGTGCTGATATGTATTCCAGACTAGCTCTCACTGAGTCCTAACATTAAATGACAGTGCGATTCAACAGGTGCTTTATACCGAGAACACTTAGGATGTGGAATGAGCTGCCTGCCGAGGTATTCCCTATGGGCTACAGCGTGGGGCTCTTCAAAAAAGGCGTGAAAAGGGTTCTTATGGGTTGGCAACGCGTGAGTGACGCCTCTGGTGTTGCAAGCGTCTATAGGCGGCAGTAACCACTTACCATCAGGTGGGCTGTCAGCTTGTTTCCCTCCGACGTGGTATAAAAAAAACAATTAACATTTCCGTATTAATTATGAATAGCGTAATTAGTACATTAGTACTAACATGTCCCACTTTCATAATTCTAACAATGATATCATTAGGCAAGTTATTATTCAACTAATGTTTACTAAAGGATTAATATTGATAAGAAGATGTTTGTGTTCGTCTTACTTGTCAGGAGTGATATCACAATGGATAAGGAATCACATAAGAGAAATAATAAATCACGTAATTTACACCGTAACAAAGTATACACGGAATAAAGCGGTGAAAGAGCACTTTATAGAAAATAAAAACGCATGGGCTACCTAGGGAAGAACAGCTGCACGTCTTTCGGACAGACATAAGGAAACATTTTATCCAAAACTGAAAACTATAGAAGAAGAAGAAGAAGAAGAAGAAGAAGAAGAAGAAGAAAAGTATTTATTTAGCACGCATTACAAGACAATTAAATTAAGAAACAACTTGAACAACTTATGTGCTAAATAGGACACCCACTCAGCATGTTGTCACGGAGACCGTAACGCTGATTTTCAGTGAGTGCCCCAAAACTAGAAATAAAAACAATATATTATAATAAAACTAAACAATATATAATCAAAACTTTTATAATTTTTAGGCAACTTATTACCCAAAAACTATAAAAGTGGACTTAACACTAGCGGGAGACATCACAAGATGTACTCGTATTGTCCAACCGCTTCTAAGCTGGCAACACTAAACTAAACTAAACTACTATAGATACTTCGATCGTGATTGGCCCTCCATGGATAAATAAGTCGGTAGGAACATACTTAGCTGTTTCTTTATTTAACATATGCCAATATTTTCAACTATTGAGATCTCAGAATCAGAATCAGAATCGTTTATTGCACCATGGTTGTACACAAGTTGTTACAATATTAATATTAAGTGTGATATAGTTTCACATGGACCCTGTTCGGGTGTAGCAATCTTAAATATACAAAATATCATATTTACCTAAATTTAAATCACAGCAGGTATCTATGTAATACAGATTAGGTATATACATTTAATTATATTATGGCACACAATTATAATATTTGGACAGTTACTAAAAACTACTTAAAAAGAAATACGCATACTATCTTCTTAGCTAATAATTGCCATCATCAAAAAAGTCATCTAGAGTATAAAAAGCTTTTTCTGTAAGGAATGCCTTCAACTTTTTTGAAACTGTTATATCTTTCTCCTCTGCTTTGATATGGTTGGGAAGGTGGTTGTAATATTTTCCTGCTGCGTAAATGGGACTATATCGATATATTTCTAAGTTTGGTACTGGTAACATTAATTTGTATTTTAACCTTTTATTAGGTGAGTATTTTTTCGCACAAACATGCACAATTCTAAAATATATAGACATGGCAAGGTAGGTATGCCATGTTTTATAAAATGGGGTCTGCAACTATCCCTGTTACGTATGCCTACTAGTACTACTAGTATCTTTGAGAAGATAGTACAGTTACCAGTTTGTTGCACTTTTAGCAACATCCATGGGTCATGGGACTCCCATATAGACATTTGATCGTCTCTAAAAACTGGTTCGATTGGCATTATAAAAAAAAATTAGTCAAATAGCGTATACTCTAAGTGTTTCTAACCTACGATTCAACAACAGATGACATTCGGAATAGTCTACACTAATTGCATTCAAAGGCAAAATCAAATAGGAAAAGGAGTTCAATTCTAAAAAAACCCTGACGCCAGTAACCGAGCAACTATTGTACGGAAAACTTTGTCGGCACGACAAAAAGTGGATTGCTTGGCGCTTTTAAAAGTATGGCAAAGACAAGTAACAAATTAATGTTATCGACAGTTTGCCGCGAGCTCATAATGGGACTTGGTTATTTCTTTCTGATAGTTAAGTTTTGTGCCGCGAAAGAAATATGTACAGGGACCTCTAACAAAGGAGTATTACGAGCATATAAGGTTAGGATCAGTAAGAAACGGCCAAGTGCGAATCGGACTCGCGCACCGAGGGTTCCGTCATCATCATCCTCCTAGCGTTATCCCAGTACAGTTGCATCCTGAAGGATGCCTGGGGTCCGCTACCTAATCCCAACATTTGGCGTAGGCACTAGTTTTTACGGCAGCCACTGCCATCTGACCTTCCAACCCCGAGGGGAAAACCGCTTCTATAGGATTCTGTTTCTACGGTTTTTTATTTATTAATGCATATTTATCATCGAATACCGATTAATTTATCCCCATCCACTCCGCCGCCCCTCATATCCGCACCGCAGTAAATCCGCATCGGAACCGCTCGACAAAATGGATTATGGGTAAACGCGAAAGGATTATATGAATATACGGCACCTTTAAATACGCAGCCAGTCAGTGATCCGATGGTGCCGTTTGAGTGAGTTTGTTATCGACTTCGTTAATATTGTGCAGTATAGCATAAATAATGCAATAGTTTAAATCATTCTTTACACGGTGCAAGAACTAGAAAGCGATTTTCATTACAGCGCGGGGTTTGATCGTCCTCGTCCTACCTCGGTAGAACGCAGCCCGCAATGTAATAAAAATTGTATGCAAGCTCTTGCACTTGTACTTAAATCAACATTAAGACGAGTAATTTACACAAATCTGGGGGCACGGCAGTGCCCCCGCCAAGTCGAGCGCGTAGCAAACACCACCGTGCCATCCTTTACTGGAACCATTTCGCCGCATTCTCAGGCCCCTATTTGAGAACCTCTGGATAAGACCAGAACGCAGAAATTTTCGTCATCCAGTAAGCTATAATCACATACTTAAAATCCAAAATTTCGAGTCTGCAGGTCATTTAGTTCCGAAGTTAAAAGAAAACAAAGTTTCGCATTTATGACACTCACTCACTCATAATCATAAAAATAGAACTAGTACTTCCCATAAACTCTGAGAGCTGAAATTTGGTACAGAGTTAGGGTTTAATGGCCACATAAAGGGAAAACTATAAAATCTGGAGTACCTGGTAACCCTGATTAGAAACACAAACTGCATAAGTAAGTACAATCGTCTGCAAGATGATATAAAAGATTTGCCGCTTAGATTATTTAGACATAAGTTAAAAAACTGGCTTTTACATAAATGTTTTTACTCCATTAACGAATATTTTGATTATTTTAAATACAAGTGACGACATTTTTTGTAATTAGATATATGGATTTTGACATTGAAATTAAAAATTTGCTTACCTATTATTTTATATTATTTTGATTAATTTAAGCGACATTATTCTGTAATTAGACATAGGTAGTAAATTTGACTTCACATTGTAATTTAACATTATTTCATGACATTTTATTGTAATTATTAAATAGGACTTCAATGCCACTTATCTCCGCCATTTTTTTATATTTTTGCATGCCAGTTGCTGGTAAAATGTGCAGTTTTCTTCTTTAACAATGTTGCCATCTATTGTACCACATTTTATGCAGAATAAATATATTTGTATTTGTATTTGTATTTGTAAGTTTGTAATTCTATACAAAATACATGCGATTACAAAGTGACATGCAGCTTGAGCGAGTTTGAGCAATACACATGTATAAGTAAAGCGTTGTGTGCGATGGCCAAGTCATTCTATATATTTAAAAAAATAAAATGAAGCCGATGCAAGTCGGTGGAAATCTTGTTCTGTGGACACCCCTCCCGTGCTATTGACTAAAATATAACCGACTTGGTTTAACATTACATACTTTTTTGTTGTAGAAGAACTGTGTTGCGAGACTTGCATCTTTTTTTATGTAATGTAGAAACAGCCTTTAGCCAGTTTTATGTAATGTAGTTTTACCAATGTAGAAACAGCTCGCCTAGTTTATCATAGCTATTTTCATAGTGTTATGTCGTATGGTATCCTGGTTTGGGGTAAAGCAGCTGACATACAGACAATTTTTGTGTTACAAAAAAGAGCCATTCGCTCCATATATAACCTAGGCTCACGTGAATCTTTAAGAGAACTCTTTAAAGAAATCAACATTTTAACTGTAGCGTCCCAGTACATCTATGAGAATATTGTTTATGTCCTTAAGAACATAGACTCCTTCTGTAAAAATTCTGATATACATAATTTTAATACTAGAAATAAAAATAAAATTGCCACTAAAAAATTTCGTGTCCGTAAAGTATACAAATCTTTTGTAGGTCAATGTGTCCGTTTTTATAATAAGTTACCTGATGAAGTTTTGAATTTACCTTTTCCAGCTCTTAAAAAGTACTTGAAAAAATCATTGATGTCGAAGGCTTATTACAAGGTTGAGGACTATCTAACAGACAGAAAAGCATGGCCCAAACCAGATACTTAAATAGAGTAAAGATTCATATATTGTGTATTTTTTAATTTTATCTAGTTGACGCAGTTCTTGCAAGAAAACATATCAAAAGATTTATAACTAAATTTATAGTCTAAAGGATTCAATTTTTTTTTTCCTAAATAGAATTTGATAATGCTAAGGTATACAGTTTCGAAATGTTTTCTTGCAGAATTACACACTGTCATAACTGGTTTTTTTCCTCATTTTATTCTTTGTTTTTGTGTTGCTTTATATAGATACTTAGATTTCTTGATCTTAAGTAGGTTAAGTATTATCATTTATCATTGTAATAAGCATATTTTTGTGAGAAAATGGCTGACTGTCGAGTTTCTTTCGGCGTTTCTTCTCGGCAGTGGCCTCTGTGAAACGCTAGTAGGGTTTGACTTGTAAAAGTGCCATTGCGGCCTACTTACAGAATAAAGTTCATTTTTTTATTCATTTTATTCAATGTTTTTGATGGGATGATTATTTACATTGTACCTATAAAAGTACCTGGGAAGAAGACTCAGGATCGTGACCAGTGGAAGAAGACCCTACGCAATGGAGTGGTGGAGCATGACCAAACTTAATTTAATCTCTTATCTCACAGGCGTGAATTAAGACATCAGCGCTCTGCTCTTCCACTTTCATCTTCGGGCGGGACATTTATATGTCAATTATGCGGCCGTGGCTGTCGCTCCCGTATCGGTCTTACAAGCCACTTACGTAAGTGCCGCACCTCTTAATACGAACGCTGCTTAAATCATCTTTTCATAGATGAACAAGGCCAATGATGATGACCTATAAAACAGGAATACCCCTAAAATAAATAAATAAATATTTGTGCACAATCTTACACAAATCAACCTAGTCCCAAACTAAGCAAAGCTTGTACTATGGGTACTAAGCGACGATATACATACTTATATAGATAAATAAATACTTAAATACATAGAAGACATCCAAGACCCAAGAACAAATATTCGTGCTCATCACACAAATAAATGCCCCGGCCGGGATTCGAACCCGGGACCTCCAGCTTCGTAGGCAGGGTCATTACCAAGCTAAAGCGGTCGTCATTTTTTTATCATTTATTTTTCCTAAGGGTTTTAATTTTGACCCGTAAACCGCTTGCGTGGTCGTGTCGTACGTTTCCCTGGATTTTCCCCAGAACACTCTCCAACCGCGCACTCCTATCGCTTTATTGGGCCCGGCCTGTAAAGCCACAGTCAAGTTTAAAAAAAAACAATAGGTACTACGGCGTTGATTTTCAAAATGGTCTTATTCTGCTTGGCTAATTTAATTTGACAAGGAAGAAGTTTTACGTATTGTATTAATTATTCTTACCCATCAAGTTAAAGTTACAATTACTAATTCAAATACAAAAGTTAACTCCATTAATTAATCTCAACGGTCCAACAAACAAACTTTAAACAAAGATCAGCGCATAATTTCAAAGTTATTGTCCTAAAACTCCTATTTAGCGCAGCAGAAGGCAAAGTTAATTCTAATTCTAGTATCTCATATCATATTTGGATATAAAATAGCAGATTATGTCTCAAGGAAGCAAGATGATATTTACGGCGTGATACCTACTGAGTGAAGCGAAATATTCTAAAATAGAATCCTGAACGTAGCGAGGGATTCCAAAGTAGAATCTTGAGCGTAAAGAAGGATTCAAGTGTATACCCCCAAGACGGAAATAACTTTTCTGCCGTGTTACATTATACTGTTTTTACATCGCCTATGAGACCTGCTGCTAAAAACATGAAATGTATTTCCAAATAATTTTGCTACCAATTGGCACATACTGCTTTTCACGCCTTCTATGAGGAAAAAATTATTGTTGGTCTCAAATGAGAGAAGAAAATTACGGCTATGAACCCTCATTCGAGAGAGAGAGAGAGATGACTCTTTTCTGAATAAAAGGTGTGAAAATCTTATTAAAAAAATCGTGGCACAAATACAGTACAAGTAGCACACAAGTAGTAACACAGTAGTTATTGTAGCCATATTGTAGCTCATTTCTTCCATAAATAGATCTATTTAGACTAACTATTTATTTATTTAAAAAAAAAACAGTTGAAGCACCGTGGTATGACTCATTTTTCGCTCATCGCACTGATTTTCAGTCTCACCTACGTTGGAGTGTCATATCTTGATATTCTTGATTTATTATTCTAAATCAATCAATGATATATTCACCAATGTAAATAAAAGTGACCAAAAATAACGCGACCAACGCAGAAAGAAAATATGGGAATCCAAAATCAATCCAATAAACAACAGGAAGGAAAAGTCTTTCGGCAAGCAATCACATGCCAAACAAAGACGGAAGTAGCCTCAATAATACGTGGGAAAGGGACAAAAGCAACAATCGCGTGGAGTTTACGAAGAGTGGTGTAAACAGTAAAAGTTTTTGGGGGAATAAGAGAAAGGGTTCCGGGGTATGAATAAAACAGATAAATTATTCACTAGCCAATCGCATTATATTCAGTTGATTATGAAATTTTGTGGAGGTGTTCGTAAAATTTTCACCTCAAACAATTTATGAGCTTAATGCATAAATAATTAGGTTAAGGCTACTGAAATAATTATAGTCAGAAATTTATTAACCAGCCGAAACGATTAAACTCACTTGAGTTATCTTCGAGAATGTTAAATAAACAATTTTAACCGCCTTTAAAATGAAATCAACCATTATATACTGTAAACACAAATCTTTCGTTGAAAATAATTTATTCATAAGACAAACGATACAAAGAAAAACAGTGACAATAATTAAAAACTAAACTCTAAAATTATGAACTAACTTACAAAAACTTTTCGTTGTATCCGTTTCCCAGAATTTTAATTTTGCAGCAAATTCTACTCGTATTTCAAAACCGTAAACTTTTAAGTTGGGTTAGCCAAAAACAGAATAATTTATTTCTTTTAAATATGGCTATATTTAAGCATTTTTCAATGACGGAAGAGTAACTTTATTTTACTAAACGGTTAAAACTCACGTATTAATTGTCACTTCGGGTGACGAGTCCCGACGAGTTCGAAACATGTCGCCCGAAGTGACAATTAATACGTGAGTTTTAACCGTTTAGTAATAGTACATTACTTAACAAGGGCGGTAAAACAAAGAATGTCTCAGATCGCAGGTATTTGACGCCTAAGCCGAAGGCAAGGGCGATAAATATGCGATCTGAGGCTTTCTTAAGTACAAAATTTTATGTCACCCCCTGGCCAGGAAGTGGGATTTCCCGCGCGCGGAGCGTGCGGTAATTGCTGCTTTATGGCCAGGTGTGACATAAAATAAAGTTATAACATGTCTCACGAAAGTTTAAATTCAAGGACGGAAGAGTATTTTGTATTGTAAACAGCAAACCAACCCCAATCAATCACAACCCGATACACTAGTAACCTCGACACCTATGTGTTAATCTGAAGGGAAGACCGTATTGTTTGGGAAGGGTTATCAACCCTTTAAATCAAGGACCTTCGCTCCCCTTCGCACCTCCGGCGGCGTGCTTTTGACATCTTTACGTCTGACCTTTGTATTAAAGGGAAATTAGGGTCCTCACAATTCTGCGTGGGCGATTTCATAGGTAAGTTTCAATGTAGAATGTAATAAATTTTATATTCTGGTAAATTGATCTCTAATTTTACCTTTCGTTTCTATATTTAACACAGTGCTGTGACACGTGTATTTAACGAAATTTACTCCTACTAAATATAGGTAGGTTAACACGGACGTCCACCTGACGGCAAGCGGACACCGCAGTCTATTAGGCGTCTTCCTGGTTTGTCGGTGCGGAGGCGGTACTTCACTCACTTCTTTAAAGAAATGGCTTCCATCAAATTTATGATGATTTCGCCAATATCACGTATTCAGTGACGTTGTTCGGTAACGACGCCATGACAGTAGATAGGTATTGTACGGTAGTGTAATGGATTCTGCTCGTCGTCGCCCCGGGCACGTGTGCTCACCAACGCGGCGACGACCAAAATCCGGAGGCGGTACGATATGAGAAAACTGTCAAATGTCAGTGTCAACTGTCAGTTAACTCGGTACTCGGTACTACTTTTTACCCCCCTATAAATTTAAATGAGTGCTTCCTGACTGGCGCGGGACTCGCGGAAGCGGGACGATGCGAAGGCAGTACTGGTCCGCTTCTGCGCATATTATTACTACTGCGCAAATGTAATACTGACAGTATTCTGTCAAGTGGGAATCTTTGCGACGTCAGTAAGTTTACGTCAAAGAAGAAAATGTCACATATCGATCCCGCCCCGCCAGTCAGGAAGTCGCCTTAGGTGCTCGCAACTCCAAAGAAGTCACGTGCGCGTTGCCGATCCTTATAAAATTTGAGGTCTAACGGTGGATCTGTTTAAAACCAGGTCTAAATAACTACCCGTGATCTAAATGCCATTCCAATTTTCACTTCGTTTAAAACATTAAAAATTAAGTTTCCTCAATTGCCAATGAATGGTACCACGAATAATTTTTTGGAACATGAACTGTCACAAAGCGAAATTCTTTAATTCTAAGGCCAGTAGCCTTTTTCATCGTAACTCGTTCAACCTTCCTATATTTCATAACTCCGTGAAACTGAAACGGTTCCAATTCCCATTGATTCCATGAAAGTCTTTTACAGTAATAAATTGATGCGATATCATTTTCATTCGGTTACGCAAAAGACTAAGGAGTCAATATGACTCGACAAATTGCTATCCAAAGTAGATGTTACTGAATTGATACGCTCACTCGTTTAACATAATCAGCTCTGTGTGGAAACAGGCGAAAATCTTTACTTATATCTCTATTTATAAAGTGTGTCTGTCTGTCTGTCATTCTTCATGTTTTTGTTGTGAACCAATTTAGATGAAATTTGGTGCTGAGGTAGTTTAAGTCCCGGAGAAGGACATTAGGATATTTTTTTATCCCGGAAATCGTGGGTGAATGTTTGCATGAAAGAGTGATGAACTAGGAAAGGGTTTGATATAAAAAAATAGCAATAATTTTATATCGCGATGAATGAGTTCTATACATTACAATACAAATACTCTTTATTGCACAACTACACAAAAAAACACACACACATACACACTTTAACACAGACCTTGACTTGACCTTGACTTTTAACACAGACACTTTCTATGTAGAAAGTCGGGGGCAAATGCTAATTTATAAATATTGTTGTGGGTAGTTAAGAAATGCATGTAGTACCCGCACTGGTCTTGAATAAAACAGTTGTTGTTTCCTATCTGCATGTTTCACTACATGGTGGCAGCGGTGCAAAGTTTTTATCATATTTAGTTGGAAAATAAGTGATAATTACAGAAGTAAATACGCGTACACAACCAAATTAAAAGAATAAGCGTGAAAAAATAGGTGTGGTGTAAAAGAATAAGTGTGACACGCTAGACCACCGCCGGAGTTAAACATGGAGGGCGGTCCCGTTACTCGGACCGAGGCGTGGAAGCGGTGGAAACAACAATTCCTGCTGTTTGTGAAGGCGTCCGGTGTGAGCACGGAGTCAGCAGCAGTACAGGCTAGCCTGCTCGTTAACCTCATCGGCCCAGAGGGGTTCGATATATATCAAACGTTTTCCTTTGATGCTGAGACCGAAAGAGACGATGTAAAAGTCATTATAAAAAAGTTCGATGCATATTTCGGCGCCAAAGTGAATACGACATTAGTGAGATACAAATTCTTTATGCGTAATCAAGAGGAAGACGAGTCGGTCCAGGATTACGTAACAGCGCTGAGGCTGTTAAGTAAAAATTGCAATTTTGGTAATTTGGGCGATGACTTAATTAAAGATCGCATAGTATGTGGCGTTCGGAACGTCACAGTACGGGATAGGTTGCTAAGGTGCGACGACCTCGACCTGGACAAGGCAATTAAGTTGTGCCAAGCCGAAGAAGCGTCAAGGGAAAGTGGTAAACAATTGGGTATCGCGGGTGAGTGTTCGAGTAGTGGTGTACAGGTGCACGCGGTGGAGCGCCGCGCGCGAGGCGGCGCCCGCTCAGCTCCCGGTCCCGGCCGTGAGGGCCCGGCGCAGCAGCAGTGCGGCGGCTGCGGCGGCAGCGGCATGCGCTGCGCCAACCGGGATTGTCCGGCACAGTACATAACGTGTTTTTCTTGTGGAAATCGAGGACATTTTGCTAGAATGTGTCAAGCTCGGTTTGTTACTAATGATAATGAGGTGAAAAGAGTGTACGAAATAGGAAAAAATTGCTCATTTAATAGTGATTCCGATGAAAACGAACAATTCTACATGGACATGATTTCTTGTTCGAGTAACAGAGGACAGTGGACGGAAACCTTGTTTTATGAGCGGAGTGCAGAACAATTTAAGCTTGATACGGGAGCAGATATTAATGCTATATCTTATGAAAGATTCTTGCAATTCGGGTTTGACGTAAAGTTGTTAAAAATGTCAAACATAACACTCGAGTCATACACGGGTGATATCATTCCTGTGAAAGGCGTTTGTAATTTATTATGGAAGTATAAAGACAAATTTTACGACCTGTACTTTGCGATAGCTGATATTAAATGTCAAAGCGTGTTGGGAAGGCAGTCATGTGAAGATATAGGTTTAATAAAGAGAATTAATATGGTAAAATTAGAAAAGTACTCAGAGTTGTTCAGGGGCTCAGGATGTCTTCCAGGTAAATACCATATCGTTGTAAATAAATCGGTGCCCCCTGTCATCGGTGCGAAATCAGTCCCACTGCACCGTCAGCATCCTCAGGCTCACGCGTCAGCTGATGCGGACGATGAGTTCAAGGACGCGTGCGACGAAGTAGGTCAGGCTAAAGAATGTAAAATGGAACCTAATGCCTCTAACAATAGGGTTGTTAATAGCTTGATCCCACAATCGTTAAATCTTAACTCGCAGTCGAGCTTAATTGCTCAGTGAAAAGATAAACAGCAAACAAAACGAATAAAAAACAAACCAATAACATTAACTAGTAAAGGATGCTAAAAACAATTTAAAAAAAAAGTATAATTTTTTTCACTACAATACGTACTACTTATTCGTTTTGTTTAACTCAAGTTTACCTAGATGCCACTGGGCACGTGTTTCTAGTATGTAAGTCTTAAAATGAAACTAAATAGATTTTTTATTCAAAAACTATAATATAACGTATTAACTGCATCTACATATGTATTCACTATAAAATAACATAAAAACATTTATTATAAGATTTTAAGTTCACATGGTCATTTCAATTGAAATTCTAATAAAAACATGTACCCATTTAAAATGTAGTCTTATAAGTAATAGTAAACATGTATTCATTATTATCTAGGATTCCTTCAGGTTAAGCGTCTGTGAATCTTATTGCATTATAATAAGGTTTATACATGATTCGCTTACCATTATCTTTCCTTTGCATTCATAATGATCATTCAGAATGGCGATGTAAGTGATCATTTTTCTTTTAAAGGGAAAGAATAGGATTGGAGTACATTGTCAATGATAACAATACCTATGTAATCTATACAACACCTATGTATCTGAACGAGTTTATTATTGTTATTGCAAAGCCTTACACTTGTTGTTTATGTATAGCTAAAACGCCTTATATGTATTTGTTATATGATAGTAGTTACAAAAAAATATATATAAGAGTATTGCATGTTATTCTTATTATTTCCTTTTGGGGGAGATGTTGTGGGTAGTTAAGAAATGCATGTAGTACCCGCACTGGTCTTGAATAAAACAGTTGTTGTTTCCTATCTGCGTGTTTCACTACAAATATGAAAATAAATGTCTGTCTGTTCCCTCTTCACCCTTAAACTACTAGATCGCTATCGATGAAAATTGGTATGCAGATAGTTTGTGATCCTGGAAAGGATTTTAGATAAAACTATACATTTTACAAAACGGTTTATTTATTTTATTTTCTTTATTTAAGTACCACCAACGGATAATACATCTAAATATCACATAAGTCTTAAATGCAAAAATCTAACTAAGATGTTTAGCCACTTATAGGTGACCACAGCTCACATTTGTATGGAACAAAGAGTTAATATACTTAACAGTTTATTCTAAAATATGCATGCAGGAAAAGTTAAAACTGTATACAAAAAATCTAATTAAATTAATGCAACTTATATAAGTAGGTAATACAACTAATATAAATAATTCAATTGATATAAAATGTGAATAAAATCTAAAATGTGATAAAATCTAGACTGACACCAGTAGCAATCACTCGTCAAACTCCATTGATGTCAAATGTGAGACGACAGACTTTTTGAATTTGCCTATGGCATCATGAAATATATCTACGCCTGTGGAATCCGGAATGTAGTTGTATAGCCGAGCCATCCTAGAAATCGGTGAGTTTGTACCCAGTTTGTTATTCAGACTGAGACCTTATACATCTCTCAATTTTACTATTATTGTAATGTTTGTAATAGATAATTAATATTTTGACATGAAAAATGTATTAAATTCTTATTGATATATTTCTTAAATTGTAAATTAATATTTTCTCATGAATAATCTATCATATGCTTATATTGTAAGACTTTTTTTTTAAATTGTACATTAACATTATGACATGTGATGTGCCCCTTGTGGCCTATCTGCAGAATAAATGTTTGAATTCTGAATTTTGAATTCTATGTGTCTTAGATTTCTTGATCTTAAGTAGGTTAAGTATTATCATTGTAATAAGCATATTTTTGGGAGAAAATGGCTGACTGTCGAGTTTCTTTCGGCGTTTCTTCTCGGCAGTGGCCTCTGTGAAACGCTAGTAGGGTTTGACTTGTAAAAGTGCCATTGCGGCCTACTTACAGAATAAAGTTCATTTATTTCATTTATTTATTTGTTTGGTCCTCCTGAACTTATCTTTAAAAAGCTTGTAAGTACCTTTTCACACCACCTGCTCGTCAATGCCCAATTATATATCATGCAAACCTTACCGAAAGCAAATCATTATAACCCTTGGCTTAAGCCGGGTAGTAATATCGTACTGAATCTCATTATAACCCGCCGGGTAATAATGTGATTTCACTTTTCATAGTTCTTATAGTTCTGTCATTAAAGTCTAATGTCGTGAAGTCCACTAAGCGGCGAGGAGGCGGCACACCAGCTCCGTGTTTTGTTTGGAAAACGTCGTGTTCGAAACAAAAGACTGCGTCGTCGCCCGCCGCGCCGCCGCCTGTAGCTGTAGCGCGTCAAGCGCGTGGTTTTAGTACTGAATATTTGTAGAATTACATTTTGGAGTTTTCTTATACATTATTCTCATATTTTATTACATTTTTAAATAAAATCACTATGTAATATCCGTGCCTCGCACGTAGCTAGGGCTGACCTTCCTCCCTTCGCTGCAGTTTCAGAAATGTAAATAAATACATACTTACATATTTGTGGACAGTCTTACACAAATCTACCTAGTCCCAAACTAATCAAAGCTTGTACTATGGGTACTAGTCGACGATATACTTATAAAGATAAATATATACTTAAAATACATAGAAAACATCTAAGATTCAGGAACAAAATACTTGTGCTCACCACGCAAATGAATCGTCGTCGATGTACTTACTTACTACTACTACTACTTACTACTAGGTATTACAGTATACCAAAAACAAGATCCGCGTGAGTTATAGACGCTTAATTATACGGAGTAAAACAGATTCTATTAAAATAGATACTAAAATTTGCTGCGATTGACTGATTTAATTATGTTTTTAGTAGCCTTGGTTTTTTTTATTGCCTCGCAAGAGGTGAGAAAAGTAGAGTATACTCCTCGGGGATAAAGCTGTTTTTGTCTTGGGAGCGCTTAAATCCCTCACTACACTCAGGACTCAGTCTTAATTCCCTCGCTTCGCTCAGGAATTAAGTCATTACTCCCTCGCTCCGCTCGGGAGTAAAATTCGGAGTCCTTCGTTACGTTCGGGATTCAATATCGCACCCGTGACATAAAACAGTGTTTTATCCCCTTGGTGTATAATCTACTATTACGTGGTAGCCTGTTTGGGATGGGCCTGTTTGGGGTTAAACTCATTATATTAATTTATCATTGTTATTTTTAATACGACTCACGGTGAAAGTTTAAATTCAAGGATATAAAAAAGAGGGGTGGAATCATGGTTGTTCATCTTAGAACAAAGCTGACGGAATTAATAATAGCGCCACCTACGTTTATGGTTATTAAACTTGCACGAATTGTCTTCTGAATGTGGCCTGTTAAAAAGGTATTCAAAAATTCGATGCCTCTAGCATCCCACACGTGGCCCTGTGGTGAAGTATACTGCCTTTAAAGTCAGTGTACCCTGGTTCCATCCCCAGCGGCGGATGCACTTTTTGTATGTTTTTTCACATGTATCCAAGATAATGCTTACTAACTTTAGCCCTTGGTGGCGCTTTAGTCGGGATCACAATAAGCGTGAAGTTGGCTATCTCATCATCATCATCATATCAGCCGAAAGACGTCCACTGCTGGACATAGGCCTCCCCCAAAGAGTGCCACAATGACCGGTCTTGCGCCACCCGCATCCAGCGGACCCCCGCGACCTTTACCAGGTCATCAGTCCACCTTGTGGGGGGTCTACCCACGCTGCGCCTTCCGGTCCGTGGTCGCCACTCGAGAACCTTTCGGCCCTAACGGCCATCGGTTCTACGTGCAATGTGCCCCGCCCACTGCCACTTAAGTTTAGCGATTCGAAGTTGGCTATCTATTTCCAGTCATTACGTATAGGGGTGGAATATCGTAAGGAGGTGCGATTTCCACGCGGACGAAGTCGTGGGCAAAAGCTAGAGCACCAGATTTTTTCATACCTCTCGAATATCATATCAGAATGCGAAATATTCAGTCATGTTCCACCTCTACCACACACAGGGGTGACACGCGAAGGAAACTAAGCGCTGTGGCTAAGTATGTGTGCGTGCGCTGTCGGTACACGTGTCAATTTGTGTGCCGGGTGCGTAGGGTTTTGTTTATTATTCTTTTCCTAGCAGGTCGCAAGCGGCCAGTTCAAAAAAGGTTACGTATTTACACCCTTATCTAGGCATGACCCAACTGACAAGTAACCCGATCGTAACCAGGCGGGCGTCACAGGGACGAGGTAACTGACCTCGGTGCGGGGGGTTCGTGTTCGTGGCCGTTCTGTATGTAATACTATTATACTATTCTGTGCCACTACTGCCACCTAGTTGATATCGTAGACTAATCCATTTATTCTCTCAGGCTGAGCGGAAAATAGCTTATCAGGCTGTAAAATAAAACAAGAAATATGGAACGGATATCGCATTGAAAACTAGTTTGTAATCTAGTTTTGCTGATAAAGACGAATTGGACTACTATTTCCAAGCTTTTCTTCCTTTCATTCATTTTCAGTTTATCCCATATTTGTAACTAAAACATTTTTGGAAGCATATACCTACCTACCCTATATCTTATCTTTACTCTGTGATAACAATACTTTGTGACCTTTTAAGTGTACTACAATATTTAAAGTGATGATTATTGAGTAATCCTAGGGAAAAGGGTGATAATGAATGTTATCCAGAAGAGTTTGTTTACACTATAGGACACGTAAGGATGAATAGACTGTAGGTTTGAATCAATAATTGGATGACGATATATCTAAAGGATCCCATTATTTAAAACAGTAGCTCTAGTATACGTTTTTTCGAAACATTAACTAATTCGAACGCGTTTGCGTTTTTTCTCAAAATGTATGAAAACGCTCTCACCGAGTTTGAAATACGCGCGTTCATCGGTTAGCAACAAATGTTATACTCGCTGTTTTAGTTTCCACTAGTGACCACCAGAGGCGCTGTTCACGTTTTCATACCACTTTCATACATTTTGAGACAAAACGCAAACGCGTTCGAATTAGTTAATGTTTCGAAAAAACTTATACTAGAGCTACAGTACGTTCTTCGTTTTAAGTCAACGAATGCATTGCCAATTCTAAAAATCAATATATAAAAAAAACTAATTCAAAATTAACTAATCATAATACTATTAGAAATAAATAAAGCATACTAAACATAGACTAGAATAAAATAAAATGGGTTAAAACATTATATAAATTAACATAGAAGTAGTGTTTAAAATACTCCACCTCTCATCGTGTACCTGTGTAGGTACCAAAATGAAGCACTAATATTTTTATAATAGAGATGCTTATATTACTTAAAAAACTAGTGCCTGCGTCAAACCTCGGAACCAGACAATGAACCCAGGCATCCCTCAGTACACTAATATAGGTACTGAACTATACTAAGATTATAATGATGATGTCTGAATAACATAAAACTAGTGTCTACGTCAATTCACAGTACCAAATAGCAAACCCCAGCCTTCCTTCCTACGTATGCAAACGCATTATTACTACGCTATGATTTATTATGATGATGATTTCTTTTATACTACGTCGGTGGCAAACAAACGCACAGCCAGCCTAGCTGATAATGTCCATACACTTAAGACAACAAGAATATCTCTTTGATGCTTTCTCTAGCGGTCTTTACTTTATGACTGAAGTATGATATGATGTTTATTTATTTATTTACAATGATGACTTGCTATCATTAGTTACTATATGCAAATGACTTGCACCAATTCATAACTCATAAGCTTACAGATCTTTTATTATGATAATTATGACGATATTCTCTCCGTTTTCAGTTCAATTCAATTCAATTATTTATTAATAAAATATTACATTTTACACGTCATTTTTTTACATTATTATTTAAATACCATGTTATTCTGTTCCAGTCAGTGTGTTCCTATAAAAGTCACCGTATCAGCTACTAAAAAGCCGAATGAAAATAAAGCAAAGAACCGGAGGGATCGATTTCCGGTTGCGACTAATTAGTTTCCAGCTGCTCGGCGATACGATCCTTTTACCCCGTTTACAGGATTATTTTCTAAAGCAAAAGTTAGTAACGGCTCATGATTAAAGGGTACTATATATTCTGCCTATAAGATAATTATGTTTATCTACACCCATATAGTAAATCCTCTTTAATAAGTTCAAATACCGTAGATAAGACCCCGCTTTATAATATACTGTGCGGCTGTTGCGTGCGTCCCCTATTAGATCACGAAATAGAACATTTTAATGAGATCACGTACAAAATTAAGACACAGCTGCGGGCTGGCGGCGGAGGCGCGGGCCGGCCTGTCGAAGCAAACATGGCGCACGCCGGCGAGAAGTGCCCACACGAAACACATGAAAGAGGATTTAATATATGGATGTAGATAAAGTAGTGTATGCAACTGTACATAATTAGGCATTAAAACACTCGTGTGACCTTATTATGAAACTCGCCTTCGACTCGTTTCATAAAACACACTCGTGTTTTAATGCCCCTCATTATGTACCAGTTGCATAAACTACTATAATGCAACGTTTGAAGGGCTGTAAATGGCTGTGCTGGTTTAATAAAACATTTTTTTAGTAGCGAGCGAAGTTTTTTTTGTTCTCCTTAATTATCTGCTATCAGTCTCCAGACTATAATCAGATTGGTTGCACGGGAAATGGCGATTGTAGATTTAGAGGCCTGAGATGAAATATCTGCCCCTCTGTCGCACTTGCATATTGGAGCCACAGAGAGGGAGACACTTCGTTTTCGGTTCCCGCTAGGCCCCCTTATTTATTAAGGCCGGGCCTATTACCACTTTTGAGTTTTTAAAAACCATCTGAGACATGCAATATAGTGACTTAAAATCTTAAAAAATATATATATGTTACAAAAGGATCTTGTCTAGTCAAATTCGCAGTTAGTTACATGACCTGATGAATGTCAATCAATAGAAAAAAAAATCGCGGAGATTACCCCCTTTTGGGAATGTATTTTCAATAATACGGCTATATTACTGACATTTAACATTTAGTTTTTATTCTCAATGAAAGATCCTAAATAGTTATAGACAAATTCGCTGGATTTGCTTTGATAAACTGACTAGCTTAATGACTAGAGCTAAATATTTACGAAACTACGCGCAGAGCTTGCGTAGAGAGCGGGATGGTTAATTGTAAACTCACGCGTGTTAAAGCGGGGCATTTGCGTTGGGGATAGCTCCCCTTAAGCGATACGAGTAGCTACTCCCGACCGTATACGCGCTGACCGGTCGAGCACTGTTCCCATTCTAGCCTCTGTATCTGTGGCGTCATACCTTGAATTGATTTGAGTGTGTTTGATAAAAAATAGAAATTCATGATAGCAAATGCGGTTGTAGCTACTTTTTGGCGCTCCTTTGTCTTATGCGTCAAACGCATGCGTTCTATATGAATACGTTGCGTCAAACGCATTGCGTTGAATGGATTTATACGAACGCGTCGGAAACGCATGCGTTTGACGCATAAGACAAACAAGCGCCTAAGGGTATAGTGTCTGGGTTTATTTTTTCTTTTAAATCTTCCTTTAATAAGACATGGAACGATTTCAAACCGTTAATGTCCTTCCTGCCGCACAATGAAGTTCCTAAAGCATTTTGTTTATTATGATTATCTTTTCGTGATTAATGAGTTCCTCAAGTTTGGTTAATTAGTGTTCTAGTGCGCAGTCTTGCAGACCAGACTGTGGACAAAGGCGGAGTTTTGATATACTCATCTTGGTTGATGAACGGAATCGCGTCTGCTAATAACCTAGTAATTACAAACATAGTTCAATGTGGGAAAACAAGAACTGGAACTAGAATTTTGGTTTAATCTGGCAGTAGTAACCTGACCTGAGGTTTTTTAGGGTCCGGTGACCAAAATGGCGAAAACGATACCCTTATAATTTCGTCATGGCGGTCTGTCCGTCCGTATGTCACAGCCGATTGACTCAAAGACTACACTTATGAAATTCGCTAGGAAGGTGTATTCTATTAAACGCTACATAAAATTGACTTGCAATTGTCCACAAATATATCTTATCTTATATCTTTAAACGAGCGATTCTTGTATATTTATTTATTTATATATTTATTTCGGGGATCTCGGAAACGGCTCTAACGATTTTGATGAAATTTGGTATGTGGGGGTTTTCGGGGACGAGCAATCGATCTAGCTAGGTTTCATGCCCGGGAAAACGCCGAGCAAAGCTCGGCTGCCCAGATATTTTATATTTTAATTGACAATATTTCATAATTTCCAAAAGTCTTAATTCGAAAACCATTTCGGTAAAAACGTGTGAAGTACATAAAAAACATTTTTTTAGATTTTTTTCTCCGTTAATTTTGGAAAAAATCGCAGATTACTGTAAACCGAAAGTTGACGTCATCTTCCTCGCTGTATTCAGGGAGACCTTAGTACAGAGTACAGACAATTGCTGCTCTGGAGTGGCTCTGGATTCTTGTTGGGAAGATGACGTCATATTTTACTTACGCCCTTTTGGAATGACCTACTTTTCAACGTGTTTTTTTTGTATGAAATAATGAGTTAAATTGAAAAAGAAAAAATACGGGTGGCTTTAATTTTTAGTTAAAAATATGAAATGTTGTCAATTACAAAAAAAAATTAGGGGGGCACTCCATACATGTAACCGGGGATGAAAAAAAATCAATGCATGTGTTGTAACAACGGATAGGCCCTTAAAATGAGAGACCTATAGAGTTTGGGAGATAATAGCTGACAAAGTCGTAAAAAGGGTTCCCCCCAAACCCTTAATTTCCAAACTGTGATGATTAATAATCTGAAAAATTGAGGTGGTGGCCCAGAAATCAAATTGGTTGACTGTAACTTGCCGCTAACATCATTTTTAAAATTTAAACTAAACTACCATAATAAGCGCGCGTTTTTGACGGGAAAGGATCCTTAAGCATAAAGTATGGACACGAAGGGCAAGTTTTCTCATAGTTTATACCTAAGTCGACTGTATTATTTATATAATCGGGTCAAATTTTAAGTAAGTTCTCATCTAGCCCACTACATACAAGCTGCAATTAGGTACAACTTGCCAAACCTAAACTTTCTGATATAACGCCCGCTCGCACTACACAGTCCTGTAACGGTACAGCCTGCAGCATCACAAACATGTATACATTCTAGAACGTTATTGCTTAGATATAAGGTCGAAAATTGTATACATGTTTATGAATGCTGACTGCACTCCAGTTTACGTTTATTAAGCATCTTAGGTAAGGGGAACGATCAGCCAGGCGAAGTTCTACGTTCCTACGGTTAGCCCGGAATCCGGATTCTGTGGCTCTAGTATAAGTTTTTTCCAAACATTAACAAATCCGAACGCGTTTGCGTTTTGTCTCAAAATGTATGAAAGTGGTATGAAAACGTGAACAGCGCATCTGGTGGTCACTAGTGGAAACTAAAACAGCGAGTATAACATTTGTTGCTAACCGATGAACGCGCGTATTTCAAACTCGGTGCTGAGAGCGTTTTCATACATTTTGAGACAAAACGCAAACGCGTTCGAATTAGTTAATGTTTCGAAAAAACTTATACTAGAGCTACCGTTGGACCCTTCGGATACGGAACCCTAAAAACAGCTATTGTTTTTATCGTCTACCACTCGATCAGAAATTATAAGTTACTTTCATCGTGCAATTGATGCACGATAAAAGAAATTTACATTTACTTTCGTATAGGTAAATTGTTAGTTTCTCCGTAAAACTGAATCAAGTGTGCAATAAAAGCATTTTAAAATGGAACGGAGTGAGTTCACTGCGAGTAATTACTGTGGGCAAATAAAGATAGCGTTGCATTTAAATGAACCCGCGAATGCAAGGGTAGTGTTACATTCATAGATAAAACTGTTCTCGACTGAGAATAAAATATGTTTTTTTTTATACAACGATGGTGGCAAACAAGCTTACGGCCCACCTGGTAAAAATAGTCACCACAGTGTACGGATTGGGCTGTGGGGAGGGGCGCGCCTTAGTGGATGATACGCACTATTTATAATATAAACTCTATTACATTCTTATTAAAGTAGAATATCCGATGGAGTAACATTATATCAGTGTCAAACTGTTAGTGCTGGTACTGTAAGGTGTATATTATTGGCTATATTATATTACGAGCCCACATATGCACTTTTGCCAATGTTTATGGACATAGATCTCAACATCTATACTGATTAAATATCTGTCCTTTCAGTATATTAATCTTTAATTATTTTCCTCCAGACTGCTAAAAGTAAAAACACGATTTGCAAAAAAATTCGCGATACTTTTATTTTTCAAACATATCCCTTTTTTTTCGATGTTTTTGCTTGGATCTTTAAAACCCTCCCATCTTTAACAATGATTTTTGGTTAAATAGTTAATAGGGTAAATGATAAGTTCTCACACTTTAGAAACAAGATTATACTTATAAATGTACACGTTTAGAATAAACATCAATATTTACGAAAAAAGCGCTGAGCTTCCGTAGAGAGCGGGATGGTTAATTGAAAACTCGACGCGTGTTAGAGCGGGACTTTTGCAATAGCATCTAATAAATAAATAAATAAATATTTGTGGACAATCGTACACAAATCAATAACCTATTCCCAAACTAAGCAAAGCTTATACTATGAGTACTAAGCGACGATATACATACTTATATATATAGATAAATAAATACTTAAAGACATAGAAAACATCCAAGACCCAGTAACAATATAATAATAATTCGTGCTCATCATATAAATAAATGCCATGGGCGGGATTCGAACCCGGGACCTCCAGCTACGTAGGCAGTGTCACTACCAACTAAGCTAAAGCGGTCGTCAAACCTATTTATTTTATCTTCGCCCTCTTAATATATATATGTACCTATATATTAATGGCTACGTGTGCGTGTTAACAATCGGACCGATTGGAACGGTAGTCCTGAGGTTGGACGAACATCATGTTGTAATTGCTTGGTTACTAATTCGAGCGCACAACTTGGTTTCACACGATACGATGTTTTACTATAGGTAGTCTTCATGATTGTGTGTATAACTGTATAGTAAGGACGCTAACAAGGAAATATTTTCGTACATTGACACGGTATTTCCTAACTCTATGTAAAAAAAAAACACTTATGTGAATTTTATAGGTGAATCCAAACATTATAGGTGAATCCAAAGCACATCGTCTTCGCTGGCTTGGCCACCTAGAGAGGATGGGAGAAGCCCGACAGGTGAAGAGAGCATACTTGGGCCGACCGACCGGACGACGTCCTGTGGGTCGCCCCAAGTATCGTTGGAGGGATGTGGTGGAAGCGGACCTGCGTGAGCTCGGAGCTGGTGCAAGCTGGCGAGAAATTGCGCAGGACCGAGCAAAGTGGCGTGCTCTTGTGTCGGAGGCCAAGACTCATTTTGGGTCGTCGTGCCAGCCCAGTTTGTTAGTTAGTTATGTGAATTTATTTCATTAGACCCCAATAAAACTCATGATATAATGCTAATAACATTTCTTACACCAATGTGTAAGTACCTATAATAAATTTTGTTACTAAGCAATTTCATAAGTTTTGAAATTAGTATTAAAGTCGTAAAACGCACTTGCGATACGAGAACCGACCGTTATTCGCAAATACAATGCGGTAATACATTCAAGAATATGTAGTGCCACATTTCATGCAGAAATTCTATTTGTAATACTATTCTTCTACTATACCTACAACATTTAAAGCTCAAGAGATAGATACTGAAAATTTATAATATGGTGTCACCTTTCAACTATAAGTACCATCAAAATAACACAATAAATTGTAAACTATACAATTTTACCAAAAATCAAGTACCATCAAAATATAACAATAAATTGTAAACTATACAATTTTACCAAAATCATGAAAAGATATATATACCATCAAAAATTCGGAAAATTTATGTTAGTTTTTTCGCCCAAAAGTCAAATAAATAGTAGTTTATGCAACTGGTACATAATGCCTAATTATGTACAGTTGCATACATTACTTTATCTACACACATATTATAATTACTCTAAGATGGGTTCAGAAACCGTAGTAAATAAATACAATAATTGTGTTAATACAACCTTTTTTGCACGGTTGCGGAAATATCGAAATCAGAACTGGCAACAGATACCTGAATGTTATTTTAAAAAGTAAAGAGTCCTTATTCTGATGTGATCATGTCGTTCTAGCTCAAATTTCGTGCGATATATAGTAAAAAAACATCGAGCTGACATTTCGCATCGACTGAATTTGAATTTTCAGTGATACTAGAATAGGGACATGTTAACTTTGACATTTAAATTTCGACAGTTTTGTTTGACTTAATATTTTAACATTATATATGAGATTAAAATGAAATATTTTATTACTGCTGTAGCCTTAGCCACAGATAAGAAAATTGCCATAAATTCATTGAATGTTGAAATGAGAGTCATTTTCTACGGTTTCCGACCGCATATTAGAGGATTTATGATATGTGTGTAGATAAAGGTATATTATACTTCTATCAATAGAATACTTACGTAAAAATAAAGAACAAATTATATGGCAACTATGTGTTACCTAAACGTGTTATTTCACGACTAAAACAGCAAAATACTTATTATTCCATACAATGGTTGGTTCAATATTGTGCGTGTGACGTCATTAGCCAGTGCCAATTTGTAGGAGCCTTTTAGAGGGCCGCTAGCGTCGAGCTAGGTTTGTCCCTAATTTTTGCCTTTTATCGTGGTTGGTCCCACCCCATTTCTATAAATCTGGTTCGAATGGCACCATTTTTTTTGTCAAATAGCGGATTGCTCTCTATTTTATGTTACCTAAATAAAAATAGTTTTTTAATTTCGCACATGGCCCAAAACACTGAACGGGTTGCCGAAATGAGATATTATCTACTATCTAGAACTAGATGGCGTTGGACGAATCCGCGAGTGTCTCACGATTTCTCAATTCGAGGCACACTAATAGTCTAGTGGCTCTATTTAGTTTAGTTCACTGGTGGCTCTGTGAGCTCAACATCGCGAGCACTTTTTTTTTCAATTTGACGGAGCCGTGGTCCATTTTGAAGAATTTCCATAAACTGACTCGACAAAAAAACTGTACCTAAAATATGTATACTTATTATCAAACCTGCTCACAACATTTCAAGGGAATTTTGAGAAATGCGACCTGTAGAGAACAGCCGGCTAGACTTCCGGATATCCGGACATACGAAAACATTTTTGACTAAGCTGAAACGTAGATAAAAAATTATATCTCAGGTTTCCCTTATAGGCAGATTAATAATTGGAAAATGATTTCTTTTTAGGGTTCCGTACCTAATTTCAATTCATTGTTTTTTAAATGGCTTTCCATCAAATTTATGATGATTTCGCCAACCACGTGTTCAAAGACGTTGTTCGGTTAGCCATGACAGTAGGCAACAAAGACAGTGTACGGTAGTGGATTCCGCTCGTCGTCGCTCCGGGCGCGTGTGCTCACTAACACGGCGACGAGCCAAATCCGGGTTCCGTACCTGAAGGGTCAAAACGGATCCCTATTACTGTCACTCACGCGCCCTTCCGTCCGTCCGTCCGCCGTCTGTCACACAGGTTTACAGCCAAACGGTTGGAGCCACAGTCTCCAATATCTTGGTGGCCCAAAGCCATACAAATAGTCAAAACTTATTTATTAATATTTTAAGAGGGGCTCTCATACAGCTAAGGGGGCGTATAAACAAACCAACTTAATTTTGCGATTGGTTCGGATCCCTAAATGTGCGAAGTCCGGATCGCACTTGGCCGGTGTTTGCATCTTTACTGTTCCATTTCATTCCGTGTTTAACCGTTAACTTGTTTGCTATTGTTGTAGTAAAAAAAATGGGAATCGTATCGTTACTGTCTCGTACCCTGGTGCTGAAAACGGCCATTCAGTGACGCCGGGCGTCAATTATTGACTAAATGCCAGCATTGACGGCCAGGCCTATTTGCCGAATTATCCACGGGTAAGTGATATTACGACCACATAGGGAATTGCTGATAAGGTCGACCGGTTTATTTTGTATGTGCGTGAAGGAATAAGTGATTATTCGTTTTGTAGACGAGAGAATACTTGTGAACAATAAAGAATATTTGTATTGTATTGTATTGTAGAGGCGTGTGGGGTATATTCGAATAATCCAGGACCTGACTAGATCCTGTAGGGAAGTTCGCAGATGGAGTTTTTTTTTTCGGGAAAGTATACTCTAATAGTACCTGTAATATTTTACTTGGGTGGACAGCCACTTTTTTTTTGAAGTGAAAACTTCTTTAGCGGCTCTCAGCACTTTTTGTGAATGGGAAAAATGTTTAAACTCGCGACAGATCGACAGATTCGTAAGGAGGTCTCAATATAGTGGACGGAAGTACGGCTAGGACGCTCTACGACCAGCTAAGTTGACCCCTCCTAATATCTTACACGTAAGGAGGTCCCAATATAGTGGACGGAAGTACGCCTAGGACGCTCTACGACCAGCGCTAAGTTGATCCCTCCTAATATCGTATGACCTGTTTTAATACAAATAAGTACTAACAAACAAATGATTTTATCCTCCTCTCTTTCTACCGCGCGGCGAAAATGTAAACCTGCGCCTGCTGTCGTAACTCTGCGAATGTGCGTGTGTGTTTGGTTTACGCTTCTGCCGGCACTCCCGGAGTGCAACCCGTTGTTTTTTTTTACAAACTGGCTGAAATAAATAATAGTGTGGAATATTTATTCACAAGCTTATCTACTTATCACTTCCATACGAAATGATTTCCGTGATTAAACATATGTCCGACGTCCTTCCCCGAGACACATAATTATCTCCATACCAAATGTCATCTGAATCGGTTCAGTGATTTACTAAAGCGTGAAGAGGTAACAGGACAGACAGACACACTTTCGCATTTATAATATTAGAGCCGGTTGCACCAACTTGGATTACAGATCGATCAACGTTAAACATGGCGCCCGTGGCTGTCATCCCATAGAAACTTGTCAAACTTTCCATACAATCAGATTTTAACGAGAATTTTGCTCGTCGCGGCACTGACGACGACGAGCAGAATCCACTACTGAACAAAACCAGTTGCCTACTGTCATGGCGTCGTTACCGAACAACGTCTTTGAACAAGTATTGATTGGCGAAATCATCATTAAGATGGAAAGCCGTTTTTAAAGAAGAAGAAGAAGATTTTAACGAACAACGCTTATGATTACAGACTGTTTGGTGACCCACCCTTAGTATGGATGAAACATCGTGTTGCCTACCTTTTGCTATGCGAATTTAGCTGACACATCCATGTCTCGATATCCCTTATTGCAGCAAAACCTTACTCAGCAAAAGCCTGATATTTTACTATGAAAGGTAAAACTAACTTGGCGCGACTGTAACGAGGGCCTGAGTCCTGGCACGCTTTGATAGAGAAAGATAGCCTTATTGCGATTCCTATAAGAGGAAATAGAAAAGAGTGCTGTTTTGTTGTTACCACGGCCCGAGCATTTGTTCGTGGTCGGAATATAGGCACAGGCACACTTCCATAAGCAAAATACATTGGACATGCAAACCGGTCAAATTGCGCAGTATATAAATTTTATACTGTCTCTCGGTGGCGCATCTATAACTACTTGCATAGGTATACTATATTTTATGGACTGTAAGCACTTACAAAATTTGATGCCGAATATTCCAGGATCAGTTAAGTAGTAAAAATGATCGGGAATTTTAACACTCGGACATTTTTATTCGGCTGTTATCATAGTACTCTTATCTTACCGCTCGTTTAGATATTTTATGAGCCCTTAGCTGAAGTAACTACGTTTTTTATACTTTTTAGGGTTACCGTCTGGAATACAGAATTCAAATGTGTTTCAATAAATTTTATACTAAATGGGAAACTTGCGTTTAACGCTAGTTTCGAGATAACAAGTGATAGATGGATCTAGGTGATATTTATAAATAATTTATGCTTGAGTCTGTTCGTATATACACTCCAAGCTTAATGTATTCCAGATTTAGCATACTATCCAAGAGATACAAATGTAACCAGCACAATCAATACTGATTTTGCCCGTCTATGATAAACTTAGCTAAAACCCAAAGTAACTCTGGCTTGCAATATTTAACGTTAATTGAAACCTGACCATAGTAAAACTTGGAAAAGAAGAGATAATAGGTGTAGTTTATATTCTAACCCCCTTATTCATAAAACTTAACAAACCTCTGCTAACTAAAATGTTGTTTGTCCCTTTCTCACAAACGTAAATGTCAGAGTGCCAGATAAGGACAAACGAACTTTAGCGGCTTGTTAACTAATAGAGGTTTGATGGACGTTTATGAATAAGGGGGTTAATCGCTAAAGCGGGAATGGAACATCAAAAATGTTTGAACTCGTTATTTTTTGCTAAAGTAATATTATACTTTTGTATTATAACTAAATTCATGGAACCCTCATTTTCGTTATCAAAGGGAGCATTTGAATGATTTTTTTTACATTTAACTGTGCCTACCTGACCCTTGTTAGAAAGTAATGGCGATGTAAAATGGTGAGTGATAATATATAAAATTTATTTGAGCGCCTCACAAATTTCGACGAGCAAAAACGCTTGATGTCGAAACGTAGCCATAATGTTAGAAGGCGTTCAATGAATAATGTAGATATTTCGGTCCAGGGAGCAGAGGAAATGTGATGGCTACATACTTAATATATTAGGCAAACCTGCAAATAGGCCTTCTGTTTCTTTTTTTCACAATCAAAGATGATTTTCGTTATTTTTACGAAATCTGCGCGAATAGTTCCGTTGAGAGCAGTAGCTCTAGTATAAGTTTTTTCGAAACATTAACTAATTCGAACGCGTTTGCGTTTTGTCTCAAAATGTATGAAAACGCTCTCACCGAGTTTGAAATACGCGCGTTCATCGGTTAGCAACAAATGTTGTACTCGCTGTTTTAGTTTCCACTAGTGACCACCAGAGGCGCTATTCACGTTTTCATACCACTTTCATACATTTTGAGACAAAATGCAAACGCGTTAGAATTAGTTGATGTTTCGAAAAAACTTAGAGCTCAGGATGGTTAATTGTAAGTAAACTCATGCATGTTAGATCGGGTCATAAATTCGCAATGGCACTACCTCGCCTTAAAGGTAGAGTCAGCCCTAGGTACTGCCTTATAAAACGCGAAGTTAAGTAAAAAAAAAAGCAGCACTATCAATTCCATTATTATATAATAACATTAATAACTTTGTATCTCAATACAAATATCGCTACATAATTCTTACTTGTGATTCTTGTAGATATCTTTGCAATTATTTCAGAAGCAAACCCGCTTACAGAATTATTTGTCAAAGAGTAAACTTCGCAGTCTACTATCTTAATCCGCGTTGTTATGCAAAACGTGGCCGTATTACGTGGTATTAAAGTTAATGTTACAATGACAGGGAATGCAGTGTAAGGGGGTTGTGTAAGTCGTGCACTACTTTTTTTTTATACCACGTCGGTGGCAAACAAGCGTACGGCCCACCTGATGCTAAGCGGTCACCGCAGCCTATGGACGCTTGCAACCCCAAGGGAGTCACGAGCGCGTTGCCGACCCTTTTATAAATTTATACACTTGAAGACCCCCATATTGTAGTCCCTCGGGAAAATCTCGGCAGGCTCATTCCACAACCGGAGCGTGCGAGGGAGGGAATTCCTCTTAAACCGTACCGTACGCGACTATTTAGGTTCTAAGGTGTGAGGATGAATGCCCGCCGACGGCGAGCGGTGCGATGGTAGAAAGCGGTCGTGGGCATCAATCATGTCGAGCAGTTCTTCGGAGCACAACCCATTATACAAGCGATAGAACACGCACAAGGAGGCGAAGTTTCTCCTTAAACTTAACGGTTCAATATCGCTTGTGAGTTTGGGATCGTCTACAATCCGCACAGCACGTCTCTGAAGCGAGTCAAAAAAGCCCAAGCTGGTATCCAGGTGCTCCCGCCCAGAGGTCAGAGGACAGCAATACTCCATGTGGGGACGGACTTGTGACTTATATAATAGAAGTCTCCGTCCCGTGGTGAAGTACCGCTTCGCTCTGCTCTCTTACACACAAGCTCACTTACACACAAGGTATGATCAAGGCTAACAAAGCTTCGAGAAAGTTTCAAGTGAAAACAGTTCAGTGAGTCGAACACAATTAACTAACATGGATGAGTAGGATGAACATGAAAAAGGCTTTTCAGATACAATTATAATAAAACTGTAATGATATATTAACCGGAAATACGTCGTCGCATCGGTATGGCGAAAACGGCGATGACCCAACTGGGCCGAATATGGAGAGACAGGAATATCTTGAGACGCACAAAGATCGCCATTGTCCACACACTCGTCTTCTCCATTTTCTTATACGGGGCGGAAACTTGGACCATTAAAGCCGCAGATAGGCAACGGATTGATGTGTTTGAGATGTGGTGCTGGCGACGAACGCTTAAAATACCATGGATTGCATTTCGCACGAACGCATCTATCCTTAAAGAGCTCGGCCTAGACAAGAAACAACGTCTGTCGTCTGTCTGCCTTCACCGTATCCTCCAGTATTTTGGCCACATAGCGCGCAAGAATTCTGGAAATTGAGAGAAACTGATGGTCACAGGTACAGTGGAAGGCAAGAGACCAAGAGGCCGGAGCCCCAAACGTTGGCTAAACCAGGTGTCGGAGTATCTCAATGTGCCGGTGAATGCAGCGCTCCATCAGGCAGCCGACCGAAACTCCTGGAGAAGTATACTGGCCATGCTACGTCGGCAGAGTCACGATCCTCAGCCATGAGGGACCGATTGAGGAGGAGGAGGGAGGAGGAATGATATATTATGATAGTTACCGTGGAAGTACGGCTTGTCGTGCCAAAAGAGCGCTGGCCGCATCTCCACGCTCCACCGAATGACGTCATCCGTAGGGCTCTTGCCTCCGTTAACGTGCCGGCTGTATTAGAGCCGAACTTTTTTATGTAAGACTGAACAGCGATGCACCTGCGCAGCACCTGTTGACCTTAGTCTTACCTGATGGAAAGCGACGACAAGGCCTAAGATGTAGCTCGCTGGTTCAGTAACAGCCTATTCACACGTGACGATGGCATGACGCTCATTCCGTGGAAGTTGGGGAGGACGCTTGTGTGGGACGCCACCTGTGTTAACACGTCGCTCGCGCCGTCCCACACAGGCGACCTCTGTCAGGGCTGCGGCCAAAACGGCGGAACAGAACAAGCGGCGCAAATATGCTGCTCTCGGTGAGGCCTTGGTCGTTCTGACCCGTCGGCCGCGACGTGCAGCGGTGCAGGGCTACATATTTGCGCCGTTTGACGAGGTTGCGGCGTTGAAACGTTGGGAACGTGGGGACCCAGTGCGGAATCAGCGCCTAATAGAGGCATCGGGTGGCCATAGGGCTGGCAGCTACTTCGGTCAGAGATTAAGTCTGGCCATCCAAAGGGGTACTTAACGCTATATACCAGTCTTCTGGCCACTATAACGTACGATGCCGACTTGGGGAGCATTTTCTATTTACAAGTTTATTTATGAGTCTATTTTTAACTTTATTTATAAGTACTGTCTTCTCGAAGATCTCAATATAGGAAGGAGTTGGCCGATTTGTTTCACAGTAATACATGACAAAAACAACTTAATCATACTTGCTTTCAAAATTCAATATCAATTTAAAAAAATAGCGGCTATTATAAAATATTATCAGCTATATCTAATAAGGAGCTCAAACTAGGAGAAATGCTGCTTCTAGTAGAGTGTCAAAACTAATTACGACACTTCATTAAGCCTAAGTGCCGTCTGGGCGACTGAAAGATTCCATTAGACTAAAAGGTGGCTGTTACGTTTAACTTTAACGTATAATTATGTTTATTGCTTCAAAAAATATTTTGCCGCATTTTTATAACTTCATAGCGCGTAAACTTTGAAAGTTTTGAAATTCGGCCCTAGATTAGATACAGAATTAGATTTAGATTAGTTATTCTGGTGTTTATTTTCGTATATGCGTTAATGCAAACGTTAATGTGTAATTTGTACTATCTCTGAAAGAATAGTTTCCTACATGAGTAAATATTATTTCGTGGTTTTCTTTTTCTTCACGTGTCGATGGTTTCTTCCCCTGGTTAGATCGTCCGGGACCAGAAGCTACAGTAAAAAAATACACGTGAGGTCACCTTACACCCCCCTTCCACGTTAGGGGAATCAGTCGTGACGGTTTCGTAAGCCCCCTTCCCCCTCGTCGGAGCCTCGCTTGATTTCCGGATAAACCCAAAGTAATGTCACAGGGAAATACCAAGAAGCACAAGTAAATAGAAAAGCTTCGCATAATATCAATTTCAAGACGTTACAGCCAGGAATTCCGGGAAAACAAGCCGAAACTTCGGGACATTAATTTATTGTGATTCTGGGAAGGTTCATCCCACAACTGGTTGCCGTTCCTTTATATAAATAGAATGGCATATTTCTATAATGCTAAGATATAAACAGTTTCACTAAGTACCTAAATGTTTACAACATGTTTATAAATAATCTATTTCACTAGACTTGACCAGTTATAGTTTAACGTAGGTATACAAAATAAATTAAAAAACTTTGAACAATTTAGATGTAGGTAATAATTTGTAATATGTAAGTGATTTTTATGTTTTCCCTTTTCCCGTTGTATTTATTTATGTTTTGAATAACAAATAAATATTCTCTTCTATTGTAATATAAAGAGTATTAAAGCTTGAGACACTATCTGATATACAAATATTCAACTTCAATGCTTCAAACTTTTTAAATATTTTTACGTTACTAGAACTTATCTTTCTACGAACAGCCTATATATTTTTTCACATTTAGTTTTTATTAATAAAAGCTTGTTTTTTAAAATATTTCTATATATTATTATCATTACATCGCATATATTATTTTTATATCGTAATGCTTCTAAATTTAATTTTCAATAGGCTCAACCCATACAAAACAAAAACTCAGGGATAAATTTAAATTCGCGAATGAAGCTCGGACGTGTTTACCCGGTGAAATCAATTAGCTTATTCGATGTTTAACTTCGCAACTCGTTACCAATCGGTCAGAGCCCGATACATTTGGATAAATGCATTCGGCCGATTGGTTCCGAATCACGAGGTAAATTCGTGTAATGTTCGATTATGACTCGTGTTTCGCCTGGTATACAAAATATGCTCTTTTTGACCAAGAGCGAAACGAGCGTGCCGTCTCCATTGCAGCGTGGGCAAAAAGGCTTTTTTTTTAAACGAGATTACTCTTGGCCATCAACTAACCAGGGCAAAGATGAGGCTGCCGGTGAAACGAGCTCACCCCGACGATGCCTATTCACACGTGCCTTAAAAAGGTCCAGGTTATAATTATGTGCCCGGGTATAAGTAGACGCCGGCAGGGAATTCCAAACCTTAGCAGTGCTTTAACATGCTTGAACAGCAGCTCTCCTGTAACGGGCCGCATTTATTAACCGATTTTTATAATGTGAGCAGGTTCGATACCTAATTATGTAGGTAGTATTTTTTTCGATTCAGTTTTTTTTTTGTATTTTTTATTTAATTTCGCAGTCATGGGGGTTTACAAAGTAAAAAATAAATACTTTCGAGGTATACAGCTCTGAGCCACTATGTAGTTTATTATTGTAACATTTCAAACTTATGAACGGTTGACCTCATTGCCATTTTTTGTATGAAAAATGATAGTAATTGTTTAAACAAAGTACCACCCAAAGGCTAGTATTGAATATTTATAAAGTGCAAACATTGAAAACAATTTAATAGCTCTCTTTCGGCCAACATAATTTCAATTTATATTCATATTGGTCATCCGAATCTCCCCGTTATGCGGCCCGAATATTTTTCACCAATTCCATATTGAAATAAGTTGATTACCCGCGGGTTTTAACGACCATAGGTATAATGAACAATTTCGATTACTTTTTATTTAATTAACAAGGTTTGTTCGAAAATTTGTCTGTTTTAATGTTGCGGTGGTATTCTGTTTATTTAGTTTGGTTTGGAATTCATTTGTATCCTTTACCAATTTCGTCTTTGAATGGATGAAAATAGTAACAACACAAAGTACACGTACAAATGTATTAAAAAGGAGCGATGTAAATAAACCTTTATTACTTCAAATAGTTTTTGTCTCTATCATAACACTTATTTTTCATATCTATTTTGTAATATTGTGGACCAAAAAAGTGTCAGACCTTCACAATGGGTCGATAATATTAGGAAGATCGCTGGTCACTCTTTGCTCTTTGATATTGTCTTGCCCAAGTCCAGGACGAGTGGCGTACTTAGTTGAAGAGAAGCCTATGCTCAGCAGTGGGCGATTGAAAGCCGAGAATGATGATGATGTTGTGTCACAATATAAAGAGTAAACTATAGTTATACTGAAAGTACTGAGTAAATCTTAAGTATTAAATGTTCTTCAACTATTTAAAGCTTAATTGACAAGCAATCAACTCATAATGTAGGAACGACATAAATTAAACATGAAAACTTCGAATTCAACCTTAATTTTATCAAGCCAATCCAGTTTTGTTCTACCTAATATTTTTATTAATTTTGACTTAGCAAACAAATAACCCTTTCAAAAGTGTCAAAACCCACCAACTGCCACATGCAGTCTTAATCACGCCACTCCAACTCGTAACAAAGTGCACAAGTTAGCACTTAAAATCAACTCCCCATAAATATTTGCTTCAACCAGTTAAACCCATTTACTAGAAGACTTATTTATAGCTGAAAATTTCCCAGCAATTATAGGTCTGTTATTCACAGCATTCACCTCATCTTACCTTAGGAGAACCAGTGAAGACAGATCTATAATCTCACTTTTCGCACCTGTTGTTCAGAAAAGAGTCATTGTTACCTTCGAATGAGGGATCAAAGTTGTACATTTCTTTCCTCACAGGGCAACAATGACTCTTTTCCTCATAGTAGGTGTGAAAAGCAGTATGTGCCATGCCACTAGGTAGTAAAATTATTTCTAAGATATGTCATGATTCAGCAGGCCTCATAGAAGGTGTGAAAAGCAATACACATAATACATATATATTTGACGACCGCTTTAGCTTAGTTGGTAGTGACCCTGCCTACGAAGCTGGAGGTCCCGGGTTCGAATCCTGGCCGGGGCATTTATTTGTGTGATGAGCACGAATATTTGTTCTTGGGTCTTGGATGTCTTCTATGTATTTAAGTATTTATTTATCTATATAAGTATGTATATCGTCGCTTAGTACCCATAGTACAAGCTTTGTTTAGTTTGGGACTAGGTTGATTTGTGTAAGATTGTCCACAAATATTTATTATTATTATTTTATTATGTATCACACGGTAGCAAAATTATTTCCGTCTTGGACGTAAACACTTAAATTCTTCGCTACGCTCAAGATTCTACTTCAGAATCCCTCGCTACCCTCAGGATTCTATTGTAGGATCTTTCTCTTTACTCAGGATTCAATATACCACCCTCGGCGTAAATATACCATTTTGCTCCCTTGAAAAACAATCTACTATTGTTGTTACGAATCCAGACGTCAGGATATACTAGGGATGAGCGGCGAGATGGCCAAAAAAGTTGTAAATAGCAGAGCAGTGCTCGTTGATTATGTTAACGTTCTAAGGAAGTTTCTCTGGACCCTTTTCATACAATCTGTTCGAATATTTGCGAACACTGTCCGAAAATTTTGATAAAAAGTTTTAATTTGATGTATTAGCGATTTTCAGCACGTCCAGATGGGGGGTCTATGTGACGAGACGTATTGGATTTAAATCCAAATGAATATAAGTGCTCAATTTACCGACATTATGCGAGCCTAGAGTAGGTGTTATATTTTAATGTCTTCTACCAATAATTTATAGAGGAAGAGTTTATTAAGTTAGAACACAAATGAGACACGTACACTCTGAAAAACAATGAACCTCCATGGGCACGATATCGGGTTATCCGTACGTAGACAGTTTTCGCTACAAAGCAGAAAAACCAAGTTATCGGCTAAGTAAATTGAGCTAATTAAGTTGAGTATAAACACTGTAACTCCAGACATACAATAAAATGCATGTCACTTACATTCAAATGCTTCACCGCGAGTCATGATCTTAAATCAATATACATTAATTGAGGAAATCGGTAACTATGGACAATTTGGCAAATACAGTTTTATGGCTCGAAAGAGCAAAGTATACAGTTAAAAGGGCAAAGTCATAAAAAATGGAGTTACAGTGTTATGCTTCTCACGTACGGATTTAGGCGACTTCCTGACTTGTCGGTGCGGAGGCGGTACGATATGAGAAAACTGTCAAATGTCAGTGTCAACTGTCAGTCGACTCAGTACTACTTTTTACTGCGCCTCTACATTTAAATGAGTGCTTCCTGACTGGCGCGGGATGCGCGGAAGCGGGACGATGCGGAGGCAGTACTGGTACCCCTTCTGCGCATAATATTACTACTGCGCAAATGTAATACTGACAGTATTCTTTCAAGTGGGAATCTTTGCGACGTCAGTAAGTTTACATCAAAGAAAAAAATGACACATATCCATCCCGCCCCGCCAAGTCAGGAAGACGCCTTAGACTAATTACTGCGACTCAATACTGGCAATCACCATCTAGTCACTACTCCACTGAACCAATACAGTATGATTGCGTGGTACCGCACCAACCTATTGTTACTAAAGGTATTAATCTCTGTGATCGCTCAGGATTATGTAATGTAGGTAATGTGCTCCGAAGTTTTCCCGCAGGATATATTATGGGATTTCAAGAAAGCAGTGACCTGTAAAGGTTTATAAAGGGTTGACATCGCACAAGTTCTCGACGGTTGAAAATAAGTTATTTGACACTTGTTAAAATTTATAACATTATGTACTTTTTTGAAGATCAAAATGGGCATTTTCACTTTAAAGTGTACCCCCTACTTATTTTTTCGGATCTCGGTGATTTTGGGTATTCTGACTCAGAATCACGAGTACTATCCATTTCTGCGAAGAAAAAAAGTGTCCCACCAAAAAAAGTCACGCTTTTTTCATATACAGTTTATAAATATGGCTCGTCCCAAAACTGACACAGAAAATTTGTACTTATGGAAAATCAAGGACATTTTTTTTCATCATCTGAATCAATAGTACTCGTGATTCTGAGTCAGACTACCCAAAATCACCGAGATCCGAAAAAAAAGTAGGGGGTACACTTTAAAGTGAAAATGCCCAAATATCACAATAAATTGTAAATTACAAAATTTTTACAAAATCATAATAAATATCTGAAAATGCTAAAAACGTTGTTAGCGCGAAGCTATTAGGTATTCTAATTCGATGACCACAAAGCCTCATAGTTGGCGCATCTCTACTACCTAATGCTGCCTGTTTTGCGGTCACAACCAGCTGCTGTATGCCAATAAATGAAAATAGCCGTGCTCAGGCTATTCATTCATGCAATTACTAATTTAATTGATATAGGGAATTGCCTGTTAGCATACTCAATGTTGCGATAATATTACCTACATAATTATTAATACTACAAAAACCACAAACATTGAATAGAAAACTCCCGTAAACATTAAACGGGTCACTCACGTCATTAACGCACGCAGTGTTAGACGCGAGGCCGTCGCGGCTAGACCTCATGATTAAGGACCACGTATTAGTCCGAAACATGTCGAGCAATATTCGACGTTAAAGACGTGAGTGACCCGTTTATTATATTTCAACGGCCATTGAGTCAGTTACTGACTATATATATTATACAAGCAACGTGTAAGCAAAGTGTATTAGCACTACGGTTGTCGAAATGTTGAATGGACTGGATTGGTCCAATAGATTCGCTTGTGTGTAAGTTAGAAAATGTAGGTACCTAAATGTCAATCTTTTTGTAGGAAAATAAAATGTAAGTATGTACAAATGTTTCCTCTACGATAAAGCAATTCCTTGATAGAAACGTCGAGAAAAGTAGGCGAATTAATGAGACTATAAGAAATTTTGAATTTGGGCAACCTTTGCTATTTCAGTGTTGAGTACACAGTTCGTCCGCTGGAGGGTGGCGCGGGAACGGTTATTGTGGCACTCTTTGGGATAGTCCTATAATGGCCAGCAGTGGACGACTTTCGGCTGATATGATCCGATATTATAACTAACCTTTGAAAACATAATGAGTTTTCTAAACACAATGAGTTTATACTTCTAGACAGTTGCGGAAGTAGTGAAAATATCCAACTTTTTCAACGCTATGTGCCAAATACTGGTCAGTGACAGCTTTTGTACTCGACAACGGGATGACATGGGAATGTCAATCATGAAGTTGAACCACGCACGCCCTGACGGATATTATATCTGTCGTTGGCGTCAAAAAGGTTAATTATCTCTAAGTTTTTAGCAGTTTTTTTTATACAGCGACAGTGGCAAACAAACTTGCGGCCCACCTGATGGTAAGTGGACACCGCAGCCTATAGACGCTCGCAACTCCAAGGAGTCACGTGCACGTTGCCGACCCTTTATAAAACTAGAGGATTCACTGTGTTGAGCAGACGGGACACAAATTTAATCATTTAATCATCATATATTGACCCTGGTAGGGCACAGCAATATGTAGTCTTATGATATCTAATTTTAGTTAGTAATAAATTAATTAGTAAATTTTCGCATAGTCATAAATAATCAATAATTAAGCGTAATTCAAATTCAAGATAACAATGATATAATAATAATAGTAAAATTAATTTAGGATTAGGTTTCGTCCATGTCAGGCAATGTCACAGCTATTTTATTGAATTATTAGTTAATTCACATTTTATCGTCAAGGAAATCTTTAAGAGTATAATAACACTTATTAACTAAGAAGTCCTTCAACCGTCGATTGAACTGCTTTTCTGTCTCTATTTGTTTTATGTCGTCACTAATTTTATTGTAAATATTTACCGCCATCACGTTAGGGCTATTACTATTACTATGTACCTAATTTAAGATTAGATCGTGGGCCTGGTGCTAAGTTAGGTCCCTCGCTCTCAATACAGTGCATCCTCGGGAGCTCTGCAACCTGAGCAAGGTTGCCAGAGTCCTTCAGGAACAAAACACTACAGTATACCTGTTTAGTGAAGCAGAACTGTTAGCAGTTTGGAAGCCTCTCAAAATATTGTACAGTGACCTACAAAATATCTATCCATTATTCACCTTATTACGAGTACAACGCAACAACGCAAAACATGGCATAAACTTTTTGTAGCCGTAGAGCCCGCGGCAATTTGCGGGCATTTCGACCCCAAAAGAGTTGTTTGCGCAAAACATTACGCTTCTTGTCCAATAAATTATATGTGTAGGATCTTCAGAGGGTTTTTGCATGCAGGCCGGCCCTCCGATGTTATGCTGGTCATTAATTACGAATTATGAATTCCGCTCACAGAAGCGGGCTTGGGTAATAACCGCCCACGCCCAGGAATTGGGAAAAATCTAATGCACGTTACACTTTTTTTAATTGTTGATTGTCGGTACGTAGATTGCATAAGCTATTGGATTTTAATCATACCTGTTGCAATTTCCGAGTTTATTAGGTACACAGCCTTCCTACCTAAAAGCTCTTAGCATCGTTTTAGTATTACTAGAAAACGGGCCGGCCCGGGCACGGAACGGTCTAGCGTAAATCATCCTTGAGTACAAGATTGTAAATAAAATTAATGTAATGAAGTTAAGTGTCACATGTCATAAAAAGAAAAGAAACTAGGTGAAATTTATACCAATCCAGAATTGTTAGAGTTTATAAAGTCTCTAATCGTCAATTGTATTCTATACTTGCCTATACCGCTGTCATATCAAGCGTTCCCAGGGCCATGTATCCAAATGGAGGGCAAAACGTCATTATTTATGACGCATATGGAAATATGCCCCGTGGAATGGGTTCGTAATGTTTGATCGTTTCCGAGATAATACCCGCCACGTTACGGATGCCCATTTTTCCTCTTTATTTGCTTTTCATCTGCATAACTGATCATTTTTTTGGAATTTTATCACGTATTGCTTAGTGTGTTTGTTTGTTTATTTTAGTACCTATAACGCCTCCTCCACCAGAGATAAATCTTGAATAACCCCAGAATCCGATGTAGTTACATGTTTAATTTTAAGCTGGGTTTCTATGTAACTTTTGGTGAACAATAAGGAATATTTGTATTGAATTGTATTGTAGTTATCTACCTAATCGTGACAGCCTTTCTGTACTTAAGTATATGAATTGTGTTTTTACAGGTTGTGTTTTATCACCTATTTATATTTATATATAGGGTATATATGGTACTACCCTTACTTTCTGCAAAGTAATTTCGCCCTAACGTACGCCTTATGCGTCATGTAATATGTTTTTTTTTAATTACAGCCCTTCCCGCTCACGGGATACTGTCCCGGACCTTTGGGAGGCTTGCACGGAGCCGAAGTTCCGAGGCACCGAAGTTCCAAAGAGTACTACATAGCCAACACGTTTACACCGTTGAGACAATTTAATGAACTGCAAGCGGTACACCGTGCGGATGTTGTTTCAGGCCGTGTCATGGGACGCACACAGAGACAGCACCCGCCAGGGTGTGTAGGGACTATTGCTGTTGATGGAATCTAAATGGACCGGTTTATTAGGTGAAAATGATGGACTAATAGCTGGGTACTTCATTACAGCCCTTATTATTATCATTTTAGGGTAGTGGCTGTTACCGGGTTACTTAGCCATCGTATCACTGCGACCATTGCTGCTCTATTGTGATAGCCAGCAGGTACTACAATTCTCGGTCAAGCTGCGAACTCTAATCTCAGGATTTTGCTGAACTGGAGACACTTAATCTCCTCAAGGCACATGACGTGTTTGTCCAAGACAGGTCTACGGCTGCGCATTGCATGCGCGGCAAGGGCACTCAGTTCGGATGTATTCAGGCGTCTCCTCCACTTCAAAGCAGAGTGATTACAGCACTTCCGTTGAATGTAAGGTTGCTGCCTCGACGCAAGCGACCAGCGATGCGGCGAGCGACGCGACTAGCGGAAACCGGCGAAAACGTGCTCTGGACGACAGCGCTGCGGCGCGATTCCATTGTTCTCGCCGCTCGTCGCTGGCCGCGTCGCTCGCCGCGTCACTGGTCGCTGGTGTCGAGGCAGAGCGGCCTAACGCCGTGACCTAGGTCTCGATTGCCCTCGACCCCGCGGTTCTAAAGACAAGTAGAAGAAGACCAGCACTTCCGTTACACTCAGACGGCTTCTGCGTAAGGGGAGATGTGGCGTTAAATGTGTTTAATGGACATTTATGAGTTCTTTTATATGAAAATTAGCAAGCTGTGAGTCTAAACTATTTATATAACATTATTATGTCTATGTTATACGACATTATGGTAGTTTATGTAGCATGCTGCATGCAAAAGCATGTCCCAAAAATATTTGTACGCCCCAAGGCCCCTCATAGTGATACAGAACCAAAATGTAACATCTTGTACTATAGCTACAGTCAAGGGCATAAATATGTATACCCTTTTGGACCGTATCTCAATGGAATAAGGTGAAAAAGTGTATACATATTGGTGCCCTTGACTGTACGAGGGACAAATATTTTTTTCAAGCGTGAGTGAAAACGCGAAGAAGCAGAAAATTCCCGGAAATGATTATTGTATATCTTATCGAAATCGTTACAGTAAGATTTCTTAGTGTAAGGCCTGAGTGGACGCTCGGAGCGGAGCGTTCGGCGTCGCGTCCACGTCTAGCGTTGCCGCCGAGCGTCCATACTATTTGTGCGGCGGCGACTCAGGACACCAGTATGAGTTTCAATTGTTTGACATGCACGCAACGCTGGACGCAACGCTCGAGCGTCCACTCAGGTTCTACACTTAGAGTTTCACACTGCCCTTTCTCTAATGAGAACGTCGAAGAAGCTATAGTACTATTATGTCACGAGCTCGGGCTAGCCATTGTTGTAGTTGTGACACATCACACATAGTCAACGTGAACTCATAGCTCTACGCTGACGCACACATAGACAATGTGCATGTATAGCTCAACCTCAACGCACAACCACGGCTCACCCGCGCTCGGTATAAAAGTACTCTAACAACTGAAATGTTATGCAACTGTAAACATGTTATACATGCATAAGGTAACTATTCCAGTTCTAGATACTTTCAACATTAAATCATACGCTATTAGGCAAGGTTTCAGAGATGTTTACCTTTAGGTACTTTCACGTGAATGTTTCTTCCCCTTTCAATCATGACGTGTCTTACTATTAAGCACTTACCTCACTCCAGGAAACGCCAATAATTCCACGTAGTCTATAAACACCAATAACCTGTCTTGTTCCTCAAACAGTTCACTTTTCATCCGTTCAAAAAATATTTACATTCACACTACACTTGATAGAAGAAAACAACACAAAGCTGTAGGGGAAAGTAACCTAAAAAAATTCACTTCTCACTGAACCTTCCAAACGTTTTTAAATAAAAATAAAGTGAAGACTATCTGTTAGTATGTTAACACACGTAAAAATAAGCAAATAATTGTTTAAAGATAGTTTTAGTGAAAATAATCGGGAAATAGAAACGAGCCTTCAGACTTTGTTGTCAAAACTGTCATTTGTTCGACGCTAGCTTCAATACGCATGCGGCCCGCGAAAGACGCACTGCGCAGGTCCTCCCTATAGACCGTTTTATTGAAAAAGGAATTCTAACGCTACGTGATTAGGTTTACGTTCATTCGCGATTAGGCGGTCGCGGGAAATCTAGCAGGCTTCGGCATCGTGGCATGAAGGCTAAATAAGTTCGTTGTAAAGTTTTACATAATATCAGACAAGGGACCGTCAGATTGTAAAAAAACGTTAGATTATTATAATCTAACTAGCGAGATTGTAAACTGTCGAAAGATTGTAGTCTACCGAAAATAAAATTGCAAAAACCGATAGATAATAATCTACCTAGCGAGATCTCTCGAGATTGTAAAACCGTGTTGTAAACTGATTGGTGAATGAATGTTTTGGTATTCCTTCACCAATCATTATTCATCTAGAAGTCTTTGACAGAAAAATAGGCTTACCCCGTGCATGCCCCGTGCTATGGGAGTCTACGACAAAGAATATAATACTCACTAAGAGGAAAACCGCTTTCCGTGCCAGCAATTGTCAATTGTTCAGGTATTTTGCTGTAGATCTTAGGACCCACTAAATATATCTACCTGCCTGTTTTCTTTAATCTGTGTACTGGGACGGCCAGCCCCGGTTTCCTTCTAGCGGCGAAGGTTTTAGCCATTGAAAATTCATGTAAGTTTCTTCTCACATATTTACCTACTTCCAATATAAACAGCATTTAAGGATCCTCCAACTCCCATCGTCTCTTTGCCGAAAAAGAAAAGCTAGTAGCCGAACCAAACATTATAGAGGTAGGTGAGTCCAAAGCACATCGTCTTCGCTGGCTTGGCCATCTAGAGAGGATGGGAGAAGATCGACAGGTGAAGAGAGCATACTTGGGCCGACCGACCGGACGGCGTCCCGTGGGTCGCCCCAAGTATCACTGGTGGGATGTGGTGAAAGCGGAGCTGCGTGAGCTCGGAGCTGGCGCAAGCTGGCGAGAAATTGCGCAGGACCGAGAAAAGTGGCGTGCTCTTGTGTCGGAGGCCAACACTCATTTTGGGTCGTCGTGCCCGCCCAGTTAGTTAGTTAGTTAAGTAAAGTAAATATTAATTTGTGATACACAGGTTACATAACAGATGACAGTACAGTAAAATATATAAAGTACGCTGTGATCTACCTAAAAGGTGTAAAAATATTCAATCTTATAAAAACTAAGGTACTTAATTCTACTAAGGTACTATTTTCACAAAGTTACTAAGTATTAAAGAATAGGTACTCTATAATTACAATTTTACTACGAATCTATGAAACTTCTATCTAAAAAAAACTCATCAATTCTGTAATAAGCTCTCTCTGAAAGTTTTAATTTTAGTTTTTTTTTAAACATTAACATATTTAATTATTTTAAGCTCTCTGGTAAGAAGTTATAATATATATTTTGGAAGCCATGCCTAGTAAACTCTTTCTTAACAAAGCTGTTTTGCCAGATACAGTTTGGATTGCATGTTTGTATCGTACGCTTCTCGCAATCGTGTTCGCGGTTAACCTTAAGGGAAACAGTGAGGGGTTTGATTTCACAAAGTTAAATATATATAAACAGAGAAGGTACTGCTATGACCTCAAGATGAATAGTTGTCGCGCTAGCTCGTCCTGAGGCGCACGGCATATCAAGCGGATGTCTTTGCAGACATGTCCAATGGGCATTGCCCATACTGACCCATCTGAATGGCCGACTCAGAATAGTAGGAGTGAGTTTGCAAATCCCATTAGAACTAAATCGGGATGCGAAACTTACGTGTTAGATAAACCCTCAGATCATTAATACGCAAAAGAATCTCCGTTAAAATTCCACAAAAGTAATTTAAGAGTTAAAAAATAATCTCATGGACACTCATTACACTGAGTGATTTATAAGGAAACTTTGTAAAACGGTCCGAACAGAATCATGTTGCACTGAGTTTTAATTAAGTTTTGCAAAAGTTTCTCGCGATTAGGAGTGGGATGGTCGTCTAATATTCTTGATGAAGGAAGGTTACTTACCTACTTGAAGTGATATTATAACAAATTGGGAATAACAAAATAAGTGTATTCATTACTTTTCGATGAGTGAGTGAGATGTATGTAGAGTTAACCATTCAGAAGTTACTTGAGTGAGTGCCTATATGTGCGTTTCATGGTATTATGCCATATATTATAATATTTATAATATTTTTATTTGAAACCACACATTTCAATGTTTTTTTTTTGTAAACTAATCGACCTAGTCCCAAACTAAGCAAAGCTTTTTATAATATTGGTACATAAAAATGGTGGTGTTGATGTTTACTAGAAGAGGCGCGTTCATTTTATTTTATTTGACCTCTAGAGGTACCATGTACAAATCTTATAAAACCATAACGCTTCGAAAGTTTAGATGTTTGGATAATTACATGTTTGTTACTCAATCACACAGAAACGGCTGAACAAAAACGACATGATAAAACTTGATATACCTACATCGATTTAATAGCCTGTGTTCATAGGTACTGACCGACGACAGTCGAAGCAACAATTAGACTGTTGATGACCTTTAAAGTATTTTTTTTAGCTTGCGAATTCTGTGATTATGATTATCTAAGTACATTAAGCAACATACAATATGTATGTTTGATAGGTCACGCTAAAAGTCAGGTAGTTAACCTATACTTTCACTTTCATCTAACCACTAAATGTGTAGGTTAGGCTATTAAGTAATTTTATATTGCTTGCTAATACTGTTTGATTAACGAAAACTGAGTTTAATCTAAAGGTCAAGGTTTGGAATTCCCTGCCATCGTCTGTATTTCCCAGTTCATATAACCTAGACCTTTTTAAGGCACGAGTGAATAGGCATCTTCTGGGTGAGCTCGCTTCATCGTCGGCCTCATCTTTGCCCCCAGGCTAGATGCTGGGCCAGCATTGCTGGCCAAGAGCAGTCCCATTTTTAATAAACAAAAAAAGTGAAAGCATTTCTCTAGTCGGTTTAGTTGCAGAACTCATCGATTTATAAGTCTGTTACCTTTTTTTTTTTTTTTTCGACCTGACATAATTATATTAATACTCTTTGGTCTGTACCTATGTCTGTACGCGACAGTGGGGGCGCGTCAAAAATATTCATAGGGAACCCGGAAATAATTTGCCTTTCTTCACCATCATTCGGCTCATGAGCCGTAGTAAAAGAACTGGACTGGCTGAAAATTAGGCAAGCCGGTGGGGATCGAGTTGTATGGACGCTCCGCCTCCGCCACTGGTATACGATAAGCTCAACGGGTCGGACTAGGTAACTCCTACCCGGTATGCGGCGGTGGTACCTTGGTGGTACCGGGGCGAATAAAGACTATAATATGTGCGTGTGTGCTGTCGCGATCGCGTGGTGTACGTTATTTAATTTGTGTCATTTGGCTAAAATTTAACGATAAATGTTACTTTAACGTTATTGCCTCAAAAACTGAATTCCAGACGTGCGCAGTCGCGGGCAAAAATTTGTAAAAATATAAATTCTTTGGCAAGCATAACTCCACAAGAGCCAAAAGATATCGTTCTCAAAAAGAGAATGGCGGATTCGAATGGAACACAAATCGTCGATATGGTGACCGTAAAAATATCATAAACGGAGGATGTTCGTGTCGTGAGCCAAACGACTCTGGTTCTATCGTAAATGGTAACATACTTGCTAAACGTCACAGACCTACCACTATAACTAGGTCCATGATAATCCACTACTTAAGGCAAGGCTAGTTCATGAAAAAAAAAAAATATATATATATTTGTGGACAAACTTACACGAATACTTAAATACATAGACAACATCCAAGACCCAAGAACAAATATTCGTGCTCATCACACAAATAAATGCCCCGGCCGGGAATTCCGGGAATCGATGAAAATATTTAAGTTTGAGCTTCCAGTAAAGACATAATGTAGAATTACATTACAATAAAAATACTGTAGACTGAAAAAGAAACAAAGTAACACAATAACCGAACAAAATATTGAAAAAAGCCTTGGTAAATCTGTCAAAGAATCCTAAATATCATCGTAAAAATAAGTCTTCATGCTGATTATTTCGTTATTGTCATAGACAGTAATATGTTTTTTTTTTTACAAAAAGGATAGCTTTTTTATTATTCTAACACAAAAACCAGACAGATTTTTAATAAGTGATCCGTTTTCCAAATATTAATCAAAATGTACTAAATATTTACGAAAACTACGCGCAGAGTTCCAAAAAGAGCGGGATGGTTAATAGCAAATTCACGCGTTTTAGAGCCGGACGTGGCACTGCATCGCCTTAATTAACACTAGTGTAAAGGCAGCGAAGAGCGCAGGCCAAGTGAATCTGGTTGGAACGCCGCTCGAAATATTCCCAGATTATGCACAAAAAGTAAAGTAGCACTAAACATCACTATCTAAAGTTCTTTGTTTTGATGCTGGATTTAAAATTCGCATACATGTGCGGTACAGAATAATCAATAGAGGATTTGTCCGGTACAAGCACGGAACGTAAAAAAATCTGTTTCATGAATAGAAGCGAGTTCCTGGTGGAATCTCGGAAAAACCGTATGTTGATTACCTAGTTGATTTGTTTGTCAAATGTAATAGGCCCCAGGCTCCGCCAAAATTCTCAGTAAAAAGTGATTATTTTAGTTTTTGTATCTATCGACCTATCTACCTAATCTATCTTATATCTTGAAACGGGTAGTTCTTGTATTTTTGTTGATGAATTTGTTGCGGTGATCTCGAAAACGGCTCAAACGATTTGAAGACATTTTCTATGTGGAAGTTTCCGAAGGCGAACAACCGATCTAGCTTAGGTTTCATTCCAAGCGCTGAGCAAAGTTCGATCTCTCAGGTATGGTTGACGAAATATAAGCTGCACCGATTCGCCATACAAGTTGTTCGAGGAATCGGTGCAGCTTATATTTCGTCAACTATACTATACTATTTTTTATTATAGATTAACCCCTCCAGTGTTATTGATGACGTACAAAAGACTACTCGTTTTTCAGCTGTGTGTGATTAAAAAAACCATCACAGGAAAGAATTACAAAAGCGTAGCAAAGCGAGATTAAATCATAGATTTAAAAATGGGCGCAATCACGAGTGGTTTTAAATTGCTTACTCAACTGTATTAAGACAATTACACGGGCTACTTCTAATTATCCCTGGGCAAGGAGCTACGGTGGACGGTGTAACTTATCGTCGGTTCGCGTGACTAGAAATATCAACTGGTAATCGATAAAACAAAACCAATTCAAGCTTGTGTCATTTACTTAGGAATAGGCAAGTTTTAGTACTGTTAAATGACGTTTATACAAGGTTAAAGTGATTAATGTAGTTTTTGATACGGGGTAAACTAGGTTAATGTTGAGTCGAAAAAAGTTGGGCTGAAGGAGTACCGAACAAAGGTACCTCTGTTGTATACAAATAGAAATACTAGGTAATATTTATTGGTAAAACATGCTACAGCCAAGATAAAAAAATCTTTGGGTCCTGAGCTAGGATTCAGAAACCAGTTGCTTTTAGAAAAGGTTGATCTTAAAAGTAATTCTCCAAGCTCCATCGAGTTATCTGCGATCTAGCTTTTTGAATAGTATATCGATCTACGCTCTGGAAGGCAATTTGCGTACTTAACATTGCAATGCAGGTCACAACTTCATCAAACTGAGAAATTGGAGTACCCAGTGTTGTTCCTTGTTCTGCCCAGATAACGATTTCGAGGAATCCTAGCCGACAAAGCAATTAAATCTTAAACCTGAATGACCGACAAAACCAAAGACTAAAATAAAAATAGATATTCGATTTCGGAGCAGAATAAAAATAGAATATATTTAAGCTAATAATTTATTAATGCATGAAGGCACCCGGTTTATAGTAAAATGAAGAAAGCGGGTGAGTTCCAAACTAGGCAGAGCCTGAATCTCGAACGCGTAAACATATGTATTTTCTGTTGGAACCACGGGGTTCCTTAATCCTTATTGCCGAATCTTACGCTGGGTTTACTTACTACGCTGGCTCGATGACCCAAAGAGGACCTTGGCTTCTGACACAAGAGACCGCCACTCTGTTCTGCGCCACCTCACGCCAAATGGGTACTCCGAGGTTGAGGGCTTCGTCATTCCAGCGGTATCTGGGACGACCAACCGGATCTTTTCCACTGGTCCGCCCCACATACGCCTTCTTCACTGCACGACCGTCCCCCATTCTCTCCAAGTGTCCAAGCCAGCGCAGTCGCGTTGCCTTGACTTCGCCAATTATGTTCGGTATGGCCAATGGCCATCAGCTCTTCTAGTTCCCTATTCTTCCTCCGCCTCCAGTTTCCGTGCTCACTTCTGTCTGCTGCACTTGAGTCTGCGAATGTAATTCTGGATCCACATGAGAAGACTTACAGCAGTTTGTAATATAACTTGCGTCATCCACATGACATCGGATACGCTGCGCAGCAACTCTTCAACAAGAAAGCCTCACTGACTCAGCGAATGGGCATTGTCATTGACCGAGGCAACGCGGCCTGTACTTCGAAACTCAAAACCCGAACTTCGTATGGAGCCATCCCTTTCACCCATATAGTGTAGAACGCGAGAGTGAAAGGGACGGCATGATACGGAGTATGGATTTCGAATTTCGCTGTAGAGCCTCTGACCCCTGGGCAATGACAGTGATATTGGTGACCCATGCACCTAATAGTTTAGGCCTTTAAGTTAGGTTTTGGTAGTTTACTCAGTTCTTGTTAAGTTTTTGTCTGTCTATATTGTCGGTACTTATAAATTGAAATAGCCTAAACTACATTACATTGCTATTACATTATTCGAAATACATTTTTATCTTATCTCTTTAAACGAGTAATTCTTGTATATCATCATAAGCCTTTGCGTCTATTGCAATTTGCAGACGATTCAAGCATTCATGTGTAGTTGCGAACATCGTTTTTGGTGACTGTAATAGAGACCAATGCGAACGGCACGATCTTCCACAGGTATTACAGGGAAAGTTGACGTCAGAAGCTCTAGTTCTCATGTCTGGGATAACGACGAGCAAAGCTCGGTCGCCCAGACATTACGTAGTAAAAATGATAAACCTACCTTCCGTAAATCCGATACGTTTTGTAATCAACTAGCTGATTTCTCGTCTACACTTCTTGTTAACCATGTAGTCCTAAACTGTTAGTTCGGGGCTCGACGTATCGACAGCGGGAATTGAAACTGGCGTCTTCGCTACTCTGTTAATACGGCACAAGCTCTTATGAAATACTTGGCGTAGACGTCGTTTTGGCCTGCATGTGGAGTGCATTATTAACATGTATCAGAGAGGTATAAATTCAGCTAACGTCTCGGGGGATCGTTGCAGTCGAAAGATAGTAACAGGTATGGAAGTAGATGATCTTAATGCATTTTGGTGCTACATGTTCGAGATAGCACTGACAGCTACGCTTGCAGCTGAAGTTTATCTAATTTTGTTGAGGTGTAGCGTTTTGCTGTGTATCAAACATTTACGAGTACATGAACATTTCTCCTGATGGTTAAAAACTTTTGGGCGACTTCCTGATTTGTCGGTGCGGAGGCGGTACGATATGATAAAACTGTCAAATGTCAGTGTCAACTGTCAGTCAACTCAGTACTACTTTTTACTGCGCCCCTACATTTAAATGAGTGCTTCCTGACTGGCGCGGTATGCGCGGTAGCGGGACGATGCGAAGGCGGTACTGCTCCGCTTCTGCGCATGATATTACTAACTGCGCAAAAGTAATACTGACAGTGTTCCGTCAAGTGAGAATCTTTGCGACGTCAATAAATTTACGTCAAAGAAGAAAATGACACATATCGATCCCGCCCCGCCAAGTCAGGAAGTCGCCTTAAATGAGTGCTTCCTGACTGGCGCGGGATGCTCGGTAGCGGAACGATGCGAAGGCGGTACTGCTCCGCTTCTGCGCATGATATTACTAACTACGCAAAAGTAATACTGACAGTGTTCCGTCAAGTGAGAATCTTTGCGACGTCAGTTAATTTACGTCAAAGAAGAAAATGTCACATATCGATCCCGCCTCGCCAAGTCAGTAAGTCGCCTTAGTGGGGCGGGGTCGATATATTGTCATTTTCTTCTTTGACGTAAACTTACTGACGTCGCAAAGATTCTCACTTGACGGATTAAATCAAAGAATGTAATAATCACTAAAGGAGAATTAAAGACTCTCAGAATTACATTTGCGCAATAGTGTACCCCCAAATAACCCTATACCCTTACCTTGTTAGGACATATCAACTGGATAAATAGTAATATCATGCGCAAAAGCGGAGCAGTGCAGTTTTCGCATAGCCCCACTACCGACAAACTGTCTGCAGACAAACTGTCTCAAACAGTTTTGCAGGGCTTTTGTCTGTTAATAATTATGTAGTAGGATTAATAATAATAATAAATAAATAATAAAAATAAATACCGCGCATCCCGCGCTGTAGGGGCTCAGTAAAAAGCGGCACTGACTCGACTGACAATTGACACTGACATTTGCAGTTTTCTCATATCATACCGTTGTCGTACCGCACCGAAAAATCAGGAAGTTGCCTAAAATTTCATAATGCAAGTCAATCAACACAAAATATATCTTACTCTTAAAAGTAAGTATACCAGTTGTTTAAACCGACCGCGTTTTGGTGTCTGAGGTATTCCCTAGATTTTCCCCAGGCTACTCTCTAACCACGCACTCCTATCGTTTGATTCGCCACGGTCTATAAATCCAAAGTCAGGTTTAAAAAAAGCTAGCTAGGCTATCTAAATAAATGGACGTTACAACCTAAGGTTACATTACAACACTCTCGCGCTTTGTAAACATACTTCACTTAATTTTTTAAAAAATGCTTTCCATCAAATTTATGATGATATCGCCAATCAATTCTTGTACGAAGACGTTGTTCGGTAACGACGCCATAACAGTAGGCAACTGGTTTTATTCGGTAGTGGATTCAGCCCGTCGTCGCAAAGAGCACGTGCGTTCACCAACGCGGCGACGGGCAAAATCCCGTAAACATACTTAAAAGGTTTGTTTTAACGCGGCGGGTCTAACGCGACGCGCTTTTTTCGAGTCGCATTTTTATCAACTTTTGTGGGGTAGTCAAATGTTGTGTACCCATATCTCCGTTGACAACTTGCTGAGACGACAATGATCCGAGACCATGACCGGTTTAACCCGTGTCGAAACGTCGGTAAAAAGGTAAATACATAAATATCGCGTTAGACCCGTTACAGTTAAGTACATTATCCATTCGTGCGAAGAATCTCAAATCAACTCCGATAGACACGGCTTTGCGAAGCAACAAATATCCGCCACCCGGATGCAATTTCACAGTTGTCGTGTCGTGTATTTGCATCCTAATGTGATACACCTGGGATCTTCAACGGAGATTTATGTAGCACTAGCTTTTCCCGCGAATCTGGCCGCGTAGAAGTCGTTTATATATCGTATATCCATACAATTTTTATGTCCTAATTTTACGCCTTAGGGAATGAAATGCAGGATAAAAACTATCCTGTCCTTCTTCGGGATACAAACTATCTCCATGCCGAATTTCATCTAAATCTTCATCTCCTCAAGTGAGATTGGTTAAGCGGTATTAACCGAACCTGAGGTGTGAGTGAAATCGAGCTACTGGGAGTTTCGTCGCTGGTTCACTAAACCTATCCGAGATCTTGACAGACAGATGGATAACGAAGTGATCGTATTGAGAGTTCTGTCTTTTCCTCTTGAGGTACGAAACCCTTAAAACTACCCCATATCGCCTTTATTAAATTACTTATAGTCAAATTATACACAACTACGCTTGAACCCCTATTTACCCTCCTCTATAAACACTCCACTCAGATTGAAATTAATTACTGCACTCATTGATAACGAAATTAACGAAGCTGTTAACTGGGACAATATTTGCACGCCCTCAACCCATCAGCCTTCGTCCCATAATACAGCTATTTGCGTGCTTGGGCTCCCTAACCTCCATAATTATTCAGTTTCATGACAGTCAAGTGAAACCACTCTGTACTGTTCGCAGAGTACTGTTATCCTTAAGGCTTATCCAGAAATCACGCGAGGTTTTTTGGGCCACTTTTAGACCCCCCCTCCCCCCTTGGTGATGTTTTGGACGACCCCCCCCCCCACCCCCCACGAAATACCACGTGTATTTTTTGAATTTATCACCACCCATGATTTTTTTAAAGAAAATGAAGTATATTATATGAAGTATAAATGAAGTCTAGTATAATATGCGTTATGAAAACGTGATTGTGTAATTTCTTCTATTTTTTAAGAAAATGCCACATGAGTAGATATCATTTCTCGGTATTGTAGGTGCAGTAAAAAAATAGACGTGAGGTTTCCTTGTACCCCCCTCCCCCAACGTAGTTTATTAGTAGTGAGGTTTTCGTAACTCCACCCCTTTCAAAGACCCCTTTGGATACCTCGCGTGATTTCTGGATAAGCCCTTACGAGCGCGGGTGAGCCATGGATGTATGTTGAGCTATACATGCACTGTCTATGTGCGCATCAGCGTAGGAGCTATGAGTTCACGTTGTCTATGTGTTCGTATGTGTCACTAGTACAACAATAACCAACCCGCGCTCGTGAGATAAAAGTACTATATCATAGGTTCCTCAAAAAACTTAATATGAACGAAATATTATTTGACTAGTTATTGCCCGCGACTTCGTCCGCGTGGAACTCGTTTATCGCGCTAGAATAGGGATGACGACACTATGAAAGAAAATCAATAAATCCAAATTTTCTACATAAAGGCTCAAATTCTCAATCAAATGGCGAAAAAAGTAATTCAAAAAAATTAATAATTACGTAATTATAAGTCTTCAAAGTTTTAAGAGTGGGTATGTTCTGTCCCTTTTCCGCAAAACGCACCTTTGTATTGAACGATCGTCATTTACTATGGCGCTACTTAACAGTGACGTCACGGTTAGGTAGCACTTTCTCTCTCTAACTACGAACATTCTAACCGTTGTAGCTTCGTTATTTTTTGAGATATTTGAATAGGATTTTCACTATTTGGCATAGTTTTATGTCTTCTTTCTATTGAAGTAATAAATTTTTTTGAGTCGACATCCCTATTGAAGTAATTGCTATTTACTTATATCAGGTGCTTACCTACTACATTAGGGGTGGATTTCCGGGATAAAAAGCATCCTATGTCCTTCCCCGGGTCTGAGTCTACCTTCATACCAAATTTCATGTAACTCGGTTCAGCTGTTTAAGCGTGAAGAGGTAACAGACAGACAGACATACTTTCACATTTATAATTTCTTATTATGAGAAATCTTGGGATGGGGTCCTTAGGCTACAATCAGGGAAAAGAACAACCTAGGATGACGACACTGTCATGTGAGGTTGTACGACACTTGTGAGTTTTTGTGTGGTTTTTGTCACGTCAATTTTCCCGACTATATATAAAGTGGTAAAATTGCTGAAATCGGGAAGTGTGGCATCGGAACATCAGTATTTTGCACCCCGGTTTCAGACTATTTGCCAGAACTGAAAAATAATGTTACAGTCATAATCTTATGTGACATGTATATTGTTTTAACCTGTTTTGTGTACAATAAAGTGCTTACATACGTACATACATTATGATTTGAAATTTTCATTTCAATTTCTTATTCCGCGTATGACAAGAAAATAAGAATGCTCTGCGAACTACGAAGTTTTTTTTGAATTGGCTATAAAAATATCACTTAAAATGTAAAAAATAGGTCTAAAACCAGTGCCATTCCTTACGTTGTGTTTTAGAGGCAAGTTAGACTAAAATTAACTACTTCGTCGCCGCTTAGAACGTCATTATTTTTAAATTGGATATCAATCATACGTCACACCAAATAAACAGTGGCACTCCACGGTGTTTCCCTTGCCCCATGATTGCAGTATCGCGTGCTCCCAACACTTTACACCAAATATAATCTTTGAATAACAAGGTGAAATTGTTATGATGATTTAAATTGCTTCGAGAAAATATTTAGGAAAAACAGCAGAGATGTTTCTTGCAGTGAAAATAATAGAAAAATCGTAAAATAGTATGACCATTTATGTAAACTCACTCATGTTTTACAAGAAGATATTTCCTAAAATTTCTATTCATGTCACACACATGTAACACACACGAATAAGATAAATCTGAAGAAGAAAATGTTACGAAATACAACCACCTTCGGAGACATTTTTAGGGTTCCGTAGTAAACAAGGAACCCTTATAGTTTCGCCATGTCCGTCCGTCCGTCCGTCCGTCCGACCCCCGTTTTTCTCAGTAACCGTTAGTACTAGAAAGCTGTAATTTGGCACGAGTATAGATATTGATGACGCCGACAAAACGGTAGAATAAAATCTTGAAAAAAAATTTTTTTTAGGGTACCTCCCCTACATGTGAAGTGGTGGTGCAATTTTTTTTTCTTCCAAACCCCATCGTGTGGGGTATCGTTGGATAGCTCTTTTAAAAATATTATAAGGTTTCTAAGAGTATTTTTCGATTCAAGAATCGGTTAGCGTGATATTAAGCTTTGAAGTGATAATTTTCGTTATGGTCAAGTGTCCCCCCCCCCCCCCTGCCAGCTAAACGGTGGCTCCTAGGCATGTGAAAAAAATCATGGTAGTAGTCAATACAATGAATTTAAAAGGAAAACTATAACAGCTAAGTAGACATTACTAGTTAACGAGTAATAGTCGAACTTCAGAAATGTACTTTGCAAAAGCAAGCTTTCGAACAATTTCCATTGATACCTTAGATAATGTTGTTAATTCTGTCAAAAGCATAGTAAATATAAGTTTGCGAACTTTTTAGTCCACATAATGTAACGGGTGGACGACTACGGAACCCTACCTTGCGCGTGGCCCGACACGCACTTGGCCGGTTTTTTAAAATATAGATTAGGCCGTATAGTTTAAGTTTAGTTTACTATATCTATATTTATTGTAAGTATGTCCTTTTCCTGGCTAAATATTTCCATGATATATAATTGGGCATTGGCGAGCAGGTGGTGTGAAAATACTTTTTCATTTCATATTTAAATAACATCCAGCTTTTCGGCCACGAAAAACATCGTAAGAAAACTGGTATAATTCCAACAAGGTCCAGTTTTCCTGATGAACTGGAAAGTCAGATGACTTCATAAAGTAGTGCCAACGTCAAATCGTTGATTAAGTCCCAAGAGACCGGGCTTCTTTAGGATAAAACCTTAAAACGCTTGACGAATTAAGGTAAACTTTTCAGTCCTTGACACCTTTGTATCCAATAGATGATAATCTATTAATAAATATTTTATTTTAAATTTATCTTATTTTTTATTGGGTCAGTCTCGAGGGCAGGGACGTTAACCTTAGGCCTGAATAAAAAAAATACATTTTGACGCAGTGACTATATTTTTTATTTAACTTCGATTAAGATCTAGAACTTCCTCAGGGGCTCTGCTGGTTGAGGGTGCTCAGCGATGTACTTGAGCGCGCGGGCGATCGCCTCTGGGACCGGTGGGGGGGTGGGCAGATGAGCACCCTGAAAAAAACAATTGAATCATCAACATGGCAACACAAGTAAGAATTCATTTATCGTATTTAATTTTTTCACCGCCACAGAAGTCGTGCCTCACACACCAAAATCTTCGTCGCAAAAGACTGAAAATGAACCTTGTTTGATAGCACGTAGCTTGCCAGTGTGGGGTGCCTAAATATCCAGACTTTATATCAAGTCAATGGCGGTGAAAAGGTTAAGTTGGATTCTTTCACCGCTTTTGCATGTATCGGCAATATGAAATATACACAATGCAGTCATTCAGGTTAATAAAAAGTAAACTCTATCGGAAGCATCCTGGTTAGCTCTTTTTATTATTAAAAATGGGATTATTCTTTGGCATCTAACCAGAGGTCATAGGTGAAGCGAGCTCACCCAAACGATGCCTATTCATGAGTGCCTCAAAAAGTCGTATGGTCGTTTGCCACCGTCGTAGTCTATAAACAAGTTTTACACTGAGGTTGGTTAAACGTACCTGGGGTTGGTATCCGTTTTCATCAGCTACGTAAGAGATCTGGACATTTTGGCCGTCAGGGGCGGTGTACTGGTTAGAGCCTTGAACGGAGATAGACTCGTCCTCCTAGGAAACCAATAAATACATAACTATAAAAGACGTAGACAAGTAATTGACGTAAGAAACTGAAACCAGCATTAACCAGTGATAATGATAATTTACGAGTATGAAGCATGCTGCATGTAAAAGGATGTGACAAAAATATTTGTACGCCCCAAGGCATATATATATGTTGATATCATCTATCATTTCTGAGAACTTGCCATACTTACTTAGGGAACATTTAGCAACTTGGACATTTTATGTGTAAATATCAGACATTTGCTTTTGAGGACGATCGAGAACAGAAGAGGAAATATGCTGGGGCACCTGATACGACATGACAATTTCATAAAAACTATTATCGAAGGCAAGATAGAGGGGAGGCGAGGCAGGGGAAGACCGCGACGTGCGTTTATGGATCAAGCTAAAGAGAAGGTCAATGTAATGTCGTATCAGGAGCTCAAAGCATTGGCAGAGAACAGAACGGAATGGCGATTACTCCACCGACAAGAGCTAGGCTCTTAAATATATGATGATGATGATCAGACATTAATCTCCACTTTTATTATATCCTTCAAGTTTAGTAGTTTCAAGACCATATTAATACCACGGTTGCAACGAATTTAAATGATTGATTGATTCCATTCAATTCAGCATTCCGCTTAAGTATAATCATCATTAAACATTTATTGCTATATCATTGAACATCAGTATTTTGATTGGTTTATCGTATTTTCATTACAATGTCGACACGTGACCTTCAGCATTCATTTTAATTTGTACCACCTTCAATCCAAATATCAAATGATAACCTTTAAACTAATTTATTGAATGTGGCATTTTACTAACATCATTTGACTCTTCAGCGGAATATAGATTAAGCAGTTGACCTTTCCAACCATTTAATAGAATCCTTATTCCTCTCTGCTTACGACTCAAAATAGTTTGTCTAAAATCTCCATTAATAACTTCATCGGTTTGCATATTGTTTCAATAAATGCAAATATTTTGAATGTTGTCGTCCTACTTGTTTTATTACTGGTTCCATTTGAAAGAATCACTAGGGCTCTTTGCCCAGAAACCAGTAATTCCATGTCACAATGATTCAACTCGTAAGGTTTAATCGTTAAGGTAAATGTGCAATGCATGTTGACTGAGTTGACTCCTATCGTCACTATAAATCACTTCCACTAACAAAGAGTCTATTTATATGCCGTTGCGAGGTAAATGGATTCATTTACAGAGCCTGCTCCGGCTGTTATTTTGACTACCGCTTTAGCCTAGTTGGCAGTGACCCTGCCTACGAAGCTGGAGGTCCCGGGTTCGAATCCCGGTCAGGGAATTTATTTGTGTGATGAGTACGAATATTGGTCCTGAGTCTTGGATCTTTTCTATGTATTTAAGTATCTATTTATCTATATACTTCTAAATTATATACTTATATTATTATATACTTCTAAATTATTGCTAAGTTGAATGTAATTTGATAATATTTAAAAAATTGACGATCTCACAATTTCAATTCCTAAAAATTGACTACGGGTAATTTTAAGTTACATTGTATATTGTGAAATAAATAAATTAAATCAAATCAAAAATCTATATAAGTATGTATATCGTCAAATTGCGCGGTTTTATAGATCGATTTAACTCGTTACACCTCCGTGACTGCAGTGTAATGACTAGGCGACTTCCTGATTTGTCGGTGCGGAGGCGGTACGATATGAGAAAACTGTCAAATGTCAGTGTCAACTGTTAGTCAACGCAGTACTACTTTTTACTGTGCCCTTACATTTAAATGAGTGCTTCCTGACTGGCGCGGGATGCGCGGATGCGGGACGATGTGAAGGCAGTACTGGTCCGCTTCTGCGCATAATATTACTACTGCGCAAATGTAATACTGACAGTATTCCGTCAAGTGGGAATCTTTGCGACGTCAGTAAATTTACGTCAAAGAAGTAAATGTCACATATCGATCCCGCCCCGCCAAGTCAGGAAGTCGCCTAATGAAACTAGCGTGCGACTCTCGTATAGTAATTTTATTTCACGAGCGCGGATTTGCCATTGTTGTAGTTGTGACACATACGAACACATAGACAACGGGAACTCATAGCTCCGACGCTGACGCACATAGACTATGTGCATATATAGCTCAACAGACAACCATGGCTCACCCGCGATCGTGGGATAATAGTAGTTTATGCAACTGTTACATAATGAGGCGTAGGCGAGTTTCATAATAGGATAACACGAGTGTTTTAAGACCTAATTATGTATTCAGTTGCATACACTGCTTTATGCATGCATATCCATAAATCTTCTATCATGTGTTCAGGCTTGAAACGGAATAGTTCCTGTTCAATACACAAGTAGTGCGCGTTGATGTCATTTCTAAGCACGCTCCAGTATCACAATGAAAAAAAATTAACACTATCTTACTACTCTTCAAAAGATTTATAACTAAATTTATAGTCTAAAGGATTCAATTTTTTTTTTTTTGCCTAAATAGAATTTGATAATGCTAAGGTATACAGTTTCGAAATGTTTTCTTGCAGAATTACACACTGTACATAACTGGTTTTTTTTCCTCATTTTATTCTTTGTTTTTGTGTTGCTTTATATAGATACTTAGATTTCTTGATCTTAAGTAGGTTAAGTATTATCATTTATCATTGTAATAAGCTTATTTTTGTGAGAAAATGGCTGACTGTCGAGTTTCTTTCGGCGTTTCTTCTCGGCAGTGGCCTCTGTGAAACGCTAGTAGGGTTTGACTTGTAAAAGTGCCATTGCGGCCTACTTACAGAATAAAGTTCATTTTATTCATTTTTTTACTCATTATGACATCGCTTGATGAAATTATGTATTTAGTGTTGTAACGGTGGTCATTTGCTAATCATACCTGAACACATTATAGAGGCTTTATGATATGGATGTAGATAAAAGTACTTTACGAATGCGGCCTTACAGGTTCTGTACATCGTTCTACTCACCCGTCCAACGTTCTTGAGTACTCCTTCCTCCTGTCCTGAAATGCCGTTGCTGGTCTGGTACTGTTGCTGGTAACCGTCAGGTCGCACGTCAGCGTTCTGGCTGACGATGACGGCGTCAGCGTCGGGTCCAGCGGCGTGGTGGCCCAGGTGTGACACGTCAGCCGAAGCTACGGCGACGAGAGCGAGGATGATGAAGGCCTTCTGCAATTATCATAATACTAGAGGTTAGTTCAGGCGTAAGCAATATCAGGGCCTATAGTGCTGTCCCTTTTATTCTATTGACGACACACGAGAGTGAAGGGAACGGCACGGCACGAATTCAGATTTCGATTCGACCTCAGTCCTCGGCAGATAAGAAGTCGATCTGTCATTTCTATACATGATACAATAATATGTATACTGCGCCCGGTATGGCATTTCGTACATAGGTCTGTTAGTAGTGTGGGTGCTTGTGTCGTCGACAGTGACGTCACTTGTTCCACAATTCGGATTGTCAGACCTTGTTCTCTTAGACCATGATTCGAAATCATCATTTTATAACCTAAATGTGCGACGCGAGTAGAGAAAAACCTACCCTCCTCTTTCATTCCCCACAGTCGGGTTCACAGGGAGGACGGTGAAGTAGATGTATTTAGCAATGACCGGTGCTTTCGTTTTTCAATTCAAACAAAAACATATAAGCCAACATTTAAAAAAATTGAACTTAGTGAATAATCATAAAAAACTGTAAGTGTTACAATACAAATAACCATAGAAACTTACACTCATAGTAAATTAAAAAGTTAACAACCTCGCATAAAAAGTTTATGCTTGATCATTCACATGTACAATTTTTTTGCACCGCTTTGATTCCGACAAAAAATTAAGGCTATTATAAATCGATCTTATTTTATGAGGAGAAGCATTGGTGTGAGGGGTCACACTCGTGATGCAAGCATTACTTACCATTTTGTGTGTCAAAGTTAACGGACAAACTGCGACTGTGATTATGAGACTACACGGCGGGGTTTTATACTCTTCCGATTCTAGTATCGACATTTAATTTATTTTGCAACGGTCTTAATCGCTGAACATCATATAATTTGTTTGGTAGCAAGGTGAACGTATTTTTTGTTGGTAAAACGTAATAAATTATGCGTTGATGTTGAAGAGCGCCCACGCATCTTGCTGCAAGAGCATTCAAAAATTATATTGTTTCCCAAAAATACTGACATGTGTAAATATGAGAATCTAATTTGTGAAGTCGCCAAAACGTTGCGCTTGCGTTTTTGTATATTTAAGATTAAATAATTGCAAAACTATGATTGCAATAAATTGATGACTATGACTCAATAATTGCAGTTAGAATTTACAGATAGCAATCAATTTCTCAGATTTTATTTGTTTTCACAAATAAAGAAATTAAATGCAATGCGTATTGGTCAATATGCCGTTTAGTCATAGAGGTTTTGATCATTTATTAGCCTAAACGCTGCATTTTTTTATAAAAGCAAGCCGCTTTGCCCAATGATAGGTAGAAGGAACCAAGATAAGTGATTTATTTCGAGTCAAAGTATTTATTAAACTTTATTATTGGAAAACGGGACTTAATCGCGTACACTTATAATTTATTTACCTTTTGTAAGGTTTTGCCCGACGTTTCGAATGTATCGAGAAATTCGTGGTCGCGAGCTGAATTATAAGTGTACGCGATTAAGTCCCGTTTTCCAATAATTAATGATGTGTGAAAATCGTGTAAGTTTAAATCGATATATTATTAAACTTTGTTTTTTGAAGTAGTGTTGGCTCAAAAAATCAAAAATCACTTATTTTGGTTCCTATATCACTGTGAAAAGCGGCAGCTTTCATAAAAAAGTGTGTTTATTGTTTATTTTATACGGTTTATTTTTTTAATTTTAGAAAAAGTCTAACAGTCCTAATTGTATTCTCTGCTACCGTTGGTATGAAATAGTGCGTAATAAGTTTTTGTCAAAATTAATATTTTTGTACAAGCTTTTACTGCCGACTGTACTTTTCTCGATAGTAATCAGATTAGTTTTTCCATACAAAAAAAGAATGTCTCGGCACCCCCCCCCCCCCCCCTAAGGGAAATTTTTTTAGGAACTGCGAGTCAAAAATTTGGTTTTGACCTCTAGTATGCGTGTGCCAAACGGCTAAACTGTACATCGATATGCGTTTTTTTTAATTGTACGGCTTACACTAATTGTATTGAAATCAACAATATAGTTATGAAAGCCTTTTCAATTGGCCTTTGATGATGAAGCTACATCCCCCAAGACTATTTACAACTAGTTAAACGGGTTCAAATGTCATCGCATTAATGACACTGATGATCTTCGTGAGGGACGTCATTTTATGGCGATTACTGAAGAAAACTTCAGCGCTGAGCGGCTCATGATAGAGACTGATAAGAGAGTGACCTATCAGCAGATGCCGGCAACCTTAGGCATCAGTATGAGTCAAGTGCAGAAAATCGTTCATGAGTATTTAGCTGTTAGGATACTCTGAACTCGTTGGGCACCTCATAATTTGGCCGAAGCTCAAAAACGCCATAGAACCGAGCCATAAGAAAGAATGAGCAAAGCGTTTTTCTCAGAGGCTCCATCGAATTCAGTGATATATTGATACTTCTTTACTTACTTCCAGTGGCGCTACAACCCTTTGTGGGTCCTGGCCTCCTCCACAATGTTGTGATATATTGATGTAATCGTAAAATAGTCCATGAAACAAAATTACAATAAATAACTTGCTAGTTAGTTTAGTTTTTGTTTTTCTAAAAACTTTCAGTGTGGCCTACGTAGTTTTAATTATGTTTTATTTATATTCTTATTGTGTACTTCATAAATTCATAATTTTATTGTGATCAAGTGATCATAATATTCACAATTTGTAATATTCCAATGTCTTTCTTATGTCGCGTGATTGAATGATTCTTAATTATTTAAATATTCTGAGTCTGATATGGAACCAGCAAGTGGAATAGTGTATTATGGCTTGACTATGATGCAACTCGCTATTACCCTCTATTTGACCCGTAAAAGATCAAGGAACATTGAATATTTTTAGAAATTTAACCCTTTGACCGCCAAGAACCTATAAAGTGGTTGTGTGTCGACGTGCCCACCACGCCAACAACCACTTAATAGGTCGGAGTGAAGTTGTACTTTGATCATGGAAAAAATCATTTATGAACTGTTTTAATTTGTTTTTATTGATTTAGACATTACTTAACAAAAAAAACAGTGCTTGGCGTACTGGGCACGACGACACACTATCGCTTTGGCGGTTAAATGGTTACATAGTACAATATAGGTATAAAGTAGTTGTAATGAGGTTCAAATATACCTAATAATAATCTTGTAACGCTCACTGATTTAACTATGTTTAGTGTAAATACTCATTAAGTGAAATGTATAATTTCTTTTGAGAAATAAATTCTTTAAACAGAAAAATATTCCATTTAGAATAAGTTACTGCTCCTAACCTGCACCGCGCGCCAATGAGAATAGATAATAGTCACTGATCCATGTACGTGTGGTGACCAGTAAAGACTCTGCACAGACTTGGCTGACAGCAGGCATCTTCTATTACTAAAAATGGGATTGCTCTTTGCTTTTCGAAAGGATCCAGCCTGGGGGCAAAAATGAAGCCGATAAATGCGGCAGTAGTTACCTAACATTTTATTTATTATTATTATTGGGAGCCTATTGTGTCCCACTGTTGGGCAAAGGCCTCCCCCCTCCGTTTCCAGCTCTCCCGATCTTGAGCTGCCTCCGGCCACTCCTTTAAAAAGGAGTCTAACTCGTCTCGCCATCGCCGGCGAGGTCTGCCTCGTCTCCGTTGCGAGCTGTCGGGCTGCCAGTCAGTGGCGATCTTGGCCCACAGCTCGCTCGGCATGCGGCAGACATGACCAGCCCAGTCCCACTTCAACTTAGCTGCTTTCCGAGCCACGTCGAATATTTGGGTCTTAGAGCGCAGTGTGGTGTTCCGGATACGATCCCTTAATTTTACACCCAATATGCTGCGCTCCATAGCCCTCTGGCAAACCCCGAGTTTGGACTTCTGAGAAGCCGTCAGAGACCAAGTCTGTGCACCGTAGGTGAGAATCGGCAGTATGCACATGTCCATGAGTCTCCGCTTGAGTGATAGTGGCAGATCACCCTTCATCAGATGTTTCATGGACCAATAGTTCCTCCAGGCGTTTTCAGTCCGTCTTTCAACTTCCTTCTCTTGTCGCGCCTGGAAAGAGACTAATTGGCCCAAATAAAGGTACTCATGGACATATGCCACCGACTCTCCGTTAATTTCAATCCTGCGTGCGGTGCTGTTGGTCATAAGCTTGGTCTTTGACATATTCATCGTCAGTCCAACCTCGAGGCTCGCACTGCTAAGGTCTTGTAGCATAAGTCGTAGCTCGGAAGCTGTTGAAGAAAAAAGGACTATGTCGTCGGCAAATCGAAGATTTGTCAATCTTCTTTCTCCGACGACCAGGCCCCGTTCTCCCCAACTCGGCATAAGTTTGCGGAAGACGTGCTCCAATGTGCTAGTAAAGAGTTTCGGCGACAACGGATCTCCTTGTTTGACTCCTTTTTGAATATCGAAGGATGGACCAGAGGACTGCAGTTTTATTGAGGCTGTGCTATTGCTGTAAATGGCGGTGATGAGCTGAATGTAACCCGGGTCTATATACCTAACATAAACAACGGAAAATTACCAGAATTTAATTATAATAAAAATAAAATGCTTTACTTTGCACTACAAGGAAAAACACATGAACAGAGCTCAAGTAAGTGAGTAGGTAACAACAGACATTATCGCTAAAAATAATCTTGCATCTTAGGTATGAAAACCTCCGCTTTAAATAATTTATTTATTAATGGATCCACATCTCACTTTTCCGCAAAAGCCGTGAACTTAACTCATCATGTGAGTCCACCCATTATCATATTTTATGATAGTGACATTTAATTATACAATCAATGTATTCATAGAACTGGCTCTTGACAGAGCAAGGTCGTAGACAAGTTTATTGTACTTAAAATTGAAATTAAGCATTAATTTGTTACTTTTAGAAACGTAGACAACGGAATTTTATCTCGTTTATAATTGGAGCAATCCAATTGGGAACTATGCATCATTATACAGTGTGGTAATAGAAGTGATCTCAGACTAGTTGACAATACTGGTTTTGCAGTTCACCCCTAATGATAAGGTAATCGTCCTTGTGATCGACACTGATCCAATATATAACAATTTCCATTTTATGTCATGAGACGATGACAGAGGCGATTAGTAGTGTCATCAGTTGAGCACTTAAGGTTAAGGTGTTGATTACTGGGACGGGTGTAAAGGGATAAATGATTCAGCGGAGCTAGCTATTATAAAAGATGTATCATAAAAGAATGAATCAAACTATCTGGGCAATGGCATAAGTATTTACTATGTAGCCACAGAGTCTGTCTCTGATGGTCTCTCTTTACTCTTTTTTTACTTACTTTAATAGGAGGAAGTTCAATTTCTTTGGTCATCTTCCTTTTTTTTATAAAGTGTGTTCTGCTATTGAATAATTTTTAAAATAAAGTACCTCCAAGATGGCCCCATATAAATTTGGTAAAGGTCTGATAGAGTAATCCAGGAATAAATAAATTTATTTAAGTGGGAAAAAAAAAAGTTTATCATTTTAGTGTAATGACCACAGGCGATATATTATTAATGTAGGTACTTTACACATTGCGATAAAATTTCATTGACGTAGCAACGAATGCTCATAAAAATACATTAGCAGCATCATTAGGAGTTAGTAGCATCCTTGAAAAAAATACGGAACGGGTCAAAAGTCATCTATCCATTCATATCACTTCGGATATTTTTTTAGCTCATACAGAAGTGGAAAGGATGTTTCTAAACGAGCATGTCTTACACATTTACGCTTAATAAAACTTATAGTTAGTGCAGTCGAAGCCATAGATACATTTTTTATACTACGTCGGAGGCAAACAAGCTCACAGCCCACCTGATGGTAATTTAATGATGATTCCATTTTAATAAGGTGCAAAAGTGTAAATGTATCTGTGGCGTCGACTGTACTTACTAAGTTACAAACAATACATGGTTTTATGCAACACCGTCAACACCGTTTCATAAGTACCTTATAAAACTTATAATTATGCTATTCTGAATATATGTGCTCTCTTCTATAAACACACGACCCCAAATAGGTTTAATTTATTCAAATGCTAAAACTTTCGATCGCGTCCACCATAATATTCTCTTTGTGAACTAAACATTTGACACTAAAATCGATCACTAATACTTCTAAATGTTCGAGGTTACTTACTATTCTCTCCCTTTTTCAGTTAATTCTGTTGTTCCTCAGTAATCCAATTTAGATACACTTTTGTTTGTAATACTTATCGATGAGAATTAGCTTAAGGGGAGGTATCCCCAACGCAAATGTCCCGCTCTAACACGCGTGAGTTTACAATTAACCATCCCGCTCTCTACGCAAGCTCTGCGCGCAGTTTTGTAAATATTTAGCTATAGTCATTAAGCCAATCATTTTATCAAAGCAAACCCTGCGAATTTGTCTATAACTATTTACGATCTTTAATTGAGTACAAAAATTAAATGTTAAATATCAGTAATATAGCTGTAGTATTGAAAATACATTCCAAAAAGGGGTAACTTCGCGATTTTTTTCTATCGAGTGAATTTCATCGGGTCGTGTAACTGACTGCGATTTTGACTAGACAAGATCCTTATGTAACACATTTTTTTTTTTTTTTTTAAGACACTATATTCTATGTCTCAGATGGTTTTTAAAAACTCTAAAGTGGTAATACACGGCCTTAACGATTTAGAGATATTAAATAAGGTTAATAGCATGAAGTTATCTTCTTCAAAGATATCTGTATTTAATTGTGAAAGGTTTCGGTGCATTGAAAAGAACTTGACAACACTGCGTATGAAAAAGTGCAATTATCTATTTTCTTCTATCTATCTATCTAGTATGGCAATTATTTTGAACGGTCGACAGCTTTGTTGCATTTTAAGCACCACCCAGTGGTCATGTATTGTGTAGTATATATGTGTAAAGTGGAATATAAAGTACTTTGTTGTCATTTTGTTGTATCATACGCACACAATCACACAAAACGCTTCCATCGACGTTTCCTTCATAATTGTAGTTCTAATCTTTTATTACCTACTAATAAATAAATTACTAATATTGATACTTGATATTTGATCATTGCTTGTAACTTTGCAATAATCTTTTTTTTTTCTTCCACTCTTCGTGCCTCTTCATCAATTCACGACCTCACCCAAGTTTAAATAGACTACTCAGTGGAGACAATTTGGCCAAAAGGTTGTAGAATCTCCTTAGTTGTCAGCAGCAGGCGGTCTGGTCTTAATATCATATTCGATATACCACGCTGAAAACTCATTATATGAGTCCAATGTCACGATATTATGCAATAGATTTCCAAGAGATTGTTCTTTTAGTCGGTTGACTTTTGGCACAATGGTCGTCATCGTCAGTCAGGAGCCAACTTGATTATTGCATTGCAGTTTTTTTACTGTTTCTAATTTATATCGATGACTTTAAGCTCAAAGGGCGTAAACGCCATTTTAGCCAAAATTACTTTTTGATGCATTACTCTTTTTTCTCTCTATCGATCTGTGTAGTTGAAGTTAAGAAATTCGCAAAAAAGGCAAATACGACCCAACTTTACGAGTATTATACCTCTAAAGACGATTTCACAAAAAAATTGGTCGTAATTCTTGTGCTCTTTGATTTTCTAAATTACTTGGGGTCGTATGTATACACAATGATTACAACATTTAAAGAGTTTTGTTGGCCCTCCATCGAAATGGCGCATACGATCCTGTTATTTTCCATAATATTAATCGAGACACCTACACGCCAACTAATTTTCCATGAAAGATTGAGTATTACCCAGTGTGAATCACGAGTGTGACTTTGCCTTCATTATCCTTAACTCATATAGTCGTTACAGGCGCCGTAGTCACGACGACACGCTTCACTTTCATCCATCATCCAAAGCGTGAAATCATCAGGCCTCTAATATCTTGTCAGATGATTTAAACAACGTGTACCTACTCGAAGAGCAACTCCTCTCGTATAGCTCACGAGAGGACAGGAGTTGTGTCAACTGTCAGTGACTATTATTATTATTATTTATTGAATCATAAACATGTAACATTACAGTTTAACCCAAATCGTTACAAAGATTCTGAACTAAAAACTACAATCTAAAGCTACAGGATCTCTTGCTTCTTCTCAAGCACTCTCTTCCATTCTGTCATCAATCTCGCTATCCCTGTCGCGAACAAATCGCATTCAGAAACTGCTGCGAGCAAGGAGTTGATGAGTGCAGTGGCGCGCAGGACGGGGGAGTGCAAGCGTAGTCTCGTGCGCGCGCGCTCAGCGGCCAGCAGGGGCGGCCGCCTCCGCCTGCTGCAGTACGCGTCAGGTACCGAGAGTCTCAAAAATCTTTCCAGTAGGCCGGTACTATCCACTTTACACCTCAATATGTTGACCACAAAGTTGACTAAGCCCAGGTTTCTGCGAAGCTCCAGCGAGTCAAATCCTAGATGTCCTTGTAGGAATCGGGACTATAGGTGAGAATGTGTGTAAATAAAAGGATTAAGTATATCAATAACTTCATTTATTAACTAATGGCAGTGCGAGTCGTCGAAGAGCATGTTTCTTTAAAACTAGCCCTGGAACTTGAAGGGTTTGGGGCCAGCGCGGGCCGAGGCGAAGGCAGATTGGAATGCGGACGGGGCGTTGTAAGCGGAGACGACCGGAGCGCTCACGGGGCTGTATTTGGTATCGGCTTGGGCATGGGCGGCGTTGTAGGCGATGGAGCGTTGGATGGCCTCAGGTACTGGAGGGGGGGTAGGCAGATGAGCACCCTGAAAAAAGAAATAAATAAATAACTGTGGAGTGTGGACAATCTTACACAAATTGATATAGGTAGTCTCAAACTAAGTAAAGCTCAAAACCACGCGTTGTTGTCACTATGTGTTACGAGCTGTATATAGTTTTTAGATAAGCTAATGTAGCAACGACGCATTGTCGGATAGTCACTGCCATATAAACTAAATTCCCGTTCAAGTTATTCATTCCAGACGTTTTAGCAGCATAAATATTGGAGCAGACTATTTTGCAGCTTTTATATGGTTGGTATCAGTCAATCTAGTCGAATATATCGTCACACATCTAGGTACTTTGAATTCAAAGAGTTACATTTAGTCGCCTTATTAAAATGGAATAAGGTACAAATTGCATCTGAAACTTACCTCGGGTTGGTAGCCGTTTTCGTTGGCGACGAACTTGACAACGTAGTTGACGCCATCGGGACCGGGGTAGGAGAATTCTCCAGTAATTTCCTGGGCTGGGTTCTCCTGGAGAAATAAAAAATATATATATTGAAAAAAAAAATGCTTACTATAGTATAAATATGCTTATGCTCTCGAGAGGATTCACGGACCGTTGACAACCAAATCTCACTAAGTAACAAATAGCTACTTAAAATAAAGCTCGTTCTCAGCATTCAGATTTCTATAAGGCACGAATGAATAGGCATTTTCTGGGTGAGCTCGCTTCACCATCGGCTTTATCTTGGCTAGATGCTGGAATACCAATCCTATTTTTAATAAAAAAAAGCTGGTCAAAAGACGTGGTATAATAAAACTTACAGCATTCACGTTCTTCAGGACACCATTGGCCAAGCTTCGGATACCGTTGTCGGTTTCAAAGTAGTAGTTGAAGCCGTCAGCCTGGACGTTCTGTTCGGACTTGACGATGTTGGCAGCAGCCTCCCCGGACCTGCCGACGATGTGGGAAACGTCTGCGTGCGCGCACGCGACGGCAAGAGCGAGGGCAACGAGGAATTTCTGAAAAGTGACGGTTACGGTTGAAATGAGAAATGCGAGTGCGCAAAATCACTTGAAAGTTTGCGGCGGTAATGCTTTGATATATACAAATAAATAATTTTTGTTTCATGGCGCTACACTGAGAAATTTGGAGACTTTGAAACGCTGTCCTGCCCAGACTAGCAAACAGTAGGGGCTGATTTTCAGATACATGATTCTTGGCTATATGATTGTGGTACTGACAATAGCGAAACATGATTGCTTAAAATTTTCTCGATAGAAAATAAATCCAAAGTCGAGTCTATATTTTCCTTTTTTTCCTCAGCCTACTAAAACAACGCATTATTATAAGACCTGAGTAAGTTAATATGATGGTATTTTACCTCATCTAGGTATTGACAAGAGGAAATTTAATAAACCTGCACATAGTCAGATATTTAAGGAGATTTGTCTAAAAAGCCATTCTCGGAGAGGGTTGCATCCCGTTTTGTCGTGAGCGAAAAACAAAGGGTGTCTCTTTCAATCGATATATCGCCTTAAAGGCATTCAAAGTGAGTAGCTTCACGTATTTTTTTATTTTTGTCAGAGAATACAAAAAGTTAAAATTCAAAATTAGTGAACAGCCTTCATTCTTGGTTATTGGATCGATAAGGTAAGTTATTTAACGATTTACTTTGATGCAACTTTGCTACGAGTAACTCAAATACTGCCCATCGGCACTGATTCGGAATATATTTTTTTTATTTATAGGCAGCTTTTACTTTTTAGGTTTTTATTGCAATGTCCTTTTTTTACTTTAAAATGTTGAAAGAAATGAATGGTTTTTAATGTGAAAACATAAATAAATAAATAAATACTACTCACCATATTGCTAGGTAGGTCGTCCGGTAACAGTCTGTCCAACAAACAATATCCTTCGCCTTATATACTCGTGTCATCTCTACTAGATAAATTAACAATCTTGTTTTTGTTGCTGGCCCGATATAGATAATGAAATTCGGATAGACGCTACACGGTCACATGTTTGATGTTTTAAATAAATGTTATTTCATTCTTTCTTTCTTTGACAGATGTACCTACTCGTTACAATAATAGAATTTGCTATCAAAAAATATGTTTTTTATTTTAATCCTTATTTATTTTATTTATTTAAGAAGTTCATCAGCATTCACAAAATATATAAACAAACTTATTAAAATACTATAAGCATAGCCAATAACAGAACTCCCTTGACAGAGATATATAGGTAATTAATTCTGAGTTTATCTAAGTATCATAATTTTCTTTTAAAAAGTAGTTGACTGAGAAGTTGAAATCCATTTAAGATTGTTTTTATTATAAGTAGAATTCTACTTTATAATAAGGAGGCTGAGGAGGAGGACGAGACGTAAACGAGACATTGTAATGCCGTGGCGGGATAATTTCACAGATTACTTTGATTGATAGTTACTGACGTACCTCAACATATTTTTTTTGGACACGACTATAAAATGCAAGACTAAAGTTTGTGTAACACGGCGCAGTAGGTGAATAACGTAACACGCTTTAAAACACCGAGTTATATTTACAAACATAAACTACAATTCACTCCTTGTTTAATATACTATTTTAATACCATATCGTTTGCAGATCATTATGGGACCCAGGCGAGTGCATCGCACCACGCATCCTAAAGCTGAGCGAGTTGCACAAGGCTCATTGAATTTAAGTACCTACTTTAAGTTCTAATAGTAACAACAAGTGACAATAGGGATAATGACACTATAAAATTTTCTACATAAAGGCTCAAATTCTCAATCAAATGGCGAAAAAAAAAATTAAAAAAAAAAACGTAATTATAAGTCTTCAAAGTTTTAAGAGTGGGTATATATACTATGGCGCTACTCAACAGTGACGTCACTGTTTGTTGAGTAACACTTTCTCTCTCTAACTACGAACATTCTAACTGCTGTAGCTTCGTTATTTTTTGAGTTATTTGAATAGGATTTTCACTATTTGGCATAGTTTTATGTCTTCTTTGTATTGAAGTTATTTTTTTTTTTGCGTCAACATCACTATTATCCTGGCGAACCTCTGGCTTTACCGTATCAATACACAGTTCATCCATAATACTACTGAGATGTAAAATTATGTTATTATGGCTGTGGTCTTTTGCAAGGCGGAGGTACTTCCCCAATTGGGGTGCTCCAAATTCGAGCAAGATATAATTTTTCTGTGCCCTACCTCTCGTTCATACCAAGGATGAACTCTCTCTCCTTGGTATCTACTGGCCCAATCAAATCTCCAGCGTAAATCTCCTGGACCACTGCCGTGAAACTCAGATCGACCAGCAGATCAAGCGACGCAAATGGAACTGGATTGGCCACACCACACCCTCCGAAGATATTCCGATCACATTCCAAAGCAAGCGCTCGATTGAAATCCACAAGGAAAGCGCAAGCGTGGCCGACCCAAACAGACCTGGCGGCGAACAGTTGTAGAAGAGGCAAAGAAGATCGGGAAGACATGGAGCGAGGTAATGCGCGAAGCTCAAGACCGAACGGGATGGAGGATCACTGTGGACGCCCTCTGCCCCATCCAGGGGACATAGGATATTAAGTCAAAGACCTCATCACTTTCCGTGTATACCTCTCTAAAAATGTTCGACCAATATTTTATTTCAACACTTTTATTTACTTTGGTATTTATAGAGATTATGATTTATAGTAGGTATGTAATTGTGCGTAGGTGTAAAATACGTCAACGATATTATTTAAACATGTCGTTTTATAATCAAATAATCTTTGGATTCATTCAGTTTCTGCCTATCATCACACGTGACATTTGTAAATTTATGGAGGATTATATAGTCCTTTTTTTGTTAAACCATTTATGATGAGGTTCCTTGGTAAATTAGAGTGAACTTACCTAGATGTGACTTGGACTAACATGGTATTTTTAGGGTTCCGTACCCAAAGGGTAAAACGGGACTATATTACTAAGACTCCGCTGTCCGTCCGTCTGTCCGTCTGTCCATTATATTGATTAAAACTTACACGAGTTTCACACATTATTATTAGCTCGCGACCACGTATGTTGTAATACATTCGAAACGTTGGGCAAAACCTTAAAAAAGGTAAATTAGTTATAATTGTACGCGATTAAGTCCATATGGCCCATTCACCTGGCACATAACCTCGCAAATACCATGCCCGAAAAACATCGAAAATACGATCTGGCTGCAGAAGACCTTAGAGCCTAGTTTACTCCTCTTGTAGTCTCCTGTGATAGCATTGTGGGAACCGAATATGAATCGTTCATAAAGAAAACTTCTCTTAAGCTAAATGAGAAATGGTCTAAACCATACTTACAAATAATAAGCTGGCTCAAAGTAAAAATACAAATATCAATAATAAGAGCTGTGTCTATAAGAATAAGAGGAACAAGAAGACGAATTAGCAGATATCGTTGCGAAGACGGCTCTGGGATCCCCTTGCCCATCCTAGATCTTAGATCCTGGATGTAATCACGGTGCTATATTCATATTAATTTATACTTCATACGTATATTTATTTTGTATCAATATTTGTATTATTTAGGATATAACTTTTTAATAAATGATTTAACATTTCACGCGATTAAGTCCCGTTTCTCAATAATAATATCCGTCTTTCACCAGGCTGTATTTCGTGAGCCGTGATAGTAAGACAGTTGAAATATTCACAGATGATGTATTTATGTTGCCGCTATAACAACAAATACTAAAAACAGAATAAAATACAAATTTAAGGGGGCTTCCATACAGACATGTTTTTTTTGCCGTTTCTATACTCCACTCGCACTTAGCCGGTTTTTTTATACATCAATGGCCTTAGAGTCTATTACAGACTATGCAAGCAGTGTCAATCAGGGAGACAACGTCTTTCGTGGCTGTGTAAGCCGATGCGGGAGTGGCATACACGACCGCAAGCTATGCAAGTGAGGTTTGCCCTTGGCGAGCAGCTGTCACGCCGTCTCTGCCGTGTCGCATGTCTCTTGGCTCACTTAACTGTGAATGCCGCAAACCATGCTTCATCATGGACTTTAGGCCCATCGAACAGCAGCTTGCGCCATTTATCTCTATCTTCGGCAAGCTCATCCCATTTGTGGATCGGGATGTTGAATGAGTGCATGTCTCGCTTGGCGCAGTTAGTTATACAATGACAGTGACAAAGAATATTAGTTCCCAACTTACTTAATACATTCACGCGTAGCCGATATAACGCATTTCCCCGTATGAAGAACAAACTGCTTAGCGCTGCGAAAAACTTAGCAGCTAGAATATTTGTATTCACAGAAGTTCATTCATTTTGTTATCGTAACACGGGAAGAGGCGTTTGAGTCGTTCCGTAGCCCTCATCATCATCATCATCATCATATCAGCCGAAAGACGTCCACTGCTGGACATAGGCCTCCCCCAAAGAGTGCCACAATGACCGGTCTTGCGCCACCCGCATCCAGCGGACTCCCGCGACCTTTACCAGGTCATCAGTCCACCTTGTGGGGGGGTCTACCCACGCTGCGCCCTACCCAGGTACAATGTAGTGACACGTCAGCTTATCTAGATACCTTTTTAGAGTTCCGTAACCAAAATGGCAAAAACGGAACCCTTACAGTTTCGTCATGTCTGTCCGTCCGTCCGTCCGTGTATCACAGCCGATTTGCGTATGTAGATGAAATTGTGTAGCGTTACGAAAAGCTTGCCAGCGAAAGTGTTAACCCATTCCAGGTCTACGCTACTTGCGCTACGTCGTACTGCTTAGCACCATTTTTCCGCTAAGGCGACTTCCTGACTTGGCTGGGCGGGATCGATATGTGACATTTTCTTCTTTGACGTAAACTTACTGACGTCGCAAAGATTATCACTTGACGGAATACTGTCAGTATTACATTTGCGCAGTAGTAATATCATGCGCAGAAGTGGACCAGTACTGCCTTCGTATCGTCCCGCTACCGTGCATCCCGCGCCAGTCAGGAAGCATACATTTAAATGTAGGGGCGAAGTAAAAAGCGGTACTGAGTTGACTGACAGTTGACACTGACATTTGACAGTTTTCTCATATCGTACCGCGTCCGCACCGACAAATCAGGAAGTCGCCTAAATGTAACAAAAATTGCCAGTAATTTTACCAGACTGTTTTTCTGCAGACTTGCAAAAAATCAGAACCACCGGATTTGACGCAAACATCAAGTTACTGGATTATTCACAATATTTAAATATTATATTCTGCGGAACCACATACCTTAAAGTCTTACGTGTCTCATTACAATAATTTTGTTTATGGTCCGTCATTTCTGCCATTTACTTTTTTTATTTTTAAATAGTATTCAAATCAGTATTAACTGACAAAATTTATAATACAGGTCAGTTTTAGGTATTTGGTTTCGCTCGCTTTTGTTTAGAGCAGCCCGACTGGACGAGCTATCTATAAGTGACCGCAGCCATAATTAACAATTAATATCTCAATTTTTTAATCAAAGTGAAAATTGAAAAAATCCACACCACAGGTGGGATTTGAACCCACGACCTCTGGAATCCGTCCATTGCTCTGCCAATTGAGCCACCGTGGTATCCCTTATAATGGTGAATTTTTCAATCTTAACACTCATCTATTAAGGCGCTACACTGAGAAATTTGGAGACTGTGAAACGCTGTCCTGCCCAGACTAGCAAACAGTAGGGGCTGATTTTCAGATATATGATTCTTGACTATATGATTGTGGTACTGACAATAACGAAACATGATTGCTTAAAATTTTCTCGATAGGAAATAAATCCAAAGTTGAGTCTATATTTTCCTTTTTTTCCTCAGCCTACTAAAACAACGCATTATTAAAAGACACGATTAAGTTAATATGATGGTATTTTACCTCATCTAGGTACTGACAAGAGGAAATTTAATAAACCTGCACACAATCAGATATTTAACGAGATTTGTCTCAAAAGCCATTCTCGGAGAGTGTTGCATCCCGTTTTGTCGTGAGCGAAAAACAAAGGGTGTCTCTTTCAATCGATATATCGCCTTAAGCCTTATTAGGGAGGCTCGTAGCGACATCTACCGTGAAGCTGTTACAACTTCTGAAACGGCACCAACGTCCCAAGTTGCATTGGGAATCGTTGATAACAATGTGCTACACCCATACAAACTTTAATATGTTTGTTAAGCGGATGCGTCCGCTAGCGTAAATCTCAATTTTTTTTTTCAGATAATACTAAAACACCAAAATAAGCGACCTCGTTCGCGTGGAACTCGTTTATCGCGATAGAATTGAAGTAATTGCTATTTACTTATATCAGGCGCTTACCTAGTCATCGCTCTTTCATACAAACTTCCACCCCCTTAAGGGATGATTTCCGGGATAAAAAGTACCCTATGTTTCTCTCTCGGGACTCAATCTATCTCCATGCCGAATTTCATGTAAATCGGTTCAGCGGTTTAAGCGTGAAGAGGTAACAGACAGACACACTTTCGCATTTATAATATTAAGTAGGTATAGATTACGTAATCCGTAACGCCTTCATTAATTCTAAAGTAATAAACTATACCACCTAGATAGTGAATCCACCTGAGATAATTTAACGCATATTTATTAAAATATGTTGACCCTGAACTCAGGACTCAGTCATTTGCAACGTGTTCGCAAACTACATGTCACTGGGCAGAATTGGTTCGTAACTTTTGTATCGATGTGTATCCCAACCACATATCAATATTTTACTTCTGCTCTGCCAAGCCTGTACCTCTAGTATAAGTTTTTTCGAAACACAACACAAACGAACACGCTTACGATTAGTCTTAATTTATTTATATGGCAAAAAATAGTTATAGTACGGCTCCTTAGCCAGGCTTCTTAGACAAGACAATTAATACGTGAGTTTTAACCGTTTAGTAAAATAAAGTTATAACATGTCTCACGAAAGTTTAAATTCAAGCCAAACAAATTATTAGATTTTTTTTTTTTTTTTAAGGGGCCTATACAGAGTTGAAATTATATTGTAATGATGGTGAGTGATGGAGAGTACGAGTAGGAGAGAGGACTTAAACTCAATTGTAGTCGGTAATAGAGTTATCTTTATTAGTATATTATCATCATCCTCCTAGCGTTATCCCAGTACAGTTGCATCCTGAAGGATACCTGGGGTCCGCTACCTAATCCCAAGATTTGGCGTAGGCACTAGTTTTTACGGAAGCGACTGCCATCTGACCTTCCAACCCCGAGGGGAACTAGACCTTATTGGGATTAGGCTAAACTTGACTGTTAGAAGTTCTCAAACCGCCCGAAGGCCTCCAACTTTGCTTAACGACTGCTGCCATAGACAGCAACCGGGATCAACGGCTTAACGTGCCTTCCAAAGCACGGGAGCGCTCAGTTAGAAACCACTCAAAGCGGTCACCCATCCAAGTCCTGACCGCTGCCCACGTTGCTTAACCTTAGATACCGCAAGCGGTATCCGGCGCCGCTGGGCCATGAGGGCTCCTTTATTATATATATTTATATATATAAACCTAGCCTAAATTTAGGCAACACATATACAAGCAATATGCGTTCATGTGGCAGTAAACTATTATGTTACTGCTAAACATTAAATTAGACAATTATATTATTACACCTCCCGGAAAGTTACCTTCATCTGTCTGGTGATAAGGTCGTAAGAGCTCCCGAGGACGTAATGTATTGAGGGGGGGGGGGGGATTCCACGTGTCTCTAGCTGTCTATTCCTTTTAGAATAAAAATACATTCTCACTCCAACGAGACCGCTTACATTACAAAACCTGAAGACAGCCAAAATGACGCTAGACATCAACGACTTTATATAACTCTGACAATCTCGCACTGTACACATTTCTGCACTCAAAAATCAACCGTCTACATTACTCATAAAGCTTAAAACAATGCGTTAAGAATTAGACAGCGCCTTGCTAAAATTACATCAGATTTCCCTTAAACAAAGACTATGAAGGCGGTAAGGGCTTTTGTGTCGTAATTTATTTGTTACCCGCTGAGTTCGGCTCATTATTGGCTCTTTTCTGACGTTCCCTGTGTACTTTTCCGTTATAATGTAACGTTTTGATATTAAAATACGAGGAAAATATTTCTTAGTTAGTCGAAGAAGATTGTGAGAGGTAAGGCACAGTGGTACGTTATCTGGTTCATATTTGGAACATGCTAATATTAAAACAAATCATTTTAAAAATTTAAGAATCAAGTAGGATCAGATAATGGACACGGCGCGGATAGTCAGGAGGTTCCTCTCTCTGTCATTTTTCACCGGTAGCTTAGGCCCCGCCTCGCTGTCGGCAGCACCCTAGGTTAGATTTTTAAAAAATAAGTATTTTCATATTTTATATACATCTATTTCATAAATCCTCTATAAAGTGTTCAGGTACGATTAGCAAATTACTACCATTACAACACTAAATACATAATTTCATTATTAGCGATGTCATAATGAAACTACCCGTACTTTAATGTTGACATTGAGATTAGTACAGGCTTGTGCTCACAAAAGACTGCAACGAGCTCACAAACTCGAGCCCTAAACTTGAAACGCAATGGTTCCTGAACACATGATAGAAGATTTATGGGCATGCATGTAGATTAAGTAGTGTATGCTACTGTGTACATAATTAGGTCTTAAATCACTTGTGTTTTACGGCGCTATAACGAGAAATATCGCGTTCTTGTAAACGCTGTTCTGCCCAGACGAGGAAACAATAGGGACTGATTTTCAGCTATATGATTGTGTTTCTGTCAATAGCCAAAATCAAAATTTGAGTCTTTATTTTCCTTTTTTTACTCAGCCTACTAAAACAGCGCATTATTAAAAGACACGATTAAGTTAATATGATGGTATTTTACCTCGTCTAAACTCTGTCAAGAGGAAATTTAATAAAACTGCACACAGTCAGATATTTATCGAGATTTGTCTAAATAAGCCATTCCCGAAGAGTGTTGCTCCACCTACTGACCTGACCACTACTTGCTCCTTAGGTAGGTATGTGGTGTTAATATGTTCCTGGTGGTGAGAGGTCGCCAGAGCTCCCGAGGATGCGGTGTTGAGAGTGAGGGACTTTCATTCTTGTCACTGACTGTCAAAACAACGAATCCTCAAGTCGACAACGAGCTTTCTATTGTTCTGGAGTCGCAAATGTCTTTTGTGTGCTACGAACATTATTTACAAAAGCCATTATTTTCCATATTTTTGTAAAAACCGTTCTCAGAGACAATTTATGAACTCTGCGGAAAAGAGGTTATAAGGGGAATAATTCATGAAGTGTGCAAAATATTAAACACATATATCATGATGGCTACGACATTTTCCGCCTGTTAATCCGCCCTTATTGAAGCCATTAGTATAATTTTCAGTTGAAATGAAAAAGGAAATGGACGTAACATAACTTACGTAACTCCTAGTAGAGTTTCGCGGTTGTACCCTAAAGCGTCTGGGGTCCGGTTTGACGCCTAATACCTACCAAGATTTGGTGTTGTAAATACAGGCATGTGCAGCAGTGGGACACTTTATAAACCAGGAGGCTTATTCGCGACAGTACGGTAGTAACTAAGCTGCAGAGCCTAGCACATAGACGCAAAGTAGCGTGTCTGTGCGTCTTCTACAAATTATACTTCGGTGAGTGTGTTCAGGAGCTCCATGAGCTCATTCCACCTTCCCCCCTTCTTCAATCGGGCATCCAGACGTACGGCTGGTTACCATCTTTACCTGGTTGAAATTCCTCTTACTCGAACCAATGGCTTTTCATCATCTTCTGATAATGCGCACTGCTAAGGTTTGCTAGGTTTGGTAAATTCCCTGCCGGCATCTGTATTTCCGAGTTCATATAAGACCTCTTTAAGACACGAGTGAAGTGGCAAATTCTGGGTGAGCTCGCTTCACCGTCGACTTCATTTTTGCCCCCCTGGCGAGTTGCTGGCCAAGAGCAATCCCATAAATTATGGAAGATGAAATTATATTTTTTATTTAAATTTTATATCAAATGATTTTTCTATAAAAATAGTAGGTATTATAGTAATTTCCCATTTTTCATAAAAAAAGGTTAGAAAAAAGATATAAATATAAGTAGTGTTACAAAAGTGACCACCATCTGACCTTCCTTCTGACCCAGAGGAAAAATTAGACCTTATTCGCAAAGCACACGATGTTTTCCTTCACCGAAGAGCTAAGGTTTTTTATAAAACCCTGCAGCTAACCCAATGATTGAGGTTAGTGTGCCTTAGACAATTAATTGCTAATTAATTTATTTTAGGCGCTAGTTGCTTATCGCTCTCCCATACGAACTTGAGGATTAATTTGGGGGGTAAAAACTACCTTATGTCCTTCTTAGGATTCCATTTGGATCTTTCGTGTCTTTGTTGCACTCATATTTTTGTAATAAAGTAAAAATGTAAAGGATGAGGTGGTTGATCACATAAATGTTTTGGGGTATGCGCAACAGTCGTCTTATTTATGATGTCCTTAGGTTTCTGTGGTCCATTTTGAAAAGGATGATAGCCCTTCCCACTACAGCCTGATATGGTCTCCCTCTCTGCAGTGATGTCTTAAATAATGCGACCACCGAAGTCACGGCGGTTGAATGCCCGTCAAAATCTACTAGCGTTTCTCCAAAGAAAATCACTGCCGACGTAGCATACTTAACTAGCAGAAGAAGTATAAGATGAAAATTAAACAATTGTAAATAATGTATACTATATTGATTACCATATTTGCAAGTTATATTTTACAATCTCATAATAACAAAGCCAATTTCTACAAAGCAAAAAGTTTATTTCTATTAAGGTATAGTATATTAACACTATGATCTCAGTAAATTAGACTAATGATTCTGAAACACTAAAGCCTTATATGTACACAGGTACGAGATACGTACGCCAGTACAATAACATGGCGCGATTTTATAGAGCGATTGAATCGTTAAGCCTGTCACACACTGCAGCGGCCTGCAGTGGCGGTGGCGGTCAGTAAAGTTGTGGACTATGACAATCCTAACACTTTGCGTTTTACACACTGTTTAAAAATGGTATGTTTTTAATAGAAACTCTATTACAGCAGTATTAAAGTAGAATATCAGTGTCAAACGTAAAGTACCTATCATCCACTACAACACCCTCCACAGCGAATCCCATACTAATCTATGCGAAATTATACGGATTAGGCTGTGGACTGTGGAGTGGCGCGCCTTCGTGGATGACATGCACTATATACACTGTATATTATACAGGCCGATCAACGCCAAAACAAGTGCAACTGTCACTCCAAAAATTGAATTATTTTCCATACGACGCGGTGTCTCAGAAGGGCGTCTTATACAACATGACTCGCTTAGTCAGTTATAGCGGGCACCGAGTCTGTCTTCTTTTCGGCTGTCGCTGAGTCTATCTTCTTCTTTTTTGGGGGCTTCATTTCTATATGAACCGCTACACTCGTGCCTGGTTCGGCTTCGGGTTCGGGTTCAGCATCACTCTCACTGTCTGAATGCGATGATTCGCTGCCCCTCTTTTGTCTTTTGCCCTTCTTGCTGTTCTTTTTTTGTTTCTCTTTCTTCTCCTTCTTCTTGGAGAAGAAAGTCTGAATTGCCTTTGCCACTGATACGAAGCCGCCTCCGCTTACTATGGCCAAAATATTGGTATAATCTGAAAAAGCAGACGTCAATACGTAAAATATGAGTATAGTTTATATTTTAAATATGGAAAAGAATTTCAAATATGGAAGTACATCAATATCATTAACATCATAATCATCAGACAAAAGACGTCCACTGCTAGATATAAGCCTCCCCTAGAGTGCGCCACAAAGATCAGTCATGGGCTGCCTGCATCCAGTAGACCCCCGCGACCTTTAACCAGGTCATCTGCCCACATCATGAGAGCCTTCCAATGTTGCGTCATCCGGTGATCCGGTACGTGGTGGCCACTCGAGAACTGGATGGCATATGTATTTGTAATAAACTTTTGGAAATAAATTGTGATAAATTTTCAATGAAATTTATTTTTGTAACATCTTAACTCAATCTTGGGTGATGCTTGTGGGAGACTTGGGACAGCAAATGTGGATGAAACTACTTCTGAACGAGAACGAGCGTTAACAAACCATTATTCCACACTTTAACAATTAATAATATAATTTCCGACCTACTGTGTCGTATTTTTTGCACTGGTGTATAATAAACAACCTCTTCAGTCAATATGCACCACACTACCTCATTAAAACCATGTACGGTGTTATTTGGGCCATTTTACGGAAAGTTGTACACTCGTTTTTTTTATAAATTAGGGTTTATCTACTCGGAATCGAATTTACCGATTTTATACAAATTTAAAAAAATGGAGTGTACAGCTTTCCGTAAACTGGGCAATTTAATCAAATAATAAGTCTAGGTTATATTAGGCATGTGATGTTGTGTCCTTTGTGGTGAGTAGGGTTACCAGACCGTCCGATAATGCATTGTGTGGTGAATTAGGGCCATAATATCTAAATGTCAACACAAGGAATGGAGAATGTTAACTAATATAGAATTCCATTTTTCTGTATTCTCTGATGAAAATAAAAAATAAATGTGAAGGAATTATTTCGATACGTCCATTAGTTTCCTTTCCAAGATATTGAATTTTAAAGTGACTCTCACTCTCACTCCGTTCGCGCGCTTCCGTACTATAGACTATCGTTGCAAAATGTCGTCACACGCGGTTAGCGGGACTCACTTTAAATGCCTGTAAAATCAAAATAACTTGGTATTTTTGAATGAAACTAAAACTAATGTATTTGTATGAATCAAAGCTTTACCGTAACAAACTTTCAAGTGATTTTACAGACCTATTGACATTCTCCATTCTGATTATAATTACTTCTCCAGATTTGTAAGGTGTCTGTTTACTATCTGATTACGAGTATTTGCCACCAAGGATAGGATAAGAACTTTTCTGACTTATAGGAAGAAGTATGGCGCACCATAGTACCGTAACTATCCGGTTTCTTCCCTTCTTCAGTTTTTTGTGTGGCTTGTGGCGATGCGATCACCTGCACTGGCTGAAAACCCGGCTGAAAACCCGGCTGAAATCCTGGTTGAATCCCTGAATGATAAGCCGGTGGAAACTGTTGAAAGCCGTTGTGGCCAAAACTAGCCACTAGGATGGGTTGCTGTGATGATATTGGGGTAACCTGGAACAAGCCAACATTGACATATTAAACGCCTTGTGAACCGATAAAAAAACGTATGTATATACTTGTACTAGGTAAGGTATACCTACAATAGCTACATAAGTAATTAAAATAGTGTATAATCCCATTTTTAGGGTTCTGTCGTAAACAAGGAACTATACATTATCAATGACGCCGAAAAAACGGTAGAATTTAATCTTGCTAAAACATTTTATTTAGGGCTACACTTTACGTGTAGGGGAGGTAGCCTACACGAAAAGTGGTTGTGCATTTTTTTTCTTTCAAATCTGTCGTTGAATACTCATATTTGAAACGGCACTTATTTAAAGGCACGTCAAAAATTCATCATTTTATAAAAATAGCCAATATTAAAAAAAAAAAAAAAAAAATGTTTTATTGCCACAAACTTAAAATTAAACATAAATATTTTCTAAGAAAAAAAAAACTAAACATTCAATTAAAATTAAAATACATTTTACATACATTACAACTCAAAAATATAATAAAATTACATAGCTTAATAATTTTATAAATTTTTACTAACGCCAAGCTTTTGTTCGCGACGCAACGCTATTTATTTTAAATTAAGGCTAATTATATACTTAGTCCTCCTCGCCGTGTCTAGCGACAGCGACTCCGACAGTTATTAAGATTATGGAATGCCTTAATGTGGCTCGCAACACCAAATTTACTTTTGATTATGCGGTAAAAATATGCTCAATTTAGCTGTCCACCTGTCCAGCGAAGTTATATCACAGAAATAAATGTCTCGACCGGGATACTAACCAGGGATCTCCAGCTCCGTAGGCAGAAGCTGGGCTCTAAGTATAGCGTATAACCAGCAAATAAATTCATTTCATTTAACCCCCTAGAGAGGATGGGAGAATATCGACAGGTGAAGAGAGCATACTTGGGCCGACCGACCGGACGACGTCCTGTGGGTCGCCCCAAGTATCGCTGGAGGCATGTGGTGGAAGCGGACCTGCCTGAGCTCGGAGCTGGCGCAAGCTGGCGAGAAATTGCGCAGGACCGGGCAAAGTGGCGTGCTCTTGTGTCAGAGGCCAAGACTCATTTTGGGTCGTCGTGCCAGCCCAGTAAGTTAGTTAGTTAACCCCCTGCCTTTTCACAACAAATTTCCGCGCCTGCCGCACTGTGCCTACCTGTACAGGCGCTTGAGTTGAAGCCAAGCTGCTGTCAACGCTCGGTGTAGTTGTGGTTTTATTGTCAATGGAGTTTCGTTTGACGACTACTTTCCCGACTTCTTTTACTTCCTTATGACCGTGCTCTCTCAGCTTTGATTTCTGTAAGAAATTAAATATTATTTGCATTGTTTGCTTCGTTGAAAGGACAGACATAATAGCCTTGTATACGGATCATCAAACCTATTTTAGGTGAAAATCCGTTAAAAATTATTTCTCTTTATCCGTCACTTTGATGTTTGTGTTTGAGAAAAAGGGACAAACACAATTAGTTAGCAGAGGTTTGTACATTTACATGAAGATTGACATTAGTGGTATTGTAATGTACTTAAATTGGACTTGGTTCGCTTAAATTTTCAAAAGTAGCAGCGTCGAGTGTTGATACTGAAGATTGAGTCGAGGCTTATTCTTCTGGACACACTGCAACAGCTTGCGGTGGCGGTCACTTTTACATTATGACTGTTGTCGCGACTGGGGTCGCGAAATACCAATACTCCTTGTTGATGAAGACACAATCTGACAACCTCCTTGAAAAACCGTTTCCCATTAATTTGTTTATGGTAAGATATTTTAAAGTTTCTGTCATTTCAATTCTAAATTATGAAAGCAATGTTTACATAAAAATCAGGGCGAAAATACAGTAATTACAAAGATAAAGTTGACTGAAGATCTGATGCTGGTATAATGAATTAAACCTTAACGGAAGACATCGGTGCTGACCGGGTCGCAGTATAAGCTAAGTAGCCCATAAAAGATTGTAGTACCTATATATCTGGAGTTAAGCAATGAACAGACCTTGATCAGAATTACAGTAAAGAGGAGCCTCCGAGGAGTTGAGTTCTTGTGTTGAGCTCGACAATAAGTACACGTGTCCCTCGAGGTATAGTGCAGCTCCTAGTTGGAGCACGATTGGTGGTGGTAACGGGCAGTTGGCCCCTTCCCGTAAGTGGCAAGTTCCCAGGGATGGATGTTACACCACACCGGTACGAGAAGTACAAAGAATCCTCAAGTATCCATGCGCATGTGATGTATAGTATCTTAGTCATGATGAGTTTGACCTGGCCTATGATGTGTTTGAATCCTGGGTCGATGTAGAGATTTTATAGTAACAAGGTCTGTACATTGCGAATTTGTGATGAACCCAATAAGCGGTTTATTCTAAAAACGACTGAGGTCCAGATTAGCTTTGTAAGGGCATAGTGACGTAAAAGTCATAATTACCTTTTAAAACAGGTCGTGACAGGCGAACGACGACAGCCCTTGGGTAAAGAACTAAACTCCTCGGACGAGAAGAAGTCATACTTCACAGAACATATTGAAGGTATGAATTATGATACTAACCACATCTGAAACACACTCATTCAATGGATAAGACCATGTATTGCGAACGTGCGAAGTAGATTGATTGTTATAATATGTTGTGATACAAGTGTATATCGAACTTTAAGATACATCTGTAGACTCAGGCTGAAATCCCCTTTTGTACGCCAACGGATTTCCCCACGGTGGCTACAAAATTTGGTGTAGATGCTTGCTGGGATATTGACGGCATTTTGGGGAAGATGTCGTTAGTATCGCTAGTTTTATTCAAAAACATATATATTGAAATGTTTATTTTCTACATGAGTATCACAATGGAACTAAAATCTTGTGATAAGACGAAGTGTGTTGGTTTGGTAACATAATTCATATTTTGCAATCGAATAAGAAAGGCGATCAATGTCTTGAGTTGCCATCTATGTGTTAACAGTAGAAATTGCACAATCGTGCTACTATGAAGTCTGGCAAAGTTCTTTAACTGCACTATCTTTGTTTGAATAGCAGAATTTATCTAATATAATATCTGTGACCAGTTTGTGTGTACAAAGTGGCGAATGATAAATATTCTTACCGTCTAAATGTATGAGAATGTACTGGATTCTGATAGAATTTGAGTACTTAAGTGAATACTAAGATATACCATAAAGAAAATAAAATTAATCATTACCAATGATATAAGACGATTTACGAGTCTATTAGTCTTTAAAGGAAAGTTAAAGGAAGTCAGTTTGTGTTTCATCAGGGAGGAAAATGAAGTTAATCTATGAGATAATGCACGATATTGGATCGTGTAGAACAACCTTTAAATGTTTCCAATATTAGCGGAAATGTTTGGTTTGGGAATGTGGACGGTGTTGGTTCGGATAATGTGGACACACCCTAACGGTCCCACATGTTCATAGACAAGTTTTTACTATGAGTGACAGAGAGAGACATATCTGTATGAACCTTTCTGTCTAAATATTTCCTCTACGAAGATGTGTCAAACTTTTTAGAAAGTAAGAAGAATTTGAATTTTAAACTGAATCCTTTCTATTGGAATAGTGTTAGTCACTTGTTTTCACAACGCTTTTCGATTTTTATGTGGAAGTGTCACGTTAGTGAATAATTTAGTGCAATAGATGGAATTTCTTAACAATTTCTACTAAAATAGAGTGAGTAATAAAGTGCAATAGCCCAATAGTTATAAATGTAACAAGTTGCAGAAAAGTGGGTGAGTGCTTATAATTTCAATTACGGCAAGTCGCATTACATAGCGTCTTCATTTATAGTTGTTATTCTTGCGTAATGCAGTTTGGAATTACCGTGTAAGTTCGTGTGGAGTCTCTTAAGAAAATTGAGTTTAGGTTCATAATTTTGAGAAACTATAGGTCAAAATTGAATGAGTGTGGGTCAAATCTATTACGCATTAAAGATTAATGCACTTGACCCTAACCATTTGTTTTTTTTGTCGTAACATAGGCTAACTGATTTGGATGAAAATTCGACTATGGTTGATAACGAAGAGGTTGTAATTTACGTTGGGCAGTGAATTGTCAAAGGACAACGTTTATCTCTTGAAGAAACTCCATATTCAGGTATGAAATAAATACTATGAAAAAATTATTTAGTTTTGAGTCCCTTAAAGTACATGCAATGTAAGTTTTCGATAGATTTTACTAGAATCGAATTTAATGCTTTTGACAGGTCTCATTTCCTAGAAAATACACTTGTATTCAGTGAATATGGTTCATGAATTTTATTTGCACAATTAATAACGTAATACTATTATACAGTACGCATTTATTGCTATAATTATCCATTTTATTTCAAAGCTATACTTTACATATTTGAGTTTTTATGAAGTATTCTGAAGAAAAAACTATTTGTTATCAGACATAATTAATACTTAATTAGTATGGAACGATAAATACATTTTTACATGAAAAATTTACACAGTTTCTCGCTTAATTATCAAACATTAGGTAAAGGGATAATAGAACAAGGAATTATCTCTCAGTGTCTTTCAGGAAACATGGAAGACATTTTGCTCAAGCGTTTAACAACATTTGCGTCCAATATAAAATCGTTAACTAGTAGTGTCAAAACCTTGAATACATGTCGTATGTGGAGTAATGACCAAATTGAACAAAGTGCAGTTGCTGCGTCGAAGTTGCAATCCATACTCAACCGATTCAGTACTGATCTTTATCAGTATTTTAACATATCTACCACACCCAATGCAGATGAAGTTTCCAATCTGACGACTGTACAACTTGAAGGTGAAGATACATTGGCTGAGCTTAATGCGAGAATTCAACTTGAGAAGGAACCCAAGCAAATGGAAACTATTTCCACCGGAAACCGGAGTAAGCTGCCAGAGCTGCAACTACAAACATTCAAAGGAGATGCATTACACTGGTACTCTTTTTGGGATCAATTTAATTCAAACATCGGACAGAGAAGTTTACGAGACGTCGATAAACTGTTATATTTAAAGGCCTCCTTGGAAGGCGCAGCAAAGAATCTGATAGAAGGACTTGAGACTACCAATGAAAACTACAATATAGCAGTAGAAACGCTTAAGGAAAGATACGGCAGACACGAACTGATTGTGGATGCTCATTATGCCACACTTTACAAAATAAAACAAGCGACAAAGTTTGAAGATTGTCGGAGAACCTTGGACGAGTTTGAAAGACATCTTCGTGTATTACAGTCTTTAGGGGAAGATACCAATCATAACCACCTACGCTTCCTGATAATGGACAAGTTTCCCGAAGAGATTATTTATGAAATGAGGTTAAAACTTCATACCGATTCTATTGAAGAAATGAGAAAACAATTAAACATCATAATTTCAGCTAGGGAAGATGCGAAGGGTTTTAACAACAAAACTAAAACAGAGGAAGTTAGATACACAACGGAGACTTTACATGCAATAGAAATGAAAACAAAGAAGAAACCAAGGTTTAACAAACCAATATCTACATTTAATAGAAAGGAAAGGATTTTTCAAAGGGATAGACCTGGTCCTAGTACTTCTGCATTCGCCGGAACCTTTGTACCAAGTAAGAGACAATATGAACAGAGAGGAAATGAAACTAAGAGAATGAATGAATATAAACGACGTAGACAACAGTGTATTTTCTGTCAGAATGATCACTATAATGACCAATGCCCTAGGATTAAAACTTTGCAAGACAGGAAAAGGAAATTAGGCAACCGTTGTTACATCTGTTTCCGAGCTGGACATTTTGCGTCAACATGTCAAAGTGTTAACAACTGTGTACATTGTGAGAAACGACATAACAGGGCATTATGTCCCAAGATAGCCTCCGTGGAAAAAATAAAACCTGTTAATACTCTACATACACTAGGAGGTGGATCAACAATTTTGCAGACTGCAGTGGTGAATGTGTTAGGTCATGGAAGACCTACAAAAAGATGTCGTGTCTTGTTAGATTCCGGTTCACAACGTAGCTACGTTACTAAGAAAGTTGCGGAAGATTTGAATCTAAAGGTGGAAGAAGAAAATCATCTGTATGTTTTCACGTTTGGAGCGAAGAAACCACAAGAAATTGACAGTCATTTAGTCAAACTTTGTATACAAACAAGATAATAATATAATAATAATAATAATAAAGACATTTATTCAACTAAGTTGCATTGGTACATGACATGATATAAATCCCGCATACAATAAGATCCGATAAGACAAGGACAATGTTTGCAAATGTTGTTCCTTCAATTACCAAAGGCATATCTTGTCCGAGACAAGAGTTTTCTGAATATATACATGGAAACAAAATAGATATGGCAGATGATGGTTCTTTATCAGATCGGATTGACATCTTAATTGGTAACGATTATTATTATTCCTTAATGATGATGGAAAAGATACAATTAAAAGAGAATTTGTACCTTATTGATTCCGAATTAGGATGGATTATGTCAGGCAGGGTAGACGATACAGCTGATGATGAGTTGAAAGTTCTTACGTACTTTCAATCATCTTATGGAAATAAGTTGAGTGAGCCTGATCCTCCTTTAGACTTTGGTAATGTGAAATGTTTGTGGGAGTTGGAATCAATTGGAATAACAGACTCTCCAAGTATAAACCGTCAAGATGAAGCAATCAAACATTTTAACGAGACAGCCACAATAGTAAACAATAGATATTATGTGAGTTGGCCGTGGATTAGCTACCCACCGGACTTGCCGACCAACTTTGGTTTAGCATATGGAAGGTTGATAAGTCTTTTGAAAAGGCTAGATAGAGAGACTTTACTTGTTTATGAGCAAACTCTAAAGTACCAATTGGACAAAGGCATTATAGAACCTGTACCTGATGATGGTAAAGTGGATCATCCTGTATTTTATCTTCCTTTTCATGGAGTCCTGGCACCTGGAAAGTCCCTTAGAATTGTCTACGACGCTTCTTGTCGCACAAACAATCATAAAAGTCTAAACGAATGCCTATATTGTGGTCCAACAATGCTCGAAGATTTAACTGGATTACTGATAAAATTCAGATGTCATAATGTAGGGATGATAGCAGATGTGGAAAAAGCTTTTTTACAAGTCGGACTACACGAAAAGGATAGAGATATCACAAGATTCTTGTGGATGAAAGATATTACTGAACCAGTTACTGAAGAGAATCTTATACACTTAAGGTTTACACGCGTGCCGTTCGGAATTATATCTTCACCGTTCTTACTCAATGCGACGATTAAACACCATTTGTCAAACTCGGACTCTGAATGTGTTAGAAATTTGTCAAATGATATATATGTAGATAACCTGTTAACAGGAGCAAACAACGTTCAAGAAGCTATAGATTTATATAGAGACACTAAGCGAGTATTTCGAGACATCTCAATGAACATACGCGAATGGAGTTCAAATTCGAAAGAACTTATGGAACATATGCCTGACAAGTGTAAGGATGAAGTAGTAAAGACTTTAGGTCTAAATTGGGATTTAGACAAGGATACTCTTCAATTAAGAGTAAAAAACTTGAATAACGCATATACTAAAAGAGGTGTGTTAAAAGCTATAGCTTCAATATATGACCCTTGTGGTTTTGCAGCGCCAGTTGTGTTACCTGCTAAATTATTACTTCAATCGTTGTGGAAAGACAAGCTCAAATGGGATGCTCCTCTATCAGAGACAGTAGCAGACAAATGGAAAACCATTTTAGAAAGTTTTAATTCAATTAAAGATATATGTTTGCCAAGAAACATACTTGTGTCTAAACAAGAAGATTGCGAGATTCATTGTTTTACAGACTCGTCAACCAGAGCCTACGCGAGCGTTATATATATAGTACAGGAAAACAATGTGAAATTTGTCATTGGTAAATCGAGATTGACCCCTATTAAAGATCAAGATAACTTAAAGATTCCACGTTTAGAATTATTGGGTTTTCTTATCGGCAGTAGACTGATTCAATATGTTTCAAAATGTCTACAGATTAAAATAATCGACAGATACTGTGGACGGATAGTCAGATAGTAATAAGTTGGTATAACTCAAACAAACTCTTGGAACCGTTCGTATTACGAAGGATTGAAGAAATCAAACGCAACAAAGCATTGATAGTGAAGTATATTCCGTCGAATTTGAACCCCGCTGATGTAGCTACCAGACCGATTAAATCTAATGAAGATTTACAACGTTGGTTGAATGGCCCGAACTTTTTATTACACAATCCGTCCAGCTGGCCGAATGGTCCTGAGTGTGATGCTTCCCTTTTGGCGGGGGAAGGTCTTCTGAATATACCTTTAGAAACAGAATTGAATTCAGAAGAAGAAGTTCAAGATTCACACCATGACAGGAAGTCGTTTACATCAGACAAGACAAAAGAAGTTCATCATTCAGATAATACATCAAAACCGATAGATGTAGAGATGGGTGTAAGTTCTGAAGTACGGGAAATTATAAGTCTACAAAGGCAATACTTTCCGGATGAAGTAAATGGTAAAACTACTCATCTTAGTCGGAATTTAGGACTATTCAAAGATGTAGATGGAGTCCTAAGATGTGATGGTCGTCTGACTCATTCCGACCTGTCTTATGAAGCCAAACATCCAATTCTTTTACCGAAAGATTGTGATTTCACTAAGAACGTCATAAAGAAGACTCATGAAACCAATTATCATGTTGGTGTTCCTCATACTCTCAGTTTAGTACGTCAACGCTTTTGGATACCTCAGGGCCGAGCACAAGTACAAAGATTTATAAGCAAATGCCCACAATGTCAGAAGCACGGTGGTGGACCATATACTTTACCATGTACTCCGGCATTACCACCAGAAAGGGTAAGATATGAGTCCAGTTATGCATATGTCGGTGTTGATTATTTCGGACCAATGTTAGTGAAAACTGATAAAGGACAAGAGAAACGTTGGATTTGTCTAATGACCTGCTTAGTGATTCGGGCTATTCATCTTGAAGTGGTTAAAGATATGTCCACGGAAGAATGTGCACTAGCATTTCGACGTTTCATCGCCACAAGAGGTGTACCTACTTTGATACTGTCGGATAATGCACTTTAATTCAAACTATTGTCAGAAATAGTGACCACAGAAGGGTTGGCAGAAAAGAGTATAAAATGGAAATTTATACCTCAGTTAGCACCTTGGCATGGTGGAGCATATGAACGTTTGGTAGCCATAGTCAAGCATTGTCTTAAACGAACTCTACAGAAACATTTACTTGGTGACAATCAATTGCTGACAATCATAAAGGAGGTTGAGGCTGTTGTCAACACAAGACCTTTAACTTACGTTGGATCGGATCTAGAACATGTACTAAGACCAGCAGATTTTTTGACACCTGGTAGGTGTATAAGTCTTGAAAATCTCACAGAAAATATAACGTCTGCGAACACATCCACTAAACAGCAACTCATAGAGGGGTGGAAACGTGGTGAAACCATCATTAACGAATATAAGAACATGTTCATTAATCAATACTTACTAAGTTTAAGAGAACGTTTTCATCATTCACCAAAACAATCGAGAGTAAGGACACAAAATATACCACGTGTGGGTGACATCGTGCAAATTAAGGGTGATAACAAGAACCGAGAAAATTGGAAGGTAGGATGTATTTCTGAACTAATTTTGGGTGCAGATGGACAATGTAGGGTTGCAAGAGTTAAGGTTGGAGATACGATTTTCATTAGATCAATCTCACACCTGTACCCATTAGAGATGGATGATTATCAGACACCTGTCGTTGTACCAAGTTACCAGATGGATGATAGTAAAATGTCTAATGAATCTGAAGTTTTTGAACTGCACACGGGAAGAAAAGTGGATAGACCGGTGGTTCGTGTGGGAGAATTGGTTCAAATACCAACTGATAACACAGATACAACTGATAACACAGATGCAACAGACAACACAAATGCAACTGATAACATAGATGAAACTCCAGACATAGATGTGACAGATCAATTCAATGACGTGAAGGTATCTGATCAGTTAAATGAGACATGTGATAGGTATACTTTGGAGGAGAACGTAGAAAGCTCAAATCAGGACGCAAATGTTACGCTCAGAGATATCGATTTGATCGAAGATGAGTGTACAGAAAACCCTACTGGAGAAGATAGGCATAAAAGAGCTGCAGCGGTCCAAGCCTTAGAAAAGATTAAGGAATGGTCTCGCTACTTGATGAATACACTAACTAACATACACTAACTCGCCTGGGCGGGTGTGTCGCGACTGGGGTCGCGAAATACCAATACTCCTTGTTGATGAAGACACAATCTGACAACCTCCTTGAAAAACCGTTTCCCATTAATTTGTTTATGGTAAGATATTTTAAAGTTTCTGTCATTTCAATTCTAAATTATGAAAGCAATGTTTACATAAAAATCAGGGCGAAAATACAGTAATTACAAAGATAAAGTTGACTGAAGATCTGATGCTGGTATAATGAATTAAACCTTAACGGAAGACATCGGTGCTGACCGGGTCGCAGTATAAGCTAAGTAGCCCATAAAAGATTGTAGTACCTATATATCTGGAGTTAAGCAATGAACAGACCTTGATCAGAATTACAGTAAAGAGGAGCCTCCGAGGAGTTGAGTTCTTGTGTTGAGCTCGACAATAAGTACACGTGTCCCTCGAGGTATAGTGCAGCTCCTAGTTGGAGCACGATTGGTGGTGGTAACGGGCAGTTGGCCCCTTCCCGTAAGTGGCAAGTTCCCAGGGATGGATGTTACACCACACCGGTACGAGAAGTACAAAGAATCCTCAAGTATCCATGCGCATGTGATGTATAGTATCTTAGTCATGATCAGTTTGACCTGGCCTATGATGTGTTTGAATCCTGGGTCGATGTAGAGATTTTATAGTAACAAGGTCTGTACATTGCGAATTTGTGATGAACCCAATAAGCGGTTTATTCTAAAGACGACTGAGGTCCAGATTAGCTTTGTAAGGGCATAGTGACGTAAAAGTCATAATTACCTTTTAAAACAGGTCGTGACAGGCGAACGACGACAGCCCTTGGGTAAAGAACTAAACTCCTCGGACGAGAAGAAGTCATACTTCACAGAACATATTGAAGGTATGAATTATGATACTAACCACATCTGAAACACACTCATTCAATGGATAAGACCATGTATTGCGAACGTGCGAAGTAGATTGATTGTTATAATATGTTGTGATACAAGTGTATATCGAACTTTAAGATACATCTGTAGACTCAGGCTGAAATCCCCTTTTGTACGCCAACGGATTTCCCCACGGTGGCTACAACTGTCCTAACATTCATTCAGACACACGACGCATTGATTTTCATAGTGTGAACCGGTCGCCACCGCGATCGTTACCGCAGGCCGCTATGTTTATTATGTGTACGAAAACGAAATAAATTATAACTATATATGATTTATTTAGTTTTTCTTTGTGTTAATTATTTATTATGGTTAAATTATGATGTAACGGATGCTTATAAGAAGCACTATACCTGGGAATTAGTTTTCACTGTCTCCTGATTTGTATTATTCTCAACCGGAACAGGGAAAGTGTGCAAGCCCTGGTCTTTGATCACCAATGCCTCCGCTCTTCCATCATCAGCAACCTTGGTTCCCTGGTCTGGTTCTTGCAACTTCCTGGAAGACCCCTGCTGGGGTACAAATTAAAAGGGAAATAGGTAATAAACTGGTATGTAGACAGAAAAACCAAAATTACTGCCTAAAATACTAACTTTGCGATTTAGTTGGACATGGCATATTCGCACAGTTAGTAGTTCAGTCAGTACGATTTAATTTTTTGTAGGTTAGGTTATACTTTTTCGGAGCTTTTATCCACAAATTAAACGTTAGATGCTGCTTGGTTCTCGCACTTTTGAGTTTTTTTAAACCATCTGAGACATAGAATATATACGTACATAGTGTATTAAATTCTAAAACTAATATATGGGTCAGATAAGGATCCTGTCTAGTTAAAATTGCATTCAATTACAAGACCTAACGAATTTGACTCGATAGAAAAACGTAGCAAGATTCGTAATATGTAATCCTACAGACAAGTGTGATATACAGTAGAATCCGCTTATAACGACTCCGCATATAACATTGACCACTTTTAACGACTGCTAAATCACCGACGTTAGGATTCATACCAAACATTTTCAAAGAAAATCAGTCCGGTTTGTGCGACGTTCTGTTAGTGCGACGTAATATCGCCGGTCCCTTGACTGCCGCTGTGACGACAGCGCCACGGACAGGTGGCCATTATGGACATTATGTCATAGCTGTCAAGCGAGAAGTAAGTAAATATTGTGAAAAAAAATAATGAAATCTTGTGTTATTTTACTATATTAGACAATATTGGACGATGGTAGTCAGTAACATTATTGCCAATAACATTAAAATTGTTGTTTTCAGTTGTTGTTGTCAGGTAAGGTGACTTACTTTTTTTTCTTACGGCAATTATCCACTTATTTCTTTGGTCTCGTTTCCACCACGGTCTTGAAAATTGGTAAAAGTTACAGTCGCTATTCTGTGGTGTTTTTACAATTCACAATAACACATTTTACTAGGGCCATATTAAATTTATCTCAAAAACGATTAGAAAATGTTTACTGCAATATGGATTTGACAGCTCAAGTCACTGACAAAATGTAAATTTTAGCTGTAGCGAGCGCTGTGATCGTTTAGGCTACCCCCTCCACCCGCTTTGCACCCTGCCAATAATATGTCTTCTAGTGTTACTATTACGTTCAACGTTTTGTAAAAACTTACCAAGGAGTCACGTAAATCAACAGCAAATGATGTGATCCCGTTTATGCAGGCCGCAACCAAAGTAAAAACGAGAAGAAATCTCTGTAAGAAGGAAAACGTCACTGTTAGTCAATCAGTATTGTCACGTCATATGATTTAAACATCGTCAGTCACTAAAATAGCCTAAGCCACTCCCTGTCTGCTCACACTTTTAACAACGCTATAGCGCGCTTCGGAATTTTTGGCATTAAACTGGTATTCATGCCATTAATTATTCTGATCACTTCATAAATACCTAGTCGTTTTAGATTTTTGTGTCTAACAGATTAGGTACCTTGTAAAGTTTTCTCCGGTAAATAATGAGCCATATTAGCTAAAAATACTACTATTGCTATTACAATTCAGAGACAAATAATCGACTTAATAGTAATCCTTAATTTTTTCTTAACGATCGTAATTAAAGTTATTTTTCAAAAGTCTCATTTTTGTACGAAATCATTTATTTCTATTCGCACTTCTGTATAATCTTATTTAAATTTTCTCCAATTCATCAATGTTTTTTCATGATGTCATTAGAACCAGTTTTTAGACTTTGTATTGCAGAATCCCGGTTTTAAAGAATTTTTATATAAAAAGCAACACTTTTGTCGATAGTGCATAATATATGACAGAACTAGATTTTTACTTTAATTCGGAATAAACATCTTTTTTGTTGCCCTTATAAGCTTTGTTCTGGATAATGCTCTCATGAAATTATTATTTTTTTCTTCTCCCGTTGATTCCACTTATTCCCACCCGATGGGTCTATTAAGCTTAACTATAAATACATCATATGTTTTACTGCAAATAACTAGGTATCACTTACCATTTTTTGAGGCAGATCCAAAACATATTAATCCAATATAGACTTGCCGAGAGTCTGGCCCGCTAAGCTCGCAGCGTTTTTCCTTTTATACCAGTTTTTTTAGACTTGTTTTATTTAAATATCTGGTTTTCTGTTATAATACACTAAGCATCTGTGCGCTTTTGAACTTCGGATGATAATGTTGCAATGTTTTGGTTTATGTGAATGCGAGTTTTTCTATTACCTGAGCTAAACCTACTCAGGAAAATTTGTTGCACTTTCCAAAATCCGCATAAAACCCACATACAATACGTGATTACACATACTAGTATGCTCTTTACAAATATATACCATTGTCATTTTTAGATAGACAGAACGCCTGACTATACATCCTAATCCTCTGGCAACACATCTTCTACAGCCTGTTCTTAATGAGAAGAGATTAAAAAGGAAGAATGTTTTGTGAAAGGACTAGAGGTGCTGGCCTCTTCGCCTACAAGTCACTATGCCACTTCCCGCCAACAAATCAGCTTATAGTTTACAGACTGAAATCATCTTTAGATTTATAGTACGGATAACTTTGGATCAAGGAAGACGCACCCGAGATCGGGTTCAACAATTTGATCTGACGCCTTCAATAAGGTGTCGGTGTTGAGCGATGCCTTAACTATGCCTTGAGTTACCAACTTTACTACTTCCTTTAGAAAATTAATAGGAAAGTAAATCCCTATTATTACTTATCTACTTTACCTACTCTGGTCAAGCAGGTCTGGTCAGGCAGGTCCTTGCAACATCTAACACCGCACAGAAACCGTCTGCGTTCTTTACAAGTTATAAAATTATTTTGATTTCAAATTTTGACGCAAGTATTCATAAAAAGGATTAAAAGATACAATAATTTTATTAAAGTTTTAAATAGTAACACAGCCCTTTTTTGATTTTATTGTGTGTAAATAGCGTAGTAGAAGTTAAGCGGAAAAAAGCGGATTTTAGCTCGAAAAAGGTCGTGTTGGAGTGATGTTTGAAACAATATTTCTTAATGAAAAATCCAATAAATACACTTTAAATTATGTGTTTAGGTCGCAATATTCCTGTTCTAGAGATACTAACATTGAGAAAATGTCATGATACGAGTTAATTAACAAGAAAACAGAATGAATAGATGAGTGTTTTTAGACTGATAAGAACCCTTAACTCAGGTTAAAAGGTAGGGTTGTAGGTTGTAGGTGGGTAGTAATAGTAAGAAGTAGAATAATTAACGCAGACGTTGGTCAGTGGAAGTGGTTACGATCCGTGCTCCATATTTTACTGATGACTTTGCTCCACATGTAGTATATGATTTCTGCCAACGTCAGCATACTGCAGCCGAGAAAAACGCCATAGACGCCGCCTAAATTACCTGTAAATACATAATTGGGTATATGACTCGTGTTATAATTTATAACATAGTTATATTAATTCAACGCGGCAACGCCGCAAGCGTTTTGGGCACCTTTGCACCAGGGTGGGTTGTTAGATTACAATAGTTTAAGTTTTGTTTTTAATTATTTTTTTATTTATTGTTATATTATGTGGATAGAAAATCGTAAAATTATCACCTACATGAGGCAAATTTATCAAACACATAAAAATATATGGGACCATAAAGATTCGAGGTCTCCGATATACAATAATTGCTCGTTTAAAGATATTAGAATAAATAAATAGAAGTAAGGAAGCGCTTTGGAAGGCACGCTAAGTCATTGATCCCGGCCTCTGTCAATGACAGCCGTTAAGCCAAGTTAGAGGCCTTCGGACGGATTCAGAACTTCACACTGTCAAGTTGCCCACTCACTTGACAAGCATAAATTCCAATAAGGTCCGGTTTTCTTCGGGTTGGAAGGGCTGCCGCTTCCGTAAAAACTAGTGCCTACGCAAAATCTTGTAATTTGATAGCCGACCCCGGTCATTATTCAGGTTGCAACTGTAGGTTATAGTGTAGGGTATACTGCTAAGTGGATTGCCTATCAGTATTTTATTGGATACATTTTGGAGAGTGTGCACAGGAATTACACGATTTAATTCCGCCTTCACCGTTCCATCAGCGGACGACCAGACGAGGGGAGCGGTGTCAAACTTAATCTTCCGTTTATTCGCACGAAGCGATTTGCTTCCTTTTGTTCTAATGCGAACAGCATAGGAATGGAACTTGCTCCATTCTTCTGTATTTCCTGACAATTATAATCGAGCCTCTTCATGGCAGGAGTGAACAGGCTATGACTGAACCAGCGAGCTACATCTTAGGCCTTGTCGTCGCTTTCCATCAGTGAGACTAAGGTCAATCGCTGTTCAGGATAAAAAAAAAATGATGAAACGGGAGTGATACAAACTTAGTAACGTGATCCAATCTGTTACTAACACAAACTCTTGGATTTTATAGAACTGCGACTCATACGTAAAATGTACGACGTACTCGTTCTTAGGGTCCACGCCGTCTCTGGAAGGAAATTACAATACAATACAAATACTCACACCTGGCCATAAAGTGACAATTACTGCACGCTCCACGCGCGGAAAATCCCACTTCTTGGCCAGGGGGTATTATAAAACGGTGGAGAGTATGCTATGGCCATATACCATTTGGTTAAAAGTACTCACAGAAAACCGGTACAATCATGCTCAGGCACTAGTATTCTCGGCTTGAAATTGCGCTCGTATATAGTATACGTGCACGCTTCGGGGCATGTTTGCAATTCTATATCCTTGGATGCTGCTAAGTCAGCCAAATAGTCTTCTATTGGCAGTCCGTAATTCATCTTCTTCAAAGCTGAAAGATTTTACATATGTGTACCTACTAACGAAAATCTAAAATATTTATTTCGAGACAAGAAAAAACTATACTAACATAAACTTAAAAAAAAACTTAAATAAAACTTAAAAAAAACCTAAATAAACTTAAAAATAAACTTAAAAATAAACTTAAAAATAAACTTAAAAATAAACTTAAAAATAAACTTAAAAATAAACTTAAAAATAAATTTAAAAATAAACTTAAAAATGAACTTAAAAATAAACTTAAATATAAGCTTAAAAATAGACTTATAAATAAAATATGTGCCCCAGGTCACCTTCGTGGGTTATGGTGCCCAGAAGGCTGGCAGCGTTACCCCTTTGGATGGCCAGACTTAATCTCTGGCCGAAGTAGCTGCCAGCCCTCTGGTCACCCGAGGCATCTGTGAGGCGCTGGGAGATCTCTTTAAATACTTGTTTTACGCTGGGCCCCCACGGACCCAAAGTTTCAACGAAAATGACAATCTATCTCTACATACGGGGAATCGCAATTGTCTACGAGCAGTGCGCTCGCTAGGCGCGTTACTGGCAGAGAATTTGTTAAGATATGAGTAAAAAGGTGGACTGCTGGCCCCGCCACAAGGTACAGGTCGTGAGAGCCCGCTGGATGCCGCTGGAAGCGGCAAGACCGGTTAATGTGGCGCTCTCCTACTCTGCTACTGGGTGGATTGGGGATGTTCAGCAGTAGACACCTTTTTCGGCTGATATGATTATGAGTAAAAAGGAATGTAAATGGGTGGTACAAGGGTGCGACATTTTGCTGATGAGTGATCTAAAAGAGGTGCAACAAACATACCTACCTGGATCTCCCACTATACTTACTAGGATACTTCCTCAGGCAGTTGATCCCCGTAAAGTTGCACGTATACTCGTCGGGTGCTGGAAGGTATGGCCTCGCACAGCCGCACCGATGATCCATTCTACTGCGCAGTTGAAATAGTCGTACGAGTCGTAGAAACATAATCCTTCTTACAACTTCCGCCCAACCTAACAAACGCGTCAATCTTCACCCCAACCAGGACCTGGATAGTATTTAACCAGTACCTAACTTACTAGGATACTTCCTCAGGCAGTTGATCCCCGTAAAGTTGCACGTATACTCGTCGGGTGCAGGAAGGTATGGCCCCGCGCAGCCGCACACCGCGATGCTCGAATTGATGATCCATTCTACTGCGCAGTTGAAATAGTCGTACTCGTCGAAGAAACGTAAATCATGCTCATCGGGATGAGCACAAGCTCCTCTGAAATTATAGGTATTGTTTTAACAGTTCATAATAGCAGGTTAACACTACACTACGTTAAGTGCCATGGCACAAGGGTGACACGCGAAGGAAACTAAGCGCTGTGGCTAAGTATGTTTGCGTGCGCTGTCAGTACCAAAGGTCAGTACACGCGTCAATTTGTGTGCCGGGTGCGTAGGGTTTTGTTTATTATTCTTTTCCTAGCAGGTCGCAAGCGGCCACTACAAAAAAGGTTACATACCCTTATCTAGGCATGACCCAACTGACAAGTAACCCGATCGTAACCAGGCGGGCGTCACAGGGACGAGGTAACTGACCTCGGTGCGAGGGGTTCGTGGCCGTTCTGTATGTAATACTATTATACTATTCTGTGGCCATGGTCTAAGAAAACAATTCTGACAATCCGGATCGTGACAGCACGCGTGCGTGACACAATATACTTACGTCCGCATACCATCGATAGGCTGATGACGGCAAGCTACGGAGCTTGTGTCACCCACACTACTAACCAATGTACCGGATTGGCTTACCTGGTGCAGTATATTATTCACATAATAATATTGTATCATGGTTAAGTGCGGTGCTGAGCGTATTTTAGCCTGTGCTTGAACTAACCGCCGCTATTCACCGTTGCTGATACACAAATAAAGATTTTAGGCAAAAATTACAACCCTAACTAGACGAAGCATGTTCTATGGGTTAAGTCCAACCAAGGTCGGGCCTAGGCAGCCCTAGGGTGGGATACCATGATTTTGGTTTGAGCTGTCAAAGATCAGTTTTTTTAGACAGTGGCGCTTCTGTAATAAGTACTATTATTTTATTGTGACGTATAGTGCGTGTCATTCACGAAGGCGCGCCCCTCCACAGCCCAATCCGTACAATTGCGCATTGGTTAATTGCCGGCAAACATCTTGACATGACCTTGAGTGCGCAGTAGCCAATATACGTTCAAAAGACGCTACAGCGCACTCAAGGTGCCAAGATGTTTGCCGGCAACTGTAGGTGACTCACGTTTCCTCCTCCATTTCATGAACATCTTCAGATTTCAAAACCGTGTAAGGTTTTATATAGAACATGACGTAGTATCCATTGGCCATTGTGAAAGAGGCCTGGTCTACCAAAGGTTCTGACATGGGTCTGTGAATCATGAGATACGATTCGCCGTAATTTTGGGTGGTGACCACCTTGAAATTGTTACTGAAGGTATTTCCTGCTGAGACGAACGTTTCTGGGCTGAAAATAAACGCAATAGTTAGTAGACAATATGGTTAACATTACAATATGGTTACTTGATAGCACATAGGCTAGCCTTTACATCGACTTGATCGACTCGATATGAAGTCATTGACGTGTGGGGCACCTTATGTTCTGAATTTATATCAATTCAATGGCGGTAAAAAGGTTAAATGACCTGCTTATGTGTGTGTGTGTGGTAACAACGTGTTCGTATACAAGAACAGGTAACCAATACATCAATTACAATAATATGTATGTATGAAACTAACTCAAAATGTCTCTCTCATTATTTCAACGAATTAAGGTGTAGGTGCTTATATTAAAGAGGGGATTCATCGTACACATACTAGTTCTTGCCCGCGACATTTCCGCGTAGAACTTGTTCATCGTATTAGAATTTAATTGCTATTCTTTTATTTCGGGCGCTTACCTAGTTATCGCTCTCCCATGCAAACTTCCATCCCCTGAAAGGATGAGTTTCAGGAAAAAAATAACTTAATATGTTACTGATATAGTTTGAGTTACCTGAGAACTATAATCCATACCAAATTTCATCTAAATCGGTTCGGCGGTTTATGCGTGAAGAGGGTTAGACAGACAGATCGATAAATTTTATAATATTAAGTATGGAATTTTGCGCTTGATTGTACAGTCAAGTAACACACAATAGTATTTTAATGTGTTTCTAATTATTAATAAAGATTAAATAATTGGTATACTTGTCAAAAAATAAAAAAAGCGAAAAACAATAATACAAAAAAAAACAAACAATCAAAAAAAAGCCAATCAAACGCTGGGACCGTGGGGCCCAAGTGCGCGCCGACTTTATAAAGATTTGTCGGCGCGCCTGGTAGACGCATCCGGTGACCAGAAGGCTGGCCAATATTTCACTCAGCGAATAAGCATTGCCATCCAGCGTGGCAATGCAGCCAGCCTTCTGGGCACACTGCCTATTGACGGCGATTTGGGCCAAATATATTATTTGTAGTTTTATTTTATTTTTAATTTTATACTTTGTAAATATGTAGTCTTTTAAGTTTTTTATTGTACCTAATTTATCTTCTTTATATTAATAATAAATCCAGATCACTAATAAAAAAAAGTGTTCGATATAATTTTACTCATGCACGAAAAAAGGCTATTTGTATTGTATACTTGTCGATAAACCGGCAGCACTGGCCATTCACTCGTTTGAAGATATCAGCACACGGTAGTATTTCGCCTCTCAACTCACAGCGATGCAGTAACACGTCGCAAGGAACTGATACGCGCTCCATAAACTCCCGAGTCTACAAAAATATTTAAAATATATATGTTTTTTTTAACCTTACTTTGGTTTTGATTGCCGGGCCCAATAAAGCGATAGGAGTGCGCGGTTGGCATGGGGAAAATCCAGGGGAAACCTCCGACATGACCACGGCGGTTTAAACACGAATACTCTAAGAGTTTGCACTCTATTGGTTGGACGGCTTCAACCGAATCTGAGTTGTAAGTGGAATCGAGCTACTAGGAGTTTTGTCGCTGGTTCACTAAACCTAGCATAGCTGAGAAGAGTCTAGCAAGAAACTCAGCTAGGCCCGATCTGGGCGAATATAATGATTTGGTTAATATAGTTTAGTAATTATATATAGTTTACGCCCTCGCCAGACAAAGAATAAACGACTTTGGCAATGGCTACCCAGAACCAAAGGAATTCAAAGTACTCCCGATGAACTCCATCATCCGGTTCGTGGAGAGATTGGAGAACAGCTTGGAGTAGGTATAAAGGGGGGGAGGCAATTGCACACAAGATCCCATTGGGTCGAAGTGCATCCGCAAGGGCCCTCATCTAGATAAGATAAGATAAGATAATTATATGTAGTTTGGTTTATTTACCCCATTATTGTTACAGTTTAATACCTACAATTGATATTAACTAATTTGCAGCTGGTAATATCGATCCTTCAGTTCAAAATGTCCTTACCTTGACATCATTGTAAATCAGAACCTGGTCTAACATGTTCATAAGTGTGGCATTCAGTGGTTCTTGGTTCTGCTCGTAAAGAGGAGTGACATGTCCTGCGCCCAGTCGCATCGCTTCCAAGACATCTTCTCTGCTGTATTCAGGAGGTATGTTTCTAAAACAACAAATAGTGAATTTGTAATTTAAATGAGTAATTCCTGCTCATGTTTAGTCCAATCCATCCTCGGGAGCCTCGGGACCACATACTTGTATAGTAAATAATGTTATTATAGCTGTGGTCTTCTGCAAGGCGGAGGTACTTCCCCAGCTGGGCTGCTCTAAATTCTATAGCAAGATGACATTTTGTTGTGCACTACTTCTCTTAAATGTCCGACATCGTGTAAGGCGACTTCCTGACATGGCGGGGCGAGATCGATTTTCTTATCTGACGTAAAGTTACTGACGTCGCAAAGATTTTCACTTGACGGAATACTGACAGTATTACATTTGCGCAGTAGTAATATCATGCGCAGAAGCGAACCAGTACTGCCTTCGCATCACCCCGCTACCGCGCATCCCGCTCCAGTCGGGAAGCACTCATTTAAAGGGCGCAGTAAAAAGCGATGCTGCCTCGACTGACATTTGACAGCTTGCTCATATCGTACCACCTCAGCACCGACAAATCAGGAAGTCGCCTAAGTTGTAGCAGTTTATTTTTAAAAAATGCTTACATTTCATCCATAAACCGTTCGTACCACTCATCTGAAGCGTTTTCAGAGCAAAATGTAATGGAAGGCAATGGCAGTTCCTCCGTCCGAGCCTGGCCATCCTTGATGGTCATCCTTATAGGGATCTCCAGGAACCGTCGGGAGAGCAGCATGGAAAATTGCGCGCAACAATACAGAGCGAAGATGAATATCACGCACCAGTAACATCTGAAAGAAATTCAAGTAGGTGCCATCGTCGACTGTTAGTGTACTTTATGCTCACGAGCGCGGGTGAGCCATGGTTGTGTGTTGAGCTATACAATACATGCACATTGTATATGTGTGCGTCAGCGTAGGAGCTATGAGTTTACGTTGTCTATGTGTTCGTATGTGTCACAACTACAACAATGGCCAACCCGCGCTCGTGAGATAAAAGTACTATAACTGACCATTTTTGCACTTTATTAATAAGGATATACAGGATGGAAAAAAATTATGAGCCCCGGAGGGATACTACTACCTTTAATCCTTGAGATAGCTTATTTTACTTAAAGGAAACTTTTTTTAAAAAGAGAAACAAACTGCATTCAAATGTGTTCTATATGATTTTCTGAGTAGGTACTTGTGTACTAACCAAATCAAATTTCCACCCTGTATAGCAGGTGTGGCGAAAAATCGGTCATGATTATCATCATCATCATCATCATTCTCATCAAAAAGGGTCACAAATGGTCAGTTAACTGTGTTGTCGTTTGAATGTTCAAACGACCCATTATAGCGGTCATGTGAACGCTATAATGGGCCGCCATTATGTATAAACTTTTTTGTTCATATTCCGATTGCGTTCATAATCGATGCCTGAGACTCCGAGATGTTGATAATGGGATCTCAAGGAAGCGATGGGTGACTGAGAGAAGTTTTCTATTAGTGGGTAGCTACTTCTTTACGAGGTATCATCAGGAGATGCTGGCAGGAGCTGTTGTTTGCGCCATCGCCACGATCCACTGAGATTAAGCATCTGTCTTTTACTATTCCTTATAATTAGTAAGAGAATATCTAAAATAATATGTATTATACACGATGATTTTGAATCCGTGAACAGGAGTGGAAAAATATTAAAATTTAGCCCAAATTAAACTTATTGGCGAGGTCTCGCGTTATTTCTTCACTGTTTAATTAATTAAAAGTGAAAACTTAGTTAAAACAAGTAACCATTGAATACATGGTCATCATGCAGTTTAATAAAGTTTAACTACGATACGTCAAGTGCCATCAGTGTGGCGGGAAATTTGACGGATCTTATGCGTATCACAAAAGTGATTGACAATGTCAAGGGCAGGGTTTACTCATAAATTGTCAATAGCTAATAAGTTTGTAAAGAGGTTACAAACTCATTAAAACCGATAAGGTAGAGTGACAAGGATTTTAGGATAAAATTAATTTCAAAATTAAAATTATGATTTAAAAAAAAACAAGTTTGTTTCAACGTAATTACTACTTTAACGTTATCCCCATCAATTACCGAGTTAGAAAAAATGGTTCCTGTTCACGAATTAAAAATCATCGTGTAGACGCTAGCTGAGGCCGCGGCTTTGCCTTAGAAAAGCTGATTCGCATCGCCAGAGAAAGGAACGAGTAGGGACAATGTGGCAGTTTGGAGCTGCCGTGACGTCATCGCCTGCAGGTATAGTCGCTCAGACGCAGGGTTGTACAAAACGTATTTTTTATTTTGACAGATGATTACTGATGTCATTTTCGGACCTAAATAAACTTCCATCATTTTATACAGTGCGTTACTGGCAAGCGGGCATGTCATTGAAACTGATATTAAATTAGCAATTATTTCCATATATTAGCAAAACATAATTGTGTGAATTAACTGCAAAATTAAATTACCTAATTTCGGATCGCCAATGTACTGCGTGCACCGCTCAAGATAATTTCATAGTAAACAAAACACTAAGGGTTGTCATTTTGTACTGAGTTGACAATTTACTTTGCAGTACATTGCTGGCAATTAAAATTTTGTTAGAAAATAAGAGAAGTCGAAATTTTGGTTTAATAATAAAATTAGGCGCATGGTTAGGTTAAGAAACTACGTTTAAATGCCCGACTTAAATAAAAGCCCGCTTGCCGGTAACACACTGTATAACGCTAAGAATCAATATTTAAAGTACTCACGATAGAAAATTAAATTATGTTACATTACTTAAGGGGAGGTATCCCCAACGCAACTGTCCCGCTCTAACACGCGTGAGTTTACAATTAACCATCCCGCTCTCTACGCAAGCTCTGGGCGCAGTTATGTAAATATTTAGCTATAGTCATTAAGCCAATCATTTTATCAAAGCAAACCCTGCGAATTTGTCAGCGAGTACAAAAATTAAATGTTAAATATCAGTAATATAGCCGTAGTATTGAAAATACATTCCAAAAAGGGGTAACTTCGCGATTTTTTTCTATCGAGTGAAATTCATCAGGTCATGTAACTGACTGCGATTTTGACTAGACAAGATCCTCATGTAACAGTTTTATTTTTTTTAGATTTTAAGACACTATATTCTATGTCTCAGATGGTTTTTAAAAACCCAAAAGTGGTAATACCAGCCCTTAAGAGGCGAAAAACACAGTAATAACGTCATATCTTACCTTGAAACAATCTTTTTGTCTTTAATAGGGTACTTTACACCATGCACAGAACTTTCGGAGCAAAACGATTTGACAAAGTTTCTAATACAATTCCACATGGTGTCGCTCGGCGAATGAATAAATTAGTAGTCAGGTGCTGCGGCAATGCTATTATAGAAATAATTACGTCAATTATATGTAATTGAGTTAATAATTTATGTCTGGGGTTAGTGCAAGTGAAGAGAGATTGTGGGGCAACCCTGTGCAAGCTGTGTTCTTAAGGCGCTACACTGAGAAATTTGGGGACTTTGAAACGTACTAAAACAAAGAACACAATCTATGCTGGGATCTCGCAAAATGTCTTAATAATCGCTTGTAAACCGCCGCGACCTAACATTTCCATATCACGCAAGCTCATTAATAAATTAATGCAAAGCAACACCTACACCATTCACAACTTGCTTAACCTCGCCTCACCTCTCACTCCTAGCATACATCGACTCCGGGATTCCTAATAACGACACGTAGTTGGAGATCTGACTTTAAATTGGATCCCTAAGACGAGTTGCGAATGCTTCTCAATATTGATAGTCGAGCGACACGCTAATCACTTTCGTTTTACTTGATTACCTACCTAATTACTAATTACATAAGGTGATAAGTTTCAGGGACATATATTGCTTTTAAAAATTCTATAATATTAGTTTTTTTTAAGTACTTAGGTACCTTTTTTTATCTAGCCTATAGGGGTGTCCCAACTGTCCCACTGCTGGGCAAAGGCCTCTCCCCATGAATTCCACGATTCCCGTGTCTGTGCTTCGTCCGGCCAGTTGGCCATCTAAGTCATCCCGCCATCTCCGTCCAGGCCTGCCGCGTCTGCGTCGCTGTTGTGGCATCCATTTGGTGGCTATATTAGCCCACCGATCCGGGTGCATGCGACAGACGTGGCCCGCCCAGTCCCATTTGAGCCTAGCAGTTTTTGCGCCTACATCAGCTATGCGTGTTTTAGAGCGCAGCGTGGTGTTCCGGATGCGATCTATCCTCTTAAAGGTAAATAGGGGTGTTATATATAGTATATTTTTTCCTGTACATATTCAAATATATGCGTTTTTCTTGTAATAGGGCCAATTTTTTTTTTGGCGTTGTACCTAGTTTTTTTTTATTTCTTAGAATTGCATGAAAATTGGTAGGTTGGAAGAGCTCCTGATTCTGTACAAGTAAAAAAAACATGACAACATGGCGTCGAAAAAAAATTTTATCCCCTTACATTTTTTCCACTGAGTTACGAAAATCCCATACGTTTTGTCACTCAATGGAAAAAAATTGAGGGACAGTGTAGGAAATCGTGCACATATGTTCAGAACTAGGATCTCTTCCAACCTACCAATTTTCATGCAATTCTAAGAAATAAAAAAAAACTACAACGCCAAAAAATTTGGCCCAATAACGACTACCAATTCTGAAAAAGACAAATTTTCCATTAATTTTCCGGTACCCATGTTACACACATACACATAATGAATATTATACTTTGCTCAAAGCCGTCTAGATACTTGGAAGTAGGAATTTATCCTGTTCGAATAACGACGAATTTTATTAGAATACTCTAATTTCACGTGAAGGGCAGATCACAATTCAAAAGAACTTTCCTCTATAGCAGTAACAAATTGATTAGATAGGTACCGTTTATTTGTGTTCCAAATACTGTGTCATCGCCTTAAGTCAAAGCAGTAAAGTCTAAAATGGAAAATCTTTTGATTTAAAAGCCGAAGTTGCCGTGTCAGCGACTGCTAAAAGCTAAAAACAAGTAAGTACGTTTTAGTAAATTTTACAGGAGAGCGGAAAAATGATTTTAAAATTTAAAAGCAAATATCTTAAAAAAAAGTACAAAACTATTTTATTACTAACAAAAAAAATATGGGTCGGTATCGACCTGAAATAAATAAATAAAAAATTCAATAAACATGCAACGATTTTGAGTTGCTTCTTTTTTTCTGTGAATATAATACTTGGATTAAATTTGATTAACTTAGTTATTTCCAGCTACTTGAAATGTTTTTGAGAAATGACTAAAAAACTACAGACAATTCGAAAAACACAAAAATGTATTTGTGTGCGTCTTGTTACAAGGATTCAAATTATCAATAAATAATAAAATAATAATTATTTGTGGATAATCTAACACAAATTGACTTAGACCCTAAGCTTAGGTACTAAGCGAAAAAATTATAATGATCCGAGAAGATATAAAATCGGTCGAAAGTGACATTCTTCTTATGTAATTCATATCATGAAATAAATGAATCTAATCTAATCTAATCATTGTTTTTACAAAAAAAAAAACTAAAAATAATGCTTACACAAAAAGCATGCTGCAGTGTAGACGAGTTTCTTCAGGGAAAAAATTGACAAACCGTAAGTAGTTGCGCCGAACTACTTAGTTTATAAGTGAATGAATTTAAAATGACATTGATGTACAACATATTGATGTATGTTATTTGGTGAACAATAAAGAATATTTGTATTGTATTGTATTGTATTAATGTACGAAATTATCGTATCGTTTGTGTGTCTGTGTTATGTGAATATGATTTTAATTTAATTTAAAGTGTGTAGGTACCTACAGTACAGTACATACATAAGATTGACCAACGTATATAGAAATATTATCTGTAAAATGACTGTGACATTATTGTGAAAATATACTAGTAGTATTAATTTTACCTTGGCCTGTAAAAAAATATGACTTGTAATAACATCTTTACCAATAAACTATCTGAATCTGAATCTGAAGAAACCGAAAAAGCCTAAATGAACCAAAAAAATTGTTTTTTGAAAAAATGAACTTACTTGTTTTTATTTCGGAGCAGCCGAGCGATAAGCCTATCTCATCACAAAGCCCTTCAGCTTCATTAGGCATTTTCGTTTGAGACCGTTTTCCAAAAACCTCCCTACCGAGCCGAGTGATCCCACAAATTGCCTATTCAGAGTTAAGCTACGCAACGACTCATCGTTTTCCGTGAGCGCTGAAATTGTATGGAAATTCTTTCCGGTTGGGTTCTGCGCGGCTAAATTGTGGTATTGTTATGCTCAGTTTTGGTGGGAAATTGTAGAGTAGGTGTTTTAGAATGAACGCCTGTCTCTTATAGTAGCTCCAATATTAAATACCGTTTGTTAACAAAAAGTAGATCAAAATGTTTTTGAAGTGAAAACTTCTTTAGCGGCGCTGAGCACTTTTCGTGGTGAAGAAAATTTGTTAAACTCGCGACAGATTCGACAGATCGACAGATAAGACAGCTAAGTTGACCCCTCTTGCGGAAACTGTTACTTAAATTCGCTATAGAGGTGGGTGATAAATAACTTCACGATGATAAAATAACGGTGAACTCCCGTTAAAAAGTAACAGTGTGACTTGTCACGAAGTAACAACGTTACAAAATAACGTTGTTACTTAGCGACGATATCACTGGAACAGTGTGTAAGCGACGCGTCGCGTCGTGCCTTATGACCGCTGTTACTAACTGTGACTGTGACTGCGGTGCCCTGTCACAGAGTAACATCAGTTGTTACAAAAATATCAGTAACCGCCGCAGTAAGTGCCGGGAACGATCGACACGCAAATGTCGTGACACGAAATAACCGAAGTGACAAAGTCACGGTGATTTTTCAATGTGATTTTTTTGGAACGGGAATAACAATAACGGTGCTCGAAAAGTAACGCTTTTCCCCATGTCTAATTCGCTAACACTTGCAGGTGCCGGCGTAGCCTAGCAGCGGTACAGGTCGCGCTTGTCGCTTTACTTGTCGTGTCTGTTGGGGTTTTGTTTTGTTTATTTGATCTTGTTCATCAAATTATCGATAAAGATAAGACGGACACAATGGAGGAGTCTGGTCGGCAAGAATGGGACATGATGTCAAGATCCTCAGCATTGGGGGAGCGAGTGATGATGATGAAGACGGACACGTGACCTGATCGAAAAACTGTTACAATGTCATTGAGTTTTCACTTCTGCCGGCACTCCTGGAGTACAACCCGTTGTTTATTTTTTTTACAATGACGTTGACAAACAAGCTTAAGAACTGTATGATGGTAAGCAGATAACGTACCCTATGGACATATGCGACTCCAGAAGAATCAGAAGCGCGTTGCCGATCTGTTATTGACTTGAGGATTCGCTGTGTTGGCGGCTAGAGACATACGCAGGAACCTCGCTCTCAACACAACGTATCCTCGAGAGCTCTGGCGATCTTAATCACCACTAGGAACACAACACCACGTACCTGAAGGGCAAATACCTTTTTTTTTTGTACGGGGGGAAAATCCATTATGGATACCTCCGCACCGCGGGGGCAGCGCGCAGGTTATGTCGGACTTGCACCGACTAAAAACCCCCCGATTGTCCTCCTCGACCCATTTCGGACGGCTCTGTGATCTCCCATGGAACGCTCCAGTGCCGCCCTAGAGTCCACCTATATGGGTCCCACCACGTTTTTTTATGGACGATCGCAGCCCCCAACTACGACCGTCTACGACCCCGAGGAACCTCTTTTAGTGTCCTTCTACGACAGGCAGAGGATACCGTAGCCGTATTCTATGCCCGGGCTACAGGGCGCAAAGGGCAAGTAACTAGTGGTAGTCGCAATTGCAATACCTTTTATGTTACACCTGGCCACGCGCCTGGCCCACGCTATCATCATCATCATCATCATATCAGCCGAAAGACGTCCACTGCTGGACATAGGCCTCCCCCAAAGAGTGCCACAATGACCGGTCCTGCGCCACCCGCATCCAGCGGACTCTCGCGACCTTTACCAGGTCATCAGTCCACCTTGTGGACGTCTACCCACGCTGCGCCTTCCGGTCCGTGGTCGCCACTCGAGAACCTTTCGGCCCCAACGGCCATCGGTTCTACGTGCAATGTGCCCCGCCCACTGCCACTTAAGTTTAGCGATTCGAAAGGCTATATCGGTTACTTTGGTTCTGCTACGGATGGCCTCATTTCTGATGCGATCACGCAGAGAAACTCCCAGCATAGCCCTCTCCATTGCCCTCTGAGTGACATTGAGCCTTCTTATGAGGCCCATGGTGTTGGTGAGCGACCACGTTTCCGTACCATATGTCATCACTGGCAACACACACTAGTCAAAGACTCTCGTCTTGAGACACTGCGGAATATTGGACGAGAAGGCGCACGCTACGCGCGCTGAAAATCCACTTCCTGGCCAGGAAGAAACAAACTTTTGTACTTTTTTTATTTATTTATTACAAACAAAAGAGTTACATAAATATATTTCCACTTATATGCCAAACTGTATGACAGTTTGTTGTCAGAAAACATGTACTTACCACGAGCAGTAATAAAGAAAGCCTCAGATCACATATTTATTGATGTTGATGATGATGAGACATTCTTTGTTTTACCGCCCTTGATAAGTAATGTACTATTATAGTGCTTAAACATGTGTAGATGCACGCCTTTACAATCAATTCGTTTCGTTCAGATATTTATGAGCACGTCATTTACTACAATATTTACGACTGTAGGTTATATGAAATTGTTACTGAAACGAAATATTCAATAAAAATACCGCGCGGGATTTCCTGGATATGATTTCGTAATTTGCGAAAATACATTAGTGGGGCAGGTGCTACATTGCAGCTTTTTACTTGAATTCTGTACATGTCGTTTAATATTTTAAGCTGTAGATTTTTTAAAACTTTGTACAAAATACCATTAAGGCGCAGGGGTGGGCAATGCATTCTCCATACAAAATCTGTGCACGTTTTATTCGTAGGTTTTGGCACTAACGAATGTAATATATTTTTTGGATGTAAATATTAGATAAGCGAAGAAAGTGATGTGGAAACTTTCAAATATTTAAAAAATAAAATAAAATAATATCAATGAATAAAGATTAAATCACGAAATAGCTAACAGAAAAATAAGCATACTGACCAAAAATCATAACTTTAATGCAAACACAAACGAAGAAAATCCTGCACAAAGTTTGTATTGAGAGAGCTTCTTGCCCTACCCCTCCTCTTAAACAGTGTTATTGCGGTGTAGGAAAACATCGAGCGCTCGTGGCCCAGCGGCGCCTGCGCGCCGCAAGCGTTATGCAAAGTTAAGCAACGTGGGCCGCGGTCAGTACATGGATGGGTGACCGCTTTGATTGGTTACTAACTGAGCGCTCCCGTGCTTTTGAAGGCACGTTAAGCCGTTGATCCCGGCTGCTGTCTATGGCAGCAGTTGTTAAGCCAAGTTGGAGGCCTTCGGGCGGCTTGAAAAGTTGCCCACTCACTTGACAAAGGGGGGTCGAAGTTGCACCACGTCCGTAGGGAAAAGTACCCACCGCTACCCTATACGTGACCGCGGTGGTTCTAAAAGTGCAACAAAAACTGGCAACCGTACTGTCTTCTCGAAGATCACACGGTTCGAAATAAAAATAATAAGGAAAACATCGTAAGGAGGCAAGGTCCAGTGTCTCAATACTCAATACTATATTGCACATAATGTGTTGTGTGTAAAAAAAGAAAAAAAAAGAGTTTAAGCGCAGTAGCAAATGCTTAAAGGAATACTGGATAGAAGGTTAAGATGATTGCCTTTCTTACACACAAACACACTTTGTTTCGTTTAATACTTACTCCTACAACTGAAGTTTGCCGGAATATTCTCTCGTAGAGCTTAAACTTTTAGTTCAAGGACCGTATAGACTACCTGAAGGATGGGATCGGACTGACAATTGAAACAATGCAATAAGAAACATTATCTATTCAAAGACCCGCGCTCACATGGCGGCCTCGGATACCGCTCAAACAGAATACCTTAGGGCTACACTTATCTAAAGGACCGGCGCCGGGTTGAACGGAACGCGCGGAAACGCGAGACGTCAGCGCGACGCGTTAAAGTCTCTGTAAAACGACCCTGGCCAGGTATTTGGAACGGACTCACGGTTTGGAGGTCGGGCGTAGACGACTCCACGGAATCCCGTTGATGGAGGTAAGGTGCAGTCCCGAGGCACGTTGACAGAAGACGGACAACGTAGAGGTCGTTCAAAGAAGAGGAAGCGCCCTCGCGTGGTCTTGGCATGGTGCGGCGGCCGAGCTAGCACGCCGAACTCGTCCTGGTGAACATCCTTGGACCACGGAGGCGCGTCGTCGCTTTAGTGGCGAACATCTAAGGGGCGGCTAGGGCCCATAAACCACGCGGCGGCAACTGCCCGCCTGCGCGGGTGGCTGCACTGATGCAGTCCATGGTGAGCGTCACTCGCGGCGCGAATACACATCCCGCGGAGCACCAATTACACTCGCGGGTCGCGCCTTAGCGCTAACACACTAACTCGAGCCCACGGGTGGGCCGAGGATCGAAGAAAGGGGTGAGTACCCATCACGCGCCGGTGTGTGAGATCACATGGCGTTCGAGCGCGATCGATTTTCGATCTTTTTGAGATGCGCGCGTGCGGTCCGTATGACGGCAGCGGAGGGACTGACTATCTGTCATTTCCCGATAGGGATTTAACAAATATGCAGTTTTTAAAGGTAACCATTCACGAAGACATGAAATTTGGTGAACTTGGAATTACGAATTTAAATATAAATGTATCTAAAATGTCGGGCTTTATTTGTAGATAACTAATACGACAGGCGGAATCCTCAGAAACCTCTGGTTAGGGAGAAATCACGACTTGAAGTAAAAACCGATAAGGTCTGGGTTACAACACTAGTGGCGTCATGTCAGTGAGGTTAATAATAATATAAAGTTTTCAAAATATTATCAAAATACGCGAAACTGTTATCTTAATCGTTTTCTTTGTGAGATGCCGATTCCAATGATATATTATACCTGGTATTTCTGAGCTACGGTTGCCGAGAAAAGTGGCTTGACAAACCGGCGAATGTGCATTTGTTTTTACGTAAAGTACTATGTAATTGTAGGACTTCGGATTACCTGGGATCACGAAACCTGGAGTTCGAGGATCATAGTGCGTGATTAAAGTGTTGGTTCCGTTCGGATATTGTTTTCCTACAAGTTCTGGTAAGCGGAATTACTTAACCTAAAAATCATGCATTTAGATCGTGTTTATCTAGAATATACACGACAAATGGTCTCACTCTGGGTCGGAACGGAAGGCAATAGTTACTTTCGTTCGTGCATTACCACCAAAGACTACAATATATATGCTAAAATTTCCACTATTACCTGTCAGTTACAACTTACAAGCCTTTTCAAAACGTGCCCAGAAACCTAATGAAATCTAACAGGAGTGTCAGCTGTAATCATCCGATCCAGTGAAAATATGATTTACGTACATAAGTATTCAGTTTATTTAGAAACAAACAGTCTTGAATACAAACAGGGCAGTTTAATAATAAAATAATAAACGTGTCACAATTTGTGTGACAGCGTTAATCTACAAATTAAATTGACAATGATAAGCAACGTTACACATTTTTCGACTTTGAAGGATGGGCCATAAACAGATTTAGCGCTTATTCGCGTCTTTCCTGTGCACAAGCACATATTAAAAGTTATGGGCTACAACGCTTAATTTTGGATTGGACCAGTAAGCTGTGTTTCCGTTTATATTTATAAATCCATGAGATAAGAAGCATAACTTGCATGCATTAATATAAGCCTCCACAGGGACGACTTTTGTTTTTTCAAGTGTTTATAACCCGGATCTAAGGTCTGACCGAGAACACCTTTTTTGTCTCGGTCGAGACCGAGACCGAGAATAAATTAAATTCTCGGCCGAGACCGAGACCGAGAATTTAAAAATGTGAGAGAAAAATTCCAATTTGTAATTTTTTATTTATTTAGTATGTAATCAAAATGAAATACATCGATGTTTTGAGATAAAAATAGTAATTTTTCCACATTGTGCATTAGTGTGCCCACTGAAATTGTGTTTACATACGCCCTTCGTCTGCAATTGCGGCAGTGTCATAATTGGTTTGAAAAGTTAATGAGTACCTACCTAACCAACGAACATGGCGAAAATCAATGGCGAATAAAACTACCAACCAATAGATCACCTCGTGGGCCGCACGGGCGCGTGGCTAATTCAATTTCACCAATCTTAGATCGTTGCATAGCTACAGCCGAGACCGAGACCGAGATCTCGGTTCGAATTTTGGCCGAGAATAGCCGAGATCGAGACCGAGACCGAGATCTCGTTCGGACCTTACCCGGATCTATCATTTGGACACAAAAGCAAGCTTACCAAAAATACCAAAACATCGAATGTACAGAATTCAACCCACTTGCATATTTTAATACGCGGCCAAATGCGACGGAGCGCGAAATGGAAATCTTTCTGGATCGTAACTGGCTGAAAACGGGATGCAATATCGAAATGCCGCCGTTTAAAAATACAGACATTAAAAAACGCTAGAAAGTAATCGACGACTTTGTTGCTGAAGCGTTTTTCCATTTTTATTGGCGAAGTTCAAAGAAAACCATTCAGCCATTCAAATTGTTTCGAGTCTAGATACAATGTGTCGCAGTACCTACGAATGTATGTTTTAAGAGTAATCGAGTAATTTATTGCGTTCATGTTGTATGTTTATGTTACATATTATGTATTTAGGGGCCAAAAATGGTCGAAAATATTAAAGTTTGAGGTTAGAATGTGAAGAAATAACATAGAATTACACAACACAAAAATTACTGTAGATTATGAAAAAAAAGAAAGTAACACAATAACTGAACAATATATTGAAAAATGCTTTGGTAACTCTGTAAAAAAAATCTAAATATCATCGTAAAAATAAACTTACATGCTGATTATTTCGTAATTGTCATCGGCAGTGATACGTTTTTCTTTACAAAAAGGGTAGCTTTTTTAATGTTCTAACACAATGACCGGATTGATTTTTGATAAATGATCCAGTATTACAAAAATCAATCAAAATGTACTAAATATTCACGAAAATTGCGCGCAGATTTCCGTAGAGAGCGGGATGGTTAATTGTAAGCTCATTCGTGTTAGAGCAGGACGTCTGCAGTGGGACTGCCTTGCCTTAAGTAGCAGTATCAAACATGAGCCCTGCAAGGGCATCGCAATTGTTGCTTTAAAACGAAGTAATTAATAATGGACTTAGATCTAACAAATGTTATATTTGACATCATCATCATCATCATCAGCCTATACACGTCCCACTGCTGGGCACAAGCCTCCTCTCATATTTGACAAGACAAGACAAATTGCACCGTATTGGCATATAGGGCAGTGAAATTGTACATTAACATCATAGCAAGATGTGCTATAGTCTCGGACTAGCCTGATGATAACATTCAAATAAGTATAAAATTGCACATCGGTGTTTGAAAAGAGATAATTTGGCTGTTTACGACGATTTCGGAACACTAGAATTCTATCAAGTGGACCTTGGATTGTATTAGGTTTTCATATGGTGTTCAAATTTTTTGGTGCTTGGGACCCCCAAATGCGCGGGGCACGTAGGTTACCTAGGTTAAGTCAATTTTGCAGTGTCCTTGCAGGGTTTATGTTGAAAGCATGTAATATAGTTTTAAGACCTTATTGTACAACATAAATGAAATAAATGTACATATGACTATGACTACTCTTGCTATGTGGCTAATCCGCCATTGGCGGGTACTGTATAGGACTTTTATCTCACGAGCGCGAGTAAGCCATAGTTGCAGTTGTGACACATACGATACGAACACATAAGCTCCTACACTGACGCACACATAGACAATGTGCATGTATAGCTCAACACACAACCATGGCTCACCCGCGCTCGTGAGATAAAAGTACCTACTGTTACATAATACCACTCGTCGAGTCACTTTCTGTTACTATAAAGATTAGCAGCAGTCTTTATTATTTACCAACGCCATATTAGTGCGTATCATTCACGAAGGCGCGCCCCTCCACAGCTCAATCCGTACAATCACGCATAGATTAGTATGAGATTTCACTGTGGAGAGGCGCATTCGCCGTGAATCCGCACTATTTAAGTGCTAACTCGGAGTCTTCCTTTAATAACCCACTCACAAGATTTTGGTAACTCTATTTCACAAATCACCCTTATTAGAAGGGAGCAGAGTTCAATTCAATATTTCTCATAAAACGTTCAGTAATTTCAGAAAGCAGTTAACCCCACCATATGCGTACGGTTATAAACGTAACGTTCAACGCCTCGTAATCGTAACGTAAATAACTTATAACCATAATGCGTAAAGTGATCTAAAAAAAGAACTATGAAATCTGGAGCACACTGTTACTTTGTAGATGCTGATAGATGGCGCTGTATTCAAAATAGGAAAATTGTTTTTAACATGTGAGATATAAAATAACAGTATATTGTGTGGATACGATCATTAAATCGTTTTATTAAGCTTTTCTGCTATTTTTATATTTTTTTATGCTAAACTGTACCTATGATAATGGATTAGAATAAATATTTGTAAATCTGAGGGTGTTGCTCTAAAATGATTAAATGTCAATGAATATTTGTTTAAGAGTACCCTCTAGTAGAAACTAGACGGAAATTTATTCCGATCATTTTGTTCATCGACTGTGTAATCTCAAATATGTGATTTTCGGTTTGATTTAATCAAAGAGGCTATATGCCAAGTTGAATACTAGTATTACATATAGTGTAATTTAATATATGAGGTGTATTAACGCCTAAGTATTGAGGCACTTATATTTTTTTGTGTCATAGCCAGTTAAGTGATATCAGTGCACTGCTAAATTAAATAAAATATGACAACATTTATCAATATTACTGCGATCAATAAGGAGATAAAGAATTAAATAAAATCTCTTATCACGAGATTGCACACTTCAACTCCGGGGCGTGGTAAATGAAAAAATAGAAATATCAGTTCGTTTGTGCATTATATAGCAGATTGGCCTGCGTACTTTGCTCCTCATAAAATGATAAGCGATTCATTCCAAAACAAAGGTATCCCCTGTAACGAGGTTATCTGCGTGTGTGTTGTGTATACACAGAAGCGAACTACAAGCAAGGGCACCCCTGGCCAGAAGTCCGCACATGCGCAAAGGGTAGTAACCACATAGCTCAAAACAAGACTCGACGCGTCACTTTCCATGTCCTAAATCGGTCGGAAAACAACAAATATCCGTGGATTCCTCAAGAATCGTGCTCGTTTCGAAAGATTAAAACAGTACGCGCACTGAGCGCGATTGCACGCTGCGTCTATAAACAAATCAGTGCTTTTGCTATGTAAACATGAACGAACGTAAGATCTTGATTTTTATCTCGTTTGTTGTAGTTTATTGTTTATATTCCGTCAACAACTGGTTCAAATCTGAACCTATCAGAGAAGAAAAGCTAGAATCTCCACAACCCGACCTGCCAGATATTTCTGCAGTAATACATGCACCAGTGATTGGGAAAGATGAACTGACAAACAAGAGAATCAAGACAAAAACAAAAGACATTCCATTATTTTATTACAACGCATGCAGCGTTTTGGAGGTGTTCACGAAAAAGCCAGCTTTAATCAAGAAAAACAAAACAAGGCCGAAGGAACTAGAAAACAGCAGTAATACTATTGCTGTCATTGGTATAACGGTGTTCCTAGTCGCCCTTGCTATTAACGCAGTCCTGGACGTACTGAAAGTAAAAGAGGAAGAAAGGGAACGAAGGAAACTGAACCCTGATGGAGAGAGACGGCATTCATTGGCAGAATTCGCTAATAAAAAACAGTTGAGGCGAGAATCCAGCAGATTCGGCCTGCAGCTGTTTCAAATAGCTGAGTCAGTGGTTAGCACAGGTGAAGAGAAGAACAACAGACGACAGAGCCGACCATATACAAGAGGTGATTCCACCAACTCCTACCTGGCTGAAAGGAAGCCCAAGACGGATGGGTCCACGCCGACAGAATCCTCGGAGCCCAGACTTGTGAAGAGGCAATCGGTTGCTAAACTCTTTGGTACGTTATATTCTATTTTGAGTGTATTTTGAACTAAATCTTCATTGTTTACACGAGGGTCACTCAAAAGGCAAGTATGCTGAAGCGCAATTTTAGCCATAAAAAGCAACATTTTTAATTTAATTCAGCCATTTCTGCCACAAAGCATCAGATAAAGAACTTATTTGTACTTAATTATGCTGTAAACAGTAATAATCATTATTCGAATTACTTGGACGTGCAAGAAACGTTTCCACAGTCCAAGCGAAATTGAATCTTATGTCAATATCATAGAGACATTGAGAGAAACTTTCTTACTTTATCTGTAGGTAGGTACCTCCTTAGCCTTACAAATCGTTAGTGCATCTCTTTTGTTTTTTTACTACTAACGAAAAAGATGCAACCCGATTATTTTATGGTGTAAGAACTTGCGATTTTTCATTACATCGCTGGGCTGCGGTGCGTGCTTCCGTACTAAGACCACGACGCTAATATGTAATGAAACACGCATGTAAGTTTTACGCCGTGTAAATGGACTTTAAAGGAACGGTTAAATAAAAAGCGCTTCAGCCTGTTTGATTAAATGTTGGTTGAGAATGTCGATGTTTATGATTCAACTGTCTAACCTGTCTTCTATTTCTGTCTAATCACTGTTTTAATTCACTATTTTCCGAAACAAGGTCTGTCTGACGACTGAAAAAGATTTTCAGGTAACTATAAATGTACCTAGTTGTACTTAAATCCGTTTATTGAAATCGCCAACATGTCGCGAGCCGTCAGGAAGATAAAATGGCAGTAAATTAACTTTGATATCGCCGAGCTGTCAACTGGGGTCGGAATATGTTGGTGACATGTTTTTCCACTTTATTCCATTTATTGTGTTGTTGTGAGGTTATTGCAAACACCTGATTCCTTTTTAGATGATTTCTTGGCTTTCTCTATTGTATTTTACTGTGGTAAGTATTAGGTATTTTGGTTCGCACGGAATATTTGCATGTCCTTGTGACCAAACATGTAGTTCTTTATATTGTTCGATAATTACCTATTTTGTACCATGTTTTAGCAAATAAATGACTGATTACTGAAACTGATTACGTCCTGTAGCTCTAGTATAAGTTTTTTCGAAACATTAACTAATTCGAACGCGTTTGCGTTTTGTCTCAAAATGTATGAAAGTGGTATGAAATGGTGAACAGCGCCTCTGGTGGTCACTAGTGGAAACTAAAACAGCGAGTATAACATTTATTGCTAACCGATGAACGCACATATTTCAAACTCGGTGAGAGCGTTTTCATACATTTTGAGACAAAACGCAAACGCGTTCGAATTAGTTAATGTTTCGAAAAAACTTATACTAGAGCTACTGTTACCAAAAGGTTAAGGCACTTTATTTCTGCCTATCTAGTATATAGCATTTGCCTTATATTGACGGAAAATTTGTATACAACCTAATATTTCATAATTTTCTCGAAATTTTAAACATTTCAGCTGTAGAAACACTTGTAATATCTCCAAAGGAAAAGTTACACGTAACACATTTCTGCATGCACTTTGGTACACACATTATCTTACTATATGTTTATGTTTTCTTACTGAATATCTTCATCTAAATAATACCTATACTTGTCTATGAGAGGGTTGCCGCATATTTTGGAGTTAGTCGCTTTCCAAACCTAGTGCCTACGCCAAATATAGGGGTTAGGTGTCAAAGTGGACCCCGGGCGCAACCGTGGAAAACGCAAAGAGGATTCTCTGATAGCCCTTTTGCGAGTATAGGCGTGAGTTTCTATATATGTTAATCACGTGGACAGGGGAGATAGGTAGAGGCAGAGCACCTGCAGCTCTCAATACAGCATCCTCGGGAGCTCTGGCAACCTTGCTTACCTCCAGGAACACAAACTACATACTTGTATAGTAAATAATGTTATTATGGCTGTGGCCTTCTGCAAGGCGGAGGTACTTCCCCAGTTGGGCTGCTCCAAATTCGAGCAAGATGACATTTTGCTGTGGTCTACCTCTCATCCAAATGACGTATGTAGGTACGTATGTATTCGCTGCCATTCACGGCCGATTAGTCCGTAATGATGTTCCAAACGAATAATCAAAGGTTCTACATGGATTCACTAATTTCTGTATGTATCAGGATATCGATACTTTTAACCCAGTGATACTAATCGGGCTTACAGTAATATAATCGGCTTTTGGGACGTGTAAATGTATATTGTTCATACTAGCTTTTACCCGCGTCTTTTTCCGCGTAGAACTCGTTCATCGCGTTAGAATTTAATTGCTGTTTTTTTTTTAGACGCTTACCTAATAGTTACCTACCGCTTTTCAATACCAACTTCCATCCCTTTAAGGGATGATTTCCGGGATTAAAAGTATCCTATGTCCTTCCACGGGACTCAAACTATCTCCATACCAAATTTCATGCAGGTACCAAACCTTAGCAATGCGCATTATAAAGGACGATGAAATTTATGAAAACCGCTTGATTCGAGTACGAGGAATTAGAAATACCTATTCTAATTCAGAACGTCACAGAAATACCTAGCAAGCTAGAAATTAAATTAAGGCCGTGTATTACCACTTTTGAGTTTTTAAAAACCATCTGAGACATAGAATATAGTGTCTTAAAATCTAAAAAAAATATATGTGTTACATAAGGATATTGTCTAGTCAAAATCGCAGTCAGTTACATGACCTGATGAATTTCACTCGATAGAAAAAAATCGCGAAGTTACCTCTTTTTGGAATGTTTTTTCAATCCTACTGCTACATTACTGATATTTAACATTTAATTTTTGTACTCAATTAAAGATCGTAAATAGTTAAATAGACAAATTCGCAGGGTTTGCTTTGATAAAATGATTGGCTTAATCACTATAGCTAAATATTTACAAAACTGCGCGCAGAGCTTGCGTAGAGAGCGGGATGGTTAATTGTAAACTCACGCGTGTTAGAGCGGGACATTTGCGTTGGGGATACCTCCCCTTAAGCCCATGGGCATCTGTAGAGATATTCTAAGATTCCAAGTATGCAGTAAATGAGATCTGAGGCGACATTTTAGTGCACTCTATTTATTAAGCTATTGTCGAGGTATAAAAGGGAATTCCGGCTTGTATTACGGAGGACGTGCCGCTGTTGTATAGTCAGATCAATACAATACAATTCAATATAATACGAATATTATGTGTTGCACACCTCAATTAAAGAACACAGTACACTACCAAATATTTAACGACCGCTTTAGCTTAGTTGGTAGTGACCCTGCCTACGAAGCTGGAGGTCCCGGGTTCGAATCCCGGCCAGGGCATTTATTTGTGTGATGAGCATGAATATTTGTTCTTGGGTCTTGGATGTTTTCTATGTATTTAAGTATCAATTTATCTATATAAGTATGTATATCGTCGCTTAGTACCCATAGTACAAGCTTCGCTTAGTTTGGGACTAGGTTGATTTGTGTAAGATTGTCCACAAATATTTATTTATCCCTTAACAAATAGTGCTAGAATGCGTATTATGGCTGACTTATACGAACTGTAGGTAGGATTTACTTGTCTTTAGGATTCCTTAGTAATGTAAGCACCGTGGAGCTCTGTCTGTGGGTGACTGATTCGTCAAATGAGTTAAATACATGCTGTAATTCTTGATCTGGCATACTTAGTCTGACTAATTAATTAAATTAGAGACTCGCGCTGAATTATGTATAATTAAATACATACAAATGTAAAGACATAACCAGTCACAAGGTTCATGATAATTAACTACAGTATTTTGAGTCTGAATATATGGAGCGGAATAATGTACAGTCGAATTCATAAATATATGAGCATTTCTAAGGCTTTTTAAAATAAATGTACATACTTAGGTACAAATACATCTGAGCAGATTAATCATTCAAAAATATATACACATATCACACTTCATATTTATCTTAGAGGCTTGCTCTGTTAAATATGATGAGTGATGTATATATATTTTTGAATGATTGATGTGCTCAGATGTATTTGTACCTTAGTATGTACATTTATTTTTGAAGCCTTGAAAATGCTCATAATTATATTTATTATCTTGACTGTAAGTACTATGATGCGACTTGCTACGTACTTTCCGACCAGTGAAGAAACTACCAATACTAGTCTCCGTTAATACTGCAGACTATAGTAGTGGCCTCTACGGCGTAGGCATCTCCTAAACCTTTCCATATTATGTCTCTTTCACGCGCTTCCATCCACATCTCTATCTACGTCTCTCCTTTTAATTCGTGATGGATCTGGGTAAGAACTGACAAATCTAACGCCATCCCTGTTCCTCACAGGAGGTCGCCCGGTGCCTATGGTGCGGCGCTCTTCTTTCCCCGCCCTGCCGCAGAACCCCGACGTGCAAGCGCTGATGCTGGGCCACCGGCAGCCATCTTTCGACAGTGATGACGAGGACGGCAAAGGACGCCGAGTGAGGATCATAAGGAGATATTGAATTAGTTAACATTATATAGTTCGTACAAAACTGTCAAATTAACGCAAGCAAAAATCTACCTTACAGTCAGAGCTCTAAGTCGAGTTTTTGCTTGAGTCAATTTGACAGCATTTAGCCTTACAGTTGAGTACGACGAACTACTTATACTTTTTTTCTCTCATTTGTCGCTATGACAAGACAGGGAATCGCCTGGGATGAGTAAACATAGGTGTAATTTCAAGCGTGCTTAGGTACATGAATACCTACATAAGTAGATATCTTTATATTTCTTGACTAATGAGGTAATGAGGCTATTCAAACTGTTTTAAAATACTTGTATAATATTGTAAAATGTCTTTATGTCAAACCTGGCCATAAAGCGGCAATTACCGCACACTCCGCGCGCGTGAAATCCCACTTCCTGGCCAGGGGGTGACATAAAATTTTGTACTTAACACGGGCGGTAATAAAGAAAGCCACAGATCGCATATTTATCGCCCTTGCCTTCGGCTCGGGCGTCAAATACCTGCGATCTGAGACATTCTTTGTTTTACCACCCTTGTTAAGTAATGTACTATTAAGTAAGTATGTGTACCAAGCGAAATCGCACCTGCTACTCAGAAAATAGTAATTATATAGTCCTCCACTGAGGGTATAGTTCGTACAAAACTCTAAGGCCAAATTCTGTCAAACGAACGCAAGCAAAACTCGACTTAGAGCTCTGACTGTAAGGTAGATATTTGCTTGAGTGAATTTGACAGCATTTAGCCTTACAGTTGAGTACGACGAACTACTTATACTTTTTTTCTCTCATTTGTCGCTATGACAAGACAGGGAATCGCCTGGGTTGAGTAAAAATAGGTGTAATTTCAAGCGTGCTTAGGTACATGAATACCTACATAAGTAGATATCTTTATATTTCTTGACTAATGAGGTAATGAGGCTATTCAAACTGTTTTAAAATACTTGTATAATATTGTAAAATGTCTTTATATGCCTACCCTATGATAGACTGTCTAGTAAAAATACAATAAACTTAAACATTGACAAACTCGAATACTTCGATTCGATTGAACTCGTCGAGGCAAAAGTGAATACTGAACCAGCGAGCTACATCTTAAAGGATTATCACACTACCCTATCGGTAGGGCCCTAACTGGAGGAATGGAGTTAAAGCATCTCACTCATTAGAGCGAGATAGTCTAACTCCCCTCCCCGAGTTAGGGTCCTACCGATAAGGTAGTGTGATAAAGCTATTAGGCCTTGTCCTTGCTTTTCGTCAGGAGAGACTAAGGCCAATCGCTGTTCAGCCATAGATTTAAAAAAATGCTACACTTTCAGTTCTAAATGTTAGTTTAACTTCGACTATGTTGTGCTATAGGCCAAACATTTGAAGCTCAGACGATGAGTCTTCGACCACAGAATAAGTAATTGTTCGACGCAAGAGTGGATACGTCACGGATCTCAAGGGGTAGCGGGCGGGGAACGGGTGGTGGGGAGCTGCACTGCTCCCCCCTCCGCTACTCTTAGTCCCGTAACGTCCGATGAAATAAATATCTTCTTCTCTATCGCACTTGAATATTCGAGTGACAGTGAGGAAGATGCTTTGTTTTCGGTTCGCAGTAGGCCCTGAGCAAGATATAAGATGGATCTAATGAAAGAGATGCAAATTAACAGTGACGTCATTCAAGGTCATATTTTCTAGCTTCAAACGAATGTTCGGCACGCAACCTCCAGGATGTATCTAAACTTCTTGGCTCTGAGTTAAGCGGTGGGCTTAGGCGGTTGTGACACTGATGCGGTTTCCGGACGGTTTCCGCAGTGCGAGTGGGACATCGCTATGCAAGTCTATTGTCCCGTCGCACTGCGGGAACCATCTGGAAGCCGTGCGGAAACCGCATCAATGTGACAGCCGCCTTACACTAGATGTGACTTAATAAAATTTTCGGTGTGATATGAATAGGTCTAAATATTTCAAATGTACATGACATTTTAGATTAAAGAATTTCACATATCTGTGTAAATGCGTATTTTGTAAGTCTGACTGTACTGTGTATTGAATAAATGTGATAATTATATGACCTTATTAGAGTGAATGTAGATAACTCCAACGAACTCTTTACCAAAGCTGAATACTACCTCTTCTATTTTATTGATATATGGTATATAAGTGATGATCGTAAAGCGCCTTAGGCCCATGAATACTTACCATATTAGAATAAATTAATGTTTTCTTCAATTAAATGTCAAAATTGTAAAAATTACAACGTTTTTACTATTGTTAAAATATACACCTCTTTTTCCCCATTTGATTGATTTGACACTAAATATCTCTTATTGTATTCCACTACGGATTGCAGTAGCGTAGCAAGTGGCACCCGGTCCGCCCCGGGTGGCACCCAATTATGTTAGCTACGCTATTGACGTAGAAGTGCGGGTCAAAGGTTAGGATTTTAAGGTAAGATATACAGACGAATGAAACAAGATACCATATTCATGTATCGGATATGGAGACAAAGAATAATGTAGAATAACTTATTACATTTTATTGACTAATCAGGGTAATTTCTGCGGTCACTATTCACGTATTCAAAAGTATACCTATTTCTATTATTACAAGAAAAGGACTTATCAAATAATTGTACCTATACATATTGTATATTTGTTTCGCTAATCATATTTTATATCTTTATACACAAAGTGTATTGAAATCATAAATTCCATAGATATTCAAAACTTTTTGTAAATGTCTTGACAATTATTATATCTATGATATGAGATTCATTTTATGACATACTACCTACAGATATCTGGTCTCATTCTGTCTCGTCAAAGACTAGAATTGATGATTAGAATTTCTTGCAATGAAAAAAATTAATCTTAACTAATCAATAATTGTAAAAATTACAACGTTTTTACTATTGTTAAAATATATACGTCTTTTTTCCCATTTGATTGATTTGAGACTAAATATCTCTTATTGTATTCCACTACGGGTTGCAGTAGCGTAGCAAGTGGCACCCGGTCCGCCCCGGGTGGCACCCAATTATGTTAGCTACGCTATTGACGTAGAAGTGCGGGTCAAAGGTTAGGATTTTAAGGTAAGATATACAGACGAATGAAACAAGATACCATATTCATGTATCGGATATGGAGACAAAGAATAATGTAGAATAACTTATTACATTTTATTGACTAATCAGGGTAATTTCTGCGGTCACTATTCACGTATTCAAAAGTATACCTATTTCTATTATTACAAGAAAAGGACTTATCAAATAATTGTACCTATACATATTGTATATTTGTTTCGCTAATCATATTTTATATCTTTATACACAAAGTGTATTGAAATCATAAATTCCATAGATATTCAAAACTTTTTGTAAATGTCTTGACAATTATTATATCTATGATATGAGATTCATTTTATGACATACTACCTACAGATATCTGGTCTCATTCTGTCTCGTCAAAGACTAGAATTGATGATTAGAATTTCTTGCAATGAAAAAAATTAATCAACTTCTCTTAAGTGGAAATGAATATATTGTTTGCTGCATATTACAACATTCTATCTTAGATTATATAGGAATTATGTAAAATGCCTTTTGTATGTAAATCTATTTTCAGTGTTGTTTCGATAAACGATAAATTTTAAAAATAAAATTTATGAATTCTAATAAATGCGTTTCATTTCCAATATGCATAACAGAAAAGGTACATCTTACACAAATATATCAGATAATACTACTAAATAATAGTAGTAGTAGTAAACACTTTATTGCACAAATCAAGTGCATACAAGGAAAACAAACTTAATGGTAGATATTTGTACAAAGGCGAACTTATCCCTTTAAGGGATCTCTTCCAGCTAACCTTTGAGAAAATGAGAGGATATTTTATATGGCAGACATACTGAACAACGTGCACAAGTGACAAAATTGTGTGACTAAATGTAACTAAAATAATACAGTCTCTACTAACCAAAGGTTCTCTGGAAGTAATCGCTTCCGGATAAAACCGCCTGTTGTCTATCAATATTTTCTAAGATGTAAAGAACTTGAGTGGGTTTAACAGAAAAATAAAGTAATACACTCCCAGTAGGTACTGTCTAGACAAATACACCCCCGTGCCCCGTATTCACCTATTAGAAACAATATCCCGAGACAAATACACCTACTAGAAAAAATATGTCGAGGCAAATAGGCCTCTCCATTAATTAGTGACGTGTATTTGTTTACTTTCGCCTACGTCTGACCTCGACTGACGCGCTGGCGGCGCGCCAAGCACTTGGCATCTTTACGTAATACACAAATACTTTGAGAATCGGTGGTGCCAACGTTGGTCATGTTCGTCAATTGTTTGCCGACAATTGCAAGTCACCAATTTGTACCTCGACATTTTCTCAATGTTACTATCTAGAACAGGACTATTGCGACCCAATGACATAATTTTTAAATGTATTTTTTGTATTTTTTATCAAGAAGTATTGTTTCAAACATTACTCCAAATCGACCATTTTCGAGCTAAAACTGTTCTCTTCCGCTTAAATTGTACACAATAAAATCGGTATAAAATGGCTATGTTACTATCTAAAACTTTAATAAAATCATCGTATCCTTTAATCACTTTAATGGTATTATCAATACTTTTGTATCAAAATTTGAAATCAATATATTTTCCAAGGGCCTTAAAAGAGGAACCTGGCTCCGCCTAACACCCATCTGGATGTGACAGTTTCTACTGGCACCTGTTGGGACCGGGGAGGAAGTCCGCTCCGGGTGACACCCGTTTGTATGTGATACTTGGGAGCCATCGTCGGGGACCGCCATCAATACAAAGCCCTTCGTATCATTCGTATGTATTGATGGTGGGTGATGGGGCTTACGTGAGAGGAGAACACAACTTCAGTTGTTAATACGAATGGAGTTCTCTTTAATAACACACGGACCTAGCTTTGGTTGCGCTGATACAAGCAATATATGCGTAAATGTAGCGCTATACTGTTGTGTTACTGCTAAACAATAAATTACTCAATTACCATATTACAAGGGTCGTATTAGTACCGTCACTGGGTGACACCCATTACCGCCCGGTTCCATCCATACTAAGCATGCATAAAAAATGGTTACTCATTAAAAAATTGTTTAATTAAAAAAGGCGGTTTTACTTACTAGGGCAAGAGGGCACGTTGTATAATAATTAATCAATTGACTAGAATAATCGATTATCTAGTTTCCATTGACCAGTTTCTTGCATGCACTTAATTAACCTAAACAAGAGTACATGACCTTAACAACTGAAATCAGTAAGCATGTATCTATTAATTATCTCTTTGTTGAGATGAAACTGCCTTGATCCCATACAGTTTACAGCATTTCGACTAAAAACTCAGTTGGCCGATTTGTGTCAAAGTAATTCGTACAAAAAACGATTTAATTTTGCATGCTAGAAAATTCAGTTTCGTGCAATATCGGCCAGAACAAAATATCTCATCAACCATGCGTGTTAACGGTAAAACGCAGAATGTAACAGAACGGCGTGCTTTTGGCATGATATTGCCGAAAAGAAGGATTTGTTGATAATTAACAGTAACAAGGTATAGTTTTCCCTTTGTATTTTGGTGAAACTAATGCTTACGCCAAATCCTGAAATTAAATACTAAAGCGGACCCCGGCCTCAGGGTAAAAAGGGCGAAAATGGAACTCTTCAGGTGTCTTAAAACCGAGCCCAACTATAGTCTTATCACCGAACTATGGTCCAAAAATAACACCCTCATTTTATTGTTGTACCTACATCTTCTATCAGCGATTATGTCTGCTAATATTAGTTTGTTTGATGAAATTGCTCATCTTAGAGTAATTTCGTTTAAAGTAATTTTTGGGATGTTAGAAGGTTTTACGGTCTTTATACTCTTTCCAAATTTTCTGACCCGTTATATTGAATTCAAATGAGGAAGTGTATAGGTACGGTCTCGGATTTATTGCTTTAACATTTCACCTATATCCATCGCCTGGCATAATAATGATACAAAAGACCTTGCTATAGTTTTAAAAATATCACGCTTCGCGCGTTCGCGAGACTACGGGATGCAGTATTCAGCCGACGGGATCAAAGACAACTGGTTTCTACGTTTATTTTTCTTCTTAAATCCATATTGCCTAATGGACTGCTGAAAATAAGTGTTGTGATAATGATATAAATATAAAAATGGATTGCAGTGATAAATCAACGGTAGTCCTTCATTGGAATTATAGGGGATTCACTGAATTCCCGTTACACCTGCTTAAGGGTGAAGAATCAGAAATCACGGACATTTATCTAAAGGAGAATCTAATATCGAATTTACCGAGCGACATCGGAAGATTGGAGCATTTAGAGAGCCTGTATTTAAGCGGCAACGATATCACGCTGTTGCCTAAAGAGATATCGAAGTTGCGGGCTTTGAAGTGCCTCGACGTTAGCGGGAACAGATTGCGGAGTATACCCGATGAAATAGGGGATGTGAGAGGCCTGAAGTTCCTCATATTGGATGAGAACGAGTTGAGTGAGTTGCCGTTGCGGATTGCGGATTTAAGAGCGCTGCGGTATCTATCGGTTTGTGGTATCTAGTCCTTTATATTATAGTGTGTTGACTGTACTGTGTGATGTGTTGTCGCCATTAAAAAAAAGTAATACAGCCATGCGATTCTCAAACCGACTCGTCCTGTCAAAAAATTACAAATGACATTTGACAGTCAGTTCCCATATAAAACGGGTGAAAGGTGAGGTGACAGGTGAGGATGAGTCGATTTTTGAATCGCATGCCAGTAGGGATTACTCTGACACCGACTACGACTATTACTCTCATTTCATTGGATACTATATAAGTATACTCGTACTCATAGTAAAAAAGCTATTGTTTCGTTTGGGATTGGTCGATTTGTGTAAGATTGACCACAAATATTTATTTATTTTGTATACGCTCGCATAGTAACCGTAATTTGCTGAAACTCAAAAACAATAAAACCAGTTTTACTCTATGTCAGGTACAGGTTTTAATTTTCAGATGACGCTTGCCATTTGTTTTTAATGCGTGATTTACTTTTTTTTTATGGTTAAACTTGATATACAACGAATAGGGATGTTGACACCAAATAAGAAAATCAATGTTTGGGCCATTTTACGGAAAGTTGTACTCGACTTTTTTTTTAAATTTGGATAAAATCGGGTTTTTTCTACTCAGAATCGAAAGCACTTTCGAACCTAATAGGAGAAAAAAAGTGTCCCAAATTTTTCATACAATTTTCAGTTTTTCCATTCCGTTACCACCATACAAGATTACAAACTTAGTATGAAAACGGCAACGGAAAGGAATAAAAAAAAATTGGGACACTTTTTTTCCCCTATATCATTCGAAAGTGCTTTCGATTCTGAGTAGAAAAAACCCAATTTTATCCAAATTAAAAAAAAAGTCGAGTGTACAACTTTCCGTAAAATGGCCCGTTTCCGAATTTTCTCGAAAAAGGATCAAATTCTCAATCAAATAGCGAAAAGTGTAATTCAAAAGAATAAATAATGACATAATTATAAGTCATCAAAGTTTTAGGAGGGAGCATTTTCTGTCCCTTTTCCGCAAAACGCACCTCTGTATTGAACGATCGTCATTTACTATGGCGCTCCAGGTCAGTGACGTCACTGACCTGTAGCGCTTTCTCTCTCAAACTAAAAACATTTTAACGGTTGTAGTTTCGTTATTTTTTGAGATATTTGAATAGGATTTTCACTGTTTGGCATAGTTTTAGGTATTCTTTCGTATGGAGTAATAATAAATTTTGAGTCAACATGCCTATTTATAGCGTTTAGCGTTCACGTTGTCTATGTGTTCGTATAAGCTCAAGCAACGAAGGTAAACTTGGCGGAAATAATTCATGTATAAGTGAATTATGGCATAGTTGTAAGTAAATATGTCCTCAACAGCATACCAAAACTCCTGGGGGATCGGGGTGAAGATAACGGGTAGGGGGGGTGTAGAGGTATTTTTTTAGGTTTTCTTGAAAAGCTCTTAAACGATGGCCCGTAGCAAAAAATGTTCTTAGATATGAGTAATCTACATAAAATTCTCTGTAAGAAAGGTTCTACGCACTTTTTCACTAGGATGAATATTGAATGAGATTTTAAAGTTAAATATAATTGGCCTCATGAGTGGGCATTCCTTTGTTTCTCAATATTCTTAAAAACAAAAAAATACAGTATTCATGCACTCAACGAGCGCTAAACCCGCGCTCGTGAGATAAGAGTAGGGGTACTTACTACCTTTACCTACGTGATGTAATTGCTTCCATTTACTTTGTTAATCCATCGTACTTTGCTGAAATCCCACCCAAGCTCCCAGAATTTACAGCATTCACTAAAATATTTAGTATTCGTAATAAACCCGAATATAATTTAACACCGCGGACCGCGGTATACAGTAGTCAAGTTTACTTACCCCAGTTACTTGCTTTTACCACTCGTAAACTTAGTGAAGAGAGTGACATCATCTCGTACAAAATTATGCCTTAATTCGATGGTATAACGTTCGAATTTGTTTGTACAACAGAGCTTAGAAAAGACAGTGACATCTATCACATGTTTATACCTTGAATCGGTGGTATAAGGCTGGAATTGCTATGCACAGTAGCTAAGGGGTTGACTCGCGCTTTTTAATGTTTAGCGCGTGAGATAGCTGGGAGATAAATCAACGTAGTTTCCTCATTGATTTGCATGACCTGTTTACATCGTGTTAGTGATCGATTTATGCGATACGGTGGGTAGTTACGACTTGACGCTGTATACGTAGTGTTATGGACAAGGGCCTCATACGCTTTGATAGAGAACGATAGCCTTATTGCGCTTGCTATGAAATGAGTGCCATGTTTTGTCTCTATCACCGATCGAGCATTTTTTCCTTTATCGGGTTATAGGCACACCACACAGGCACACACAACTTAGCTTAACTGCTACTTATTATAGACAACAGCCGGGATCAACGGCTTAGTGTGCCTTCCAAGGCAGAAGAGTGCTCAGTTTATCACCACACAAAGCGGTCACCCATCCAAGAGTTGACCGAGCCGACGTTGCTTAATCTCCCATACCGCGCGCTGTGCGCAGGCGCTGCTGGGCCGCAGACGCTCCACCACCGATTGCGGACATGCAGACACCATTACTATATTTTTGACGACCACTAGCCTAGTCGGTAGTGACCCTGCCTACGAAACTGGAGGTCCGGGGTTCGAATCCTGGTCAGGGCATTTATTTGTGTGTGACGTGCTTCGTAGGCAGAGTCACTACCAACTAAGCTAAAAAGGTCGTCAGATTTCAAAATATTTATATACTCGTATATACTTAGCGACCCGCCCCGGCTTCTCACGGGTGCAAATTATATGTATAAACCTTCCTCTTTATCTTCTAATAACTCTATTACAAAAAACCGCATCAAAAATAACTAAATCCGTTGCGTAGTTTTAAAGATTCAACGGGACAGACAGCAGGAAGCGACTTTGTTTTATACTATGTACCTATTGATTTTTATTTTATTTCCAGATAATAATCTTGAATGGCTACCTCAACGGCCGGTGTTCAACTACCACCACTGTGAGCTTCGTTTCTGGAGGAACAGGCTGACAGCCATCCCTTTCTCGCTGTGGTACCACATGTTCAGGGATCAGCAAACTAGGAGCCTTGCTATGGGGTGAGTTAATAAATAATAATAAATACGAACTGTCCCGCCGGCAAGGATGTCCACCGTGCGATCGCGACAACCCAGACACATTTTATAGGTAGTCAAAATTCGTCCCGTTACCGCCGCATACCGGGTAGAGTCAGTCCGACCCAGGTCTCTTCTCAGCTAGGCTAAGTCTGTGAGGCTTGAGCAGCTTCAGCCGAATCTGAAGTGCCAGCGAGTGGAATAGAGTTTCTGGGAGTGTTGACGCTGGTTCACTAAACCTAGTTGAGAAGAGTCCATCAAGAAGGTAAGGTAGTGAACCGTTTTATTCCTCTCTTTCTCTTTAGTCGAGGAATAAAACGCGGTGGGCGCCAAGCATTTGGCGCCCATTGTATAGCCACAGAATAAGTAATAGTACAGTATAGCGCACACTTGGGGCTTTCCCCCCTGTGGCCCTTCAGGCCACAGGGAGAGGTTATCCACCACTATATCTGCCACTGGCCGCTTTGCAGGCCAAAGCAGGAATCCAACTATTCAAAAAAAAAAAAAAAGCACACTTGGGGCGCACCGTTTTATTCCTCGACTATACCTAATGTTATATGACTATATACTACTACTACTACTACTGTTATATGACTATGGGCGCATTGTGGCTAATATAGCTAATGCACTATCCTTATTATCTATAAAAAAAGCTATTGGATTGTGAACCTTATTCTATTAAAGGTAAAATAGCTCTTTGAACTTTGATGCAAATCAGCCATCAAATGATTTCAAGTATAAATTTATCGGTAAAAGTATTTTTGTCTTTAGTGTATCGGATTGTGAATAGACGTGTTTATGAACGCACTTAAGCATCCATTATCGCCTTGTTTAGAATTAGAAACATTATCCGTATATAGAAATGTACTTTCTGTAGTTGTTCCTTCATGGTCCTCTTGGACAGTACGACTTGCTTCCATGCATCGGCTTCTACCTCACTTTCTTCTTTCACTGCTTCTTTCTTCTTTATCTTCTTAACTTGGTAGCTACCAAGTTCTACGATTTGGAGCGGATGGCCACCAATAGAAGCCGATGCATGGAAGCAAGTCGACAGCTGCAGCAGTCGGCAGTTGACAGCTGTCAACACTATCAATCCTTAAGTCAATATAGGGTCGGCAACACTCTTTTGATTTTTGACGAGTAGCTAGTGTCCGTAGGCCGTAGCCTTTACCGTAGAACATACCTTAATGCTTACCATCCGGCAGCGTTAAGCTATAATATTGTGGTGATTATTTATAACCAAAAATTGTATGTATTTCTTTTCAGAAAACCTCAAACAATTTCGAACAACCGCCTAGCATGCCGATTAACAATGACCAATGAAAGTGGTCCTCAAAATATAGATATACAGTGCCCCGCTCAACACCAAAACATACTCCAAAGTCCCCACCCACCAAGTCTCTACGAGCTAAGTAAAAGAAAACTTTATCAAATGATATCAGACACAGCCAAAAAGTTAACAACAGGCACGCAAAGCATTTACGCAGATTATGCATACAACAGACAAAACATGACTCATATCCAGGAAGATTTCCACAATTTTAACATAGACAGATCTAAAAACATAACCAGCGAAGACAAAAACGGCAACTACGAATTCAAAGTCATGCCGTCTGTTTTCAAAAATGGGTATAAAAGAAAAGAAAAAAGTTACTACGCACTGTCGGACGTAGTGGAAGAATACTACGGCTATCTACCAAGTTTTATAAAAAGGGAATTGTGTGAAGGACCTATATCGAGATGTGAGAACATCGCCTGCAAGAAGCCTGTATTTGATTTCGTGATATACGAATTCTGTCTTGGGTAAGAAATTAACTGATTATATTTTAGGTCATCTTGAAGTTGGGTTAAGCCCGGCTGATCTGATTTGTCGGATTTAACCGATGTAACAAACTTATATTAGATATACCCAATAGAAATTATACTATTGTGGTACATACTACTGGCTGACCTGGTAAAGGTCGCGGGAGTCCGCTGGATGCGGGTGGCGCAAGACCGGTCATTGTGGCACTCTTTGGGGGAGGCCTATGTCCAGCAGTGGACGTCTTTCGGCTGATATGATGATGATGATGATGATGACATACTACTGTAGTTTTATATAACTTGTATATATTGTTTTGAAAAAATACACTTCGCCGAGTTTCTTACATCGGTTTTTTTGAGGCAGATCTTACCAACCGGTGCATGCCTAAATAGAAGAATAAAATAACTTTGAATACTTTGAAAATTAGGTACTTTGCATCGGTGGCTGAATGGTTGTGCCATTTCACAATAAATACCGATCAGGGAGCTAGACTCGCGAGCTTAGAGTTCTATACAAATAAAGGATTTTCGTTAATTTAGAAAAAAAAACTGTGGTACTTAATAGGGCATTAAGTTCGCCTTTTGTACGATTACATACTAAATGCGGGGAAATACGTCTTTTAAAGGTTCAACACAAATACAATAAGTACTTTAGAACTACATAAGCTGCTTACTCGTACGTCTTTTAATGATTTAATACTGGTTTTGTGTTAAATCTTTAAAAGACGCATTTCGGTTCGTACAGTCTTCGTTCTTACGTGTCCGATCATGTAAACAAACTCTTCTTGAAGACGTGAATCTAACACTTTTCTCTAGGATTACACAAAAGAAGCGCACAAAGTATTGGAATCGTAGCAAAAAGTGTAGGTAATAATGATGAACGTCTTCAAAAATAGTTTGTTTACTTACATGATAGCACACGTAAGTATGTGTGCGTGCGCTGTCGGTACACGCGTCAATTGTTTGCACGGGTGCGTAGCGCGAGGCGCGACGAGACCCGATTGTAACCAGGCGGGTCTCTCAGGGACGAGGTAACTGACCTCGGTGCGGGGGGTTCGTGTCCGCTCTGTATGTAATAGTATTACATATATATTATTCTGTGATGATAGAACACGTAATGATGTAGACGCCTTTATCCAGGTTACGGGTTGACTGAATACTGTTTTTTTTTTTCAGAGATATTATCCTCATCGACAGAACGGAATCTGTGATCCTGAGCGCTGTGTTCTGCTCAAAAACCTGCGCAGAAGCGTGGAAGCGAGGCAGAACTAATGTTATACCATGGTTATTAGTACATAATAACTAGACGTGACGAAGTTAATATAAGATATTTTCTCGTTCACAATGTTTTTTTTAAACCTACGATCATCCTACGATACAAATTCCTCAACCGCGCCCTCCTACAAGTCCTACAACGCCTTAGGGTCACCCCGATAACCTATCGACGCGGAGTCGGCATGATCCGATCACAAAAATCTTTAGGTATGTATACGTCGTATTAATAAGAGCGAAAAACACGTTGATCGGCCGACGCGAAGCGAATATTGTGCAGTAAAGCACTCGGCTTATAATAATTGCCGTCCTATTTCTAAAACCAAACTAACCCACAAATTATAGTTTTGAGATATGAGCAAAAAACGTTAAAACCAAAATTTCTAGGAAATGTGTACATTTATTCCAGATTTCTGTTATATAAAAATTAAAACTAAATTTGTGCTTCCATTGTTATTGCACTACTTCGTAAAATAATGAAAAGGTTTTTTTACAGAAAGGTTTTTGTGTTTTAGTGTTGCAAATAATTACTAAACTATCAACGATATTACACTTAAAACACCGTTAAGTATACCTTAGCCGTTCTTTAACATCGCATAATAAACCAAACATAGCTAAATAACGGCTAAGTCACTTAACGAATTTATAGTATTTGTTATTGGGAAAAGATTACACTGAAAAACTTTAAATAAGCACGTTATTGGACTTTAACCGTTTTGTAGCTATGCAATAACTGCAAACATTCAAGCAAGCTGTATGCGTTCCTAATTTAAAAACACGTTAAATGATGAACCATCGCCTCTAACTGTGTTTTAGTCATGTAATCCTGCTGAAATTGTTTTAGTGTTTTTGGCAAAAAACCTCGTTAGTTGCACTATTATACAAGTAAGTTATTAAAATAATTGAATTGTTTACATAAATAAAACAAAACTGTATACACTGTATCCACGTATAGTTAGTATTGCACTTTTGTATGTAAACGGAAGGGACAAAAGAATGTCGGTGGGCGTAAACCATTGCACCTGAATGGCAGAGCAGGCTTACATACCGGCGCGACTCACAGAATTTGAATAATTTTATTATTTGATTTACGTTACTGGGTACACAAACCGAAACGCAGAGTAAGTGGGAAATAGTAAAAAAGCAGAGTCATGAAATATGCAGAGAAAATAACCATCCATTAAGAAAATTATTATCGTTGAAAGTAGCTGATCTAAATAGAGCATAAGCGTCTGCACCGTACGAAAGACAGATGTTAACTGAACTTTGGCTGTCATGTAAAGCCATCCTATGTACAGTCGTTACCATTTGCGTGCTTTCACAGATTTCTGGTACTAACTAGTTACCGTGGATAGCATGATGCATATTTATTTATTGTATTTGTTTACAGAAAAAAATCTCTTTGGGAAAAATACTGACAAATCAGTCTTCATTAAGCTTAATGTGAAATCTTTATTCAATAACTTACAAATTATTAATAATATTCGTACAGTAGGATATTTAAATTATTAAATAAAAAATGGTTTTATCCGATGTGCGGGAGGGCCACCTGGCTGAGGGATCGGTGCCTCGTGCTGCGGATCCACGTACTGGTGGCACATATCACAGCGACGCTGATTCTTGCTCTGAGCCAGCTCAGTATGGTACTTAGAGAGCAATTCCAGAGTTCAGATATGGTTTCACTCATGTCTTTTATGAAAGACAGAAGACGCCACCACCTGATGTTACAAGTGGGGTGCATTTAGCATGTCGTATTTCGCAGGTATTAGAGTATTTTCTGTTTTTATCTTCGGCTGATTATGGAGCGATGTGACTGGACGTAAGAGGTAGGAAGGAGCGTCGGTGTCTATTAACAACACGGATATCGAATAACGCCTTTCTCTGAACAGTGAACATCCCATACGCCAAGGCAGAATATATGTCGCCTAGTGATTAGGCCTCCGGTTTTATAACAGAGCGCGTGATCCGTATTGAATTGGCTGTTTCCGCAGCCATCGCATAATTATGAATGTGTCATGGAGTTTGATATTCTATTGTACGTATCGTATTGATAGTGCATAATCTGAATTCTAGTATCGTTTTTTGTAGGAATAACTGAGAGCCGGTTTGAGGACTTCGTTTTCATCTTGAATGCGATGGATCTTTCAATCGCTCTTTTCTTGTGAGTGGTGAATTTTGCTAGGCTGGTTTCTAAAAGTTTGCCACTGTGGGCATATTTTTCTTTACGGCCTTCTTTGCGTGCATCTTTTAGAAATATATTATAGTCGGATAGGACAATTTGTTTCTTCTGTAATAAGAGTAATAAGGCATCCGTGAGAGCTGTGCAACCTTTCTTGGAATTTTCGTATTTCAAGCTTGTGGCGTGTGGGTCGGATTTTGCTTTTATGTGTATTTTATTACTACCAAAGAGTGCTGGCAGGAAGATCATGCGTAGTGCATCGTATCAGTGGTTCAAAAATTCATGGGAGTTTTTCAGGAATCGTAGTAAGAATGTCCATTGGAATTTAATTTCTTTTGTTAGGGCTGTATAGTTGTAGTTTGTAGTCCGCTTTAGGGGAGTTTTTGGAGATTTCTGAGTTTTTTTTTCTACTGTCGAAAACAATTTGAATTATTTTTTTATGAAATCTTTTGAAGGAAACTTCACCAAAAGGAAGGAAGCTTCCCAAAAAGCGAGATCCAGTCATAATGCTTAGATTGGTGCCCCTGAAGATCTGGTAAGCTGTTTGCTTGTCTGTTTCGGATACAATGAGCAATGTTTTCTTAGCTTGCGGGAAGTATCCAAAGGATGGTCCTATACTGCTTATTTTATCCCACCAATTACGTAGGTAGTATTGGTAACTATATAAATGATATTTATTTATGGTTGAATGTTAATATCTGGGTAAGTACATAAAAATCTTCCTACACCACTTCTAATGTAGACAATATCCTGAGTATAGTGCACAAAAAATGTATAGCGAGATATATTATATACTTTCCTCCGGTTTCCAGACATTTTGAGATGAGAAATATGCATCCATCACACACTACGCCACTAGACACAACCTCAAGCGCACGCGTCGCTCGGCTGACTGGCCCTATGAAGTAAAATCGGGAGGATAATGTTTTGCGCCTAGCTACATTTTAGTGTAGCATTGCTGGTTATCCGGGTTTAAGTGTTGCATTCTTCTGTTTTTAATGTAATTATTCATGGCTTAATCACAGTTACTAGGTTTTAGTGTTGTATTTGGAATAGGAATCACAAGCAAATACTTACAAAAATAGGGCAATGGGTGTTTAGCCGTGTTTAAGCGTAGTAACTGTTTTCTTGTATAGTATTTGATAAAAAAGTATATGTATAAAAAAAGTTAAGAAAAACGTAAAAGGACTTTAACGGTGTTTTTGTCGAATAACCGTTTTTTAGCTATGAATCATGCAAGTGATTTACTCAATAAAACAACAGCTAAGGGCTTTTATATTGCTTATAGTGTAGTAATGTTGGTTAGCGATTTTATAGTATTGTAAAGTGTCATATTATCATGCACTTAACGTGGTAGGTCGACTCCATATCTTCGCAACTACAAATGATAAAAATATGATTCCAAGACCATTCGGTAGAGCTGTTTTTTCTATTTTAGCCCATGCAAACTATCGAAAACTGCTAAAAAGCAGCTTAGTTCGGTTTTAGACATAGGACGGCAGATATGTCAACTCCGCGTCGATAGGTTTGTAGTTTTGGTAGAGATCCTTACACTTTCCATGGGGAGGAGATACGATTCGGGCTTAAGCTTACCACGTCTTCATTTAGAACAATATGCGCGCCAAAAGGAATATATCAAATCACTACGTTTTAATCAAAGAAAGGAGACATTCATTCGCTGCCCGAAAAACCCGATTACAAGAGGATCAACAATACAACACGAAATACACAAATCACAAACTACTAAGGAGATACTAAACACAAATAAGCACAATACATTGAACACACAAGTCAATGCTTCAAAGAGAATATACAGGGTGATTTCGGGAACGGGATGAAATGGTTGGTATTTTTTTCTGACTCAATAAACGATTGAGATGTTACCTGTATATGTTTCTATTGAAAAACCGATAATTAGTTATTTACGTGTTTTAATTAAATAACGTTTAAAGTGAGTGGTCACCCTACTTTTCTTTACAGGGACTTGACATACGTTTTCTTGGAGAACAGTAGGGTGACCATGATCATTGATCTCAAATCATCTGAGTTATTTTTATTTTTTGCTGTACTAACTAAAATAAGTCACAGGAATACTGTTAGTCCTAACCTATCGTGATCCTTAGGAGAAAGTAAGTTGAATGCTCCTTTCTTGCTCCAATACCCAGAAATCACCCTGTATTAATCACTACTTTTCATCCTGCGTGTCTTCGCGGTAGTGTCTTATTTTTTTATTCATAACGTAGTGATTTGGGTCATAAACAGATTTAGGTTCGCTTTCCTGTGGACATATCAAAAGTTAAGGGCTACAAAGCTTAATTTTGGATTGGTCTAGTAACCCGTGAGTAACCCGCATAAACGGCGTCTCCGGTTCTATCAGGGTTCTATAAATCCATGTAATAAAATTATAACTCACACGCTCATAAGCCGTTAACACTATTGACCACAGGAGAGACGACTTTTGTTTTTGCAAGTGTTTATGACCCATTTATATTCTCTTTGATTCATAATACGAGACTTCCACATGGAGGCTTGCAGCAAAGAGAATATGCTTGTAGAGGATCATTTGTCACCTCACCTATCAATAATGACAAATTGTCAAAAAAAATCTCTAATACGAATCATAGAGGAAATTAACTTAGAGACAATTATTATATACTGAGCTTTCTTCTCTCGGTTAAAATTACTATTGGTAAAGCACGCTGAGGCTGCCACTTCTCCCATTAACTGACTTGTCGTTAATATAGGAGACTTTAAATAACCATGTCTACTGATAACGTCTCTGGAGTCAGCCGAGACACGACAACTAGTAAGTTTAACAAGGAACGGGAGGAATACTTTAGGCCTCACGAGTGTACCTTGGCCAGTCTACACAACAAGTACGGCATCCGATGCGGCCGGATCAGGGGGTTCATTTTCGACCTGACTACTATCAATTTTAATGATGTAAGAGCTCGGTCTATGTTTAAGTAAGTATCTTTCAAACTTTTGCAATCCGTACTAATATTATACAAATGATACCTAAAGTAAGAGCGCATACTTGGGTCGACCGAGTGGTTGCTGCCCAGTTGGCCGGCTCGGGTTTCGCTGGGAGGTGAATCTGCGGCAGCTTCAGATCGAAGACTTGCAGTTAGCTGCGCAAGATTGGGAAAGATGGCGTGCTCTCGTTTCGGAGGCTAAATTCGTCTTTGGGTCACTATGCCGTTAAAGTAATTAAATAAGTAAGAAGGTGTCTTTCTGTTACCTTTTGAAACCGCTGAACTGATTAAGATGAGGTAGGTATGGAGATGGTCTTGAGACCCTCGGAAGAACATAGAATAGTTTTTAGGAAATGGGGGTGACCATTTCTATCGAAGAACGAAATAATCGAGATAAGCGTTTACTTATTTATGTCACACCTGGCCATAAAGCGGCAATTACCGCACGCTCCGCGCGCGGGAAATCCCAATTCCTGGCCAGGGGGTGACATAAAATTTTGTACTTAACACGGGCGATAATAAAGAAAGCCTCAGTTCGCATATTTATCGCCCTTGCCTTCGGCTCGGGCGTAAAATACCTGCGATCTGAGACATTCTTTGTTTTACCGCCCTTGTTAAGTAATGTACTATTATGTGTGGTATACAGCACAACTCATATCTATCAGACACGTCTGATAGATATGAGTTGCGATGAGTCGTGATACGACAGATACATTTTAAACAGTTAGATTCATAACTTTATTTTACTAAACGGTTAAAACTCACGTATTAATTGTCACTTCGGGCGACATGTTTCGAACTCTTCGGGAGTTCTTCATCAGGATGAGTGCGTCTGCGACCCGCGCCGATTGCACACTGTCGAACTACCCGCCGCCCGCCGCAAGGCACGTGACGCACGCGCAGACAGCGCGGGGGCGGGGGCGGGGGGGCAGCTCGGCGCTGAAGGTGTTGTATGAGAACTCCCGAAGAGTTCGAAACATGTCGCCCGAAGTGACAATTAATACGTGAGTTTTAACCGTTTAGTAAAATAAAGTTATAACATGTCTCACGAAAGTTTAAATTCAAGTTAGATTCATATTCATCTGTTGCGCTTTGATGTGATTACAATTATTAAAAATATCATATGTCAACATCCAGGTTGCGCACTTGCGACCTTTATATGAATGAGACCTTTACTGGATGATAGGGGCTTAATGGTAATAAACAGGAACTAAACAACCGCTCATACATCGGATCTCGGATGAAGAACGGAAAATATACTTAAGAGCCCACATAATGCACTTTTGCCAATGTTCGACCTAGATCTCATCATCTACTTATACTGATTAAATATCTGTCCTTTCAGTATATTAATCTTGAACTATTTTACTCCAGTCTGTTAAAAGTGAAAACACGATTTTAAAAAATTAAACAATATTCCTTTGCTATTCCGCTGAAAGTACGTGTAGGTCTATCAGTGATAATGAGATGCACCAACTTGATCACTGATAGCCCTACACGTACTTTTAGCGGAATACTTAGCAAAGGAATTTTGTTGAATTTATCATGGAATTCCGCAAAGTAACGCCTGATTCACTCAATTATTTAAAACACAATTTGCAAAAAAATTCTCGATACTTTTATTTTTCAAACATAACCATTTTTTTCGATGTTTTTGGTTGGATCTTTAAAACCCTCCCATCTTTAACAATGATTTTTGGTTTAATAGTTGTAAAATGATAAATTCTCAAACCTGATAAAAAAGATTATCCTTGTAAATGTACACGTTTAGAATAAACATCAATATTTACGAAAAACACGCGCTGGGCTTCCGTAGAGAGCTGCGGGATGGTTAATTGAAAACTCACGCATGTTAGAGCGGGAGTTTTGCAATGCCATCTAGGTACGCCCTCTTAATAAACAGTAAATACTTAATAACAGGTCATACGCAAGTCTGTCCGCGGAGAGATACCGTCATTTCACCGAGCACCCTCTTGCCATACACCCGTTCAGCAAGCTTCGGTTCTGGGTGGAAGTGGTCGTCTTCATTAGCGTTGCGTTTATGAAATACTTGATGCCATTTTGGATATCCAATACGAGGCCTACAGTGCACGTAAGTTAACTTAATTTGATAAAAAACCGGCCAAGTGCGTGTCGGGCCACGCGCAAGGTAGGGTTCCGTAGTCGTCCACCCGTTACATTATGTGGACTAAAAAGTTCGCAAACTTATATTTACTATGTTTTTGACAGAATTAACAACATTATCTAAGGCATCAATGGAAATTGTACGAAAGTTTGCTTTTGCAAAGTATATTTCTGAAGTTCGACTATTACTCGTTAACTAGTGATGTCTACTTAGCTGTGATAGTTTTCCTTTTAAATTCATCGTATATACTACTACCATGATTTTTTTCACATGCCTAGTAGCCACCGTTTAACTGGCAGGGGGGGGGGACACTTGACCATAACAAAAATTATCACTACAAAGCTTAATATCACGCTAACCAATTCTTTAATCAAAAAATGCTTTTAGAAACCTTATAATATTTTAACGATACCCCACACGATGGGGTTTGGCAAAAAAAAAATTTCACCACCACTTTACATGTACGGGAGGTACCCTAAAAATATATATTTTTTAAGATTTTATTCAACCGTTTTGTCGGCGTCATTGATATGTATACTCATGCCAAATTACAGCTTTCTAGTACTAACGGTTACTGAGAAAAACGGGGGTCGGACGGACGGACGGACGGACATGGCGAAACTATAAGGGTTCCTTGTTTACTACGGAACCCTAAAAAAAGATTTATACCTCGACGAGTTTTTTACACGGGTTCTTCAAGGCATAAATTAATTTTCCGAACGGGTGGTGGTGGTAGTTTATTGACATTCATAGGTGAATGTTATTATGCCTACCGTAAGTAACTCTAGAGTTTCTTTTCATCTAGGCTAGTTTTAGTGCACCAGCGACAAAACTCTCAGTAGCTAGATTCCACTCACACCTCACATTCGATTCGCTTGAAACCGCTCAACCAATCTCACTGGAGCGCAAACTCTTAGAGTATGTGTTTAAACCGTGGTCATGTCAGGCAGTTTTTTCTGCATTTTCCCCAGGTCACTCACCAACCGCGCACGCGTTAAAACGGAAAAACATGCTTTGATAGTGTGGCATTTCAACGTTATTTCCATTCTATTTTATTTTAGGATACACTCTATCAAATTATACTCGTCACTGAAATAATCTACGTTCTCATCAACATGCCTGTCAACGCCTTAACCGGTTACATCGACGGCAAGAACAGTCAAGACATAGTCCTTGATAAATTCAAGATCCTAAAGCACTACATCTGTACTTGGATGATTGTGGATGGCACGGCTGTGTTGTGTGTTTTCTACGAGGCTTTTCGACACGAGGGTAGCCACACACATTTTAAACCAGTGATGTCAGCTATCACAGAGTTGCAGCGGCTTGTGTTGTTCTGTTATGCGAACAATATATGTACGGTTTTGAAGATAGGGGTAAGTTTGTCATACTTTGACTAACGAACGAAAAAATTATCAAGTAACTTTTTACTGTGTCATAAATCATCATCATTTATATTGTCACTTTGCCGATATATCAAAGCGGTTAAAGGCACTGGTCCCGCCGCCGGAGAGAAACGAGTACATAGTAATTCTACTGGTTTTGTCGCTCAAGCGAGTAGAATTACTATTTGCCTAAAGAGTAAAATTGACGGGTAAACAGTGGATAAACACCGCACAGCCATATGAACCCCAACAATGAAACGCTCAGACTTAGTAGTTTATTATTTTTCGATAGATGTTCTGGAAAACAGCACTGGAGATCACGTTATATCTGACATCGTTCTTGTCCGCGAACATAGTGTTCCAATTCGCAATCGAATACTATATGGAGGAGAGCTACCGACCGGCGGAACCCCGCGCCTGCTCCTGGCTCACCATCGGGGAGTTGTGGGACGACCCGGGACAAGTGCGGCTGATGTACAGTCTTGTTAGGGCTGGTGAGTAGCAAACGAGTACTACACGGAGAACTGACGGCCAACGGAGCCACGCGCCATCTTCTGGCTTACTATTAGGGAGGTGTGGGACGACCCGGGACAAGTGCGGCTGATGTACAGTCTTGTTAGGGCTGGTGAGTAGCAAACGAGTACTACACGGAGAACTGACGGCCAACGGAGCCACGCGCCATCTCCTGGCTTACTATTAGGGAGCTGTGAGACGACTCGGAGGAAGTACGGCTGATGTACAGTCTTGTTAGGGCTGGTGAGTAGCAAACGAGTACTACACCGAGAACTGACGGCCAACGGAGCCACGCGCCTGCTCCTGGCTTACTATTAGGGAGGTGTGGGACGACCCGGGACAAGTGCGGCTGATGTACAGTCTTGTTAGGGCTGGTGAGTAGCATACGAGTACTACACGGAGAACTTACGGCCAACGGAGCCACGCGCCTGCTCCTGGCTTACTATTAGGGAGGTGTGGGACGACCCGGGACAAGGGCGGCTGATGTACAGTCTTGTTAGGGCTGGTGAGTAGCAAACGAGTACTACACGGAGAACTGACGGCCAACGGAGCCACGCGCCTGCTCCTGGCTTACTATAAGGTGCTGTGAGACGTACCCGGAGGAAGTGCGGCTGATGTACAGTCTTGTTAGGGCTGGTGAGTAGCAAACGAGTACTACACGGAGAGCTAACGGCCAACGGAGCCACGCGCCCTGCTCCTGGCTTACTATTAGGGAGCTGTGAGATGACCCGGAGGAAGTGCGGCTTATGTACAGTCTTGTTAGGGCTGGTGAGTCGCAAACGAGTACTACACGGAGCACTGACGGCCAACGGAGCCACGCGCCCTGCTCCTGGCTTACTATTAGGGAGCTGTGAGATGACCCGGAGGAAGTGCGGTTGATGTACAGTCTTGTTAGGGCTGGTGAGTAGCAAACGTGTACTACACGGAGAGCTAACGGCCAACGGAGCGGATAGTAGCAGGTTGCACGTCCTTTTTACGTTCCTTGCACAAATTCTGTGATATTTAGGTACCTACTACATTAAAAACTTTTAGATTAATTTCTTTTTTACAGTTGAAATGCTAAGACAAAACTCGAATTTCAATCTTCTTCAATACGACGGATGTTTCGAAATATTTACCATAATCTTCTTCATTATCGGTCAAGTAAGTTTTGGATTAGCTGTAACCATTATCCAATTCAACATTTTACTGGCAACACTGCGGCGCAGGACCACTAAACGACGGGCGATTTGACCAGTGTTGCCAGATAACATCTGAAATATCTGAATCGATAGTGATAATATTTAATCCTGCTGTAGTTACTCGTATATTACGAGCCTGTCGCACATACCATTAATCTTTTGGACGCTAATAGAATACCTGATGGTGTCATATTTTGTCGTGCCCACGGCGCCAATAAATTCAGAGGCGATTCCCATTGAGCACCTGGCCAAATGGGGACTGCACTGGTGCCACACTACCCAATGTTTCTGCAATATGGCACCACAAACTATAGCGCCGCTGCGGGCATGCCCCGCATGCCCAAACTCTTACTCGGAATACGGCCTGAGAGACGCGATCCTGACGCGATGGTCAAGGCTGTCTCCATCGCGGCTCATTGAGCATGCCTTGTTTGAGAAACCTCGACACGAGAGAAGAAGAATAATGAGTAAATATGCTATGGCGTAAGTTGTCGAAGTCATCTTCGTGCTTTACAATAACGTTCATATTCAATCTCTTATTGAAAATGAGCTGGCTTCTACTACTGGTACATAAAGAATGGCGTTCAAATAGTTAAAGGTCCAATAATTCCTTTGACACTCACTTGGAAAAGCCACTATTTGCGACATGTTTCGGACTGCAATTGGAGTCCTTCATCAGGTTGAATGATGTTACGATAGCCGACCGCGCATCAGTGACTTTTCCAAGTGAGTATCAACCGTTATTATCTTATTAAGCGTAACAATACAATACAATACAAATATTCTTTATTGTTCACCAAATAATGTACACTAAAAACAAATAACAGAAACAAATTTCACAATGGTAGACAACAGGCGGTAACTAGCGTAGCGTCTCACATTGGTATAAATGTATGTACCTAAGTATATAGAATTCCTTTGGTTACAGTGTTTAACTTTACACTGCTCCTTCAAGTACATGCTCGCCCTCTTCGGCTCGCAGTCGTCAAAGATGAAGTACTACATTATGTCGCAACAGATTCAGACATACATGGATCAAAGGCGGTTGCCGCCGAGGATCAAAAAGAAGATACTTAAGTTTTATGCGATCCGATTCCGATCACACTTCTTTGTGGTGAGTGGTAGCTTGACACCTTGATAAGAGTTCTAAAGGTAGATATTGTCAAATAATGAATAGTACTTACGTAAAGGTTTTCTTCGAACGACACCGACGTTTGACAGCTAAAGGATGATTCACGCTGGACCGATCCCTGTCCGGGCCGGCCCGTTTTCTAGTACAAGAATTCGACGGCCGTCGCGCGTCCGTCGATTTCTTGTCCGTCGATCCTTAATCATGGCATCACGCTGGCACACGCTCGCCGCATACTTAGCACGTGCTATTGCCAGTGGTATGTATCTGCACCGTGGGAACCGAGAATTATACCTACACCTCGCCAGCCGTGCGCGGTAGGCTCAGTCAGTTGCCTGCAAGTTGGCTGACACACGCGCTCACGACCGGACGCTGCCACGCGTAATAAGTAATAAAGTTGTACCGAATCAAAAATTACTTCGATGCAAAAGAATTAGCAAGTTTACTCCGCAACTGCCATTATATCCAAATTATTTAGTTGTTTGTATTGGTTTTTATGTTTATATTTATCCTTGGGTAGTAAGTGGTATTAAATATAGTTTATTTACTATGATTTCTGAGTCAAGTTTTGCGGTGGCATTGTACGGACTAAGAAAGGGCGTAAACATCGCCGTTACTATAGGGACTTGTGACCTTTTGGAAGGGCTGGAATTCACCCTCAAAAGTGAGACGCGTAATCAGAATACTTATATTAAAATATTTTTTGCTAATTCAAGTTTCGAGTGCTACTTTTACACTATTATTACGTTAAACACGTTATTACGTTATACACGTTATAAATAAATAACGAAGACAGGTGACTACTTTAGTGCTTTCGTCGGAATATAGGTAGTTAGTACTTATCTAAACAAAGTGTTTTGTTTTGTAATATGTTTGTGGTAGATTAAATTCATTAAGTACTTTCTGTCGTATGTTGTAACGTAACCATAGACAGGGTGAGAGATATACTTGGCATTGAATTTTAGAAAAGCTCTTATAGAGAACCAACACTAAAGTTTATTTCTAAGTGGTGACAACCCTAGCCTCGCTCGGCCGGCGCGTGCAGTCAATGACCGGAGTGTTCAAGGTCGCTCCATTGTTAAATTTAGTAGGCATTTAAAACGGTAGGTATGAGCTTTTTTATTAGAACATACGTATCTGTTCGAAGAACTATTATATAATCTGTGCTATTGCGTCCGTATCGCGATAGGGTATCTGGACACGAAGTAGAGGTGTGCCAGAGCCGTGTTTAGCCGAAGCAGTAAGAGGAACAGGGCTGCGCCTTCTTTTGAAATCTATTTGAAAGGCTCCAGAATTAATAAACTTTTAGGTATCTCGCCGTCATTCTTGCAGCCTCAAAAGCTCTAGCGACCGACCTTACCGAAGTATTAAGGACGCTCACTTAGTCATTTCGCAAAAAAAGAATCCAATTTTAACATGAACTAAATAGATGGTTTGTATGAAAGCTGAATTGTCTGTTTTCTGATAGGTAGAATCGTTGGTCAGAGTCCCCATCCTCGGATGAAACATTTTGGGAATTACTCGCACAATCCACACGTACGATTCTTGACAAGACCAAACTCAAATTCTTTTCTTTAAGTCGATGAATTTTCGAAATAAGTACATTGAGTCCGTCTGTACCACTCCGTACGGTCAACCAAGAAATTTGTGTCCCGCTTTTCAAACTTGTTATTCGCAGTATACTTAGTCGAAACGTGGTAGACTACTTTCTTGTCTTAACTATACATAGGTACTACAAAGCCTTCTCTTAATTCCAGGAGTCAACAATGCTGGACTGCGTCTCAGGCCAACTCCATGAAGACATCATCATGCAGACGGGGCGGCAGCTAGTGCGCGAGGTATGTATATCGTCGCTTAGTATACCCATAGTACAAGCTTTACTTAGTTTGGGACTAGGTTGATTTGTGTAAGATTGTCCACAATTTATTTAATTATTTAGGTCACATTCCTCAAGCAGCTGCCGTGGTCCGTGCTCATCGAGATCAGCCTCAAGTTCGAACTGGCCATCTTCATTGAGGGGGACATCATATTCAAGATTCATACTGTTGGTGAGCAGACAACCTTTCATCATCACACTTTAAAATTTCTTCTAGGTGTAGGCCTAATTGAAGCTTTTCCGATTGTTCTATATATCACCTTTCCATCCCATCTGCCGATTGGTAGTTTTGCACTACGTGCCATAGGCCAGATCGCCTGCCCGCTGCCATTGACATCATATACAATTAAGATTCATACGGTGCAGCTTTCTTCTACGATTTTGGTGTAGGCCTACTTCAAGCTTTCTAAATTTGTTCTATCGTGAGCTGTATCATATCGTCTTTCCACCCCCTCTGGGGTCTGCCAAATGTTTTTAGTACTCCAATGGTTATGCACCATACATACGTCACGTGGCCTACCTCTCGTTAGTCCGCCACTGGAACGATGGACATTTCATATACAGCCTTGGCCAAAAGTGTTGAGCACTCACACGTTTTCCATTATAAAAGTTAAACTTTCAATCAAGCATTTCATATCCTTTTATTAATAGTACATTACTTAACAAGGGCGGTAAAATTAAGAATGTCTCAAATCGCAGGTATTTGACGCCCGAGCCGAAGGCAAGGGCGATAAATATGCGATCTTAGGCTTTCTTTATTACCGCCCGTGTTAAGTACAAAATTTTATGTCACCCCCTGGCCAAGAAGTGGGATTTCCCGCGCGCGGAGCGTGCGGTAATTGCCGCTTTATGGCCAGGTGTGACATAAAGATAATTAGATCTTTCAAAAACTAGCTACTTTCGTTGACGTTAAAGATAATTGCACGGATAAAAATGCAATTTGTCCTTTTATTGCCAACCCGTCTATTTTTAGTCTTCAGTTAGCAATAGCTTAGCTTCGAAATGATATTATCTAAAGTTCTCTAGATGTTCTTTAGTATATACCTTTTCATATTCTACGTCAATGTGCATTTTTGTAATTAAAAAATAATAGTTTTTTTATAAGTTACAAAGGAAAATAAGGGGTGCTCAACACTTTTGGCCAAGGCTGTATATGAAATGTCCATCGTTCCAGGCGACTGCATGTACTTCATCAACAAGGGCACGGTGGCTGTGTACTCCGAGTCCGGTTGCGAGCTGATGCACTTGGACGACGGCGACCACTTCGGCGAGATCACGCTCATGACCAGACACAAGTAAGTCGCCAGTGTGATTTTAGAGTACAGTCGAGTTTTGAAGACTATGAAAGAGTTAAAGCTAAAGCTAGCCTTTTGCAGTTATAAGAAGACTCACCTTATTCCGCATGGCACGAGTGTTTAACGGCCCGCCCAACGCTCCGCCGGGTTCTATCTAACAATACTAGTCGCCATCAATATGTCTGTACGTGTGACTTAGGGCCTTTTATTTACACACGTGCGATAAACTCGCATGCGGGAACGTGTGTATTACGGCCTTTAGACTTCGGCCTTGAATACTCGAACCATTAAACTTCTGGATGCTGAGGAGGGGTGTACATTCCGCAACATCGGTTCAACGCCAATGGCGGATAATATCCGTATGTGCAGTGGCGATATCAACCTAGGTTTATTTCTATATGGTTCAACATCGCGTTTGACATTCCATTGTCATGGCGTATGAGCGACAGCCTTTTGTACCTACCTATTTGACATGTTGTTGAAATGAATACCTACCTAAAACTAGCTTTTTGCAGCTACTAAGATTCGCCTAAAATCCCGACGTCACGGTCTCGGCCGAATTCTATCACAACACTTGTCTTGTCTCCATCAAAATATCTGTACTCCTTAGGGTGTTCAAAAATAATAGAGCATGCCCTCTAACACTGTATTCTACTAAACGGTTGAAACCCTTGCATTAATTGTCACATTGCTGTTGTAGAATATAGTTGTAACATGACTCACGAAGTGTGCCCTTTATCGCTCGTGCAAGTTTTAAAGTTGAAATGATTAATTTACGTTACAGTATGTTATCAACTAGCATTGGTAGGACTAATTTGGGACTTCAAACAAATTTTATTAATCTTGTTTATTCAATTGAACAGGAAACGCTTCGTGACAGCCGTGGCTGTGACCAACTGCGAGCTGTTCAGCCTGTCGCGAGCCAACTTTGGGATCATAGAACGGTACCGCACGGCATATGAGGAATTGCAGAAGACGGGCGTCAACCGCGTGCAGTGGATCAAGATGATGGATGATCAGTACAAGGCACAGCTGAAAGACTGGAGCGAGGCGAAGTGATGATACAGGCTCTGTGAGCTTTTAGCTGGCTGTTTAGCCGTAGTGATATTTTTTACGTTTTCTGCCAAAAAAGACTCGAGGAGGCCAAGTGAAACTAGCGTGTGTTTAACTGAACATTTGTGAACCTTATTGCAATGGGATAAGGTCTGCCAGTGGTCAGCCGTCGATCAAGCTGATGGATGATCAGTACAAGGCACAGCTGAAAGACTGGAGCGAGGCCAAGTGAAACTAGCGTGTGTTTAACAGAACATTTGTGAACCTTATTGCAATGGAACAAGGTCTACCAATAGTCAGTTAGCTGTCGATCAAGATGATCAGTACAAGGCGCAGCTGAGGGACTAAGTAATAGTAGGTACTGCGCCGCGTACAGAAATCCCACTGTTAACAAATCCCCGATTTACAACCCCAAATTATAATAGGTACCTAAATAACAAACTGACCACGCCAAACGAATGTAAATAAATACTTGCAGCGGCGTTGCGAACTGACGGAGTGACACCCCCCTGGCCAAGTGAAACGAGTTATAGTTGACGAAATATAATTTGTACAGAATCCTCAAACAACTTGTAGGTATGGCAAATCTGTGCAAATTCTTTTTCGTCAACCATACACGCTTATAATGCGTGTATGGTCACGTTGCGTGCACGCCGAACGAGACACGCAAGATGACTCACACGCGAAATTATGTTATAGGTTTAGAATGCATGTAAGTTATAAATGTTTTTATGAAATGTATTTATAGAACACGGAGACTGTTTATGCCGGTTAGTAGACCAGTCAATTTTTTTTTTAATTTCATATTTTTTGATATGTCCACAGGAAAGACGCGAACCTAAATCTGTTTATGACCCTGTTGTCCATGTAGAAGATAACTAGGTACTTATTTATGCTAAGTTTTTAAGTTAATGTTAACCCTTTGACCGCCAAAGCGAGAGTGTGTCTTCGTGCCTAGTACGCCAAGCACTGTTTTTTTGGTGTAATGTCTAAACCAATAAAAACAAATTAAAACAGTTCATAAATGATTATTTTCATGATCAAAGTACACCTTCACTCCGACCTTTTAAGTGGTTGTTGGCGTGGTGGGCACGACGACACACAACCACTTTATAGGTTCTTGGCGGTCAAAGGGTTAAGGTATGTAATGAATAAAACAACATTTAAATTGCCACTTTTATTTAAATTACACCTGCTCAACAAATGATCCTTCGAACATAAATAATGATGAAATGGAATACTGAGTCGCGATACATCAGTCTGACTGGCTCGCACTACTGCCAAGCTACATTCTATCTTTCTATTAACCTTTTTGACGCCAACGACGGATATATCCGTCGTCGCGCAAAGCGATATACATGCATTTTTAGCTTTGCGTTTGAAATTCCCATGTCATGGCGTGTGACAGCTTCTGTATTCGACAGAGGGTTGAAAAGATTAAGCTGAACTTTGAACCGTTTTTTATTACAGGTATTTAAAAAAAAAACAGTGTAGTTACCAGTAGTGCCAGCCTCTAAGTATGAACACCTTACGAAATAATCTTAGCAGTCTTTTGTACGTCTCCTTGTTCAAAAACTGATCTTAACCTGTCCTCGAGTACTTTTTTTTAAAACAAAACTCAAACGGACGAACGCATGTGCGTTTAGTCTCCAATTTGTATGCTGAAATAGTTACCTTCAAAGGCCACCAGAGGCGCTGTTCGATTTGCCATACAAATTTTGACTAAACGCAAACGCGTTCGTTTACGTTTCGAAAATAAATACTAGAGGTATTGAAGTCTAAAATAGCACGTTTATATATTACAGCCATGTAATTTGAAACACATATATTTGAAGGGTACATGTCTAACTTGTTCTTTAAACATTTCAAAGCCAATTTGCACCCTATGACATTATAAGTAAGGTTGTTTTTTGTTTTGAAATTTAAATGGACTAGACGTTTTTTTCCCGTGTACAAATTTTAATGTCCGCTCCTGTCACTATGACTGTGAGAAAAAGGTGTCTCAGTTTCCCCTTTAGGCGACTTCCTGACTTGGCGGGGCGGGATCGATATGTGTCATTTTCTTCTTTGACGTAAACTTACTGACGTCGCAAAGATTCCCACTTGACGGAATACTGTCAGTATTACATTTGCGCAGTAGTAATATTATGCGCAGAAGCGGACCAGTACTGCCTTCGTATCGTCCCGCTTCCGCGCATCCCGCGCCAGTCAGGAAGCACTCATTTAAATGTACGGAGTTGACTGACAGTTTACACTGACATTTGACAGTTTTCTCATATCGTACCGCCTCCGCACCGACAAATCAGAAAGTCGTCTTACACATCAATTTTTGCTTTAACATTATTCTTTCTTATTGAAATACACCAACACAAACACGCAGAGGCAAAGTAGATTGTAAAAATATCACAACCAAGTATTAACCTTTTCTACGCCAACGACGCATATTCGTCATGGTGTCCAATGCGATAAAGGCTTGGTCACACCGCTTGCGCGACGCAAGCGGGACGCTGCGCTGCGCGCCAAATTGTATGAAACCGTCCCGCTCGCGTCGCGCAGCCTGTGTGGCGTCGCTAACCTGTTAGCATACGTTCCGGCGCGCAGCGGTCGCGTCGCGCGGACGTCGCGCAACGCTGTGTGACCAAGCCTTAAACATCACACACATCTACATGCAATTTCGGCCCCAACGGCCATCGGTTCTACGTGCAATATGCCCTGGCCACTGCCGCTTAACCCTTCGATCGCCAAAGCGATAGTGTGTCGTCGTGCCCACTACGCCAAGCAATGTTGAATTGGTGTAATGTCTAAACCAATAAAAACAAATTAAAACAGTTCATAAATGTTTTTATTATCAAAGTACACCTTCACTCCGACCTTTTAAGTGGTTGTTGGCGTGGTGGGCACGACGACACACAACCACTTTATAGGTTTATAAGTTTAGCTTGGTTTAGCGAAAAAGGTGATTTTTGACAAACTTTTTTTTTATGCCAACCGATCCCATCTAGGATGAAAAGCTTGTATGCGACCAAAAAAAAAATTTTCCGCTACAAAAGTCACAAATCACAGAAAACTTTTCCCATACAATTTGGATGAAAATTAAAACTTTATTTATGTTAAATATAATCACGTAACGACCAAAACAATTAGTGTATTTTGTGTCGACTTCTTAAAATCTCCCTTTACAACCAACACTAAGATTTGTATTCTGTAATAAATATTTCCGTCTCGCTTGTACATTCGAGCGACAAAGAGAAATGGAAGATAAAGACATTTATAATATTTTTCACAGAACATTAAGCTTAGGTTGATGTCGGTAAAATAATTTTATCTCTATAATTACTTAACAAGGTACGGTAAAACAAAGAATGTCTCAGATCGCAGGTATTTGACGCCCGAGCCGAAGGCAAGGGCGATAAATATACGATCTGAGGCTTTCTTTATTATCGCCCGTGGTAAGTACAAAATTTTATATCACCCCCTGGCCAGGAAGTGGGTTTTTTCGCGCGCGGAGCGTGCGATAATGTCCGCTTTATGGCCAGGTGTGACATAAAATAATTTTATCTCTATAAAAATAGATACCCAATAATACGGTATTAAACCCCTAGTCAAATCAGCAACTTTTTATTAAATGTCAAAAACGATTTGTTAATATGAAGTTTGTAGGGAAATACTGTCTTAGTGGCGTCACTAAGACAGTGTGAGTAGGTTTGTTCAAATCAGCGTCCTTTTTAAATCTTTATGCTTATAAAATCTTTCAATTAGCTAAAATAAATTAATAATCGATTAATGTTCTTCGAGTATTTTCGTTAGATCTTTTATTAGTCAAGTAAAAAATACATTATTTTTACCTTAGTTTAATACCCTATTATAGTGTCCATGATGTTCAAAGCATATAGGTGTATAGAGCCTAATATTATTTTCAACTTATTCTATTTCAGAATAGATGTAAACGGTCACGGATAGAGTCCATACTCATTTCTACAGAACTAAAGTATCTATAAACAATTTCCTGAAACATGCACCATTACAATGCGAAAATTTCACATAATATTTAGCGCTTAGCTTGATTTTTCTTTAATTATTCGAATGAGACCTAAACTTATTGTTTCTCTTTCTAAATATTGTGCCTTTCGTGTCGACCTTAAGTACTTTTCAAACACTACATCTCCCGGTGTTGTACAGTCAACTGCAAAAATATGGGTGCATACAACTTGCTCAAAAAGATGTCCCCATAGCTCTTATGTCGGTGAAATAAGGTTTTAGTACCATATTTATGAAAGGATACACTCGATACATATTTTTGCACTTGACTTTACATGTACACACATACACACAGGCACAGAACAAAATAATGTTGTTTTTTTTTGTTGACAACTGTTTAACGTCTCAGGGATCCCCATCTTTTACGTTACGAAACCTTTGAAAGAGAATCACGTAATAAACAAGGAAATTAGGAAAAGAGAGACCTAAACCCTAAAGCGTCTGGCCAGCAATAGTGTCACGCATGCAATAGAGTATTCAAGAGCAAGTTTGGCTTCACCAGCCATATCAGAGCTCATAATAGGGCCAAACTATAATTAACAATATATTTTATGTCACACCTGGCCATAAAGCGGCAATTACCGCACGCTCCGCGCGCGGGAAATCCCACTTCCTGGCCAGGGGGTGACATAAAATTGTGTACTTAACACGGGCGGTAATAAAGAAAGCCTCAGATCGCATATTTATCGCCCTTGCCTTCGGCTCGGGCGTCAAATACCTGCGATCTGAGACATTCTTTGTTTTACCGCCCTTGTTAAGTAATGTACTATTATCCTCAGAACATAAAGCTTACCGCTCCGTATGCTAAGACACGTATCCATGCCCAACATTTGAAACAATTTGACAACATTTCAAATTTTCAAGTTGGCCATTGTATGTTCTAGATCGATAGAAAATGAAATTTTAAGGTCCACGTGTTTTTTTATTTCTCCCGAAATCCTAATTTTCATTCAAAAATATCTCATCTAAAAGTAGCGAATCGTAAGTGAATTATGACGTAATTTTTATGAATTACCTATGTTTGACAGCATTGCTCCTTAATAGACATAGGAATGACGTCACACTTCCGTTATAAGTATACATTTTGGCGATTTTCTTCAAATCTAGCGAAGAAAATAGTCTAAAAACTATTTTATTACGTTCAGGTAGCAAATTTACCGAAATGGTTTTGCGATTTAGGCATCATTATCAATTTTGAAATGTTGTCCGTTGAACAATTTTGACGACCGCATACGAGGGATTAAAATTTATATTTTAACTGTATGTTTTATTTTGACTGTGTCGTATACCTATATAATAGTACATTACTTAACAAGGGCGGTAAAACAAAGAATGTCTCAGATCGCAGGTATTTGACGCCCGAGCCGAAGGCAAGGGCGATAAATATGCGATCTGAGGCTTTCTTTATTACCGCCCGTGTTCAGTACAAAATTTTATGTCACCCCCTGGCCAGGAAGTGGGATTTCCCGCGCGCGGAGCGTGCGGTAATTGCCGCTTTATGGCCAGTTGTGACATAATAGTACATTACTTAACAAGGGCGGTAAAACAAAGAATGTCTCAGATCGCATGTACTTGACGCCCGAGCCGAAGGCAAGGGCGATAAATATGCAATCTGAGGCTTTCTTTATTACCGCCCGTGTTAAGTACAAAATTTTATGTCACCCCCTGACCAGGAAGTCGGATTTCCCGCGCGCAAAGCGTGCGGTAATTGCCGCTTTATGGCCAGGTGTGACATAATATATATTTATCTACACCCATATAGTAAATCCTCTTTAATAAGTTCAAATACCGTAGATAAGACCCCGCTTTATAATATACTGTGCGGCTGTTGCGTGCGTCCCCTATTAGATCACGAAATATAACACTTTAACGAGATCACGTACAAAATTATATAAGGCGCGGGCCGGCCTGTCGACGCAAACATGGCGCACGCCGGCGAGAAGTGCCCACACGAAACACATGAAAGAGGATTTAATATATGGATGTAGATAAAGTAGTGTATGCAACTGTACATAATTAGGTCCCTCATTATGTACCAGTTGCATAAACTACTAGTGCGACACAGTCAAAGAGCACAATATTTAGAATAATGACACTTTCAGATACCACGACACTATACTTAATTTCTATTCGACTTAGCTAAAATTTCTTCATAATTTAAATGCTTCAGTTAATTTTGTTCAAATTTGCTCCTCACCGCGTTACATTAGGATTCAATTTCTGTTGTAAGTCATCGTAGATTGGCCACCTGCGATCACTTGGTAGAGCATTTCGTTCATGTTGTATGGACCTATAGCCCTGAAAAAAGAAAAATAAATACGTAGTACATACTAAAGTGGTTCTCAACATGGCTATCTGATATGAACATTATGAACTATCTAGTCGTGGCTATAAGGTCTACATTTGAATGTCGACTCTGTTTATATCTTCGATTTGACTATGACTTCTGACGCCAAAGCATATTACACTGTAGTTTGTTCGGTGGTCTGAGGCCGAACCCATAAATATAAGCTAAATAGTTAAATTATTGCACAAGACCGTGAATGATTTCTTACACATAGCAAAAACTAGAAATTTTAGAAACAAAGGAAAAATTGAAAAACTTAGGCACCGAGCAGGATTCTAGTTTGCGTTAGCAGCGTTACTGCTTAATACAAAATTAATATAGCAAAAGCTAGCGTAATGGTTTGCACTAAAGTTCAATGTCAAATGACACCAATAAACATATACTTAGACAAACATATTTGACCATTTGTACCATTCATCACTATTCGAAACAAAAAGTGCTATTGTTGCACTATTAATTGTAACATAACAAAACAATGCCATTGTTTATTTTTTCGCCGGGCCTTTGGCCTTGCACCACCAAACAGACTATACAGTGTAAAATGAACACTCACTCGCCGCCATAAGGTCCATACTCGAGCGGCTATGACTCGTCCTCGACCTTGAGACTCGCGGACGTGTAGAAGAGCACGCAAGGCGTTTTCCACCACGCGCTGAACTGTACCACTTCTGACGCTGATACGGGCGTTATGCTGTGAAAAAAGATAGGAATAAAAGGTATCATATTTAAAACCGGCCAAGTGCGTGTCGGGCCACGTACAATGTAGAGTTACGTAGTTGTCCACCCGTTACATTATGTGGATTAAAAAGTTTGCGAACTGCGTTACTATGTTTTTAACAGAATAAACAACATTATAATATAAGGCATCAATAGTAATTGTACGAAAGTTTGTTTAATTGCACCATCACTTCACATGTAGGGGAGGTACCCTAAAAAAACTTTATTTTAAGATTTTAATCGACCATTTTGTTGGTGTCATTGATATGTATACTCATGCCAAATTACAGCTTTCTAGTACTAACGGTTACTGAGAAAAGCGGGGGACAGACGGACGGACGGACATGGCGAAACTATAAGGGTTCCTTGTTTACTACGGAACCCTAAAAAGGAGTCACGTGCACGTTGCCCACCGTTTGAGGAATCACCTTTACTCACCTGATGTCGTTGAACATGTGCCATTCTTCTTTTCTGGTCTGCAAATATACGTCGCATCCCCACTTACAGGCATGGGTGACACCCAAAATGCCCTCACCAGATGTTACCCATGCAACCCGCCACTACTCACCTGGTGTCTTTGAAAATGTGTCATACTTCTCTTCTAATCTGCGCATATACGCCGCATCCCTAGTTACAGCAGTGGGTGACACCCACAATTTCCGCATCACCACTAATGTTACTCACCTGGTCTCGTTGAACATGTGCCATTCCTCTCTTCTGGTCTGCACATAAGCGACCAAGTTCTAGGGATTGGCTTCTACACACACACAACCGCTGCGGACAGTGTGTATTCGTTCTCACACTGTAGTTACTTTCTTCTTGTGCCCGTCGCATTCCCAGTTACAGCATTGGGTGACACCCAAAACGTCCGCACCGGATGTCACCCATGCAAGCTCCCGCCGTTACTCACCTGATGTCGTTGAACATGTGCTATTCTTCTCTTCTGGTCTGCAAATATACGTCGCATCCACACTTACAGGCATGGGTGACACCCAAAATGCAGCCAAAAACCAGATGTTACCCATGCAACCCGCCACTACTCACCTGGTGTCGTTGAAAATGTGCCATTCTTCTCTTCTGGTCTGCAAATATACGTTGCATCCCCACTTACATCAATGGGTGACACCCAAAATGCCCTCACCAGATGTTACCCATGCAACCCGCCACTACTCACCTGGTGTCGTTGAAAATGTGCCATTCTTCTATTCTAATATGCGCATATACGTCGCATCCCTAGTTACAGCAGTGGGTGACACCCACAATTTCCGCACCACCACTAATGTTACTCACCTGGTGTCATTGAACATGTGCCATTCCTCTTTTCTGGTCTGCACATAAGCGACCAAGTTCTTGGGATTGTCTCCTACACACACGACCGCTGCGCAAAGTGTGTATTCGTCCTCCAACAGTTAGTTTAGTTTAGTTAGTTAGTTACTTGCTTCTTGTGCTCGTCGCATTCCCAGTTACAGCAATGGGTGACACCTAAAACGTCCGCACCGGATGTCACCCATGCAAGCTATCGCTTTTACTCACCTGGTGTCGTTGAACATGTGCCATTCTTCTGTTCTGGTCTGCACATAAGCGACCAAGTTCTTGGGGTTGTCTTCTACACACACGACCGCCGCTGATAGTGTGTATTCGTCCTCCGACACTGTAGTTACTTGCTTCTTCTTGTGTTTATCTCTGTTGTCGTTCGGGTCGTTCTGTTGAAAGAAGGTTACTATGTTATTTTTAACGGTCTAAGGCCCTTTATACAATAAACCATGGCAGTTGTCTGTCTTGGGGATAGGCCCTTAAGGAATATTTGCTATTAAATTTCCTTGGGCGCAGTATTTTCGCACCAGAATTGTCAACATTATCTTCGACGTGGACTGTATAGAGGTATTTTGCGCTGGCCGATATTTTATACAACTGTTATTGCATTTTGAATCTTCTATCACGCTATATTATATCGCTTTTTGCAGGCATTACTTTGACACAACTCGGCCAACTCAAACATTCATAATTAAGTCGCGAAATAAAATGTTCGTCACTTTTTGGACCTTTATTTCAATCATAGGCATGTTCTGAATCACGCTCACAGCGCTCAAAGCGCGCTTACGATCGGACCGATTCACGCTCAATAGCGCTTACATGAGATGTCGTGACGTCACTGATGATGTCATGGACGGCGCTCACGGTGCTCACACTCCCAGGCGTAAGCACCTTGAGCCAAACGTCAAGTTGACGTTTGATATATGAACATGACAGTAAACAGGGGCTGTGAGCGTGAATCGGTCCGATCGTGAGCGCGTTCGAGCGAATACCGATCCGAAACAAAGCACTAGTCACGCGGCCTTGAGCGCGCTATTTGATTTGGACCGGCCGTCAGCACTAGCCGTGTTCCGAATCACGCTTACAACGCTATAAACGCGTTTACGATCGGACCGAATCACGCTCATAGCGTTTACATGAGATGTCATGACGTCATGGACGGCGCCATATTGGCGTTTACAATGCTCACACTCCCAGGCTTCAGCACCTTAAACCAAACGTCAAGTTGACGTTTGATATATGAACATGACAGTAAACAACATGCCCGGTCCGAATCAAAACACCACTCACGCGGCCTTGAGCGCGCTTACTGATTCGGACCGGCCGTCAGCACTGTAAACGCTGTGATCGTTGCTGGCGTGATTCGGAACACGGCTCTTACCTTGTCATTGATAATGACGTCTCCGTCTGACTGCAGTCTGACCAGCAGCTGATGCGGCAACACGCAGGGAGAGTCGGGGCTCTTTGACGTACCCTGAGATGGACTCGGTCTGAAAATGACGAAAATAGTACATTACTTACCAAGGGCGATAAAACAAAGAATGTCTCAGATCGCAGGTATTTTACGCCCGAGCCGAAGGCAAGGGCGATAAATATGCGATCTGAGGCTTTCTTTATTATCGGCCGTGGTAAGTACAAAATTTTATGTCACCCCCTGGCCAGGAAGTGGGTTTTTTCGCGCGCCGAGCGTGCTATAATAGCCACTTTATGGCCAGGTGTGACATAAAATATTTTAAGGCAGGAAAAAAGGAAAGGAAGTGGGTTTTTGGGAAAAAACCCACTTCCTGGCCAGGGGGTGACATAAAATTTTGTACTAACCACGGGCGATAATAAAGAAAGCCTCAGATCGCATATTTATCGCCCTTGCCTTCGGCTCGGGCGTAAAATACCTGCGATCTGAGACATTCTTTGTTTTATCGCCCTTGGTAAGTAATGTACTATTAGGTTTTGTGTCAAGGGGCAAAATATTTACGGCGAGGCTGGTATACTCAAACTCAAAATATTCATTATTCAAATAGGCCTAGCAACAAGGACTTTTGAATCGTCAGTTTTATATTACATGATTTGAAACTAATTATTCAGAGAAATTTATTGATGCAATTATAATTTTAAAAAAATGTTGAATTGCTGTATGTAGCGTATGTCAAACAGAATAACATAATAAATTCACAAAAAGATTGTCAATAAGTAAAATAAAAACATATAAATAATAGTATATTGAATCCTGAGTCAAGAAAATCTTGAGCGTAGCGAGGGATTCGAGTGTTGCCGCTCATTTCTTCTATTTTGTTTCTAAAAAACTTATACTTGACGTACTGAGGTACTCCTCAGTGGCGGAGCGTCCATACAACTCGATTCCCACCGGCTTACCTAATTTTCAGCCAGTGCAGTTCTTTTACTACGGCTCATGAAGTATAAGAAAGGCAAATTATTTCCGGCTTTCCTAAGAATATTTTTGACGCGCCGCCACTGGTACCCCTACAATGAGTTTGCAATGTTTGCATTACCGTACTCGCTAGCCACTGCGTAACCTATTTAGTATTAACGGTTACGCAATAGCTAAGATAAAAAAATAAAAATAATAAATAAATATTTGTGGCCAATCTTACACAAATCAACCTAGTCCCAAACTAAGCAAAGCTTGTACTATGGGTACTAAGCGACGATATACATACTTATATAGATAAATATATACTTAAATACATAAAAAACATCCAAGACCCAAGAACAAATATTTGTGCTCATCACACAAATAAATGCCCCGGCCGGGATTCGAACACGAATGACACGAATATTAATATATTTATGTATATATTACTAAATAAGGAATGTATGTTTATCCTTTTGATATTATTTAAGTTATTATGAATTAATTTTTTTCACTGCACCCACATTTGCAAGTTTCTGTTTGGCCCTACGGTTGACTGGTAGAGAATGCCTCATGGCATTAAGTCCGCCTTTTGTACTAATTTTTATGTGCAATAAAGTTTAAAATAATAAATAAATAACACGGGACCTCCAGCTTCGTAGGCAGGGACATTACCAACTAACCTAAGAATCGCCATACTAAATCGTTTACGCAGTCGCTAGCGAGTACGGTAATGTAAACATTGGAAACTCATGGTAAGGTCCTGTCATAGTCAAATGAGCATTTTTCAAATGATCTCAAGTTACCTGTCGGGATGTTTGAACCGGCAGCCTGGTCTTGCGCAGTGCATGCCGTAACGGCACGGCTTGGCACTGCTCCCGCGTTTAGAAGTGTCCGGCTGTAATATATTACCGTTTTATCTACACCCGTATAGTAAATCCTCTTTAATGTGCTCAAAAAGTGTAAGTAAAGACCAGCTTTACAATATACCGTGGCCCGCGCCCCCCGATCCGGCCCGGAGCGGAGATGGCCATTACGGAATCATAAGTTGAACCGTTACGGCCATCGCCGCCCATTACAGCTGCGCCGCGCGAGTGCTGCGGGCTGGGCTATCTCGTCAAACATGGCGCACGCCGGTTCAACCAAACCACATGAAACACATAAAAGAGGGTTTAATATATGGTTGTAGATAAAGCAGTGTATTTATCCGTATATAATTAGGAATATGATGTAGCAGTACCAGCAGATATCAGATTGGAGGCCAATAGGGCAATATTTAAAAGAAAACTGTTCAAGTATTTTATAGATAGCATAGTAGATACATAGTAATTGTTATATATGTGAATTTATAGTTACCGAAGAGACTCAGATCCCACAGTCAAACTGTGAAAACCGTTTTGTGGGACAGACGTTATTTGTAAGATTGTACCTTTTATAATAATAAATAATAATAATAAAAATAAACTACTATTACTACATTTTATAATGTCCAGGCGGACAATAAGAAATGCAGTTTTCTTCAAATAACAATTTATTGAAAACTAGCACGAGATTAAAAATACTGAGAAAATGAGCTCCGCGCGACATGACATGCGCTTGACGCTGATATGGCTCGCCGACTGACGGTGCGCGTGCGCGGGCGCCGCGCCCGGTCTGCGCTAGAGCTAGGTCGTTGCGACTTTTAAGTGTAACGGAACGTAACAGCTTTTCATTATCTGGAAACAGTTTCAAAAGTAACTAGTTTTTTTCACTACGGCGCCCGACAAAACCAAACGAACGAAAGAAATATTTATGAATGAATTTTCAAAATTGAGCCTTAATATCTTCCAAATAGAGCGCATTTTTGTCAATCATCAATACAAAACTTTTTTGGCACAAAGCGCGCCCACCCGAACAAAGCTAAGTTTTGTTTCGTTTCGTCGTTTCGATCGCTACATCAATGAAACAGTTATAGGTTATAGTTTGAGTTATGTCAGTTATGAGTTTCGTTTCTATTTTCATGTAGTGTAGTTTCATTGTTGCGTTGCATTGCAGCGTTGGTGGTCGTTTTTATAAAAACTGTTTTTTGTTCTCATAAGAAACTGTTATTCCGTTACTGTAGGTAAGCGAAAGCGTTTTAAGAAACGCTTATTGAAAAAAACGCTCAGCTCTAGTCTGCGCTTCCTCGCGCCCCGCGCCCCTCTCCCGATGCCCGCGCGCACAATAACGACATGTATTTAAAAAGGAAGCTAAAAAATAAACTAACCTAACCTACAATAATAATAAATGGGCTGGGACCCTTTTATACTTCATCGTCGACGGCCGCGGCAAAACTGTATGGTTTCATTCATAAATAAACTAATTATGAATTTTACTGTGCCGTGGACGTCCACGGTAAAGTATAAAAGTGTCCAACGAAGTAATTACCGTGTCTTTCTGCGTGCCTTTAGCCCAGTACGCTTTCTCGTGTGCCGTGACCCCGCCACAATTTATCGCCAAGATCGGGGGTAATCTGTAACAACACGATCGCTATCAATAACGTGTCGGGAAGCAGTGTGTAGTGAGATGGGAGAAAAGGTTGGTAACTAATAGACTATTTGACACATCTTAAAATTTGTAACATGGTGTCACTTTATGGATAGTAAACAATCAAAATATCACATAACCATCAAATAAAAATACAATATATGGCCGGTGTATTTTGTGGTGTTATGTTTATATTTGTACTGTATTTTGTGCCACGAATAAATGTTTTTATGTCACACCTGTCCATAAAGTGGCCATTATCGCACGCTCCGCGCGCGAAAAAACCCACTTCCTGGCCAGGGGGTGACATAAAATTTTGTACTTACCACGGGCGATAATAAAGAAAGCCTCAGATCGCATATTTATCGCCCTTGCCTTCGGCTCGGGCGTAAAATACCTGCGATCTGAGTCATTCTTTGTTTTATCGCCCTTGGTAAGTAATGTACTATTCTTCTTCTTCTTCAAATTATAAACTTTTACCAAAATAGAAAAAAGATATTTGACATCGAAAATTCGGAAAATTATGTTTTTTTTTGTCATCCAAAAGTCAAACAAAAGGTATCAATAGATTACTTAAGTAAAAATGAATAGAAAAATGTACGGCAACTATGTACCTAAACGCATTATTTTACGATCAAAACAGCAAAATACTTTTCACATCACCTATTCGGATAAGGGCTTTTTCTTCCCTGCTAGGAGGGATCAAAATGGCACTTTTCTTCCCTGCTAGGAGGGATCAAAGTGGCACTTTTCTGTAACGAGTAATAAGTTATTAGTATCGATTTTGATAAAATAAATGCACAACCATTGTTATTTCAGATCTTTCATTATCCTCAATAGGTGATGTGAAAAGCAGTGTGTGTCACATGGAAGCAAAATTATTTCCACCTTGGGCGTTCATTCTTGAATCCCTCACTACGCTCAGGATTCTATTTTAGAATCCCTCGCTACGCTCAGGATTCTATTATATAATCCTTCTCTTCGTTCAGGATTCAAGTTACGCCCACGCCGTAAATATGTCATTTTGCTCCCTTGTGACACAATCTACTATATTTTCCCATACAACAGGTTGGTTCGATACCAGGCGGGTGACGTAATCTGCCCGTGCCAATTTGTAGGAGCCGTTTGGGCGGCCGCTAGCGGCGAGCTAGGTTCATCTCTATTTTTTTCCCTTTATTGTGGTCTAATTGTAGTTGGTCCCATATAGAAATTTGATCGTCTAAGAAAACTGGTTCGATGGCACCATAAATTTTTTTAGTCAAATAGTGTATTGTTAGAGTTAGAATAGACTACATTGGTTGACCGCAGTGCAACGCGCCGCTTATCGGTTTTTGTATGACGGTTTCATGTTCGCAACGCACTGGCAAGCCGCACCGGTTAACTGTGCGGCACGCCGCTTTTACCTCTCGCACCACAGAATAAGTGATAATACTACGTAATAGAAGTGTTAACAAATCTCCAATTTACAACCAAATTATAATAGGTAAATAACAAACTTTGACTACACCAAGCGAATGACGCGACGACCCCCGACGAAACCCTCCTGCTAGTGTCACGTACCGTATGAGATGGTCCTGCTGGTTGGTGATCAAGCGCGCTTGTGCTTGCGTACCGTCACACCTGTGTCCCGCTTAGGAACGTCAGCGGTGTCGGTAGGGATGTGTGCGTGCGCTGTCTGTACAAGCGTCTATGTGTGCGTGTTATTGTTATTGTCACTGCGTTGCGCACCGGAATGAGCCGTGACTGATCGGTGACTGAATCGCCGCGCAGGGGTGAGGTAACTGACCACGGTGCGGGGCGGTTCGGGTCCGTTGTATGTAATACTAAAGCCCGACCAGTCATATAGACCATGCGCCATCTTGCGGAATTTCATTGGAACTAATTTATTAATAATAATAAAGCTGCTGAGGAAAAAACTCTCGGAAATTGAAACTATTTCGATGTAAAACCTTTTAAAATTTACGTCACAATTGACAGATAAACAAATCGAAGCCCGGCCCGCAGCAGGTCGGCGAGGCCGCGCGCGCCGCCCCACGTACCGTATGACGTGTCCCTGCTGGTTGGTGTGTGTGAAGCGCGCACAGTGGTCGCACCAGGCGGGCGTGGCGCGGCGCGGGGCGAGCGCGGCCCGCAGCAGGTCGGCGAGGCCGCGCGCGCCGCCCCACGTACCGTATGACGTGTCCCTGCTGGTTGGTGTGTGTGAAGCGCGCACAGTGGTCGCACCAGGCGGGCGTGGCGCGGCGCGGGGCGAGCGCGGCCCGCAGCAGGTCGGCGAGGCCGCGCGCGCCGCCCCACGTACCGTATGACGTGTCCCTGCTGGTTGGTGTGTGTGAAGCGCGCACAGTGGTCGCACCAGGCGGGCGTGGCGCGGCGCGGGGCGAGCGCGGCCCGCAGCAGGTCGGCGAGGCCGCGCGCGCCGCCCCACGTACCGTATGACGTGTCCCTGCTGGTTGGTGTGTGTGAAGCGCGCACAGTGGTCGCACCAGGCGGGCGTGGCGCGGCGCGGGGCGAGCGCGGCCCGCAGCAGGTCGGCGAGGCCGCGCGCGCCGCCCCACGTACCGTATGACGTGTCCCTGCTGGTTGGTGTGTGTGAAGCGCGCACAGTGGTCGCACCAGGCGGGCGTGGCGCGGCGCGGGGCGAGCGCGGCCCGCAGCAGGTCGGCGAGGCCGCGCGCGCCGCCCCACGTACCGTATGACGTGTCCCTGCTGGTTGGTGTGTGTGAAGCGCGCACAGTGGTCGCACCAGGCGGGCGTGGCGCGGCGCGGGGCGAGCGCGGCCCGCAGCAGGTCGGCGAGGCCGCGCGCGCCGCCCCACGTACCGTATGACGTGTCCCTGCTGGTTGGTGTGTGTGAAGCGCGCACAGTGGTCGCACCAGGCGGGCGTGGCGCGGCGCGGGGCGAGCGCGGCCCGCAGCAGGTCGGCGAGGCCGCGCGCGCCGCCCCACGTACCGTATGACGTGTCCCTGCTGGTTGGTGTGTGTGAAGCGCGCACAGTGGTCGCACCAGGCGGGCGTGGCGCGGCGCGGGGCGAGCGCGGCCCGCAGCAGGTCGGCGAGGCCGCGCGCGCCGCCCCACGTACCGTATGACGTGTCCCTGCTGGTTGGTGTGTGTGAAGCGCGCACAGTGGTCGCACCAGGCGGGCGTGGCGCGGCGCGGGGCGAGCGCGGCCCGCAGCAGGTCGGCGAGGCCGCGCGCGCCGCCCCACGTACCGTATGACGTGTCCCTGCTGGTTGGTGTGTGTGAAGCGCGCACAGTGGTCGCACCAGGCGGGCGTGGCGCGGCGCGGGGCGAGCGCGGCCCGCAGCAGGTCGGCGAGGCCGCGCGCGCCGCCCCACGCGAGCGCGCAGCACAGCACCACCGACGATCGCTCCTCCTGCACCAGCCCACAGCGACATACATAAAACCGTAAATATATGCGTATAAAGCTCAATTTGAAATAAGCGGACAAGTGTCGGACGACACATGCCACTCACTCTAAATTGGGACTTTTAGGCTGGGTTGCACCAACATACAAACACAGACCGGTCATCGTCAAATATGGCGCCGGCAGCTGTCATCCCATAGAAACTTGTCAAACTTTTCATACAAGCAGATTTGACGAACACCGCTTACGATTACAGACGGTTTGGTGCAACCCAGCCTTAGGGTCGGTTGCACCAACATACGAACACAGGCCGGTCATCGTCAAATATGGCGCTGACGTACGTTAACTCGATTTTTGCGTTGTTCCATCCGTTCGTAACCTTGACGTCCGTTAAATTCTGACGATCACGTTAACCAGTGGTCCGACCACCTGTTAACGTCAAATGTAATCGTTAAAAATGGCGGCCTAGTATCATATTTAATAGAAAAACATGAGTTTCTTACCAATTTATGTTAAAACATACAAAAATAAAGACGGTGTACTTTACAGCAATTCACGGGAAATATCGGAACGCATTTCTATAACCTGATTTATGCCTAATTAACTTCAGTCAAGTGTCAATAGGTCAGAACTTCGAAAGTTGTACAAACTTTTGTGCTGTGAATCAAAGCCAGTTAGTAGTTATTAACGACGATATGAATTTAGTACAGATATCCTAGACAAAGAACAGACTGTTTCATATCTTACATGCCTTATAACATGAATAATCTAAACCTGCCAAACCATCGAGAAATATCAGACAGCATGAAACAAAACGAACACAATAACAATAAAGAGTGGCTTAAAATTGACTGAATTTATTATGGAAAACTGATATTATTATGGAAACCTACTCCAATCACCCCATTGTTGTGTATATTTTCGTCGTGTATCGAACTTCATACAAAAAACCTAACCTAACCTACCAGGTGTCACATCAACATAACAAGACAAGTGGTTATAAACATTCACAGTTGTGAACAGTTATAAGATAAGAACGCCTAAAATGTAATAAACATTGTGTAGTGAGAGTGTGTGACATGATATGTTTATACATGCACAGTATATTATAATTATTAAACTGTTACTTGTGTTGTTTTATTGTTTACTGTAGGTACCTATAAAGTAATTAAATCATATTTGATCTGGGGCCAAGTACCACACAAGTTTATAAGCATACAATTCGACAATTTTTTTTACTTTTTCTATGGGAAATTGTAAAATTTTGTTGAATTGTGGACTTGTAAAGTTTTGTGGTATACAATGAATTTATTAGCCTGGATATAGGATACTTTTTATACCATTATACCAATAGAATAACGAAGATTTAAATTGGTCTTAACTTAAGTATAGTACCTACCTGTCGCAGGTAATTGTGGATTGTTTATATTGGCATTTTGTTTTGTTGGTGATCAAAATTTTAATATTACTAAAAGCTGCTAGAGACACCTCGGCTCAGGTCTATTCTATATGTATCAATTATCTCAATCATTCAGTATATTGAACAATACCTAGGAAATTTATTGTAAAGAATACATGAAATCTTTTTATATGGTTCATGTGTGTAAAATATAACTTTCTTTACACATTGCCAGACTAGCATGTACGGTCAACCGCCTGCGCCGCCAGCGGCTTTCAAACGCACGAACGCCATTTCATAGGTACGAACTGGCCTAGAAATCAAATTGGTCGACTGTACGTTACAATTTTTAGGTAATAATAACAACAAGTATGAAATAAACACTATTTATTAATATGCATCAGTTTTTCTTAAGTTGCTTTCAATTATACAGATTGCCTGTAAAATAATGTAACAATTTTATAAATTATCTAAATCCAATTGAAAATAAAAACAGCACAGTAGGTATAAATTACTTTTAATGAAATTGAAAAGAAGTGTGTGTATTAAATTTTTCTGTTAACTATTTTTCCCGGCTTCTCCCGGCGAAAAACCAAGGCATTGTTTGCTATGTGCCCGGAGATCTCCTGGGGCTTGGGAGATGATGGCTTGTATGCCTTCTTCCATTTTCATTTGTTGGAATGCTTGGATCACATAGATATTTCACTTTCACAGCTATATCCAACTAATGAAGAACTTCCATTATAAGCCCTGAAAAAATAACAAGTATTGTGGGGTTAAATGAGAAGACGATGTGATAGTGAAAGAAAAGTTTATTAGGTGGTATTATTACTTTGAGTCTTATAAACACTGGCTGGAGGACACGACAAACACTGCACTAATTGTTAATACTATTTCTAGACATGGAAACTGAATGCCCCGGCTATTGGCTCAGTCTAAATATTAACTAATTAGGTAAAGTAACAAATAACTTTAAAATGTATGCGCGTCGGTACAAGCTCAGCGGTGGACTGCTTCACGGAACATGGCCGCCGCCCGAAATTGGGCGCGTGCCGCGCGAATGTGATTCTTATGGAGTTAGGGCGCGAAGTTTGAATAACGGCCGAGAGGCCGGGTTGCGCGCGTGGTACGGATTGTAGGAGAAGTATTTGCGACATACTCCCCCTCTAGTGTAGGAGAACGACCTCGTTCCTGGACTAGCTCCTTGTACTTCTCCTTCAGGCGTCCACGACGGTGCTTTGCAATGACAGGAGCAGTAACAAAAACCGTAGGAATTCCATCCTTCGGACTGATAGAAGCACCATCGCGTTCGCCTGTACCTTCAGAGGTCAACTGGTATGAATACGGACTCACAGATATAGGCATATCACCTGTAACACGGCGCTCAGCGAAGGGTGTCAATGCTCCCCCTGGCTGTAAGATATCCGCATCGCTTGAGGAGGCACGCGCCAGCGTGTCTCTTTCAGGTGGTCGCAGCTGTGGGTCATCGTCATGCCGCAGAACATCAGCAGCAGCAGAAGTTAAACCCCGTGTGTCGCGTTCAGACCGTAATAGATATTCGCGGCGATGACGGTCATCCGAAAAATGCCATGTCCCACGATAAAAATCGATCGAAATCGCAGCGGTCACTAAGAAATCAATCCCGAGTATCGTTTCGTTACCCCTGGCCTCGGGAAGGACTATAAACGGAGTTTGAATTACCTTACCTTCCAAACACACATTTATAGTAGTAGTGAGAATATCCACTTCGTGCGGTTGTCCGTCGGCGAACTTAATCAATTTTCGCGCCGGCAGAAAAGACTGACCCTTACGGAGGAGAAGCGTGTATAAACTATGACCCGCGACGCAATGTTTAGCGCCGGTATCGATCAATGCCGTGCCACGCGAACCCAAAATTTGAATGTCAAAAATAGGTCGAAATATGCGACGTGACTCGTAATCTGAACTTGTACCGGGTAGCGGTGAGTTAACACAGAGGTTGCCTTTAACATAGTTTACATTACTTTGGTCATCAGTAAAATCACACGAGTTGATATCATTCGCAGAACGATTCAACATTATATTCGTCTCAGTAGGTACATTCTTGCACATTGTTGAAAAAGGTAAGTTACATACATAGTTTTCATCAATTACATGAAAAGCATAAATATTATCTTCGACATAGTCGGAATTCACATTACAATTAGAACAATTATTGCGCGTAACATTTTTCGCACCGCACTTATAACACGACACTGGATTAGCAAGTAAGTTAAACTCACCCTTGTCCGCCAACTTACGACACTGATCGCGAACGTGTCCGTAGTTCTTACAATATACACAGAACGGGCGCGCTTCACTAGGCGCGCCGGACGGCGTCAGCGGGCCGCGCGTGGCCTGCGCGCTGGTCGGCGTAGGCATCGCCGCGCCGGCGCTGCGCGCAATCGGCGCGCTGGGCGACGGCGTAAAACGAGCACTCGATGCGCCGCGCGAATATTGCGCAAGCGATTGCACCGACGGCGCAGGTGGCGGCGGCGGCGTAGGCAACGTCGTAGTGGTCGGCATGCTGAGCAACGAGGATTTCACGGTTACTGGAACGTTCTGATTCTCTAGTAACGCACTCTGCTTTTTAGCGTTACGGGCACGGGTGGCATCTTCAATTTTATGGGCTTTTGCTAACAGCTCTTTAAATGAGGAGAATTCTTCTCGCCTTAATGTCTTAGTAATATTGACATTGAGCAAGCTATAAATTATGTCTAGTTGTGCTTTGGCGGATAAATCACCCGGGGGAAGACGGGCAAGCAGGGCGCGGCTTCTTGCAACGAATATGTCCGTACGTTCAAGGTCACCCTGTTCAGAATTAAATAACTCTCTGTAGATAGTCGACTCGGAGCGGCGGTCGCCATAAGCGTCGCGGAGGTATGCTAAAGCCTCGTTCCATGAAGTAACTTCGGCACGCACACTTTGCCACCAAGTCGCTGCTTCATTTGTTAATAATATCGACATGCCCTTCAAAGCAATCTCATCCGACACATTGGCGGCTTCTTTATAGGATTCAACAGCGTCTATAAAGGCCTCAACATCATCAAAGTGTCCGGAGTAGCGGGATGTGCAGGTCGCGAAGGTGCCGGTCGGCGGCGGTGGAGCCTCGCCCGCTGAGGTACTCGGCGACGCGCTGGGCCGCCGGGCGGGGGAAGACGACCTTGTCGTCAACTGCTCCAATCGCTCAAATACGCGGTCACACATTTGAGATTGCGACTGCTGTATTGTCGCCAACAGAAAGGCGAAATTAGCTTGCGACATCGAAATGTTCTGTTCACCCGCTTCACTATCACTGTCTTCGTTATTTGTAGTTTTCGATCGTGTGTTACGCGACATTTTCACTAAATAGGTATCTGGTTCACTTTTCACTATAAAACACTAATTTAGGTACTTTGCCCGCACTTGGGACGCCATTTATTGTGGGGTTAAATGAGAAGACGATGTGATAGTGAAAGAAAAGTTTATTAGGTGGTATTATTACTTTGAGTCTTATAAACACTGGCTGGAGGACACGACAAACACTGCACTAATTGTTAATACTATTTCTAGACATGGAAACTGAATGCCCCGGCTATTGGCTCAGTCTAAATATTAACTAATTAGGTAAAGTAACAAATAACTTTAAAATGTATGCGCGTCGGTACAAGCTCAGCGGTGGACTGCTTCACGGATAGTGATGGGCAATTGGAAAGTTTCCAAAGTTGGAATCTTTCGGAAACGAAATTTACTGAGAATATTTCCGAAATATTTCCGTAACATGAAAAATAGGGAAATTTATAATTTCTTTTACGAGAATTGAATTTAACGCAGTCGCTATCCTTGCCAAGTTACATGGAAAAAAACGTACATAAAAGACAAATCATTCGTACAATGCATTTAAAAGTAAGGAGTATATTTCCATAAATTTCCGTAAATTCTCTTAATTTACCGAGAAACTTTCCTTGAAATTTTTAAGAAAGACCAGAAAAATTAATAAAATATAAGGACATTTCGATTATTTTACCTCCAGTATTTGTTAATAATTGGCCTGTGCACGATCACCAACTTTTTTTTACAATTCTCATTGTTTATGTTTTTTTGCAATTTTAATTGACACATTTACGCAGGACATGATTGTATGGAGAAACCAATGCCTTTTTATTTAATCTATACTTATATAATAAAGGGGAAAAGTACTTGAGTTTGTGGATCTAATTTTGGTAATTTCTGGATCTACTGGTTCGATTGCATAAATTCTTTCACCAGTTTATGGAATAACAGAGATAAGTGTGAGATAAAACAAAAAGCGTTAAGCTTAAGTTTATCTCAGTACCGCTTTAACTCTTGTGGTATTAACATCTTAACCAATGTGTCTTAGTGATTTGTTGAATGGTTTATCATGAAACCAAAGTCAATCATTCATCAATATTCCCGAAAATAGGAAGTTAGGCAAACTTACACGTCGTGTCTGGATAGTTGTGAAAGTGTGAAGCCCTGTCATTGAAATTGGTACGCGTAGTAGGTTACGCGGGTCCTGGGGGGCTACCGCGAACCACAAACGAAGTTTTGTGTCTCTGTCGCACTTGCAAGTCTGTACACTTATAAGTGCGACAGAGAGGGAAAATTTCGAATGCCGTTCGCGGTAGCAGCCCTGGAACGCTATGTCCATACTTACGCGTTACGCGTTACGCGTTACGCCTATATATACGCGTACAAGTACGCGTAGGTGCAAGTATCGACATGGAGTTCCAGGACACGCGTAACCTACTACGCGTACCAATGTAAGTACGCGCAGTCCGTACACGGCTTAAGGAACTTTCGGAAGACAACACCGAAGAAGGCTTGCGGAGGCGCCAATTCACGATAAACATGGCATGCAAAAATCTCGGAAAAATCGCACTTAAAATGCTGACCACTCCAGCTATTTCTGCTGCTGTAGAAAGATCTTTTTCTACGTTTACAAATATTAATTTTATTTATTTTTATTGAAAAAGTGAAAAAATTCAAATTTTCAGGTTCACTTTTGTTCTTGATTGTTTTGTCTTAAATTGTAAATTAATATAATTATGTTTCATCTGAGTTCGTAGTTGCTACTGAAGCGTTTTTTGCTATTGATTATTCAAATTTAGTTTATGACCTATTCGTAGCGAAATGCATTTAATAAAACATGTTTGATGAGAAACTAACCTTATCTTACATTTTATTTTATCCCTACATGCTTGAAAGTCATAATTTCGCACAAAACTTAATTTTCTCAAGGAAATTTCATAGGCAATTTAAGAGAATTTATGGAAATATAGGGAAATATTACATAAAATGTGCATGAAATTGATCCATATAGGTATTAAAACAAACAACTTTAAAGTAATTAAATATTTCGTTATTAGTAAAAAATTGGTTTTCATACAATTAAAACATGTTTTGATGTAAATTGCCACAATTGGGAATATTCCCGCAATGTTTCCGAGAATGTTCTCTCAAATGGAAACATTCTCTGCAATTTCCCATCACTATTCACGGAACATGGCCGCCGCCCGAAATTGGGCGCGTGCCGCGCGAATGTGATTCTTATGGAGTTAGGGCGCGAAGTTTGAATAACGGCCGAGAGGCCGGGTTGCGCGCGTGGTACGGATTGTAGGAGAAGTATTTGCGACACAAGTTTATTTTAGAAATAGGAAATATGTATTAGCCAAGCAGATATTGTTTTGTTCTATTTTATTTTAATCTACTGTAGGTTAATGGTGATGGTAAAAGATCAAAACAAACATTGACAAGAAAAAGGTTTCTTTCTACAAAAAGTTTTGTAGCAAATTTTGAAGGTTAGGTTAAGTTTTTCTAGGGAATTAGAAGGGATAACTTACCTCATCATATTTAGGGACCTGCCCATGATGTTGGAAAGTTCCTCATCAATATACAATGACAATTGCGAGTTGCGAATATCTTGAGAGGCCTGCCATGTAAGTACACCTGAGTCAATGCATTACGGGTATAGAAATCCATGAAAACTTTCTTGATATACTTATTTTGTGTTTATCTAACAACATAACATAATTGAAATCACAAACACTTGCACGATTGTCGTTCTTTCCCATTATTTTACAAAATCCTGCTGTTATAAAAAAATCGCGGGTTTATTATTTGACATTTGACAACAAAAGTTAGAAAAAGCATAGACAAAAGCGACATTTCAAGCGGGGTTGCTATATAGGAAAATAATTACCCGAAAATTATTTTGGTGGGAACACGGTTTTAAATTGGCAACCCGATTAACAATTACAATTCGTGATTTTGGCGTTGGTGCAACCCATCTGATTTAACGGACGTTAAAATCCGTCTGTAATCGTCAGAATCTGACGAACACCGTATACAATTACAGGCGGTTTGGTGCAACCGACCCTTAGTCTGATGATTCCGGTTCAATTTGGAGTGCGGCGGTGTAGAAAGACTCAACTGACCCTACCTAAATTAAATATAATTTAATACGTTATCGAAAACATTGGCCATCAATAAATTTTGTGATCGTCTAATTCAAACAATACGAATAGGACCCTTTACGTTGTTTTAGAATCATAATGAAAATAAACCGTTAAAGTAATAACTCTTAAATTGTGTTATAATAAAAACATAATTAACGCAATTAATAAAAAAGAGGTTAATAAAACAAGTCTCAAATAAATGTCGATACTTAAAATCAATATTTCAAAATAAAACCGAAGATACATTTTATCGCCCGCAATTTTTATCAAGTGATAAAAATCATAGTAATCCGCAATGATTTATTCAATCCGCAATTAAAACATTAATGAAGAATTAAATCAGAATAATCTGCATTCGTCAAAGCAATAATAATCTAACTACATAAGTGAACATGCGACTCACCCGATTCAGCAACAGCTCGAACAAAGATAATTGATTCAATTAATTAATTACATTATGTGAATTATGATTAATAAATAAAAAATACAAACATGTTTCACTTAAAACTAACTAAAGTTATACTATAATAAATGCTCCAACACGATGCATAACAACGACGACCTGTAAAAAACCAGACTACAAGGGGACCTTAGGAATTCAGACCTTTAGATCTTAAAAGGGGACCTAATCCTATGTTATATTCTTTGACATTGAGGGGGCTCCCTACACCCTACACCCCCTACCATCCAGCAAATCCGTCATGAACAACCTATCTATCCCTTAACTACACAGTTCAAACCGTCCCTCCTATTTATTCATTCCTCATCAATCTCTCGTACTATTATTTTAATAGAAAGTACTTTACGCAGAATGCCAAATAACTAGTTTATTTATTTTATTTAAAGTTACGCTAAGCTTTACGCGCTGCTGAATTTACGCTTCCCTAATCCGTCATGCAGCCGCGGTATTTGTGACAAAGTTAGTGATTGTTGTCGATTATGTACAAGGTAATCTGAATATCATTTATATGCTACAACACACTCTGTACTGCAAACTCCTTAAAATGCGACGCAGAGCTCTCTGCCTTCACACACGGCTCTGATGCCAGGGGTTAGCTTATATCGAGAGATTACGCCCCAGAGAATGCAGAGATTATGTTACAGACATATGAACAACTCAGGCCTTGCTTGAGTACCTAACGTGTAGTGTAACGGCTCCTAACTTCTAAAGAACTGACCCGTCAGATTCTTTAGGTAAGAGCCTGATTCAGCTCCAGTAATCCCAGGATCTAATATCAGCCAAGATACCTTCTGCCGAGTGTACCTAAATGTGTGTATGCAAATTGACTAATCATGTGGTGTGTCAGCTAGTGTGTGTTAGTGTGCGTGTGGTGTGTACGAGAGAGTGTGCTCATTATAGCCAGGCTATGCCATGGAATACAATGGTTGTGTGTAATAGTTTTTTGTTGTAAGTTCACTATCTTGTCACAAATAATAGGATCAAAAGCAATCAAATGTTTGACACTGCAACGCCCTCAAAATGTTGGAAAGAGTTAATAAAAATATTAGATGTGTGTAGCAATAACTCTCTCCTAAAAAATCAAGTACTTCGCAATGTCAACACTTAATTCATGCAATTTTAATTTAAAAATAATGTTCATGAAAATATAAACTACTATTTTAAATTGCACTTTCATTCCATGACGTAATAAAGATATATTATGTATATAGAATTTAATGTTGACCCTAGTGGTCCCTAATAAATCTTCTCTGGAACGCTCCGTCAGCTCAATTGATATGCAGAAACGATCTAACATAGCCAATAATGTTGCCGTGAAAACAACAACGATTTTTTTAAACTGCTTGCAGAACTCTAGAACCAGTGAAATGCCCGTCGAGATGACCTAGAAATATGAAGGAACAACCTTAAGAGGGCGCCGAGCATATTTAGCAAAAACAGCCTTCACCTCTCAATCTGTGGAGGTCACGATTCTCTACAAAAATATATAAAATATATGTAATTATTATCACAAAGAGTGTGTTTACAAGTTATCACTATTAGTAATCTATAATAAATTACACTTTAATAAATACAATACCGTAAAGTTGCACTAAAAATGAGAAGAACGCGTGTCGGCGTTTAGGCAAAATTGAATTGAAAAATCTATTATTTCGTTTCAAAATCACACTCAAACAAATCTCAAAAGTATTCACTATAAGTTATCACACTTTTCACATTTTTCCTCGCAAAGACCAATGAGAATTTCAAACGTAAATCTAAACTTTAGTGACTTTTCCATACATTTTCCCTGCCACCATACTCTCGAAAAATCGACAGATGGGCATTGGCCCTCGGTGAGAGCAGACGCATGCTCCTTTTTTCGCTTTGACAGCTCTGTTTTTGACATTTTGCCCGTATACGAATACAATATGTATACCACACACAGAGATTGTATTAATTGAAGTAGGGTAAATAAATATTGACGTGTGGCGTTTTAAGAACCTTTTAACATGGAATTTTTGGTATAAGCCTTTTATTTTTTAGAGAACATACAGTGTTTGGTCCCGAAAGTTTACTTATGCGTTCAAATTATAATGTTTTCCTTCCCGAAAACGCATTCTAGACGCAAAAAGTTTGCCGATGCGTTTCATTACAATGGAAATTAATTTCAATGAATGGTCACCCTGACGGAACATCTTTATAACGTAATGACATTTGTCACTTACTTCAAATGAAAATTTGTGTAGATTTTTCTTTCTTTATATTTCAATAATTTTACGTATCTAATGTTGATATCGAACACCAAATACGCATACACACACGCCTCTCGACAGTTTGCCAACAACGCATACTTATCTACTGGCATTTTTTGGACATATCGCGCGTCGTCCCTATTATCCTCGAGTACATCATGATGACGGGAAAGGTGGAGGATAGACGAGCTCGGGCCAGCCAGGTGGATTGAAAAAATCTCCAAATTCGCCGGACTCCGAGAACACCAGGCGCTGCATGCAGCGCATCATCGGAACCACTGGCGAGCCATCTGCACTCCCCGCCAGAGACATAGCGGTCACGATCCTCAGCATTGAAGAACCCACTGATTGGATTGATTGGATTGGAATACTTATTGAAATTTGTGTGGATATTCACGCTTTCTCGTCAAATAGGAATACATTTAATGGCTAAATATATCTCACATGTCGTGATATAACTTCAGGAATCGTGGATTATCAATCTGCAGTGTCACACAACAAAGAAAGTAATAAGCAGCAGAAGATTGTACTGTCGAAGCCGCATGGTCATACTAATTATAGAATGAAAATATAAATGTGTTTTTTTTATCTTAGTTATATCTCTAACGACGACGTATAATCTGAGTCTTATACAAAATATATGTATGTACTTATGTAGTCCTACTTATTTCTGCAGGTCTGTAAGTACGGTTTCTAATTTCTATTTGATTATTTTTATGGTTTGAAATTATTTGGTTCACTGCTTTGATTTTGGATATACGGATATACGTACTTTAGTATATACATTGTAGTCTTTGGATATACGTAAGTACGTCACACCGGGTAGAGTCAGTCCGACCCAGGTCGGGCAGTAGAGTTTAGTTTAGTGAACCAGCGACAAGTAGCTCGATTCCACTCACAACTCAGATTCGGTAGAAGCCGCGTAACCAATCTCACTGGAGCGCAAACTCTTAGAGTATCCCAGTGTTTAAACCTCCCGCGTGGTCATGTCGGAGGTTTCCCCTCGATTTTCCCCAGGCCACTTTCCAACCGCGCACTCCTATCGATTTATTGGGCCCGACCTATTATAAGGCCACAATCAGGTTGAAAAAACAAAAAAAGTACGTCGCAGTAATTGTTTGGACGTTACGTAAACGTAGTCAATAATAGTAAGATTGCAATTTCAATTGCGTATATTATAAGTATTATAACTGTTACATTACAGCATGTATGCAGCATGTACATGGATTTAGCTATACGCAACCATTGTCCAAGTAGTGTTAAAAGTTCAGTAAAATTTACTCCACTAATTATTCTATTCAATTATCGTTCTTATAAGAAGGAACATGAGAGCTAATTTGTCATAACATAACTATGGACTCGTACATTCAACCATGCACACGATAGCGCGTCCGGCCGGCCAAGTTCCAATTACAGATAGTGACAATGATTTACTAAATCCTACTTGATCATATTTGTCCTACTTATTTCATTATCATTAGGTTTTAAGAATACTTAACAAACTTATTTCAAAATACTGCCATTAATTTTCATTAAGTTTCATTACATAATATATATCGAAATAAAACAACCGCATCTTCGCTTAAAACTCGCATTACCTATAAAAGCCGCTTTAGCTTAGTTGGTAGTGACCCTGCCTGCAGAAGGATTACACATTCTTAAGTTTTATTCACCATTTATTCAATTAAATATAATTTAACAACATAACAGCTTAAGCCATGGCATTGATACACTTAAATATAGGTATTTTAATCTATTTGTATATGAATAATTAGGAGCGTTTTACTAAAATCAAATCCCAATTTTCAGAAGTAAGGTTTTGGTGACAGATCAGAACTTGACTTTTATTTTTACAATTTTGTCATGCCTTAATAAATCATCAAATATTGTAAATCAAAACTTTGTATTCCTTACAGAAATTGACAGAGCATTGTCATTGTACAGTGACAAGTTATGACAATTTCGATTTCTCTAAGGAGTTTTTAACTCTGATTAACTGGTGGCAATACACAACTGAAAATACCTATTAAAAAAAATTTAAGTCAATGACCCGGGCCAACAAAATGAAGTAGTATGTGTGAAATATGTATGTGTGAGTTACTGGGGAAAATAATTTAAAAAAATAGAAATTTGACAGGCGCTGATAATTTACCCTGCACGACGCAGTCTTAATACCTATCATTTGTAATACATAATAATTTTATTGTACTACCTGTTACACTGACTCTATTAACAATTATAATTTACACTTAATAAATTAAAAATAATAATAATTAAACACTTAGAGTCATAACACATATCGTTCATTGTCAATTTTCACTATAACTACGTATTACCCTACAATAAAACTACTTAATTGTTCACTACAAAAGTCAGAATGTCTTTGTATAAATAACACATAAAAACTGAATTAATGGACCACTAATTTATAATTAAAACCGCGAACGCGCACACATAATTTTAAATAAATATCAATTATTTAATTAATCTTAAAGGAGATTCTATCGGACTGATTTTTTTTTTGACCTGTCGCTAGGCCTCCCGTAACTCGACTGCCATGAATTTTTAAACAATATCTCACGTGAATTTACTTGCATATTCAAATGTAGTAATTACCTTATATTTCATATTAAGATACGTCATTCTGGCTTCCAAATTATTAATAATTTTAACTAATGAGCGTATGTGTTATATTAATGTCATGTATTTGATTGTCAGTCTTGTCAGTTTTTAGCGTAATAAAACCTAAGATTCAGGTTTAATCTTTTATTAATATCATATCAATTTATTACGCTAGAATATATCGGTTACGTATGTAAACAAGCATCAGTAAATATGGAAAAGTATCTTAGACCTGAAAGATTCGAAGCGGATCCGATGGATAGTCAAAATCCATCAAAATGGCTCCATTGGAAAAAGACATTTGAAAATTTTCTTGAAGAATGCAAAGCACAAACAGATACGGTAAAATACAAATTACTTATAAATCTTATAGCCCCTAATATATACGAGTATATCGCTCAATCAGATGACTATAAAAGCGCCATGTCTACTTTAGAAAACTTATTCGTAAAGCCGAAAAGCGAAATTTTCGCTCGTCATAATTTGGCCTCCAGACATCAACAAAACGGCGAAACAGTAGACCAATATCTTCAAGCGCTGAAACTTCTGTCTAAAGACTGCAGCTTTAAAGCCGTTACCGCCGATCAATATGAAAAAGATTTCATCAGGGATTCATTCATTGCGGGCTTATCGTCACCTACAATTCGACAGAGATTGCTGGAAAATATGACTCTTACACTAGAAGAAGCCCACAATCAGGCCCGCGCGCTAGAGTCAGCCCAAATACAATCACAGAGCTTCAGTCCACAACAAATCGCTGCTGTCGCGCAGCCCACGCCAGTTCCTGTACAATCTACGCCTACCGCTGCGGCTACAGCTGCGCCTCGTAAATCTGCCAGTTATCCAAGACCACAGACTGATGACAAATGCTACTTTTGCGCTAATCCTAGACACCCTCGTCGATTATGCCCGGCGTATCAAGCTACCTGCCTCAAGTGCGGAAAACAGGGCCATTTTGCCAAAGTGTGCAGAGGCAGTGCGTCACAAAATGCAGCTATGATAATTAGCAATGATGAAGAACCAGAAAATGTGTCCTCATGTTTAACACTGGCCGCATCTGGGATCAAGAAGTGCACTACGTATGTTAATGTGAACGAAATAAGTCTTCAAGCCCTAATCGATACGGGAAGTACAGCTAGCTTCATAGATGAAGAAGTAATTACCCAATACGGCCTTGCCACTAAACCTTGGAGCCAAAACGTGTCAATGGCGTCCTCCTCATATACATCAAACATTTCGCAAGTCTACCTAGCAAACTTAACTCTAAACAAGCAAACAGTTCCTGGAGTACTTTTCCGGGTTATGAAGAATCTTTGCTGTAACGTCATATTAGGCCATGATGTACTGCAACAGTACTCTTCTGTTGAAGTTGGATTCGGTGGGCCTATGCCTTCCTTAAAACTATTCGCCTTAGAAGCAGCCAATATCGACCCAGTTGACTTATTTGCGAACATGTCACCTGAATGTCACCCAATTGCAGTGAAGTCCCGCAGATTCGCTCCCCAAGACCAAAAGTTTATCGAAGATGAGATCAAGAAACTCCTATCCGATGGAATCATCGAAGAAAGTAATTCACCATGGCGAGCTCAAGTACTATTAACGGCGGGCACACACCATAAGAAACGGATGTGCATTGACTACTCACAAACTGTAAACAAATACACCTATTTAGACGCCTACCCTTTACCCAACATCGAAGAAGTCATAGCGAAAGTATCTAACTACAAAGTCTTCAGTAAGATCGATTTAAAATCAGCCTACCACCAAATCCCCATCATGCCTGAAAATAAGCCCTTCACTGCTTTTGAAGCAGCCGGCAATTTATATCATTTCTGCCGTATCCCATTTGGCGTCACTAACGGCGTTGCGTGCTTCCAAAGGGCTATAGATTCAATCATCCGCAAATCAAATATTGATGGAGTTTATCCTTACCTAGACGATATAACCATATGCGGAAAAGATAAAAATGATCACGACGAAAAACTAAAGAAATTCATGGAAATCGCAGAAAAGTATCACTTGACCATAAATAAGGAAAAAAGCCAATTTGGCCTGACTGATATAAGTATACTTGGATACAACATAAATAACGGTATAGTCAAACCAGACCCAGATAGACTACGCCCACTACTAGAATTAGCACTACCTCAAGATTCAGCAGCACTGAAACGAGCGATCGGTTTGTTCTCACACTATTCTAAATGGATCCCAGATTTTTCAAGCAAGTTGCATCCGCTAACACAAGTTGAGAGCTACCCTTTGGACGCCGAACAAACAGCGGCATTTGAAGAAATGAAACGGATCATATCGAAGTCATCATTATCTGCTATAGATCCGGACGAAACATTTACCGTCGAAACAGACGCCTCGGACTATTCCATCGCTGCTTCGTTGACACAAAATGGTCGGCCTGTAGCATTCTTTTCCAAATCTTTAAATGACAGCGAAAAGAATTACCCTATCATAGAAAAAGAAGCCTATGCCATAATAGAGAGTCTAAAGAAATGGAGACACTATTTAATCGGACGATATTTTTACCTGATAACTGATCAGAAATCAGTAGCTTATATGTTAAGAGGGCATGCCAGCAAAATCAAAAATGATAAAATTCAGAGATGGAGATTAGAACTTTCAAATTATTGCTTTGACATCAAATATCGTCCTGGAAGTCAGAACGCTGTGGCTGACGCCTTGTCCAGGCAAGTGTGCTGCGCATCAACCGAAGATCGCCTCATGGAATTGCATCAGTCACTATGTCATCCTGGAGTGGTTAGATTAACCCACTGGATCAGATCTAAGAATCTGCCATTTAGCTGCGATGATGTTAAGAGAGTTGTTTCGACATGTCCAACATGCTCAGAAATTAAGCCTAGATTTAATAATGCAGTCGGCACTTTGGTAAAAGCCACCGCTCCTTTTGAGAGATTATCTATGGATTTCAAAGGGCCAATTCCATCAGCAACACGAAACAAGTACATTTTAACCATTATAGATGAATATTCTAGGTTTCCGTTTGCCTACGCTTGTGCGGATATGAGTACGGAAACAGTTACTAAGCACCTTAGTGAACTATTTTCTATGTTTGGATATCCTGCGACTATTCACACTGATCAAGGAACTTCTTTTATGTCCACTGAAATGAAGGATTTTCTGCACTCCAAGGGAGTATCAACAAGTCGGTCCTCACCATACAACCCACAAGGGAACGGCCAGGTCGAGCGTCTAAATGGGACCCTGTGGCAAACGATTCGCCTGGCTTTGAGAACCAAGAACCTGCCAATCACCATGTGGGAGACTGTAATGACACAAGCTTTACACAGTATACGCTCCCTGCTTTGTACTACGACTAACCAGACACCGCATGAAAGGATGTTTAACCATCCTCGACGATCGTCTTGGGGGCAGTCTATGCCATCATGGTTGCAACCAGGGAAGATTCTCCTCAAGAAATTCGTGCGTACTAGCAAGTATGACCCTTTAGTCGAAGAGGTGGATCTATTGGAAGCTAATCCTCGATATAGCTCTGTCAGGCTATCGAATGGGAAGGAGCTGACTGTCTCCAATCGTCACCTTGCTCCCAGGGGCACCATACTTTTGCCAGAACCTAATACAAATGGAGACCCCGGTTCCACAGAGTTCATTGACCGTGACCGAGACCTAAGCCAAGAGGAAGTACATGTGGATCCTTTCCCACCACCTTTAGATCCATCGTCTACCAACATCCCCTTAACTTCACGTCCATCTGTAGTTCCGGAGCCAACAGCAGACCCGGCTCTCCCCGCTCCCGTCCCAGATGGACCGCGCCGCTCGGCACGAGACAGGAGACCACCCTCCTATCACTCCGAGTACGTTCAGCACTAAGGAGGGAAGAATGTCATGTATTTGATTGTCAGTCTTGTCAGTTTTTAGCGTAATAAAACCTAAGATTCAGGTTTAATCTTTTATTAATATCATATCAATTAACAACGCTTAACATAGGCTCTTTTGTCTTTAAAAACCTTGTATTTTTTGTCAAGTGGTCACCTAGCCCAGAAATGTGAGAACAAATTGGCACTTCAACTTAACCACTTCAGAACGATAAACTATGCAATTTATTGCCACAGTGTTTACGTTATTATATTTAAAAGAAAGCTTGTCGTGGGAACATTTTTTTTAGGCATGTGTATTAAGGCGGGCTCATTGTAAAATATGTGATTCTAAATACGGTTTTATTTTGAAACTCCACTTATTAAAAATCCAAAAAAAATATAGGGTTATATTTGAGACCTTCAACTAGTACAGTCGGGACTCCGTTACGTAATTGGACAAACTTTGTTCGATAGAAAAAAATGCCAAACATACCTCTATTCTTGATCTTAAAACTCATTTTATTTCAATCTTACGTAACTTTATGAATTAGAAATTACACCAAAATAAACGTCTTTGATGGTGTGAGGACACTCGGGACTAAAATTTTTAATATACTTATTTTTGTATTTTTTCACCCAATAACAACGAAATTTATGGTACATTCACTCCCGCTCCGCGCTTGCTCCACCGCGTCAGTCCCGCTCGGAGCGCATTGGAGGTCGGACGTACGCAATTTTTTTTCAGCGCCACGAGCGAAAAAAAAATGGTTTGCAACCGAAATAAAAAGAAGATATCGTCTCTGAGGGTCTGGAGATTGAATAAACAGAAAAGGTTAGTATCTAGAAAATCTACATTCCTCTATTTAATACATCAAACACAAACAGTAGGTACCTATACACGGCACATCGTACAGTTCCACAGTATCGAGTAAAACAGTACAAGCACTACCTACTAAAAGTATTTTTCACTTCTCATGCTCGAAAAGTGTATCATATTTAGACTTGTGAAGCGTGTATACATATTTATGATTTACAAAACATTTTAATTTGACCTCATTTTAATTTGAATCACAGAACAGTATTTGACTGATTTAAAAAAAAATGGTTTGCAACCGAAATAAAAAGAAGATATCGTCTCTGAGGGTCTGGAGATTGAATAAACAGAAAAGGTTAGTATCTAGAAAATCTACATTCCTCTATTTAATACATCAAACACAAACAGTAGGTACCTATACACGGCACATCGTACAGTTCCACAGTATCGAGTAAAACAGTACAAGCACTACCTACTAAAAGTATTTTTCACTTCTCATGCTCGAAAAGTGTATCATATTTACACTTGTGAAGCGTGTATACATATTTATGATTTACAAAACATTTTAATTTGACCTCATTTTAATTTGAATCACAGAACAGTATTTGACTGATTTAAAAAAAAAATAACGGGTTGCACTCCGGGAGTGCCGGCAGAAGTAAAAACTTAATGACATGATAAAAAACGTAAATAACAAAGATATTCATATTCATATTCACAATAATCGAATAATCCATCTACATACATACATATATGTCCCGAGTATCATTGTGGCCACAATACTTTACAATGACCAGCCAAGTTGACCCCTCCCAACATGGTAACCACGACACTAGGAGGGGTCAACTCAGCTGGTCTGTCGATCTGTCGCGAGTTTAACAATTTATCCTCATCACAAAAAGTGCTCAGCGCTGCTAAAGAAGTTTTCACTTCAAAAATATTTGGTATTGGGTACCAAGAAGTTTAGATACATCTTGGAGATTGCGTGCCGAACATTCGTTTGAAGCTAGAAAATATGGCCTTGAATGATTTCACTGTTGTATTGCATCTCTTTCATTAGATCCATCTTATATTAGAATGAAAGAGATGCCATATAACAGTGACGTCATTCATGGCCATATTTTTAACAGACTTCAAGATTTCAAAAGAGGTACTCAATTCGGATTCGGTCGTATGTTTTTTATTTTACCGACTTCAAGATTTCAAAAGGGGAGGTTTGTATGTTTTTGAAGTGAAAACTTCTTTAGCGGCGCTGAGCACTTTTTGTAATGGGGAAAAATGTTTAAACTCGCGACAGATCGGCAGACCAGCTAGGTCGACCCCTCCTAATATCATGATTGCGATGTTAGGAGGGGACTTCTCCTAGTGTCGTGGTTACGATGTTGGGACGGGTCAACTTGGCTGGTCATTGTAAAGTATTGTGGACACAATGATACTCGGGACAAATTTATATATGTAGATGGATTATTCGAATATGAATATGAATATGAGTATGAATATTAATATGAGTATGAATATATTTTACGAAAATTCGTCATTATACTCGATTTCGACTGATTCGGGGATAAGAATTTCAAATTTTATATATATTTTGAATTTTAAGTGAATAAAAACGAAAATTTCAAACGAACGAACGAGGATTTAAAATTTCATATTTATTTTATTTTAAGTAAAAAAAATATTTCTTTTCCAAAAATCAGCATACTCGATTTTGACTAATTCAAATGTCATTGAGTTTTCACTTCTGCCGGCACTCCCGGAGTGCAACCCGTTGTTTTTTTTAAATGTTTGTTACTCCAGAACTCGGGCATCTCTGAACCGATTTTGAAAATTCTTTTTTAGATTGTAAGTGTACAAGTTGGTCCCGTTTTTGTCAAAACGCAGTTCTCATGGATCTGAGGAATCGAGGGAACTCCTCAAATCTTAAAGGCAAACACATAGTGATTTTTGTATTTTTATCTACAAATTTCATTCAAAAATGTGACATTTGATGAAGTGGAACTGCTGATGATGATCAGAACAGAACTCTTCAACGACGAAAAGTTCACGTTTGTGCGATTTGTCCTCCTAGCTGTGTTTGTTAAGCAAGTTCTATTTTCGCGGGTAATTTTTTTCATGCTCGAGTTTTGATGATGGGATCCATAAGGAATCGAGGGAACTCCTCAAATGTGAAAGGCATACATATAGTGACTTTAGTATTTTCAAACAAATCAAGCATTTACATTTAAATAAGTGACATTTGATGAAGTGGAACTGCTGATGATGATCAGAATTGAACTCTTCAAAGACGCATAGTTCACGTTTGGCGATTTGTTCTCTTCGTTATGTTTGTCAAGAAAGGTACTAGGTAGGTACAATATGGGGGTCTTCAAGAAAGGAGTGTATAAATATTTAAAAGGGTCGGCAACGCGCATGTGACGCCCCTGGGGTTGCAAACGTCCATAGGATGCAGTGACCGCTTACCATCAGGCGGGCCGCAAACTTGTTTGCCACCGACGTGGTATACAAAATATGCATTTTTTAAAAGTTCAAACTCATTTATTTCTTTCAAATAGGCATATAAATAAGCACTTTCAAAATGTCAAGTAGGTACACATGTAAAAAAATATAAATAACATATTTATACCATGTTAGTGGCAAACAAGCGTACGGCCCGCCTGATAGTAAGTAGTCACCGCAGATTATAGACGCTTGCAACTCCAGGGTGTCACGTGCGCATTACCGACCCTTTAGAAATGTAGATATACACTCCATTCTTGTAGGGCCTTATACATACCTAAACAAATTAAACTAAACATGTAAATTAAAATAACTCCTTTTGCAATTACGTTAAATTTTATCAAATGTTAATACAATATAAATATGTATTATGTACTACAAACATACACGTATGTATTTGATTGATTGGACTTGAATTCAACGTATGTAACTAACTAAATTCGCGCACTATTTTCTGTGACGTGACGACTTGCACTAGTTGCGCTACTGTAATTACTACACTGTGGTAGACGCACCGGCATGTGACCTCCGTCCTTGTATAGGACGGAGCGCTCGGACAAAGTGTTGTCTCTGTCGCACACGATGCGGGGTGCGGGGGTGAAATTTAGCATTGCGCGGTACAAGAACCTCGCCTTAAATAATATAAATATCTATATCAGACAATCATCAGGTACTGTAACCATTGCGGTTACAGCGGTACGTGCAGTTGTCGTATGCTGTCGGCTGCGGGCTGACACCTCAAACGTATAATACGTGTCATTCCCGACGACGCGCCCCTCCACAGCGAATCTCATACTAATCTATGCGCGTGGAGGGGCGCGCCTTCGTGGATTACACGAGGCGTAGCGATACAGGTTGGTGATAAACAAAGAGAGCGGGTTAACATTCAATTCAATTCTTAAAAAAATGGCTTCCATCAAATTTATGATGATTTCGCCAATGTCACGTGTTCAATGACGTTGTTCGGTAACGACGCCATGACAGTAGATAAGGTTTTGTATGGTAAATGGATTCTGCCCGTCGTCGCCCCGGGCACGTGTGCTCACCAACGCGGCGACGATCAAAATCCCGGGTTAACATTGTTTTGACACATACAAACACATAAGCCGTGTTCCGAATCACACTGCGCTTACAGTGCGGACGGCCGGTCCAAATCAAAATAGGGCGCTCAAGGCCGCGTGAGTAGTGTTTGGTTTCGGACTGCCATTCGCTTGAGCGCGCTCACGATCGGACCGATTCACGCTCATAGCCCGTGTTTACTGTCATGTTCATATATCAAACGTCAACTTGACGTTTAGCTCATGGTACTTACGCCTGGGAGTGTGAAGCACCGTGAGCGCCGTCGATGACATCATCAGTGACGTCACGACATCTCATGTAAGCGCTATGAGCGTGAATCGGTCCGATCGTAAGCGCGTTTTGAGCGCTGTGAGCGTGATTCGGAACATGCCTATAGACAACGTGAACTCATAGCTCCTACGCTGACGCACACATAGACAATATGCATATATAGCTCAACACACAACCATGGCTCGCCCACGCTCGTGGTATAAAAGTATTGCAATCAAATATGGCGGCGACCCGCACCCTGCATAAACTACTATAAAAACTAAAATTAAAAATTTAAAAAACCCCCCCGACATGATGGCTGATGATCTTCAAACGGCTGAACAGATTTTCATGAAATATGGCTAAGAACACTCGGGATAACACTATATATGACACAAAAAAAACTAAACGAAAATCGGTTCATCCGTTTGGGCGCTACAATACCACAGACAGATACACAGATACACATATACACAGACAGACACCACCACTCTTTTTGCGTCGGGGTTAAAAACCATTTGCAAACACACGTTTCACGTTTTTATATTGTTTGTGTTTTTTGTCCTTCGTGGCTTCACGTGGTCCCAAAGGAAGACCAGCGCTAGCCAATGGCTAGCACTATGCTGATTTGGGGCCATTTCGTGGCTATGTTCTGTATTGTGGTGTTATGTTTACTTGTACTGTATTTGTGCCACGAATAATAGTACATTACTTACCAAGGGCGATAAAACAAAGAATGACTCAGATCGCAGGTATTTTACGATAAATATGCGATCTGAGGCTTTATTATCGCCCGTGGTAAGTACAAAATTTTATGTCACCCCCTGGCTAGGAAGTGGGTTTTTTCGCGCGCGGAGCGTGCGATAATGGCCACTTTATGGCCAGGTGTGGCATAAATGTTTTTCTTTCTTTCTTTCAAACCTTACCTCTTTATTACACTTCAGACATCTGTTGAGCTGGTGTCTCCCAATAGCAAAGAGCTGGGAGATGTCCGACTCTTCCCTGTCCGCTTGCTGGCTCGGCAGCTCGTCTGTAACTTTGCCGAGTTGATGGTCCGGGGAAACTGGAAACAACAGATTCGTTTACCCATTGAAGAACAAATGTCGAGTGCCCACGAAGCCAGGAACGCAGGGAACGCTATCTGTGTTATACCCGATTATAGACATCATTGTGGCAAGTATTAAATGACAATGAATTAATAAAAAATATCCCACCTAATCATAAGTCCTTAGTTGAGCAGTACTCTAGTCTTAGAGCATTAAACACAGGAGACGCCTTCCTAACAAAATTTTTAGCCAAATTTTGGAGGAGGCGAGGTAACACACATATAAAGAAACTACACACACTGGCAATACATTCCCCCATTACTACGCACCAACACTAAAACGATCAGGCACGCAAACTTAACACACCAAACTTGAGGAATGAAGTTTCCACTTACTGGCGTTTCCACTAGGTCCAATATCGGATAGCCAGACTGACCGATTTCCGTAAAGATCATATTTCAAATAAATTCTCATGGAAAGTAGCTCTTATGGTCCCTAAATACGGTGACAGTTCACGTCAAAATAGTGGTCAAAGTACGAATAATTTTGAATCGACTTTGTAATCGATAATTGGTTTCCGATTACAATTAAAACTTTAACTGTGCAGAAAATTATAATTAAATCCAAAATATATGTGCATGTGAAATGATAATTCATCTTTGCGTTAATTTGATAAATTATAACGTTTTATGCGCCCGAAAACAGCACGTTAAGGCATTTTGACGTAGCTCTTCACACGCCGGGAACGATTCTGAGACTGAAGTATAATTGATTAATGAAATAGTTTTTAATAACGTGGCAGATTTTTGGGATCCCCTTGTTTTACCGAAATATGTTTGACAAAATTTCATTTCCCAAACAATCTTTGCCAACAGATTAGTTTCCAATAATTTTATCCCCAAAGATTTATTTGCCAAATCCTAATTTAGTCAAATAATCACTTGTCAAAATATTATTACAACAAACATCATTAGAGCAATGGTTCTTTTGCCAAATGGGTTACTTATGCAAAACAATTTTAGTAATAAAAAAGTTTCGCAAATAAATTATTCGTCAGAATATGTTTGATCAAATAAATCTTTCCCATAAGCTTCGTTTGGTCAACATTTGAATATGTCTTGTCCCAAAATTCACTGGTATTACGTGGTGAGCGAGGTGTGCTGTCGACACGCCGGCGCGTTGTCAAATTGTCAAATTTGACACGGTGTCTGTCAGATAGGTATTGTCAAAGTTCGGTTAGGTTAGTGTTCACTTGCATCCCTCAGAGCGGAATAGGCACCCCGCGTGAGCGGGGTGCCGTCGACTCGCTGGCGCGTCTTCAGACTGTCAATTAAACATGTCTGACAGATAGGTATTGTAAAAGTTCGGTTAGGTTAGGGTTCACTTGCATCCCTCAGAGCGGAATAGGCACCCCGCCTGAGCGGGGTGCGGTCGACATGCTGGCGCGTCGTCAAAATGTCAAATTTGACAAGTCTGTCAGATAGGTATTATTATAGTTCGGTTAGGTAAGGGTTCACTATGCAAGTGAGAGCGGAATAGTGTGGTGTATGTCACACCCTAATAACTATCAGCTGATCACAGCTGATACACATCTGATGGAAACTTAACTAATATTAACCTTTGTACTTTTTCCTAGAACTAAGGAATGCAAGAGACCTTGATATTGATTCCAAGAAAATAGTATTAAATAAATTACCATATGTTCTATTTAGCATACCAAACCTTTAGTATAAAAGCAGTGTAATTGTTACTCAATAGATCAGTATTAAATCAGTATTTCCTCGAGTCTCGTCTTATCATTATAACCCGTAACGCTCCATATCTCATGGCGACCCTTCCAGTGCCGAACTACTAAGTGCAGGTCGCCTCTCATGGCTACCCTGCCAGGCGGGCTGCTCCAGGCAGCCCTGAATTAGTGAACAAGTGCCAGAACCAAGATACTGAGAGCAGGTCACTTCATCAGCGACCCTGCCAGAGCACCGCACATCTCATGGCGACCCTTCCAGTCGGGCTGCGCAAGGCAGCCCTGATATAGTCACCAACGTCAGCCGCTTCAACACCGCACTACCAACGTTATTTGGAGGAAGACTCAGGTGCCAGTGCGGCCTTGTGCCGTACTGGCGGCGCGCTGCGCCTTCCAGTCAGATTTCTCGAGACAGCCTCGGTATACATAGACACCGAACTGCCAGCTCCGCTGCGCCAGCCATCGAGCTCCACTACGTTGCGCCAGCCATCCAGCTCTACTACGCTACATCAGCGACCCAGCTCCACTACGCTACGCCAGCCAGCCAGCTCCACTGAAGCCGAACCAGCCAGAGCAGAGCATCATCGCGCGTCACCAGCACCAGCCCCATCGCCGCTACCACAGGTCCAGAGCACAGCTGATACCATACAGATGACTTCAGGTCCACAAATGCCTGACAGCTGATCACCAGCTGATCATAAGTCCACGTGAATAAGTAATTAATTAAGGTACTTATAAAACTTTTACTATAATATATGTAGTATTGTACTAGTTAGTAATATTTAAAAAAATATATATTTAACAATTTGAGTGACGTAGTAAAAGAGTAATATTCTTTTTAATCTAATAATGTGTAAACTTTATGGTGTTAACGCTCCACATCTCAATAGGTATTGTAAAGTTGGTGAAATAAACTATGCCTAAATAAGCCAATGTCTAAACATGTATTTGCAAAGTGTTATGTTTGCTAAACATTTTTTTGGAAATTGTATGTTTTGGCAAGTGATTAATTCGGTAAAATGAAACTTGACGATACTTATATAATTTGACCACTAAAAATAATGTCAAAACATTTCTTTGCTTAAAATTTCTTTGCTAAATATGTTTTTGATAAATCATTATTTGGCAAATGAATGTTTGGGCAACATTTTTTGGGAAGTGAACATTTGTCAAAAATAATTTGGTAAAACATCAGTAACCCCAGATTTTTCTCTTATGCTTTTGGCAGAGGGGTAAGTATATCAATGGCGGCTCCCGTCTTAAATGCTCTAAGACTCTAGTATTTCTTACATTGTCAATTTATAAGTTGATATGAAAAGATTTTGTTGTTGTCAGATTTTCTTAAATTGTAATTTTTAACATTATGTAAAAGTGCCATTGTGGTCTATTTGCAGAATAAATGCTTGAATTTGAATACTAACATTAAGTAAATCTTTTAGCAAAATTGACATTACCTGAGAATTCTACAGCTCCAAATAGCGCTGCATGCGCGAAACACAAATCATGAGTTTAAATCAATATACATACTCATATTCAAATAGCAACTTTTTAGGGTTCCGTACCCAAAGGGTAAAACGGGACCCTATTAATATATAATAATTGCGACTTATGCCAGTTCCACTGGTTTTTATTATTCCGTGATAATGTTCTATGCTTTAGATGACTTATTTAAAATGAAGTAAAATACATGTAAATTTAAATTTAAGTGCTCATTTGCATGCTACTATGTAGCTAAATATGTGATACTACTAGAATATGTAACACACCGCCACATTGTACCATCTTCTTCTTCTTCTTATTCGTGTGAAGGAGGGTCCAAATTATACTATTCTAAAAATATGCCTTGCCAGTTCTACTGCCCGGGGAGTTGCGTCTACAAGGTCTTTATGGCCATTATTGTACTATATTTAATGGTAAATAAAGACTTATCCTATCTTACCCTTGGCGTTTAATTTTTAAATTTTTCACTTTGATTGAAAATTATAATCAATAGACAATTTACCCTACGTAAGCTTTGTTTTATTGGTAATGTAAAACACTCGCACACTGTTTTACTGTTTTTTCATACATGTGAAAAGTATCATAAATCATTTATTTCGTGAAAACAAATTAACAATAGTTACAAGGTTTTGAACCCTCCTAGTAGGTATGAAGACACCTGTGTCAGGAGGACTCGCTCTTCCTGTGGTGGTTATTACAATTTGGTTTATTTATCCACTAGTTATCACAATACAGGATGTGCCCTTTTGAATGTAATATTATATTAATTAAAAAAAAGTTAAAAAATTAAAAAAAAAAAAAATGTATAGGACTCTTCTTAGGTCTTCTTCAATGAGTTGGAACAACTTTTAAATTTTTAAACTTTTTTTTAATTAATTAATGTCTTAATCCCTTATTCAACACAAGTAAAAAATTTAGGCATCATTATAGATAGAACCTTATCGTGGGCACCTCAAGTGAATGAGGTCAGTAGGAAGATGTTTTCCGCAGTAGCTTCTCTGAGAAGGCTACATAATTTCCTGCCCATCTCCACTAAAATTGCGCTTACTCAAACATTACTCCTCCCCATCTTAGATTATGCAGATGTTTCCTATATTGACCTCAATGAGGAGCAACTTAATAAACTTGAGCGCCTTCAAAATGTCTGCATTCGGTTCATATTTGGCTTACGCAAATATGACCATGTATCCTGTTTCCGCTCTCAGCTCAAGTGGCTCCCTATCCGTTTTCGTCGTAACTCTCATGTCCTATCTCTTTTGTATTCCATTCTCATTAACCCGGCATCTCCATGCTACCTCAAAGAGCGTTTCAGTTATCTCCGTTCTGTCAGGTCCTCACAAAATTTGCTTCTTTCGGTCCCTTGTTCCTCAACAAAATTCTACAATTCTTCCTTTACTTTCCAAGCTGTTCGGCTCTGGAATTCTTTATCACCTGTTTTCGGCGTGCTAAATCTCTTGCTGTCTTCAAAAAACAGCTTAAAGATCACTATCTATCTCTCCCATGACACATTTAGACTCGACTCCTTTAGACTTTGTGGCTGACTGTATATGTGTATATGTTTATGTATGTTTATCTGTATATTGTATTTATGTATGTATATTATTCTTAATTTAGTTGAATTGTTGTAATTATTAAGAGGTTTCATATATTATCTCTGCACCACCTACTATCAATCGTTATGATTAGACTTAATTTCCGCTACCCTAAGGTTGTCTGGAAGAAATCGCTCTTTAGCGATAAGACCGCCTGTTGTTTGCCTCTACTTACTGTGATTTTGTATTGTACTGTATCCTTTAATTGAGGTGTGCAATAAAGAGTATTTGTTGTATTTGTATAATAAAATACAAATGGTGCGTGTATGTGCTTGACCACGATCGTATAGCGTCTGTCGAGGCGGGCGCGGAATGAATCCCGTTAGATACGGTGTCGTCACAGGGTAGCAGCACTGTGTCGCTGGGTGTCTTGCGGTGTCTCCAACACAGGAATATATTTAAATGAACCACTTAACTATTTGTGTGTATGTGTGAGTCTTTGTAATAGTACGTTTAATTTGCTTCCATAATTTTATTTTATTTACTTAGTTTATAAGCCAAACCCTCAAACCACCCCAAACCCAAAGGGGCTCCCTTTTTTCCCCCGTGCTTTGGAAGGCACGTTAAGCCGTTGATCCCGGTTGCTGTCTATGGCAGCAGTCGTTAAGCCAAGTTGGAGGCCTTCGGGCCGCTTGAGAACTTCTAACAGTCAAGTTGCCCACTCACTTGACAAAGCCTAATCCCAATAAGGTCTAGTTTCCCCTCGGGGTTGGAAGGTCAGATGGTAGTCGCTTCCGTAAGAACTAGTGCCTACGCCAAATCTTGGGATTAGGTAGCGGACCCCAGGCATCCTTCAGGATGCAACTGTACTGGGATAACGCTAGGAGGATGATGATGAGTACACAAGCCAAACATACCTTCTTCCTGGCTCAAGTTGTGCCACCCTTCCTCCCTCGGCTCGCCGTCTTCGAATTCCGTGCTGGGGCCCAGGAATTCCAACTCAGCGTACTGGTACTCGTCTGGGTATTGTCCGTTTACCTGTACAGTCAAGGGCACTAATATGTATACTTTTTCGAACTTATTCAATTGATAAATGTCCAGATAAGTATATTGTTCAGGCCTATGAAAGCATTTTTCCTAATTTAATGGAGGCTGGTCGCTCAATCTTAATGAAAGCGAAATCGGTTTCCTTTCGCGGTGGACAGCACTATTCGTGTCCACATTTTTGAGTCGGTTACAACACTAGACATGTGTAGTTCACGAATGAATGATTCAATTGAAGTACTTCACTTGGTGTCCTTCATTCATTCACTAGTTCAGTTCGGATCTATATACTTCAATAGTTCACTTAGTTCAGTACTTTTTTTTTTTTTTTTTTTTTTTTTTTAATTATGTTATTATTTTATTATTCAACTACAACTTAAATCTATCATTACAGGGATTATAAAAATTACCTAATGCGACAGATCAGTAAACAATGTTATTTATAACAAGACCCATAAAATAATATTAAAAATCAACAATCTAAGAACACAATATTGACATAGTGGCCCTAGTGAAATCATTCAGGTGGCATGTAAATACGTCCAACCTCAACGCAACCAGGTTGATAGTGCGAATGCCTCTCGTTAGCGGTGCCTCCTGCAACAGCTTAGTGCTCACGGCCGGCACGGCCAGCAGCGGCGGCCGGCGCCGGCGCCCAACATAGCCGTTGGGTACGTTCAGCGCCAAGGCGCACTGAACCCCGGGGTTGCACAGCTCACCTCTCAGCACCTTAACCATGTACAAAGCCAGAGCCAGTTCACGCCTCACCTCTAGCTCATTATACCCCAACATTCCCAACAAGAAGAGTGTGGGATACAACAAGGGATATCCTGGATAAACACCATACAGTTTTAAGTAGAGGAACCTGAGATACTTATTTTGAATGCGTTCCAACATGAGTTTGTATTTTGCCTCTCGTGGGCTCCAGATTACTCCGTTGCATTCGAGGTGACTCCTTACGAGAGCGTCATACAAAGCTCTTATCGCCGACATGTTCGTGAAGCTCTTTCCTATGCGCATTAAGAAGCCGAGGTTACGAAATGCTTTCTTGCACACCCCTATGATGTGATCACGGAATGCCAAATCGGTTGTTAGGCGAACTCCGAGATCACGTACCTCCGTCACACGCTGCATTGTTCTTCCCCCGACCACGTACCCGTGGTGCACAGGACTGCGCGTACGGCTTACCGAAATGATAGTGCACTTGGCATCGTTGAAGTACAGCTTATTGTGCACGCTCCAGTGGACAACCCTATCGATATCCTCCTGCAACTTATGACAATCCGAGATGTCCTTGATCACGCGGACCAGTTTTAAATCGTCGGCAAACAAAAGGCACGTAGAGTCCAGCACTACGTCAGGAAGGTCGTTAATCATGAGGATAAATCCTAACGGGCCTAGATTACTTCCTTGGCTTACCCCTGATCTGACGTAATAGGGCTGGGATTTACAACCCGCATAATCAACATACTGTTGTCTATCGCGCATATAACTTGCAAAAAATTCTAGAGTATGTGGCGTGCACCCAGCCCTAGAAAACTTCGTCAACAGGATGTCATTGTCCACGGTATCGAACGCTTTACGAAAGTCGAAGTAGGCAATGTCAACCTGAAGACCGGCATCCAGTGCGGGAACTAAAATCGTCATAAGATGCAGGAGGTTCCCAGTTGTGCTGCGTGCTGCACGGAACCCATATTGTGCCTCAGATAATTGAGCACTAACCTGTAAGTGCAAAGTTTTATATAAGGCAGACTCGAAGACTTTGGCCGGTGCATTCAACACAGCTACTGGTCTATAATTGCTGGTTTTTGGTCCACCTCCACCCTTCGGCACAGGTACAACCCTAGTCACTTTCCACCTGTCAGGAAAGGTCTTAGACCTAAGGAAAACGTTAAATATGTGACACAGGGGTTCAGCCAGTGTCGAACGACAGTCTTTCAAAAGAAAAGGAGGTATTCCATCTGGTCCCGTTGAACGCTTTGCTGGGAGACGTGCCAATGCCTGTCGAACATCACTTACATCGAGATGATCGATGTGTACCCGTGCACTGCTCGCTCCTGCCGCGGCATCGGCCTCAATACAGTCTAATTTTGCCGGCTCATGGCTGAACACAGAATAAAAAAAATTTGCGAACTCGTCGGCGCATTCCTGCTTTGATAGAATACGGCCCTCTCTGACCAATTTCGTGGCACTACCATTCGATCTCTTAGATTTCAAAAATCGCCAAAAGGACTTCGGATCTAACGCCAATTGTTTCTGTACTCGGTCCTGATATTGATCATGAGCATATGCAATATCTATTTTCACTTTGGCTCGACACCGAGAGAACACTTCATAATCCTCATCAGCCTTACTCGACTTATACCTCTTATGAAGTCTATATTTTAAATTTATGTCGCGAATGATTTGAGGCGTGTACCACTCTGGGTAACAATACCGAGAACTAACCGACTTACGTTTTTTAATAGGAACGCAGTCGTCTATTATCTGCGTGATTTTGTCATAAAAAAACAATAGAACCGAACCTGAGTCATCGATACAATAAATATCGCTCCAATCAATACAGCCTAAATTATTATAAAGTGTATGAAAATCGGCTTTGCAAAAATTCCATTCTCGCATATCAAGCGAGCATTGGATTCCGCTAATATTCTCGCGCGGTGCCCGGTAACTAACTTCACTGGCGGCGGTAGGTAAACTAGGTACAGTCACCGACATCGACACGGTCACCGCTAACGGGGGATGGTATACGTCTATAGGCTGAAGGCTATCGTCAAGACACGCCGCACATACCGATAATTTATTATGGAAGGGCTCCCCACACAACACAAGATCGAGTTGTCTCCCATCACAGTTAGGTACTTCATTCCCCTGAATGAAATCACAATAGGCCATGAAATATTCAAAATAATTACTTATGTTAGTATTACTTGAACATAGATTAAAATCACCTAATACTACAAAATTGCCTTTATACTTAGTACAGAGTGTCTCTAATAAATTAAACATAATTAAGTACTCATTCTCATCCGAACGCGGCGGGATATATACTACACAAATAGCGAATAAGAATTTGTTATTTAAGTGAACAGTTGCACACACAAGTTCAAATGTACGATCGTTCAAATTAACGTTGTGACTCACTCGCCGCATCTCGATGCGCGGTGTGGCCACTAAAAGTGCGCCGCCGTGTTTACGGCCGTCCGTACGATCACACCTCAATACTTGAAAACCAGGCGGCACGATTTCTGCGTCCAGGATAGAATCGTTGAGACCAGTTTCAGTAATTGCGAATATGTGGAATGTGGACGCTTGCAACAAAAAATTAAAGTTTTGAGTTTTTGTTCTGAGCCCTCTTACATTCTGATATAGGATATCAATCGGTTTTCTTCCTTTGTTCCTGGACATGTCATTTAAATCGAAAATGCTATTCCGGGGGCGTTGTTTTGTTTGTAGGTCTCCGAAACCAAACCCACTCGCCATACTCCACGCTCACGGGCCAGGCTTCAGAGTCATACAATTTGTCGTAACTACTCGCCGGAACTCCAATAACAAATGAAGCGTAATCCCTCTCCGACTTATGACTTATTTTTTCAATTTTAATTTGCTCGCTTTTTTCCCCACATACACTTCTTACGTGCTTTTCCATGTTCTCTACTGTGGTATCTTTTTTGAGCCTCCATACATGCAGGAACTTTTTCCTCTCCGCACCTTGGATAGCGACAGCAGTTGTATTTCCTCCTCTCTTCACTTCAGGCTTGGAATAAGTACGGTGTTTTTTCCTCGAAACCTTAATCCAACCCTCATTTTCAGGATTTGGGCTACTTTTATCTTTTCCACCCGAAAGGGTGTCAACATCGAGACTAACTTCAGTAACAATGTTCGGCTTTAGCGAATTACTCGCCGTTTTCGAGGCCACACTCTGTTTACTGCCTACCGATGATTTGCTCTGTCCCTTGGCTACCTTTGCAAATGACGCTAACGGGGCTATTGGCTTATCAGTTGCCAACGGAGGCGTGTCAGTGTTTAACGTGTTGTCTTGACGTGACATAATGAGAGATTCCAACTCGTCAATTTTGGTGACTTTTTCTTGAATTGCCTTCATGCTTTCACTAAGTAATTTCATTTGTGACACTGTACTCTGCACTGTATCTTGAAGCGATTTGAAGGTGATATTTTGAACTTCAAGATGGGATGTAATTTCTAGCCGAAATTCTCGTAGCTCGGTGAGTATAATGTTATCACTGTCAACCGTTACGTTTGCCGCGGGCTTAGAACGACTCCCGCGTATGGTATTTACAAAGTTTCCTGGGGTAAAAGTTTGATTCATTACGTTACTACGAGCCGGTGTATCAGAATTATCTCGCTTAGGTACCTTACGTGAGCATTCCGGGCAAGTCCAGTTGTCTTCAGTTCATGTGTCATCGTTTCAATCATCTCATAACGGTTTTTACAAAAAATATTTTTTTTCTTAAAATTCAAAATAAATGTAAAATTTGAAATCCTTATCCCCGAATTACTCGAAATCAAGTATAATTACGAATTTTTCGTAAAAAAATATTTTTACTTAAATTATTCAAAATATATATATAATATAGAATAGAATAGAATATTTATTTAAAATTCTTATAACTAACGTTTACATTACATATGATATCATTATCCCCGAATTAGCCTTAGAATGAGAGAAACGCGACGCGACGAATGACTGATCAATATGATTAGTTGAATCGGTTGAGCTACTGAACTAGTGAACTAAATGAGTGATATACTTCACAGTGAAGGATTGAAGTATATCACTCTTTTCTTTTTAGTGACACATTTTGCGCATGTCTATACAACACTACGTAACTGACAGTTGTCAACGAGAGTTCGGCACGCACGCCGGTCGTCTACGCATCTAATTTAATAGCTCCCGCACCGCATATATCCAAAAACCTCATATTATCGCTGCCTGTGGACGCTACGCTGTGTTTTGGTGCTGTGTGCTTGGATTTCCTGACTAGCTGGATTTTTGGGTGAGTTGATTCAGTATCTTCCTTGAATTTAGAAATGTCCTTTATTTAGAAATAGCCTTTGGGGATTAAAACCGACATGTTAAAAGAAGCCTAGAAACCAGTCCACTAATAACATCGAAGCCCAATTATATATATTTCTATGCTCTCGACTGTACAACACGACAATAATTATTATGCATTAATAGTGTCAGTGAACAATGCACTAAAAATATTCTTTATGTCACACCTGGCCATAAAGTGGCCATTATCGCACGCTCCGCGCCCGAAAAAACCCACTTCCTGGCCAGGGGGTGACATAAAATGTTGTACTTACCACGGGCGATAATAAAGAAAGCCTCAGATCGCATATTTATCGCCCTTGCCTTCGGCTCGGGCGTCAAATACCTGCGATCTGAGACATTCTTTGTTTTATCGCCCTTGGTAAGTAATGTACTATTATAGCTCACCAAACAAAGTACACTAAAGAAAACAGCAATTAAATCGCACTAAAAAATGGTAGACATCAGGCGGTCTTATCGCTCACAAGCGACAACCTTTGAGTAGTGGAAACGAGATGATGCTAGAAAATTTAAACTTGAGTTGGATTTGAAGTTGGAATGCCGAACGGTTGTATGAAAGATGTATTTATGTAAGTAGTTTAAATGTTTATAAGGGGGTCTCCCATACAGCTAAAGGGAGGCGAGAATAAAATCTTTTGGCCTACCCCAACGAGGGGTATCGTTGTTTAGAGCTCATTGAGTAGATAAATACTGTTTTTTTTTAAATATTGCATAACAGAAGAATGAGAAGCCACCAAAGCTTTTTTTTCCAAATTTCGATACGAAATAAAACTTAACATTAACTTATACACTTGGATTTGTCGCGATAATGTTTATTATAACGTATATTTTACCAACAGATACGAATATATTGATAGATAAGAATATTTTTTCATTGAAATTTCCCTATTTTTCCTATAAAAACAGCCTTAATATTGCGGTTGGTTCGGAACACTAAATGTGCGGAGTCCGACACGCACTTGGCCGGTTTTTTATTCTTTCTTCGTTTCTGTCAAATGAGAGAGATGAATTATAATATTGACCTGTGTAATGGTTGGCACTACGATGTTGGTTCTCGTCTTCGGCGGCGAGTTGTTAGCCAAGAGAGCTAGCTCCTTCTCTTTCTTCCTAGTCTCCAGGATCTCGTAGTGCATCTGGTGTAATATGAAGCGGTTCCAGCTCTGAAACAAAATAAAAATGACATTAACTTAAAAATCTAGAAATAGACACACAATGCCGAACAGAAATGGCGGAATATGTAGCCCAATTTAACACTGGAGTGAGAGAAGAAGTTAATGTCACTCTCAAGGCATGTTCCGAATCACGCTTACAGCGCTCAAAGCGCGCTTACGATCGGACCGAATCGCGCTTATAGCGCTTACATGAGATATCGTGACGTCATTGATGACGTCATGGACGGCGCCATGTTGGCGTTTACGATGCTCACACTCCCAGGCGTAAGCACCTTGAGCCAAACGTCAAGTTGACGTTTGATATATGAAAATGACAGTAAACACGGGCTATGAGCGTGAATCGGTCCGATCGTAAGGCCGCTCAAGCGAATAGCGGTCCGAAACAAAACACTTCTCAACCTTCTCATGCGGCCTTGAGCGCGCTAACTGATTCGGACCGGCCGTAAGCACTGTAAGCGCTGCGAGCAATTTTAGCGTGATTCGGAACACCGCTTCAATCTCTATTCTTTTTCTTTCAGTTACATTCCGATAGTTTCAAAACAAAAAAGACTAAACAGCTGTAAGTCTTAAGTGTCAAATTTATAAACATAAATACCAACACGAATGTACCGCCCGAGTCGTGCGGGCGGTACTTTTACGGATTTTTCGGACGGCTGCTATTCAACAGGAATAGTATATCACTGCAAAGGCAGAGAAGGAAGGGAATCGCCTGTCGAGTGTGTTATAGAAGGCCGAGCGCAAGCGAAGCCGTCTAGTAATACGAGGTAGGCAATCCTGGTTCAGCCATGGCATCAAAGGTTTATGTCTCGTGACACTTCACCTGTATAAGGGCCTGCAGGTCCTGGCGCGTGTCCTGACGCTCCTGCAGGATGAGCCCGAGCGCGGCGGCCTCGGGCACGGTGCGGAAGGTGTCAAGTGGTCGGCCGGCACCGCAGGCCGCTCTAGTGTGTGACACTTCACCTGTATAAGGGCCTGCAGGTCCTGGCGCGTGTCCTGACGCTCCTGCAGGATGAGCCCGAGCGCGGCGGCCTCGGGCACGGTGCGGAAGGTGTCAAGTGGTCGGCCGGCACCGCAGGCCGCTCTAGTGTGTGACACTTCACCTGTATAAGGGCCTGCAGGTCCTGGCGCGTGTCCTGACGCTCCTGCAGGATGAGCCCGAGCGCGGCGGCCTCGGGCACGGTGCGGAAGGTGTCAAGTGGTCGGCCGGCACCGCAGGCCGCTCTAGTGTGTGACACTTCACCTGTATAAGGGCCTGCAGGTCCTGGCGCGTGTCCTGACGCTCCTGCAGGATGAGCCCGAGCGCGGCGGCCTCGGGCACGGTGCGGAAGGTGTCAAGTGGTCGGCCGGCACCGCAGGCCGCTCTAGTGTGTGACACTTCACCTGTATAAGGGCCTGCAGGTCCTGGCGCGTGTCCTGACGCTCCTGCAGGATGAGCCCGAGCGCGGCGGCCTCGGGCACGGTGCGGAAGGTGTCAAGTGGTCGGCCGGCACCGCAGGCCGCTCTAGTGTGTGACACTTCACCTGTATAAGGGCCTGCAGGTCCTGGCGCGTGTCCTGACGCTCCTGCAGGATGAGCCCGAGCGCGGCGGCCTCGGGCACGGTGCGGAAGGTGTCAAGTGGTCGGCCGGCACCGCAGGCCGCTCTAGTGTGTGACACTTCACCTGTATAAGGGCCTGCAGGTCCTGGCGCGTGTCCTGACGCTCCTGCAGGATGAGCCCGAGCGCGGCGGCCTCGGGCACGGTGCGGAAGGTGTCAAGTGGTCGGCCGGCACCGCAGGCCGCTCTAGTGTGTGACACTTCACCTGTATAAGGGCCTGCAGGTCCTGGCGCGTGTCCTGACGCTCCTGCAGGATGAGCCCGAGCGCGGCGGCCTCGGGCACGGTGCGGAAGGTGTCAAGTGGTCGGCCGGCACCGCAGGCCGCTCTAGTGTGTGACACTTCACCTGTATAAGGGCCTGCAGGTCCTGGCGCGTGTCCTGACGCTCCTGCAGGATGAGCCCGAGCGCGGCGGCCTCGGGCACGGTGCGGAAGGTGTCAAGTGGTCGGCCGGCACCGCAGGCCGCTCTAGTGTGTGACACTTCACCTGTATAAGGGCCTGCAGGTCCTGGCGCGTGTCCTGACGCTCCTGCAGGATGAGCCCGAGCGCGGCGGCCTCGGGCACGGTGCGGAAGGTGTCAAGTGGTCGGCCGGCACCGCAGGCCGCTCTAGTGTGTGACACTTCACCTGTATAAGGGCCTGCAGGTCCTGGCGCGTGTCCTGACGCTCCTGCAGGATGAGCCCGAGCGCGGCGGCCTCGGGCACGGTGCGGAAGGTGTCAAGTGGTCGGCCGGCACCGCAGGCCGCTCTAGTGTGTGACACTTCACCTGTATAAGGGCCTGCAGGTCCTGGCGCGTGTCCTGACGCTCCTGCAGGATGAGCCCGAGCGCGGCGGCCTCGGGCACGGTGCGGAAGGTGTCAAGTGGTCGGCCGGCACCGCAGGCCGCTCTAGTGTGTGACACTTCACCTGTATAAGGGCCTGCAGGTCCTGGCGCGTGTCCTGACGCTCCTGCAGGATGAGCCCGAGCGCGGCGGCCTCGGGCACGGTGCGGAAGGTGTCAAGTGGTCGGCCGGCACCGCAGGCCGCTCTAGTGTGTGACACTTCACCTGTATAAGGGCCTGCAGGTCCTGGCGCGTGTCCTGACGCTCCTGCAGGATGAGCCCGAGCGCGGCGGCCTCGGGCACGGTGCGGAAGGTGTCAAGTGGTCGGCCGGCACCGCAGGCCGCTCTAGTGTGTGACACTTCACCTGTATAAGGGCCTGCAGGTCCTGGCGCGTGTCCTGACGCTCCTGCAGGATGAGCCCGAGCGCGGCGGCCTCGGGCACGGTGCGGAAGGTGTCAAGTGGTCGGCCGGCACCGCAGGCCGCTCTAGTGTGTGACACTTCACCTGTATAAGGGCCTGCAGGTCCTGGCGCGTGTCCTGACGTTCCTGCAGGATGAGCCCGAGCGCGGCGGCCTCGGGCACGGTGCGGAAGGTGTCAAGTGGTCGGCCGGCACCGCAGGCCGCTCTAGTGTGTGACACTTCACCTGTATAAGGGCCTGCAGGTCCTGGCGCGTGTCCTGACGCTCCTGCAGGATGAGCCCGAGCGCGGCGGCCTCGGGCACGGTGCGGAAGGTGTCAAGTGGTCGGCCGGCACCGCAGGCCGCTCTAGTGTGTGACACTTCACCTGTATAAGGGCCTGCAGGTCCTGGCGCGTGTCCTGACGCTCCTGCAGGATGAGCCCGAGCGCGGCGGCCTCGGGCACGGTGCGGAAGGTGTCAAGTGGTCGGCCGGCACCGCAGGCCGCTCTAGTGTGTGACACTTCACCTGTATAAGGGCCTGCAGGTCCTGGCGCGTGTCCTGACGCTCCTGCAGGATGAGCCCGAGCGCGGCGGCCTCGGGCACGGTGCGGAAGGTGTCAAGTGGTCGGCCGGCACCGCAGGCCGCTCTAGTGTGTGACACTTCACCTGTATAAGGGCCTGCAGGTCCTGGCGCGTGTCCTGACGCTCCTGCAGGATGAGCCCGAGCGCGGCGGCCTCGGGCACGGTGCGGAAGGTGTCAAGTGGTCGGCCGGCACCGCAGGCCGCTCTAGTGTGTGACACTTCACCTGTATAAGGGCCTGCAGGTCCTGGCGCGTGTCCTGACGCTCCTGCAGGATGAGCCCGAGCGCGGCGGCCTCGGGCACGGTGCGGAAGGTGTCAAGTGGTCGGCCGGCACCGCAGGCCGCTCTAGTGTGTGACACTTCACCTGTATAAGGGCCTGCAGGTCCTGGCGCGTGTCCTGACGCTCCTGCAGGATGAGCCCGAGCGCGGCGGCCTCGGGCACGGTGCGGAAGGTGTCAAGTGGTCGGCCGGCACCGCAGGCCGCTCTAGTGTGTGACACTTCACCTGTATAAGGGCCTGCAGGTCCTGGCGCGTGTCCTGACGCTCCTGCAGGATGAGCCCGAGCGCGGCGGCCTCGGGCACGGTGCGGAAGGTGTCAAGTGGTCGGCCGGCACCGCAGGCCGCTCTAGTGTGTGACACTTCACCTGTATAAGGGCCTGCAGGTCCTGGCGCGTGTCCTGACGCTCCTGCAGGATGAGCCCGAGCGCGGCGGCCTCGGGCACGGTGCGGAAGGTGTCAAGTGGTCGGCCGGCACCGCAGGCCGCTCTAGTGTGTGACACTTCACCTGTATAAGGGCCTGCAGGTCCTGGCGCGTGTCCTGACGCTCCTGCAGGATGAGCCCGAGCGCGGCGGCCTCGGGCACGGTGCGGAAGGTGTCAAGTGGTCGGCCGGCACCGCAGGCCGCTCTAGTGTGTGACACTTCACCTGTATAAGGGCCTGCAGGTCCTGGCGCGTGTCCTGACGCTCCTGCAGGATGAGCCCGAGCGCGGCGGCCTCGGGCACGGTGCGGAAGGTGTCAAGTGGTCGGCCGGCACCGCAGGCCGCTCTAGTGTGTGACACTTCACCTGTATAAGGGCCTGCAGGTCCTGGCGCGTGTCCTGACGCTCCTGCAGGATGAGCCCGAGCGCGGCGGCCTCGGGCACGGTGCGGAAGGTGTCAAGTGGTCGGCCGGCACCGCAGGCCGCTCTAGTGTGTGACACTTCACCTGTATAAGGGCCTGCAGGTCCTGGCGCGTGTCCTGACGCTCCTGCAGGATGAGCCCGAGCGCGGCGGCCTCGGGCACGGTGCGGAAGGTGTCAAGTGGTCGGCCGGCACCGCAGGCCGCTCTAGTGTGTGACACTTCACCTGTATAAGGGCCTGCAGGTCCTGGCGCGTGTCCTGACGCTCCTGCAGGATGAGCCCGAGCGCGGCGGCCTCGGGCACGGTGCGGAAGGTGTCAAGTGGTCGGCCGGCACCGCAGGCCGCTCTAGTGTGTGACACTTCACCTGTATAAGGGCCTGCAGGTCCTGGCGCGTGTCCTGACGCTCCTGCAGGATGAGCCCGAGCGCGGCGGCCTCGGGCACGGTGCGGAAGGTGTCAAGTGGTCGGCCGGCACCGCAGGCCGCTCTAGTGTGTGACACTTCACCTGTATAAGGGCCTGCAGGTCCTGGCGCGTGTCCTGACGCTCCTGCAGGATGAGCCCGAGCGCGGCGGCCTCGGGCACGGTGCGGAAGGTGTCAAGTGGTCGGCCGGCACCGCAGGCCGCTCTAGTGTGTGACACTTCACCTGTATAAGGGCCTGCAGGTCCTGGCGCGTGTCCTGACGCTCCTGCAGGATGAGCCCGAGCGCGGCGGCCTCGGGCACGGTGCGGAAGGTGTCAAGTGGTCGGCCGGCACCGCAGGCCGCTCTAGTGTGTGACACTTCACCTGTATAAGGGCCTGCAGGTCCTGGCGCGTGTCCTGACGCTCCTGCAGGATGAGCCCGAGCGCGGCGGCCTCGGGCACGGTGCGGAAGGTGTCAAGTGGTCGGCCGGCACCGCAGGCCGCTCTAGTGTGTGACACTTCACCTGTATAAGGGCCTGCAGGTCCTGGCGCGTGTCCTGACGCTCCTGCAGGATGAGCCCGAGCGCGGCGGCCTCGGGCACGGTGCGGAAGGTGTCAAGTGGTCGGCCGGCACCGCAGGCCGCTCTAGTGTGTGACACTTCACCTGTATAAGGGCCTGCAGGTCCTGGCGCGTGTCCTGACGCTCCTGCAGGATGAGCCCGAGCGCGGCGGCCTCGGGCACGGTGCGGAAGGTGTCAAGTGGTCGGCCGGCACCGCAGGCCGCTCTAGTGTGTGACACTTCACCTGTATAAGGGCCTGCAGGTCCTGGCGCGTGTCCTGACGCTCCTGCAGGATGAGCCCGAGCGCGGCGGCCTCGGGCACGGTGCGGAAGGTGTCAAGTGGTCGGCCGGCACCGCAGGCCGCTCTAGTGTGTGACACTTCACCTGTATAAGGGCCTGCAGGTCCTGGCGCGTGTCCTGACGCTCCTGCAGGATGAGCCCGAGCGCGGCGGCCTCGGGCACGGTGCGGAAGGTGTCAAGTGGTCGGCCGGCACCGCAGGCCGCTCTAGTGTGTGACACTTCACCTGTATAAGGGCCTGCAGGTCCTGGCGCGTGTCCTGACGCTCCTGCAGGATGAGCCCGAGCGCGGCGGCCTCGGGCACGGTGCGGAAGGTGTCAAGTGGTCGGCCGGCACCGCAGGCCGCTCTAGTGTGTGACACTTCACCTGTATAAGGGCCTGCAGGTCCTGGCGCGTGTCCTGACGCTCCTGCAGGATGAGCCCGAGCGCGGCGGCCTCGGGCACGGTGCGGAAGGTGTCAAGTGGTCGGCCGGCACCGCAGGCCGCTCTAGTGTGTGACACTTCACCTGTATAAGGGCCTGCAGGTCCTGGCGCGTGTCCTGACGCTCCTGCAGGATGAGCCCGAGCGCGGCGGCCTCGGGCACGGTGCGGAAGGTGTCAAGTGGTCGGCCGGCACCGCAGGCCGCTCTAGTGTGTGACACTTCACCTGTATAAGGGCCTGCAGGTCCTGGCGCGTGTCCTGACGCTCCTGCAGGATGAGCCCGAGCGCGGCGGCCTCGGGCACGGTGCGGAAGGTGTCAAGTGGTCGGCCGGCACCGCAGGCCGCTCTAGTGTGTGACACTTCACCTGTATAAGGGCCTGCAGGTCCTGGCGCGTGTCCTGACGCTCCTGCAGGATGAGCCCGAGCGCGGCGGCCTCGGGCACGGTGCGGAAGGTGTCAAGTGGTCGGCCGGCACCGCAGGCCGCTCTAGTGTGTGACACTTCACCTGTATAAGGGCCTGCAGGTCCTGGCGCGTGTCCTGACGCTCCTGCAGGATGAGCCCGAGCGCGGCGGCCTCGGGCACGGTGCGGAAGGTGTCAAGTGGTCGGCCGGCACCGCAGGCCGCTCTAGTGTGTGACACTTCACCTGTATAAGGGCCTGCAGGTCCTGGCGCGTGTCCTGACGCTCCTGCAGGATGAGCCCGAGCGCGGCGGCCTCGGGCACGGTGCGGAAGGTGTCAAGTGGTCGGCCGGCACCGCAGGCCGCTCTAGTGTGTGACACTTCACCTGTATAAGGGCCTGCAGGTCCTGGCGCGTGTCCTGACGCTCCTGCAGGATGAGCCCGAGCGCGGCGGCCTCGGGCACGGTGCGGAAGGCGCGCAGGAAGCGCGCGGCCGCGCACGACGCTCCGCTAGACGCGTCCAAAGTGCGGAACAGGAAACCTGAGAGGCAGGGCACAGCGAATTGTCATCTTGCTCGGATTTGGAGCAGCCCAACAGGAGAAGTACCCCCGCCTTGCAGAAGACCACAGCCATAATAACATTATTTACTATACAGGTATGTAGTGTTGTGTTCCTGAAGGTGAGCAAGGTTGCCAGAGCTCCCGAGGATGCTCTGGGTTGAGAGCGGCGGGGGACCTAAATTTTTCTCTTCTGCTGTCAACACAGTGAATCGTCTAATTTGTAAAGATTCGGCAACGCGCACGTGATTGCTTTGGAGTTGCGAGCGTCTATAGGCTGCGATGTCCACTTACCATCAGGTGGACCACACGCTTGTTTGCCACAGTCTTTATATAACAAACCCTGCGCACAAGCATACGCAATGGTCATCAATGCCCACTGCATCTTGTAAGGCGATTGTTGCAACGTTTGTGGTGGGTAATAGTAGATTGTGTCTCAAAGCAGCAAAATTATATATTTATTTCAAGTAATCATTAATTTTACAATGCATATTAGAAAGCGCTTTCTGTAAGGCTAAACTTATGCATAGAAAGTGACACTTTTCTGCAGTAGTGTGATATTAGTCTTGTAATGTAAAAAATTTCCCAACTTATGTCGTCGGGAAAATGCCTACTTTCCACACTTGTATCATAATTACTATTTCACACCTGTTGTGTGTATTCAGAAGTCATTGTTGCCCTCAAATGAAAGAAAAGTACGACTTTGATACCTCATTCGAGGGTAAGAATAACAGATGAAAAAAATGTATTATTACTGTAAAAGAAACAAGACAAAAAATAAGTCGAATAATGAAAAGCCTATTCAAATGTCTCAAATAATAACGAAGTATTAAGTAAGTTTAATTTTGCCAATTAAACGGAGAAATCGCTACAGATCCATGACGTCACCAACCTCTAGCGCCATACAAACGTGTGTTTTGCGAAAAGGAGATATAAAATGCTTCTCTTATAGTCAATATCCGAAATATTCTTTATTCAAATAGGCCTAGCAACAACCATTTAAATCGGTAAAAATTGAATTGCTCTAGGGATGTTAAAACAGATTAAGTATAATAAATTCACAATAAGATCATCTAACTATACTAAATAGTACATTACTTACCAAGGGCGATAAAACAAAGAATGTCTCAGATCGCAGGTATTTTACGCCCGAGCCGAAGGCAAGGGCGATAAATATGCGATCTGAGGCTTTCTTTATTATCGCCCGAGGTAAGTACAAAATTTTATGTCACCCCCTGGCCAAGAAGTGGGTTTTTTCGCGCGCGGAGCGTGCGATAATGGCCACTTTATGGCCAGGTGTGACATAAAATAAATTATAACTTTATAACATCTTGCTTGTTTTTCCGATATCAACATCCATATTTCGCCGTGTTACATACCTAATTCACAGGTGAGACAAAACTCCTTAGCGCAGGTGTGGGCAAGTAGAGTTGCTTTCACTGGCGGAGTGTAATAAAGTACCTGAAACATATGAATACATTAATTCATTAACCCTAAAAGCTACGATCTTATCAGAGCAATCTCTAGTCTTCCCGATTTTCCGCAAGTTATTTGACGTCCTGATACGACGCGACAATTTTCTTCTTCACTTTGTTGAAATGTCAATCTGGGTCTACCTCCACCCTTCAATTTTACCCTCCAAAATGTTTAGGCTCGTTTCATAAAACCACACTCGTGTTTTAATGCCTCTCATTATGTACCAGTTGCATAAACTACTATTATTTCCAATGTAAAAAATTAGTTCGAATGAAATTTCGCAACATGTCGCTTGGTCATGTTTCTGCTCGATCTTATTTATTTATTTATCGTATAGCAATGATTTCGAACCGTGAGATCTTCGAGAAGACAGTAACGGTTGCCAGTTTTTATTGCACTTTTAGCACCACCCAGGGGTCAAGTGTAGGGTAGCGGTGGGTACTTTCCCTACGGACGTGGTGCAACTTCGACCCCCCTTTGTCAAGTGAGTCGGGCAACTTGACTGTTCAAAGTTCTCAAGCCGCCCGAAGGCCACCAACTTGGCTTAACGACTGCTGCCATAGACAGCAGCCGGGATCAACGGCTTAACGTGCCTTCCAAAGCACGGGAGCGCTCAGTTAGTAACCACTCAAAGATCTTTAGATTAGATGAAATGCATTTTAAAGTCTGCAAACATATACCTGAAGCATGGATACTGCCATAGACAGCAGCCGGGATCAACGGCTTAACGTGCCTTCCAAAGCACGGGAGCGCGCAGTTAGTAACCACTCAAAGATCTTTAGATTAGACTAAATGTCTTTTAAAGTCTGCAAAAACATACCTGAAGCATGGATGCTGGCCATAGACAGCAGCCGGGATCGACGGCTTAACGTGCCTTCCAAAGCACGGGAGCGCTCAGTTAGTAACCACTCAAAGATCTTTAGATTAGATTAGTGTCTCTTAAAGTAAAAAATACCTGAAGCATGGAGTTGCAATAGGAGTTGGGCAGAATAGCCTCCAGACCCGGAAAACCTGACTTATTGGTCGTCTCAGCCTCGCCGCCAAGTTTATTGAAACGTACGTCCAACTGGAATTAAAACTTTATACAGTGTGTTATATTTAAATGTCCAACATTTCATAAAACTGGTATTCGATTTTGTATTTTATTGCTTAGACAGTAAAGTCGCTTTTTGAACGGACCAATTTGACACAACTAGGCCAATTTGAATGATTTTAAGTATAACAACAACCGAAACAGTCGAAACAGTAAGGCCAAATTCCGTCAACTGGACGCAAGCAAGAATTTATTCGGGAAATAAGAAAGCAAAAATAAAAATAAACAAAAACAGGAAAGTTGTGTTTTCACAAAACATCTCAGCATAATGCGGGCAAATGCCAGCGCTGGTCTTCCGATGGAACCGTAGTTTTTGTAAGAGTTCTTAGTCAGAATTTGGCCTTAGTTTCGTATGAAGTATACATATTATGTATACTTAAATTCAGAATACGAAACTAAGGCCAAATTGACAATATTTCATAATTTCCAATAGTCTTAATTCGAAAACCATTTCGGTAAAAACGTGTGAAGTACACAAAAAACATTTTTTTAGGTTTTTTTCTCCGTTAGTTTTGGAAAAAATCGCAAATTACTGTAAACCGAAAGTTGACGTCATCTTCCTCGCTGTATTCAGGGAGACCTTAGTACAGAGTACAGACAATCGCTGCTTTGGAGTGGCTCTGGATTCTTGTTGGGAAGATGACGTAATATTTTACTTACGCCCTTTTGGAATGACCTACTTTTCAACTTGTTTTTTTTTTGTATGAAATAATGGGTTAAAATGAAAAAGAAAAAATACGTGTGGCTTAAATTTTTACCTATTTTCTAACTAGTTCATAAAATAAAGTAGTTAAAAATATGAAATGTTGTCAATTCTGCTCAACGAACTCAAGCCAAAAATGACTAAGAACTGTATATTATACAGGACATAAGGTACTCGATCTAAACCGAAGATCTCGTTCCCATCACAAAAGTATAGTACGATTAGATTACTTTGACACAGACATACAATGGAATGCAATGGAGTAAGAAGAATAGATATACAATGGAATATGAGCATATATCAGTGACACCGGCGAAAAAAATAAACATAGGGATGATGACACTATAAAAGAAAATCAATAAATCCAAATGTTCTACATAAAGGCTCAAATTCTTAATCAAATGGCGAAAAAAATCAATTCAAAAAATAAATCATTACGTAATTATAAGTCTTCAAAGTTTTAAGAGTGGGTATTTTCTGTCGCTTTTCCGCAAAACGCACCTTTACTATGGCGCTACTCAACAGTGACGTCACTGTTGAGTATAGCACTTTCTCTCTAACTACGAACATTCTGACCGTTGTAGCTTCGTTATTTTTTGAGATATTTGAATAGGATTTTCACTATTTATGTCTTCTTTCTATTGAATTTTTTTTTTGAGTCTACATCCCTATTGTTTTGTTATGATATGATCCCTCACATCGGCGGGACCGGGAGGTGTCACGTTAAAGTAATTTCGGTTTAGGTCAAAAAAATGACGAACCTTAGTTAGTTAGTTAGTTATACTGGGCATTTTCCGCAAGTCGACATCCAACGTGCCTATTTTGCGTGAAAAAGGGGTAGCGCTACTCTAACCACCCTAGTTCCTGTATGAAACCTATTAGTGTCTTTATATTGCTTACTACTTCCTGCAGTGTGTTCGGATTTCCTAGGTGTTTCTTCCTGTATACTTCTACCTGCTTACAGTCTAGTAGAACGTGTCTAGCAGTCTCTTCTGCCTCCATGCATGCTCTGCACAAGGGACTGTCAGTGATTCCCAAGTTGTAGAGGTGTTTGTTTAGTGTGTTGTGTCCTGTTATTATGCCTACTACTTTACGTAGTTGGTTTCTGTGTGTTCTCAGTAGTGTGGTTGTGAGTTTGGGATTTTGTTTTAATATTATTTCTTTTGTCTGCCTGCATGTATCTAGTTCTTCCCAATGCCTTTGATGGCAGGTGTTTTATGTATCGATTTAGTTCATTCTGTATGTATTTTTGTGGCAGGGGCACTATTGGCTCCGGTCCGTATGCCGGTGTTTCTGAGCCTTTCCTGGCTAGTTCATCCGCTGCATCGTTTCCTCTCGAGCCGCTGTGTCCCTTTACCCATTGTAAAGCTACCTTGTTCTTGTCTCCGCATGACGAACCTTTCGGCAACGTCGAAACTGACACTGTTGACCGAGCGAACTAAGCGTCTCCGTTGCAGTTTAGGCAAAAATATCACATGTTTTATATCTTGTTACTATAAGTGTTTTAATTATTACGACTTACGCGTATAGAAAGAACGGCCCAATGCCATATTCGGTTTCGGTTTCGGCCGAAACTAGAGCCAAAACCGAACCTTCCGTTTCGGCAAAAAACAGGTTTCGGTCGGACACTAGTAATTTTAGTAGTAGTAGTAAGCTGGAGGTCCCGGGTTCGAATCCCGGCCGGGGCATTTACTTATTTGTGTCATGAGCACGAATATTTGTTCTTGGGTCTTGGATGTTTTCTATGTATTTAAGTATCTATTTATCTATATAAGTATGTATATCGTCACTTAGTACCCATAGTACAAGCTTTGCTTAGTTTGGGACTAGGTTGATTTGTGTAATATTGTCCACAAATGTTTTTTTTAATACAGTTGCTCAAAAAGTGGTACTTTATGTAGCTGTATATCGTGCGCAAAGTTGGATTTCGCGCACTAGTGCTTTTTACTTTTCCAACTTTTTTAAATTTATTGTTGACTCAAGCCAAAGGGTTTTAGGTTCAGTCACTTTACTTATTTATTTAATAAAGCAAAGGCCATTAAAAGTAACCTTCTATAATATTTAAAACATTAAAAATGCATATTAAACAAGTTAAATGGTTATCAAATATTAAAACATCTAAAACTGTATTCAAAAAGTTGACTGATTGAGTAAATTAATGACCGGAAACAGTATTATGCGAGACCGCTAATTAATAGAGTATTATGGAAGACCGTCGCGCCGGATGTGAATGAACGCTTGTGTTTTTTCGCCAAAAAATACATTTAGTTACTTAAAAATCAAATAGAAATTAATTATAAAATGAAAAATAATTATTTATTAATATTTACATGTAATTAAACTACCATGTAACATAAAATCTCCTCCAAAATAGTATTTGATTTGGCTGAATGCTGACAACCATGGCCTGTTGAAAAAGTCAATCAATTAAAAGTAAAACCGACTTTTTAATTCCCGCTTCTTTGTACATGATTTCAAGATTTAATTTTGTAGTGAGTCGTATTGTTTTAATAATATTTTTGTGATATGTGTGATTTATACGATTGTTATATAAAGTGTATGTCTGTATACACGCCACGCCAGATAGACCAGGTAAGTACTTAAAGCCCACAATGGCAAGTAAAAGTATTGTGTTTTGTATCTTTTAATTACTGTTTTATTTTAGTTTCTTTGATATTTTTTCGCAACTGTATTAAAAAACGTCGTTTTATACACGTGCGGAAGTGTCATTTTCACTCGTCCCGAATCTTGTCCCTCGCCCTTCGGCTCGGGACAAGACAACTCGGGACTCGTGCAAAATGACATACCTTCCGCACTAGCATCAAAATGTACTATTTTTTTATCTTGTATTCCGGTGTCCAGCTGCGAATTGACAAAGCTGTTACTGCATGGCGTATATTAAGGCGTTAAACCTACCTTTTGATAGTGCTTCGGGATCGGTTGGTTTGCGAATTTATTCTCGTTTATTTTGGCAGCGAAGAGGTCCTCCAGATTGTCTTCAATGTAAGGCATCTGAAATCAAAGTCATGTACATTGCCCGGCGATAAGTCATCATCATCATCTCCTAGCCGTATACACACGACACGTCACACACACACGTCACAGCGACTACTTCCTACTGCTGAGAGCGCCGCTGGTGCGCTCTCTGGTGACTGACATAGCCAATCTTTGCAGCGAACGTGCGACTACACTCGCTGCATGTCAGCACCCCTCCGACATAGTTATATGTTATGGCCGCAGGTAAGCGTATGGCGATAAGTATTGCACATATTGACCTTTGGAAAGAGACTCGTCTAATTCCGACTTCATAGAGCGTCTGTCAGTTGTAGTCAAAATATATAATAACTGAATTTAATTAACAAACTGTTATTATGAGATTAAAAAAGTGGTATACACTTGACTGCATACAAAACTATATTGACAGCGCTGCAAAAAAATACTGATTTGAACTGAAAAACCCGGTTATATGTAATTTGAGTTTTTGCTGTGTAAATCAGCAGTTTTAGGTTGTTAATGTTGTTATGTCTTTTTTTAAAGTCACATCAAATTGCCATGAAAAATTTGTATACTCACTTGGATTTATGATTACCTGGTTCCTTTTGAATGTCCTAGGGTTAGGCGCGTATCCTATCGGACCCTGCATTTTCATAGTGTTGAGTATCTCCGGGTCTATCGGTTTCGGCTTCCTGGGAAATTGTAACAAGTTACTTTTTATATTAATAACGCGACGGCGGTAAACAAACACACGGCCTGCCTGATGGAAACTTGCCGCCTGATGAAAAATTACGCATGAGCTCCTTTGAAGTTGCGAGCGTCTATAGGCTGCGGTGTCCGCTCACCATCAGGCGGACCGTACGCTTGTTTGCCACCGTGGTTGTATTAATAGTACATTACTTAACAAGGGCGGTAAAACAAAGAATGTCTCAGATCGCAGATATTTGACGCCCGAGCCGAAGGCAAGGGCGATAAATATGCGATCTGAGGCTTTCTTTATTACCGCCCGTGTTTAGTACAATATTTTATGTCACCCCCTGACCAGGAAGTGGGATTTCCCGCGCGCGGAGCGTGCGGTAATTGCCGCTTTATGGCCAGGTGTGACATAAATTATCTTTAAAAACTGCAAAAAAAAACACGTTCGTTGTATGGGAGCCCTCTTAAATATTTAATATTTATTCTAGGTATTCTGTTTTATAGTATTTGTTGTTATAGCAGCAACAGAAATACATCATCTGTGAAAATTTCAACTGTCTAACTATCACGGTTCTCGGGATATAGCCTGGTGACAGACGGACAGACAGACAGACGGACAGCGGAGCCTTAGTAATAGGGTCCCGTTTTACCCTTTGGGTACGGAACCCTAAAAAAAGAGAAGCATAGCCCTCTCCATTGCCGTATGCGGCCTATGGCACAAAGTAAAAATAGCGGCGGCGCGCGCCGGAGCAGAGAGTCCGCTCAGTACAAAGTGCCATTTTCGCCGCACGCACACAGACGTAACATTTACAGGCATTCTCGGTTGATTTTGGACGCGCTTAGTCGCGACTGTCACTGTCGCGTCGCGAATACTAGTTGTGCGCGCGTTGATCACTTGACGTCCCCGCCGCTACATAGGTACTTTGTGTCACGTACGTCAAAATGAATAACCGATATTATTACAGTTGGAATGTATTTTATTGTTTAAATACACTTAAACACAACAAAAAACTGTGCCTACAATTTCTTAAAATTTTCAAACGATATTGAAAGGTAAATAAAACGGTTTTCTCATTTTGGTAGTTACAATACCTAGGTAGGTAGGTAATTTTTTGAAACTAGCCTCTTTGATAACCACGATCAACCATTACACATTCATCTTATCGTTCGCTGGTAAAACGCCAGTATTTAAGTACTATGGTTTAGTTAAGTAGGTACCTAATTAAACCGCTCTCGACCGCCGCCCGTCACAAGGTTATTAGGGTTTCGTACACGAAGGGTCAAAACGGAACCCTATTAGTGTCGCCCAGACGTCCGTCCGTCCGTCCGTCGTCTGTCACAAAATTTGTTCCGAAGAATTTTTAGACTTCTCATTGACCTATGAACTTGAAATTTGGTGACAATTTTTCAATATTACGTATATTTTAACAAAAAATACTAAAATATTGATAAGTCATATTTTTGAGGTTGATTCGGAACCCTAAATGTGCGAAGTCCGACTCGCACTTGGCCGGGTTTTTACCAAGATACGCTGGTTCATATTTAAATGTCATGTCGAAGAATTTTTAATATACCTGCTCCTTTTTAAAATTCAGAATCAATACAGAAGCAACCCTGTGAGTCAGGCAAGTTTAGGTATGTATTTTCAAGAACGGCGGGAACGGACCTTCTGTATATTCTTTATTTTGTGCCTATGGTGAGCGACCATGTGTCAGTACCAGTCATCACTGGCAACACACACTGGTCAAAAACTCTCCGTCTTGAGAGCCAGATAACTTATATGCTAATAATACATATCTCAAGGTGGACTGATGACCTGGTAAAGGTCGCGGGAGTCCGCTGGATGCGGGTGGCGCGGGACCGGTCATTGTGCCACTCTTTGGGGCCTATGTCCAGCATTGGACGTGTTTCGGCTGATATGATGATGAATACATACCTGTAACCCTTCCTGTAGAAGGTTTCCGGTAGCTCGTTGAACCAGCGCTGTCCGGCGGCGAGTGGTGGTAACGGGACGGACGACCACTGGAATGTTGAGTCGTTGTACGCTGCGAACGGTATGTTAGGCGGCGCGTCGGCGAATTCTGTCGCTCTAGAAAATTACAACTAAAATGTATACATTTCTTATGGTGTATGTAGGTATATGTTAGGGTACTGTAAAATTAGAAAAATGTAATAGTACATTACTTACCAAGGGCGATAAAACAAAGAATGTCTCAGATCGCAGGTATTTTACGCCCGAGCCGAAGGCAAGGGCGATAAATATGCGATCTGAGGCTTTCTTTATTATCGCCCGTGGTAAGTACAAAATTTTATGTCACCCCATGGCCAGGAAGTGGGTTTTTTCGCGCGCGGAGCGTGCGATAATGGCCACTTTATGGCCAGGTGTGACATAAAATTATATTATTAAATATTCACTCATTGATGATGACTCATTGATATTGATGATTATAAACAATAGTATTTCATTATACATCCATCCATCCCTACATGGCGAACCTGCCAGCAGCTAGCTTTAGCCTTACCAATTTTAAGTTGTTTTGAATTCAAATTATGACTTAAGTATTGATAATACCAATAAACTGAATATTTATCGTATGGTATTTATTTCGAACCGTGAGATCTTCGAGAAGACAGTACGGTTGCCAGTTTTAATAAACTGAATAAAGTAAACAATACTTTTATGATAATTTTAAAGAGTAGCAGAGCAGAAGTCATTATTTTGTATTGTGTGTAGTAGAATTTAACCGGAACAAAAGGTTTTGGCTTGTGTTAACGCCCAGCGTATGTGTGCTATGCATACACAGGCACACACACACTTACATGCGTCAGTGGCCAGCCAGCGGGACTAAGTAGGACCGCGCCCCACTCTCATTCTACGAACTACCGAGCGCATACGCATTTTACTTATGTATTTTTTATGAAGTAAAGGGAGTCAATTTAAAGAACATCTTCATTATTTCTCACCTCCGTCCACGGCCTGAACAACTACAATCGCTCCTGTTTCTACATTATGGTCCCACGAGCCGAATAATAAAGAAGAACCACTGCCGCGCACAAGGGAACAAAGGATCGCGAACAGTTAACGGAACGTTACGTGGACATTTCGAGAAAAGGTGTTCTACATCAAACTACGTAGTTACGAGCACTATTAAGGAGCAGAAGATTTACCAGTCAAGAGAATTGCCATTAATCGGAAGGAGTTATCACGCCTACTATACCTACAGAAGAAGTGAAAGTGAAAGTGAGAACCTGGGAGAGTAGCGTTAACGTGAGTTCGTTCCGATCTTTTCTCTGCTAGACGAATCCCTCTTTAAGTGTTTGTGTAGTTTTATTTCGCACTTTAAACGCGAATTTCTTACATATCTAATTGCATCATTTGCATCATACCTAACGGTAAACATTCATAATATTCTTACGTTAAATCGCACTTTAATGCGAATCATCCTAATTACGTGCCCTTAAATAAGTTCTAAACAACATTTACAGTACCTACTTGTTTTTAAAGTCATAGTAAACGGCTTATTACAAATTTCATCACATATTTTACAATTGCACCTCAAACGCAAATCATCAATAAGTAATCAATCAATAAGTCATTCTAATCAAGAAGTAATTAACAATTGTGTACACCCATTTAGAGATATTTCATAGTAATTTACATACATACATACAAGTAGTATTGCAATAAGTAGGTAAATATCCTGCTTTAAATTCCTATGCTAATCAATATCATTTTCGAATTGAGTAACTACTTCATATATCTTTCTTCAAGACCCAAAGCTTGTGCCTGGACAAACATAGTTACTCGTAGTGTTAATTGCAGTTTTTTTTTGTACATTCCAGCTGTTGCTTAGCGCGCGGGCGGACCTTGACCTTGAATCGCTCGGCGCTCGGTAACTGCAACCCGGCTTATCTGCTTGCTACTTAGCTGTTTACGAACTTCACATATCTCACTGCACCACCTTTACGCAGCATAAAAACAACATTTAAGTATCCTAAATAATTCCAATCATTTATTTTCATTGTTATAAACAGTTTGTTGACTTATTTTCTTGCTTGCAGCGAATAATTACTTATAGTAAGTAGGTACCTAAACTAATTCAGTGCCTAAGAAAAATGGATAAAATCGATATAAAAGTACTAATTAAACAACGAGCTACATTCAAAACTAAAGTTACGCAGTTTGAAAACTATTTAAAATCTGTAGAAAGCTGTCCGCAACTAAGCAGACTACAGGCTAGCGAACTAAACATTCGATTGACAAAGATTGAAGAAATATATTCAGATTATGATTCTGTGCAATCTGACATAGAAAACCTGTCTGAAATTCCAGATGAACAATACTCGGATCGTGAGACTTTCGAATCGAGGTACTTCGCTGCAGTCGCGCTGGCTCGAGAGGTGTTGGAGAGAAGCGGGACCTCTGCGGGCCTCGCGCAGGAGTCCAGGTCAGGCTCAGGTTCTTGTGGGCATCACGGAAGGCCAAACATCAAATTGCCAACTATACATTTGCCTAGCTTTTCGGGACAATATCAGGACTGGCTGGAATTTCATGACACATTTAGCTCGCTTATACACTTAGATGAATCAATACCTAAAATAAACAAATTTCACTACTTACGCGCTGCATTAAAAGATAGTGCCGCTTTGATTGTACGATCGCTTGACTTCTCGGCTGAAAATTACGATGTAGCTTGGGATTTGCTCTGCGAGAGATTTAATAATAAGCGACTTCTCGTTAATAATCACTTGCAAGCTATATTCGGCATTGAAACATTAGGTAAAGAGAATTCAAAAGCGTTGCGTAACATCATCGACACCGTCAATAGGAATTTACGAGCACTAAAAACCCTTAAATTGCCCACTGAGCACTGGGACATTCTTATTATATATATAATTTCACAAAAATTTGACACCGCTACTACGCGTGACTGGGAAGGACACCGTAGCACTTTGGCGGAGTTACCTACTCTTGCGATGTTTTTGCAATTTATCAAAGGTCGTGCAGATTTATTAGGAACAATGGAGGATACTCACAAGCGCCGATACAGTGACGTCACACACAACCGCCATAAAGCGTTAGTGGTCAGTTCTCAATCTCCTCCTCCTGAAAAACAGTACATGTGTCCATTGTGTAACAATAACCATGCACTTTATCGTTGCCTTAAATTTAAATCTTTCTCGTTAGACGTGAGAATGCAAAAGGCTAAAGCGTTAAAATTATGCTTAAACTGCTTGCGACAAGGACATAGCACAAACGCTTGTAGAATTGGTCCGTGTCGTTTGTGCAATAAATCCCTTAATAGCCTATTGCATTCCCATGACGCGGCTCCTGCGGCTGCATCCTCGCCGCACAGCAGCGTCGCTCTCTGCGCCGCACCCTCGCCGCCTCCGCCGGTGGATTCACTAGAGTCCCCTGAAACAGAAGAATATTATACAGAAAAAGAAAGTGATGACTCACAAAGTAACATTACTTTGTCAGCTGTTCAAGGCAACTGCGTGCTTTTGTCCACAGCATTAATTCACGTTACCGATCAAAACGGACAAAAACACACAGTTCGCGCTTTATTAGACAATGGGAGCACGTCGAGCTTTATTACTCAAAAATTATGTACAAAGTTAAACTTACCAACCGCTTCGACCTCGTCGTTAGTTGAAGGGTTGAACACACAAACTCTTCGTTTGACAAAACAATGCGATATCACTTTATCGTCACTTATCGAACCGTTCAAAGCAAACATAAATTGTTTCGTTGTTCCACGTATCACGCAACAATTACCTACAGTGCGCATAAATGAGACGTTGTTAAATATTCCTCCAAATATTACACTAGCTGATCCAACATTCAACATACCATCTGAAGTAGACATGCTTCTTGGAGCCGATATTTTCTGGACCGTGCTATGCTCGCATAACATTTCATTAGGTAAAAACATGCCGACGTTAAGTAAAACCAAGTTTGGATGGTTAATTTCCGGCCCCGTACAAACAAACAAACAGCCAAATACAGTCCATTGCAACCATGCCATTATTACACATGATGATCAACCACATGTTCAACTAACACAGTTTTTTTAACACAAATCTGTGCCTCATCATAAACAAAATATCAATGGAAGGAGTCTCCCAACAAATTGGGGACTCATATGACCGAGCGTTAGCTAGGGTTCAATCGCTAGAGCGCAGGTTTACTAAGGATCCATTTTATGCATTATATACATAGACTTAGGACACTTAAAATTGAACGAACTTAATTCCTCGTTCGAAGATTTATGTAGAATTTCTCAACGTGGAACCTTTTCTGAGGAATACAAAACTTTGAAACAACTTAACAAACCTGTCTGTTAAAAATTAGCTTAATAAACTAAACCTTTTTTTTTAACACATGAGACCTTCTGAGGGTGACACAAAACACCCTATACTTCTATACTCAACCTCAACCCATCACATGATTGTTCTTCTTTTTAGATATTACCACACTGTACTCATGCATGCATCGGTCTAGTAATGATGTTGAACCGAAAAGGTAGAGGTGGCAAAACAATTAAAGTTTATTTATGCATTTTTGTCTGCTTGGCCGTAAAAGCTGTTCATATAGAGCTTGTGACTGATCTGAGCAGTGAAACAATTTCAGCTGCACTACACCGATTTACAGCCCGCAGAGGAAAGCCTGCTAACATTTATTCGGACAATTGCAGATGCTTTGTGGGAGCGTGCAACGAATTATCTCGATTCCTAAAACAAATTCTAGCAACATTACTTCTGAAGCGTCAAAACTCTCAATTAACTTTCATTTTTCGCCAGCGTATAGTCCCCATTTTAATGGATTTGCTGAAAGTGCAGTGAGATTAGTGAAGTATCACTTAAAGAGAATGATTTCTTCCAATAACTTAACTTACGAGGAGCCAATCACGGTCTTGGCACAAGTCGAGGCTTCTTACCTTACGCCCTTATTTTCCACTTGGATCTGTCAGCCTTGAACCTTTTTCATTTTCTGATCGGGCGAACGGACACGTTGCTTTCAACTCCTCAAGGTTCCGAAACTGCTGCTATACACACATTGTCACGTTACCTACCTGATAAAGCAACGACCAAAGGCTCATTTTTGGAACCGATTTTACAACGAATACGTTTCAGAACTCTAAAAACGTCAGAAATGAACCAAACCTGGAGGAAAACTCAATTTGGGAGAAATGGTGCCTCCCAATCAATGGTTACTGGGACGAGTAACACAACTTTAACCCGGCCCTGACAGCGTGGCCTGCGTGGCCGACGTACTCACCGCGTCTGGAACCCTCCGGCGTGCCTTCAATCGTCTCTGCCGTCTGCCAGTGGAGGACCAGAACGTTGTTCCTGGGGGGCAACATGTTAACGCCCAGCGTATGTGTGCTATGCATACACAGGCACACACACACTTACATGCGTCAGTGGCCAGCCAGCGGGACTAAGTAGGACCGCGCCCCACTCTCATTCTACCAACTACCGAGCGCATACGCATTTTACTTATGTATTTTTTATGAAGTAAAGGGAGTCAATTTAAAGAACATCTTCATTATTTCTCACCTCCGTCCACGGCCTGAACAACTACAATCGCTCCTGTTTCTACAGCTTGAAAATTTACGATTTTGGAGCGACGTTTGAAACGATATTTTTTAATAAAAAATCCAGAAAGTCTATGGCAAGTATGTACTAGCTACTAGCACACAAAAGTCGAGATCATGAAAGTACAGTCGGGGTCATTAATATATATACACTTTTTTACCTAATCGAATGCGTTTGCTTACAAATTGTTGGCGACCGCATTCGATAAGATCGAAAAGTGCATACAAATATTAATGACCTCCACTGTACTATCGAAGACAGAGTTAACTGGCCATCCGTGAGCCTTATTGCAACGAGGTAAGACCTACTTATGGTCAGTTACCGAGGTAACTGAAAAAAATAAATAAAGAATATTTGTATTGTATTGTATTGTAAGGCCTACTTATGGTAGACCTTGACATCGATAGTAGAGTTCGTACAAAACTGTAAGGCCAAGTGCTGTTAACGCAAGCAAAAATCTACCTTACAGTCAGAGCTCTAAGTCTAGTTTTGCTTGCGTTCGTTTGACAAAATTTAGCCTTAGAGTTGTGTCGGAACTATACTAGATAAGCCCCTATAGCACAACATGCATTCCGTATCTACTCGCGCGCCAGATAAGATACCTGTCACTCTTTGACAGCATTAATCAGACAGTGACAGGTAGCCTATCTCGCGCGCGAGTAGAGACGAGATGCATGTTATGCTAGCCCCCAAGTAACGAGGAGAAAATGTCACTTACCTGGAGAAATTGTTGAACACCGGTTCATGGTTGTGCTGGGGCGAGAACAGATGCAAATGTCCCGCCTGGTCACCGAATACCAAGGCCTGGCTCGTGGCAGACACGTCCATCACACTGCACAGGGAAGATCGCGTGTCCACCTACAGAGAAAGAAAGAAAAGAAAACATTTATTCAATGCACGAAAGACACACAGATACAAAAGCAAATAAATGCTCATTGAACACATAATCACACCTGTGACACGCGAAGGAACGTAAGCGCTGTGGGTAAGTATGTGTGCGTGCGCTGTCGGTACACGCGGCAATTGTTTGCGCGGGTGCGTAGCGCGTGGCGCGGACGAATCGCGAGGCGCGACGGCACCCGATCGTAAACCAGGCGGGTCTCTCAGCGACGAGGTAACTGACCTCGGTGCGGGGGGTTCGTGTCTGTTCTGTATGTAATACTATTCTGTGACATAATAACGTGTGTTTTCGCAGCAGTGAATCGGTAGCTGTCTCAGCATTATGCCCAGGTGTTAGACACCTGTAATGCTACGGAGACAATTCCACGTGTACATTATTGAACACCGGTTCTGTATTGAACCCTGCTTCCTCGTACTACTAAATCGGTACTAGATCGGTTGAGGCGTTGAGAAGTTCCGGGGGAACAAAGAATCTCACATACATACATACATCTACCCCTTTTTTAAACTTCCGTAGTAAACAAGGAACCCTTATAGTTTCGTCATGTCCGTCCGTCCGTCCGTCTGTCCCCCGTTTTTCTCAGTAACCGTTAGTACTAGAAAGCTGTAATTTGGCATGAGTATACATATCGATGACGTCGACAAAACGGTAGAATAAAATCTTAAAAAACCCCTACATGTAAACTGGTGGTGCAATTTTTTTTTCTTCCAAAGCCCATCGTGTGGGGTATCGTTGGATAGCTCTTTTAAAAGCATTTTTTGATTAAAGAATTGGTTGGCGTGATATTAAGCTTTGAAGTGATAATTTTTGTTATGGTCGAGTGTCCCCCCCCCCCCCCCCCTGCCAGCTAAACGGTGGCTACTAGGCATGTGAAAAAATCATGGTAGTAGTATATACGATGAATTTAAAAGGAAAACTATCACAGCTAAGTAGACATTACTAGTTACCGAATAATAGTCGAACTTCAGAAATGTACTTTGCAAAAGCAAACTTTCGTACAATTACCATTGATACTTTAGATAATGTTGTTAATTCTGTCAAAAACATAGTAAATATAAGTTTGCGAACTTTTTAGTCCACATAATGTAACGGTTGGATGACTACGGAACCCTACCTTGCGCGTGGCCCAACACGCTCTTGGCCGGTTTTTAGAGATGGACGAGGCTGCCTCGCCTGCCGTGCCCAAGCCAATTAAATTTGTTCATTAAATCGAAGCAACATGGAGCTAAGGGAAGAGCCTAATATCATTGGTATATTCTGCACGTTTCCGCTTCGCTCTGCCTCAGTAGAGACGCATCCTTAGTGGTGGCTGTTCTCTCCTGAAACACGGAATGGTTCTCATCCGTGTTAGTGTTAACGTGCAGTAGCGTGACATCTCCGTCCCCGGAGAACGCCACCGCTCGGCCCGAGAACGCGGGCAGGTAGTGCAGTAGTAAGTTACTACTACTGCACTACCTGCCCGCGGGCGGGCAGGTAGCTAGGAAGTAACCGGCGGGGCTGCAGTAGCGATGGACCAGGCCAGTCAAATTTATTATTTAATGAATAAATTTGACTGGCAGCGTAGAGCGGAGGGAAGAGTTTAATTTGATTGATCTGCACGTCGCCGCTCCGTCATAGTATAAACGCACCCTAAAATCTGGAGGGCTAGCACAACTTGCTGTCAAGTCGAATCTCACGCGACTCAGCGATTCCTGTTTCGCTCGACCTGTGCGAATTAAAAAGAGGGGGGTAGATTTTTCTCTACTCGCATCGCGTCGCAGCGGCAGTTGCGCTAGCCCCGCTGGCAGTTCAAGGAAGAACTGGTGAAGCAGTGGTGTAATTAGTGTATTAGTAACAATATCTTCTCACCTGGAACACGGAATGGTTCTCATCCGTGTTAGCGTTAACGTGCAGCAGCGTGACATGTCCGTCCCCGGACAACGCCACCGCTCGGCCCGAGAACGCGGGCAGGTAGTGCAGCAGTAAAGGAGGGGCCGCAGTAGCGATGGACCAGGCCGCCTCGCCCGCCGCGCCGTGGCGGAGCCGACGCACGTCCCATACTATCACGTAGGGTTCCGCTACTGCCACGCCGTTCACTCTGACAACAATAAATAAATGTTAGTGGATCTTGAAATTTAAATCAAAGTGAAAATTGAAAAAATAAACGCAAACAGTGGGATTTGAACCCCCGACCTCTGGAATCTGTCCATTGCTCTTAAGCAACTCAGCTACCGTAGGTATCCCTTGTGTCGAAAGCAATGACGTATTAAAGAGTGCACTCGGCAATCCAGTTGAAGCCGGTCCGCCATGTTTAGTACGGTCAGAAAATGTCAAACCGGTGTCAATTTCAAGTCAATTTGGGAACTAGAGACCGGCATCTTTAGTTTAATCGGCTTCACTTTTTTGTACCTAGTAATGTCTGTTCCATTTGATTACTTTTTCATTGGTCGAAAGCAAACAATCGATCTAGAGATTTTATTCTCGCAGCTAGGTTTTATTCCGAAACGAGGCGAGTTTTATTAGATACACGAAAGGTAACAATGGAACACGATTTGAATCCGCGAGTTATCAGCAGGTCGCCTTGCATCTCCAGGTCAGAGATAGGCCGAATGTGCCCTGAAGGTCGTGTGCTCGACCGCCTCGGGGCTCCGAAGATCGGCCGGCTAACCTACACTCATCGCCAGTGAATAATATACTCACGATTGGAACCCGCAAGTGATAAGCAGGTCGCCTTGCATATCCAAGTCGGAGAGGCAGGCCGAATGTGCCCTGAAGGTGTGCTCGGCCGCCTCGGGGCTCCGAAGATCGGCCGGCTAACCTACACTCATCGCCAGTGAATAATATACTCACAATTGGAATCCGCAGGTTATAAGCAGGTCGCCTTGCATGTCCAGGTCGGAGAGGCAGGCCGAATGTGCCCTGAAGGTGTGCTCGGCCGCCCCGGGGCTGCGGAGGTCGCGGAGGGAGACGGAGCCGCGGGCGCTCCCGCACGCCACCAGGGAACTGCCGCCGCCTCGAAGGACCGCGCAGCCCTCTTCTGGGATTGGCTAACAAATACGAAAACATTATTAAAATATGTTCAACTAGTGCCACACCTGTAACACGCGAAGGAACGTAAGCGCTGTGGGCAGGCGGCTTTCACTCCGTCAGTTCGCCGCGCCGCTGCAAGTACATCCCCGGGCCGCTGCAAGTACATTCAGTGGCGAATTGCTACCGGACGGTCGCGTCGTCTCGTCATTCGCTTGGTGTGGTCAATATTTATTATTTACCTATTATGATTTGGGTTTGTAAGTTGGCGATTTGTTAACAGTGCAACTTCTGTACGTAGTACTATTACTTAGTCTGTGCTGTGGGTAAGTATGTGTGCATGCGCTGTCGGTACACGCGTCAAACTGATAACTGACTTCGGTGCGGGGGGTTCGTGTCCGTTCTGTGTGCAATACTATTATACTATTCTGTGCTAGTGCCTATAACCATAAGAAATTAGGACCTTTGGAGAATACGCCAGCAACAACCCGATCACAATATGGACATGGATAGGTCACTACTATTGGTAGAGGGGAAAAAATAATGCAAGCATCGCTTTTCAGTGGAAGCCGCCGGACGGAAGGCGAAATCGCGGGCGTCCTTTGTACACATGGCGGCGGATAATTGAGAGTGAACTGCGCCGAAGACGGGAAGGCGTGGCGCGAGCTTATGAAGGCCCTTTGCGCCTCTGGAGTGCCCTAGGAAAACAATTAGTGCCTACAAAGGCTACAAAAATATTAGGGACTAGCTTTTGCCCGCAACTTCGTCCGCGTGGAAGTTATTTATATCATAAGGACATGATTTCCGAGATGAAAACTATCATATGGCCTTCCTCAGCATACAAACCATCTCCATGCTAAATATTATCTAAATTCGTTCAGCTATTTAAGCTTCAAGATGTAACAGGTGAATTGAATCCACCCACTTATCCACCACACTCGACATCCACCAACTTAGCGTAATCAAGTCCAAAAGTCTATCAGCTTGTAGGTACTGATGCCCTCCCATTGGGAGTTAGTTGGACGCCACATAGTACACGCATTATCACGCTTGGTACACAGATTATCTGGTGCTATGTACTCACAATGACAGTCTCCACCAACTTGGCGAGGTCCAAGTCTATCAGCTTGTCCTGATGCCCTCCCATCAGGAGCTTGCTGGGCGCCACTTGGTACAGACACTGCAAGCCACTCATGCTTACTCTGTCTGCTCTTATAATACTCACAATGACAGTCTCCACCAACTTGGCGAGGTCCAAGTCCATCAGCTTGTCCTAATGTCCTTTCATCAGGAGCTTGCTGGGCGCCACTTGGTACAGACACTGCAAGCCACTCATGCTTACTCTGTCTGCTCTTATAATACTCACAATGACAGTCTCCACCAACTTGGCGAGGTCCAAGTCTATCAGCTTGTCCTGATGCCCTCCCATCAGGAGCTTGGTGGGCGCCACTTGGTACAGACACTGCAAGCCACTCATGCTTACTTTGTCTGCTCTTATAATACTCACAATGACAGTCTCCACCAACTTGGCGAGGTCCAAGTCTATCAGCTTGTCCTGATGGCCTCCCATAAGTATCTTGCTGGGCGCCACTTGGTACAGACACTGCAAGCCACTCATGCTTACTCTGTCTGCTCTTATAATACTCACAATGACAGTCTCCACCAACTTGGCGAGGTCCAAGTCTATCAGCTTGTCCTGATGGCCTCCCATAAGTATCTTGCTGGGCGCCACTTGGTACAGACACTGCAAGCCACTCATGCTTCTCTGTCTGCTCTTATAATACTCACAATGACAGTCTCCACCAACTTGGCGAGGTCCAAGTCCATCAGCTTGTCCTAATGTCCTTTCATCAGGAGCTTGCTGGGCGCCACTTGGTACAGACACTGCAAGCCACTCATGCTTACTCTGTCTGCTCTTATAATACTCACAATGACAGTCTCCACCAACTTAACGAGGTCCAAGTCTATCAGCTTGTCCTGATGGCCTCCCATAAGTATCTTTCTGGGCGCCACTTGGTACAGACACTGCAAGCCACTCATGCTTACTCTGTCTGCTCTTATAATACTCACAATGACAGTCTCCACCAACTTAACGAGGTCCAAGTCTATCAGCTTGTCCTGATGGCCTCCCATAAGTATCTTTCTGGGCGCCACTTGGTACAGACACTGCAAGCCACTCATGCTTACTCTGTCTGCTCTTATAATACTCACAATGACAGTCTCCACCAACTTAACGAGGTCCAAGTCTATCAGCTTGTCCTGATGGCCTCCCATAAGTATCTTGCTGGGCGCCACTTGGTACAGACACTGCAAGCCACTCATGCTTACTCTGTCTGCTCTTATAATACTCACAATGACAGTCTCCACCAACTTGGCGAGGTCCAAGTCTATCAGCTTGTCCTGATGCCCTCCCATCAGGAGCTTGGTGGGCGCCACTTGGTATAGACACTGCATGTCAGTCATGTTCCTCGATCTGCGGAATGTCTAGTAAACTCTTATGATGTCTCTGATCATAAAGGAAAGATTTTCTAAATGTTCTATGCTCTTAGTTAGAGATCATTTAAGGCGCCTGTAGAGGTAAGTACTCTCCATACAAACTCTATGCAAGTTTTATTCGTCGGTTTTGGCACTCCCGCATATATTTGTTTTTAGATTGTTAATATTGGATATACGAAGAATGTCAAGATTTTTTTTTTCAAAAAGTGCAAAAAAAATAAAATTTAAAAAATACAGAAAAGAATTAAAATTCTTGAGGCTAACAGAAAAATAAAAAAATAAAAATAAATAAAAAAACTGGCACAAAGTTTGTATGGAGAGTGCTTGCCTCTACAGGCGCCTTAAATGATCTCCTCTTTGCAAGCCTTCACTTATAGATAAGTCACGCGCGATGGCAATGGACGGCTAGTAACTTTCCTAAGTGAAAGTTTACTTAAGTTATAGTGCGTGTCATTCACGAAGGCGCGCATCTCCACAGCCCAATCCCAATGAGATTGATTGATTGATGAGAATGATTTATAAACTTGTCATCCTTTTTACGAACAAAACGGGACTGCGCTACAATACGGATTGTTCAATAAAAACATTTATCTACACCCATATAGTAAATCCTCTTTTATAAGTTCAAATACCGTAGATAAGACCCCGCTTTATGATATACTGTGCGGCTGTTGCGTGCGTCCCCTATTAGATCACGAAATATAACACTTTAACGAGATCACGTACAAAATTAAGACACAGCTGCGGGCTGGCGGCGGAGGCGCGGGCCGGCCTGTCGACGCAAACATGGCGCACGCCGGCGAGAAGTGCCCACACGAAACACATGAAAGAGGATTTAATATATGGATGTAGATAAAGTAGTGTATGCAACTGTACATAATTAGGCATTAAAACACTCGTGTGACCTTATTATGAAACTCGCCTTCGGCTCGTTTCATAAAACACACTCGTGTTTTAATGCCCCTCATTATGTACCAGTTGCATAAACTACTATTATGTCACACCTGGCCATAAAGCGGCAATTACCGCACGCTCCGCGCGCGGGAAATCCCACTTCCTGACCAGGGGGTGACATAAAATTTGGCCATTTTATATGTAGTACTATTATACTATTCTGTGACTATGGCGAACCCGCGTTCGTGAAATAAAAATACTATACAGAAATTTGGTTATTTTTAAGCCGTTGTTTACCATAGTTATTCTTATCAATACATTTTTGTAATTAGCTTGTTTTGGCATGAAAATGCTGAATGTAGACAGATCATTACTCGTCATTTGACTAGTCGAACTTATCACAAAAAAAAAATATTTCAAAACTTAAGTGAAATTCGAGAGAGAAAAACGAGACTCGCACGCGATTTTTAATACACTGCGGGTCACAAAGCTATAACGAGTTCAATCGCTCTACAAAACCGCGCAATGTATTTAAACTCGCATTCTCGTATCAACTCGTATGTGTGTATTAGTATTAGAGCCTTTAGTTTTACCTGTGAGTATGTTTAGGTATGCCTCTTCGTATCTGATGACGGAGCGAAGTTTTCGTTAAGGCATAAATACCATTTTCAGTGGTCAATATGTCCCTCACTTCTTCAGATTCATGCACTTGGAAGGAAGTGTATTTCTGCATTGCTGGGCCGTAGTAGGATGTGATATGTCCCTACAACGAAAACCATTATAAAACACTAAATACAACATTAAAAAACATGTAAAACATAACACATCAATATGCAGTAAAAACGGAGTTTTCATTACTATACAGATTCATAGGAAGACCACCAGCGCATTGGTGCAATGCAGGGTTCGAAAGGATAATTATCACTGATAATTATCAAGATAATTTTTATATTATAATTTCTAGTGCATAGGTAAATAAATTTAACTTTAACTGATAAAATAACGTATATTACCCTACCCATACCAGGGATAATTATCGGATACTTATCGCGATAATTATCAAGGACCATAATTATCTTGATAATTTCGAGCCCTGGTGCAATGACAGTCATGGATGATTCATTCAAAACTGAGTAAACCGGCATGAACATGAACAGGACTTTGCTCATAAGGGCTGAAATATATGGCAGCCTTTGGGATTGCCTAATAAACTAATAAATTAAAAAATACCTTACCCCTTGGTTACCCATCCATATTAACTCTTCAAACTTATCAAATTGCACAGCGGAGACTCCAAACCTATCTCCGCCATCAACCTGAATGCTGCTCCGCACTTCATACTCCCCCTCGTGTGATGGCATGAGGTATTGTGGAGTGAATTCCGCTGCGTATGGGTCTACAATCATAGATTTCTTTATTAACCTTTTGCATTTGGCAGGAATATCCCATTTATCGGTAAAACTCACAAGCTTTTTGGTTGCTGCACTTTTATGTAACAAATTTATTCAAGCTTAGTTGGAATAAATTAAGTTTCAATGTGAATAGGAAAATGCGACATGCTACCTTCACCCCACATGTAACATCAGTTGATGGCCTCTTTGCACCTCAAATGTCCTCTTTCATAAAATACATGAGTGAAAGAATATCTGAACGCTGGAATCGCAGCATAAGCACCATACTGGGCTGGCTCAGAGCAAGAATCAGCGTCGCAGTAATACGTGCCACCAGTATGTGCATCCGCGGCACACGGCACCGTTTTAAACCCGCTGCCAGATGGCTCGGGTTCGACGATGGTGCTGAACCTCCCGCATATTGATTAAAGACACTTTTTACAGTTTGGCAGAAGTTAATATAAATTGTTAAAGAGTACTGTTTTCGTTAATAAATGCTTAGTTATAGTATACTAAAAACTTCCCACTTAAAATTTAAGCATATATTACAAGTATTGCAACTATACATACTTGAATAAATTTATTACATAAAAGTGCAGCGGGTAAAATAACTTGTGGTCCTTACCCTAATAATGCATGCACAAGATAGGTTTGAGTGACACAAGGCGGTGCAGACTCTGCTTTGAAGCGGAGGAGACGCCTGCACACATCCTAACCGAATGCCCTAGCCTAATGCGTAGTCGTAGCTCATTGCTGGGCAAGCACATCATGCGCCCGGATGAGATTAAGTGTCTCGAGTTCATGAAAATCCTGCAATTCTTTGAGTTTGCAGGACTTGACCGAGAATTGTAGTATGTGGCGATCACAATAGATCAGCAATGGTCGCAGTGATACGAGGGCTGAGAAGCCCGGGAATAGCCACTACATCAAAAAAAAAAAAAACCCTAATAAGGGTTATCCAAAGTATAAAATAATGAACAAAATAGCATAAATAGTGATTTCTATAGGAATTAAAATATCCAAGAATAAATTTTGTGTTGATGTGTACTTATTTACCCATGACTGCCAAAGTACCTATGCAATATTATGTATGTGGTAACATATTATCTTCGGTAGTCAAAGGGATAACAAATGGCTATCAAATAAAAGCTGAGTATCAAAATTAAATTAATTATTCTAAGTTAAGATATTTTAATAACTCTTAGACTGTCAGTAAGTGAGCTGACCTGGTTTATAAAATATTAAAATTAATTAAATAACTACAGAGGCCTTTTTTGTTTCTGTCATTTCAAAATACATGCCACATTCATTCAATAATATTCACTACTTTACAGTAATTTGTTATAGGTATTAAATATTTACTCACATAGTAGATGGTAAGACATTTTTATTGCATTTTGCATGCAATGGACTTGTTTAAAAGTCAATATATAGTAGTGGTTACTAATAAGAATGCTTACTTATACAAATTGAAGGAATTACCTGTTAAGAGATGATCTGCTGGCATACACAGATCGTTGAAATGGTACTCCATTTTTAAATCCTGAATACTACTTTTGAACACGAACGTACCTACATCAAAATATTATTTATTATGTCTACATCACAGACCGTAAAGAAGTTACCAGACTTTATTATATTTAACAGGAATTACAAATTCCAACACCCGGTACAAAATACGCACGCAAAATCACAAACCAACGCAAACCACTTAAAACAGAACAGTTAACAACACTGCACATCCATCTACTATGATCTGCTGTCAAAATGTTATACAGCATTTACGTCTGTATTACTTAACTTTAAGGACGCAAATGGCTACATCTACATGCACGGATTTTGATGCGATTTGTGTTGCCTATGGTACAAGTGACATGGCGTAGCGATTCGTTCCGTAGGCATTATAACGTGATTATAACGGAATCTACGCCATTTTGCGCGATACGTAAGCAATGTTGCAATACAATAATGGTGCCTATTTCTCTGACTTAAGACTGAAACTAGTTTGTGTTACGAGATAAATGTTAAAAATACTGTTGTTAAAAAGAAATGTCAAGAGCGAACGAAACGAAACACAAGAGGCGTTTTTTTTTTTCATTTTCTTAAATGAGAAAACTAGCCAGTGTTGCCAAGTTAGCATATTTTCTGCTTAATTTAACATATTTTCGACTTATTTAGCATATTTTTCTCAGGTCATCAGTTTGTTATAAAAACATATAGCCAAATTTGAAAATCCAATCAAAATTCGATTTTAGTGTGCATTATGAAAAGGAAATTGTTGTCTCTATTTATACAGGTGAAAATACTTAATCTGAATATTGAGATTTTTTAACAACAGGTGGTTATAAATCGGATGAAGAGATTAATTTTGAAATGCTACCATTTGACTGTACATTGGGTTGGTTGTTAAAATAAATGCATTATGTGAATTGATTGTGAAGCAAATATATTTCTTGATAATACAATAAAAAAAACTATAATAAACATTGGAATTAAATAATGTAACTTATATTTCATTCTTAATTAACAGTTGTTGGTAGAAAATGCTGGTAGTAGCCCTTAGTAAACTCCGTCATTAAGTCCGGCATAGCTTCAGGTAAAGTGGTGACGAAGCGAGCAGGGCTGCCAGAGTACCTCGCAAATGAGGGTACCACAGTCTCAGCGGGCAACACCGAGTTGTCTTCGATCATACAGCAGTCTTTTAAAACACATCTCCTGCCCTGGAAAGAGATGGGTAAAATTTAAATCAAAGCATGTTCAAGAAAATGCGCATCATAATATTAATATTGCTTGCCATCTACTTTTGATTAGTATTTTAGGTTGTTCATAGTCTATTTTCCTGTTTCACCTACTAAGTTTTAACTTTTCTTGCATTGTTTCCACTACCCAAAGGTTGTCTGGAAGAGATCGTTTGTTAATGCTTATTGTGCAATTTGTTTCTGTTATTTGTTTTTATTTCGTAAACAATAAAGAATATTTGTTAGACGAAAGGTGGACACTCCAAACAACAACTTGGAAAGGACCAACGGGAGCTAGGAAGAAGGGCCAACCACTAGCACGGTGGTCTGACGAGATTGCAGAGCTAGTAGGGTCCAACTGGGTGTGGAAGGCCCAAGATAGAGATCATTGGCATTCACTGGAAGAGGCCTTTACCTCTTAAGAGGGTTCTGGTGTGCACTGCACACTAGCATAAGTAATTTTTTAAACTATTGTATTGTATTTTTCCACAAATAAACGCCTTTTTTAATTTTATTTTTTATCATTTATATTGTTGTATATGTCGCCAGGAATTTCTGTGCTCGCTTATGATGATTTCATAATTAATACTGGAATTTTGTCTAAGGTTTTCTCTGAAAACTAGTTTTGAAACTATAGAAATAAGGTATTATAGTTTCTGGTTCTTTTGAATTTATGGAGATTCAACCCTTTTATTAAATGTCGTTAAAAGCAGTATAAATGCAACAAATACTTACTATTACAACATTCTTCCCAATGTAAACATAAGAACCAACCACAGCTGCATTTACCACAGTGTTTTCTCCAACAAAAACATGGTCACCCATTTGGAGCGGGAAGAATGCTACTCTGTAAAGTAATTGAATAATAAAATTTATAAAATATGACAATATATTGATACTTGTTTAAGTATTTATGTGAAGATAGGATGAAACTACACACAAACTACTTTTCATGGATGTTTTTGGTGTTTTCTACTCACCCTTTACTAAACTTTTTAAAAGGTGGCCGTATGACGGACCCTTTACTAATAATGCAAAAACGCCCAGTCTTAACATTAGCCAGATCACCTCTGATGATTGCCTCACTCTGAACTATAACTTTGCCATGAAGGATGATGTTCTGGGAGCCACATAATACCGTTTGTCTGCTAACTTTGTTCCCAGAAGCCTGTAAGAAACAACCTTAAGGAAACGTTGGATTGTATGGAAAAATAATTCCAAGTATATACATATTGCTGTCTTACTGTTTCTACATATTCAGATTTGTTGTAATATATATCTTGAAGCTCCATATTACGGGGTTTCTATTAAAATTCGAAGAAAGTTCCTATTATAATTGGTCGAAGTCAAGTCTTACTCATCAACAAAGTGTCAACAAAATACTAGTTAACTGTCATGTCAGTGTCATTCGGTTCTGACATTGACGTAATCCGTCTTATTTGAGTCATTATAAAAAATGCTTGATTACGTAATTAATATGTGAAGGATGTATTTTATAACTAATAAATAAATATTTTAATCATAACATTCAAGTAATAAAACTAGTTAAAATAAATTATTAATACATGTACAAATTTCAATTGTTGCCTACTGGGTTTGCATAGGTACTGGCGACCACTGGCGACTATAAAAATAAGTTTTCATAGCCATAAAATGTAATTAAAAATATAAAACAACTTTTTTCTACGTTTGATGGCATCACAAGATTTTTTGAGCGGTAATTGCCAGTTATTCTATGGACACAAATAAATGAATTATTAAACATAAAACAAAGAACATTTTTATCCATTATTCATTAAATATACTTACGCAATTTAATTCGTATCATGCAATTTAATTTTGTTTAATTTAAAATGGTTAAAATATTAAAATTGTTATGCCGTTGTCGTATCGCATCATAGACATAAAACCTCTCCAGTACATTAAAAAAATTACGAACGAGTTGGCGCCAAAGATATCAGAATTATTAACGGTTGTGAAAATTTGAAACGATAATACTGCAACTGGTATATCTGCTAAGTCAAACCATCGTAGCTTTGTATTATCTACAATTCAAATGGATAGATACATAATTAGAGAGCCACGAGCTGGAACCGGTAAGATATTAAATACCTCGTTTTCCTTTCAGGTACTTCTTATTACAAACCAAAATAAAATGTAAGTATTAAGAACGGGACTTAATGAAAAGTACAATTAATAATTTTCAGAATGCCTTCAGGGAAATCAAATAATAGCTTTCCCAACGAGCACAGGAGGCAATAACATGATGTAAGTATTTTTTTAGGCGCCTTCTAAGTAATGAGAGAGAATTTGCATCTTTTAGCAGGTGAGAGTGAAAGGTCTAGACGACGTTCCATCTCGAAAGTTTTTTGTGTGGTTTTTATTTTACCTTTATTGAGCTTTTGTCTGTTTTGTTCGGGAATAATACGTTCAGTTTTAAGAATGTTTTCGTGCGGCTGGCAAAACAAGCATGGCGGGAACAAATAAAACAAAGTCGATCAATACTTATTCATGAGTTTTACGTTGCACCTAAACATTATATTACCTACTTAATAGTATGAACTTAAACTATCTCCAAACCAAATTTCATCTAAATCGCTTCAGCGGTTTAAGAGTAAAGGTACAAACACACTAGACCGTTCCGTGTCCGGGCCGGCCCGTTTTCTAGTACAAGAAATCGACGGCCGTCGCGCGTCCTGTATTAGAAAACGGGCCGGCCCGGACACGGAACGGTCCAGTGTGTTTGTACCTTAAAGAAGTAACAGACAGACACTTTCGCATTTATTAGCATGTATGTATGTATGTATGTATGTATGACACTTTATTGCACATAAGAAAACATTTACAAAAACAAAAATTATAAAATCAAATAAGTAAGCACAAAGGCGAACTTATCCCTCTAAGGGATCTCTTCCAGTTAACCTTCGAGAAAATGAGAAAAGTGAAAGCAACGCACGAAGGCGACAGACAAACTTACTATGCACAAACATGGATATATAAAGAAGCAATACCAAATTTAAATACACGTAATCTAACAAATAGTCAATGTATAGTCAGATAAACCTATTTGTAAAAACCAATCAAATGAATAGGCATCTTTTGGGTGAGCTCGCTTCATCGTCGGCTTCATCTTTGCCCCCTGGCTAGATGCTGGCCAAGAGCAATCCCATTTTATATAAAAAAAAACTCACTGGAATTCAAACGCGTGGTCGCGTCAGAGATTACCCCTGGAGTTTCCCCAGGCCATTCACCAACCGCGCACTCCTATCGCTTTATATTGGGCCCGGCCTTTATAGGCTTTATAGCCACAGTCAAGTTAAAAAACCGGCCAAGTACGTGTCGGGCCACGCACAATGTAGGGTTCCGTAGTTGTCCACTCTTTACATTATGAGGACTAAAAAGTTTGCGAACTTATATTTACTATGTTTTTGACAGAATTAACAACATTATCTAAGGTATCAATGGAAATGGTACGAAAGTTTGCTTTTGCAAAGTACATTTCTTAAGTTCGACTATTACTCGTTAACTAGTAATGTCTACTTAGCTGTGATAGTTTTGCTTTTAAATTCATCGTATACACTACTACCATGATTTTTTTCACATGCCTAGTAGCCACCGTTTAGCTGGCAGGGGAGGGGGGGGACACTTGACTATAACAAAAATTATCACTTCAAAGCTTAATATCACGCCAACCGATTCTTGAATCAAAAAATGCTTTTAAGAGTTATCCAACGACACGATGACCCACACGATGGGGTTTGTAAGAAAAAAAATTCACCACCACATTACATGTAGGGGAGGTACCATATTTTTTTTTTTTTTATAGATTTTATTCTACAGTTTTGTCGGCGTCATTGATATGTATACTCATGCCAAATTACAGCTTTCTAGTACTAACGGTTACTGAGAAAAACGGGGGACGGACGGACGGACGGACATGGCGAAACTATAAGCGGACATTGACTTGGTGTATCGGTGGAGTATGGAGAACAAGCTTCATTTCAACCCAGCCAAGTGTTGTGTGTGCACATTTAGCCGCTCTCGTGCGGCTATTTATGCTCAATATATGCTAGGGTCAGAACCGATAAATCGTGTCTTCTCCGTCAAGGATCTGGGCGTAGTGTTCGATACGCGGCTCACGTTTCACGAGCATATTTCTTCCCTTGCCACGAGCTGCTTTCGAAGACTGGGCTTCGTAATCCGAAATCTCCGCCTTTTTCATGACCCGGCGGCTATGAAAATGGTTTACAATGCCTTAGTAAGGAGTAAGCTGGAGACGTCGTCGGTCGTATGGAGCCCCTACGAATCAACGTATGCATTACTCCTTGAGAAGGTTCAGAAGACATTTTTAAGATTTCTTTATAAAAAAGTATTCGGGTTCTACCCGTATCTGTACCCTACAAAGTATCTTCTCGGCTCCCTCGGGTACAATTCCTTGGAGGTGAGGCGAAACTATCAACTCTTGACCACGGCATGTCGAGCCTTGCGTGGTGAGTCAGACTGTCCCGAACTGATAGAGCGTCTCGTGCGACTGTTTGTCCCGGATGTCCCGAGGATCCCCCTCAGACCACGCCTACGTGACCTGTTGGCCGTACCGCCGGCGCGCACCGTCTCCTGCAGGAACTCTCCGCTGCCCCGCGCACTTTTACAGCTCAATGCGCTCCTGGCATCAACACCTGAGTGCGATCTGTTTGCGTGGCGATGGGCGGCAGTGTGTCGTGAATGCTTAAGATTTTGCGAGGCGATGGATACAAGGTGCTCAACTGTTCCTATTTAATGTAAATTGTTTTTTAACTGTCATCTTTTATCTTATCTGTTATTGTTTGTTAATTTTTTATTGTTAGTCTAAGTTTCGTGACGCACTGGTTATACTGTAATGTCATGTAAACACTGTTATCAATAAATAAATAAATAAATAAATAAATAAGGGTTCCTTGTTTACTACGGAACTCTAAAAAATACCGTTTGTAAAACCCACAACCAAATGTGTTCACAAGCCCTAAATTTCCCAGGCCCGAGACATTCTACTCGCCTTACAGCTCAGACTTCCAGGATGCTCAAGGAAACAGATACAGCGTGCAACAAAAGTCTTACACCCCAAATGTAAGTGCTACGGAATATTTTAGTGAGAGAGAGCTTAAGAGCTTTAGTTAGAGCGGTATTATAGCTCTACTAGAATAGAAAATAGCGACACCTAACAATTTTACTCACGGTTTCTTGTTGGGTCGGCGAATCGCGAGACGCGACGGTAAGTACCCGATCGTAACCCGGCTTGTCAGCCTGGGCCTGTCAGGGACGAGGTAACTAACCTCGATGCGGGGGGTTCGTGTCCGTTCTGTATGTAATACTATTGTAATCTGTGACATCGGTTAGTAGTGTGAGTAACCGCATTAGCTTATCGATGGTGACGTCACTTGTGTCACGATCCTGATTGTCAGTAGTCTCAGACTATAGGCTTCGGTGTCTGCTTGCCGTCGCGGGCCGTAAGCTCCTTGTTTACCACCGTCGTTCTATAAATACCAGCTAAGCTGTATATGTGAGTTGTGGGCCAAGATAGCCATTGGGTAGTAAGACAGCTCAAAACGGAGACAAGGCAGACTTCGCCAGTACCCTTACCATGAGTTTGCAATGTTTGCATTATCGTACTCGCTAGCGACCGCGTAAACATTCAGAGGCGCTGTATTTTTGTTCATACTAAATCGTTTGACGCAGTCGTTAGCGAGTACGGTAATGCAAACATTGCAAACTCATGGTAACGGTACAGGATCGTCAACATTGGAAACGGAGGGGGAGGCCTTTGCCCAGCAGTGGGACAATAAGGCTCTCAATAAGAATAATAATAAGCTGTAATAAATGGCTATATGTTGAAAGTCCAGTGCCACCTCTCTACCCCCCAGCTCTCTGACAGGTGTTGCCCCTAGGCCATTTTTTAATGTGGCTGTTTAATAGGGGCCCATCGAGCAGGGAGCAAGTCACCGTCTGCCGGAATTAAAATGCGAGACTGTTTTATTAGGCAGGCGTCCGATGTCTCACCCAATAGCCCGGCCATTAGTCCATCATCTTCACCTAATAACACGGTTCATTTAGCTTCCATCCACCAACAATAGTTCCTACACACCCTGGCGGGTGCTGTCTCTGTGTGCGTCCCATGACACGGGTAGGGACAGCATCCGCTCGGTGTATCCCTTGCATTTCATTAAATTGTCAAAAGGGCCTCTACGTGTTGGCTATGTGGTACTCGTTGGTACTTCGGCTCCGCGCACGCCTCCTAAAGGTCCGGGACACCATTGTCCCGTGAACGGGAAAGCTGTAATAAATATATTTACTTGAGCATCACATTAAATATTTTACTAGGTAAATAACAGATATACTAATTAATTTCAGATAATGCATGGTCAGCCTCAAATAATGCCTGCAATCGATCCTAATTACTTGGCAGGATATTCTAACAGCAATGTCCAATACTCTGCAGGTAATTAAAAAAAAAAGTTTCAATTTTTAAAAACTTTAAGTTACGACGTAGTTGGGACATTCTCATTTCTGTGGACATTATCACAATCGTGGATAAAATGATATTTATAATTTCATAGGACATCAACATATGCACAGAGAAATGCAAATGGAGAGGCAAATGCAATTCCGACCCGATCCTGCGTTCGGAAGTGACTATCAGAACAGGAGCTTGACGCATGACAGGAATAACTGCAAAACATTCGCACATCAAGTGCCTTGCGGTGAGTCATAAACCTACTGATAGTATTATCCTACATGAAAAAAAATCTTGCAATTAAAAAAATAGCTCTGAGTAGGATTAGAACCTACAACGTCCTGGCAGCGCGGCATGCATTTATATTGAAACGCTGCGATTGCCACGTAAAAGAGGGGGTGTTATAAGTTTAACATTTACTAGGTATCTGTGTATGTATATTGTGTGTATTGACGCTGCGATTGCCGCCTAAAAGAGGGGGTGTAATAAGTTTAACATTTGTAGGTATATATGCATATGTGTGTATTGAAACGCTGCGATAGCCGCGTAAAAGAGGGGGTGTAATAAGTTTAACATTTGTAGGTATATATGCATATATGTGTGTATTGAAACGCTGCGATAGCCGCGTAAAAGAGGGGGTGTAATAAGTTTAACATTTGTAGGTATATATGCATATATGTGTGTATTGAAACGCTGCGATAGCCGCGTAAAAGAGGGGATGTTATAAGTTTAACATTTATAGGTATCTGTGTATAATTATGTGTGTATTGAAACACTGTGATTGCCGCGCAAAAGAGGAAGTGTTATAAATTTAACATTTACAGGTATCTGTTTATATGCTTGTGATATCGTAGCTCCCTAACGGATAAATTGATTAGAGTGCGGCTTTCCTAGGTTCCGTACATAACTATCCACAATATTTTAACTTGAAAACCGTAGGCCAAGCCATTTTAGCTAAACCGTTCTCGAGGCGAGAAAGTGAATAAATTCGGGCCGGTAATTTAATTGTCCGGATAAGACGGATAAATGGCCTATCCATCCTCTCTGATGCCGATCCCGATAGCTTAAGTAATTCAATAGACAAATTTGTATTCTTAAAAAAAACAAGAAAAACCTGACATTTTAGCCATTTATTATTAATGACCTTGGTCACCTTTGACAGCCTAACCCAAGATGTGGCGTAGGGACTACTTTTACGAAACTGACCGCCATCTGACTTTCCAACCCAGGTGGGAACTTGAACGTAATGGAACTTTTGGGATAAAATATAAGTGCAACATGTACAGATAGGTACTCGTTTTAGAACAACCTAACCATCGTATAAACATGCTTTTAATTCGAAGGGCAAATTTTTGGCGCCATAAACTGTAGTACGAGAGATTTAAAAAAATACCACTTTTTCCGTTACTCGATTTTTTCTGTAAGTCCTACTGATCAGTGACAATATGAAAAATGTAAGGAATTTTATGATCTTTAAACATTCCATAGACATTTTAAGTAGTAATTAATATATTTTTGCTTAATGCGTTCAGTTCCGAGTTTAAACTTTAAAGGCTGTTACTAAAACTTTAATACAATAATTGTATATTACTCTGTGAAATTCTTTATTGTATAAAAGAGCCTTAATTAAGTATTGTTTAAACTTTAGTCAGTAGTTTTTCCAATAAACAAAGTATTTTTATACCTAATTACATTTATTATTAATCTACAGAGACATCACGCCTCTGTGATAACAAATTACCAAGAAACAATAGCCTCAATTACGAAGACCAGAAACAGAAGCAAGTGCTTCAAAAAATGCCACTGACCACAAACATTTCCAATGGTTAGTTTAAGTGGTAATTAATATATTTTTGCCTAACCTTAATGCGTCCAGTTCAGAGTTTAAACTTTAAAGTCAGTTGTTTTTCTCTCTACCGGCTTTAAAAGTGCCCCAAAAATGCCACCTCTCGTTCCAAATGGAAAGTTTAAGTAGCAATTAATATATTTTTGCTTAACCTTAATGCGTTCAGTTCTGAGTTTAAATTTTAAAGTCAGTTGTTTTTCCAGTAAACAAAGTATTTTATGTCACACCTGGCCATAAAGTGGCCATTATCGCACGCTCCGCGCGCGAAAAAACCCACTTCCTGGCCAGGGGGTGACATAAAATTTTGTACTTACCATGGGCGATAATAAAGAAAGCCTCAGATCGCATATTTATCGCCCTTGCCTTCGGCTCGGGCGTAAAATACCTGCGATCTGAGACATTCTTTGTTTTATCGCCCTTGGTAAGTAATGTACTATTTATACCTAATTACATTTATTATTAATCTACAGAGACATCACGCCTCTATGATAACAAATTACCAAGAAACAATAGCCTCAATTACGAAGATCAGAAACAGAAGCAAGTGCTTCAAAAAATGCCACCTCTCGTTTCCAATGGTAAGTTTAAGTAGTAATTAATATATTTTTACAGTTCCGAGTTTAAACTTCAAAGTCAGTTGTTTTTCCAATAAACAAAGTACTTTTTATACTTACCTAGTTATTATCTATTAATCTACAGAGACTCCACGGTTCTATGATAGCAAATTACCAAGAAACAATAACCTCAATTACGAAGACCAGAAACCGAAGCTACTGGCTTTAAAGGTGCCCCAAATGATGCCACCTCTATTTCCCAATGGTAAGTTTAAGTGGTAATTAATATATTTTTGCCTAACCTTAATGCGTCCAGTTCCAACTTTGTGCCACCCAGTGCCAATTGCATTTTATCCGTGCAAAAAGTATGTAAAATTTTCTATAATTAAATATAGGTATTTAATTTAATCTTTTTTATTGATTAAATATTCACATAAAACATTTAATAAAGAGGTATACAATTAATTCAAAGTTCGACTTTTACTCGAAAAACGTGCGAGTGCTGAATACTTTTATGTCAATTAGGGTTTATAATAAACTCCCTTAAAAAATCTCTAATACAGCTCAATGGTTCGAACTTCGCTAACTCTCCCTAACAAGCTCATTACATTTCGACAAGACTTGTAATAACAAACTTTGTCATGTTCATACTTCTAAAACACGCAGTGCTCCATGGATTTTGACTTGGAACTCTCTGACTTAGCATTAAAGACGTGATTGTAGGTACTTAAATACCGTGTGACGTGAGGAGAATGTCTAATGGGATTTTGTATCGCGATGCCACCTAATTTGGGATATTGTAATTCCTATTTCAAGTGTTCAGGCGTACCATAATGTTCAATTAGAAAGATTTATTATGACAAACAAGGATAGTTAAGATTTAAGATAAATATAATTATCTTTGTCTTAAAATAAGATATCACAGAAATGCCTCATAAAATGTTGGGTTATTATTACAGTCTTACGTCAAAGATTTAATATATAAGATACCTATGTTAACACTAGAAAGTTATAAAAACTTGGTGACAGTTTAATACATCAATTGCCGACGAATGCTACGCTACGCTAGTAGGGCTTCGATAACATGTTTTTTCCGCTTATTAGCGAAAAGCTTGGCGCTGAATTTGTTAAGTATTAATTTGACATATATAAAAGAAAAACACTTGTTAATTGTCAGGATTTACATTAACAGTAACAGTAAAAAAAACCTTATCGTATAAGGCAGGTTCGGTGATAACCTGTAAAAACCTATAATGTTTCACGTGAACAATAGTATACAAAACATTATAAATGGCAAGTTAATTAATTGTTAACATTTTTTTGTAACATTCAAGTGCTGAAATATTCGTACGTACTTCGTAGAACTTTAATATTACGATTTAAAAGTTGAAACTTCTCTTTCAACGGATCTGATCTTCGGTATCCAATTATTGGAATATCGTCTATATTATATTTACTTGCAAAGTAATCGATATAACTAATGGAAGTGGGTGAAAATCGACTTGTACGAGAAAACTTGACAACATTCCGCCATAAAAAAATGACAATAAAAAAATAAAGATAAAGATAGAGGATATAAAGATTTAGCTAAGTTAATGACAATTATTTGTAATTTTTTTTTTTCAAAATAAACGTTCAAAATTTTTTTTTTTTAGATGTCTAAGTATGGTTATATAGTTACTCGCAATTTTCAACTTTGTCAATACTTATATCACGAATTTGTCATTTACATTGTCACTTTGTCTGATATACACGACAAAGGCGGTTAAAGGGTTAATACATACGTATGTATTAACCCTTTAACACATTAAACAAAAATTAAAATACGTATCATTATAGATACACGTTTCCACCTAGTAAAAAAATCTATTTAAGCAAAACTTTAGTAAACCTTCACTTCTAAAAACCACTAGAAAGAATTGGTCTCAATGATACTAACTTAAATTGAATTGCATTTGCCATCCCAGTCGCTCCGAAGAAACCGAACGAAATGGAAACTCCGAAGAACGAATTACAGAGCCAAGTCCTGACACGGTTTGACAAACTTAAGGTAAGTGCTTCAAGTTTCGGCATTGGATCCTTTGATAACAACTTGGGTTGTGAGGACAAGTGTGATTCCGACTTCATGATTTAAACTTACCTTGTTAATTTGCTTAAATGGTGTTCGCGGTAACTTGCTTGAAAAGTTTTAACATTACTTTTAAAGCGAAATTTATCAGTAAAAATGTAATCTTAGAAAAACAAATGAATTACTATCTTTGAAATATAATTGATGTGTGAAAAAGGATTTAAACTTAAAACAGCTCAAAATTGGGACGAGTGACGTAGGCAATCGAAGAGAACAGACCGTGCTCAGTAGAGGCGATTACATGCTGAAAAAGATGATTAAGAGGAGGGGTAGGGCAAGCTCTCTCCATACTTTGTGCAGAATTTACTTCGTTTGTGTTTGCATTAAAGTTATGATTTTTGGTCAGTATGCTTATTTTTCTGATAGCTGTTTCGTGATGTTATTTTTTTATTGAGTTTTAATTTTTTAATTTTTAATTCTTTTGAAATATTTGAAAATTTTCACATCACTTTCTTCGCATGTCTAATATTTACAACCGAAAACAATATTAAATTCGTTAGTGCCAAAACCTACGAATAAAACTTGCACAGAGTTTGTATGGAGAATGCCTTGCCCACCCCTGCGCCTTAAACTATTGAACACGTTCCCTGTCCGGGTGACCCCTATATGGAGTATTAAAATTTTTTTCAGGAGTCCTTTACTGTGGGTCACATCCCCATACTGAATGCCAGAAATTTCAAAGAATTCCGATTTTTTGTTAAAATAAATATAATCATAAACATTGTTACCAACTTTCAAGTTGTCAATGAGAAGGTCAATGAGAAGTTAAAAAATTCTTCGGAGCAAATTTTGTGACTAACTACGGACGGACGAACGCGTAAGTGACAGCAATAGGGTTCCGTTTGGACCCATCGGGTAAGGAACCCTGAAAATATCTCATGTAAAAAATAACCATTCCTAAAAAATCCACTGTCGTATCAACTAGACTCATAGAATAAAAACTTAAAGCAATGGAACGTCATAAAAGTAACTGGGGGCCATCTTCATTCTTCCCTTTGTCGTAGCTGTAATGGGCGCGATTTCGAAAGAGTAAATAAAGTGTCCTTCATTGGGACGCAGTGTAATAATGACAAGATTGCGCAAGGACTATTTTAAGAATTGCAAGGTATGATAGATTGCATGGATTCGCCATGTATCGAAATTTTCTCTTTTTAGTGATTCTACACGTACGTGTCCGTGACTCATTTTGAAAAAATATTTTTTACTTACGTATCTGGCCCATTACCTATGATAGAGGCAGAATCGCCGTGGATTGAAAAATCACGTTAACACTTTGTAAATATATTTTAGAATAACATTACATTATATGAAAACAATTAAATCACTTGGAAAAATATCTTGCGTTATTTTATTTGATAGCGAATGACAGGAAGTCACTTCAGTTCTTCTTGTACCCGAGTGCTTCAAAACCGTTCACGCTTCAAGGAGGCTAGCTATATAACACAAGGGACATTGTGTTAAGTTGGTTTTTAGGGCAGTAAAAAATGAGATGGCTTTCGTAGCATACAATTTACTTAGACATTTTAACTATAGGTATGTACTTTTGGGTTTGTCTTACTCAGCATCATGTATGAGCACCATTTAAATTGTTCCAATCAAAAAACAACGTCAAAAGAGACGTCAAAAAAAACAAAGTCATACAGAGCTGAGAGTTAGGTCAATTAAAAAGGTCTGCTTAACTATTTTTTATCCTTCTATGGGCATCAGTGGCGGAGCGTCCATACAAATCGATTCCCACCGGCTTGCCTTATTTTCAGCCAGTTCAGTTCTTTTACTACTGCAAAAACAGGCAAATTACTTCCGGCTTCCCTATATTTGAGGCGCCGCCACTGATGGGCATAAAGTTGCGTTCCATTGCCTTTACTTACAAACATTTCATACATTTTTTGGTACCTGTTCTGCGGCTATTTTCCAAGTAAAACACAATTTCTTATAAATTGTATGTACCTACTGTGACTAAAATATAAATATCTCAGTTTTACAATAGAATTAAACGAAAGGAAGTACATTTAAAGACATATTTAATGACATTACTCTCAGCTCTGTTGGTTTTTGGTCCACTTTCCACACAAAATTGCCCATAGCCTTTTCAATACAGTTTTTTACGTGTCGTTTGTGACGCGCAGAGCTGCTATAATGTCACTTTATATACGTACCTACGTAGCACCTACTGACTCTACGATTGTACTAATGTTTCTATTGTTTCTGCGCAAGTGTAACCCAAACGCTAAAAAACAACAAAGGTACAATTGGAAGTAAAATGCCTATAACTTTATCAATTTATTTGCCAAGCAAATCGACTGATCTTTCTTAGTATTATTTATTCTTTAGGCCCGATCCCGGAGCCCGGCACTCCAGTTGGACGCAATATCCGTCGCTTTGTCTTGTGGAAAAATAGTTTTTTTGTATTGAACTAAGAAATGATTTGTATTAGGAGCCCTGCTGTTAACCATTATAGCTTTTATGTCACACCTGGCCATAAAGCGGCAATTACCGCACGCTCCGCGGGCGGGAAATCCCACTTCTTGGCCAGGGGGTGACATAAAACTTTGTACTTAACACGGGCTGTAATAAAGAAAGCCTCAGATCGCATATTTATCGCCCTTGCCTTCGGCTCGGGCGTCAAATACCTGCGATCTGAGACATTCTTTGTTTTACCGCCCTTATTAAGTAATGTACTATTATGTCACACCTGGCCATAAAGTGGCCATATATTATCGCACGCTCCGCGCGCGAAAAAAGCCCACTTTCTGGCCAGGGGATGACATAAAGTTTTGTACTTACCACGGGCGATAATAAAGAAAGCCTCAGATCGCATATTTATTGCCCTTGCCTTCGGCTCGGGCGTAAAATAGGTACCTGCGATCTGAGACATTCTTTGTTTTATCGCCCTTGTTAAGTAATGTACTATTGTTTTCTTCGATCTGTGTGATTTGTGAATGTAATTAGAAATTGTCTAGTTGATCTTTAGTTCTGTTTTGTTGTATTTCTGGTGGTAACTTCGTAAAGCGGCAATTTACACTTCGTCGTTCACCGCATGCTGCATGCGGCGACCGCAAAAGTCTAAAGAACACGTTAGTCGGCCGCATTCGGCGATCGACAGCTGCCAAGTCGCCGTAGTAGGCGGACAGACTAATGTGAAGACGAAAGTAGTTTAAAATGAATTCGGCGACCGCATTAGGAGAACGACGCAGTGTAATTGCCGCTTAAGGTGGCCAAAACTCCCGAGAATGCGCTGTGTTGAGATCGAGGGCCCCGCATAATTATATATCTAGCCCTCAACACAATGAATCTCAATAAATAATCGGCAACTTGCTTGTCATGAATATTAACATCACAACTGGTCAGTCAAAAATAATTTAACCCGAAACAATGCTACTGTTCTCATGCCACAAATATTCAAAAGCTACCGACATAAAATGACGACAACCGCAGACATAAATAATTAATGGAATCGCTTGATAAATGGTTTGATTCTAGGCTTTGCACAGAAGCGGACCCAGGGTTTTTTCAGGCCCGGTTGAAAAGGTACTGAAATGGCACAAGACGCTCCAAGATATAGGCGTACTCATCATCTTCGAAATAATTGGTAAGTAATTTCCTAACTTATTGTAAGTATCATATACGAGTTAGTAATTTATGTGTTGTGTAACCTAAAAAGTTAACGGTTTCAGAGAAAAAAGTATCTATGAAATGAAAATTCCGCAAAACAATATAGGTACATTCAATGAAACATTTTTCTGCAAAATACCTTAAAAAACCCCTATCTATATGCCTAGTAAAATTAAATCTCATGCCAATGTCACAAAGACCGTCTGGAAAAATAAATTTTATTTTATTCTCTACTGCTTGTTACTTGTTAAAAATAATTTTAAATACCCTTCTTTGTTGTCAGCGAAATGCGTGAGCATTCAGCCAGGAAAATCGTGTTCGAAGAATTTAGTGGTCAGAGACGACAACGGGCCGGCTATGCAAGTGGTTTACTATGAAATCGACTTTTTGCTGCCAGATCTTAAGCCTCCTTGCACTGTAAGGTAAGTACTCACATTATTTGACCGGATCTTATAAATATGCGTTAGACTAAAATGTCAGATCACAGTTCGGTACAATACTTTTATTTCACGAGCGCGGGTGAGCCATGGTTGTGTGTTGAGCTATACATGCACTTTATCTATGGGTGCGTCAGCGTAGGAGTTCTGAGTTCACGTTGTCTATATTTCACAACTACAACTATGGCTAATCCGTACTCGTGAGATAAACAAGTACTGTAACTCAGTAGGTACATTTTTTGACATCTTACGGGTCATCATAAATCCAAGCCTTATTAGAGATTATCATTTTGGAGGTATTCATCAATAATTAAACGTACCTACACTTTAATATGCTTGTATGCTTATTATTAATTGTCTACTTACGCCCATAATTAAAATTAGGTAAGTTTACGACTTGGTCAATCTGATAATCTAGTTTATAAGTGAAATAATTTTTAGCGATGCTCTTTTTTTGTATCACTGAAATGTCACCCCTTTTCAGCATGAAGGCCTAAACGCGTCCTAATCTCAGCTAAAGCTGGAATTCCGTTGCTTTGCAATATTGGCAAATCGTGCAGTGCCATTCGTAACCTGGGGACCGATTTTTGAGTGTCGAACGCTCGATTTTTCACTCGACATCTGTCAAAACGTCATAGTTTTTTGACAGATCTCGAGGGAAAAGTCGACCGTTCGACACTCAAAAATCGGCCCCCAGTATTGATACTATTCGCTTCTAACATAACTTGACCTCATGTAACTGATACGAGATAAGACAAGTAACGAAAGTTGAAATCCCAAAGATCCTATTGAATATGAAAGAATCCTATTGTTTCATATCACGAAAACGAATGCGCGAGTACCTCAGTACCACCAGACCACAAGTATAAGTTTTTTCGAAACATTAACTAATTCGAACGCGTTTGCGTTTTGTCTCATAATGTATGAAAACGCTCTCACCGAGTTTGAAATACGCGCGTTCATCGGTTAGCAACAAATGTTATAGGCGCTGTTTTAGTTTCCACTAGTGACCACCAGAGGCACTGTTCACGTTTTCATACCACTTTCATACATTTTGAGACAAAACGCAAACGCGTTCGAATTAGTTAATATTTCGAAAAAACGTATACTAGAGCTACTGTATAAGTTTTTTCGAAGCAAAACACAAACTAACGCGTTTGCGTTTAGTCTCAATTTGTATCCTAACACAGTACAATAGGTACAGAATTTAAAATCGTTTGCGTGAGTCGTTCAGTTTTGTGAATACGACCTGGCTGGAACTGTCAACACCCCAGGCGGACGCAATTGCCGCAACTCATTTCATTTGGGCAGCCTGGAGTCATATTTCACTGACCCAGTTCCAATCCCAAAGCTACAGCTTGCAGATTAAAAAGATATCACTAGAGGTCTATTTTCGTCCATCGCTTCCGATCCCAATTATACACGCTACTCTCACGCGCGTCGAGCAAACGTCACAGAATAATTAACACTATAGGTACAGAAGATTTTCTATTGAACAAAACCGATGTTTGACGGTATAGAAAATACCGAAATTGTTTCCGCCTTGGGCCCGAGTGTAAGCGAACACTTGAATCCCTCGCTACGCTCAAGATTCTACTTTGGCATCCCAGGACCCTATGGTAGAATCTATTGCTTCTCTCGGGATTAAAAATAATGCCCTAGCCGTAAATATATCATTTTGCTCCCTTGAGATTTAATCTACTATTAAAATGCGGTTAGGACGTGAAAGAGATGAACTGAATGGGGCCTTGGATAATGTAGTGACATTGCTTTATGTACAAAGAAGTTTTCCTTGTAACACTTCCATAAAGAACGTTTCTTTGCTTCCAGTTTTATTTGATAAAATCCTTTTATAATGTTGGTTTTATTTAACTTACAGAGTATCTCATTTATTTTTATACAGACTTTGATTATTGTCACAAAAAGACTTATTTCTAGGTTAAAATAAAATTGTGGAGAAACAGTACACTTTTACTTATGTAGGTTGATATTTGTCTGGTAAAAATATATGTTTTGATCACATTAACTATCAAAATTGCTGATTGTACTTTTCCGAACATTACCTCTAATTAATTATCCGTTCAAAGTTCAAAGTCACTTGGATCAAATGTGCACTGGCGAGTCTTCGGGACTTATGGCCGTTCCATATCAATGAACCGAATAACATCAGTTGGTCGTTATTGTCGGTGATGGATATGTTTTATTAGCTGCGAATGAGCATAAAATGCTGTCTTATCTAGATAGAATGTTGTATTTTGTGTTGTCATTTTGAAATATTCAAAATTGTAAGAGAAAAGTTTTCTTCGGTTTGTGGCTTTTCTAGCTGGAAATATTTTTTGATTCATTTTTTTTCAAAATCTGTAAACGGCAATCGTTTAGTTTCAAATCGAGGGAAGGTCTTCTAAGATCACTTTCACGTAGCGCACGGGATCTGTAGCTCTAGTATAATTTTTTTCGAAACATTAACTAATTCGAACGCGTTTGCGTTTTGTCTCAAAATGTATGAAAACGTTCTCACCGAGTTTGAAATACGCGCGTTCATCGGTTAGCAACAAATGTTATACTCGCTGTTTTAGTTTCCACTAGTGACCACCAGAGGCGCTGTTCACGTTTTTATACCACTTTCATACATTTTGAGACAATTAGTTAGACAAATAATTAGTTAATGTTTCGAAAAAACTTATACTAGAGCTACTGGTAGCTGCCCTCACTGACCCAAAAAGAAAATCCACCAGACTCAAATATTCGTTAATTCGTTTCAAATACTCATAAATATTTGCCCTAGGATTCGAACCTTTCAGTTCGGGACTGTCAGCTTCAATATTTTTAATTTGTCGACAGAGTGGTAGGCCGAATGATGCCAGGCACCTGCCGACTGCAAGCCTTCAACGTACGGCCGGCGACAGGCGACGACATGGCCACATTATCCCGTCGTGCCGCCGTTGCGAGCCACCACGTCGCTAAACTGTGCAAGGAATACGGGCCCGGGGAGAAGATTTAGACAATTTCGGCAACTTAGACAACTTTTTACCATCCAGTGTGCGCCCCAGCAATATGGCTACACATTGTCGCACCATAATGCATACGGAGGTCGCATCGTAATCGTAAGCCCAAGGGAGTAAGAATTTTACATTATTTTTAGCTTTCATAGAGCGGTTGCCGGCTAGCGACGATTGTTGCACCCATTATAAGGAGAAAACTGGATGGGTAAAACTGTTTAATTCATTTAATACCTATCACGAAATTATAACCTTAATTTTACTCATAATTTTTCTGTGGGAAAATTGGCTATCTACAACAGTTAGTACCTGTATTCATAGTCTGTATTGTAGTAACTGTATTCTTATGTACCTCTAGTTCGTAAGAATTAATGCATTATTGCCTGCATTCTTTAACTTCTTATAATTTGATTACTTTTGAGGGTCAAGCTAACAACTTATCTTTGTTATTGAGAAGAAAGTTCCAGTTCATATTCTGTTCATATTGAATTCACAGATTACTAGACAAAAAATGTTGCGTTGATATGTTAGCTTTGCCTACTTACTATTATAATAATAATTTCTATTTACTATCTTACAATTTATAATGAATTTAATTTATAATTAATTGCAACCTGGAATGTCACTATTGTCATATCAATTTGATCATTCTAATAGCAGTTATGTATGTAACAATTATCTGATTGAAATGACATACTTTTACTAAGTTAACATTTAATAATTTCTTGTAACTTTCAATAAAATGTCCATTAATAAAAAGACGTTTATTTCATTTCATATACGCCCCAGTTCAATACGAAGAATAATCACGAGTTGTCAATCTGTCATCTACACTACCTTATCTTCGAATGAGTCTGCGGATAAATGTGGTTACACGACACGATATTTCATCCGCCCGTCTAACAGATAAATCTCTGCGTTTACGATTTTATTTAATGCACATATCCGTGATTCAGTATCAGTTAAATTTATGTCCCACAAAAATTGATTGGTCGAGATCTCTAAAATTTACATTTTATTTTATTCAATTTCATTGGATGATTTATGCAGGGTGTATTTTTATTTAAAAAAAATTAAAACCGCGGGTGGGTGCGCAACTTAAGAGGAGGGGTAGGGCAAGCTCTCTCCATACAAACTGTGTGCAGGATTTACTTCGTTTGTGTTTGCATTAAAGTTATGATTTTTGGTCAGTATGCTTATTTTTCTGATAGCTATTTCGTGATGTAAATTTTGTTTTATTAACTTTTTTTTAAATTTTTTATTTTGATTTTTTTTAAATATTTTAAAATTTTCTCATCACTTTCTTCGCATATCTAATATTTACATCCAAAAAAAAAATTACATTCGTTAGTTCCAAAACCTACGAATAAAACGTGCACAGAGTGTGTAAGGAGAATGCCTTGCCCACCCCTGCGCCTTAACAGCTGTGTTTAAGTTGTGAAATATGTAAACACACATCCTCGACCTACTATGTACCATTATGAATAGGTATCTTTTATTAATAGCCCAACCGTTAAATCGAAAACAATTGTCGGAACCTAAATCCGACAGTATTCCTTTGCCATTCCGCTGAAAGAACGTGTAAGTCTACAGTGATAACGAGATGCATCCACTAGCTTATTTTTGCATGCACCCACCCTCTCTCTTCGAGCCATGCTGAGATGTTGCTTGCGCCACGGCCGCCAGGCGACCCTAGAATTTTGCCTACTGAGCTCATGCATTTCCTTGGTAGATCCTATTAGCTGAGTTCCTGATGGTGACTTAAGATCGCCAGAGCTCCCGAAGACGTACTGTACTCCAGAGTATACTCTGTTTTCAGACTGTTAAGAGTGAGGGGTGACTCAGGGGTCCTGCACGACGTACTGTACTCCCGAGTATACTCTGTTTTCAGACTGTTAAGAGTGAGGGGTGACTCAGGGGTCCTGCACATAGTGCTTATGTCCCTATAGCTGGTTAACGAACATTCAAGTCAATAAAGACAGCGCACGTTTGTTTTTTTCTGGATTCGCTGGCGTCCATAGGCTGCCTCGTCTGCTTACCAACAGGCAGGTCGTATGCTTGTTAGTCACCGCCGTTTTTCCGTATAATTTAATAAAACCTCTCTCCAAGAGAACAAAGATGAAGGAAGAGACAATCTGCCTTTTTTCAGGCCTTCATGTTGAAAACAATCGTCGTATTTCATTTCAAAATCCACTTGAACAGGCATTTGCATCTTGGCAGCTTTTCAAGTACATCTTGCGGTCCCTCTAATGTCGTACGGAAATGCTATGCGGTGCTTTTCCGCTACGTTATTGGAGATCTCATAAATTTTGGTATCGAAGATTGGGTGAACGCCAAACCATGCACTCATTAACACAGTTTTAGAGGAAAACATTGCTTTAGTGTGGTAAGTGTAGGTAGGTATTGAAGTAACATATTTGTATAGTTGACTTTTTAGGATCGATGACAATTAAGGGTCTAAGCAGACGTACCCACAACAACATCACAACAACCGCCCACCACGCAACACGGACAACACGTGGTCGGGCGTCGGGCGATAATTTATATGAAAATAAATACTTTCATTCTCACGGACCACATATTGCCATCAAATTTGACAGTGTGGTTGGCTGAGCTGAATTGGACCGCTAAACTATTCACACGTACTCGTAACAACTGCTTCACCATTTTTTGTCGCTGTGTTGTGGTAATAGCTGTGTAGCGTGTTGTGAATAGACGTGTAGTGAAACGCGGCGTAAATCGGTCGAACCATCCTTTAGATTTAAAGAGAAATGACAATAGTATCTCTCAATTCCTTTCGTTTTCTAAGGTTTAGGCATACTATTTATTTATTTAAACTTTATTGCACAAACAATATTAAGTACAAAGGATATCTGATAAACAAATACTTATTTTAGGCCCGATTAAATCAAACTGAATTAGGAACTCTTTTTGAGTAGTTAACCTTTTAACAGCTGAATTTCAACTCGCAATTTTTAACTTTGTCGATATAATATCACGAAGCTGTTATTTACATTGTCACTGTCTGGTATATATACGACGATGGCGGTTAAAAGGGTCAAAAGTCACAATCGCGTGAACGAATCTTTGAATATACTTACAACAAAGATTATGGACAAAAAACAACCTTGTTTGTTTCATTTACCACTAAATTATGTATATGACTTTGAATACTTGTTCCGTGTTATTTTAAGGTGGATTTATATGTAATTTTTGGTGAACAATAAATAATATTTGTATTGTATTGTATTTTCAAATATTACAAAAATTCAAAAAAATCAAAATTATCTTTATTGCCTGGCTATGGTACGTTCACAATGGTGAAGATGGTAGGTAGTTTTATGTTACACGCATAATCTACTCATAAGAGCATGCAATAGTTTACATACAATACAGTCAATTTAAATTAATCTATGTCAGAAAGTATAAAATAGATTAGGTAACTATTGTTGTCAATTACAGAATCGGTATGAGTATAAATCGAAATCAGCTAATCAATTAAGCTGTTTGTACGATAACTCGCTTCGACGGCGCTCGCCTATTTTGAATAATGTAAGAGCAAACACCAGCTCAGGTGGCCTATAGGATTTGCCTTGTTATACTAACGACACTATTGACGTTCGTTATTTGCCTCTAACTTTCTAACGAGAGAAATTATTCAGAGGTTACTTACAGGGACGAGGGGTTGGAATTTCATATGAACTAACGCTGGCTGTGTAAACTGGAGACCTGTCAGGTTTTGAGGAAACCCTAAAAACGAACAATAAAAATATTCGAACCTGCTCACAATGTTCATGGGAGTCGGTTGAGAAACGCCTGCAGAGATCAGCCGGACATCCGCCGACCTGACCGATAAGTACGTAATCATACTTGCTCAAGATAAAACTGTCAGTCTGCGCTCACGCTCACCGGTGGCTCGGTCAAGAATGGCTGCATACTTTCTGAAATATTACGTCTAACACCCATTATTTCGCACATCCAATTTTAGTATATTGCGAGTTACCGACATACAATAAGTAGTTTCCAAATCTACCAGCCTTGCACCGCCGCAGAGGAGCAACATATATAGTCTTGCACAAACTATCCCTTGGGTCGAAGTACCGCTAGGGCCCTCATCTCATCTTTCTTCTTTTGTGTGTTTTACGAGCTTCTCATTAATTTTAGTCGCCTGACTATTGGTTTATATAAGTCGGCCTGATGTTGGAGTCCAAACTGCCAAAGCTACATCATATTTTAAAACGATGCAACATTGTCTTATTTACGAGAACCACAATAAACCTAACGAAATGTTTCTCCAAGTTATGATTAGCTTTCTTTCTAATAAAGTACTCATGCTCAAGGAATACCGCGAAAAGAAAATGAAGTAATAATTGAAGTGGTTCTTTTATTACCTCAATCGACAATATAGCGGTGCCCAATAAAATACTTACCAAAGAATTTTATTACACCATACCACGATGAAAAATTCAGCGAGCGGAAATTGCGTTAGAAGAAATATTTATCTTCGCGATTACTCTAGCGAAGACAATTGAAAAATTGTCACCCTGGTGCTCTTAGTACGTGATGTGAGAGCTGATTACTTAAAACATTACATCTGATTTATATTTCCTTAAGAAACTGGTGATATTCTCCATAGATTTTTTTTTTTAATAAAAAATCGTCGGCATGGCGTATATAAATGCTAGCACCACACTTCGCCGTATTTGTGCAAATATTTGTGCTGAATCTCTTTATTTAATATTGTAAAAGAAAGGGAGGCGAATACGCAACGCAAAAACGCATAGCGAAGTGTAGTAGCGGCCTAACACCCGATGGAGTTGCAAGCTTCCATAGGCCGACTAACTAATAGTGCGAGTAACCTAGATTTGTATAGTGCGAGTTATTCACGAAGGCGCAACCCTCCACAGACCAATCCGCACAGTTGATGTGGCTCCGCGGGCCAAGGCAGTGAATCAAGCTACCTAACTTTGCCTAAGAACAATATCAAGATTGCGAGTTGACTCGGATGCAGCATTAGTAGTAATACTCAGGGTAACTCGTTGCTGAGCGTCACCAAGAAGATCTCCAGGTAAGCCAAAACGCAATCCCTTCCAAAAGTGTAATTATTTATTAACTCCACATGAAGTAATTCGGTATAAGCTCACGGGAAAGTGCGCGGCAAAATCCTCGTAATACAGTCCGCTCTATCGTTAACGCTCTTTTTTTTCTTTTTTTTTTGTGGGTACTGGACCTAGAATTTGTCTCTAAATTTGTGTGTCTATGTTGTGTGTGGAAGTAACTATGACTCTAGTCTAAGGATGGACATGCCATTGATTTTTCCGTACCTCAAAAGTAAAAACCGAAATCCTTATATAATATCCGCCCCTTGGGACTAGAAAGAAAAATATAACAGACTTAATCAACTGAATCCTACCCGGGCAGAGTTGCGGGCACAGTAAGTAGTTAATAATTAATAAAACGAAATTAAATAAACACGCCTCCTGAAACCTAGCACCACTAGGTTAGATGAGGCACAATATACTATTTAGAACACTTCAGTTGCGAAAACAACCCTGTTAGTGTTAGCTCAGGGAAGGTAAAGCAAATTCGAATTCGAACGCTCCTTAAACAATTGTCGGAAAGGGAACAGAATTTTCGCGGTGGAAGCGGGGTACAAACGCGACACTATTTGCTCAGTGGACTGTGCGTTCAGTTCAGATGGCTCTCGGCTTGCGTGCCGAAATACAAAATACACAGTGAAGTGGCTACTGTCACACCGTTGCGTAAATTCTGGTGCGCCGGGCTTCAAAATCAAAATCTAATATTTATTCTGCAAGGCCTCCGGGACTCTTCTACATGTCAGGGATCATAATAGAATTACAATGATTTTATTATTGTCTATATAGGTAGTTCTCTAAACCAAAATCTTTCCTTTTACTGTTTGATTTATTTCCACCAAACTTATCCCTATTTCGAGTGGTTATCCCAATTCCTGATTCCTCCTTTCTCTCTTGCTGAATTCATTGTCAGTGATGGTAACTGTATATTAGCTATTTACTTCCAAAGTAAGCCGTAATATGATCCTACCTGCCCTCGATCTCTTTGTTCGTATCATTGCCTATATCTTCAATTAAAAGCTCTTTTCTAGCGTTTACTCTAAGTTGTGGAATTCCAAAAAAAGTCCACCCTCTGTTCCCGACTAGTTCATCTCAGCAATTTTCATCTGAAATTTTCATACTGGCAAATCACTGAAAAAAGGAAAACCAACCTACATAACAGTGTAAACTTATAAAGCTTGTATAAAAGTTGAAAGTCGTTTATTTTAGTTCGCTACGGTATTACGACTACCTGCATTCTGCTAGTAACCACACTGTGCAACAGCACTTTCCTGGTTTTCGCTAAAACGGAGATTTTGTTGTCATGCTACTTTTTAACGACAACATTTTTGTAACTACAATGTTGGAAAACGGATTTTGCTCGTCGCCGCGTTGGTGAGCGCACGTGCCCGGAGCGACGACGAGCGGAATCCACTACCGTACACTGTCTTTGTTGCCTACTGTCATGGCGTCGTTACCGAACAACGTCTTTGAACACGTGGTTGGCGAAATCATCATAAATCTGATGGAAAGCCATTTTTTTAAAAGAAGTGAATGTTGGAAAACAAACCGTTTGCTTAGTAAGCGGGACCGAGCAAATTGACAAAACTGAAAGATCACGCAATCGTTTGTAAGCAAACTTATTCAATATTTGCGCTGCCAATGTATATTGGGAAGTAAATTAGATTATCAAATAACGTTGCAGTCTTTGGTAAAAAAAAAACAAGTAATTGAATGATTGGCTAGAGATTGCGAGGGACAGAGATGTGTGAAATTCAGGGGGGAGGCCTTTGCCCAAAAGTGGGATAGGTATCCTTTTCGGCTAACAAAAAGAAAGTAATTGAACAAATCAAGTTCTTCTATATCATTCTGGCCCCCTAGGTACACTCAGCGTCAGATACTAGGTACATATATTATGACGCTGATTGTACGCTACTGCGTGGGTGTACCGTCAAGGGCATAAATATGTATTCATTTTTGGACCTTATTTCAATGGAGTAAGGTGAAAAAGTGTATACATATTGGTGCCCTTGACTGTACGTACGTATAATAAGTTTTGCAGACAGACCTTTGGAAAGGAACTCGGCTAGTTTCGGCTTTATAGAGAGTTATCACAACACGACTTATGTAAAGTTTGTCAGAAACTAAGGTTATCCAAATTTGTCTCAATCTTTGCTTCAATGCTAACAGGTTAGTGGACTTTAAATACATTATGAAAGTCGCTGAAAAATATAAGGGAACTTTAAATAGTAAGAAAAACCCAGGAAGTGGAGTGAAGCACTGAAACCGTTATCACTTATTTATTATCATAATATCATTTCAATGACATCACAGACAATGAAAAACTGTGAGTAGATTTAACTGACAAGAAAAGTATTTTCTTTAAAAGCATTAACATAAGAAAGGAATTCTTTGCAAGAGCTGCATCTCGACCGAGTGACGTCCCGTTTCTTTTGAGTTCTTTTTGTAAATAATGGAATGGAATCTCAGCATTTGTCTCACAGTTTGCGGAAGATATTCAATTTTTTTTAAAGAGGAATATCTGAAGATGTTGCCATTATTTATACTTAATGGCTAACTACATTGTCGTATTTAATACAAGCTTAGCTGACATTATTTGGTCCAAAGTTGGTCTTTTATAAAACTTCATAAACAGTTTGTATAACGAACCAATCTTTCATTTTTCAAACCCCTGTGGGGCTAGCATAACATGCATCTCGTCTCTACTCGCGCGCGAGATAGGCTACCTACCTGTCACTGTCTGATTAATGCTGTCAAAAAGTGAGAGGCAGCTTATCTCGCGTGCGAGTAGATACGGAATGCATGTTGTGCTAGAGGGGCAGATAAAATTATCCGTCGGTTAAAATTATGACTGTCTTTCTCTGAAGTCAAATGAAAAAAAAAGATAACTAACATTTATCTGACAGAAACTTTTTCCGGGCATTGTAAAATCGGCCAGTAAACCAGTTAATTTTCAATACAATAAATGAACCTCAAAAAAGCAATAAACATAATTCGTACAAAGAACCAGACCCAATAATCATGAGCACAAAGCTTCTTTGAGAAATGATAGTATTCTGCCCGAACCACGATCATTTCGTTCAATCACGCGAGGCAATCAAACGAGACGAGAAAGGGTAGGTACTTCACTCGGTATCGAATGAATGGGGCCTGTGATGTCTGATGTATACCATGCTTTGATTAGCTTCAAGCTAATTTAAGTCTAGCTGTAGCAACTAAATCATATTCGGAGAATTTCTTGCAAAATACATCAGAGATCCTAGACTAGTTAAATTAATAAAATAGCAAGATGTTTTCTGTATATAAGGTTTCCCTGAATTACACCAAAATTAGACTTCAGGCATTCATTGCCAGAAACGCATATTATACAGTTTGTTCCTAGGTAGGAGCGTACGTATCCGGCGTATTAAGAAAATATTGTACACTTTCATCCTCCGGTTTTCAATTTTGGTTGGACTGTAGCAAAGGGGGGGCTGGGACTGATTGTAATGTGTAGATCACGTCAAAACAAGCATCTTTTATTAGAACTTTTTTTCTCTGAAATTAAAAATGGCCGAGATAGACAGTCGAGAGATCGAGGTTATTTTTTTTATAAAAGAGCAGCAAAACCTGTTAAGGGGAGGTATCCCCAATGCAAATGTCCCGCTCTAACACGCGTGAGTTTACAATTAACCATCCCGCTCTCTACGCAAGCTCTGCGCGCAGTTTTGTAAATATTTAGCTATAGTGATTAAGCCAATCATTTTATCAAAGCAAACTCTGCGAATTTGTCTATAACTATTTACGATCTTTAATTGAGTACAAAAATTAAATGTTACATATCAGTAATGTAGCCGTAGTATTGAAAAAACATTCCAAAAAGAGGTAACTTCGCGATTTTTTTCTATCGAGTGAAATTCATCAGGTCATGTAACTGACTGCGATTTTGACTATACAAGATCCTTATGTAACACATATATTTTTTTTAGATTTTAAGACACTATATTCTATGACTCAGATGGTTTTTAAAAACTCAAAAGTGGTAATACACGGCCTTAAGGTTAGGTTAGGTTAGGTTAAAATTCTAAGTTCCAAAAACGGCCCCCCTTTGGTATAGTCTGACCTCAATTCTGCACATAACTCCAAGATTTGGTGTCGGCATTACATTCAAGAACGATTTCAATGTGATATACTCGTATTAATATACAACTCATTGATGTTTCGTGCGTTAATTCTGTCATTTCAGCCAAAGTGGCACAATATGCTTCAATATATTGTTATTGTAAAATATAAAATAAAACTTCCAACGCAAAAAATAGCTAAGCACCCCAAAACCGCACTCAAATCTGTTTATCCGTTAGGGACCTACGATGCCACAGACAAATACACATATACACGTGTTAAATTTATAAAATAAAAAGAAATAAAATAAATATTTGTGGACAATCTTACACAAATCAACCTAGTCCCAAACTAAGCAAAGCTTGTACTATACTATGGGTACTAAGCGACGATATACATTCTTATATAGAAAAAGAAATACCTAAATACATAGAAAACATCCAAGACCCAAGAACAAATATTCATGCTCATCACACAAATAAATGCCCTGGCCGGGATTCCAACCCGGTACCCATAACACTAGGTCTATTGCTTGCGCGTGGAAGGTTAAAATGAAATTGATATTGATACCATCCGATGTCAGATTCATCATCGGAATTTAATGTTTTGCTTTATATACTCAGACTACGTATTACATTCGTAGCTATCACACGATAAATGACAAGATAAACAATCCATCAATTTCTATCAAGTCGTGGCAGAAAGTTATATACATTATTTTTTATCTTATCTATTATCACGCATTTAATGAGACCTGAAAACGTCATAGTTTTTTGACAGATCTCGAGTGAAAAGTCGAGCGTTCGACACTCAAAAATTGGCCCCCTGGAGGAAATATCCTGTATTTTTACCAATTAGGTAGAAGAAGAAATTCTTAACAAGAATCTTGAACCTTTACAAGATAATTTTAAGACAATCGTTTCGTAGAGGAGTTAATTCCCCAATCCCCATCCCTTTGTAATCCAAACCGGACTTTTATAACCAAATTATCTCGTTGTTTAATTAAACAGAAAATATCTAATAGCTATAGTAAGAAAATATTGTAATGTTGGTATAATTTTCGAGTGGTCGGCGTAAAATATTTTATGTCACACCTAGCCATAAAGTGGCCATTATCGCACGCTCCGCGCGCGAAAAAACCCACTTCCTGGCCAGGGGATGATATAAAATTTTGTACTTACCACGGGCGATAATAAAGAAAGCCTCAGATCGCATATTTATCGCCCTTGCCTTCGGCTCGGGCGTAAAATTCCTGCCATCTGAGACATTCTTTGTTTTATCGCCCTTGGTAAGTAATGTACTATTAATGTGCTTTCTCTTATTTGTTATTTATGATTGTTATTTTTGTTGTCAGCGAAATAAATATCTACGAGTAACCTCTCGTTAATACCAGATTAATTTTAATGATTAAAAAATTTGGAATACTTGTTAATTATGCAGTTACTTATAACGATAGTTCGACAATCTATTGAGTTTGTACTTGTATAAGTAGGCAAGGACTTACGAGTGTAGATATTCACAATACGGTATTAAACCCCTAGTCAAATCAGAAACTTTTTATTAAATGTCAAAAACGATTTGTTAATATGAAGTTTGTAGGGAAATACTGTCTTAGTGACGTCACTAAGGCAGTGTGAGTAGGTTTGTTCAAATCAGCGTCCTTTTTAAATCTTTATGCTTATAAAATCTATCAATTAGCTAAAATAAATTAATAATTGATTTATTCCGAGTATTTTCGTTAGATCTTTTATTAGTCAAGTAAAAAGTAATTTATTTTTACCTTAGTTTAATATCCTATAAAACGCCGTTTCCCGTATGTGTGTATTATGTATGTACGAGTATGTATAATAAACACGAGAGACGACCTCATCTGTCTTCAAGTCCACTTGAGCCACGCGCAAAGGTCCCGTTTTCCACCGAGTTTAATTTGAACCTCATAACAGGGCATTAATAAAGCGGAGAAGATTGCACCCAATCTCGCCCCCACTTTAAGCACGAGATTGAACAACTCGATTAGATGTGGGAACGGATGAATTCGTTTTTAATGCTGCGAAATGCTGATACCAAAATCGTATAGTAGACGCGTGCGTATATATATGTAATAGTTAAAAAAATACATAAACATATGTTCTACTAGTGGTTCTGTGAGCTTAGACCTCGAGTGTTTCTTACTTTTTAATTTTCCAAAAGCTAATTCAACATAAATAGCTATGTAATTATTGAACCTGCTACTTTGATTATTCATTGGGTCAAACATTATAAAGAAGTCTGCAAAAAATCATAACTACCGGCTTTTACGCAAACTACCCCTTACTTTCAGGCGACAAGGTAACTGGACTAAAAGATCGTTTTGGACATGACATACTGTAGCTCTAGTATAAGTTTTTTCGAAACATTAACTAATTCGAACGCGTTTGCGTTTTGTCTCAAAATCTATGAAAGTGGTATGAAAACGTGAACAGCGCCTCTGGTGGTCACTAGTGGAAACTAAAACAGCGAGTATAACATTTGTTGCTAACCGATGAACGCGCGTATTTCAAACTCGGTGAGAGCGTTTTCATACATTTTGAGACAAAACGCAAACGCGTTCGAATTAGTTAATGTTTCGAAAAAACTTATACTAGAGCTACAGGAGTGGACTAGGATTATCTACTAAAATGCACTGTTTCGGTGTAACCAACACATAATGTCACGGCAACTAGCGGCGTAACGGTCGCCTCTTCATCGTGGTTTCGGCCGTCCCGAGCGTAATTCTACACTTGAGGTTAAAAATTTCGGGTCACTATAAAGGTAGATTAAATAGCCTCAAGAGGTTTTTTTTATATTTTACAATAGTTTTATTTACATAATATACTATTATTCATATTGCCCAACGGTATTAGCAATTTCCGGGATCATATCATATAATATAAATAAATATCAATATTCAAAAATGCCCCTCTCATCCCCAAATGTCCCTCTCATCTATGAGAGGAGGCCTGTGCCCAGCAGTGGGACGTATATAGGCTGATGATGATGATGATGATGATGATTAAAAAATGACGATTTTTGCGATTAACGTTAACGTTGTTTTTTTCATGGGTTTTTCGAGTCCGATTTAAAACTGGAAACATTACTTTTTTGACTGTTGTTTTTGTAATTTAGATGTAAAATTAAATGAATATAATGACATGATTAAAAATACGTACAACCTTGCAGTATTTTAGGAAATATGACGGCATTTTACTGACCCGTATTCTTTGTCCGTGAGTGTAGTTCTCTTAGGTATATTGTTAGTTCTATGCTAACAGAACGGTTTTGAATAATTTCAAAATCATTATATAGGTCGTTGCACTTGTATATATAAAAAAGAAGCCTGCAAAATTAAAATCTGCTTACTTTTATTATTCCGCTAAGCCTCGGGATCGACTCGAGCGTAAACCTAATTTGGCCGTGTACTTAACAGGAATAAAGTGTAATAATGATAAATCTAGAACGAATAAGCCGCCCCTCTTCCCTGTCTAACGCTTGGCACTAATATTGTTTAGCACCCTCGTGCGTAATCCACTAAGCATAAAAATATTATTTCTGCCCAAATTGCTGATGTAAATGTAATAAAAGCGAGCTTCTTCCTTTGAGCGTTAATAAAAAGGTGATAATGGCGCTATGTTATTTGGATAAGACATTCAAAGGCAAATTATCTCAAATTATTTCGGTAGTAGCGTAAAAGGGGAGGAGAGTGAATTGGATTACGTAAAATTGTTGAAGTTGCAAAATTCCGTAGCGCGGTCTGTTGACTGCTTTATTGAAGTTAATACAGTTATCTTAAGTAATTGGATATTCTCGATGGCGAAATTGCACTAATTATTTTGCTCAGCTGTACTTTTTGGATTAATCACTAAACGAATCTTATCAATCTTATCATACAATAATAATTAAATATGTTTAAGGGAAATAATCAAACGTATACTCGTACATAAAAATTATATTCTAAAATAATAAACTAATAAGTTATAGTTTGCATAACTCATGGTGAGTAGGTATAGGAAAAAAAATAAGGCTTAGATATTTAGTTGTGGCGTACAAAGCAAACAAAACAAATGACAAAACATATCCCAACTGTTCACAATATACTATACACAGACACACTAATAATACTTAACTATTTCACTTATACTTGGTTCGCAATACATAAAATCGACTATTATATAACCATGCTAATTAATCCAATTAACGTTATAGCAGGAATAAATAAGATGAGTATTAATATGACTTAAATCTCACAAAATATCAGAAACATCAAGTTTTTCCCAAATCCTTTTTCAAGTTTTTGGCCGCTTCGTACAGGTCACGCTTAATCTCCGGATAACCTTCTAGAAGATCCTGCCAGTCCCGGTATCTAAGGACCACCATATCGCATACCTGAAAGACGAATTGACAGGCTAGAATAAGGTAAATTTCCCATTGTTTGCCGCCTCGAAATAACTGGCCACATCTTACACAAAAATATGAATAAAGGAATTAAAATAAGTAGATGCAGAGTTGATTACTAGAGCGAATTTATGTATTTTGTTAAAAGAATCTGCACTTTACCGACGACTGCAGATATAATTTCACCATTACTTGCTCTTTAGGTACTATCTTATAGTAGTATATGCAACTGGTACATAATGAGGGGCATCAAAACACGAGTGTGTTTTATGAAACGAGCGTGTTTCATAATATGGTCACACGAGTGTCTTAATGCCTAATTATGTACAGTTGCATACACTACTTTATCTACATCCATATATTAAATCCTCTTTCATGTGTTTCGTGTGGGCACGTCTCGCCGGCGTGCGCCATGTTTGCCACGCTAGGCCGGCCCGCGCGTGTCGTTAAGGTTGTAAGTGATCTCGTAAGAGTATTATATTTGGTGTTCTTATAGGGGTCGCGCGCAACCGCGAGAAGCTTCCTGCACAGTATATTATAAAGCGGGGTCTTATCTACGGTTTTTGAACTTATTAAAGAGTATTTACTATATGGGTGTAGATAAAGTATAAATTTAATACCACTACTTGGTGGTGTTGTGTTCCGGGTGGTGAAAAAGGTCGCCTGAGCTCCCGACACAGTATAAAGAACAAGTATGTTTTAAGACTGTGCTCCCGATGATGCGCCGTGTCGAGAGTGATGGACCTGTATGGCTACCGCGAATCGTCAACGAAGCTTTCTCTCCCTGTCACACTTGCAATTCTGTACGTAAGTGCGACAGAGAGGGAAAACTTCATATGTACTTAAAAGTTTTGTTTTACCTCTTTTACCGACGTTTCGACACGGGTTTCACCGGCCGTGTTCGCGGATATGACCTTACCTTTTTTAAGTATGTTTACAAAGCGCGAAAGTCAAGTGTTAAACTTCATATATGTGGTTCGCGGTAGCCCCCTGCGCATGATTCTGCTGCCAACACAACGAAACCCCTTGTATGCATACACACGAATGCAAAAATTCAAAAAAAAATGCAAAACATTTATTCTGCAAATAGGCCTTAAGGGCAATTTTACAAGTCAAAATCTATCTGTATCAACAGAAAATATTTGTAATGTTCAAAATAAAACTAATTACATATCATTATTTATGATAAATCCAAATTTTTAAAGATGTAAGTATAGGGTCTCTAAGCGTCACAATAAAAATAAAAATAAAAAGGTACAATAATCATCATAGAATATTATGAGATGTAAGTCAGAGAAAAACAACACAGATTAAGCTAAATTCGTACCGATTGAACCTATTGTTTTACATCACAAGGTTATTACTTGATTGGACTATTTTGACATCCACATAGGAGTTAAGTGTATTAGAGTGAACCCTTAGGTAAATATTCTAGGCACGACCGAAGCCACGCGCGAAGCTAGTCGTCGTTAATAAGCCTACTTGACGAAGTAAAGTTGTTACGAATACGCGTGTTGGAAGGAGTTCATTACCTAACAACGCCAAATCCGCAGGTCTATTCATTTCGACTCTTCGCACTGCTGTCATATGTAACTCGTGCTATGTGCACTGTATCCTTAAACAACCACCAAGTAAATTTACAGAAATCGCCAATATTTTTTGTTAGTTTTGGCCAATAGTCACAAATCCGTGTATTAATCCAATTTTAATAAATTATTTACCGAATACTATCATTTATATCGTGCGTGCGAGTGCTTGCGTGCGTGCGTGCGTCTGTGCGTGCGTGCTTGCGTGCGTGCGTGCGCGTGTTCGTGCGTGCGTGCGTGACAAGAGTTACTCTTGTCATAATTATATCAAGAAGGTGTCATTTACACAGTCCGTTTGTTTCGAATGTCAGACGATGGCGGTTAAAGGGTTAATGCCGATTTTAAACTTATCCAGTCAAACTACAAAAACCCATTTTTTATTGGTAGGCATTTTGCAACACAATATTTTGTCACGACACGATGTATCTATCTATATTGTAGGTATTTTACTAATGTTCATACAAGCTACATTGTTTCGTCTCCTTTTCCTATTCATTCATTTCCACCAATGATGCATACTCGCTCGCACCCAAATCGAGGCAATTAGAACGAGACAATGAATTGAATGCGAATACAATACGAAAGTGGTGAACAGAATCAAGTCCCTGAATGGAATTTCAATAGAAACTCTTGTTTGCTATCGCCGTTTGGTAAAGTTTGAGCAAGGTGAGTCGCAATACATAGACAATAACAGTAAGTACCTATCAGTGGCGGCGCGTCAAAAATATTCTTAGGGAAGCCGGAAATATTTGGCTTTTCCTATTCTTCATGAGCCGTAGTAAAAGAATTGGATTGGCTGAAAATTAGGCAAGCCGGTGGGAAACGAGTTGTATGGACGCTCCGCCACTGGTACCTATCCTTCTGAGGTTTGACCTTCAAAATAATCACAACCCTAATACGTAGGTATATAATTATGTATATACAGGGTGATTCAGGAGACGTGGGCAGGAATCAGGTAAATATCAGGCCCATGAAACTGAACAACTTTCCCCTAGGAATATAGGTCGAAATCTGAAGACATAAAAACCTACTTCACATAGTCCCGTGAACAGTCACTTTGTATGAAAGTTGATTTCTAATTGTATTATTTCGGCCCATGGTTTCTTGGGGAAAGTTGTTCAGTTTCATGGGCCTGATCATCTGCCTGATTCCTGCACACGACCCAGAAATCACCCTGTATAGCTGAAAATACGTTTTAGAGTTCCGTACCCAAAGGGTAAAACGGGACCCTATTACTAAGACTCCGCTGTCCGTCCGTCTGTCCGTCTGTCCGTCTCTCACCAAGCTGTATCTCATGAACCGTGCTAGTTAGACAGTTGACATTTTTAGATGATGAATTTCTGTTGCTACTATAACAACAAATACTTGCATTAACACGAATTCGAAAATATTTAATAAAATAAATTTATTCGTGAAAATAAGTAAAAGATAATTAACTTGTTAGAGCACAGGATCCCCTCGATATTCATAATTTCATTTTACATTAAAGTGATTTCATAATTTAATTTTCGGAATAATTTAAATAGACTTTGTATAGAGCTCTGAAGGTTAGGTTAGGATTATTCTAACATCGCTTTAAGGATTAGGGTAAATAACGATCATGGGAAACGTTACATTATATTTATGGCTATTAAAATTATGGATTTGAAATGTTAAATGGTAAAAAAGGGGAGCGATAAGACTGAATAATTTGCTACGCGAAATGGACGAGATCGGGAAACTGATCTAACTATGTGAACTATGACGTCATGAATATGTAGGTGGTGAAAATTGCGTAAAGGTTGCGTTGGGTTATCGCAAGCAACAAGTTAGCGCTGCCATGTTCTTTGAAATATCTCTAACTTTGTTAACACCTCGAACTTAGGTATCGAAACCGGTATAAAAAAAAATGTTTGTGAACAATCTTACACAAATAAACCTAGTCCCAAACTAAGCAAAGCTTATACTATGGGTACTAAGCGATGATATACATACTTATATAGATAAATAAATACTTAAATACATAGAAAACATCCAAGACCCAAGAACAAATATTCGTGCTCATCACACAAATAAATGCCCCGGCCGGGATTCGAACCCGGGACCTCCAGCTTCGTAGGCAGGTTCACTACCGACTAAGCTAAAGCGGCCTAATATTTTGTATAACTTTATGCTCTTTACGTAGGAATGAATCACAATATATCATTGTAGTAGGAAGTAGGGAACGCAAGGGTTTGGAATTCCCTGCCGGCGTCTGTATTTCCGAGTTCATATAGCCTAGACCTTTTTAAGGCGCGAGTGAATAGGCATTTTCTGGGTATGCTCGATTCACTGTTAGCCTCTTCATTGCCCCTGGCTAGATGCTGGCAATCTTCCCAGAGCACTCAACTTTCCCCTGAGTTAGTGACTATGATAAAGTAACACTAGGGCGCATTAATTAGCGCCCTGTCATAGAACCCCGGCCATAGAACACGGCTAGGGTATCCTCTGCCTGTCATAGAAGGTGATAAAAAGGGAATCCTCGGGGTCGTAGAAGGCCGCTTGGAGGCTGCGTTCATCGTGCAGAAAGTTTCTGCACGATGAACGCAGCCAGAAACTCGCCGCTGCCCCGCGCACTTTTACAGCTCTGCGCTCCTGGCATCGACACCTGAGTGCGACTTGTTTGCATGGCGAGGGGCGGCATTGTGCAGTGAATGCTTGAGATTTTGCGAGGCGATGGATGCTAGGTCCTCAACTGTTCCAGTATAAATTGTAGTATTGTTAAATTAGTTTAATATTGTTTTTTATTTGTTTGTCTATGTTTCGACGACGCATTGGTTACTCTGTAATGTCATGCAAACGTTTTATCAATAAATAAATAAATTTAGAAACATGGCGGGACTCACATACGTGGACTCAAGGGTGGTACGTGGTGGGGAGGTATCCAGTGGATACTATCTCTAATGGTTTCCCCGATAAAAGGGCGCTTTCATGAATTTCTTACCGTTCGCGTGACGAATGTGAACTGAAATGGAGTGTCTGGGAAAAGTCCAGGGATCACCCCGAAAAACCCATTCGTTGTCAACAGGGATACCATCCTCTTGTCTCCGCTAGAACAAGTAAAACAAAATGCTGCTTCAATCATATTTTTATTAATGATAATTATGATAAATGCCATTGATAATGACTAATTTCACTAGTTACAACAACTTTTTCTGTTTCTTTCACTTTCTTATGGTATTTAATAGTACTCGAAAAGTTAGGAGACAAGTTTTTTCAGTAAATCTCCTTCATTTCAAGCTTAAGCCGCACACAGAGCGGGCGGGCGGGTGGCGCGCGGTAGCGGACGTGAGGCGGGCGGGAGGCGGGCGGGCGGGCGGTAGGCGGGCGGGCGCGTGTCAACGCGCTGCAGTGTGAAACTCCCGCCCGCTCCCGCGCGCTCTGTGTGTGGCTTAAACTGTAGTATTTTAACTACGTAATATCTTGAAAACGATAACTTTCCTTCCAACGGCAACGTGTCAAAAGAATAAATATAAATTAAAACAACGCTGAACGTTCCAAAAGAAATGATAAAAAAATACGTTCAACGAAAGAATGCATTTTCATGGCATAAAATAAAAGCACAAAACAGTAAAGTATTCAATGGAAAGATGGTAATCCGCCGCTTACCTCGAGTCTGTGTACCATTTCTCGACTTCGCCGTCGTGTATGAAATATATGCAACCAAATATATCGCCCGATTGTATGAGTGTTCGGCCTGGGAAATTTATTACGTTTGGTCAGAATTTCGAGTAGCTTTCTCGGTTAGTTGAGCTAATTTATCCTAATATCTGACCGTTGAAATGTGAAACAAAAAAGCGACATATAAGCTGGTAGAATTAAATCCCATCTAAAACATGAATGTGACCAAATGCTAAGTTCCTAAACGGTTTCGCTAATAAAAGAAGCGAGATCTAGCCTTGGACTTGACGGTAGTGACCCTGCCTACGAAGCTATGGGTCCCGCGTTCGATTACCGGTCAGGGCATTTATTTGTATGACGAATATTTGTTCCTAAGTCTTGGGTGTTTTCTATGTAGTTAACCTTTCGACGCCCGCTGGCTCCCCAGGTAGCCACTTATATATATCATCACCAGCCTATATACGTCTCACTGCTGGGTACAAGCCGCCTCTCATAGACGAGAGGGATAGGGCAGTAGTCCCCACGCTGGCCTAGAGCGGGTTGGGGACTTCACATACAACTTTGAATTTCTGCGCGGATGTATGCAGGTTTCCTCACGATGTTTTCCTTCACCGAAAAGCTAACGGCAAATATCAAATGATATTCCGCACATAAGTTCCGAAAAACTCATTGGTACGAGCTGAGCTTTGAACCCACGACAGCCGCTTGACAGCTGCCAATATATATTTTAAGATCTAAATAATGGTTACCCAGTTCTTCCACAGCCCCTTGAATCACAGTTCCTGCCATCCCACCGGCAACGGACGACTCTCTATTTTAAATTAACTTTTGTTTGGCCGTGTTTCCCATTTGTAATTAAGGCGGAATAAAGCAGCCTATTAGAATATTACAGTCCGCTTTTATTTATGTTCCAGTAGAACTCTAACACCTTACCTGGACAAATAACCACTCTTTGCAGCCTTGTAGCCAACTGCCGCGTGAAATAAGCCGGTTGTGCCCTGAACAGAGGTATATCTTGCAAGTGATAGGAGTACAGGGCCACATATAGGTCCTCCCTGAGGCAAAGTGGTGCCTCCACGACTAGTTCAGGCATCCAGCTCCCTGAAAATATCATCATCATCTTAATGACTTTATTTTACTAAACGGTTAAAACTCACGTATTAATTGTCACTTCGGGCGACATGTTTCGAACTCTTCGGGAGTTCTTCATCAGGATGAGACCCCGAACTCCCGAACTCCCGAAGAGTTCGAAACATGTCGCCCGAAGTGACAATTAATACGTGAGTTTTAACCGTTTAGTAAAATAAAGTTATAACATGTCTCACGAAAGTTTAAATTCAATCATCTTAATGTTTCATAGCCTCGCTTCTGATCTGCCGCCAAGGCGAGCGAAGCGAAGCGCAGGGCGCTACTTACCTTTTCTCAAAGTGGTTCGTCGTTTTTTAATTCTCAGGATATGATGGCAATAGTGGACTTATGAAATATATGTCTTATAATTTAGATTTTATTAATATCTAAAGAGCCCCGATTTCGTCACTCGCTCAAATCATCTCTAATATCATCAGCGGATGATCAACACAATTCTTAGGGTATTACTTCCTATTTCACCAACTTGACAATTTTATTGTCACCTTACAATGACAATTCGGTTTACATTGCCGGGCCATTAAGTATCGATGCTATCCAACGACCATCTTTACGTGACGACTCAGAAGTGTACTTGGAATTGTCATTGTCAGATGACAATTGTTAGCTGGAAGAGATCCCTCATAGGGATAAGTTCGCATTTGTACTTTAATCTTATGTGACATGACTGACATGTATATTGTTTTAACCTGTTTTGTGTACAATAAAGTGCTTACATACATACATACATACATACAATTGTCAAGATGGTAAAATAGGGGCCTGAAGTCTTAGAAAGCGGAAATTTGGTATGTAAGCTAGTACTACTACACAATCAACAAAATCACTTTCTAATACCGCTTGATAAACAGTGACAGATGCTTTATATTGTCGTTAAGGCACTAGTAACATCGCCGGCGAGCAGCGAGTGCTCTCATAGTAATAAATATTATATAAATATTTACTATATCAGCAGTATGGGATTGATTAAAAACCATTACGGCAGTATCGGAATCAACCACATTGCTCCAGTCCTCAGCATCCACATGCTCCCTGCAAACTAGGTGTTATGAAAACGTCAGTTATACAAAGAATGTTGAGTGCCTTGATATGAAAGAGGTTGATAATACCACCATACCTATACCATACCTATTTATCTTTCAAGCAGTTACCTACGAGGAATATAAAGTACTTTCTCGTAATGGTTAGGAAGTTTTCCTAGGTTGTAACTCGGTTACGTAAAAGGAAAAAAATATATCACTTGAATACCAGTATCCTATGAGGATCATTTTTTATTTTTATGTAAGAAGGGGTTTTTCGCTCAAGCGAGTAGAATTACCATGAGAGTACTCGCTACTTACCGGCGGTGGAACTACTGCCTCATCACGGGATAACTGCGATCTTAATACGGGGACAGATGAAGAATACCCACCTTTCTGCCTCTGCCACATAAGCTTAGTATAGTCCTTCAGTTCTTGCAACAAAGCCCGGTGCAAACCGTTGTGTTTCATGTAGTTGAACAAGCTGTACGTGTTGTAGTCAAAGTTCAGGAGCTCACGGTACCTCAGATACATCGCTCTGATGGCCGAGCTGCTCACCCAGATACAAATGATGTTGCAAATGTAACCAATAACACATTTGTAGTACATTTCGCGACGAGATAAAGCAGCGTACTGAAATTTAACTATCTAGATTAGCCAACACACCAGCGCGCAACGGATGTTTATGTAGCTTTTGCCCGCAACTGCGTAGAACTCGTTTTTATCAAGATACGAAAAAAGAAAAAATTAAAACTATCCTGTAACCTTCCCAGGGTCTCAAACTATATCTATACCAAATTTCATCATAATCCGTAAACCGGTTTAAGCGTGAATAGGTGACATAGGTGACAGACTGACAGAGCTACTTTCGCATATACATATATACAGTCCACCAAATCGGTTTCGTTGAAGGAGACCCTAGCTCTATCTAATACGAATATAGGCTAGGCTGAATTTGGACTTATGGCACTCCTGGCTCCTATACCACAAAACTTTACAAGTCTACAATTTGACAAAGGTGTACAATTTTCCATAGATAAAGTTGATAAATTTGTCGAATTGTACGCTTGTAAAGTTTTGTGGTATAGGCCCCTGGCATCATCATTAGGCCTCATAATCCTGACGAATGTTTTAAAAAGCGTCTATACGCGAGGAACAACTCCTCTCGATTTGAGCCAATCTGGGATCGACATTTACGTCCACATTTGTGACAAGTGAACTGAGGCTCCATATCATCCGAACTCCGAAATAAAATCAATTACACTTCGTCGTTCGCCGCATGCTGCATGCGACGACCGCGAAACTGTAAAGAACACGTTAGTCGGCCGCATTCGGCGATCGACAGCTGCCTAGTCGCCGTAGTAGTCGGACAGACTAGTGTAAAGATGACGTTCGTTCACCTAAGTCGTTTAAAATCATTTCGGCGACCGCATTAGGTGAACGACGAAGTGTAATTGCCGCTTTAGGTAATGGTCCGACCGCCGTCCACTAGCGAGTACTCTCATAGTACCTAATTCTATTCGCTTGAGCGACAAAACGAGTAGAAATTCAATGAAAGTATTCGCTGCTCGCCGTCATTTTTAGCATTGGCAACTAATGTAGGATTCCTGGCACGACGGTCTAAAACAAGCTAAACACATTCGCTGCCAGGCCACACCCCCTACGAACAAAACTGTAATGTTACACCAAATAAATGTATTTCTTCGTCTGGTGTACTCAACATAAACTACAAACGTAAATTTCAGTGCCTTAGAAGCAGTTCAGCAGTCTGAAAAGTCATTTCAGGCCGTTTCAGGAGTAGCTCTATCACATATCAGATAATCAAAATTTCACCCAAGTTGCCTTCGTTTTCAGGCTCGTGAAACATGTTATCAGTCCGTTTCAGGCCACCCTCTATCAGATGACGCTATAACCTGAAAACCTGTTTTCAGGCGTTTTCAGGACCCCTTATGAGCCTCTGAAGTACATAACGGTATATGGCGAAATTTCCAACGGGTGAGATAGCAACGAGAGAGTAGAAAGAGATAGCTATACTCAGAACATTCGAGACGTAAGTGACAGAGATAGCAATAGTAGAAGGAGATAGATATACTCGGAACATTCCAGAAGAGCGTGACAGAGATGATCACCATTAGAAAGAGACACATAGCTCCAGCTTGAGCTACGTGTCAAATGCATGAAAACAAAGCATAGCATAGCTCAAGTGGAAAACCAGCCTTAGCCTTTATTGACTTGTGGTTTTGTTGATTTTTTGAATCGGTAATTGTTTGTTTTCATATCATGATTTTTTTGTCATCATATCATCATATCACGATTGGTGCTAATGTATGAAATTGTCAGTAAAAGATACTTACGTTCCCCGAGTTGGTCCTTGTAAATATACTTATAATAAAACCTATGGCCATGGCATAGTCGTCTTGCCAACGTAATGGAACCAGGAAACTGTGGTTGCTATAAAGGCCTTGGTGTTTTTCGAATACTATAATTTTACAGCCTGAAAACAAATTAGGATAGCACGCCTGTACGAGTATAAGTTTTTTAACACAAACGATCACGTTTGCGTTTAGGAGCGTTCGTGGCCCAGCGACGCTTGCTAAGGTTAAGCAACGTGGGCAGCGGTCAGGACTTGGATGGGTGACCGCTTTGAGTGGTTACTAACTGAGCGCTCCCGTGCTTTGGAAGGCACGTTAAGCCGTTGATCCCGGTTGCTGTCTATGGCAGCAGTCGTTAAGCCGAGTTGGAGGCCTTCGGGCGGTTTGAGAACTTCTAACAGTCAAGTTGCCCACTCACTTGACAAAGCCTAATCCCAATAAGGTCTAGTTCCCCTTGGGGTTGGAAGGTCAGATGGCAGTCGCTTTCGTAAAAACTAGTGCCTACGCCAAATCTTGGGATTAGGTAGCGGACCCCAGGCATCCTTCAGGATGCAACTGTACTGGGATAACGCTAGGAGGATGATGATGATGATGATGATGATCACGTTTGCGTTTAGTCTTAATTTATATGCCAAAAAATAGTTACCACGAAACGTTTTACTTGTACATAAAATAAATAATGACCTACCTTCTTTTCTGATGCTAGGATCAACCCATTCGTTATAATATCTTCGGTATTCACCTTCGGATGGCTCAAATTTGGGAATATAATATGAATTATTCAGGATGGATGCTGGAAATATGGTTATTAGTCGTCATTTGAGTCCTTTAGTGCAATATGTATATAGTATAAATTATCCATAATAATGTGGACACGACTCAAAATGTTACAATTAAGAAGTTAATTTTTGATTTAGAACATGGCGCCTCAATGACAAAATCGTAAGTACGTAACATATTTTTTTCGCTTACGTAACGCACACATATTTATGACTGCAACTTACGTCTGCAAGAGATCACAATCCAGCCACACATCAATGAATGAACTATTAAACTAATGATTGCGAAGTCTATCAAACTGTGGTACTTTTGGCTCTAGAACAAAAAAGAAAATTTCAGAATGCACACACAGTATTACTTATTCTGTGACACAGTTTAAAACCAGGCCATCCGCTTCGTTTTAACACTGCCGTTGTATTATAATTATTATATTTAATAAGGGAAGGCTAGTATTTAATGGAATATACAGAGCTTTTCAGATTCAGATTCAGATATTTTATTGGTAAAATGGTTTTTACAATGGTTTTTGCAGTAAGAAGTCACGTTTATTTTACACATGTAAAATGTAAAAAAGTGATGCTGATGTGGCTAAAGCCAGGGTAAAGTGAATCGTTTGGCATATTAATAAGATTATTAACGATTTCAGCTTGTAGACGGAATCGATTTATACGACTATTATTTAACATTTTAAAAGAAATACAACGAGAGACCGCAAAAGCGCTCAGTAAGACCGCAAAACTATGATGATTGCGCATTGATCAACCTTCTTTAATGCCAAATATTGCATCGTTCAGATACCATCTTCAAATAGATCGATTACCGATTCACTCATAAATTTTTAACATGGTACTGGTTAAATGCACCGGATTTAAGAAATCAAAGGCGCAGAATGTAACGTTTGTGTTTTTCCATACAATAATATGTTAGAAAAGATATATAAATCCATGTAATTGGAGTAAATAATTATATACTGGTATTTATGGTTTACTTATTTAGCTTAAAAGCTATTGACTATTTTATTTTTTTGGTTCTATAAAACCTACAAGTTTACGTTATATGCAGCACCTGTCATGTCTCAAAAATGACCTCTTACAGCAAAAGCTCCACGTGCGCTCCGCGTGGCCTGTGCAGTTTATGTACGCGGCCGCGGTCAGTTCTTAGATGGGTGATGGGTGATGCATTGAGTGGTTATACTAACTGAACGCTCAAGTGCTCTGGAAGGCACGCTAAGCCGTTGATCCCGACTGTTAAGCCAAGTTAGAGACCTTCGGGTGGATTGAGAACTTCTAACAGCCAAGTAGCACACTTACTTCACAAGTCTAATTCCAGGTCTAATTTCCCTCGGGTTGGAAGGTCAGATAGCAGTCGCTTCCGAAAACTATTGTGCCTACGCCAAATCCAGCGGATACCAGGCATCCTTCAGGATGCAACTGTACTGGGATAACGCTAGGAGGATGATTATGATCTTACCTTAAAATCTTGACAAAAATATTTATGGAAATCGTAGAAGAATCTTAATCGAAGTAGTCTTGCCAACTGATAGGCCCAGTCATTAGTGAATATAGTCATCATCGGCAAAATAAGGGACACAATGTCAAGGTATGTCTGCCATTCTTTGAACTTCCTCAACTTCAGAAGTCGGTGTACACATGCATCGTCTATTATTACTAGTTCCAACTGAAACATTTAAAAGAGTCCTTACAGTCGGTACTTTTATCTCACGACCGCGGGTTAGCCATGGTTATTTAGTTGTGTTTACATATACATTCACATTGTCTATGTGCGCGTCAACGTAGGAGCTATTCTATGCGTTCTTTCATTGTCTATGTGTTCGTATGACTGTGTCGCGACTACAACTCACTTAGTTATTATATTCTGATTCTGGGTCAAGCCGCCTCATGGGAAACCAGTCCTGTCAAGCTGGTCTAATCAATTGGACAGACATTGCGATGTACTTGCTCAGTAATAAAAACAAGGATAATACTCATATTATGACGAGATTAAAATGGAAAAAGGATAATACTCATTCTGATTTAATTCTATAAGTGACGCTCAGAATCTATTGTGAGTAATACTAGTATACAGCTAGGGCACCCCAAGACTATAGGACATCAAGGGAAAGTACCTTAAATATCGTAGATAGGATATTTTGCTGAAAGAAGATATTATTTTAATTTAAAAAACAATTTAAACTGCATTCATAGATTTTACGCCCAGTATATAGGCTATTTTCGGTGTGAATAGATATATGTCTCTTGAAATTTTCTCTTTGGTACTAATAGTACTTACATAACTGGAAGATTGCGACATGATATAATTGAATTTGAATAAAAGCATTTCGATATATAGTTATATCGTTTCAAAAATGTCTCAAGCATAACATTTTTTTTCTCTATTCTACAACAATCAAAGCAAGAAAATGGCTTTGTTGCAAACAATCGCTTTTTCTTTAATTTGCTACCTTAATATTAAGTACTTAATTAATACTTTATCTGTGTGCCCAAACCATTTTAAAAATACAGCGTTAAAGTGAGGCACAAATTAATCTATAATGTCAATGAATCCCAAACGCAGTAGATAAAATTTTGTTTATTCACGTGGTCATTGATTTGAGTGTGCAAATGACGATGGTTAATGATCTCTGCCGAACTAATGATATCGTTCACTAGTTGCCGAATTTCAAAATTTACGCGAAATATTGCCGGGAAATTGTTCAAGTACTGTTTTGATTGAATGTTGTTGTGGGTATGTCGAGCATCGGTTAGTCCCGCGGCATTCATCAGGTTTTACGTTTCAGTTTTTGAATGATGACACTAAGTATTAGGTTAATGACCCAGTGAGTGCACTTGAGTGAGTGTGATATCAAATTTGATGTTATTATGGCCCGCGCGCATATTGAAAAGCTGGGCTTTACGCATGGTTTTTTGAACACATTATAGTAGATTATGGTACTGCTACATAATGAGAGGCATTAAAACACGAGTGTGGATTTATAAAACGAGCCGCAGGCGAGTTTGATAACAAGATCACACGAGTGTTTTAAGGCCTAATTATACTATACAGTTGCATACACTACTTTATCTACATCCATTTATATTAAATCCTCTTTCATTTGTTTCATATGCAAATGTTGAGCCGGCGTGGCGTGCGCATGTTTGACGAGATACGTATAATCCGGCCCAGACCCCACGGCGGCGGCGCGCACCTGTGCTGTTTAGGTAGTACGTGATCTCGTAACTGCATTATTTTTGATGTCGTTACGTCCTGCGCGTGCGGGTCGGGGGGTGGCACGGTATATTGAAAAGCTGGTCCTTATCTACGGTTTTTGAACACATTAACGAGGATTTACTGCTTATATGGGTGTCGATAATAGTACATTACTTAACAAGGGCGGTAAAACAAAGAATGTCTCAGATCGCAGGTATTTGACGCCCGAGCCGAAGGCAAGGGCGATAAATATGCGATCTGAGGCTTTCTTTATTACCGCCCGTGTTAAGTACAAAATTTTATGTCACTCCCTGGCCAGAAGTGGGATTTCCCGCGCGCAGAGCGTGCGTTAATTGCCGCTTTATGGCCAGGTGTGACATAAAGGATATTTGTATTGTAAACTTACCGTGTAGAACTCCGATACGAAATGCGCCAAGTGTAGAATATCAAGTAGTATAAGTATCACGAGTAACTTGTATATGATGTTCAGTGGTAAAGTGGGCAAAATTATCACAATAGCAGCCGATACGAATGGTGCCACAAACCAGACGAGGCACAGCCAGCAACTATAACCGCGGTGCTGGTGGGATTTCACGGATTGTTCCATCCACTGAAATAAATCACAGTTCATCATCATCATCATCATGGCCGATTTCGACCACGGCGACTGGGAAGAGCCTGGGTAACGAGAGCGTCGCTCGTGAGCTCTCAGGTGGCTGACATATCCTTTTTTCGCAGTGAATGTGAGAGCATACTCCCCATAGGTCACAGTTATTAACCTTTTGGACGCTATTACTCTAAATACCTATGTTTAACGCTGCAAACACGCACACTGCACGCTGTGAGTGTGTCTATTTCATTTCATTTTCTCACTTTCCACTCAATCCCTCAAACGTTAGCTGTAAGAGATCCCTCATAGGGATAATGTCGCCTTTGTACTTTAACCTTATGTGACATGTATATTATTTTAACCTGTTTTGTGTACAATAAAGTGCTTACATACATACATTAACGCCTATACGAGGAACGGTATATGAAGATCCCTATGACAATTGCAGTGACAGTTCATTTATATAACCTTGGAACAGCGTCGCTGTCACATCGAAATGTTAATAAGCATCTTTTGGGAATGTAGCTAATTAATTTATGTAGGATTGTAACATTTACATAATAACAATATGAAAGAAACTTGAATTGTCCCTTATTTCCCAGAAATATGCTTAACAGAATATACACGGTGACGTACTGCAAAAGTTATATCGTTGGTCTGTATCGGCTATGGAAGCGGTGCTGTCGATAACAGATGTCGATAATTGAAGTGATAATAATAAAACGTGTCTTATATTTCAATTTAATTGTTACGTGACTGTGTAAAAATAAAACAACGTTAAATTACATATTTATTTATTATTAAACACGTTCACTGCGGCACAGGTCATTTTTGACCTGTAGGTACGTCTTTCTTCTGGTGCGGCGTGAGATGTGGAGCGTTACGGGTTATAATGATAAGACGAGACTCGAGGAAATACTGAAGTAATACTGATTTAATACTGACTTATTGAGTAACAATTACACTGCTTTTATACTAAAGGTTTGGTATGCTAAATAGAACATATGGTAATTTATTTAATACTATTTTCTTGGAATCAATATCAAGGTCTCTTGCATTCCTTAGTTCTGGGAAAAGGTACAAAGGTTAATATTAGTTAAGTTTCTATCAGATGTGTATCAGCTGTGATCAGCCGAGTTATTAGGGTGTGACATACACCACAGCTTCCCCGTTTTTTTGAGACAAAAAATAGTAAAATACATAACTACTATTTTTTGGCTTCTGTAAACTTAATTAACTTATGTCTATGGTTTACATGGTTTCTTGAAGTAACCTAAGTCTATGGTATACATGGTTTCTCAATTTATCTTAATGCTACTTATAATGTTTACATTTCTTGTTTCTTATATGGTTAGGTGGTATGCGATCAGATGGATTGTCATAATCGTTTTAGCATCGTAATGTAAATTTTAAAGTAAACATTGTTTTTTTTTTGTAGTTAATACACTTATTTATACTATAAGATTATTTTAAAAAAAATAAGTAATTATAAAAAAAAATTAAAACTAAATATAAATGAACTTATAACTAAATTAATATTAATTACGAAAAATTTTAAAAAAAAATCTTTTTTTTTCAAACAGAATGAGAAATAAATAAATGAAATAAATGAAATAAATGATTTTCATTATCTTATACTAATTTAACTGGAATTGAATGCACGCTTTGATGACGACGCTTGTTTGTTACATTACATTGTATTTTATTTTATTTTTTTATATATTTATTACCATTATGCTGCCATTATTAGTTTGTGTTTACGTCGTTGTACTATGTCGTTATTTTTCTTTTGTTTGTTATAATTTTGTTACCATAATTTAATTTATTCTTTTTTTATTTATGCGCATCTACTGTAATCTTTTATTTCGACGTCATATCCCTTTTTTTTACTTGTCACTTAGTATGTGACATCAAGTATGCAATTGGGCATCACTTGTTGCTAAGGTACACGGCATGCATTATTTTATGGTCGGCCGACCCTTAATTATAACTCAGTAATACAAGGATTTTATACATAAATTGTATACATAAGCGCGCGTAAATACCATTTAGAGGTAGGTATATATACCTTTCAGACAGTGCTTTTAACACTACATAATATTATGTGTCCAAGGACCTGCACGATTGATGCTCGATCGAATCATGATCTAGGTTTCAAGGATTTGCTGCCTGCCTTGTATTTCTGGTGTACCTTGCTAATAATTATGTATCTACCTACTCGCTCAATGGCACCTCTCGGGTTTACCACTGATTGCGGCGGGACACGATTTCCTTAGTCATAATCATCCTCCTACGTAATCTCATGATTTGGTGTAGGCACTAGTTTTTACGGAAGCGACTGCCATCTGACCTTCCAACCTGAGGGGAAACTAGACCTTATTTCAATTAGGCTTTGTGAAGTAAGTGGGCATCTTGACTGTTAGTAATTCTCAAGCCTCTAACTTGGCTTAACAACTGCTATCATAGACAGCTGTTGGATAAATGGCTTAACGTGCATTCCAAAACACGGGAGCGCTCAGTTAATAAGCACTCAAAGACAAATAATGAAAGTTGTTTAATATGACTCTATGACTCGCTATCATCGTTTTCACTTACTTTTGAGACACCTTTAATTATACATACTCGGGATCCGTACCCGGTTTTACATTTATTTATATATTGAGCTATACTCGTAGCTCCTCAATAATACACGCGGTGTCGTCATTATATAGCATGCAATATGCATACATTTTTATTTATTGTGCCTTGCAAAACATACCTAATTCTCTCGCGAGGAAAGCTCGTTTCGTACGCGATAGAGTACTAGGTTCGACACACATTGTCAGTAAGGATTGCGAGTATACAATAATATCATTCTGACTGGTAATACAGTCTGTTTGTTTCATTATTTTGTCATAATCTCGTTTATTGAAACTTACTTAATTCAGGTAAATTATTTGGTTTTTAAGAATTTCCACTATTCTTGGTTGATCAGACCTGTCATAGTTGGAATCCTTATTGTCATTATTTTAAAACTATTCAACATTCTAGTATATTATTTTAATATTTTATTTTTATATTCTGGGAATCTATTTTTATTTTGATAACACTAATCCTATATTTATGCTCGATACGTCTGTGTGTATCGTGAACGTATTGTAACTCGAGAAGTCCAGATGTTGTTGTACAGGTGGACTGTTGGTTGCTATTTTTAGATTTGTAAATCTTAATCATATTATCACCTCGTCATCAAGCGGCATTATTTCTTATTTACTTAATTATTTATAACATAAATTGGTTTAATACCATAAAGTTCCATTCTCTGCAAATACCAAACTATACCCATCATTTTAACTATAGAACCGATTCCAGAGGAGGCGGAGTATCTATATTTATACGTAATGACCTCAAGCACGAGCTCATAGAGGAAAAATACTCAAACGGAAATAACTATTTATGGGTCCATTTGTATAAACTTTCATTGGACATATGCGTTACGTATAAACCTGGTGATTCTAACTTCGGTAATTTTTTGGACGATATCGAACAACAACTATTAACAAGAAAACGAGCAATCATCTTTGGTGATTTCAATCTCAACTTATTAGCGCCAGATGCAAAGACTGAAAAATACACAATCATGTTACAAGAAGCCGGATACACAACTCTCAACAAAATTGACGACAGTTACTCTACACGATCAACGTCTACGACAAAGAGTATTTTAGATCATGTCCACACGAACATAAAAAACATCAAATTCAATCTAGCATTACTGGATTCGTCGCTGTCAGACCATATGCAAATATTCTTAGAAATCCAAAAGCAAAAACCCAAGACACTTCAGCGTACCCAATATGAAGCCCTTGATTATGAAAACTTAAATAAATCAGCTGAAAATTACGACTTTCACTCTCATACACGGAACTACATGGAACTGAAGACAACTATTTTAAACTTAATAAGAAATAATACAATCCTTAAGACTAAAATTTTGAATACTCCTCGCAGCGACTGGATTAACAAGAATATTATAATAGATATCAACAAAAGGAACACGATATGGCAACAAGCAAAGAAAAACCCGAGAAATGAGAGTCTGCAGGAGAAATTTAGGCAGAAAAGGAATGAAGTAACTCAACTCATTACTAGCACAAAGGATAAATACTACTATGCACTATTTACTAAATGTAAGAAAAGCCCAAAAAAGACATGGGCTCTAATTAATGATTTATCCAAAAACAAAATAAAGGTTAACCGTGCTCCTCCAAAGTTATTAACACATTATGGTGCAATCACTGATGGTAATGAGGTATGTGAACTCTTTAACGACTTTTTTTCGACTGTAGGAGCTAAGTTAGTGTAACTAGACGCTTACAATGAACGCCTGTCCTTTACCGAATGCTAAACAAAGATCGGTAATTTTATCTTAAGTAGGTATTTCATTAAAAACTAATCAAAGTTATATACACAATTAAATAAACGCTTTACAAATTACGACGCAAAATCTATTAATAATCACAAAAATGGTCGGCGCCGGCGCGGCTACAACATATTTCAATAAGAGCCTATGTCGTGAGAGCATAATAAATAGCGACCGTAAACGTAAGCGCGCGCGGAGTAGTTTCGTTTGGAGTGATGCATGCGATATAGGCAATGGTTGCGATGCGGAGGATTTTTGCGATATAGGTGATGCAGGCGATGTTATTTTTAGTTATAAATAGCCGGGCTCGCGGAGCGGACGGATGATTATTGTTTCGACTGTCTGTGTCTCTGGTTCTATAGATTATTTTTGGTGGGTTTCTCGTCATTTTTGTTTGAGATTCCGTTGTTATGTGGAAATGTTCCGCATAGTGAGGGAATCTTCTTTACTTTCAATTTAATTATTATTTTACGGGGTTAAAAATTTATTGTTATTTATTTTTAGAGAGCCAGATCACATTCCAGGCATACAGTTTAGCCTGACGAGATACATTTAACCTAGCGGTTGGTAAGCAAATTTATCTCGGTGTCTATTAGTTTACCAAGTTATATGGAGGACTTGGCACCAGCTTTTATATCAACATAAGCGGTGAACTTACTCCTAGCGTCTCTCAATGTCCAGCTGGCAACGTAATCATGGCCTATTCTGTTCAATTCAGACCTTGGCAAAGGAGTGTATACTCCGCTTGATGAAATTGTCCAGTATTTGGGAGCCGGTCTTTATTATGTATATTTATATATTCCATTATATGTTAGGGCGTTTCATGTCACAGATCCCTTTAGACTTCGGTCAGTTGTGATATGACACAATACACAGGCTTTAGGTTGAACTTCTCAAGCTAGCCACTTGAACGTTCTAGTAGGGAACTGTTTAGGTATATAGGTAAAAGTAGGGCCTCACTACATAACACTATGGTAAATACCTCACGGTTGAGGTTTGCATACACTAGAGTAGGAATTAGAGCTATTTGGGGATGTAAGTAGATTAGGATTAAAGTCATGTGTAGGATTAGGACGTTAGGAAAGAGGGTTTAGGGATTTAGGTTTAGGTATTAGGTATTCACGCGATTATTGGTGTATTGTGTAAAAAAATAAGAGGTATCTAATAATTTCTTTAAATAGGTACTAAAAATACTGGGTTTCATAGATTTTTATAGGTATAATGTATTGTAAAGGTCCAATTCTTCCAATCATGATTAGGATAGCAGGGCTGGTTCAGAAAGATGGAACTAACTCTGAAAGTAGCAGGCGGAGCAGTCTACAAGTTTTATTTTCCAATATCATGAGTGAAAGAATACTCATTGCTGGGAAAGAGTAGAGATATACTTTTGTAAATGGTTAGGAAACATTGGGAAGTGTTTAGGGTAGAGGGAACTGTTAGTTAAAGATGCTTCTCATCTAAAGATTTATTAATGAATTTATTTTCATTAGTATGGATTTATATTCATTAATATGTCTAGTTCTGGTATAGAATACGTTCCATCTCCATCTTGGCGTGTTAACAGCATTGTATGAGATATGAAAGACATACCATACAACAGTCAAAATTATCCTTTTTAGCTGTAGCTTAAAATTGGGTATCAACGTTTCTATTTTCTACTGCATATTTATGGTAGCAGGATGATTTTGACTTAGGGGAAAAAAGTAAGGCTTTCAAGGGTATTTGCCGCCCATTGGAAACCTCCAGCTGTTAATAACGTAACTGAACACGTAGATCTTGTTGGAGATAGATTACCAATAATAAAATTATTATTATGTATTTAAAATCTAAATATTGAGTAGGTAAACATGTTAGAAAAGCTATTGTAAATGTATGGAAATTTGGTAGAAATAATTCTACTAAGTAGAAAATACGTGGTAGATTTGGTAGGAAAAATTAGTAGGTATTTTAGGGTCTTAGGTCAAATAGTGAAGAGTTCAAGTCTGATTCGTTTCGCATAAAAGAGTCGGGGTTATTCGGTACACAACGTAGGTTATCACTAGACGATCACATGGCCAAATCAAATCAAATTAAGTTATTTTACGGGTTTTATTTAAAGAATGGGGAATAGAATGTTTAGACGGGGTAGAGAGGGGGGGAGCTACATTTTGGCAAGCCGTGACAAGGATGGGAGCCCTAGGGCTCTGTATGTTTTAGAATAGGTTATGGTTGCCTTTTGGCAACATTTTGTTGTCGTGAAACGGTGTGTGATCGAATTCGGACTTGGACCCTTCGCTTATAAAATTGTACACGAAAAATATTATAGTTTATTATTACAATCAAGTCAAATAACAAGTATGTCGTTAAAGTAAGTAAAGTAAGTAGTAGTGGACGTTTGTAGGCTGCGGTAATCATTTATCATTGAATAATGCCATACGACTAAATAATTAAATCACTGGTTGGGTTTTAAAATAACAAGTATTGTAAGTAAAGTATGTAATAGCGGGCGTCCGGTGGTCGCTGTTGGGCGGATCTTGGTTGATTGTCGGCGAGGCAGTGTAGGATCGATTGAAGACTGCTGTATGTTATGAACAGCATCTGGAACAGAAAAGTAAATGCGTTAACATTAGTGACAAGTTTACATACTGCTAGATTACATTTTCATGGGTAAAAGACTGGTTAAAGTTATCATAGTTTACTGCATTAGGGGGCGATCATTCGATCGATCGTGTATCATAGTTTATAGATACAGGGGGCGTTCCGTTATAATATGATCATCATCATTTGTGGCTTGTAACATAGTCTAGTGATACAGGGGGCGTAGTTGTTATAGCATGATTAGCGTCATCATCATTATCAAAATAGAAGATCTGTAAGCTTATGAGTTATGAAATGGTGCAAGTCATTTGCATATAGTAACTAATGGTAGAAAGTCATCATTGTAAATAAAAAAAAATAAACATCATATCATACTTCAGTCATAAAGTAAAGACCACTATTGACAGCATTAAAGAGATATTCATGTATGGACATTATCAGCTAGGCTGGCTGTGCGTTTGTTTGCCATCGACGTAGTATGAAGGAAATCATCATCATAATAATCATAGCGTAGTACTAATGCGTTTGCATACTTAGGAAGGCTGGGGTTTGCTATTTGATTCCGTAACTTGGCGTAGACACTAGTTTTATGTTATTCTGACATCATCATCATAATCTTAGTATAGTTCAGTACCAGTAGTAGTATTAGTGTACTGAGGGATGGCCTAGGTCCATTGTCTGGTTCCGAGGTTTGACGTAGGCACTAGTTTTTTAAGTAGTATAGGCATTTTGATTATAAAAATATTAGTGCTACATACAGTATAGATATAAATGAAATAATTACCTTAGGAAGTACTGCAGTAGATTGCCGCTCATCATCTGGCAGTTACTGTTTCGAGTGGTTCACCGCTGCCTTCTGAAAATTGAAAAGTAGAGAAATTAACATCAAATAAGAATAATAATTATTGTTTGCATTTTTACATTACATACAGAATTAATACAAACATTCTAGATAGGAAAAATTAAGAAAATGGCTTAGGTTTGAAATTTCAAACTGTTGACGGAACGCTTACATTGAAATTTGTTTTCATTAAAAATACTACTATACATCTGTATGTTATGAAATTTAGTCAATAATTATATAGGTTAATTTTATATACTTACATTAGGAGTCACCCATGTTGATTGAAGGTAGGAAATGAGAAGTTTTGCTATTCTTCCGGCAGTCAACGACTTTTGTTCATCGTTCTCTACTGAAAATTGAAAAGTTTAAATATTAGCATTATAAGAGGATAACAATATTATCTATATTTATAGGAGCTAATAGAAACATTCTAGACTATAAAAATTAAGAAAATAACATAAATAGGTATATTTCGGAATTCCATCGAAGGAGCCCGATGGAGAGCGATCAAACTAAAATTGAAATTTCACTAAAATCGGAATTGGGTATAGTTGTTTGATCTTAAATTTATTATGAGGACATCTGATTTATTAGTTAAAGTACTTACATATTGGGTCACTCATATTTTGTGATGAAACAGGCAGCTGTTAATATTTTTGTAGTCGAGTCAGCGGACCAAGTCATGTTTTTCTCAGCATGCTGTTAGCAGATTATCATGTAATCGGTTTAATGAGTAGATCATTACTCTATGCAGATTTTATCACCATGGTCCTGAAATAAAAACAATAGGTATTATATGTTTTGATGTGGAATAGTAGGTACATTTATTTATTCTGAAGAACAGAGGTATAAAGATTTAGAGTAAAATTTTAAGTACTAAACTACTGACATTATGCAATTATATCAATAACTTGACATAATCTATAAATAAGATAGGAAAACGTCATCATCATTATTTTTGGTTCTCATACAATTTGACAGGTGAGAAAAAATATATTCATTTATAGATGGTTTTCTGAAATTTAGCATACAGTAATTAAGACTGAAATTGGCCAGGGCCTCATCATCATGTGGTAATTTGTATGTATACATTTTCGAAAGGAAACAAAGAAAAGGAGTTTGGCTTTTTCCGCAAACAAGAAATCCTTTTCATGACATTGTCAGTACAACTACGTAGTATTATTTACATTGAATTGTATTTCGTAGCGATGATTTATTCTAATGAAATGGTATTTTTCATTGTACATCAACTCTTTTTACATAAAAGTTTCGACTTTTCAAGTAGGCTCGTATAGGCTATAGAAATTGTTCATCAAAGTATGTATGTGAGATGGTTTTAATCAATAGAAGAGACAGAAAATATAAAAATAACTTACCAGTTAAAAATCGGGTTCAAGTTTTATCAAAATCGTTCGCTTCAAAGAAACACGAAGCACTTACTTTCTTTGTTTGGCAACAAAGAAACGAGTCAGTCACAAACTAGGTTTCTTTAATTTCACACGGTGGTAATTTATACTTCACTTAGTTTTTGCATTTAAAATTATTGTTCATACTACGAAAATAGTTATGTCACTAGGTATATTAAAATATTGTATAATATACAACAACAAATGAAGAATTGTCATCCATCTTTGATTTAACAATTTAAGGATAGAGTATCGGTTGGTAGATTCCCTTTGTAGTGGTAGGTTTGAAGTTAAGATCAGTGTTGTCAGTAAAATAAGGACAGGAGGCAGTGTCCACATTATCGGATATCATTGCAAGTTCCTATGAGTCAATTGCTAGACGGAAACCACTTATGCTTGTCAGTGTCATTTAATATTTGACAATTTGTTTATTTTCATCTGCTAAAATTTATTGCGATTCATTTTGCTAACTTGAATAGTATTTTCCTCACAAGAGAAAAAAAAATGTAATGTGATCGCACAATATCAAGGATGCTAAAAACAATTATAACACAGATCATTCAATATTTTCTCGAATGATTAGATTTACCCTTAAATATAATAAATATATTCGGTTGTAGTTATTGCTGTTATGTGTTAGCATTAAGACTGAAATTATAGTAATAGACAGCGACGTCGCGATATCGGGTCAATGACGTGTCGGATAGCGTGGATACGAACTAAAATATTTGCAGTTGATAACAAAATATATGTATACTGGTTTTCTTAACAATTCTAAATAAAATATTTTGTGCAGATAATGTTAATAATTATGATATAATTCTTTAGAAATATGATTTGCTGCCACAAATATTTAAAACGTCGTGTGGAACGTTTAAGTGAAATAGTAGATGACGTTTGTCGCTTGTAAGAGGCTTAATAGATTCGTAATGTAGAAAAAAGAAAAAATTTCTGAACGGAGTATATAAATGTCGTTGAGATTTGACAGTTCTTGGAGAGTTGAGAGAAAAGTAGTTTTGCTAATAATTGTAATTTCTTTAGTATCATGGTGTTAAAAATAATTAAATATGATACAGTTTTCGAGTGGATTAATAATCGAACATTATAGTATAGTTAAAGTGTGCGTTGTCACTAAAGATAGTGCATTCATTAGTAAAAGTCGGAAGCTAGATAAATACCATGTCTGAACTGAAAGTTAAAGTGTTGTTTGTTATAATTAATCAGGAAGTCTAGGTAATGAGTGATTTGAGATTAAGTGCAGTGTAAATAGAATGTGAGTGGTATTTCATATTGGAGTCAACATTAGATTAAAACAAGTAAGTGGGTTTGAACATAACTATAGTATACTGAACAGTGAATATCTAGGGAAGAAAATAGTATTTATTTTCTCAGTTCTCTTGCAAGTAATATTTTAGTAATTTTCGGGTTGAGAGCACGGAGCCCTTATAAGGTCAAATTGTCTGTCTGCATGTTGAAATTATTTGTAGAGTTGTCATTTGTAGAATATTTTCCGTTGACCGGCGACTGTAAGACTGACATGTAATATTGTTATATACTACAAGCACATAGAGGGCTATTGATGCTTAATATTTGAAGTTAAGTCGTAGTAAGAATGTTATTTTTATTTAGATTCAAATTTTGAAGTGAGTTAACAGAGGTGTATATTGATATTACATTGGCACAGGTTAGTTATTTATTTATTTTAAGCTTTATTGCATGTAATACGCAGGATATACATGATTTTAAATTGATTTTATGCTTTATAGTATTCAATTTATTTTGGGATACAATCAATAGTAACTAAAATTTTGGGCAAGTCTTCGGTCTGTCGGGTGGGATTCCGGACTCATTTGTAGTATTTGCTTGTAAAGTTGTGTGGAGCATTCAGTAGGTGGATCTAGATTGTACTTGTCTGGGTTTAATAAAATATAGTGGTAGAAGTATTTAGAAGTGGTTGGGATTAGAAATTTAGAATTTGGTTTAGCGGTGAAAATTTAGCGGTGAAGAAATTTTTAAGGCAGTATATATATTCAAAGGGTTATGTATTTTGCTAGTATAATTTATACTAAAGCTTCTATCAAATCAAATTATAATAGTAGAACGATTTTCAGTTTTCAATATAGAAAAGAAAAATTTAGTAATGCATGATTATCCATCGCTCTACCCTGAAAAGAAAAGTTTAAAATTTGGTTCTTTTATTGAAATACGCCATGTATTTTTATATTTACATTATATTTTAATTACAAATAGTAGGCTTCAATTTATATATTCTTTTTGGTATTATAGTGCATGCATTGTGAAGGGTTTTAATATAAGCGATGTGTTGGTTACTTATATTGCAGATGGGTTTTCTTCAAAAAGAGAAAAAAAACTATGAGGGAGATAATTGATTCAGAGATATGACTTTAATATCATTATCAACATTTTTCAATAGATTTCATAGAATATTTTTTTTTACAATAAAAATAAAATAAATAAGGACTGATTGCTTATAGTAAATTTGTTTGCTGAAACTTTATTGCACATAAATAAGGGGTATAAATGGCGGACTATAGCTTAAAAATTCTCTATCTGTCGGTCACTGGGCTAAAAAGAAATATTTAAACTAAATGATGTATAAATATGTGTATATAATTATGAAATTTTAATCTTGGTTGCATTGTTTGGCATTCATTTTTACAGAAAAAGGTAAAATTTATTAATACTTAGTTATTATTTTTATTAATATTTCAGCAATTAGAAGAATATTCTAATGATTGCATATCAAAGACTTTGGCTATCTGTAATTTTAACCGTTTGAAAAAGCGAGTGTGGAATGATGCAAGTAGTTGAGTGACAGAATTACAGAGGTTTATTGAATGGATGACGGTGATGTATGGAAACAGGGGGGGAAGGGGAAAATTTTGTGAAAATGGGTTATTGCAGGTAGACAAATGTTGGATTGTAATCAACCTGGATTTGTTGGTATTTTGAGGGGTCTAAACACACAACTAGTCAGCAAGGATTTATCAGTAGGTTAAAATCGTATAACGATTCGACCCATTTAATAAGGGTAATCCTTATTGTCTAGTACTAAACAGAAGCTAGGACTAAAAGTCTATTAGCTGAGGTTTTATCAAGGTTTTGTACACACACCACGACTTGATGAAGGATCATTCGAAAACAGAAATATCCGACTGCTTAGTAGGATATGATATAAAAATGATATGGCGAGATGCAATCATTTTTGAACAATGTTTAAAAAAATATATGTTATCTTTTCATTGCTTTTGGTAAATGATATTTGATATTATTATTATTATATATTTGATGATATTTGACATGTCTGACAGAAAGACAATTTATTTATTGGTATTAAAGTAAGGCTCATTTATCACGCTAGAGGTGAAATGTTTATTATATTAGTAGTATCTACATGAATAAATTTATGATAAATTAATTTAAAGACTAATTTTGAATGGGGAATTGGTTATTTTGATAACAGGGTGTTATGGATATTGACATATCCATATAGTTAAGCGCATTTCGAGTTTTAATGTTCTGTGGCCATTTAAATGACGAATGGGAATGCAGGAGCATTGAGGTGACGAATGTCGTTTAACTAAGTTCATAAATGGACATTTCATAAATTGGTGTGAAAATGAGTCTGAAATCGAATATCTGATTCAAGTTTGTGACATGTTCCAAGAAAACTTGATTGAAAATGGTGACAAAGTATTGAGATTTGGTTAGAGTTTTGGTCTAATGGCGATTGAATTTCTTAGTACTTATATAGAGGGTCTTTCTTTTTGCATGGGGAGCTTTTGGGATATCAGATCGGATCCGGGCAATGTGGATTTTGAATGGATGAGTGCCTGGACAGACTCTGAAATTCAGTTTGATATTGCAAATGCGGACTATTCGGGTCTTCTAGCCTCACAAACTAGAACCTTGGGCAAATGGGAAGATTTCGAGGAAAGGATAGTCATGGTTCATTATCAAAATTCATAAGACTAAGTTTTATGCCGAGTCACTAACAATCAATGAGTACTGGTTTAAATACTCATACACGTTTAAAAATATAGGGGTGGGGGGAAGGGGAGGGGAGAATAGGTTCACTAACAAATCTATGGTATGTTATATAACATTTTAGTAGTTCAAGGATCCGTCATGAATCGCTCATTACATTAGCAATTACATGGCACATCCTTGAGGGGGCGAAAATGTAACTAGACGCTTACAATGAACGCCTGTCCTTTACCGAATGCTAAACAAAGATCGGTAATTTTATCTTAAGTAGGTATTTCATTAAAAACTAATCAAAGTTATATACACAATTAAATAAACGCTTTACAAATTACGACGCAAAATCTATTAATAATCACAAAAATGGTCGGCGCCGGCGCGGCTACAACATATTTCAATAAGAGCCTATGTCGTGAGAGCATAATAAATTGCGACCGTAAACGTAAGCGCGCGCGGAGTAGTTTCGTTTGGAGTGATGCATGCGATATAGGCAATGGTTGCGATGCGGAGGATTTTTGCGATATAGGTGATGCAGGCGATGTTATTTTTAGTTATAAATAGCCGGGCTCGCGGAGCGGACGGATGATTATTGTTTCGACTGTCTGTGTCTCTGGTTCTATAGATTATTTTTGGTGGGTTTCTCGTCATTTTTGTTTGAGATTCCGTTGTTATGTGGAAATGTTCCGCATAGTGAGGGAATCTTCTTTACTTTCAATTTAATTATTATTTTACGGGGTTAAAAATTTATTGTTATTTATTTTTAGAGAGCCAGATCACATTCCAGGCATACAGTTTAGCCTGACGAGATACATTTAACCTAGCGGTTGGTAAGCAAATTTATCTCGGTGTCTATTAGTTTACCAAGTTATATGGAGGACTTGGCACCAGCTTTTATATCAACATAAGCGGTGAACTTACTCCTAGCGTCTCTCAATGTCCAGCTGGCAACGTAATCATGGCCTATTCTGTTCAATTCAGACCTTGGCAAAGGAGTGTATACTCCGCTTGATGAAATTGTCCAGTATTTGGGAGCCGGTCTTTATTATGTATATTTATATATTCCATTATATGTTAGGGCGTTTCATGTCACAGATCCCTTTAGACTTCGGTCAGTTGTGATATGACACAATACACAGGCTTTAGGTTGAACTTCTCAAGCTAGCCACTTGAACGTTCTAGTAGGGAACTGTTTAGGTATATAGGTAAAAGTAGGGCCTCACTACATAACACTATGGTAAATACCTCACGGTTGAGGTTTGCATACACTAGAGTAGGAATTAGAGCTATTTGGGGATGTAAGTAGATTAGGATTAAAGTCATGTGTAGGATTAGGACGTTAGGAAAGAGGGTTTAGGGATTTAGGTTTAGGTATTAGGTATTCACGCGATTATTGGTGTATTGTGTAAAAAAATAAGAGGTATCTAATAATTTCTTTAAATAGGTACTAAAAATACTGGGTTTCATAGATTTTTATAGGTATAATGTATTGTAAAGGTCCAATTCTTCCAATCATGATTAGGATAGCAGGGCTGGTTCAGAAAGATGGAACTAACTCTGAAAGTAGCAGGCGGAGCAGTCTACAAGTTTTATTTTCCAATATCATGAGTGAAAGAATACTCATTGCTGGGAAAGAGTAGAGATATACTTTTGTAAATGGTTAGGAAACATTGGGAAGTGTTTAGGGTAGAGGGAACTGTTAGTTAAAGATGCTTCTCATCTAAAGATTTATTAATGAATTTATTTTCATTAGTATGGATTTATATTCATTAATATGTCTAGTTCTGGTATAGAATACGTTCCATCTCCATCTTGGCGTGTTAACAGCATTGTATGAGATATGAAAGACATACCATACAACAGTCAAAATTATCCTTTTTAGCTGTAGCTTAAAATTGGGTATCAACGTTTCTATTTTCTACTGCATATTTATGGTAGCAGGATGATTTTGACTTAGGGGAAAAAAGTAAGGCTTTCAAGGGTATTTGCCGCCCATTGGAAACCTCCAGCTGTTAATAACGTAACTGAACACGTAGATCTTGTTGGAGATAGATTACCAATAATAAAATTATTATTATGTATTTAAAATCTAAATATTGAGTAGGTAAACATGTTAGAAAAGCTATTGTAAATGTATGGAAATTTGGTAGAAATAATTCTACTAAGTAGAAAATACGTGGTAGATTTGGTAGGAAAAATTAGTAGGTATTTTAGGGTCTTAGGTCAAATAGTGAAGAGTTCAAGTCTGATTCGTTTCGCATAAAAGAGTCGGGGTTATTCGGTACACAACGTAGGTTATCACTAGACGATCACATGGCCAAATCAAATCAAATTAAGTTATTTTACGGGTTTTATTTAAAGAATGGGGAATAGAATCTTTAGACGGGGTAGAGAGGGGGGGGAGCTACATTAGCTAATCTAATACCAGCCCAGTGCCACAATAATACAACATATACCCTTAGTCATACTCCCAAAGGCCATAATGTACTAACAAGCCTTGCACTATGCACTGAGAATGAAGTTTCAAAACTCATTGATAATTTGGATTCAAACTCAAGTGTTGGCATTGACGGTATTAGCACAAAAGCGATAAAATGTTTAAAAAAACACATCCTCCACAGTTTAACTAACCATATAAACAATCACTTGACCAGTGGGACCTTCCCTGATGACCTAAAAATTGCAAAAGTTAGTCCCATATACAAATCGGGCATTAAAACAGATCCTAGTAACTATCGACCAATCTCAGTCCTCCCAGTCATCTCTAAGATTTTTGAGAAGATTATATATACTAGACTCAATGACTACCTTACGGAAATAAACTTCCTATTTTCACGGCAATACGGTTTTCGTAAAAAATCGAGTACACTTTCAGCTACTATTGACTTGATCACTAAAATTAAAACTAATATTGATGCTAAAAAGATAGGGCTTGGAATATTTATTGACCTTAAAAAAGCATTTGACACCGTTAGTCACACTATCTTGCTAAATAAGCTATTGGACATAGGAATCACTGGTACGGCTCACAAAATGATCGAATCATATCTAACAAATCGCCTTCAACTAGTCAGGATAGGTAATTACCAAAGCACGTCAAAGCCGCTAAGTTACGGTGTCCCTCAGGGATCCATACTTGGCCCATTATTATTCCTGATCTATGTTAATACGATAAGCGAACTTACCCTTCATGGTGAAATATCGTTGTACGCTGATGACACCTGCATCTTTTACTTTGGTGATTCGCTTGACGATATCCTTAAGCTAGCACAAGCAGACCTAGATAGCATGCATGGATGGTTCCAGTACAATTTACTTACCGTTAATATATCTAAAACGTCCTATATGATCTTCAAAGCTAAAAATAAGAAAATTAAAAGTCCTATACATCTAAACATAAATAATATAAAACTAAAACAATCTTCGGAAGAAAAATATCTTGGGCTGGTGTTAGACAGCAATCTGACATGGAAACCACACATTGGTAAAATAAAATCAAAACTATCCGGTCTCCTAGGATCCCTTCGCGGCATTGTTAAGTGTCTACCACGTCAAATTCGGTACAATATATACAACTCGCTTGTTAAATCCCACTTAGACCATTTAATAGAAATATGGGGACATACCGCAAAGACTACTTTACATGACCTTCAAATTATTCAAAATAAGATTATCAAAGTACTTTTTCATTTCGACTTCTATACAACTACAAAAACTATCTATACAGAAACAAAAATCCTATCCCTTAACCAATTATATACTTTTAATACATGTCTTCTAATAAGAAAGATAATTAATAAACAAATACACTGTGAGACTGCCTTTCTAACTAATAAAGAAAAAGGGCGACGTAGACTTCGCAATGCTGACGATCTATCCGTCCCTTTCCCTCGTACGAAAAACTATGGCACCAAAAATATTCGATTTGAAGGAGCACGGATATATAACAGTATACCGAAAGAAATTAAGGAATTGAAGTCAGATACAAGTTTTAAAATCAAGCTCAAAAAGTACATCATAAATAATATCCCTATAACTAGAACTTAAGTCCGGCCCTGTGTTATTGATGGCCGCAAGTAGTGTCTTGTGCAGCAATGTGTTAGTTAATTCTACCCCCATACTGTTTTTATCTAGTATTGACACATTGTGTTTATAATTTTAATGTATATATTTTTATAATTAGTAAAAGTACCCTTCACCGGACGCTTAAGACCTACATGTACGTTTGTTTTTTTAATAAGGTTTAGAATTTTTGTACGATTATGATCAACAGCATATGGTGAAGATAGATAAATTTGTCATCATTTAAATGTACGTCGAAATTTATTACATAGTTAAACGTATATAAAAATATTTTTTAAAGTTTTTTATATCGATTACACTGATTTGTCCCATTCAACGAACTAAGAAACGGAATTTGCACCCATTACCGGATCGGCATGCCGTTTCACCGAACTAGGGAAGAAATGTATAGAATGATGGCAGTGTGTGAGTTTGTAAACTGATGAGTGACTATTTATTTCAACCTAACTGCACTAGTTTTGTGATTTCGAGCAATCTTGACGGTAATTTAATCTGAGAAAAAACTGTCTATAATTAAAAATTTAAATCAAATATTTTTTTTATATAAATAATATACTTATCTATTAAAAATTCTTCGCTAATCGCCAATAATTTATTTTTATATAATTTATTCGTTAACGGTTTACATCTAAGTAGCGCTGGCTTTTTTTTAAGATATACGAAAAATAACACATTTCAATATAGATCTAGCTGTACGCTGAATATGGTTTATATTCCAATGAACGCCAAATAGCAGCTAGGCCGAGATAATCATATGTTCGGTATCAGAGACCATGGGTACGCTTTACCGAACGGGCGTTCGGTAAAGCGTACACATTGAACCTATCACGCGAATATATTGAATAAAATAGTGTTTTAATCTTAATGATTCTGCCATAACAACATAAGTACATTTTATCTAGAAATAAGAACTATTGCAAAATAATAAATACACAATTATTTTGCTTCTACTGATGTTAAATAAATAATATGGAATTTTTAAAATTACCTGGTCAATGAAGCTTATTTTGACGTCAAAAAGTCGTGAAAACTATACATTTCAAATGCAATTTACAAAAAATCTGTCTCGTTTATAGGCGTTCGGTAATTGCTCATTAAATTACTCTATTAATTGGATATGTGTAAAGCGGAGTAGTATATATATAACGTTTAAAATTAACGAGTGAAAAAATAATTTTCAAAACATACGTTTTTCCCTGATTCCGAACGCTGTTCGGTAAAACCTTCAAGCAGTAGATGAGGGTGACCCATCACCGAATTTACATTTTTGTTGAATTCTGTAAATTTGACTGCACTAATTTCACTTATTTAACTCAAACACACACACTTATTAACTCATGATACGATAACACCCTATTTTGAAGCATAAAGTCACTTTTAAACGCTTTTATGACCTTACGAAGTACACTCAGTTTCTTAACCATTTTCGTAAGGAGTCCCATACAACGCCGCGATCGACCTGCTCAATCGATTCTCCCGTTACAACTAAGAAACAAAATGGCTTTCTTTGCCTCGTAGTGGAAGGAATAGGTATCTAGCTAACGGAAAAAAAATATCACAACGTAATATTAGCTGTAAGAACTCGACTTATGGCTCAAAATATAGAAAATCCGGTGATAGGGCAGATCCGGTAAAGGGTACATCTACCTTACTAGGTACAATACGAATGTAAATGCGCTCACGGGCGTACCTACTTAGTGCATGCATACTTAATCTCATTAAGTGAAATGTAATATTTCTTTTGAGATAATAAAAATATCTTTAACCACAAGTTTACACATTATTAGATAAAAAAATTAATTTATCTTTTAACAATTTGATAAAATTAATTGTTATCGTTCTTTATTATTATTTAAAATTTTACTTTAAAAAATCTACGTCACTCAAATTGTTAAATATATATTATTTAAATATTACTAACTAGTACATACTACATAATATTATAGTAAAAGTTTTATAAGTACCTTAATTAATTACTTATTCACGTGGACTTATGATCAGCTGGTGATCAGCTGTCAGGCATTTGTGGACCTGAAGTCATCTGTATGGTATCAGCTGTGCTCTGGAGCTGTGGTACCCTGGCGGTGGGGTAGCGGCGATGGGGCTGGTGCTGGTGACGCGCGGTGATGCTCTGCTCTGGCTGGTTCGGCTTCAGTGGAGCTGGCTGGCTGGCGCAGTGCATCTGTTTTTCTGGCGCAGCGAAGTGGAGCTGGCTGGCTCACGCAGTGGACCTGACTGGCTGGCGTAGCGTGCCGCCATGTACGGCACAAGGCCGCACTGGCACTTGAGTCTTCCTCCAAATAACGTTGGCAGTGCGGTGCTGAAACGGCTGACGTTGGTGACTATATCAGGGCTGCCTTGAGCAGACCGTCTGGAAGGGTCGCCATGAGAGGCGCCCTCCACTTAGTTGTTCGGCATTGGAATGGTCGCCGAGATGTGCGGTGCTCTGGCAGTGTCGCTGATGAAGTGACCTGCTCTCAGTATCTTGGTTCTGGCACTTGTTCACTAATTCAGGGCTGCCTGGGGCAGCCCGCCTGGCAGGGTAGCCATGAGATGTGGAGCGTTACGGGTTATAATGATAAGACGAGACTCGAGGAAATACTGAAGTAATACTGATTTAATACTGACTTATTGAGTAACAATTACACTGCTTTTATACTAAAGGTTTGGTATGCTAAATAGAACATATGGTAATTTATTTAATAATATTTTCTTGGAATCAATATCAAGGTCTCTTGCATTCCTTAGTTCTGGGAAAAGGTACAAAGGTTAATATTAGTTAAGTTTCTATCAGATGTGTATCAGCTGTGATCAGCCGAGTTATTAGGGTGTGACATACACCACAGGCGTAAGAATACGTCCCTTCTGCCTAGTGCGATATAACTTTATTTTACTAAACGGTTAAAACTCACGTATTGATTGTCACTTCCGGCGACATGTTTCGATGTTGTGTTAATACTTGAGTTTTAACCGTTTAGTAAATTCAAGTGGTGCGATATAAGTCAAAATTGACTTGTTAATTAAATTTTCTATAATTATTCAACGAATGGTCACATTTCGGGGCAAAGTTAGTATTAGATACATTAAATAGTTAATAATTATTACTTGGAATGCTCGTGAAGTAACCAAGGAAAACAACTCGTACCATAAATTTAGGTAGCAAATACATCATACTAGTAAATATTAAGGTAAGGACAGACCAGTACCTACACACAGTATATGGAGGGAATGTTATAAAATGTACTGTAACTAATATAGTATAATTCTCTTTTTATAATTGGGGCTTCTTATTTGCTTTCTTATTTATTATTTATTCTCATTGCTTCTCTCGCCCAGACACAGCGAGACAGGCTTGTCTGTTTTGCGAGAGAGAGGGGGGGTCTCGCCGACGAGTTCCACACTGAACACAGCGAGGCAGTGGTCCCAGAAGCGATTAGCTATCGGTGATTTTCTCGCTCAAGAAACGAACAAAAGATTAGATCCCGTGGCAGCAAAAGTCACTGAAATATTTATAGTTGATCGCTGGCTGTTCGCACTGTCGGCGAGTACTCTCTTCACTAGTGACGCGTATGTCCAAATGTTATGACAATAGGTCAAAGGGAAGTTGAACATCTTCGAAAAATATTTTTGTGATAGACGACCGACGGAAGCATGCATGAGCGGAAAAATGGCGGTTTAGTAGCCAGAAACGTCTTTTACACGATAACCGCATTTGAGGTTTCAATTAATGTACGTGAGAGGACGCTGATAAGAACCGCCACAGATAAAAAAACAATTGAAGTATCGACACATGCACATCACTATATGGTATGTCACTGCAAGTGTCATAGGGATCTTCGTATACCGTCCCTCGTATAATAACATCTATACTATTTATTTTTGTAGTTAATTAATTTTAACACATAATACACTATATCATGATGGTTAAAATAAGGTAAATTACAACTTATATTAACGAATTTAGGCACATTTTACTTTCAATAAAAATAAATCCAAATTTTCTACATAAAGGCTCAAATTCTCAATACAAAGGCGAAAAAAGTATTTTTTTTAAATAATTATGTAATTATAAGTCATCAAAGTTTTAAGAGTGGGTATGTTCTGTCCCTTCTCCGCAAAACGCACCTTTGTATTGAACGATCGTCATTTACTATGGCGCTACTTAACAGTGACGTCACGGTTAGGTAGCACTTTCTCTCTCTAACTACGAACATTCTAACCGTTGTAGCTTCGTTATTTTTTGAGATATTTGAATAGGATTTTCACTATTTGGCATAGTTTTATGTCTTCTTTCTATTGAAGTAATAATTTTTTTTGAGTTGACATCCCTATTGTACGGAACGGGCGGTGGAGGGGCGCGTCGTCGTGGATGGCGCGCACTATACCGCTAGGAGAATGATGATTGATTAAATATGAAATTTATGGAACAGCACTAACCGGCATTTGAATAGCTTTGCCAACTCCGAGAAAGTATTTGACGGTGTTGTACGGGTTCTCCTTCGGAGGATTCTTAACCTGCATGTAGTCTAGGGATGATGTCGGATGCCGGTGGATGTTGTAACGGACCTGTTTATAAAAAAAGTTATTGGATCGCGGCGTATCACGTATCATATCACACCTTCGTATCTTCGTACCGTATCTAAACACGTCCGCACCTGCCGATAATGAAATGATACTCGTATTCGATGTAACGCGAGTGTGTGGAGTATTTAAGACTATTGTGAACCTATCGTGCGAGCGAGAACAGGCATTCCGGAATATTCTTGCGTGCGACAGTAGTAATTTCAAGCAGAATTAGTGCTTCGGGCGCCAACGTTTTCCACCCCTTAAACCTTTATCAAATGAGCCAATTTTGGCCTTAATCGATTCCTCACATCCTAAACTAGGTTTATACCTATTGCTTTTTACGTAATTCTTTCTAGTTTATGAAATAATAACAAAAACGCGGGACGTAGTTTTCGTATCAAAAAATCGAAATTTTAAGTGTTCATGTTTTTGATAGTATGCAATATTTCCAAAAAATCAAAACGTATAAACCTAGTATTTAATGATACTTATATTATTTCCAAAAATCATGCAAATCGGTTCAGGTTTAGGGGGTGGAAAATGTTGCCGCCCGAAGCACGTTTTTGTATGGAAAAAAAAAAATGCTACACAATCCTCTTAAGATACACGAAGCAGGTTGGATCGCGACGTGACGCGGGTGACGGCATGTTGCATGATCGCGTATCTTTTCGCGTCCACACTAACGACCATGATACGCGTCGGTGCTACTCGACGGAGATACGATACGGTAAAAAGATACAAGTGTGGACAAAGCTATACGTGTAGGTACAGGTCGTACCTGACCATTCCTGAACCTTAATGCAGCGAGATAAGGTCTACCGTTGGCCAGTTAATTACATAGTAGGTATAGCTCTTGCAATTTACGAATGCGAGTGGATTTGACGAAATTAGACTTTAACCTTATAGTATTAGGTACCACTCTACTCGCCTTTGAGAAATGCAAGAGCTATGTCAGAGGCAGTTTACCTTATCATCTATATTTTCCTGGAACGCCCCGACCGGTATGCACACTATGTCGGTGTATTCAGTGGTGTGTGCTGACACGCGTACGGGCCGGTGCTCTGTGCCTTCTAACTGGCCGAATATCGATCCCTGGTAACCGTTAAATGCATAATTAGCTGTGGCCTCTAACTTATGTGGAGTTCGATTCGGAATTCAGATGAATGGACGTCATTATAGTACCTACTTTTATGTCACCATGGCCATCCATGGTTGTAGTTGCGACACATAGATAACGAAAACGAATACCTCCTACGCTTACGCACACATAGACAATATGCATGTATAGCTCAACACACAACCATTCTAGAGAACTTTAGATAATATCATTTCGCTATTGCTAACTGAAGACTAAAAATAGACGGGTTTGCAATAAAAGGACAAATTGCATTTTTAACACGCTTTTATTAGGTCGACCTGTATGTAACTATGTAATGGAATCTAATGTAACTAATTTAACCATCTTCCAAGCATCGTAGCGTCATGAAAATTGGCAGCTGTATGTTCTGATGACAATACAATAATATGGTACTGTCGAACTGATCTGATGATGGAGCCGGAAGATATGAACTGGAACTTCATGATGGAACATCGTATCGTAGCTGTGTTTGGATTTGTTAGAAAAGTCTTGTAATGAACTTTGACCTCGATTAGGTTTCAAGGTCTGATGATGAAGCCGGAAGATAGGCACTGGCATTCCATGATGGAATATCGTATCATAGTCGTGTTTGCACTTGTGAGAAAGGTCTCGTAATGGACTTTGAACACGATGGTTTCAATTAACACGCAAAGCGTGTTTTTCTAGTGTTTTTAAACTATTAATTTATTATTCGTGCAATTATCTTTAACGTCAACGAAAGTAGCTAGTTTTTGAAAGATATTTAATTTTCTTTAATAAAAGGATATGAAATGCTTGATTGAAAGTTTAACTTTTATATGGAAAACGTGTGAGTGCTCAACACTTTTGGCCAAGGCTGTATCATTATATCCATTCGTCCAAACTCTGCTTTATGTACGAAATAGTGATAGTGTTTAACCCGGGGAGGTTTATATTTGTACAGATACGATATAAAAGTGTACCACGCGGAGAAAACCGCAGACAAAAGCTAATTCATAATTAGGTACCTTTTTAAGGACAGCCAAAGTCCTCCGCCCCTGTGTGATAACTACTTCCCCTCTATGCACTATGAATACCCAGGGGTTAAGGTCCATTTGCCGCATCACCGGGACTCCAGGCAACATGTAGTACTGCAAGCCTACACACGACAGCTGTTTCATAATCTGGTCACCGCCGTGCAATAACTTGTCGAGGCCCGAAAAGGTTCTGAAACATATGAAAGTACTTTTTTCTCACGAGCACGGGTCGGCAATCATTGTAGTTGTGACACATAGACAAGGTGAACTTATAGCTCTGCACACATAGACAATGTGCATGTATAGCTCAACACACAACCATCATGACTCACCCGCGCTCGTGAGATAAAAGTACTCTCATCATCATCTTCCTAGCGTTATCCCAGTACAGTTGCATCCTAAAGGATGCCTGGGGTCCGCTACCTAATCCCAAGATTTGGCGTAGGCACTAGTTTTTACGAAAGCAACTGCCATCTGACCTTCCAACCCCAAGGGGAAACTAGACCTTATTGGGATTAGGCTTTGTCAAGTGAGTGGGCAACTTGACTGTTAGAAGTTCTCAAGCCGCCCGAAGGCCTCCAACTCGGCTTAACGACTGCTGCCATAGACAGCAACCGGGATCAACGGCTTAACGTGCCTTCCAAAGCACGGGAGCGCTCAGTTAGTAACCACTCAAAGCGGTCACCCATCCAAGTCCTGACCGCTGCCCACGTTGCTTAACCTTAGCAAGCGCAAGCGGTGCGCAAGCGCCGCTGGGCCACGAGCGCACAGTGAGATAAAAGTACTCTAACCACAGAATAAGTAACAGTACTAGTACTCTAACACAATTAGCGCCAAGGAAAAGTCACGGAAATAAAATATTGATTGATTGATATGATAATGATGAATTTGCCTGCATAACCAGAGGGCTTAACGCGAACAGATAACGAAGTTTCCTCTCTGTCGCTCGCATATGCAAGTGCGATAGAGAGGTATACTTACGTTTTCGATTCCCGGTGGGTATTTAGGCAACGCGTACTTACTGTTTGTAAAAGAAGTATACTAAGTCTAGCCTGAACATGGTACTGAGGCGCTTATGAATAAAGTTATCATATATATTGACGCCATTAGTCCTGTAAAGAAAGAAAAAAATAGTAAGTTCCTCTGCTTCTAAACCTCCTAATAATCTTTATATTTCCCTATATTCTAAATTGAGGGGTGCACTAATAATATTTGCATTGAAAATACAAATTTTTGTATTAAAAGAATAGTCTCTTTGTTAGTAATATCGGACTAGTATCTTATCTTATCTATCTAGATGAGGGCCCTTGCGGATGCACTTCGACCCAATGGGATCTTTTGTGCAATTGCCCCCTCCTTTATACCTACTCCAAGCTGTTCTCCAATCTCTCCACAAACTGGATGATGGAGTTCAACGGGAGTACTCTGAATTCCTTTGGTTCTGGGTAACCATTGCCAAAGTCGTTCATTCTTTGTCTGGCGAGGGCGTGACATTCACACAGCAAGTGTTCCATTGTCTCGTCCTCCTCGCCACACATCCTACAATCCATGTTGTCGCATAGTCCCATCTTGGCCAATAGTCCTTTGACCCCGAAGTGACCTGTGAACACCCCAGATATGATCCTGAGGTGCTTCCTGCTGCATTTCCAAAGTTTTTTGGTCCAGCTAGAGTTCACTCCTTCAATGAAGAGCTTTGAGTGCCTTAGGCCTGCCTCCTTCCTCCACTCGGCTTGGTGTTTGGTTTTGGCGTAGGCTTTCAAGGCCGTTGTTATGGTTCCCTGCGAGAGTCCCACAAACGGTTCCGGACCAACGAGTTGACTCGCAGATCCCATTCTTGCAAGCTCATCAGCCCTCTCGTTACCGATGAAGCCTTCGTGCCCCGGTATCCATACCAGTTGCACCTTGTTGTGCCTTCCAAGCTTATTCAAAGCTTGGATGCCATTGTAGACCAGTCTAGAGTCCACTCTCGGCGCTGTAAGCGCTTTGAGGGCCGCTTGACTGTCACTGAGTATATAGATAGTCTCCCCCTTGGTATGTCTGTCTATATTCTCCTGTGCACAGGCAATTATGGCATATGTCTCCGCTTGGAAGACAGTTGCGAACTGCCCCATGCTTACGCTACTGCTATAGTCATTTGCATAAATGCCTGCTCCCGTACCGGATCCCATTTTTGATCCGTCTGTGTACCAGATCTTTTCTTCGCCACCAGAGTTTGGTGGTTCCAGACCTTCAGCCCATTCGGCCCTTGAAGGAACTTTTGTCGTAAAGTTCTTATGGAACACATACTTAGGTTGCATTTTATCGCTTCCCATGTTTGTTATTCTGTCTAGGAAACTATCCGTTTCCATATTAGTGTGTTTAGTAGGACTAGTAACACAATGGAAGATAACTGTGGCTCATTGAAATCCACACATACAATACAATACAAATATTCTGTTTTGCACATATCAAAAAGAACACAGTGTACAGAACATTAGGCTTAAAGAAGAGGTAAACAACAGGCGGTCTAATCGCTAAAGAGCGATCTCTACCAGACAACAACATTTGGGGAGCGGAAGGTCCTAATGAAAAATCTAAAAACGTCGACAGTTAATCTAACCAACTACATGTTAATTCCAGTAATTTAGCAATAATAAATAAAGAGTAATTCCAACGTCCAAAGTTACCCTCCAGGGCCAAAGTTACCTGACTTCGCGATATCTTCAAAAACGGGTGACACCCTTACCTCGTCCACCAATAGCTGAAATGTGCCAGGGATCGTTTGATGAGCTTATCGTCCAGCCGTTCCGCGTGGAGGAACTTGTCTAGCGTGTGGAAAGCGTGCTGGAAAAGCGCGCTGCCTCGCCGGGATAGCACCAACATTGCGAGAGAGTAGCAGAACACACACCTGCATTAAACATTTTATAAGAAAATAATTTGGACTAGTGTATAAGTAGGTTTAATAATTCTCAGTGGCGTAGTTAAAATGGGTGTCACCCGAAATTGTATGTGGAACGCATGTTGGAAGAGCACGCTACCTCGCCGGCAGACAGAGCATCAACATTGCGAGAGAGTAGTAGAACACACACCTGCATTAAATACCTAAAGGGTAAAACGGGATTATTACTTAAACGCCGTTTTATTCATTGTTCTTAGTGGCGACGTTAAAATGGGTGTTACCCGAAATCGTGTATGTCCCCAGCGGCTAAAGGGTCCCACATCCGAGGTGTGGATTGCGTGTTGGAAGGGAGCGCTGCCTCGCAATTTTTTCAATCTACTTAATTTCATATTTAACAATAACGAAATTACTAAATAGAGATTTTATTGTCCTATTTTCCTGATCTCAACTCTCAGACATCTCAATTACCTACCTATATAAGATTATGTGCGTGTTGTAGGCTATAAGAGATTTTAGATTCAAGACTTACATTTTGCACGCTGCAATTCAGCTAAATATGTGATCCTTGTAAATTATAATACATAAGACCCTTTGTTAACCACATTTAATGAAATAAAGAGCTTACTTACTTACTCGCCGGCACTAGCCGGACTAGTATACACTATACATGTCTAATGTTTTTTTTTTCATAACAACGCGATTTTCAGTGTTGGCGACAACCGAAATCGTATGAGGGGCACCCAGTGTCTAATGGGTACTGTAACGAACATTGCGAGTGAAGAGTAAGGCCCGAATACACACGTACCAGACTCGCATGCGAGATTTAACTACATTGCGCGGTTTTATAGAGCGATTGAACTCGTTATACCTCCGTGACCGCAGTGTAATGAAACTCGCATACGAGTCTTGTACGTGTGTAAATAAATGAGGCTGTAGAACACGCTGTATTCATTATTATTTTTGAAAGAAAATTTTATTGACGTTTTAAGGAGTCTGTAGAGGCAAGGCCTTCTCCATACAAACTCTGTGCAAACTCTGTATTCGTCGGTTTTGGCACTCCCGCATATAATTTTTTTTTGCTTGTTAATATTTCAAAAAGAAATGAAAATAAATTTGAAATACAAAAAATAAAAATATTTTTTCTAGAGGTTCTGGCTAACAGAAAAATAAGCATACTGACCAAAAATCATAAGTGTAATGCAAACACAAGCAAAGAAAAACTTGCACAAAGTTTGTATGGAGAGTGCTTGCCTCTACAGGCGCCTTAAGTCAATGCAAATATTTTTTTACTTGCATTAACGATATCTCCATCAAGCATGGTTTCTTTCATAACAAGCGGCAGTGGCAGGGTTACGTAGGCCACACTGAAAGTTTTTAGAAAAACAAAAACTAAACTAACTAGCAAGTTATTTATTGTAATTTTGTTTCATGGACTATTTTACGATTACATCAATATATCGCTGAATTCGATAGAGCCTCTGAAAAAAAACGCTTTCCTCATTCTTTCTTATGGCTCGGTTCTACAGCGTTTTTGAGCTTCGGCCAAATTATGAGGTGCCCAACGAGTTCAGAGTATCCTAACAGCTAAATACTCATGAACGATTTTCTGCACTTGACTCATACTGATGCCTAAGGTTGCCTGCATCTGCTGATAGGTCACTCTCTTATCAGTTTCTATCATGAGCCGCCCAGCACTGATGTTTTCTTCAGTAAATCGCCATAAAATGACGTCCCTCACGAAGATCATCATTGTCATTGATGCGATGACATTTGAACCCGTTTAACTAGATGTAAATAGTCTTGGGGGATGTAGCTTCATCATCAAAGGCCAATCGAATAGTCTTTCTATATTGTTGATTTCAATACAATAGAAAGTCATAAAAAAATATCGTCCAAAATTTCTCACTTTAAATTCATCTTTACGTGAAACAAACAATTATCAATTTGACGCTAAATGAGAAAAACAAACGACAGACGAATGAAATATACTCCATAATGTTGTCAAAGTGTTCCACTTCAAAACGGCATTTTTAGTTTTTTAATGTATGGTTTCTTAGTAACCATTTCTAAAAACTTTCAGTGTGGCCTACGTAAATGTGAATGAAATAAGTGTTTAATCTACTGACCAGTTAATGACCGCCAGCGAATTCAACATGATTCCCAAAAATATATGAGAGTCGGCTACGTTGAAGATTCCATTATCTATACCCAAGAATCCACTCTGCGCTAGGTTGAAACTCTCGCCGATTACCTGAAAAAATAACTTTTACCCAAATTGCCCAAGACCGAAGCAAATGGAGAGAGTTGAATCGAGCCCTATATAATAATACCCCAGCAGAGGGTAACGGGATTAATAAGAAAAAAGAAGTGAATCGGTCTGTAATCGTGTCGGTGCAACCAGCCCTTAAACTATCGTGAGTCATCGCCATGTTATAACAATACAATACAATACAAATACTCTTTATTGCACACCTCAATTAAAGGATACAGTACAATACAAAATCACAGTAAGTAGAGGCAAACAACAGGCGGTCTTATCGCTAAAGAGCGATTTCTTCCAGACAACCTTAGGGTAGCGGAAATTAACTGTAATCATAACGATTGATAGTAGGTGGTGCAGAGATAATATATGAAACCTCTTAATAATTACAACAATGTAACTAAATTAAGAATAATATACATACATAAATACAATATACAAATATATACATAAACGTTTTAACCGCAGTGTCTCAAGACGAGAGTCTTTGACCAGTGTGTGTTGCCAGTGATGACATATGGTACGGAAACGTGGTCGCTCACCATGGGCCTCATAAGAAGGCTCAAAGTCACTCAGAGGGCAATGGAGAGGGCTATGCTGGGAGTTTCTCTGCGTGATCGCATCAGAAATGAGGCCATCCGTAGCAGAACCAAAGTAACCGATATAGCCTTTCGAATCGCTAAACTTAAGTGGCAGTGGGCGGGGCACATTGCACGTAGAACCGATGGCCGTTGGGGCCGAAAGGTTCTCGAGTGGCGACCACGGACCGGAAGGCGCAGCGTGGGTAGACCCCCCACAAGGTGGACTGATGACCTGGTAAAGGTCGCGGGAGTCCGCTGGATGCGGGTGGCGCAAGACCGGTCATTGTGGCACTCTTTGGGGGAGGCCTATGTCCCGCAGTGGACGTCTTTCGGCTGATATGATGATGATGATGATGATACATAAACATATACACATATACAGTCAGCCACAAAGTCTAAAGGAGTCGAGTCTAAATGTGTCATGGGAGGGACAAATGGTGATCTTTAAGCTGTTTTTTGAAGACAGCAAGAGATTTAGCACGCCTCAAATCAGGAGATAAAGAATTCCAGCGCCGAACAGCTTGGAAAGTAAAGGAAGAATTATAGAATTTTGTTGAGGAACAAGGGACCGAAAGAAGCAAATTTTGTGAGGACCTGACAGAACGGAGATAACTGAAACGCTCTTTGAGGTAGCATGGAGATGCCGGGTTAATGAGAATACAGTACTCGTACAATACTTGAATTTAAACTTTCGTGAGACATGTTATAACTGTTGACATGTTGCCCGAAGTGACAATTAATACGTGAGTTTTAACCGTTTAGTAAAATAATGTTACTACAGTACAATTTTCCTACGAAGCTGCAGGGCTATTTTTGAAATAAATAAATAAATAAATAAATATTTGTGGACAATCTTACACAAATCAACCTAGTCCCAAACTAAGCAAAGCTTGTACTATGGGTACTAAGCGACGATATGCATACTTATATAGATAAATAGATACTTAATTACATAGAAAACATCCAAGACCCGGGAACAAAATATTCGTGCTCATCACACAAATAAATGCCCCGGCCGGGATTCGAACCCGGGACCTCCAGCTTCGTAGGCAGGGTCACTACCAATTAAGCTAAAGCGGTCGTCAGAATATCTACAAAATATCTACTAAAGTCCTCCTCATATCCATTTTTATCTAATAATTTGTTTTTGTGATACATCATCTATGAAATTTTTGTACAGTTGTCATACTGTTATTTTATATAGGTATACATATTGGATGTATGTTTTACGCCTCGAAATTGAAGAACCGATTAATTTTATTTATTTTTATAATACTTACCATATCAATTTGTTTCTTAGTAGGTTTTTTAGAGAGTCTGATAAAGCTCGGTAGCCAACATCTGCCCCGCTTCTTTACATCCACCAGCTCAAAACGATCGTTCCAATTCAAATTGACGCATTCTAATATCAAGTAGTGGCACGCACTGAACAGGAGAAGTATTGTAAACAACTGCCATTTAATTATCTGTAACAAGCAAACAGTTTTAACCTCTTGACCGACACAGTCACGAATAGATGACAACAGAAGCTTGGCCTACAACGTCACTGTCATGTATAGATGACAACACATACAATGTAAACGCAACCCACGTGCTATCAAGTAAGGTTAATTTTTGGTGTTTTGCTACGAATACTTTCATGCTGAAAACAGCCTTAATCGAAGATTGTGTTTGACATAATATTTAATGTTCCAGAGAAAAATCAAACGTTCAAATTATTAACGAAAAATTAAAGAATAGCATATATTTTTCAGATTTTTTCACTGGCTCAATTCAAAGCGTTTTAAATATTATCATTTGGGGTATGTCCGGGTCTTATGTAATACAGTTCTTTTAATGAAACAAACGTATTACGCACCATCAACAGAGTGACAGGAGCCACAGGTGAATCAGCAATATAGTCAAAATACCCCAACAACAGGTGTACTCGTGCATATTTGCTCCAAGCACGAATGATCAATGCCCTATCCATCGCAACTAGCACAGGAAATAGTTGCGGCAACAAATCCCACGGGATCAAACAAATCACATCCAGTATGAAGCCTCGTGTACAGTAATAGGCCATGCATTTTAATCTTGAGTATATTAGGATGCCTCTTGAATCGTAGTAAGCGTGCTGAAAGAAAGAAGCGAATAGTCCTGTAGTACATAGAAAATGTTAAATTATTTTGTTTCGTGATACATTTCCATTTCGGTACATTTGATGATCTTCTTCTTTTTCCTGTTCAACTCATTTGCTCAAAGGTTAGCTGCAAGAGATAAAGCCGGGTTTTATAAAGATCCGTTAGACCAAAAAGTTAAATCAAATTTCAGTAACTCCATTTTTAGACATAACATACCGACATTACCGACATAAGGTCTAAGGATCTTAATAAAACCGAGCCTAAAGGGATACTCGACTTTGTACTTCATCTAGTTTTTGCATTTTTCCCTTTGTTGTTTTATGTACAGTAAAGCTATACATACATAAAGATTCGGCACCAAATAGGCGCCGCCTCACCTCACCAGTTCGCCGTTAAACAGGCACCCAACGCAAGCACTATTATATAATCGTAACGCAAGCACGGAACAGCATCGCCTCAGCAGCGCCGAGGTGGCCACGCGGCGGCGCCGCGCTTGCCGCGAGGTGTCCACTGGTAGACAGAATTTTTACTTTTGAAGTTAGGCCGTTTCGCTCGAGCGCGGTAAGCGCGGCGACCACGCGCGCTCCTCTCACCGGCAGCGAGTTGCAAGCGTAGCGTTCACCCTGATTCGACGAGCTGTCCATCCACTAGGGCTTGCATTCCGGAATTCCGGAATCTCGAAATTCCGGAATCTCGGGCAATTTTTCCGATATTACAATTCCGGAATTGGGACACTCAAAATATCGGAAATTCCGGAATTGGATTTGATGAATTTGGAGAGAGAAAATAGAGTATTTTGTATGTTTATTCTTAAAGTTCACAATGTAAAACTGAGGAATTGTTCGCCTTTCACCCGACTCATAAACATTTTGTGAATAGATTTCAAAATGTTGCTGGTTTTCCATCACGTATACTCCTCCTATCCGTATTTTGGAGACTATGATCGCTTTAACTCCGCCGTTAGCTGTGTTCGTGTGCTCTCGTGTGGCTTACGGTAGCCGTTCTTATCCACAAAGAACCGTGCACGTGCACGCAGTGGGTACGTGAGCGCATCATTGGCATAATTATAGCTGATCCGCTTCGCCGCTGGTGATCGCGCTTTAAGCTTATCCCGTTCACCGTCCAGATCTGTACATCGAAATGGCTCATAGTTGTCAGTAGTTTTTTTCACAAGGGCGGTGGGTAGTTGTCTTCTCCCACAGGAAAGGGTGAATATAAAAAATTTAATATGGCTCTTATGCACATATTTTTATACTTAAGAAGTTGTCCACCTTGCTTCCAAACAAATATACACAACAAATATTCTTTACTATAATCATCATCGTCTGAAAGACGTCCACTGCTGGACATAGGCCTCCTCAAAGAGCGCCACACCACAATGACCGGCACCGCTGCAGAGATTGTAGTATCACCCAGGTTTCGATCGAATCAACAAGGTGTTCTCATAGCCCACAAACACTAAACAGAGGGACAAGGGGTACTGTTCAGTCTTCTGTATAACTTAACGGAGCCTATGGATGTGGTCTATCTATGGTACTAAAGCCTCTTCGAAAACCGGTTTTTTCGGGAGGCTGTAATTCATCTAGCCTGCGTGCGAGAAGGCTCGTAATGACACTTGGAAACAGCTCAAAAGCGTGATGGTTCGGTAGTTTTTCAGTAGTGTGTTGTCAGTGTTGTCACCATTCTTGAAGAACAGCGCCACCTCGCCTATGTTTTATGCTTTCGCAATCGCGTGTTTTATGCAAATAAAACATTCAATCATTCGGCGGGAATTTACCCCCCATGAAACTTAGTGCATTTTTTCGAAAATCACGAGTTTAGTGCTTATAATGGCCATATATATGACTACTAATGAACCACATTTAGTACTCAGCTCATTTGATCCCGGAAAGCCATTAATTTAGTAAAGTGAAAGAGTAAATTGAAATGACCATGTGGTAAGGCAAAGTACGAAATATCTTTATTTTTTTAACGAATTATTAAAATACAGGCTATACCCTATAAAACGATAATCATTTCATTTGTAGTACATTTTTGTGACATCAATTTAGTTGTAAAAGGTAAATCCCAATTGGAGGCCAATATCGGAGGCAAATCCGGAATTGAAAAACCGTCCGATATTGCGAGCCCTACCATCCACCGTTAGGCCTTAATTACACACGTACGAGACTCGCATTCGATTTTGGCTACATTGCGCGGTTTGATAGATCGATTGAATTATTTATACCTCGATAACCCGCAATGTAATGAAACTCGCATACACAAGGCCTTAGGTGATCCCGAGCTGGGGCGATGCCGTTACGGAGTGGATAAGTGTGCGTTACATTATGAAGTTTCTTACAAAGAATACTGACTGGCGCGAATTGGATGGTACGGTTTGATTGTTGTCACTGGTCCCTACCGCCATCAAGCAGCGAGTACTCTCATAGTAATTCTACTAGTTTTCTCGCTGAAGCGAGTGTAATAACTATGAGAGTACTCGCTACTCGCCGGCGGTGGGTCTAGTGCCTTAGCTTTGGCGGCAAATTCTTACCTGTGCCCTCAAATATCAAAATGATTATCTTTCACATAATCGTATTGTAAGCTTACGTTCGTTACCTAAATAGGTACCTACGAGCTAGATAAATAAATAAATATTACATATCTTCTGCACCTCAATAACCCCCCCCTAAATAAGTGTTTATAAGGTCACACGAGTGTTATAATGCCTAATTATGTACAGTTGCCTACATTACTTTATCTACATCCATATATTAAATCCTCTTTCATGTGTTTCGTGTGGGCACGTCTCGCCGGCGTGCGCCATGTTTGCCTCGACAGACCGGCCCGCGCGCCGCCGCTAGCCTGCAGCTGTCTCCTTAAGGTTGTACGTGATCTCGTAAGAGTATTATATTTGGTGTTCTTATAGGGGACGCGCACAACCGCGAGAAGCTGCCTGCACAGTATATTATAAAGCGGGGTCTTATCTACGGTTTTTGAACTTATTAAAGAGGATTTACTATATGGGTGTAGATAAAAGAATATAACATTTAAGTTCATTCATGGCGTCGAGACCTTGGATAGGTACTTACGAAACATTTGATGATAACATCGCATATAGTAAAGCAGTCGCAGGCTGCTCCGACCACAATCAGTACTCGTCGATGCGCTGCGAGGCACCCACCTGTGTAAATTAACAACATCATCATCATCATCATCCTCCTAGCGTTATCCCAGTACAGTTGCATCCTGAAGGATGCCTGGGGTCCGCTACCTAATCCCAAGATTTGGCGTAGGCACTAGTTTTTACGGAAGCGACTGCCATCTGACCTTCCAACCCCGAGGGGAAACTAGACCTTATTGGGATTAGGCTTTGTCAAGTGAGTGGGCAACTTGACTGTTAGAAGTTCTCAAACCGCCCGAAGGCCTCCAACTTGGCTTAACGACTGCTGCCATAGGCAGCAACCGGGATCAACGGCTTAACGTGCCTTCCAAAGCACGGGAGCGCTCAGTTAGTAACCACTCAAAGCGGTCACCCAACAAGCGGTTAACAACATCAGTTACAAGCAAAATCATATGGACTGGCAGAGTTGAATCAAAATTTCGTCTAAATCGGTTCAGCGGTTTAAGCGTGATGAGGTGACAGACAGACAGACAGACACACTTTCGCATTTATAATATTATAGTATGGATAGTACATAATATATGTTGCTTTTTTAGTCCAGTTGTACGAGCCAGGGATCAAACCCACGACCTAGTATAAAATCGCGTACCTTACCCGCTACATTGTTCGGTGGATGATCAATATGTGAATGTACTATTTACCCTGTAGTGTAGCAGCAATGATGTCCAGGGTAACGATAATAGCCCGTATCGCCATCCAATATTGCATGAACCTGAAGGACAGTTGATAGAAAGACATAATGAAAAAATTAAAACCAACAATGTCTAAGATCGCAAAATTTTGACGCCCGAGCAGAAGCAAGGGTGAAAGATTTGCGATCACAAGCTTTCCGCACGTTAGTACCTACATACTTTTACGTCGCGGCCTGACCATGAAGTAAACTGTAATTGCCTTTTTTATGTATGACTGAACAGCGATAGACCTTAGTCTCACCTGATGGAAAGCGACGACAAGGCCTAAGATGTAGCTCACTGGTTCAGTAATAATAGCCTGAAGAGGACCAGATTATAATTATCCGGAAATACAGAAGACGGGAGCAAGTTCCATTCCTTTGCTGTTCGCATTACAAAAGAGGAAGCAAATCAGTACCTACTTCATGGCCAATTGTGATGTAACACATATTATAAGGAGTCTAACTCGTCTCGCCATCGCCGGCGAGGTCTGCCTCGTCTCCGTTGCGAGCTGTCGCGCTGCCAGACAGAGGCAATCTTGGCCCACAGCTCGCTCGGCATGCGGAAGACATGACCAGCCCAGTCACACTTCAAATAAAAAAAAAACCGAGCAAAAGAAAAAAAGACATAACTTACTTAGATCCAGGGTTTTTCCAGTTAGACATTGGTATTTCGGCGTGTTCTGTCAGAAATTGCGCCTTCGCTTTAGAAGGTATTCCAATTTCATTCCATTGATCCTAAATGTACACATAATAGTAGTTTATGCAATTGGTACATAATGAGGGGCATTAAAACTCGAGTGTGTTTTATGAAACGAGCCGAAGGCGAGTTTCATAATAAGGTCACACGAGTGTTTTAATGCCTAATTATGTACAGTTGCATACATTACTTTATCTACACACATATTATAACTACTCTAAGATGGGTTCAGAAACCGTAGTAAATAAATACAATAATTGTGTTAATACAGCCTTTTTTGCACGGTTGCGGAAATATCGAAATCAGAACTGGCAACCGATACCTGAATGTTATTTTAAAAAGTAAAGAGTCCCTATTCTGATGTGATCATGTCGTTCTAGCTCAAATTTCGTGCGATATATACTAAAAAAACATCGAGCTGACATTTCGCATCGACTGAATTTGAATTTTCAGTGATACTAGAATATGGACATGTCAACTTTGACATTTAAATTTTGACAGCTTTGTTTGACGTTTAATATTTTAACATCATAATATATGAGATTAAAATGAAAAATTATATTACTGGTAGCCTTAGCCACAGATAAGAAAATTGCCCTAAATTCATTGAATGTTGAAATGAGAGTCATTTTTTACGGTTTCCGAACGCATATTAGAGGATTTATGATATGTGTGTAGATAATAAATAAAATAAATAAATAAAATAAGCCTTTATTACTGACTATTAATTATAAACAATAAGACTTAATTATATTACTATATGTTACTACATTTTGTTTCTGACATCCGGGATGTTTTCATTCTTGTCAGTCTGCCCTCTTGGCAAAGGCCTCCCCTAGAATTTTCCATTCTTTTCTGTCCATGGCTTTCCTTCTCCACATTGGTCCAGCCATTTCTCTTATCTCATCTTCCCATCTTTTTCTCTGTCTTCCCTTTCTCCTTTTCCCGTCACGGGGGTACCAGACAGTGATATCTTTGGACCATTTGTCTTTTCGGCTACGAATTGTGTGCCCAATCCATTTCCATTTAAGTTTTTTTTATGGTATATGTAACGTCAGTTACACCTGTCCTTGTTCTGATATTTGTTAACTTAACTTAAGTTAAGTTAACAAATGTGTGTAGATAAACCTTTTTAAATACCCTTTTTGTTTATATTTCATAGTACAAAATTGTATACCCTATTTTTTATCTATAAAGAAATGCCATAAGAAAATGTATGGCTCAGTGGCTTGTGTTCAGATAATTATAATACCTGGTTCACTCTGATCAGATGACTGTACCATCACTATGTACTGACCATTCCTGGACTTTATTGCAACGAGATAAGGTCTACCTATCATGGTTAACTATGAAGCTACTAAGAGTACAGTTGAGTGCAAAAAAATGTATCGAATGTATCCTCTCATAAATATGTACCGAAACCTTAATTTACTGAAATAAGAGCTATGGGACATATTTTTGAGCAAGTTGATGTTGATATACAGTCAAGTGAATATTTCTGCACTTGACTGTACCTACATTACTATGTATGTATCATCATTTTAATTTTCTTCATTTAAGGCTATCGGAGTTTGTCATAATGACCAACTCCGTGTAACAGTTACACGGAGTTGATCATTATGACAAACTAGTTACACTGTAACTATTGGGCAGTTTCACCAGATAAAAGTGCCGTGAAGTGCCGTGCTGGTGAAACTATCTACTTAATGGTTAGGATGAATATTGTCGTATGTTCGTGTCCACAGACCAGAGCCACTAGTTTTAAGAGGTTCTTCTACGTTGCGTTATTTATTTATTTATTTGAGTCAGTCAACAAGGTCCATATGTACATACATATATTATACCTTACAAACTATTATACTTATGTATAAAAGGAAAATGAATGGTTCATCCAGGCGACGTAACGGTGTGGCTCCGCTGCATTGTCAGCTACGATATTCTGGCTCTTGCCATGTTCAAATTTCTTGGTTTTCGTCACTTCGCACGATCCTGGGCATCCTCTTTGATCCTGTTAGTTTTAGGAGCTTATAAAAAAAATGAAGAGGCGTGGTACCAAATTATTGTACTTACCACCGTTTGTGCTGCCAAGTGCACCTTTGATATTTCATTAAACGCAGCCTTGTATTTCTCTGTGCACGATTTGATGTGCAACCTCTCCGAGGGATAACGGCTTATAACGCGGAAGAAATCTATTTTACTTATGCACAGCATCTAAAAAAATAAACAGGTGTATAAAATTCCTTTTTCTTTATAATAAATGGGATTGCTATTGCCAGCATCTGCCCAGGGGGCAAAGACGTGGCCAACAGTGAAGCTAGCTCACCCAGAGGATGCCTATTCACTCAAACTTAGAGGTCCAGGTTATATATGAACTCGGAAATACTGATGCCGGCAGGGAATATCAAACCTTAGCAGTGCGCATTATGAAAGATGATGAAAAGCGCTTGGTTCGAGTAAGATGAGGCACTTCTAGGCTACTGACTTCTTTCTTCAAGAAGAAACGAGAACGATCAAGATCGTTCCCTTCACTGCTGAGGATCGCGATCGAGCTCTCGCTACTAGTCTTGTCAAGAAGCCGACACCATTGGTTCCGCTCAGACGGCTGGTGAAGTGCATCTCTGACACTGACAGTCATATTCACTAATACCAGGGCGGTCTCACTCCGTCAGTTCACCGCGCCGCTGCAAGTAAATCCGCAGTGGTACCATTCCGTGGCTACCGCGCATTGCTACCGGACGGTCGCGTCGTTGCGTCATTCGTTTGGTGTGGTCAAAGTTTGTTATTTATCTTTTATCATTTTTGGTTGTAAATTGGGGATTTGTTAACAGTGGGACTTTTGTTCGTCGTACTATTACTTATTCTGTGGTAATACACTGGAACTATGGCGCAGGTTCAGACATGGAATTTCTAATGTCTGATTTATCGGAATTAAAGAACGTTTCTAATTCAAAATTTAATCCCGAATTTTCGAGGCTAACGCAAAATAAACTTACTTCACACTCCGTAAGAGATGTACATGTCACCAGGGACGGTTTTCCGAAGAACACTGAACAGGAAACCAGTCTTGCATCAGGTCCGTACATCTGTTCTATAACTACTCCAGTCTCGGTCTGATATTCCCTTACTATGACACCCTGATGAAAATTTTGACATGTCATGTTAGTTTATACATTTTATTATCATTATTAAATCAAACTATTTAAACAGTAGATACATATATAGCTTAAAACGTTCGCTGTCCCATTACAAAACGACGATACCACAAGTTCAACTGCGCATTCAGTATGTGCGCAACGCATTGTGGCATGTGACTTCACAGCATGGATTTGTGTCGGTCTTCGCACATTTCCTACCGCAAAATGAGTTGGTTTTAATAGGAATAATAAAGAAATTTCAAAGGAAAATTGTGATTGATCAATATAAATAGTATGTGTACATAAGTATATAATAAGTATAACCACCAATTTTCAAGTTCATAGATAGGTCAATGGGAAGTACAAAAATTCTTCGGTACAAAATTTTCTGACAGACGACGGAAAGATGGACGGACGGACGCGTGAGTGACAGCAATAGCGTTCCGTTTGGACCCTCGGGTACGGAACCCTGAAAAAGTTCATGATCATGAGATTGGGGGCACCCGGACAGGGAACGTTTTTTTTATTTTATTTTTTCACTGTTTTATCTGCAATCGGCTATTTAGCCATAATCAGATTGTATGTCTTGTTACAGTTGTATTGAGAGGTATTCCATTAAATACTCTCCCTCCAGACTTAAAGTTTCCGGTCTAGTATCTCTGGTCTAGCTGCAGTATCTGCCATCTTTTCAGCCTTGTTGTATTGTCACTGTCGTTAACCAGGTCCCTGGCGAGTTCATTTGTGTGCTTTTGAAGCCGTTCTTTGTATTTAACACAATATCTGTTAACTTCCTCTTTAATAGTTGAAATTTCTAAATATTCATGTATCTCTGTATTTTTTGCAAACCATGGTGCGTTTGATAGCCCTTATAGCCCTTAAGACATTTAAAAAAATAAAAAAAGCTGTAAAAGACATCCATACAAACGTCCGATTTCTCTAACAATCAATGGTAGCGGATCCCGGGCCTCTTTCAGTATGTAACTGTACTAAAATAACGCTAAGATGATGATGATGATTAAACATATCATAAGAGACAATTGTAGTTGAGATACCACTTTAGCTAATATACTTACTGGAATACAAACTCTTATAAAAATATTTACCTTCACAAGCCAGCACACATCCTTAACAGGCACTCCAGTTAATAATAGTGTTGCATGTTTTGGTAAGATCGTAAATTTAGCAACATGTGCTAGTTCTTTGATGAGGGCTGGATTCGCTCCGACGAAAGCCTTGCACATCATGATTATTTCTGCCGCAATTTCGCCGTGAGCCTTCCAATATATGTCATACGGCTCGTGTTTAAGCAGACTTGCGTCTGTCTCTTCCAATGTTCTATTGTACTTCCAATAACATACCAAGTATTTTGTTAAGCGTTTGCGTAACTGAGGGTGCACATAATGTTTCTTGAATTTATGCCGTATGTTTATTGCAAAGAACATGAAGTCTGTACTGTGTTTGTTCTTAAAGTAAATGACAGTCAATATACGTCCTGCGCAGTACACGGTAATTATCAAGCTGAGGTAAGCTACTATTATTTTCACAAAGAACTCCTCTAGTGTGGCAGGCCATGACTTAACATACAAATCCCGAAATGCCCATGTAAAAGAAACTCTAAATGATTCAATCGCCGACAGATTGCAGCTCTGTTGATTCCCACAAATGACGCCGAAGAAACAAATTATACTCAATTTGGGTTCTATTTTTGCAAGCGCCATTATAAAATAACCCGACACATACACAAACGAAACGTAGAGCAGTGGTACTAGGTATAATATTAAACCTGGGTCGGTCTTTACATCTTTGATAGTGTTGTACCAATAGAACACAACGTAAAATTTTATCAGTTTGTTGAACTGACAAAGTGAGTATAGCTCAGGTTTTCCAATAAGAGCAATAAAATCCTCTATGGGCGTTGTGGCTAGAAGAGCAAGAATGAAAGTCAAGCTCTTACAGCGTTTGAACATCACTGATGCGAAGTTCGACAGCAGATGGCCTTGGTCTTCTATGGCCGTCATCAGGGATAAACAAATATCAGCAATATATACAGTTTGAGTCCAAGCTTGAAAGTAAAGAAAATAATCCGGTTTAACCGATAAAGTTAGGTTTGGTGGGTACAAGATTAGAACGAGGACTACAGTAAAAGTCAGAATCCGTTGCCAAATTACATGAAAGTTAGAATCGGGTGCAAGTATCCAAGGGAATTGACAGTTTGCAAACATGGAGTGTTTTTGTAGCTGTTCGGTATGACACAAAACCAGTTGACCAATATACTTCGAACAGTGATAAACGAATTCTTCGGGAGGGAATTCAAAAGGTATTTCTATTTTTGTCGGTGTTTTTTTCCAATTTTTATATGATTCGTTTAATTCCCACCAGCGGCGTTTAATCCAGGCGAGGCCCTCGTCTTCCACCCTATCCAAGCCCCTAATGTTCTGTTTACACGTGTACAGAGTTCTAGCATGCTTTATTTTCTTTTTAATACGCTCCATAATTTGCTTTCGGTCTTCTGGGAATTTGTGTAAAGCCTTCAATATGTCAGCCCGAGTAAAGAAATACAGTTCGCAGTACGTCATACATCGGACTATCACAGGCTTGGACGCTGTTGTCGGAGGTAGAAAAAAATTAATGTCACCAAATATAGTACCGCTTGTCATGGAAAGTAATGGAGTGGTTCCATCTTCAGAAGATACCAACTGGACGATTCCAGATTTGAGATAACACAAATGAGTACGGCAGTGGGGACTTGCAAAAAAGTTTTCGTTAGGTAGTTTGAAATCCAGGTGCGTTAGATCGCAGAGCCAGTGAATGAAAGGCATAGAGACACGTCTTAACGTAGGACTGTGATAGAAAATGGGCCATGTCAGGTCCATTTTGATGTCAAGTCTTAAATGCCTCGGGAACTCCACTATAATTTCTGGAGTGGTCGTAATACCATCACGTTTATTCCATATAAGATTGTAAAAGTTGCTGACGTCCGTGGCCGCCCCGTCTGTATGGCTCCGTCTTTGTGTTTCTGCTACGATTCTTTGGACTCGTGGAAAAAATTCGAAGCTTCTTCGCATTTTTAGCATCGACTCGGCAAACGCCTTAGGATACGCAAGAAACGTGAGCACTAAGTAGGTCATAATCATTATGAACGTTATTATGTAATAGAAAGTCACGTTGCTTGCCTTCGTCACTCCAGATAAATTATTCAATGAGTAACTCGATGCCAAGAGCATCGTGCTGATATAGCTTGAATGTTCTAAATCTGTTGCATTCATCTGAAATACGAAAAGATTACAACCACAAATACAAAGTAACAAAGTCTTTCCATCAACCTTTTATATTTGCCCTTGGTACATAAATATGATTGATTTTAGAGGTATCTACACCCATATCATAAATCCTCTAAAATGCGTTCAGAAACCGTAGGCAATGGCCGGCAGTATAATAACAAACAATGTGTATATAAAAATGTTCTTATCTGTGGTAGCAGGTTACAGCAGTAATATTTCCTATTTCATTATAAAGATTTCCTATTTGATAACGTAAACATTTTCAAATTTGGATTATCATACAAAACCAACAAAATTTAAATAGGCCCCTATTCTAGTATCACTGAAAATTCAGATTCAGTCGATACCTACGAAACGTCCTCTCGGTATGATTTTTTTAGTAATTACATGTGTTACTTGCCTTTATGATTAAGTATTTTCGCCAATCGAAAAAAGTCGTAACGTGCTTGGTGTACAATTCATGAGTTATTAGTACAAATAAGCACGACATGAAGTTAGTTGCCACTAAGTAGATTAAAGTGTAGTGTGTGTAGTAGATTAATGTGATTAAAATTCAGATTCAGTCGATACCTACGAAACGTCCTCTCGGTATGATTTTTTTAGTAATTACATGTGTTACTTGCCTTTATGATTAAGTATTTTCGCCAATCGAAAAAAGTCGTAACGTGCTTGGTGTACAATTCATGAGTTATTAGTACAAATAAGCACGACATGAAGTTAGTTGCCACTAAGTAGATTAAAGTGTAACCAATGACAATACTCCAAAAACTGTGCGTTATTGACAACGAAAAATAGTTTTCTATTCTGTAAATTCTGAAAGAAATAAATGAATTAGTTGCAATTTGTGTTGTCGCTGACGCAGGCTGAGTAGCGTTGTGTATGGCAGGATTGTAAAGGTAGAATTGGCTTATTGAATGAATTGTACTTTGGTGAGTATGTTCAGGAGCTCCATGAGCTCATACCTCCTTGCCCCTCCTTCCATCGGACGTCCAGACGTACGGCAGGTTATTCTTACCTGGTTGAAACTCCTCTTACTAGAACCAAGCGCTTTTCGTCGTCTTTTATAATGCACACTCCTAAGGTTTGAAATTTCCTGCTCTTAATCTGTATTTCTGAGTGCATATAACCTGGACCTATTCAAGGCAAGAGTGAATAGGCATTTTATGGGTAAGCTCGCTTCACGTCGGCCTCATCTTTGCCCTCTGGCTAGATGCTGACTAAGAGCAATCCCATTACTAATCAAAAAAAATATGCGCATGAGAGACAACGGAGGACCTCGGTAAGCATATTTTATTAAAGCTTCTGATCGACAACTAAAAGAAACTAAAACAAATTTAGTTTGTTACTTAGTGAGTAAGTGTGTGTTTAGTGAGGTTTGGTTGTCAACCGACGAGATGTTTTGTACTCACATAACAATGTCAATCATATTAAGAATATTAGGCCAAATTTGAATCGGAAGGCAGTTGTCTGAGGTGAGAAGTCTGTAGAATGGTATAAGAGAGATGATGTCAAGCATGATACAAAATTTCGACTTGGGTAGATGCTCCCGTCGCTTCGAAATGTCAGCCAGTCTAAAACCATCAACAATAAATCATTAGTTTATACAGAATTCCCCTAAAACCAACGCCAAAATTAAGAGAGGTAAGACAGAATGACAGAACAGAACAGCTTGTAAGATTTCAATTGGTTTTAGGGACTTCCTGTATAGTGTACATTTTCATTGCCAGACTTAAACGTTGAATATACCCCAGGCACCGATATGAGGCCCGCTAGGCGGATCAGTTGGCTTCGGTAAGTGACGGTTTAGTTACCAGTATCGCTTGTTTCAGGGGTAAGAAATGCTGGCTCAAAATGTTCAGACGTTGTGTATGAAATAAATGTCTCTTCATTAATCTTAGACAACAATAGCACATAAATACGTCAAAACAGTTTAGCTTAAAGTCTGTCAAGAAGAAACTAGTGCTGTCATAAGTTAATTAAATTTAAATAAGCCCTTGAACAATTTTCGCCATCATGACTTTGAGCTAAGATTCCACAGACATATATACATATACCTCTTCCTCTTTTGCGATAATTAAATTATAGGACACATTATTGTAAGTAGGTGTAACAAATCAAACCTGTGCACAATGTAAAGAAATGTATCGATGACGTATGTTATGTCACATATATACACGTAAAAATACTTGAGGATGGTCAAAAAGACGTTATAGTCACATATTTCGCTGCAGTGTATGAACGGGTAAAGACTCTCTATGGGGCTCTGGAAAGAAACAAAAAACCATAGATATAGTATATAGTTACAAGTAGTTATAGATGCGCCACCGAGCGACCGAGGGTAAGAGAAAGAATATTCAACCCCCTCATCACGTCATATTGTCAATAACAAAACTGTCACTACTGTCAGTTCCATAAATAAGAATGTGGTGGCCTACCGCGAACCGAAAACGAAGTATCTCCCTCTCTGTTGCTCCACAGTTCGACAGAGAGGCAGATATTTCGTTTTCAGTTCGCGGTAGGCCCTCTATTGTTATTGCCAATATAACGTCACCAAAATGGCTGACAGCGTTTTCGCGGGAATAAAAAAGGTTTAAAATTTAATTTATTTTGATGGCATGAAAGCGTGTTTATTTTTCCGAAAAATATTGTTTTGTGGCTCTTTATTAGGAAAATCAACATTTTGAAGTACCTAGGTACTTTTTCAAACATAGTAGAATACCCAGTTATATTCCAATTGCTTCGTACAAAAAAGACTTACAGCTGTTGGTCTTAAGGCTTTCTTATTGCAGCGAAACTACAAACGCGACACAAAAAATCCGCTAGGCGGCGCAACATTATCGTAATTCTCCCCAGTAACAAACACAATTACATTTTACACACACTATCTCACTTTACTGTGACAGGTCACTACCGTACCGTACCGTAACCGTAATTTTAGAGCATAATTAATTATTGAGCGTTATTTTGGTAAATAAATATTTTGTACTTTTTTTATTTATTTAGAAAAAGATTCAACATAAATATTTTGCCCTGCTAATAAAAGCTTACAACTTTATTTATTAGTTCTTTATTATTCTTTATTTATCGTATGACCTTTATTTCGAACCGTGAGATCTTCGAGAAGACAGTACAGTTCATAAATCCATCTTAAATAAAATTCAAGATTTATATTATATAATTTATTATAAACATAAAACATAAGACTGAGGGATTATAATGCGTGCAACCACAGTGCGTCTATAACAGTTTATAGCCTGTCTCTCAATAAGCTGAGAAGACGTTGATAATTATGTCAGTTCCCCGCATTTCCTCCCGTATTTCATTGCAGTATCTATTGCTTGAATTGCTTCTTTGGTTCTTTCATGGCGATGATCCCACTGTTGAACCATTAAACCCCAAAGATTCTCAATCGGGTTCAAATTTCAGGCGATGGCATTACATCATTACATTTATGCCTGGATGTAGCTGTAGAGTAAACCATTCCCAAGTGACCCGTGCTGTATGGGGCAATTATCTTGAATAAAGTCAGGAAAGTCAGTAGAACAATTTGCAGCATCACTTCGTCCAGTAAATTCACGTAAACATTTGCGCATGATGTGGCTATGAAGTGAAGTTCACCGAAGCCGCTGATCATAGATCTGAGACCGCGACGCCGTCACCAGATATCCTCCCCCACATACTAGCCGTAAGCGGCCAGAATTCCTCAGAGCTTTGGGCCCTTTCTATTTCAGATATTATCCGAGGCATCTTTTCATTTAAATTTGTCTTATTCTTTTTTTATCGTTTACGTTGATACCTATATTGGAATAATTACACAATGCAATAATATTACTTTCATCGTAATACTGATGTCATTCTGCTTTACATTGAACTGCAGAGCAAATTGAAGTCGAATAGCGTCAAAACTTTGGCATAATTTTGTCGTCGAGACATTCGGAAAATCATTAATTGAGGATATGCAAAAAGATTATTACTGTCACATTTTTGATACCAATTCGGAATTATTACTTGACATGTTTTCTAATTATTCTGGAAAAATTAATAAACGGGGCATTAAAAACGTATTCTTAAACTTGGAAAAATATATAAATAAATACATAACAGGTACACAGAACCAGGAAAATGAATCCGGTCTGACTTCTAAAAATGTAAATGGTTGCACGGAACAGGAGACATCTTTAACATTTTTTCGACCGTAAATTGAATAAAAATGTCTGTTCCAAAAATAATGTTTATAATACCATTACAAGTATAATTAGGACGTTTCACCAAAATATAGCAGGTATGTGTAACAAACTCGATATTATTGAATTAAGTCTAACCGAACTCTCCGATAAGGATAAGGAGGTAGATATCCTGTGTTTTAGTGAGACCTTTGTAAAAAAAGGTGCTGAAAATAATATTAAACTAGAAAATTACAGGCTTGCCGCCTCTTTCAGTCGCGAGACCAGCAGAGGCGGTACGTGTATTCTTGTTCACAAGTTGTTAGACATCAAATCTGTACATATTCCATCTGAGATAATTATGAAGTATTATTTCGAATGCTGTGGGGTTGAAGTAACTAGTCTTAACACCCTTGTCTTCTGTATCTATAGAATACCGGAACAAGGAAAGTCACAAATAGGGCTTTTTATGCGGAGCTTAGAAAAGTTGCTCAACTTCGCCACGGTTAAGCACAAGCGAAAGAAAATTATAGTATGCGGTGACTGGAATTTGGATATAATGAAAAATAACTCAACCACTAAGGACTTAATTAGTACACTACACAATTATAATTTTAATATCCATATAAATTCTCCAACTAGACTGAATTCGTGTATTGATTTAATAGTAAGCAACGTAAAGGAAGTTGAGTCAGAGCTGCTTTATTTAGGTCTCTCAGATCATGAGTCGGCTCAAATGATAGAGATGAAAACAAACATGAAAAGGGTATTTGCTACGTGGTTTGAATACAAAAGGGACTATAGTAAAGAAAATTTCTCTAAATTCCTTAACTGCATTTCAGAACTATCTTTCAGGGATGTTTACGCATCAGATGAGTTCTCGAGAGCATTTGAGCATTTTTATAGTATCTACTGTCTATTTTACAGATTATGCTTCCCTGTAGTTAAAGTAAAAATTGTTAATCGTTCAAAAAAAATAAAATGGCTGTCAAAAGGATTAAAAAAGTCGAGTAAGACAAAACGAGCTTTATATCTTAAATATAGGAAAACAAATAATAATAATAGGTCAAATAAACTTAAATTTAAGAAGTACAATGGTATTTTTAAATCTTGTATGCAAAAAGCGCAGCAAATTAGCAACAACAAATATATAAAAAATAATAGTAATAAATGTCGAGCTAGCTGGAATGCAATTTCAAGAACCATATCAAAAGAGAACTCAAAGACTGAAATTGATAACTTGCAAATTAATGATAAAATTTACAATGATCCCAACGACATATGTGACTATTTTAATAAATACCTTATAGATTTGACAAACAAAAAGAAATCCCACCCATCAGGCAAAAAACTACACGGGTCGTTACGTAACATGGCATCGATCTTTTTAAAACCTTGTGATGGCCATGAAATCCACAAAATTATTATGTCTCTGAAGAATACAAGAGCTTCTGGATTGGACGAGATAATAACAAAATCGTTAAAATTATGCGCTAAGTTTATATGTGGTCCTCTCTCTCACATTATAAATTTATCGTTTACTGATGGCGTCTTTCCCGATGAATTAAAAATATCGATAGTTAAACCTCTATTTAAAAAGGGAGAAAAATCGGATCCCCAGAATTATAGACCAATAACAATAGTTCCAATACTATCAAAAATTTTCGAAAAGGCCATATATAATAGGTTCATCGAGTTCTTTAACAAGTATGACATAATAACGCCAAAACAATTTGGTTTTCGTAAAGGAAAATCTACGACATTAGCTTGCTTCAACATATCTCATTCATCTATATCTGAGAGTATAAATCAGAAAACCTCTATTATGGCACTTTTCCTGGATCTAAGCAAGGCTTTCGACTTCATTGACCACGAAATAGTTTTAAATAAATTGGAGTCATATGGGATTAGAGGTAAAGCTTACGACTGGGTAGAAAGTTACCTTGGAAAAAGACTTCAATGCACCGAAATCGAAAAGCTAGTACAAAGGAATAATAAAAACAAAAGTATCTGTAAGGAAAAATTTCGGTCAAATTTTCTAATAAATGGTACTGGTGTTCCACAAGGGAGTATCCTTGGACCACTACTATTTCTTATAGCTATCAACGATCTACCAGTTTCTATAGATCAAGATTGCATTATCTTTGCTGACGATACAACTCTTATAATAAAATGTGACGATAAAGATGTTTCTATATTTGAAAGAATTGTAAACAAAACCTTATGTGACACGATTGACTGGTTAAAGATAAATAACCTACAAATTAATATAAATAAAACAAAAACCATGACATTTAATAATTATAAATTGAATCCTGCACCTTTACAAATTAGTTATGAAAATTCTCCTGTTGAGACAGTCGACATTGTTACATTTTTAGGTCTTAGCATTGACAAACATTTAAATTGGAAATCTCATGTAGAGCACGTTTGTAAAAAATTAGATCGATTTGTTTTTGCGTTAAAGAGAGTAAGACAAACAATTTCCGAAGAAGCTGCGCTCACGGCATATCACGGACACGTCTCCTCTGTCCTAGGCTACGGATTACTGTTGTGGGGAAATTCGGTCGATATTGGTAGAGCATTCAAACTCCAAAAAAAGTGCGTGCGTGCCTTAGATAAAGCGTGGTTTCTTGAAAGCTGTAGGCCTCTATTTAAAAAGTTTAACATACTTACACTTCCATGTCAGTACATAAAGGACGCATGCTGTATGGTTAAGGAAAACCCGCAATATTTCACACAACGAAAAGAAACCAGTAAGAGACATGTGAGAGCTCAATATATGAACCTTTTAGACCAGCCTCCCTGCCATACGGCCATATACAAAAACAATAGCTATAATATGTGTATACTCCTGTATAACAACTTACCTGACATCATCAAATTAGAAAATAGGACCTCTTTCAAAATTAAGTTGACCAAATGGTTACACGAACAGTGTTTTTATAGTATTAAGGAGTATTTGACAAGAAAGAAATAGATATGTAACCAATAGCTATAAGAGTGTGTAATAATAATTAAATAATAATAATAAATAAATAATAAGTCTTGACAATTAACATTGAGAAATCTACATATTTATTGACTGTAAAAAAGACTAGCATTAATTACTTACCTGCAGCTTCATATTTAAAATGTAAAATTTGCACACCTGTGTTCAGGTTGAATACGCTGGAATATTTATTTTTATAAGATCTTATAACCGTGTTCTTGCAAATAAACTATTTCATTCATTCATTCATTCATTCATTCATTCATTCAGGATTACGGCCCGTTTGGGCATATTTATTTTGTTACAATACGAAGCTCAATATATTTAATAATTTAAAATATTGTATTTGAAATACCAAGCTTGAATTTAATTTGCTAATGTCAGATGTCAAACTATGTGTCAGGCGCTATGAATATACTCACACATAGACATAAAATATACAATATGCTATATGAAGGAGTGTGACCCGTATAATGGAAAAAAATTCCACATTCTAAAAATACTCAATGAAACCTTTTGTAATAAGAGAGGGTTTAAAAAGGAAAAAAATGATATAATGTTAAGCTTTATTAGCCACATTTTATGTTTTCCACTATCTCGAATTGTAAAAGTACCAGGAAAACTATTTTAAATGTTTATTCGTCGATATGACTCACCAGTAATTTACCCTGAAAATGTTAATATCATCTGGTTTTCGGGTATTAAATATGCGATTTTTATAAATGTCAAACTGCAAAAAGTGCGACAGACGTCCGTCCAGCTCGAGGCCCAACGGCCATCGTCTACTAAAATGAAGCGCGCAGTTTGCTTTTCTGATTTTTTTGAGTTTTGTTAAATATAAAAACATTTAAAAAAAAATTAGCCGTAAAATACACTTCTTCACATCGTTTCCTATCTATTGATATATTTTACTCGAGTCTGAGTTGGATATATTTTATATACGACTCACAATAAGATCAAAATTTACCTGTTTTTGCGATGTGAGATCATCGAGCGAAGTTTCAAATATCGTGTTTTCAGCCTTAAAATACACTAGACCGACTCTTAAACTATAACATATCTAAATATCCAATCAATAAAGTGAGTATTTAATGGTTTAAAATTGAATGAAAAATACTATGATTTCGAATAACGTGGTCTTAAGTGTCAAATTTATAAATATAAATAGCGGTACTTTTACGGGGGGCATCTTTTTCGGCTGATTGTGAATCTAGTTCTATAATATTAAATACATCTATGACGATAATGAAAAGTTCTTACCACTACAATCTTTATGACAACGACACACAGTACGACAAAACGGAATATCGGGTGAAAGGGTAGGAATACGACGTTTCTCCACTCAATACTGTCAGACTCATCTTCCTCATCTTCCTCGTCATCTCTCTCTGCTTCTTCATGACGGAATGACATCATCGGAATTACCTGCTGAAAAATAGGATACATATGGCAAGCTGTAGTAATGTTAGTTTGGGACTAGGTCGATTTGTGTAAGATTGTCCACAAATATTTATTTATTTATCTGACCTTCTAACCCAAGGGGAAATAATGTAGGGGATATCATTTTGATATTTAAAAGTAGGTTTTTAGCGATGGGAAACATTGTGAGAAAACCGGGCTATTCCCGACTAGGTTTTTCCATTGGGTTGGCAGGTCAGATGGTAGCAGTTTTCTTAAAACTCGTGCTTACGCCAAATTTTGAGAACAGATGGCAAAAAAGGCGGGTTCCTATAGTCCCCTGCCCTGCCTCACAGGGATGCTATGGAGATGTCGCCAGCTACGGTATTAAACTTCACTCTTTAAAAATGGCTTTCCATCAAACTTATGATGATTTCGCCAATAAATACTTGTTCAAAGACGTTGTTCGGTAACGACGCCATGACAGTAGGCAACTGGTTTTGTTCGGTAGTGGATTCAGCCCGTCGTCGCGAAGAGCACGAGTGTTCACCAACGCAGCGACGGGCAAAATCATGGCAAAATCCCCGGTAGTAAAACAATTCATAGGTACTGAAATGTATGGCAGCTCACTTACTTGGCGACGGCTTAACGACTTCAATGTTGCGATTGCGCGGACACAACAACACTACGAAATAAGTATTGTAAAAGTATACTTACTCGGCGAGTTGAAGTCATTTTTGCTTAGAAATATTAAAAAACAAATGCGAAATTGTTATTTGTTACACACTAAAGTAATAATTCACACCATTTGACAATATTCCATTCTTAGCTTGCTCTTGGTTTGTTCCTATCAAGTTCCTATATCTCCTTTAGTGAATATTATATTCTTTGTCCTATATAGCTGACGTAGGTAAGTCAAAGATTTGTTTTTACTGGTTTGACCAATTACAGACTTTCTATCTTGTTGCCAGTATCCCAAATAACGTTTGGACATTGTTTGGACCTATTTGTCGGAAACTATGAATGAGTGTGAATCATTTGTTGAATTATGATTGTTATGTATGATTATATAGTGTTATTGATACCAAAGAGAATATTAATTAATTTTCTAGCAAAATTCTTCGTTATTGAAAACTATTGATCCGATAAGAAAAAAAATCAAGTCACTGTGTAATGACAAACTCAATGTCAGTCAATGTTTATCATTATATATTTAATTTTCTCTATGTATCATGGTTTTTTATATCAAATTATATACGTTATTAGTATCTTCTAAGTAGTTTGCGCAAATTATTATTATATAAGAGAAATGGCAGTCTCGAAGGGTTTTGAAGAGCCAGTAGAGGGATAAATTAACTACGAAATATGGAATAAAACCATTTAGCAAAAACAAATAGACGTCACTCTCGCCAAGTTGGCGACAATAATCCCCGTCAATGTGCTCAAAAGTGGGTCAAAACGATATAATCGCTTGTTAAGGCAGTTTCAGGAATAATTATTGAAAAGTATAGTTCAAACTTAAGTGAAGTTAATCAGGACATCTTGCCAGGCAAAGTGATGGCAGGTGAACCAAAAGAGTGTCAAACTGGTGGCCACTTCGAGGTAATAGACCATAATAGACCGATATACCATTGTAATTTAAAGTGAAAAATAAACGTTTTTGTAGTCCTGATGCTCAGCAGGCATTACAGGCTGAAAATAATGATGATGATGACAGTACAAAGTTAAAGAAAATTAAAAAGGAACAAACAGTGGTGTTAACGGCATACCCATACTCGTTTCACGTGTTACAGTTTTATAGTATAGATTAGGTATGTACTTAGGTATTGTTGACTCTTGATGACCCTTAAATAGTATTTTAAAGAGGTACAATCGTAACGCATCGTTACCGCATAGACTTTTGATTCAGCTTTAAAATTGTGCAATGGTCTACGAAATCCTAATTCAAATAAGATTGGTAGACTAGTAGAAGGAAGTATCGCTCGCATTTCCAAAAAATGCAAAATCTCCGGATCCCTAGGTTACTTGACGCATTAGCTCTGACAAACCGCTTGTGAATCTTCGTAATCGTTTTCTGTGAATTTTAATAACAATTCAACGTAAATTAATTGCTCACTAATCAAATGTAAGAATTATTTAATCACTTTTAAGTTACAAAACATAAGCACATTGAAAGAAAGAGTTCAACTTTAAGTAACAAGAACAAAACCTTAACTTTTTTTATTAAATTAAAATTTATTTTTTAATAAATAAGGATATGAAATAGTAGTTTATGCAACTGGTACATAATGAGGGGCATTAAAACACGAGTGTGTTTTATGAAACGAGCCGAAGGCGAGTTTCATAATAAGGTCACACGAGTGTTTTAATGCCTAATTATGTACAGTTGCATACATTACTTTATCTACACACATATTATAATTACTCTAAGATGGGTTCAGAAACCGTAGTAAATAAATACAATAATTGTGTTAATACAACCTTTTTTGCACGGTTGCGGAAATATCGAAATCAGAACTGGCAACAGATACCTACCTGAATGTTATTTTAAAAAGTAAAGAGTCCTTATTCTGATGTGATCATGTCGTTCTAGCTCAAATTTCGTGCGATATATACTAAAAAAACATCGAGCTGACATTTCGCATCGACTGAATTTGAATTTTCAGTGATACTAGAATAGGGACATGTCAACTTTGACATTTAAATTTTGACAGTTTTGTTTTACGTAATATTTTAACATCATATATGAGATTAAAATGAAATATTTTATTACTGCTGTAGCCTTAGCCACAGATAAGAAAATTGCCATAAATTCATTGAATGTTGAAATGAGAGTCATTTTCTACGGTTTCCGAACGCATATTAGAGGATTTATGATATGTGTGTAGATAAACTAGTTTTTTATCATTATAACTCAATTAAAACCTTCTGTTTATCATCAAACGTCGCCACAAATGATTCCAGTCAGTGATAAAACCAAAACAGAAAAAAAAGTTAATTAACTTCCTTTGAGAATGAATTCGCCTTTTGTGTCTCAAGTCAATTAAGTCTAACAAAAAAATGAAACTGAGAACTGGACAGTTGAAATATTAATTTGTGTATAATTTCTCGGCTATGTTTGTGAGTTGGTTAAAATTAATATTCTCCTAATGAACTGAAATAAACTTTACAGCCGAATTCACAGGAATGCTTCTTTGAGGGCACTTTATAGTCGTAATTTTTAATTTATGATACCGGATTTTATACGAAAAAAAATGACGATTATATTTCTTTATGCCGGTTTTCCAAGGTTTATGACGAAACTCGTCAAAAAGATGGAATCTTGTGCAACCCCTTAAGGCGCTACACTGAGAAATTTGGAGAATTTGAAACGCTGTCCTGCCCAGACTAGTAAACAATAGGGATTTTCAGATATATGATTCTTGACTATATGATTGTGGTTTAAACTTACACGATTTTCACACATTATTATTGGGGAACGGGACTTAATCGCGTACAAGCGCGGAGTCAGTTCGCGACCACGGATGTTGTGATACATTCGAAACGTCGGACAAAAACCTTAAAAAAGGTAAATTAGTTATAATTGTACGCGATTAAGTCCCGTTCCCCAATAATAATATATGATTGTGGTCCTGACAATAGCGAAAAATGATTGCTTAAAATTTTCTCGATAGAAAATAAATCCAAAGTCGAGTCTATATTTTCCTTTCTTTCCTCAGCCTACTAAAACAACGCATTATTAAAAGACACGATTAAGTTAATATGTTGGTATTTTACCTCATCTAGGTACTGATAAGAGGAAATTTAATAAACCTGCACACAGTCAGATATTTAACGAGATTTGTCTAAAAACCCATTCTCGGAGAGGGTTGCATCCCGTTTTGTTGTGAGCGAAAAGCAAAGGGTGTCTCTTTCAATCGATATATCGCCTTAACAGTTGAGTTGAATAGAATGTTCCAAATTCGAATGATTTTTAACGACAGTACATTTACAACAAATGTGGTTATAAAGTGTACATACTTAAGTGCACAAGAAAATTATTTTATAACGTAACGTAACAGACACCATCACTGAAGGAAATTGATATGCTACGTGCGTGAAGTTCGCATATCAATTTGATGAAATCCATAGGTTTCTTTTTTAAAAATAAAAACCCATAGGTTTCTTTTTTAAAAATAAAAACGGCAGAACTATAATGGTATCAGGAACTTTAGAACTATGTTGCATGCAAATAGAACTCTAACAATATTGTGATATGCTGGAACTTGATACGCTAACTTCACAGACATCTTAAACTACTAGTACTCTGCAGTTTTAACTATTGGGTAACTAAGTTTTAACCAGTAATTATCCACATTTTAATCCTACTTAGATCGACAACAGAACTGTAACTATCTCAGTCAGTTGCGTTGTTTGCATAACGTATTGTATTTATAATGCTTGCATTGCTTTACAAAACATGATGTCACTAAATAATATATTCGAAACAACCGTAAGGGTAAATGAAATAAATTCCTGTTGTGGTTGTGAAATACTGTGTTTAGGTACAGTCAACCAATTTGATGTCAAGGCCACTTCGTACCTTGTCACAGTGAAAATCAATTTGAAATTTTCTAGAAATCTCTCAGTAACGTCACTATGACAAGGTACGAAGTGGCTCAGGATTCAAATGGGTTATCAAATACATTTTATGACAAATAATAATTTATTGACACATACAGATTTTAATTACTGTTGTACGATAAAAATCTGTTTGCTGAGCCAGCCAGCGGAGTAAAATCAAATAGTAAGTAAATTTTCTGATATTTAAAGTCTTCCTACGAAAGTCCCTGCCTACGAAGCTGGAGGTCCCGGGTTCGAATCCCGGCCGGGGCATTTATTTGTGTGATGAGCACGAATATTTGTTCTCGGGTCTTGGATGTCTTCTATGTATTTAAGTATTTATTTATCTATATAAGTATGTATATCGTCGCTTAGTACCCATAGTACAAGCTTTGCTTAGTTTGGGACTAGGTTGATTTGTGTAAGATTGTCCACAAATATTTATTTATTTTTATTTTTATTTATTTTGTAGTTTGTATGATTAAAATAAACTTTTGTATTTTACACATATTAATTGCGATATTTTGATGTTTGTTATTAACATTGACACTTGCAAAGTATCTAATTAGTAATCGATTGATCAACAATTACTTTTTAATTAACCACTGTAGTTACTTGCCCTAAAGAAGTTTACACCCGAGCAAAAATACTCCGAAAAGTTTAATTAGCACTTCACTAACAAAAACAAGAGATGTTGAAATAACGCCGGTAGGCGTGACTTGCAAAATCTCCTGAAAACATCAACCAACGAACACTAATGCTTCATTTAATTAAGATAATGGTTCTCAGCTTTTGATGCTGCCATTGCAAAGGGAGGGTTTCTTTTCACCCATGCTGCATCCCAACGCAACGCCAAATAAAAAAGTATTCATTAGCAGTATGATCCTTAATTATAATTACTTAGGGCGTGTGTGGTTTGTGCGCGGTATTCATTATCTGTTAATCATCTTTTAGTCTTCAGAAAAGTCCTCACGTTATCAGTACTCTTTATGTACTACACAATAGCACGCACAAAAGTGTAAGTAATTAATTAATTGAAAGCCGTGTTTAAGTGTTCAAAGCCGAAAATAGTATGGCCGAGTAAAATCTGGTATCAAAATCAAAACAACCAAAATTAATTTATTCTTGAATTTAGTCATAATATGAGACTCCTAACAATCGTTTAGACACTAGCGGCCTTGATTGTCTTCAGTCAACTGGCCGCCACCGCCACCGCTCCAGGATGTACACGTGTCATTTTCATTGTTGTATTGTAAAATGAGTTTTTATCGTCTATTTTATTCTTCATACTTAAGAAACAATAATTATTTTATATTCTTTTTATATTGTTTCCGAGATTGTTCCGCCATTCAAAGTGTTATTTACAATGTTTCTATAGTAAAGTGGGATGTAGCGGGACAATCATCGATATCGTAAAACCGAGCAGTTCGAATGCTTTACGATAGAACGTACTTTTGATTTTAAAGTTATACCGAAAGATAAAATGTTTTACGAGATCCGGGTAGTAAAATAACTTTGAGACGTCGTGTTAAGTGTTTGTAACAAACTTACGCAGTTACGTATCTAATTAATATACGAATACATTTTACCGAATGAAACTCATGTTAACACATTCATTGCCGATGATTTTTTTTCTGTATCTGACTGTGGCTTTTTGCGCCGGACCCAATAAAGCGATGGGAGTGCGCGGTTGGAGAGTGACCTGGAGAAAATCCAGGGGAAACCTATGACACGACCACGCGGGCGGTTTAAACACAGTGCAATGTCATAATAGTCTGTTGCCATTAAATCTGAATAGGGTACTTTCAGTAGGTGAAAATAAATTATGAAATTTGATAAAAATAAATATTCATGTCTAGACTATTCTGATTTTGAGTCATAAAAGTACATTATTGATTTATTATCATGTATATCACGTGACCTAAAACACGAGCCGCCATGGTGTGACGTCACTACTGTCAGTTCCATAAACAAGAATGTGGCGCCTACCGCGATCCGAAAACGAAGTATCACCCTCTCTGTTGCTCCAATATGCAGTGCGACAGAGACGCAGAAATTTTGTTTTCAGTTCGCGGTAGGCCCTCTGTTGTTATTACCAAATATTACGTCACCAAAATGGCTGACAGCGTTTAGCGAATAAAAAAGTTTTAAAATTTAATTTATTTTCATGGCAAGAAAGCGTGTTTATTTTTCCGAAATATATTTTTTGTGGCTTTTTATTAGGAGCGCTCGTGGCCCAGCGGCGCTTGCGAACCGCTTGCGCTTGCTAAGGTTAAGCAACGTGGGCAGCGGTCAGGACTTGGATGGGTGACCGCTTTGAGTGGTTACTAACTGAGCGCTTGTGCTTTGGAAGGCACGTTAAGCCGTTGATCCCGGTTGCTGTCTATGGCAGCAGTCGTTAAGCCGAGTTGGAGGCCTTCGGGCGGTTTGAGAACTTCTAACAGTCAAGTTGCCCACTCACTTGACAAAGCCTAATCCCAATAAGGTCTAGTTTCCCCTTGGGGTTGGAAGGTCAGATGGCAGTCGCTTTCGTAAAAACTAGTGCCTACGCCAAATCTTGGCATTAGGTAGCGGACCCCATGCATCCTTCAGGATGCAACTGTACTGGGATAACGCTAGGAGGATGATGATGATATTAGGAAAATCAACATTTTGAAGTACTTTTTCAAACAATTATAGTATGCTCTTGACAATAAATAAATAAAAATAAAATATAAAATATTTTTATTTCAGACCTAGACGATCCATAGATTGTTAGTAACAGTAGAAACTTATAATGTACGTTAGTGACAATGGTCTTATATTCCTGGTTTACCTTTACCTACACTTTTAAAATAAAATCTCACAGGTATTTGCTTCGATCATTTAAATCCCGTTCAACACCTAAAAGTATTTGTATTCGTGTCCTTAAATACTCCTTAACCCCCGGTACCTCGCGTATGTTCCGCCACTTGAACAATATCCTGTTGCCAAACCAATATCCGCCTTGAGCCTTGAGCCTTAAGCCTCTTCAATAAATTTAAGAGCCTTAAGGACTAGATCTACGAAAGCGATTGCCATTGGCATTGAATAGACCTTATTGGAATTAAACAGGTTTCCTTACATTTTTCCCAATCGAAAAGCTACTATTATATACAAAATTATATATCAAAAAATGATATTTCGCACTCAAGTTTTTTGAAAAATGTTTTCTTGTGGTGTGAGATGGGTTCGAACCAACGACCTCCAGAATGGAAGTTGTGTGCCTTATCGCTCGACTGCAGTCGCTCAATATTTTTCTCAAACATGCTCATAAAGGTAGAAAATAGACTTTTTAAAGAAAACCTCTATTCACACCTCGGCTGGAACAGAGGCATTGCCTGCGTCGTACTACTAGATGGACTCACTTACGCTCGGCCTTTTATATAACACTAGGCAGGCAATCTTTATTCAAGGAATTTGCAGTAATGTGTGTACTATTACGACCCGGCCATAAAATCTTCTCACTATAGAATTTTTCGTCCAATCAGTTATTCGATGGGGGAGCGAATAACGCCGTGAATGGATGCACTCCGGAGGAAATAGCTCGATCTCTCACGGCTGATTGCCTACGAGTTATGGAATCGTGAAGCATGATGCGAGGCAGAAATATTTATGCATGGTAAGGAGCCGTCCTGACTTGGTCGGGAGCGGTATGCTCTGTTTTGTTTTTGATTTCGCACAGAATGTCCTCACTTGACGGTATAGGTACTGTCAGTATAAATAAATATCAGAGGACAATTTTACACGAATCGAACTAGCCCCCCCAAGGTGAACTGATGACCTTTTATTTTTAAATATACTGTTTTATAAGACAACAGTCCCCGCGAAGGATACGGGCGGCTGAATTCACTATTCCTATTTATTAACAACTTCTAATGTATTTGTGATTCTATGCATGTAGGTAAATAGGTTGATGATATTAATGCAATGATGTGTGAACTGTGGGTCGAACTATGTACCGTTGAACTTTTTAAGACTATTTATGATGGTGGTGGAAAGTTTACAAAATGAGGCTATTGTGGTTTCTTTTCTCATGAGGTCTTGCAAATTATACGGTTCAATTTGGAGATTATGACAGGTGAGTTCGTGGTTGACTCTGGGGTTGATGAATTTTGAAACTGATGACCTGGTAAAGGTCGCGGGAGTCCGCTGGATGCGGGTGGCGCAGGACAGGTCATTGTGGCACTCTTTGAGGGAGGCCTATGTTCAGCAGTGGACGTCTTGCGGCTGAATGATCATGATGATGAAGTAAAATAAATATATAAGAAATATCCAAGACTCGGAAACAAATATTAGTGCTCTTCACAAAAATATTTGCCGCGATCGGGATACGAACCCGAGACCGTCACCTTCGTAGGCAGGGTCACTAACTATTAGGCTAAACCGGTCGCCAGTATAACTTGTAATGTATCTTGCGGGGAAGTGGGACAGGACAGTACTGAATTTATGTATTTTTTATTAAAGATGGAATTGCTCTTGAGCAGCATCTAGCCACTAGCCAGGGGACAAATATGAGGCCGAAGGTGAAACGAGAGGATGCCTATTCACTCGTGCCTTAAAAAAGTGTAGGTTAATATATGAACTCGGAAATACAGATAATAGAAAACTGGGAGGCCAGATGGCCTACTTGTAATTCTCTGGTGTTCAGGTAAACGGCAAGGGTGGCCATAAAACGGACAGCGTCTAATATCACATTCCTGTAAAAGCAATTTAAACTTTCGGCATAGGCCCTAGAGTTGATAGTCCGGTAGAATTTGAATGCACGCGTCTGCTACAAGTATGCTTATCTTTTATGACGGAAGATGATGAGGTAGTAAATTTAACCGCACATGAATTAGTACCAAAGAATATATATACTAACGTTTAGTACCAAAACCAACGACTAATATTTACCAAGTATGGATCCGCCCCGCCAAGTCAGGAAGTCGCTTAAAATATGTGTGTTTTTTTTAAAGAATCTGACTGTGGCTTTGTAGGTAAAAAGGCCCATTAAAGTGATAGGAGTGCACGGTTGGTGGGTGGCCTGGGGAAAGTCCAGGGGAAACCTCCGACACGACCACGCGGGCGGTTTAAACACTGGAATACCCTAAGCGTTTGCGCTCCAGTGAGCTTGGTTGAGCGGTTTCAACCGAACTGATGTGCGTCAGTGGAATCGAGCTAGTGGGGGTTTTGTCACTTTGATACCCACGGTAGTTCAGTTGGTTAAAAATGTAAGCGCGCGGTAAGGGTTCTGTACTAACTCGACTAACAGTTGACACTGACAGCTTGCAGATATCGTACTGCCTCCGCACCGACAAGCCACGAAGTCGCCTAAGGTAAGCATCTTAGGAGGTAAGTCTCTAGTTTTTTAGAAGAAAGCGAGTAAGGGGCTTTACTGAGGCAGCCAATTTTCCCGAGAGATCCGAGGTAATTTATGCTCTGTTGGGAAATGAATTTGTTACAGAAATTACAGGGAATGGGTTGAAGGGTTTTAAACGTTTGTTATGGCTTAATCCTTCTCGTTTGCTTTATGATGTAAGGATATTGTTTCTTCTGTTAGAAAGTTAGAATAAAGGTCGGTTTATATTATAGGTATCTACTTGAGCCTGCCGGCACGTGCTGTGGCAGACCAAACAATCTTCTTTTATACAGTGTCTATGAACGTATTTAATATTTATAGTTACGTATATCTATCGTTAAACCATATACATAATATATAAATACGTTAATACTTAGGCTCTGTATAAAAGAATAGTAGACTGATGTGTCTCAACTGAGCCAAATGATTTATTTACGGCGAGAGCGGTATATTGAATCCTGAGTGAAGCGAAAGATTTTACAATCCTCGCTACGGTCAGGATTCTAAAGTGCCTAGAATCTTGAGCGTAGCGAGGTATTCAAGTGTTTACGCCCAAGACGGAAATAATTTTGCTACCGTGTGCCACTGCTTTTCACACCGCCTATGAGGCCTGCTGTTAAACAGTGACGATGTACATCTCCATGATCCGATATACATTTCATAGTTAAGTTTTTTTTTTGTATAAAGGCCTTAAAACGAGAAATACCGCGTTCTTTCAAACGCTGTTCTGCTCAGACGAGGAAACAATAGAAATTAATTTTCAGATACCTATATGATTGTGTTAAGGCGCTACACTGAGAAATTTGGAGACTTTGAAACGCTGTCCTGCCCAGACTAGCAAACAGTAGGGGCTGATTTTCAGATATATGATTCTTGACTATATGATTGTGGTACTGACAATAGCGAAACATGATTTCTTAAAATTTTCTCGATAGAAAATAAATCCAAAGTCGAGTCTATATTTTCCTTTTTTTCCTCAGCCTACTAAAACAACGCATTAATAAAAGACACGATTAAGTTAATATGATGGTATTTTATCTCATCTAGGTACTGACAAGAGGAAATTTAACAAACCTGCACACAGTCAGATATTTAACGAAATTTGTCTAAAAAGCCATTCTCGGAGAGGGTTGCATCCCGTTTTGTCGTGAGCGAAAAACAAAGGGTGTCTCTTTCAATCGATATATCGCCTTATATCGCCTTAAGTAATAGCTGAAACATGATTGCTTAATATTTTCTCGATAGAAAAAAGACCCGAAGTTTTACTTGTATTTGTTTTCTTATAACCCAATATATCATTTATTTTCTTGTAATCCTATATTATGTTTTAATGTTTATAAATAAAACACATCTTAGTAAGTATAGTCGAGGAATGAAAAGTCTCAACACTTTTCGACTTTACTACACTGCGAAGGTCCAAAAGTAATGCATCTTTTCATTCAGCGACTATAAATAACAAGTACTTCTTATAGGAGGACAGGAGAAACAAGCAGTAAAACTGAACGATATTCAGATAACAGCGGTCCAGTATGAAGCAATAAAAGTTGGCCTATAAAGACTGCAAAATCCTGAGCCAGCGGTAAAACAGAGATCCTGTGAGAGAGACACATGTAAAACGAAGATTATTTTATGCATAAATGGGTCATACAAAGACCGATAAAATTCGGCGAATAAAGTCAAGTGCATATAATAAATGATACATAATTGGTGATTGGACACACTTATTAGACTCAAAACTGTTCGCGTCATACAAGAGACCTTGGTTTCTTTTTTGTGGACGAAAAATCAGGCTTTTCTGTACCCCTTAACTTTGGTAATCATAGTTAAGGGGTACAGAAAAGCCTAATTTTTCGTTAGCATCTGTTCTCTTCTATATATTAGTTACTATAGTTAAAAAAAATATAATATATCGAGTAGTATTGCTCGCCTACCGGCACAATTTTTTACATCGACTCACCTCTCCTTGCCAGTGGAAAAACTCCATAGCATTTGACATAAGTGGAACAGAGTTGCGTATTCACAAGTTTTCCAGTCAATTTCTATGAGGTTTAATAGTGACGAGCTATATTTTTATGTTTTTTATCCTACGCTAATTATAGTACTTTTTTCTCTCGAGCGCGGGTTGGCCATTGTGTAGGTAGTTGTGACACATACGAACACATAGACAACGTGAACTGATAGCTCCTACGCAGACGCACACATAGATAATGTGCATGTATAGCTCAATACGCAGCCATGGCTCACTCGCGCTCGTGGGTAAAAAGTACTATACTGCCCGTCACCGTAACCTATAGACGCCTGCAATTCCAGGGTAAAAAATAGGACTCTTTAAAAACCTGTAGACTTATCTACGAGTATTTAGGCTGCTAAGTTTCAAAATTCCCCGCCCCCTGGACCTCTTTAAGGCACGAATGAGTAGGCATTTTCTGGGTGGGCTGTGGGCTCGCTTCACCGACGGCCTCATCTTTGCGCTCTGGCCAGGTGCTCGCCAAGAGCAATCCCATTTTTAATTAAAAAATGACATTACTTTAACTCTCTCCATTCTATCTCTAAAAGGTAGACAATGTCAGATGGGGATTTCCCGCAAATAGTAATGAAATGGGACCACAATACGAATAAGTACGACTTTGGCGAGCGTTTGGGCCGAAGTTTAATTGTACTGGTCAGTAGCGACGTTGTTCTAATGGAATGCTTGGACCGGACAGTCATACTTGAGTGACCACACGTTTAGTATTGTTGCGCAAGATTTAACAGGACTTGGTTAAATTTAGACGACGATTAACGACGAAGATTTAATCAGATTGACGTAGTTCAACCAAGTGGAGGAGAAAATTGCCGCGTCGTATCAGCATGCTAAAAGACTGATAGAGAATACTGGCGCATAAAATTTAGGCTTTTTTCTGTATGCATTGACAAGCATCTTGATATTTTATTAACGTTATCATCTAGAACAGGATTATTGCGTTAAGCTAGAAACTGTTTATTTTTAGATTATATTCTACATACACTAAGGCAAAAAAAAAATCCGTTACTAACTAAGCATTAATAAAAAAAAGAATCGTAACCTTTTATACGCCAACTACGTACGTATCGCACCATCGCTTCGACGTCTACGACGCATGTAACCGTCATCACGTTCAACGGCATTTCTATAGAGTTCAACTTCGCTTTTGTCATTTCCATGTCATGGCGGGTGGGTGATGGACGTTTGTATTTGAAAAAGCGCTGTAAAAGTTAAGCAGTTTAATGGAATTATCAATAATAAATAGTCATAATATTAGTCGAAAACATTTTAACACTTGTAAGGTTCATGTGGGCTCGCTTCTGTTTCATATGAATTAATTTAAGTACTAAGTCTACCTTTAGAATTAGCAAGAAATTTCTCAAGTCGTATACCTACTCATGCTAGGTTTCAAATACCTTGAACTTAACAAAAGCATTTAAATGTATGTGTAGTGAACTTTGGAAGACAGCGTGTGCTCGCAATTTGCTAACAAAATAATAGTAATTACGAGTCGTGAGATCCTATTAAGTAATGTTGTAAATGCGAAAGCTTCAGATGTTTGGAAGTTTGTATAGTTGTTACTCAATCACGCAAAAACTGCTGAAAGGATTATAATGAAACTTGGTATAAGTACAACGACAAAACGGCTATAAAGATAGCCTAGATTAACATATATTATATGATAATTTTATCCCAAAATTCGTCCCTAGAAAGGATGAAATAGGGCGTAGTAGTTTATCAGGACAAAGTCGCGGGCGAAAGCTAGTACATAATATTAACGCAAGCGGATAAAATGTCGTCCCAAAACAACTTGGCGGCGGCGTTCCGTGGATCAAGAATATGGGCTCTCTGAAATAATGAAATTGGTAGAAGTAACCCAAATTATCCAAGACCGAAAAATGGAGAGTTGATTCGAGCCCTACACCCATCAGAGGGTAATGAGATAAAGAAGAAGAATAATGTTATTAGGGGTGGCAGTTTTTCCAAATGAATTAATGGAAAATACTTTTATTTACATTCAAACATCTAAAATACAATAATAAACATTATGACTAATTAAAACCAACTAAAAACTAAAACATTAAAAATTACTAACTAAATTAGGCCCCCTTGGTATTGTGCCCATTACGCAGGCAGCATTCCCGCGCTGAATTGGGATGGCAATTCTTTGCGCGAGAAAGCTGCCCGCGCGTGGGTCACCTGTCGTCTCCCTAAGCCGCCTACTAAGCTCTTTATGGAGCCCCCGGGCGCCCCTGCCCCACGGGCCAAATGTCTCGACGCGAAATGCGATAAAGTTAATGAATTATTTGGAAACTGTTCTATTCCCAAACTAAACAGGGTCTTACACCATAGGTAATTAGGTATTCAGTAGCGTGATTTGGAGCGAGTGAATTGACAGCTCAGAACAACACGACAGCCGAACATTCGCAACAATTGGCAAGTGGACATGGCTACGGCGATATACTGGTTAACATTTGTCCTTTGGGTACCTAATTCGTTTGGCCGGTGACAATGTCAATTTGCTTCCAATTAATCGATAACACTGATCCAAACGTACGCATAATACAACTACACAAAACATTTGGCGCTCGTCCATAATACATAAACTGGTATAAGTACTGTAGCATAGTTCTGTGGCATCTAAACGTAATCACAGGTCGTGTCTGCTCGCTTGTAGCAATGCGGTTAGTAAGTTTTGTGAATAAAACCTCAGTGTACTGTACTGTCCTCGTATTTGCACAGGTTCCAGCGTTATCATAATCCAACCAGTGGGTATTGCTTCTGACCAGCGACTCTGAACAGTTGTTGTCACGAATATCGGTATCAGGGCCATTTTACGGAAAGTAGTATACTCGACTTTTTTTTTTAATTTTGTATAAAATCGGGTTTTTTCTACTCAGAATCGAAAGCACTTTCAAATGATATAGGGGAAAAAAGTGCCCCAATTTTTTTTATTCCATTCCGTTACCGTTTTCATACTAAGCTTGTAATACTTGTATGGTGTTAACGGAATGGAAAAACTAGAAATTGTATGAAAAATTTGGGACAATTTTTTTCTCCTATTAGGTTCGAAAGTGCTTTCGATTCTGAGTAGAAAAAAATCCGATTTTATCCAAATTAAAAAAAAAAGTCGAGTGTACAACTTTCTGTAAAATGGCCCATCAAGACACACTAAGATTAATAAGAGGAAGTTTTTTCAGATCAAGAATCGGCATACGATCTCACTCACCCGTCATGAAAAGCCGAGAAAATGGCGTGCCCTTCGTAGCGGGGAGCGCAGCTGCCAACAGCACAAAATAAAGAATATACAGAAGGACCGTTCCCGCCGTTCTTGAAAATACATACCTAAACTTGCCTGACTCACAGGGTTGCTTCTGTATTGATTCTGAATTTTAAAAAGGAGCAGGTATATTAAAAATTCTTCAACATGACATTTAAATATGAACCAGCGTATCTTGGTAATAAACCGGCCAAGTGCGTTTCGGATTTCGCACATCTAGGGTTCCGAATCAACCTCAAAAATATGATTTATCAATATATTAGTATTTGTTGTTAAAATATACGTAATATTGAACATTGTCACCAAATTTCAAGTTCATAGGTCAATGAGAAGTCTAAAAATTCTTCGGAACAAATTTTGTGACAGACGACGAACGGACGGACGGACGTCTGGGCGACACCAATATTAGGGTTCCGTTTTGACCCTTCGGGTACGGAACCCTAATAAATCGATGCGTGACCCGCTGCGAGTTGTGACTTGTGGCGGGCTGCGGTCGAGAGCGCCAACAAAGAATATACCTCATTAATTAGGTACCTACTTAACTAAACCATAGTACTTAAATACTGGCGTTTTACCAGCGAACGATAAGATGAATGTGTAATGGTTGATCGTCGTTATCAAAGCGGCTAGTTTCAAAAAATTACCTACCTACCTAGGTATTGTAACTACCAAAATGAGAAAACCGTTTTATTTACCTTTCAATATCGTTTGAAAATTTTAAGAAAGTGTAGGCACAGTATTTTGTTGTATTTAAGTGTATTTAAACAATAAAATACATTCCAACTGTAATAATATCGGTTATTCATTTTGACGTACGTGACACAAAGTACTCTACGTATCGGCGGGGACGTCAAGTGATCAACGCGCGCACAACTAGCACTCGCGACGCGACAGTGACAGTCGCGACTAAGCTCGTCCGAAATCAACCGAGAATGCCTGTAAATGTTACGTCTGTGCGGTCTGTGTGCGTGCGGCGAAAATGGCACTTTGTACTGAGCGGACTCTCTGCTCCGGCGCGCGCCGCCGCTATTTACTTTGTGCCAACAGCGAGGACAGGAGTGCGTTTATTTTAAGGTTCTATGGGGAATATAAATAAGCATCTTACACTTTCTGATACCACTCGACAGAAGGTGATGCTTTATCTTGTTGTTTATCACGCTATCGCGCGACCATTATAGACCCCCTGGAGTCGTCCGCTAAAAAGCTTAGATGGCGCCCGCTCTGGTACTTTTAATGAGTAGAAATACCTCATAACTCAGTTGTGTTCGACGACTGGTTATCTGGCATACAGGTTTTCAGATTGCTATCTGGCTACTATGTTGTGAGGCGAATGCAAAAAGCCTGTGAATTGCCTTGCTGGCGAAGGATTCGAATCGGTAATTGCGATTGGGCATCAATGGGCATAATTAATGTAATCACTGTGACGCGGTAGACAATCTTGCAAGTTTGAACATGAGGGCTGATTGAGACAATTTCGCACAAGTTTGACGATGCGCTTTACTCAGCTTTTAAGTATGGTCAAGTGAGTTGCGGTTGCGGTGCAACCTCAATCAATCGCTAAAAGGCCACCTTGGTGTTTACCATCTCTCACGGTATCAAGTCTTTTGAAGAGAATTGCCTAATAACCTGCTTAGATCAGATACGCCAGTTAAGAAAAGAGGCCTACTCTGCTATCACCATAGATGTACTTTTAAGTCTATGAGTATCACATAACTGTAACTTCTTGCAATAGAGTATTCAAGAGCAAAGGCCGACCAAAGCCATCTCAAAATAGGGCAACCCGTAATGAGGCAAGAAGAATATAAAAATAGCAAAACCATTCTTGCCACTCGTCCCGCTAGTATTTTACTCGCTTACCAATTATTTCCCGGCACCTGAGCACTGATTTTCAAACTAGATCGCAATCTAAGTTATGCTACTCGATAAAAATACTACATAGCAATAAAGCAACAGTGCATTGCAAAAACCAACATCCCGATCCTCTAATTTCAATAATCAGCAACTTGGAACCATAACCTTATCCCGTACGTTTAGAGTTTAGAATCGTAATGATTTTATTGAAGTGATACGATATAGTGAAGGTTACTCTTTCGTATCTCAGGTGCAACTTTTGCTGGGAGATTTGCGAGACGGCACACGGAATATTGCTTTGGAATAAGGAATGAGAAATGTAAATTTACCTGTGAGGCATTTACCTATGCGAGCAAAATGTCGATGGAATTGTTAATAATCGTTTAAAATTGTATTTACTTTGCCACTATATGTTTCTAAAAAATGTCTTTAAGTATTACGTATTCTACGCCGATAACTCAATTAACTAACCATACGAAAATAACTCATGAATTCATGTCAGCGGCGCTGAATGTTAACTTAAATTTACAACGGTTGCTAAATGTTAATCCCGAAAAGTAAAACGTCTTTATAAAAAGAATTTAAAGCCACAGCTTGTTGCGGATTGTTTAATTGTTATAACTTTATTTTACTAAACGGTAAAATAAAGTTATAACATGTCTCACGAAAGTTTAAATTCAAGTGTTTAATTGTTGTTTGATTATCCTATAATGTTGCCGATTCATTAGTTGTACCCACCCGAAGAAGGCTGCGTAGTTCTCAGAATGAAAATTCGTTACGAATAAACCAGAAAACAAAGCCAAAAAGTGTATCCCCATTTCTCCTGAGACGTCATTTTAAGATTTTTATGACAGTAAAGCTTCACAGGATTAATTTCAAAGTAACAAAAACTTGGCGGCTGAAGTCAATCTAACTTGCCAACTTAACTGAGATGGCTCCTTGGCTTTTTTACAGCTATCCGACAAAGTCGCGGAGGCACTATTGCGTGAAGTGAGTTTTGTTTCGGATTAATTACTTTCAAAACGCTTTGATGTCGCCAATGAGAAGAATTCTTGACACTTTGTCAAGTATTTTTGACGCTCGGTTTTCGCGTCTGCAAGTGTCTTGTTTAATAGGTAGAATAAAGCCAATGTTGAAATGGACGCCCCTCTTCTAGTCAAAATTATTTCAATTTAATAGTTTCTGTGTATTGTGCGTCGCGTCGGCAGGCCGATATAAGGACTGCGCCAGGCGAGACATGCACGCATTCAACACCCCGGTCCGCAAATGGGGGGAGCTTGTGAGGACAGGGATAAATGGCGCAAACTGCTGTTCGATGGGCGTAAAGTCCAGGACAGAGATGGCTTGGTATCTGTTCGCCAAGGGCAAACTTCACCTGCCCGGCTTGCGGTCGTGATACCACTCCCGCATTGGATAACACAGCGACGAAAGACATTGTCTTTCTGATTGACATTGCTTTCATAGGCTATAATAAACTTATAGGTAGTGCCAATATGCCGTAGTACAGTCAATCAATTTGATTTCTGGGCCACGTCGGCCCTTCTCATAGTGACATTAATAATATGAGATCTCTAGCTGCTTTCAAATAAATTTTCACTGTGACAAGGTACGAAGTGGCCCAGAAATCAAATAAAATTGCTTAGCCGTACATCATTATGTGAGCGGAAACACACACTGGTTCAGTTTAACATTGATTTTACTCGACTGTTTTAATGTAAGTTTGTGAAATTCGATGGTAGGTACCAAACATACCTCTAAGTATGGTTGCATTTAGACAGTACGTACAGCCTTGGCCAAAAGTGTTGAGCACTCACACGTTTTTCATATAAAAGTTAAACTTTCAATCAAGCATTTCATATCCTTTTATTGAAGAAAATTAAATATCTTTCAAAAAGTAGCTACTTTCGTTCACGTTAAAGATAATTGCACGGATAAAAATGCAATTTTTCCTTTTATTGCAAACTCGTCTATTTTTATTTTAGTCTTCAGTTAGCAATAGCTACTTCGAAATGATATTATCTAAAGTTCTCTAGATGTTCTTTAGTATATACCTTTTCATATTTTATGTAAATGTGCATTTTTGTAATTAAAAAAGGGAACAAATAAAATGATCACCTAAATAACTTTTGATATCATCAAATTTTCGAACCCTAAAATAAGGTTGAACACTCAAAAAAATTTATCGATCAGCAATTCCGAGTCACCAAAAAAATTCTACCTATTTTTACAGCACTTGCACCTATTTTACTTATTGCGTTCCTATAAATTTATAATCGCATCAAAAAAATTGTCAAGTACCACCAAAAACACTAAACTACCACCTAATCTCATGCACCTTTTTTCATTAGAATTACATCCAAATATTATATACATCGCATGCTACATTTTAGTAAACAGTTACAAATTAATTGTTTTTAGCACTATAAATATTTCAGTTATTGCCAAAATGTTATAAATTAGAAAGTAAAATTCTAAATTAATTTAAAAAGCAACGCGCAATGTGGCTGTGTGAAATAATAACACGTATACTGCTATCTCACTCAATCAAATACAAAGAATTGTCTGAAGCATAAAACCTATTGATATGTCGTTAGAGTGAAAGGTACCTATTGCTGTTTCATTTCATGCTGATGGTTTAGAAACTGCAAGAAGTTTTTTTTTTTTTAATGCTTTGACGTGAGCGCGTTTGATTGAAACCTTTTATTTGAAAATGAGTTTTGTTGATTTATTAAATTGTTAGTTTGTTATGAAAATGGATAAAGGTCCTCAAATGAGTTTACTTTATTAATATAGATAGACTTTCATGGAAAAATTAAAGGAAGTTAATAGGTAGAAATAGGTATAGGTAGGTTTAGGTTATGTTAGTTTTGCATCGGCCCGAAGGGCCAAAACAACTCAAAATAGGAGCTCCGCGCCAGCGGAGATCCGTCAATACTGTTCCAATGTCCACTAGTTTGAAATTAAAATAGCTATTTTTATTTCAAACTTCAACTTTTTAAAATCATTTAGCGCTGTCTTGCTCGCACGCGGTGCGAGGTGCGAGCGAGACGGACCGTATGGAAAACCGCATCAGTGTGCGAGCAATGAGGTTAGACTAGATTGGAACTGCTTTGCGCGTAGGACATTAAAAAACAATTGCCGCGTGAAATTTGGTGATCATGTAGTATTTCTGGGTATCGAAAGAATTATTTGGGTGTAAATAATTTTAATAGGATTACGAGCCCTGTAATATTTGGATGTAAATTATATGAAATTTGGTGTTTGAAATTAGGTGATCATTAAGTATTTTTGGGTAGTGACTAATTTATTTGGTAACAATTTAATTTAATAGGTTATCGACATGTTACTTCTTTGAGTTGCACTTTATATTTAAAAGGAGTTGAAAATTTGGTGCGAATCTAGTATTTTTGGTAATCAATGTAATTTTTTAGAGCATCATTCGGCAACTACTTTGGTGATTCGTTAAATGCTACCCATTAAAAAATAATAGTTTTTTTATAAGGTACAAAGGAAAATAAGGGGTGCTCAACACTTTTGACCAAGGCTTATATAGATCAACAACTGTTAATATTATTTACATGCCCAGATAATGCTAGCTAGGAAGCTTAGCTTTGCCTGACTGGTGGTTCGGACATCTATACTAATATTATAAATGCGAAAGTGCATCCTGTCTATCTATCTGTCACCTCTTCACGCTTAAACCGCTGAACCGGTTTAGATGAAATTTGGTATGGAAAAAGGTTAAAACCCCGGAGAAGGACATAGGGTGCTTTTTATCCCGGAAATCATCCTTCAAGGGAGTGGAAGATATGGAAGAGCAATAACTATGTATGCGCCTGAAATAAAAGCATAGTAATTTAATTGTAACGCGATGAACGAGTTATACGCGGACAAAGTTGTTGGTAACAGCTAATCTTACTATATATAAAGGAGTAAGTATACAATAACGCTACGTTGGTGGTTCTAAAAGTGCAACAAAAACTGGCAACCGTACTGTCTTCTCAAAGATCTCACGGTTCGAAATAAATGCCATAGGTACGATAAATAAATAAACGCTACGTTATTTTTCTGAACTGTTTTGTATATTAATTGAGAATGAGAATTGTATCGTAATTTTCTACTTGAGATCTCTACTTATAAGTGCAACAGCTTGATCTTTATATTGTTCCGCTGTCATTACGTTTAATTGGCATGGTCCAAGTAAATCTTGGACCGTATTTTATTCCGGGACCTCGCAATTTAGTATCACGGCAATCAGCCAAAACTATGCAAGTCCAATTATTCTCTTGGAGTCGTTAATTAGAAACAATTACGCTCGTTGGGAAATTTCATTACGACCTTACAAACTTCATCTTGACGAAAATTACGATTTTCCGTCGAATGGACGATTAACATGCAAATTGCATATTAATTCTAGGAAAATGGCCGGCCATGGAATAACTTAGTCGTGTTAAAGGATCATAGTACTTTATTCACGCTGCGATTATGGCAAGATTTGCCTTCAAAGATGGGTCTATTTGACCGTTTAATGGTACATTAATATTTTATCATTTAGTCTTCTACTGATTATCCACTGATAGTCACTGTTTTTAATCATACTTTTTGTACGCATAACATTTTTATAAAAAAAATTGCAGAATTAATATTTTTTTACCTACCTCCTGAGTTAAGGTTAGAAATACATACTGTTTTTTTTATAAATGTACCGATCATTATATTGCACTAAACGGTTAAAACTCACGTATTAATTGTCAGCGTTGGGGATTCGTCCCGAAATCGCTCAACTTGAAGAAGAACTCCCGAAGAATTAGAAATATGTCGCACGGAGTGACAAGTTAACGTGAGTTTTAACCATTTAGTGTAAAGATAGTTTTAAAATACATAACTCACGAAAGTTTCAATTCAAATAAGTATCATATTTTAATAAAATACAATTAATTACATTTATCTTTTAAGTGCTACAAGCAGGTAACATTAAAAGAGCTGATAGGCACGAGTAAATTTCACATAACTAGAAACGGTTTAAAACCTGAATGTTACAAACACAGAATTATACATTTCTGTGGCTACAAACATCTGCAACACCGCTTTTATCATACTCACTGCCCACTTCATTTTTTCAATTCCAACAAAAAACGCAGTTGAAATTGCTTTTGCTTGATTTCAAAGCGCCCATTCCCTGCGCCATTTCGAGGCGTTTCAAAACTGCTAGTCTGCAATCAAGGCGGATTGAGATTCGATATTAAGGAGAAATATAGTGACACGACCGAATACAGGCGTCCTGTCCAATTGGGAAAAATGAGTGCCCAATTGATTTCGGATTTACCAGCTTTTTAGAGCTTAACTACGTATGCGGGATTTTGTGTTGGAGAAAATATTTCTGACGTATATGTAAGACTAGCTTTTGCCCGCGACTTCGTCTGCGTAGAACTTGGTCATCACGTTAGAATGTTATTTGCCTGGCTAGATGCTGGCCAAGAGCAATCCCATTATTAATAAAAAAAATATTCTTCTATTTCTTGCGCTTACCTAGTTATCTCTCTTCCATTCTAACTTAAACCCCGTTAAGGGATGATTTCCGGGATAAAAGTATCCTATGTCCTTCCCTAGGACTCATACTATATCCATACCAAATTTCATCTAAATCGGTTGAGCATTTTAAGGGGAAACAGGCAGACAGAGTTACTTTCGCATGTATAACCCGCCCCGGTTTCGCACGGGTAGTCCAGTTTTAAACAACAACAAACAACAACAAATACCTACTCTTTATTGCACACCTCAATTAAAGGACACAGATCAGGATCACAGGGAGAGGATTTTTTATGATTTAAATTTATTTATCTAAGCTTTTTCCCGCGACTTCATTCGCGTGAATATCCATATCAACTTCTACACCGGCTGTCTCGCCAAACATTGCGCACGCCGGCTCAATGCGCCCACATGAAACACATGACAGAGGACAAAATATATATTAAGAAGGAAGTGGATGAAAATGATTTTTCGGATATTCTGATACGGGGTGGAAAATACTTCATACGAATTAAGTAATGAAGATGAAAACGCGAGCGCAGCGAGCGCGAATTCTTTCAAACATTACGATGCAGGTGTGCAAAAGACTTCATACGCACCAAGTAATGTAGATGAAAACGCGAGCGTAGCGAGCGCAAAATGAAAAAAAAGAACATTGTGATGCAGGTGCGGAAAATACTTCATACGCATCAAGTAATGAAGATAAAATCGCAAGCGTAGTGAGTGCGAAATGTTTCGAACATTATGATGCAGGCACGGAAAAGATTTCACACGCATCAACTAATGTAGATGAAAACGCGAGCGTAGGGCGCGCGAAAATTTTCGAACATTATGATGTAGGTGCGGAAAATACTTTATACTCATCAAGTAATGTAGTTGAAAACGCGAGCGCAGCGAGCGCGAAATTTTTGAACATTAATATGCAGGTGCGGAAAATACTTCATACGCATCAAGAAATGAAGAAAATCGCGAGCGTAGTGAGCGCGAAATGTTTTGATGCAGGTGAGGAAAATACTTCATACGCATCAACTATAATGTCGATGAAAACGCGAGCGTAGGGCGCGCGAAAATTATCGAACATTATGACGTAGGTGCGGAAAATACTCATCAAGTAATGTAGATGAAAACGCGAGCGCAGCGAGCGCGAAATTTTTCGAACATTCTGATGCAGGTGCCGAAAAGACTTCATACGCATCAACTATAATGTAGATGAAAACGCGAGCGTACGGCGCGCGAAAATTTTCGAACATTATGATGTAGGTGCGGAAAATGCTCATCAAGTAATGTAGAAGAAAACGCGAGCGCAGCGAGCGCGAAATTTTTCGAACATTATGATGCAGGTGCGGGAAATACTTCATACTCATCAAGAAATGTGTATGAAAACGCGAGCGTAGCGAGCGCAAAATATTTCGAACATTATGATGCCGGTGCGGAAAATAATTCATACGCATCAAGTCATGCAGATGAAAACGCGAGCGTAGCGAACGCGAAATTTTTACGAACATTATGATGCAGGTGCGGAAAAGACTTCAAACGCATCAAGCAATGTAGGTAGATGAAAAAGCGAGCGTAGCGTGCGCTAAAGTTTTTGAACATTATGATGTAGGTGCGGAAAATGCTCATCAAGTAATGTAGAAGAAAACGCGAACGCAGCGAGCGCGAAATTTTTCGAACATTATGATGCAATTGCGGAAAATACTTCATACTCATCAAGTAATGTGTATGAAAACGCGAGCGTAGTGAGCGCGAAATGTTTCGAACATTATGATGCAGGTGCGGAAAATAATTCATACGCATCAACTATAATGTAGATGAAAACGCGAGTGTAGGGCGCGCGAAAATTATCGAACATTATGATGTAGATGCGAAAAATGCTCATCAAGTAATGTAGAAGAACACGCGAGCGCAGCGAGCGCGAAATTTTTCGAACATTATGATGCAGGTGCGGAAAATACTTCATACTCATCAAGTAATGTGTATGAAAACGCGAGCGTAGCGAGCGCGAAATTTCGAACATTATGATGCCGGTGCGGAAAATAATTCATACGCATCAAGTCATGCAGATGAAAACGCGAGCGTAGCGAACGCGAAATTTTTACAAACATTATGATGCAGGTGCGGAAAAGACTTCAAACGCATCAAGTAATTTAGATGAAAAAGCGAGCGTAGCGCGCGCTAACGTTTTTGAACATTATGATGCAGGTGCGGAAAATAATTCCTACGCGTCAAGTAATGTAGATAAAAAAGCGAGTGCGAAATGATTCGAACATTATGATGCAGGTACGGAAAATACTTCATACGCATCAAGCAATGTAGATGACTGAACAAAAAGAAATTGTTGACCTATCAAATGGCTTTGTAAAGAGGTGGTTGAATAGATATTTTTTTGTTCATAAATTAGTGGAATACCTTTCAAAGTTCAAAGTGCTTAACATAGGTATAACTGAATACCTTCTTTGGTCTGTTCTTTCACTTTCGAAGATGGAGTAGAGGCCTTGGTTGATAGCGCACCCACCCTGGTTGCTTCTAAGAGTTATGTGATTTTCTGAGAATTGTTTTTTTTGCTTCCTATCCGCCTAAAACTTTCGAATTTGGTCATACTTGATGTTTATTGTTACGTAGGTATATTTTACTAACGAATACCAATATAACCTAAATTTATGTCTGTTACGCGATGAACGTATTTTATACATTTTGCTGACGGAAAACGCAACTAATCGGCACCTCGAAGAACCTCAATGACGCCCATATCGATTATTAAGAAAACTAAATAAGTAAATGTCCGCCATCTTCGATTTGAAAATGGATATCATTCTTGTAATGAGCACCTCAAAAAACAATATTTTATACAAAAATGCGCATACCTAATATATAGGTACATGTCGCAAGTGCTACCATGCAATGCAACCGAGAGCCCGCCGCTCAGCGTAGGTTCCCTCCATCGAAAACAAAAAAAAACCGAGGTTTCGTAGTAAGGTTTGTGAATATTGATAGAGACTGACTGACCAACATAATTAGATCTCTCATTTCACACAGTTAATATGGTTTGAGGGACTTTTGTATTTTTGTCTTTAGCCCTGAGAGGCAGAGGTATTGTTATTTCACCCCCCATTTTTTCAAATACTATCTGTTTATTATAAAATGTTTGAATGGGGTTCTATTTACTTTGCGTCCATGTATATACTTACCAATTTTCAAGCCTGTAAATCATGAACTGAAAGACTTCTCATACAAAGTTTAACCCCTCTTTTCACCCCCTTTCATCCCTAACCTATATGATTTTTATAGCCTATAACCTGGCCGAAGATCCAATAAACATATTAGTGAAGGCTGTATTAAAATCCATTCGCTAGTTTTCGCGTGATAGTTAGACATATAAACAGACAGACAAACAGACAAACAGACAAACAGACAAACAGACAAACAGACAAACAGACTCGAATTCTAAAAACAGTTGAAACGTGTTCTGTTATCGATTCTTAGACCCCTCCATCGATTTTTTTACTAATATCTTCAATGTACAGATTTTCGACCCTCTTCTGCTTTATTATATGTATAGATATTGTGGTAATTATTTTGGTTAACATTGCGATTATGGTTGTTAGGTCTTTTTAATGGACAAACGTTAGAAGTGGTCTAGCTAGAATGCGTTTTCACTCATGAATGGGATATCTCCGCGGTGAAAATTGTGTGGGCAACACCCAGTGACAACACCCCATAAACAAGATGCTTCCACCGATGCGAAGCCCCATTGATACGGTGGGACCCCTGTCAATGAATTTCGGGTGCCACCTTCACACCTGGGACCTAGCTTAAGCGGTGTTTTCCTGAGTTGTGCGAGCATTCTATCCAGAGTATCCAGAGAGAGGGCAGGGATATTTTTTTGAGTTATTTATTAGTAAAGGTACACTTAAAACACACAATGAAATATAGTTAAGTTTACACATAATCAATAGCTTATTGACCAGCATGACATCCCATGCAAGTGCACACAGCATGATCAACAAGTAAGCTCATATATTGACGAAGCACTAGTATAAAGTCGACCAAAACAGAGCAGTGTTAATTACATGGTTAAATTTTTGATCCGGATCAACGCCTTGTAGTATGCACATGAGTCCTAAAACACTTCTTATTTGCTAAAATTTGCACTGAAAGTGAAAATTACATGTCTTGGTATCCTGTTTTGCTATAAATTCATACATTGCTCCACGCCTGTTTTATAATTTTCGCAATCGTAAGCTTTCAGGTGTGATTAGGTACGTATATTTGGTTATATACAATATAAAGTTTAGCAGCAGAATGAACAATTTTAGACTTAACTTAATAACAAAGACTTGAAAGTTAAGGATAATTCACCTGAACAATTCGAAAACATCAACAATACGACAACTCGTTTGCGATCTCAGGTTCACGCAATTTAAACTTTATATTAGGCTAGATTTATTTTAATCTTTCGAGGTTCGAGTAACAGCCTTTAAGGGGTCTCTGTAAACTTCGGGAGATTGCTTTACCAAGGATCATCCTACTTAAAATATATAACTTACGGTCCCGCTTTTACGACGTGTATTTTGCTTGCTGAAGGAGAATACTTTTGAATGTCTATTAAATATGAGCGAAAGATTGCATCATCCAGTGTTTTCCTGGTTTCACCCTAATAGAACCGACTACTTCCATCCACTTAAGACTTTCATCCTAATTCCAATATTTGGCGTAGCATTCGTTTTACAAAAATGACTGCCATGTCATCTTCCAACCCAGATTAAACCAGATCTTGATGGGATTAGACCGATTTCTTCAGTTCTCCAAATGACAGTCGTAAAACTAGTTCCTTTTATTTAAAACTAGCTTTTGCCAGCGACTTCGTCCGCTTAAAAGGGATGATTTTCAGGATAAAAAGTATTCGATATGTTAATCCAGGCTATAATCTCGTTTTATACTAAGTTTCATCATAATCCGTTCAGCCGTTTTTGCGTGATTGAGTCACAAACATCCAAACACACTAACTTTCGCATTTATAATATTAGTAGGATTAATAAACAATACATAAACTTACTATTTTTTCAATTAAATTGTAAATTTTACGCATGAAACAATAATTCTCAAATCAAAATGTTTGTATTCATATTCCGCAGGGCATCATCATCATCATCATCATCATCTTAAGAGCCGAGCTCTTGTCGGTGCAGCTTGATGCAGTTCTCTCCATCTTTGTCGGTCCGAGGCCAGCCTCTTGACGTCCTGATACGACACGACATCCACATCCTCCTTTATCTGGTTCATATAACTGTTCCTTGGTCTTCCTCTTCCTCTTTTCCCATTTATTTTCCCTTCTATAATGTTTCTGATGTAGTTGTCGTGTCGTAGTAGGTGGCCTATCATTCTTCCTCTTCTTGTTTTAATTATGCTTATTAAGCTTCTCTCTTCCGATACTCTATTCAGGACGGCTTCGTTTGTTACTCTTTCTGTCCATTTTATCCTTTCCATCCTTCGCCAACACCACATCTCGAACGCTTTCAAGTATTCTTCATCTCTTTGTGTTAGCGTCCATGTTTCGCATCCGTATAAGGCAATAGACCATATATATGTCTTTATAAACCTCTTTCGTATATTTATGGCTATTCTCGATCTAAGTAATGATTTCTTTTTATAGAAAGTCTGTTTAGCCATTGCAATTCTTGCCTTTATGTCAGGGGTACACCTTGAGTTTTCCGTCACGATACGTCCCAGATATTTGAAACTTTGAACTTGATCTACTTTTATTCCATCTATTTTTATCTCACTTTTTATGTTACCTTCCTTTGATACTATCATAAATTTTGTTTTGTTATTATTTATTTTAAGTCCAAAATCTCTAAATATGGTGTCCATTTTATTCATCAACTTTTCTAATTCTACGCTGTTGTTGGCTAAAGCTGCAATATCATCTGCGAACCTGACAAACACCACTCTCTTCCCATTCATTTCAATGCCTTCCTTTACAGACTCCAATACCTTCAAAATGGCTGCTTCTATAAATACATTATTACACTATTCCGCAGGGCACCCCCTTCTTAATATTCATTAGGTATAAAAATATAATTTTCGACAAAAGTACGAAAAACTAGTTTTATGGCGTAAAAATGGCAAAGTTTGATGGCATATAACATGATATCAGTGACTAGTTGAGGTAAAGTGAGATGGTATATTGTTAAAGATTGCCTTTGTCAACGACGAGACAAAAACACCGCGGAAAAATGAAGAATTACAGTTTCGTCCAAATTTCGTGCACGTGCAAATCCACGGTAAATAATATCTCTTCGAAGAAGACGAAGAAGAAGAAAAACATTTATTCATGACAAGAAAAGACAAATAAACACAAAATAATATAAATAAAAATAATTAAGTAACAACAAAGAAATCGCCATGAAAAGTCTCTCCTCAGCACAGCCTTTGAACTCCTAAGCACATACTCAGCAACACAAACAGCTAACTATCGAATCAAGTTAGTCATTAAGCGTATAACATCCTCATAACTTAAGATCACAGTCACCTAGGACGCTTACTGTAACAAGGTTATAACTTGAGACAACTCGTCGCAGACGCTTTGTGGTAGATTGCACTCAATCTCGCTGAAGTACCTTCTCAAAGTAACGCTGTGATGTCGTCTAATTTAGCATGTTACTCCGTGTTCAAGATAGTTACGTCCTTTATTAGATTCTGTTGGATCTTGTGTGCTTTAGAACATTCCGTGGTTGTGTTTAAATTTAATTTTGTGATTCTACAATAATAACAGAGCGTGAAAACCTTTTGTTCGGTACGTTATTTTAGAGGCACTGCCTGCATAATATTTTACAATGGTTTGTACTCAAATACCGATGTATACCTAAATGAGATAGAAAGGGAGAATCTGAAACGATAAGAGATACGAAAATCTGTTCTCGGGAGCCACTGGGCCAGTTACAATATAAATAAAAACTGAACCGTATTGCTAATCCTACTGATATTATACTAACTAAAGTTTACATGTTTAGATATTTGTTATTCGATCAAGCATAAACGGCTGAATGCATTATGATGAAACTTGGTATATAACGAGTTTGTAGCCTAGATTAAGATATAGGATACTTTTTATGCCAAAGGGATGAAGTAGGGAGTGGTAATTTACGCAGGCGAAGTCGCGGTCAAAAGCTGGTAATCAATAAATTTGATTCTGAAACACATACATACATACTTATAAGTTTACTGATATTAAAAATGTATTGTGTTTTTATAATACATATATAAACTCAAAAATTACCGATATTCCGTAGAATTTAAAGAAGTATGCATACTTAAATATGCTAATGAAACACTTTGCTTCAAGAACATCCAAGTATTAAATCGAAATTTGAAACTACACGTTACGTCATAATTAGCAACCGCACCTATTTTGGTAAGCCTTTCCCGACACTATAATGCCGAGGTGTTGTCTTCTCCGTGACACGGGCGTCACGTACCGTGACATGACTAATGTGACGAGGTAACAATGAGAAAACGGTGCGTTAGGGGTAGCACTTGATCGACACGAAATTCTTTGTAAATAATTTTGTGGTTTTGAGGGACCCAATTGACTTATTATATGTGTTGTGTTGCTGATAAAGCAGTTAATACAATTATTAAAGCAGATAAGACTACAATTTGTTAATAGATGTTAACGTCGTGGGAGTTACAGAACCTTGAATAACTTGCGAAGCGTACATGAGATTTGCGGTAACTTTTGAGGCAGTTTATAGAACGTCAAAATGAAGGCGTATACAAGTTTCCATCTGGTTATCTCATTCCGAGGTTGAACACCTAAAATAACTGGATTAAGTATATATTATAATCTACCAGATACCGGAATGTCAAGGCATAATCTCCGTCGATGTAAATTGCCCCTACTCAGCCTCCCAACTGCGAGTACTAGATCCCTGTCGAACTCCCCCCTCCACCGTATACCGTATACCGTATATTAAACATAAGTATCTACTAGCTAGAAATAACCATAGCTGTCTTGAGCCTAACCCAGAGAATCCATTATTAAAACCTATCGACCATACCCATAGTACCAAATCCATTGTCACAGGCAAACTATTTGTTCCTAGAGTAAATAACTACTATGGAGACAGAACATTAAAAAAACGTATCCCATACCTACTCAATAGTTTGCCCGAAGCAATTAGGTGTGAACGTAACAGGAATAGGTTCGGGAGACTGCTGAGGAAGCATTACCTAGACTCTGGGTAGTGCTTCCTTAGTAGGCTCTCGAACGTATTACTCGTAATATGTTATTATATTAAATTTAAAATAAACTAAAGTGTAACAAAGAGACTGCCGATCCCACAGTCAAACTGTAACCACAGTTTTGTGGGGCGATGTATTATGTTTTTCACGTTCTTAATATATGTATGTTTATTAAATAAATAAATAATAATAATAAAAACCGAGTTCTACGGTTCATCAATAATATCTTGGATCAGGATGACTCACTGGACCTATTCTCGACTCCTAAACCGAGATTCTTAACCACGGCCTGGCGCTACCCTGGCGGCTAATGTGGCACTAATTACCATGACTAATAAGAGAACGACGCATAATTATAGTAGGTACCTAGTAATACGTATTATAGACTCGATGATCACTTCACTCTTTAAAACAGGCTTTCCATCAAATTTATGATGATTTCGCCAATAAATACTTACTCAAAGACGTTGTTCGGTAACGAACGACGCCATGACAGTAGGCAAACTGGTTTTGTTCGGTAGGTAGTAGATTCAGCCCGTTGTCGCGAAGAGCACGTGTGTTCACCAACGCGGCGACGGGCAAAAAAATCCATGACTCAATGATATTATTTATGTCACATCTTGCCATAAAGTGGCAATTATTTAAAACCACGAACAATGACCCACTTTCAGAGTATGAGAAATGAGAAATAAAATATAAAGCTACAAATAAAAGTGGCGACCCTGACTCCAGTTTCTCGTCTAATCCAGTGCGTGGCTTAAGTCTTGGCATATCTCTTCATTTGCTAAATTAATGCTGATACACATTTTTCATCATTTTTCATCTGTTAGATAATAAGGTGCTTGATGCCGCAATTTTATACGTGAAAAGAGAACAGATGAATGTACACGGCGTACAGTACCTGGCGATAGGTTTTGCACATCCATCTTTGGAAAGAAACTAGGTAGGCTAATTTCGGCTTCATAGAGCGTTCTGTCACACCAAAGACTACAATTATACATACTGAGATGTCAGACTACAGACCTATATATGTGACGTTTGTCTGAAGCTGACGTATCCAATTCTGCCCGTCGCCGCGTTGGTGAACACACGACGTGTTCTTCGCGACGACAGGCCGAATCCACTACCGAAAATACCCAGTTGCCTACTGTCATGGCGTTGTTACCGAACAACGTCTTGAAACAAGTATTGATTGGCGAAATCATCATATATTTGATGGAAAGCCTTTTTTTTAAAGAGTGAAGAATGTTTACGTAAACTAATAAAGTCCATAAATAATTTATTTATTAAGAAACGTCAATTAATAAATAAGATGATTCATGGACGTTCGCCAGTGGTCGAAATTCGTCGTAAACAGCCAATTTTCTCTTTTAAAAACCGACGTGCAATTTATTGCCGGGTAGGTGGTAGGTACTGTTTGTTTATTATTCATCGCATTCGGAAAGTCGGAAAATAAAAAGAAAGTGTTTAGCGATAGAATTGTTAAATCAAAATGTCACAATTGATTCGATTGTAGTCGTTAAAAACTTGTCTCACTTGCTCGCTTATGTTAGCTCTGTAAATGTGCTCCTCCGGTAAATTGGCATAAAATTAAGTAGGTAAAAGAAAGGCGAGTTTTTTGTCAAAACGGATCATTATTTTAATAAAAGTGAACCTTAACAATGAAGTTTTAGATTTGTAGGTATTTTGATGCTTAACCTATATAGATCGGGAAAAATATCACATAGTTTTACAGCTACTTTGAAGGTAAACAAGATAAGCCCGATGAATTATCATCATCATCATCATTTTCAGCCTGTAATCGCCCACTGCTGAGCATAGGCCTCTCTTCGATGAATTATGACTTATTGAAATAGATATATATAGTTATATATAGAAAAACTTGATTAATCGTCACACAAAATGTATACTTGTATACATGTTAAAAATATGAAACAAAAAAAATTATAATGGTTCCATTGACCCCAAATTCAACGAGTAGATCATGAATGATGACTGATGAAAAGAAGAAATAGTCTGCAATAAAAGTTGTTGAAACCTTTTTACAGGAACTTTTTGCACCTTTCATTTCAGACTTCAATTAGCCAAAAGTCACTTCAAAATGTCGGTCTTAAACGCTGACTTCCATAATTTCCTTTTTCGCTGACCGACCGCAATTTGTTCGACTTTCGTATAGAAAATGAGGAAAAGCGAACACTGAAGAATAATATTTACCGAGCTCCGTTCGTAATCAGAAAACATCGCGTTAGCAAGTCAGAATTATTCATATTTTCAATTAAATTCTGAGAAAAAACATGTAGAGAGAGGCGTTCGGAAAATTTAGATTATCGGAGGCAAAATCAACAATCACCTTAAGGTGTCTTAGGGGAATTTTTTACGTAATTTTACACTCGCGATCAAGAGTTTTGGGTCACCCTAGTTTAAAATTTAAACTAGGGTGACCCAAAACTCTTGATCGCGAGTGTAAAATTACGTAAAAAATTCCCCTAAGACACCTTAAGGTGATTGTTGATTTTGCCTCCGATAATCTAAATTTTCCGAACGCCTCTCTCTTTAAATAGCCTCAATAGGTTTTTTTAAATATTCTACACTCGTTTTATTTACATATTATACTATTCTTCGTATTGCCCGACTGTATTAGCAATTTCCGGGATCCTATCATAAAAATCTCAATGTCCAAAAAGTCCGATTTAAACTTGGAAACGTTACTTTTTTTTGGCTGTTTCTTTTGCAGTATAGATGTAAAATTAAAGATAATGACATGATTAAAAAAACTTACAACCTCGCAGTATTTTACAAAGCTACTAGACCTTTTTATGTGTGTGTATGTTAATGTATGACTAACGTGGCACTTGAGCGCTCAGTAAGTATTTGCGACTGTGTAGCTTGTAAGTACCGCTAGGCCATAAGCGCTCTGAATTAAATTCCTAAGAGTACATTATTATTAGATTCATAAGTTATGGAAATAAACAATGCTGACTCACAGAACAATACAAAGAAGCCTAATAAAATAGCTTGATGGTCACAGGTACAGTGGAAGGCAAGAGACCAAGAGGCCGGAGCCCCAAACGTTGGCTAAACCAGGTGTCGGAGTATCTCAATGTGCCGGTGAATGCAGCGCTCCGTCAGGCAGCCGACCGAAACTCCTGAAGAAGAATACTGGCCAAGCTACGTCGGCAGAGTCACGATCCTCAGCCATGAGGGACCGATTGAGGAGGAATAATAGCTTAGCTATACGCTTAACAAAAGCCAAATATCGAACCTAATATCAATTTTTGTCGACGGATATGTTTGAATTTCGAATTTATATTTTCTTTTACCACTCATCCCTAGTATATCTTGACGCCGGGACTCGTAATAACAACACGCTAGCGGAGGTCTGATGCATTGGTTCGCCTAGTGTCAGGTGAGGTCGCTAGAGTCGACCAATTTGATTTCTGGGCCACTTCGTACTTCGTCACAGTGACATTAATATGAGATCTCTAGCGGCTTCTATATAGATTTTTACTGTGACAAGGTACGAAGTGGCCCAGAAATCAAATTGGTTGACCGTACAGTATAGTACTTTTATCTCACGAGCGCGGGTTGGCCATTGTTGTGACACATACGAAAACATAGACAACGTGACCTCATAGCTCCTACGCTGCACACATCGACAATATGCATGTATAGCTCAACACACAACCATGGCTCACCCGCGGTCGTGAGTTCAACCTACTAGACATTAGAACTACCTACTAGTACTGATTATAGTACCTACTAGAACAGCAGCCTATACGAGTATTAGTGGCGTGACGGATGGTTCGTGATGCGCGAGCCGTATTGGAGATCTGTGAGTATCCTGGATTAAGGAAGAGGCTACGATTAAGCCACATAAGTTGTAAGGATATCTTGTTGTGAAATTGGGAGTCTTATGTCCCGATATATATGAGACTCGTTTATCTTCTATTTGGTGAGACGCTTTGTTAAAAGACTCACAAATAACACAATTACAATATTGTAGTAAAGTTCGTTACACTTTAGATTACGAAAAGTACATAAAACCAACCATTACCAACCTTCCTTGTTTATGAAATGAAACGAAATGGTTTGAAATGAAATGGTTTAAGGGGAGGTATCCCCAACGCAAATGTCCCGCTCTAACATGCGTGAGTTTACAATTAACCATCCCGCTCTCTACGCAAGCTCTGCGCGCAGTTTTGTAAATATTTAGCTATAGTGATTAAGCCAATCATTTTATCAAAGCAAACCCTGCGAATTTGTCTATAACTATTTACGATCTTTAATTGAGTACAAAAATTAAATGTTAAATATCAGTAATGTAGCCGTAGTATTGAAAAAACATTCCAAAAAGAGGTAACTTCGCGATTTTTTTCTATCGAGTGAAATTCATCAGGTCATGTAACTGACTGCGATTTTGACTAGACAAGATCCTTATGTAACACATATATTTTTTTTAGATTTTAAGACACTATATTCTATGTCTCAGATGGTTTTTAAAAACTCAAAAGTTTAGTAGTATATAAATGCCTTTATGTCACACCTGACCATAAAGCGGCAATAACCGCACGCTCCGCGCGCGGGAAATCCCACTTCCTGGCCAGGGGGTGACATAAAGTTGTGTACTTAACACGGGCGGTAATAAAGAAAGCCTCAGATCGCATATTTATCGCCCTTCCCTTCGGCTCGGGCGTCAAATACCTGCGATCTGAGACATTCTTTGTTTTACCGCCCTTGTTAAGTAATGTACTATTTTATTTCTTGCATACTATAAAAACAAAAAAATAATAAAGAAATAAAAAGAAAAGAGGAAAAAACCTGCTCGGAGCCTAAATTTTTAAATTTACCCTTATTTAGGAATTTGCCGTTTATTATATTATTCAATTTTGATATGTCTGACGCGAGCTTTCTATTTAAAACAAACTGTTTACATAGTTATAAAACTAAATAGACAAATTGGTCGGAAATCCACTGCCATGACGGAAGGGGCGTGCTGTCCGCACCATATTGGAGATTTGCGGCTTATTCAGCAAGCAAGACAGGAACATTCTCGGTTATTAGGTGTAACGGTCGCCTTATCAATAATCTATACATAATTATTATAAAACTCTTGCGTTACTTAGACAACTATTGACGGACAGCGCACAGCCTAAACCGCTGAAGATATAACCATGAAATTTGGAATATATGTTCTTTAGAGTACGTAGACGTGTACTAAGAAAGGATTTTCCGAAATTCAACTCCTAAGGGGGTGAAACAGGGGTTCAACCGTTGTATGGAAATCGTTCATTTGGAAAGTTAGAGACCTAAAATGTTGTACAAAGGTTTCTTTTTAAAAAACAAGATAAATGATATTAGGTTTATATAAAAATTCATCCCCTAAGGGGTTCAAAAAGGGATGAAAGTTTGTATGAGAAAAATGACGTTTTCCAAGTAAGAAGCTTAAAACTTCGGTCACAAGCTCCTAATATAAAGTGAAAAACATTATTTCGGATTTTTTTAAATTCATCCCTTAAAGGGTTTAAGCGAGGGTTGAAAGTTTCACATTGTGATTTTTAAGGATTAAATGTAGCTAGAAACTTGAAATTAGATCAGGCTTCAGGTTGCTTTAATTTTTTAGGTTTATTTCTATTTCATGACATATTTCTTACTCTTAATCGCCGTACATACACGAGTTCTACGCGGACGAAGTCGCGGGCCAAAGCTAGTTTTAAATAAACGTAAATAGTTTATAGTATTTTTATTTCACTAGCGCTAGTTGGCCATTGTTGTAGTTGTGACACGTACGAACACATAGACAACGTGAACGTGTAGCTCCTACGCTGACGCAAACATCTCCGCTTGTACATAAATACCTATTTGAGCACAGAGCCTTTACATCTCTGTATTTTAGCATAAGTTCAGCAAACATGTGTCCAGGCCCCTGTACCACAAAACTTTACAAGTCTACAATTTGACAAAATTGTACAAATTTCCTTAGAAAAAGGTGACAAATTTGTCGAATTGTACGGTTGTAAAGTTTTGTGGTACAGGCCCCAGGTTTATAACATGTAAAAGAGGCCTGCTTGCAGAATACATTTTTGATTTAGATTTTATTTTATTTTTATGTGTGTATGTAAGTGAGTGTGGTCTAAATGTAATGTAATGTATTCACGTGTTATGCTCTTTTCTCCCTATGATCCTATAGGGTTTCAGCGTAATATTTCAGTCGCCATACTCTCGTGGCATCACACGTTCATTCTGTACTTGATTGGTTCTATTGCTTCCACGCTGAGACCTTATACATCTCTGTTATGATTAAATTAGTGTTTTTAATTGTTATTATTGTTTATTTCTTTTGATGCTCAGAGACCTAGTTTATCTCTGATACTATTAACTTAGTGTTCTTCTTTTTTATCTCAATTCTGACGATGACCTTATACATCTCGGTGATATTTTAAATAAATTTCATATATTCATGTTTGACACAGACTGAATGAGCCACTGGCGTGTAAAAGTACTGCCGATCTTGGTCTCATGCAGAATTGAAATTTATGTTAGCGATATTTACCGAAAGGAAATAAGACGTGACTTTGCCTAATTCTAGGGGACTTACTTGAGTAGGTATCTTCGATGCTTGGGTTGGTCAAGCTGGTGACTTCCGAATAATTATAATTCCTCTTGTAGATCAATGGCGGAGTCTTGGATAACGGCGGTTGTCACATACGTATGATGTAAATACACTGGAGACATTAGTTGCGTGATGATGTCCAAAGGTTTACATATATCGATTACCCCGGGGTATAAAACACACAGAACATAATAATCCAGGACGGGCGGTTCTACGGTACGAGCAATAATTAAAATTCGTTCTTTGCCGTAGGAGTTTCATTCGAAAACTAGTCTTTTTGAAGGATGTCAACAGACATTTTGATATCGCCGCTTTTCACCCCTAGGTGGCGTGGTCGCGCTTATCTCTTTCGGCATGTATCGCTTTGGCTCAAACATAGCCCCCGACCTTGAAAGATTCCCTTTCAAAACAAAAAAATATACTTCTATCTAATTATACACTCATTATCATATTTACTAAAACGAAATATCCACTTAAGCAGCGAAAAAAAAAGGCAAACAAGTACTATAATTAATAAAATACATACATGAACATTTAACAAATTAAGTAACATTCGTTGGGAGTGGACACAATCGTACAACAGGTCGTTTATACGTGCCATTCTTAGTTTTAACTAAGACCACTCTTATGGAACCATCTTTTCCAGGATAGGTTTCCATAATTACACCCATCGGCCAGTGTAACGGGGGTGCATTGTCGTTAATAATAAGAACCACAGTACCAACTGTGATAGGTCGCGAATCTGTATTCCATTTCTCACGTGATTGTAGTGTGTGCAGATATTCCATGGACCAACGACGCCAATATGATTGAATTAGTTTTTCTAGTAAATTATAACGTGAAAGTCTGTTAAGTCGCTCTTCAGTAATTTCCGCGGCGGGTAATGATCTTAAGGGCACTGTATTCAAAAAATGAGCCGGTGTAAGTGGCATCGGTTCTGAAGGATCAGAACTCAATAAACCTAACGGTCGCGAGTTTAAAACTGCTTCAATTTGGCACAGCAAGGTATATAATTCTTCATAAGATAATATCTGAGCACCAATCACGCGAAATAAATGAGTCTTAAAGGACTTTACAGCAGCCTCCCAACTACCTCCCCAATGAGGTGCATTTGGTGGGATAAATTTCCAGTTTATTTTATTATCCAATAACTCCCGAGCAAAACTTTCAGAAAAGTTCTGCTCAAGGAGATTTCTCAAATGTGAGTTGGCGCCGACAAAATTCGTACCATTGTCAGAATACAATGTATCTACTGGACCTCGGCGTGATATAAATCGTTTTAACGCATTCAGGAAGGTATCTGAGCTTAAATCTAAGCATATCTCAACATGGGTGCTACGTGTGGTGAGACAAATAAAAACACAAATGTATATTTTTTGACTCTTACACCCGCGTCTTCGCATCATGGTTATGTTAAGTGGGCCACACAGATCAACACCTGTGTGAGCGAATGCCTTTGATACCTGAAGCCTGCAATCTGGTAAATTTGCCATTGTCGGTGGGAGTATTCCTCTCGGACGAACTTTAAAACAGCGTATACATGACTGAACTCGGGAACGTACTATAGTTCTTGCAGATAATATCCAATAACGATGTCTCAATAACGAGAATAGATGCTGTTCCCCGGCATGACAATTTTTACGGTGCATGTAATCTATAATAAGATCCACAATATGATCTTTTCGTGGGAGTAGAAAAGGATGTTTGTGATCGAAAGTAAGATCACTATTTTCTAGTCTACCGCCGACCCTCAACACGCCGTCGTGTATAAAGGGTCTAAGTTTTCTAATAGCCTTTGAAGAACAAGCTTCATTAGTCTGACAAGCTTCCAAATATTCTTGGAAATAGACCGACTGCAAATCCTTAATGGCTGCTAATTCTGCCCGATTCAAGTCTTCAATCGTAACAGCACCTTTAGAAGGCAGCAATTTTGCAAAACGTAAAATGTAGACTATAACGTGAAGATATCTTGACCATGAAGAAATTCTTTTCGACAATTCATAGAGTACCGGCTCCTTAACACATGTATTGGTAGTTGTCAAAACGACAGTCCTTTTTTCAGGAATTTCGGACTCCGAAGTTGTAATAAATGGTTTAATTGGCCACTGTGAACATTCCAAGCTCGCCCACGTTGGACCTCGCAACCATAGCGGATGTGATAGTAATTGTAATGGAGTGAGTCCTCTTGACAGGCAATCACTTGGATTTTCTTTCCCCGATATGTGAAAGAAATGGTCAGCCGTTAAATTTTTCTGGATTTTTGCCACACGGTTTGCAACGAAAATCTTCCATTTGTGAGGGCTGGAATGTATCCAATGAAGAGTAACTGTCGAATCTGAGAATGCAAAGACATGATGAATTGATATACTACGTCCATAATGATCCAAAACCACACGCACCAGTTTCGACATAAGATGCGCCGCACACAGCTCTAAGCGAGCCAACGACACATTTTTGACTGGGGCAACCTTAGATTTGGCGCACAGAAAACATATGGATATGTTTTTTCCAGTGTCTACGTGTAAATATAATACACTCCCATAAGCTTTCTCACTGGCATCAGCGAAAGCTAGAAGAGAGACTATAGCGGAAGGTTTTACACCTACATGACGAGGTATTGTCATTTGACTGAGATGTGGCAATTCTTTCAGAAATTTTGTCCATGCTTCAACTACGACCGGCGGTGGAGTCTGGTCCCAATCGATTTTTTCTAACCACAACTCTTTTATTAAGAGTTTGGCATAAAGAATCACTGGTGCTGCGAATCCTAGAATATCCCATAATCGGGCCACCACTGATAAAATGATTCGTTTGGTACATTGTTCTGGGTTTGAATTTACTTCAAACGTAAATGTATCGGGACGTGGTTCCCATTTAATCCCCAAAACCTTTTGACAGAATCCGTCATCGAAATTTACCCAACTAGGGTGTAAATATTCTTCCGGTATGTCCTTAAGTATGGCTGGCTGGTGTACTCGACCACTTCATCAGGTCGAAACCACCAGCCTTAAACATATTTATTAATTGCATAACAGTTTCTCTTGCTATCGATTCTGATTGTGAACTAGATGCAACATCGTCCATATAATAATCCCCTCGCTGTATGACCTTAGCCGCTTGTGGATAACTAGAACCTTCATCAATCGCCAATTGTCTGATTGTACGTAAAGCCAAGTATGGACTTACAGACAAGCCGAAGCAAACTCGTTCGAACTCGTATAATTGCAAAGGATCACTTGCCTGATATCTAAACAACATTCGTTGATATTTCCGGAATTCTGGATGTACTCGTATTTGAAGATACATTTGTTTCACATCGGAACAAAATGCAACAGGGTACAATCTGAAATTTAGCAGAACTAGAAACAAATCAGATTGTAAGTTAGGACCTGGGTTTAAAATCGAGTTAAGAGAAACATCTCTATCCGTAGGAGCACTTGCATCCAGCACTAAACGTAATTTGGTCGAAATTCGGTCATTTCGTACCACGCCATGATGTGGGATCACGAACCCTTCATCCTTTATTTCCCCTGGCACCAGGTTTAGATAACCCTTTTCTAGGTATTCAGACACGACACCATTATAGGCTGTTTGAAATGTCGATGACGAATAAAATTTTCTTTCTAATGAAAGAAATCGTTTTTGTGCATTTTTTAACGAAGATCCAAGTTCTTCAGGACTTCTCTTAAACGGCAAGGCTACCGAATACCGACCTGACTCATCTCGGATAGTAGTTTTCTTGTAATTCTCCTCACAATCCTGTTCATCGACGCTTAAAAGGGCAGAAGTACATACCGGCACCTCTTCTATTTCAAAGAATCTTTCCACCAATTTATTTAGCGGCGCCCCCGTAAATGCACACATCACCACTGGTTTAGACACAGAACTTGAGATCGTCAAAGGAGCCGTCCCCATCAGGAGAAACCCAAGCGTAGACTGTATAGCATTGGGTGAGCCTGGCGGGCCCTGGATACGGGCGGCCATTAGCAAGGATCCAAATAATTCAGCTCCAATAAGCAGGTCGATGTTTCCAGGAACGTCGAAGGAATCATCCGCAAGTGGCACTCCGGATAAGTAGGTAAGCGCGGCGCGATCAATGGGAGCGGTAGGTAGACAAGCCGTGACCTGATCAACTACTAGCGGCTGGATATTATACGCCACACCGCTATCATAGCGAGATCGGATAGTAAGTTGGACTTTCCCTTTAGTAACATTTGATGTACCTCCAAAACCATTCACTATAACAGGTAATTCTTCTGTCTCTAAATCCAATGACAGTCTAGTACAACAATCAGTTGTTATAAAGTGATTTTGAGATCCACTATCGACCAAACAGCGTACGAAATGTAGCTTGTCATATTTATCCAACACCGCCACTTTAGCGGTAGCTAACAACACAGTCGAGAGCTCCCGCGAAATATTCGCCTGTAGATAATTATGGGACACTTGCGTGGTATCCGGAACATTTGCAACAGTTTGCATAACATCCAAGTTTGCAGTCGACATCTTACGTGTGGGCGAGTCAAAGTGTGTTGGTGAACGAGAAGGCGGTGCGGGGGCCGTGACACAGCGACATTCTGTGCGGCCGCCTTCCTCCTTATCTTCTTTTACTGTAGACAGTGAAGCAGTAGGTGTTTCAGTCGTAGTCAATATCGTCGATGCATTTTCAGAAAAATGTAACATCGAGTGGTGAGTATTTGAATGACAATTTTCACAGACTTGACTCGATCGACAATTCCCGCTTTTATGTCTTGAACTAAGACACTTTACACACGCGCCTTGTTTTTTAATTACATTGTAACGCTCACGTGGGTTCAGGGTTTTAAATTCCGCGCACTGATAAAAGTGATCATGTTTCATATTGCACAAATTGCACGGTAATAATATTTCCGTAGCCGAGACAAACGATTGAGTCCGTTTCGTGTTCGGATATTTATTCGTTGTCCTAGGTGTGCGCACGCTCGATGTCGAAGCAACTTGCGCCATGCTCGTACTTGGATCACCACGACGTTCTAATATTTTAGCTTGCTCTTTGACAAATGTGACAAAACTATCATATTTGGGCATTTTTTCTGACCGTACCGAATTTTCGAACATACGTGCGGTGTCTGGGTCAATTTTATTTAAAGCTAAGTATAAGAACACAAATTCTTTCTTATCAGTTATTTTTAATTTGTCAAAGGCTGCGGCGGAAGTTATGAAACAATCGATGAATTCGTTCAATCCGTCCGCGGACGGCGAGTTTAACTGTTTAAAGTTAAATAACTCGTTCAGGTATGACGTACCTAACAACCTCACATCTTCATACTTATCTACTAAGGTGTCGTAAATCAATTTGTAATTTTCTCCACAGGGGACAATGCCCGCTATTGTAGCTAAAGCTTTACCGGACAATTGTCCGCATAGGTAGAAAACCTTTTCAGAATTTGACAGTGTGTCATTATGATGTACGGTACTGTTGAAGCATTCAATGAATGAGGCAAACTTCTTTTGGTCGCCGTCGAAACTTTGCAAAACTATGGGCGGTAATTTCAGATTCGGTCTACCTATTGAAGGCAGGCCCGATACCATAATAGTGTCAGCCTTGTGTGAGGTACACTGTTTTATGACATGTTGTACATGTGAATACATTTCTTCAAATGCATCCCATGTCTGAAACGACGGCACGTATTCCGTGTCTGCTTCCATACGCGCAAGGTTGAGCTGTTCCACCAGCTTATTAAATTCTAAGCGTAACGTGTCTATGGAACATGACCGCGACATAAACTTCTGTTGTGCTTCGGTCGTTTCAACATGTAAAGATGCATCATAGATGACTTGTATCCTACCGAAATAGGCTCGTACTCGTGCTTCGAGTAACTTAATATTGGGCCCGATTTCTTTCTCTATTTCCTTTTTATCTTTCGACATCTTCAAGTACCATACGTAAAGATAATACAAGCAAATACAGTAGACTGTTATAATATAAAAAGATAACCAGCCGTGATACGCAATTATATCCGAGTAAATACTATCCACTATCCTATCATCTCGAAAAATAGGTAGGTATAAATCTAAATTAGGGCAAATCGCGAGTCAACCAGCCAATGATGGTTTCCATCATTTTCCTGACAAATTATTTCTAAGAAATATTTAATTTATTTCGCATACCAATTCAGTATAATATTATCAATATTAGTATGATATTTTTTCATTGTCAGTATTCATTGTTTAAATTGACACAACTTTGACATGACAGTTTGTCCCTAGAATATCGGCACAAAGCACTAAAGGTACAAATTCTGTATGAACGGAATTCACGATTCGAGAGCAATGAAATACAATACATATACGATGTAATTATCTGCTTAATTGCAAATTAGAACGGCTATGTAGTATTTAGATAAAATAAGTAGGTAATTTTCCTACTTACAGTATAGAACACTTTTAGTTCAATTTGTAATGACAAAATTATAGCAATCAGCTGGTATTGGACTGAATAATATCCATGTAAGAAGGACCATTAAATGAATGAGCCACTGGCGTGTAAAAGTACTGCCGATCTTGGTCTCATGCAGAATTGAAATTTATGTTAGCGATATTTACCGAAAGGAAATAAGACGTGACTTTGCCTAATTCTAGGGGACTTACTTGAGTAGGTATCTTCGATGCTTGGGTTGGTCAAGCTGGTGACTTCCGAATAATTATAATTCCTCTTGTAGATCAATGGCGGAGTCTTGGATAACGGCGGTTGTCACATACGTATGATGTAAATACACTGGAGACATTAGTTGCGTGATGATGTCCAAAGGTTTACATATATCGATTACCCCGGGGTATAAAACACACAGAACATAATAATCCAGGACGGGCGGTTCTACGGTACGAGCAATAATTAAAATTCGTTCTTTGCCGTAGGAGTTTCATTCGAAAACTAGTCTTTTTGAAGGATGTCAACAGACATTTTGATATCGCCGCTTTTCACCCCTAGGTGGCGTGGTCGCGCTTATCTCTTTCGGCATGTATCGCTTTGGCTCAAACACAGACCATATACATCTCTTTTTTCCTTTGTAACGATTTTAATTTTGAAATGACATTCAGTTTGTTAATTAATTACCTACATTATAGCTTTGTGAATATTGTTACTTAATAACTACCGATTGACATGTAAAAGTGCCCCTGTGGCCTATTTGAAGAATAAATGTTTGAATTTTGAAAAAAATTGAATTATCTTTTATGTGTGTGATTCATATCAGTTTATTCTTTGGAATATAAAGAATCGCATGCTTCATTTACAAAAAGGGGAAGCCACAAAGCAACATAACACCGAATTATCACGTCCCCGAAGTTATATGAAGCGGAACAAGACAGGCAAGAATTACGACGTCCCAAGTGACGGCACGGGATGAGCCGTATACATTTTACATGTAGGCAATCAAACGGGCTGGGTATCTACGTGGGATTGTTCATGAATTATATCCCGATTCCCTGTCAATAAATACTAAACAACCTAGGTTTTAGTTTAGAGGACAAAAAAAGTGTATAAGAGCCGTATGTGGCGTCCAAGTTTCTGATTCCTGTAAACCACTTTTTCAGAAGTTGAAAATATTGACATTGCCGTGCCTATACATTTATGAAGTGGCTGTATATGTTAAACTTAATCTTAACCTATTCCCTAGATATAATAGCGTACGTCAGCAAGGGAAGATAAACAATAGATCATTTAAAACTGCTCTACTGTCAAAGAGTATATTTGGTATGGCACCTAGAATTTTCAATAAGCTGCATAAATCAATCTTAGATATAGACAATGTAACAATTTTCAAAAAAAGCCTGCGCAATTTTTTGGTACAAAAAGCATACTACCTACTCAATACAGGAATATTTAATTGACATTGACATATAATTGTTTTGTATCGTAATACTAATAATGACTTAAATACGTAATTGGACATACGCACGATGCATGATTATTTATACATTTTGGATAACATAATTTTTTGTGTCATACTTTATCACTATTCGTATGCCTTATGGCGAAGACATAGTGGATCTCATAAATGATTATAACACCTCTGTATGTACCTATGTTTTTACGAATAAATGATTTGATTGATTGATTGATAGGTTCATTAATCGACTAAGACCAGGTGACTCTCACTTGAGACTCACTCAATTTTTTTTAACCTAACTGTGGCTTTATAGGCTGGGCCTCATAAAGCGATAGGAATGCGTGGTTGGAGAGAGGCCTGGGGAAAATCAAGGGAAAACGACAAGCCGACTCGACCACGTGGGCGGTTTAAAGTTTAAACACTGGAATACTAGAAGAGTTTGCGCTTCAGTGAAATTAGTTGGGCGGCTTCAACCGAATCAGTAGCTCTAGTATAAGTTTTTCGAAACATTAACTAATTCGAACGCGTTTGCATTTTGTCTCAAAATGTATGAAAACGCTCTCACCGAGTTTTGAAATATTAAGATATGGAAAACCACATAGGTATTGTTTTATAAATATATATTCATATAACACACGCGACACACACGAGATGAACAATTAAAAAATATAATAATATACAGCAACAATCAAGTTACACAACAGTCATAAAGATCTCGACAAAAACATATTTGAATGACATGTCAACCGTTACTTTTTATAGTTGAATAAGTAGATTACAGCAAGGAGGTACTAAATCATAATTATAAGTTCGTATTTCAACATGAAATACGCGCGTTCATCGGTTAGCAACAAATGCTATACTCGCTGTTTTAGTTTCCACTAGTGACCACCAGAGGCGCTGTTCACGTTTTCATACCACTTTCATACATTTTGAGACAAAACGCAAACGCGTTCGAATTAGTTAAATGTTTCGAAATAACTTATACTAGAGCTACTGAGGCGTTAGTGGAATCGATTTACTGGGAGTTTTGTCGCTGGTTCACTAAACCTAGCCTAGCTAAAAACTAATACTAGTGGCACAGAACAACTTGCAAGACTCGGGTCAGTTCCGAGCGCCACCAATTTGCATTGCTTCACTATCAATGGATTTAATTAAAAACTTGATCGGTATCCCGGTCTGCCTCGTTATTGCTCGACTGTCAAAAGGCTTCGTTAACAATATTCGTAATGATGAGTCTTGAGTTCGGAACAATTAGGAAAATATCAGTGATATTTATTGTCATGGAACCTGTAGCTGAGTAATACAATAGAATATAAATAGGTACTCTTTATTGCACATTAGGACACTCACTTTACAATACAAAATAACAATAAGTGGAGGGAAACAACAGGCGGTCTTATCGTTAACTGATCGACTGAATACATAAAGGCCTATTTTCAGCTGATGGTATAATGGTAACAATAACTTTTTTTAATCAAATCAGGAACCTCAAATTGGGAGTTAGTTGATAAAGGTTGAATTGACCTACGCGTACATTATCCCTAGCACTTATTAATAATAAAACCGGCCAAGTGCGAGTCAGACTCGTGCACGAAGGGTTCCGTACCATTATTTATAAATAATAACGTTAAATAATATCAAGTAGAATTTTGGTCAAGTGCGAGTCGAATTTTAGTTATCCCATACATTTTAGAGACCCAGCGCCTGATGAAGGCAACGAGCAAAGTTTTTTTAAATTCTTTTTGTATAGGATCCCCCTTAAATATTTATTTTGTATTGTTTTTAGTATTTGTTGTTATAAAATGAATAAAAATGAATAAAATGAACTTTATTCTGTAAGTAGGCCGCAATGGCACTTTTACAAGTCAAACCCTACTAGCGTTTCACAGAGGCCACTGCCGAGAAGAAACGCCGAAAGAAACTCGACAGTCAGCCATTTTCTCACAAAAATATGCTTATTACAATGATAAATGATAATACTTAACCTACTTAAGATCAAGAAATCTAAGTATCTATATAAAGCAACACAAAAACAAAGAATAAAATGAGGAAAAAAACCAGTTATGTACAGTGTGTAATTCTGCAAGAAAACATTTCGAAACTGTATACCTTAGCATTATCAAATTCTATTTAGGCAAAAAAAAAAAAAAAATTGAATCCTTTAGACTATAAATTTAGTTATAAATCTTTTGATATGTTTTCTTGCAAGAACTGCGTCAACTAGATAAAATTAAAAAATACACAATATATGAATTTTTACTCTATTTAAGTATCTGGTTTGGGCCATGCTTTTCTGTCTGTTAGATAGTCCTCAACCTTGTAATAAGCCTTCGACATCAATGATTTTTTCAAGTACTTTTTAAGAGCTGGAAAAGGTAAATTCAAAACTTCATCAGGTAACTTATTATAAAAACGGACACATTGACCTACAAAAGATTTGTATACTTTACGGACACGAAATTTTTTAGTGGCAATTTTATTTTTATTTCTAGTATTAAAATTATGTATATCAGAATTTTTACAGAAGGAGTCTATGTTCTTAAGGACATAAACAATATTCTCATAGATGTACTGGGACGCTACAGTTAAAATGTTGATTTCTTTAAAGAGTTCTCTTAAAGATTCACGTGAGCCTAGGTTATATATGGAGCGAATGGCTCTTTTTTGTAACACAAAAATTGTCTGTATGTCAGCTGCTTTACCCCAAACCAGGATACCATACGACATAACACTATGAAAATAGCTATGATAAACTAGGCGAGCTGTTTCTACATTGGTAAGTTGCCTGATTTTTCTGATAGCATATGCGGCTGAACTTAATTTACGCGCCATAACGGCTATGTGGGGACTCCATTGTAGATTTTTGTCTAATGTTATACCTAAGAATATTGCTTTATCTACTATTTCTAAGCACTCGTTATTTAAGAGTATACTAGTTTCCACCGGTCTAACATTAGGCAAAGAAAATCTGACACATTTAGTTTTCTTAGCATTAAGTAACAGATTGTTAACGGTAAACCAGTCAAGTACTTTGTCCAGTGTGCCATTAACTCTACTATAGTCAACTGATTTTCGGTCAACCTTAAAGATTAAAGATGTATCATCCGCGAATAAAACTATATCACAAAGATTACTTACTATAGACGGCAAGTCATTTATATAAACCAAAAATAAAAATGGACCTAAGATAGAGCCCTGAGGCACTCCTAACGTTACTATTGCCCCACTAGACTGGGTTCCATTTACAACAACTGCTTGAGTTCTATTGCTGAGATATGAAGACATAAGACTTAACGCATTAGCAGACAAACCATAATGTTTAAGTTTCAAAACGAGCGTCCCATGATCCACGCAATCGAAAGCTTTAGAAAGGTCACAAAAAATACCTATCGCATCACAGGAATTCTCCCAAATATCGTAAATATGTTTAATAAGCACAGATGCAGCGTCAGTCGTGGAGCGCCCTCTTGTGAAACCGAACTGTTTACTTGTAAGCAGTTTATTTCTATTAAAGTGCATTAGCATATCGTTTAACATTAATTTTTCAAAAACCTTACTTAATACAGGTAGTATCGATATGGGACGGAAGTTGGTTAGGTCGTTTAAATCACCCGATTTAAATAGAGGTATGACTTTACTAAACTTCATAAGATCAGGAAAAATACCCTCTGATATGCAGTTATTGTAAATCAAAGCTAATTGGGGCGCAATGACATCTATGATATGATTAATAACTTTTACTGATGTTCCCCATAAATCCTCGGTTTTCTTTAAATTGAGCGATTTAAATGTTTTAACAACCTTGATTGAATCTACTTGACTAAAATTAAACGTTACATCACATTTACTAATGTTAGCACAAAGCAAAGCTTTAGCTTGGGTTTTAGATGACTGCAGACATTTTGTAGTACTACTTGCTATATTTGAAAAATAGTTCTCGAATGCCAAGGCAACATCGTTATTTGACATGACCTGTTGGTCTTCCGTGAGAATGTTGACTTGATAATCGCGAGTTTTAAATTTACCAGATTCTCTATTTATAATATTCCAAACAGTTTTCACCTTGTTGTCAGATACTTTAAGTTTAGAACTAATATAATTTGCTTTAGCAGCAAAACACACTCTCTTGAAGATGTTTGAGTAACTCTTGACATAGTCCAGAAAATCACTGTTCTTGTTCACCTCCCTCTCACCATAAAGTTCATAAAGCCTATTTCTACTTCTATGTATACCTACGGTAGCCCAATCACTAAATTTTATCTTATTATTTTTATTTTTTGACCCAGAAATAGTTTTTACTGAAAAATTTTCATTGAAGCAATTAATAATTAAGCCGAATAAATCTTTATACATGCTATTCGAATTACTTTGTGAAAGTGATAACATACAAATATTATGGTTAATTTCATTTTTAAATAATTCCAAACGAGAACTAGTTATGGGTCGGCATGTTATAGTTTGGGGTTGTTCTTCTTGATTAATCATAGAGAAAGATGCCATTTGACCACTGTGGTCAGAGTTAAAACGATTTAAAATTTTCTTATCCAAACATTCACAGTTACAAAAAATATTATCTAAACAGGTCGCACTAGTAGCACCTACCCGGGTAGGCTCAAGGAACAAATTTATCAAATTAAAAGATTTAAATAAACTTAACAACTTGACAGTATTATTAGATGGTTCAAGTAAATTAACATTGAAATCACCACAAACTATAACATTTTTTTGGCTCTTAGTTACTAACCTCAACACATTTTCCATAGTGGATTCAAATGTGCAGAAGTCAGATGCAGGAGGCCTGTATACACATATGATTATATAGCTTTCTAGTTCTGTACAAGCAATTTCTACAATCCTCTCAATTGATAACTTTACTATATCCTTCCGTTCTTTGCATTTAAAAGAGCTTTTTACAATTATGAGAGAACCGCCATGAATGGCAGATTTTCTGGCATAGAAACTCACTAATTTAAAATTTACAAAGTCAAATATCATCTGTTCTTGTCTAAGCCAATGTTCAGTAATACACAAAACTTGAATGTCACTATTATCTAAAAATAAACCTATTTGTAGTTCTTTGCTGGAAAAACCCTGAATATTTTGATGGAAAATATTAATATTCAATGGCTTTTCCGCTGTCTTACAATTTAGTTTAAAGGCATGCTATTTATGGCGCTATCAACATAGTGGAGTCTGCTAGGTGAGCTATTAAATTGGTTTGGTTCTAAATTAAACGCTAGCAGGTCCACCAAAGTCATTAAATATTTCTTTGGCAAATATATTTTCTCTGATGTCAGCGAGAAGCGCTTTATGAATTTATTTGTATCAAAGAAATGATATTTGTTATTGAAGCAAGTGGCATGGTACATTAAGGAATTTAAATAAGCTATTTTATTGTTATACTGATATGTCATACTCTGTGAGTATGGCAACGCACATAATATAATTTTACCAATGCCAGATTTTTCAATAATATTTAATGTTAACATTAACCTATCTATTGCAGACTTGTCAATACTAACACTATTTCCTAATAAAACTACTAAGTTATAGCAACAGAAATACATCATCTGTGAAAATTTCAACTGTCTAGCTATCACGGTTCATGACTCATGAGACACAGCCTGGTGACAGAAGGACAGACGGACAGCGGAGTCTTATTAATAGGGTACCGTTTTACCCTTTGGGTACGGAACCCTAAAAACACGCCTCTAAAGTACGTACAGAACGAAACAAAGAACATGAGTATTTATTTAAAAAGCACTAGAATACTTCACTATACGGAATGACTTTGAGATTAAAGCTGTGGCTAAACCTCAAAAAGCTGTAGGTATTTTCCCGAGTAGCACCTAAAGCTCTTTGTCCGCTTTTACGCCAGTGAGAAAAAGTTTCATACTGGTAATTATTTGCATCATTCAGACTGAAATTTTAGATATCAAGGGCTGGTTTTATAAAGATCTGTTAGATGTCGGTAAGTTAGGACAAAATAGGGGAAATTACCTATTACTGGCCACCCGCGAATTGACAATATTTCATAATTTCCAAAAGTCTTAATTAGAAAACCATTTCGGTAAAAACGCGTGAAGAACACAAAAATCATTTTTTTAGAATTTTTTCTCCGTTAATTTTGGAAAAATCGCAAATTACTGTAAACCGAAAGTTGACGTCATCTTCCTCGCTGTATTCAGGGAGACCTTAGTACAGAGTACAGACACAATTTAAATCGCTGCTCTGGAGTGGCTCTGGATTCTTGTTGGGAAGATGACGTCATATTTTACTTACGCCCTTTTGGAATGTCCTACTTTTCAACGTGTTTTTTTTGTATGAACAATATTGAGTTAAATTGAAAAAGAAAAAATACGGGTGGCTTAAATTTTTACCTATTTTCTAACTAGTTCATAAAATAAAGTAGTTAAAAATATGAAATGTTGTCAATTATATATCTAACTAAGTAGGTGACAAACTGATATATCGATTTTAAGTTAACAGTAAGAGTAAGTACTTAAGAGTCTGCAGTTAAAGTTATTTAAACATATTTTTTGTCTTATTAATTCACATACGGTTATCTTCACAACGACGTTGTTAGGTGATTTGACTGTCTATAATATCCTCGCGTTTAAAAAGTTACGCAGTAATTTAGAATCGCCACACAGATGTGTAATTTCATTACCCACAATCGGCATCACAATTATTAAATTTAAAAAAAACTGTGAAAATATCGCACTAAGAGACGAGAGAAGCAAAAACTTCCCGACGGTATTGTAATCCAATATTAATTTAATAGAATTGTACAATTAAATTGCGTTGCGATGAGGTCTCAGCTATACATTTCATTGAATATTATTTTAAGGAAATAGGAATTAAGCCGGTTCCATATTTATCCGGGGTCACGTGTCGTGGCGTGAGGCGTGACAGAAAAGTGTCATTGATACACTTCGGACATTTAGCATGCGTCCCTTACTGTCAAGTATGTACGTGCGAGAGGGAACAAGATCATCTTAGCCCCTCCCATTCACATTCATTCAATGCGTTCTGATGTGCAGCCCATATTTTGTCAGATAACTAAAAATCCAGCTTAGGACGTGGGTAGAGTGAAACTAGTGACGTAGGTAGGGTTTAAATAGTGACGTAGGTAGGGTTTAAATAGTGACGTAGGCATGGTGAAACTAGTGACGTAGAGATGATTAAACAAGCAACTTACACATGGTGAAACTAGTGACGTAGGCTTTTTTTAACTAGTGGCGTAGGCAAGGTGAAACTTGACGTAAGTATGGTGAAACTAGTGACGTAAGCATGGTGAAACTAGTGACGAGTGTATGGTGAAACTAGTGACGTAGTCATGGTGAAAATAGTAACTTACGCACGGTGAAACTAGTGACGTAAGCATTTTGAAACGAAGGGTGTAGTGTACGTCCCCAACGAGGCGGAAAGACAATCTGTTCAAGCTCGAGGGAAAGCATTATTGTAAGGCCTGAGTGGACGCTCGGAGCGGAGCGTTCGGCCAGCGGGGCGGGCGAGCGTCCATCCATACTATTTGTGCGGCGGCGACTCAGGACACCAGTATGACTTTCAATTGTTTGACATGCACGCCCCGCTGGACGCAACGCTGGACGCCCGACTCGAGCATCCACTCAGATTCTACACTTAGATGACCGCCATCACCAGAGCGGTCATTGTAGAAAACTTTCAGGAAAGCTTTTGTTCAGCAGTGAAACGTCCAGCTGAAATTATGATGATGATTGAGGATTCTTACGCGAAACCGCACGCGACTTTCGGAAATTATTGAATTTCGTTAGAAAAAAAACAAGCACGGAATGTCGCGCAATATGTCGCCCGTGCGTGAACGCAGCCTTAACCTTTTGTTTTTAATTATAAATAACTTTATGTTTGGCCTCATTTTAGGCCAGTTACTTTTTTCGGTTAGCCGCTTGACAAGGCCTTTAGGACCACTTTTAGTTAGTTTTGTTTTACATAAACATGATGTCTATTTTGTTGTTGTTTCTTGAGTCTGTACTGATTTCAATAGGGATGACGACACTATAAAAGAAAATCAATAAATCCAAATTTTCTACAAAAAGGCTCAAATTCTCAATCAAATGGCGAAAAAAGTAATTCAAACAAATAAATAATTACTTAATTATAAGTTTTCAAAGTTTTAAGAGTGGGTATGTTCTGTCCCTTTTCCGCAAAACGCACCTTTGTATTGAACGATCGTCATTTACTATGGCGCTACTTAAACGTGACGTCACGGTTATGTAGCACTTTCTCTCTCTAACTACCAACATTCTAACCGTTGTAGCTTCGTTATTTTTTGAGATATTTGAATAGGATTTTGACTATTTGGCATAGTTTTGTGTCTTCTTTCTATTGAAGCAATAAATTTTTTTGAGTCGACATCCCTATTACAACTGAACTAAACGACCCACAAAGGACAACGCTAAGCTCATTACTTCATTAGCAAGAGTAGAAATTAGTCCAAAACAGTTTAAATCCAGATTTGTATAATTGTAATTGGGGCCTCGCCTTAGCCGGAGATAGGTCATTAAAAATTGACACAATGCGGCCCGTTCGTTAATGGAACGCTTTGCGGGCTGCTTCGAGGCCCATTTTTGTCCATCGCTTCCGATCTCAACATTTTAACATGTTTTTTTATACTATGACGTTGGCAGGCAAGCATACGGCCTATCTGATGGTAAGCAGATACCATAGCCAAAGAACACGTGGGGCCTTAAGGGTCCTTATAAGGTAAAAAATGCTCATGTATTTAGCCCATTTTCTGTTAAATGTTACTATCTAGAACAGGACTATTGCGACCTCACTAAATAAATTTTAAATGTATGTCTTGCATTTTTCATTAAGATATTTTGTTTCAAACATCACTCCAAATCGACCATTTTCGAGCTAAAATCTGCTTTTTTCTGCTTAAATTCTGCTACGGACAATTAAATCAAAAAAGGGCAATGTTACTATATAAAACTTTAATAGAATCATAGTATCCTATATTCACTTTATTGGTATTATCAATACTTTTGTCAAAATTTTAAATCAACAAAATTTAAAACTTGTAAGGCCTCTTAAAACATCACAAGCGCGCTCAAATTTTTAGGGTTCCGTAGATAAAATTAAAATTATATTATAGTTAAGGCGCTACAACGAGACATTTAGAAACTTTGAAACGCTGTTCTGCCCAGACGAGGGTTTCCTCGTACAACGTGAAATCATAGCATGCACATAGTCTATGTGTGCGTCAGCGTAGGAGCTATGAGTTCGCGTTGTTTATGTGTTTGTAAGTGTCAAAACTACAACTATGGCCATTCCGCGCTCGTGAGATAAAAGAACGATACTGGGTTTTGACTTTGTGTAGACGCGAATTGCTTCAGCACAGGCGGTGATTGAAAAGAATTCCTTTGAAAAATAAATTATTTTCTGCCAAGAACAAATATTTGTATAGCTCAACACACAACCGTGGCTCACCCGCGCTCGTGAGATAAAAGTACTCTAAGTATACGTGAGGCCCCATTTCCATGTTGCAAGAAATTGCATCCGATTCATATAACCTACATTGCTGCGTTTGATCGTTCTCGTCCTACCTTATAGCCCGCAGCCCCGCAATGTAATGAAAACTGCAGGCAAGTTCTTGCAACGTGTAAATCGGGCTTAAGCGTACATTATGCAATCAATATTTTAGCTGTGCAAATAAACTGTTTGTGTGCTGTGAGCTGTTTTTTTTTAATTTCCAAAACTATGACATGTCCAAAACTATGTGACAATAATATTCTATGAAATCAAAGAACCTGCTCACAATACTTCACGAGACTCGCTTGTGAAATGCAACCCTTAGAGGTGAACAAATCGAAATTCGGTCGCAAAAACACAAAATCAATGATTAAAAAATTGTTTTTTTATTTTTCCGAAAAGTGGCTGGGAATTTTTTTTCTATAGTGTTACCGAACCTGCTTACAAAATTTCACGAAAATCGGTTGGTAAATGCAACCTTTAGAGGAAAACAGCCATCGACCAATTTTTTTTTTATATTTACAAAAATTTACTCGACAAATAAATTCTATGTAATCATAGAACCTGCTCACAAAATTTCACAAGAATCGGTTAAAATAAATGCCACCTGTAGAAGAAAAAACGGCCGCAGAAAAATACGAAATCATTGATAAAAAGTTTGTTTTTTTAAATTTCCAAAATTTGACGCGACAAAAAAATTATATATAGTTACCAAACCTGCTCACAAAATTTCATGAAAATCAGTTAATAAATGCGAACTGTAGAGGAGAACATCCCATTGAAGAAAACAGAAAACATTGACTCGACAAAAAACTTTCTTTTAATTTTCGTATGTACCTGCTCACAAAATTTCACGAGAATCAGCAGGAGAACAGCCGGAAATCTTGACAATACGAAAGCATTTTTTCCGAAGCTAAAAAAGAGACCTTCGTTTCACTTGGTCAATGAGCATGTTTTATGCGCAATCAGTATTCTTTTTATATTCCATTAAAAATATTAACGAAAAAAAATCATTTACTAAGTTTTTATCCATCGCATTCCATGGTGGTCTGATGAACATAAAAAAGAAACAAAATAGAATAGACCGAGCGAAATGAAATGAATGTCATTAATTTGCTCGCTGCAAAGACGTCATACCATCGTAATGACGTCTACGATCTCGTATCTTGGTCGGCTGAATTGTTAAAAACATACCTTATATTCTCGGAATTAAAGTTTAATTTTCATTGCATAAATAGACGCGCAAAATTGTTAATATATCTGTATTAAACTCTATTTGCTTTTTAATTGAGTATTTGCTGTTAGCGACAAGCATTTGTTTTTTATTATTTATTTATGTACATTGTACACTCTTTGCTTTGATTAATGCAACTTCATATATATACGTACGTACGTATTTATTTTTTAAAGTGCAATTTATGAAGCTAATAAGTAGGATGTAGGCCGGCCTCACACAGTCTGAATCCTTATCTTAATTAAGGATCTGAGATCATATTATTTAAATATTCAGATAGCACGGAATTGCATACTACTCAGCTGTTCTCCACACACTTTCTGAGCATCAAAAGATATTATACAATAAGTAATAACAATAAAAAACACTATTAATTAGATAAACACAACAATGCCACTTATCATGATACATATATTATATGACGGGTTGGGAGATAAGTAATACGAGTGCAGTGAAGCCTTCATTAATAGGGTCCGGATGACGTCATTTGAAACTACAAAGCATCATTGTCTATTTTGTGATGAACCCTTATTATTTTGGCCCATATTTGTGTCTTCAAGGAGCGCTCGTGACCAGCGGCGCCCGCGGGCCGCGTGCGGTATGCGAGGTTAAGCAATGTCGGGCCCAGGTCAGTTCTTGGATGGGTGACCTCCAGTGCTTTGGAAAGCACGTTAAGTCGTTAAGCCAAGTTAGAGACCTTCGGCGGCTTGAGAACTTCTAACAGTCAAGTTGCCCACTCACTTGACAAGCTTAATCCCAATAAGGTCTAGTTTTTTCTCGGGTAGGAAGGACAGATGGTAGTTGCTTCCGTAAAAACTAGTGCCTACGCCAAATCTTGGGATAAAGTAGCGGACCCCAGGCATCCTTCAGGATGCAACTGTACTGGGATAACGCTAGAAGGATGATGATGATCATATCAGCCTACTGCTGGACATAGGCCTCCCCCAAAGTGTACCACAATGAGCCACCACCCGCATCCAGCGGACTCCTGCGACTTTAACCAGGTCATCAGTCTACCTTGTCTGTGTGTGCCCCGGTCTACCCACGCTGCGCCTTCCGGTCCGTGGTCGTCACTCAAGAACCTTTCGACCCCAACGGCCATCGGTTCTAAGTGCGATGGGCACTGCCCACTGCCACTTAAGTTAGCGATTCGAAGGGCCATATATCGGTTACTTTGGTTCTGCTATAGGTGGCCTCATTTCTGATGCGATCACGCAGCGAAACCGTAACAGTTTTAGTAGGATTCAATTTAATCTTCTGTTGTATAATAGCACATAGCCTAACACTGTCAGACCTTACAAGGACACTTTAGGAGGCCCATAAAATCTCCAAGTAAGTTTACTGGCGTGTCAGTTCATCGTAAGATTTACGTGGCCATAAATGTAAGGATTTACGCTTGGGTCAATCTCTGGAGCTACCTACCATGTAATTGCGCTGTAAAATTATTTAATGACACTGTCACCGTGTAAAAACATGTATACAATTTGGAACTTATGTATGGGGGGATAGGATTCAAAATGGTAAATAATTTTATGAAACGGATGTACATACATGGTTTAGTGGATAGCTCTGTTACCCCGGACATGGATTAATTCATTAATCTAGTTTTGTAGTAGATAATAGTTTGGGAAACAACGCAGTTATTCTAGTACTCTACGCAACATCACTGAACTAATGCGTCAGACATTCAATTAAAAAATAAAACAAATTCAAATTTAAGATATTTACACGTACAAAATACACAAAGACATAAGAAACAAAAAACCGGCGTAGGCCGTGTTACAATATTATAGCCAAATACTCAGTTTATAGGCAGAATCCATTTTGAAGGCACGAGAAGAGTTTGATTATTAACATCGCTTATGATTGTTATATTTTCTGATCACAATAAAATTCCCTGCTTTTATTGTTATCCGAGGGTTTATGTTGTTATCAAGGGGTTTTAATTCTTATAAGGCGGCTTAATTGTTATCAAGGGGATTTTAATTGTTATCAGTCGGTCTTTTATTATTTATTAAGGGGATTTTAATTGGTATCAGCGGGATTTTGATTTTGATCAGAGGATTTTTCAGTGGAAACAGTAGTCGGCGTAGACGGTGCCTTTTCATTGTCATTTGCCTCAGTGTCATGAGCTGAAACTGTTTCTGCCTGTTGTGTGGTTTCTGTGGGTGCATTACTGGATGGCGTTGCATTGGTTACGGTTCCCGAGGGCGTACTTATTTCTGCTCGTTCGGATGTTGTTGTTAGAGCCTCAGTGGACCCTGTTTCAGCTCGTTCAGATGCTGTTGTTAGAGCCTCAGTGGATCCTGTTACTGTTCGTTCGGATGCTGTTGTTAAAGCCTCAGTGGACCCTGTTTCTGCTCGTTTGGATGCTGTTGTTAGAGTCCCAGTGGACTCTGTTCCAGCTCGTTCGGATGTTGTTGGTTGTACAGAGACTGTTGTTGCTTGTGGCGTGGAAGGTACTGTAGATTCCTGTGTGGACGGTTGCGTAGACTGTGTCGATGGCTGCGCAGTAGGAACTGTTGATGTCAGTGTCGAAGATTCCGTGATGGGCTCCGTAGTAGTTGATGTAGCTACCTGCGGAAGCTCAGAAGGTTTCCTACATCCCGGAGGTTGCTTCCATCCAAGCATACCACAAATATTTAATAGCACAGCCATCGGATCGTGCACAGTTTGTCGTGAGCGTCCTCTAACTATTAATGGAGTTTCGCCTGTCCCATATTTTCTGAACTGCTTTCCTGCAGCTCGTATTTGCTTCTTGATCCTCCGATTACATCTGTTCAGTTTCCGCTGATCCAATGGCAAGGATTTTAAGCAGTCCTTTTTGTCATCAGCCTCACACTTCAAGTATTTTGCTTGTAGATGTAAGTTCCGTTTCAAGTTGTCTAAAACGCACATGCGTTGGCCGCCATCTTGACCATTTTTAAAATAGAATTGTGCTCGGATAGCGGAGCCCACGTTCTCGGCTATCCAGGGGAAAGTAGTTGTGAAGAATTCTTTGTCTTGAGGAGTAGTGAAATCGGAAAGAATGTTAATTTTCTTACAAGCCTCCAATTCGATCAAAGTTATGAAGATGAGTATCCCGCTCAACCACTTAACTGCTGCCATTTTAAAATCAGTTTAGTTCAGTAAATACGCGTAAACTATTATATACTAGCCACATAACCAGTGATAATGTTTTTAACGACTTTATACCTAGGAATGCGTAGTTTACTTAATTACTGTCATTGTCACGCAGTTTTCCTTATTTCTATACCAGCACCTATACATAGTACTGGTAAAAATAAATAATCAGGGTGATACAAACATTTCAAACTTTAAATTTGTTATATATATTATTATTTTGAAATATTTAAGTAACCTCGCAATAGTCGTAAACGTGGCAATATAAAATGGCATGTGTGTATTTTATCTATAATTACGCAATTACGAATCAAGTCAAAACAAATGATATCATTATGGTATTTTTCAAGGAGACATACTACGTTGTAAAATTATTTTCACATTTGTTTTGCATGAACATTCTTGTAGTGGCTTCGGAATTTACTAAGTAGGCACGATGCCACGCGACACCTTTAAGAAAGTCTTCTTATTGTTTAAAGGGTTAAATTTGTGTCATGTTCAAATAGTTGTTGGTTTAGCTTAACTATTAATGATACCTACCATAATTTGGTCCGGTTACCTATTTTATTATTATTTATTTATTTAATAATCAGGGTATAAAAACATAAAATTAACGGGGTCTCACAAAACTGTCGGAACAGTTTGACTGTCATCATCATCATCAGTCGCTCCCCCAATGCTGAGGATCGTGACATCATTTCACCTGTAACACCTTCTATTCATGTGAGCAAATCAACCCAATAATAAATTTTATTGACATGACATGCTTAAATAGTATATGCTGCAGCTGCAGCTACTAAATCAAATAATGTATATTTTGGCTCACCTATTAAAGCTATTTTTTCACACATATTTGACATCTTCGTTATTATTTTGTAACTACTGGAGTATTGCGGCCAAGTAGCATAGTTTTTACATGCATTTTTTGGATGTTTAGCTAGCGCTGCAGCGCTTTCTTCTGTAACAACTGACGCATACCTTAAACATTACCTCAGTGCACAGTAGTAAAAAAATCCGTGAATTTGGTATATTTTATTAAGAAACTTCAAACATCACTCAAATCAAATTAAAAGCTTTAAACAGCTTTGTCTCGCTTTAATTCTACAACGCACAAAAAAGAAAAAAATACTTGGTTCCGTTACTCTCTAACCCTCTTATTCATAAATATTGACACACCTCTGCTAAGTAAAATGTTGTTTGTCCCTTTCTCATAAACGTTAATGTTACAGTGACAGATAAGGACAAACGAACTTTAGCGGCTTGTTAACTAAAATGGTTTGATGGACGTTTATGAATAAGGCGGTTAAATTAACAACATTTTTGTCAGAATTTCATTTTTAAATATCACAAAATGTATAAGGTCTCTTAACAATCAAGTGAAAGACTTAGCGATAAATTATACAAAATACATGTTTTTCTAGTACTATAGGTACTTGAATACGTTACGTAGGTAAATATTTTATTCTTGGCTAAAGTCTATTAATAAAAAACTGACGGAATTATTTCATCATCATCATCGTCATCACCTTCGTCACTGTAGTCATCTAACGTCGTCATTGTAGTCTGTGCGGAAACTGGTCGTCGATTAGTGGTCGACATTGAAGTCGTCAGTAATTCAAACTGTGATGGAGTTTGCTTCGCAGGCACCGTGGAGGATGTATGGGTTACAGAATATGTGAGAGATTGAGTTGTTTGTGCTTCATGTGTGTAAGAATATGTAGATTGTGCGTATGATTCTGTAGTAGGCGGTGTAGCCAGCGATGGAGCTGCTGAGGGTTTTGTACATCCCGGAGGTTGTTTCTTTCCAAACATGCCACAAATATTTAACAGCACAGCCATTGGTTCATGCGCAGTCTGCTTTGAGCGTCCTCTAACTATTAACGGTGTATCATTTGTGCCATATCTGTTGAACTCCTTTTCTGCAGCTCTTAGTTTCTTGTTGATCTTCCGATAACATCTTTCAAGTTTCTTCTTATTTAATGGCAGGGTGTTTATGCAGTTTTTTCCATCGCTGGCTTCACATTTTAAGTAATTTGCTTGTAGATAATTATTGCGTTTCAAATGATCCAAAACACACATGCGTTTTCCGCCTTCCTCTCCATATTTAAAGTGGAATTTGATTTGGATTCCGGATCCCACGTTATTAACTATCCATGGATAAGTCGACTTAAAGAATTCTTTGTCTTGAAATGTAGCAAAATCGGAGAGAATCTTGATTTTCACTGTGCAAGTTACTCGCTCAGCCAGATATAGTATAATAAATACATCAAGGAACCACTTAATTTTGGTCATTTTCACAATAGGTAAATTATTTATTGTTCTACACGTTTGGTATCTATAACGTTTACTAACAAAGTAATAGAATTTTAGAAGTAAATTATTCCGGTAACTTTACTTATTTGCAGTAAATACGAGTAACTTCCACAGGTACATAATTTACAAAAGTAACAATATTTTCATTTTCAAAATGACTTTATAATTAGTTTTAGTATGGAAAAAGTCATTAATATCAAATCAATGTTGCGTTGTTTCGTCGAAAACATTTTGTTACCCCCTGTAGCCCTGTCTCTGTACTAGATTTAGCGTTACAATACAAACATATTTCAATACATAAAGTAGTACGTGTAGACGTATAATATTCCGTGTTAGACTGAAAATTGAAAACGTTAATTTAATGTGAAAAATAAACGCTTTTGTATTTGTATTTTGTATTTGAATTTATGAATCGTGTAATAAAAAAAGACTCATTTTGCCAGTATGTTGAAATTTTAATTTTTTTACTCACTAGTTTTGCCATTATTGTTTAGTAATGGCACATATTATTTTTATAGAATAGAATAGAATAGAAGATAATTTATTTCAGTGCAAGAACACAGTAATACAATTATACAATTAAAAGAAAACAATGGAAAAACTTATTAACTAATATTGTACACTGACGATTACACTGAAAAAGGTGTACACTCAGCATAATGCCAGGTGCTACTAGAGTACCCGACGCTGGTCTTCCGTGAACACCTGTAGAGGGAGCGCAGTTGCGCGTTGCTGCTAGTCAAATTTAATGCTTGCGCTAACAATTGCGACAATTAGTATGCTAAGAGGCGAAAATGAAGCAAGTGGAATAAAATAACAGAATAAAATAACACGGCGAAAGAAAGCAAAATAATAAAATATATACGTACATTTATAATAAGATAATTGCAAAGTAAATATAGACACTACCCCGTAGTTAATTTTTGCTTATCGAGAAGATAGCTTTTGAATTTAACTTTAAATGACTGCAACGAAGTAGCTTGCTTATAAGGTGGCGGTATGTTGTTCCAGCATTTCGTGGCGGTGTACTTAAAACTACCACGAAATGCTGCAGTTCTGTGTTTGGGGCACAAGAGAAGGGTGGAAACTCTTTCGCGTTGCAAAAACCTGAGCTTTTCATGCAGGTATCGAGGGGCTTGGGTCTTCACAATCCCAAACAGTAAGCAAGCAAAGTGGAGGGAACGCCGAGACTCCATGTTCATTAGGTCGCTCCTGTTAAGATATGGAGTCACGTGAGTTCTTGGTGGAATTAAAGTTTCATATAAGTAATTTTTAAAGTTTCATATAAGTGAATTACTGTTATTCTTTTGAGAAATAATAGTAGTTTATGCAACTGGTACATAATGAGGGGCATTAAAACACGAGTGTGTTTTATGAAACGAGCCGAAGGCGAGTTTCATAATAAGGTCACACGAGTGTTTTAATGCCTAATTATGTACAGTTGCATACATTACTTTATCTACACACATATTATAATTACTCTAAGATGGGTTCAGAAACCGTAGTAAATAAATACAATAATTGTGTTAATACAACCTTTTTTGCACGGTTGCGGAAATATCGAAATCAGAACTGGCAACAGATACCTGAATGTTATTTAAAAAAGTAAAGAGTCCTTATTCTGATGTGATCATGTCGTTCTAGCTCAAATTTCGTGCGATATATACTAAAAAAACATCGAGCTGACATTTCGCATCGACTGAATTTGAATTTTCAGTGATACTAGAATAGGGACATGTCAACTTTGACATTTAAATTTTGACAGTTTTGTTTGACGTAATATTTTAACATCATATATGAGATTAAAATGAAATATTTTATTACTGCTGTAGCCTTAGCCACAGATAAGAAAATTGCCATAAATTCATTGAATGTTGAAATGAGAGTCATTTTCTACGGTTTCCGAACGCATATTAGAGGATTTATGATATGTGTGTAGATAAAGATCTTTTCACTTCAATATGGTCAAGATAAAGAACGGTATAGTTAAAAAAAGTTTACTCATATGCCATAACCGTTGCATCTCGTTTGGATTTATATAATAAAATAATGTAACATTTGTAAAAAAAAAAACAAGAAATGAATAATAGAGCACTATTTTATATTAAAAAAACAAGCAAATAAGCAAAAACTTAATATTTACTTTTATTTGCTACTCTTACAAGTTTAATTGATAGTTATGTTATGACTGTAGGTACCTACCTACCGCGTTAAATATTTGAAATAGTAAGGTTTATACTTATCATTAATTGTCGTAAATATTGTAGCACACAACGGCATGTGTAACCATAACGCGTAAAAAAACCAAACCAACTAATTGCGTGTCTTACTTCGCACATTTAGGGCTCCGAACTAACTAGGATGATTAAGGAAATTTCAAAGAATATACGTAATAATAAACATTATTATTACGGACCCCCTAAAAATGAAGTCGAAACAAATTAAGCATAACGAATCGCGTTAGACGTTTTTTAAGTCGAATATCGCTCGGCGTTTTTCGAACCGTATACGCGGTTTTTTCATGATCGGTGCATTTAGCACTACGCGTCTGATTTATGACAATTATTTTAAGTTATATTATACTTAAATAAATAAAAAATGCTCCACAAGATACAAAGTTATGCAACAGCCACATAAAAGCAACTTTAAGATTGAGAGATTCGATACTATTTAGGTAAAAGTAGATTGAAAATCATGAATAGCTTTCACCCTCTTTTGGTGATTTTTTTATATTGTGAAAAAAGGAGACTGATCCTACTGAATCAAAAATAACCTCGAAACCTTGCATTGTAGGGCTGTTGTAGACTTATAGCGATCCGCAACAGTTAAACAAATAAATTCAGATTATAAACCGACACTACTTAAAAAAAGTCTTGCTTTCACGTGGTGGTAATGCCTTTTTTAACGCTGGAAAATGCTTTCTGCTTTCTGGCCTTCCTGGGGGTAGGCACGGTGATGAAGGACGTATAATGACAGTCTACCCACAAAAAACCCCCATAAGCCCGCCATTTGTACAATTCGGTGTATTTTGTGCAATAAAGTTTAAATAAATAAATAAAAACCAGCGGATATCTCTCATCGCTTTCCTCATCCTTTATAGTGAGATGCTGCGGGAATCGCTTGCGCATAATGCGCATGCCACCACTGACGTCTCGCCATAAAATGCCCACCCAGTCGAAAAATTCCCTTTTTACAAAATAATCCTTGCATTAAACTGCCAAGTATGCAAGCTTGTATGAAAGTCGCTGGGAAACATTTCATATTATAATTAAACCTGGAGCAGCGAGGTAAGCGGCGCCCATTGTACCGCATTGTTGATTTATAATTGTAACGGTCTTTTCAGAATTCATTTTTAATCGCTCGGTCGTGGTTTCAAATGTGGAATGGTTGTTTTCCGCGTAAGTAATGAAAAATAATTGTACTCTCTCGAACATACACTGAAATATAGTTTTACTTTCACAATAATATCGCAATATATAAATACTAACATGAGCAGCACAGTCTAAGTCTTTACATACACACTACGCACTTCATAAATAGTTTCCAGAATTATATTTTATACCAACAAATACTAATATATTTCCGGAAACATAATAACTATGTATAAAATAAAAAAATATTTTATACATAGTTATTATGTATTATAATTAAAATAAAATAAAATATTTTGTGGTGGTTTTGTAGGTTTTTTTGTAGGTAGGTTTTGTTGGTATCTATTATATAATTTTCTCCTTATCTACATTATATCGATGATTAAGGAACAACGCGTATATATCCAGAGTTAAGATTATCTTTGTATTAAATAGTTGCTCCCCCTCTTTTTAATCTGCAGTAGCAGCGCATTCAACTATATTTGAAAACAATACGTCACACTAATTAAAACTTACAATAAAACTGTCCTCTTTCCACGGAATCCTGTAACCATTCAAATATCATCCTTACGGCTTTGTCAAAAAGACTCATGTAAGCGGCAATATGTTTTACGTAGCACTGTAGTGTGTATAGCTTAAAGATCGTATTAATGCTTGGAATTCACGGTCGGTTATTACTTTTTAGAAATAATTATTCCAATATGCAGGTGTCCCAATTAACAACGAGCGTTGTGTTGGCACGTGCCAAGCGTTTGCGTATTGTAAATGTCATAACATATGGTTGTTTCATAGTACGTGGTACAGAGGTTTTCATGAGCTATGACACCCAAGGGCCTAACACGCTTTGATAGAGAAAGAGAGCCTTATTGCGATTCCTATAAAGAGAAAATAGAAAAGAGTGCCATGTTACGCTCTATCACCGACCGAGCATTTTTTCATGGTTGGGGCACACTTCCATAAGTTATGACTGGAGTCTGGACATGCAAATCAATCAAATTGCGTTGTATACATTTTATTTGAATATTCCTTCTCTTATTTCCGGTCACTCGGTCGCGCATCTATAACTTGTATACTTAGGCGACATGTGACATTTTCTTCTTACTTACTGACGTCGCAAAGATTCTCAGTTGATGGAATGCTGTCAGATTTTGGTCGACGCCGCGTTGGTGAGCACACGTGCCCGGGGCGACGACGAGCAGAATCCATTACATTACCGTACATGTACAATACCTATCTACTGTCATGGCGTCGTTACCGAACAACGTCACTGAACACGTGATATTGGCGAAATTATCATAAATTTGATGGAAGCCATTCTTTTTAAGAAGTGTGTGTGAATGCTGCCAGTATTACATTTGCGCAGTAGTAATATCATGCGCAGAAGCAGACCAGTACTGCCTTCGCATCTCCCCGCTACCGCGCATCCCGCGGCAGTCAGGAAGCACTCATTTAAATGTAGGGGCGCAGTAAAAAGCGGTACAGAGTCGACTGACAGTTGACACTGACATTTGACAGTTTTCTCATATCGTACCGCCTCCGCACCGACAAATCAGGAGTCGCCAAAGTGTAAGGCCTGAGTGGACGCTCGGAGCGGAGCGTTCGGCGTCGCGTCCAGCGTTGCGGCCGAGCGTCCATACTATTTGTGCGGCGGCGACTCAGGACACCAGTATGAGTTTCAATTGTTTGACATGCACGCCCCGCTGGACGCAACGCTGGATGCTACGCTCGAGCGTCCACTCAGGTTCTACACTTATACTCTATGGTGACACGGCACGAAGGTGGTGCGAAAATAAATGGTTATAATACTCTACGGATAAATAGGGTAGTCTGCAAGTTGATGTCATTGTATTTATAGTGCGTGTTATATACGACGGCGTTCATTAGGTGAATCGTTAATATTCCTTCTTAACCCTTAATTTTTTAAAGATGCTTTTTAAATTTTTATACGTTTTAAAGTTAAATTAGAACTAAGTAAAGATATTGATAATTACAATGAAATTTTTAACGATACGATGCTTTAATCTTCATTAAAAATTTAAAAAGTATCTTTAAGAAAGTTCTAAGAAGTCTGAACGGGAATGAAATGTACAAATTCCCGCCATTTTCCCCACCCAATGTGTCCCAAAAACTATGAAACTATAATTTGTCCCAAACCTATTAGGGTTAAGGGCAATTATCAGCTTAATGAGGTACTTACGTCAAATTGTATTGCGTGAGCCCTAACGTCTGTTTAATGCGTTGGGCACCTGCAATGTTCTTAAGACGACGCTTTGGAAATATTGGTTGCATGGATTTCCATTTTTCTCAGCAACCAAGCAACTGATGAAAACGAAATTGACTCACATGATCAATCATACCTTTAGCTTTAATTTTATAATTGCTTTTCACGATTGGATAACTTTTGCAACAGACTTTTCTTCGTCAAAAACACCTCTGTTTAAACAGAGATTCGCATTTTACAGGCAAACGGCACTTGTTAAAGCCTCTTAGTTTTCAATATAGATTCATCTTAACAAACACTTTAAAATTATAATTGGATTTTATAAAATAACTTAGAACTCTTATTTAAATCGAAAAACACGGTTTTGTCGTATACGACCTTATAGTTTAAGCCAGCGCGTGCCGTGTTTTCTATACAAGAATGATGACAAGATGTCAAGTCAATCGGCCGACGGCCGCTGTCAGCGTTAGACCCGTGCTCGTCGAGACCAGCAAAATTACGTAAATATATGTTTAAAATGTTATTTTATTCGCGTAAAAACTCGAGGAAGCACTCAAAACGAAAAAGGAAAGCTTGTTTAATTGATTGATGTAAAAATATGGTTATAAAAGGTAAGTAAAAACGCAAATAGATTTATTCAACAACATTCGTAAATGTCATTCAATGTTCTAGTTGGAAAAGAAAACAATGCCATGGAGTCGTCTCCGGATTTAAACGAAAACGAAAATATGTCATGTTATATATAAGTTTTGATAATCGAATACTTAGTATTTGAGATATAAAACCGTCTTACTGATAAACTGTTTTAAGAGTATTTTTAACCAATTTCAAAAAACTAGCCAAGTGCGAGTCGGACTTCGCACATCTAGGGTTCCGAACCAACCTCAAAAAATGTGTTTTATTAAGTATTTATTGGTAAAATATACGTAATAATAAACATGATCACCAAATTTCAAGTTCATAGGTCAAACGGAAGTTGACAAATTCTTCGGAACAAAATTTTGTGGCAGACGACGGACGGACGGACGGACGGACGCATGAGTGACAACAATTGAGTTCCGCTTGGCCCTTCGGGTACGGAACCCTATAAAGGAGGAGGTTCCTACTTCGGCTGTATTATAAATTTCTATACATCGTTTTAATTTACATTATTTTATATGTTGTACAACACGAGAAATGCTACTGAAGTATAAAGACTTACAAAATGTGTTGCCAATGTAGGGTTTTATACCTATCTAACTCGCTAGTGGCAACTCGATATGCCATGGATTCTCTGTGGATTGCCAGAATTTTATACAGTAAGTATAATTTCGCTTGCCAGATTTTCATTAGAAATAATTTTGTATTCCACGGCGTTAAGTTTTAATTATATTCATGTATTTAAAGCCTGGATAAGAATTTATTTTACCTTCGCCGTGTTGCGGATATTGGATTGCTTATTGGTTGTTGACATGTCCGGTACTGACATTTTATAGTGCCGTTGTATTTAACTGGTTTGTTGGTTTGGGGTTTAACTCAATAGGTATTTTTTTTCGTATTAAGGGACACGTCCACCAAACTACGAAAATAGGCAAAAAGATCTTATAATCGAATCACTGGCCGAACATTTTATAATTGAGGTCGGTTATACTGAAAGTGACACTTCAACAACTGACGAAAATGAAGCATCATCGGAGTTCGAATCTGGAGAATAATTTGAATCAGGTTTAGATGAATAGGTAGCATAGCAGAGGCTGTCAAGACCTAATTTTGTTGAAATTGATGTTATTTAAGCAGTTTTTTAAGAAAAACTATTTGTTCTAGCACATCAAAATATATGTTAATATTCATCATATTTCAAAGACCTTGTACGGACTCGATACATAATTGGACGAAATCGGCTCGATAGAAAATAATTGCAAAGATTGGTCTTAAATTCATCATTAAACGGTTCTATGTCTTTATTTTTATTACGTATGGGTCTGCAATTAAAAACATAAAGTCAACATATTCATACCTAAACCGCCAACGAGCCATATTTCACAAATGATCCACACTTTTTTTCGTTTCAATATTATTGTAGTATAATTTATTTACTATTTTACGCGCAGAGCTTCCGTAAAGAGCGGGATGATTATTTGGAAACTTTTGGACATTCTACATTGTTAACATGAAGCTACACTGTACCGACTGTACATGACTTACACTCATTATTATTAATTTCAGGGCCAAATACAATCTTGTCAGGGTTTAACTGTAAACATGTACAATAGATATTTGATTTCTTACCTCCTAATCTGACATCGGTAATAATGTCGGCACGAATAGTTTTACATATTTGTATCAAGTTTTACCCGATAAAATTCTTATTATTAAATACCCATACATCTCTAATTAGGTACACAATAATCACAATCTAATCTAATCTTTATAGGTATTACAAATTCTAAAAAGTAATGTTATAATTAGAAAATATTTAAGAAATGTGGAAAGCACAAATTAATCCTCAAATTTGATAAAGACTCGGCAACGCGCATGGAGTTGCCCGCGTCTGTAGGCTGCGGTATCCACTAACCATCTGGTGGACCATACGCTTGTTTCCCACCGTCGTATTTAAAAAAAATTATACCTCTCCTTTGATGTCTATGTTCCGTGCGGCGCTCTGTCTGTCAACTCTGTCATGCGCTATTCGATCGCGAGCCGCGTAAGAAATACCGGGGCGGATGAGGTGAGGGGATTTCAGCACACTGTTTGAGTTTCATAGTTTATCACGGCGTCACCTTAAGTGGCTGACGATTCGCTAGGTTTGTCTTTGTTTCAAAATGTTCTCAAATGCTTTCATTATGCCCGGCTATTCTCCTCTACAAGCCGTATTTCTTTACCGATTCTTGTGAAATTTTGTGAGCAAGGAATTAAAGTTATTTTTTGTAGATATTTTTTGTTAAAAATGGCTTTCCATCAAATTTATGATGATTTCGCCATCCACGTGTGCAAAGACGTTGTTCGGTAACGAAACCATGATAGTAGGCAAGTGGTTTTTTCGGCAATGGATTCTGCTAGTCGTCGCGCCGAGAGCACGTGTGTTCACCAACGCGGCGACTACCAAAATCCTTTTGTAGATTTAATTTCCAGAATTTGTTTTAAGATAGCGGGGGCCCCAGGCATCCTTCAGGATGCAACTGTACTAGGGTAACGCTAGAAGAATGATGATTAGTTTTTAGAATTTGTTTGAAAACACACTTGCAAAGTCACACACACATGCACTGCACACATAACAGAGCCACTCGTGTATTAAGATATGGTTTCCATTTTATTTGTGGAATTAGAAATACAATGGGGTTTGGCTGTCGAATTAGAAAAGACCGGCCAAGTGCCAGTCAGACTTCGCACATTTAGGGTTCCTAACCAACCACAAGATTAAGTTGGTTTGTTTTCGCGCCCCTTTTAGCTGTATAGGAGCCCCCGTTGAAACATTTATAAATAACATTTGACTATTTGTATGACTTTGGGCCATCAAGACTAATATTTGCTGTGAAAATGTTAAGATTGTAGCTCCAACCGGTTGCCAGTAAGCCTGTGTGACAGACGACGGACGGACGGACGCGTGAGTAACAGCAATAAGGTTCCGCTTTGAGTCTTCGGGCACGGAACCCTAAAAATGGGTGCTCTGTTGTGATAGTGAACATTTGGCACTTTCATTGCCAATGATTTTATAGCAGTAAACTCTTAGCATTTGTTCTCTAGCAACTCCGTTGGTTACGCTGAACAACTTAACGCGAACCAAAAACTAGATATCTGCCTCTCTGTCGCACTAACGTATTCGATCGACAGAGAGGGAAATATGTTTTCGGTTCGTGATAGGCCCTCAGCCCTACACAAGTTTCTTGCAAAACATGGATACCATTAGATCTTGATTAAAAATTAATCAACAGCCACAAAGCGTTCACGAATTATTGGGGAATTTCACAAATTTATTGAGAAGCCAGCTGGGAATTAATGTGAGGAAATTCCGTGGAAATACTCATTTGTAAGTGCAATCATCTAGCTGTAGAATTTTCAGTATAGGGCGGTTGGTATCCAGACTTGGGCACGAACACGCATCGCTGCTGGTCGATTCGCTGGACGGTCAACTAATTTGATTTCGGGGCCACTTCGTACCTTGTCACAGTGAAAATCGATATGAAAGCTGCCTGTACACAGGAACACTCAAATCAATATAGAGTGGAAAGATGCTTGTGACTCTTTTGGAGTTGCAGGAGTCCAGAGGCTACGGTTCGCCCACCAAGTAAGCATGTTTGCCACCATCGTAAAAAAACTGGTAATATTTTTTATCAGGTTGGTTCGTATTTTTATTAAGTTCGCTGAAGCAGGTTGAAAATTTACAGCGAAGAAACTCTTGTAATGAACAATTTCGGCAGATTGGTTCATAAAATAATACGATATTTTCTCGACTAAATGGGCATTTTCACTGTGTACCCCCTCCTTTTTTTTCGGATCTCAGTGATTTTGGGTATTCTGACTCAGAATCACAAGTACTATTGATTCAGATGAAGAAAAAAAATGTCCTTGATTTTCCATACAAAATTTCTGTGTCAGTTATGTTACGAGCTAAACTGTATGAAAAAAGCTTCACAAAACTAACTTTTTTTTGGAGGGACACTTTTTCTTCGCGGAAATTGATAGTACTCGTGATTCTGAGTCAGAATACTCAAAATCACCGAGATCCGAAAAAAAGTAGGGGGTACACTTTAAAGTGAAAATGCCCAAATATAGCCTGATTCACGTTTTAAGACGTCGAATTTTATGAGTAAAAGGTAGGTATGCACAACGTTCATAAGTTGAGGTGTCTGATAATATTGCATACAACTTGTATGACATCGTCATGGTAAAAATATGCGTTGTCTTCATTTTGCGTATTGTACATTTTAGCAGCTATTACATTTTGCATGTAGGGTAAAACTACCAGTAATGGACACTTTAAGCTGACAAGTACCAGTAATAGATATTTCAATCATAATTCAAAGAGATCATACGGTTTTAAAATTGTTCTATGAAAAAAATAATAACTCCAACTTTCTCTTACATAAGAGTTAATGAGCATCATTGGGCCTTGTCCATACTAGTGGTGTCATCCTAGTGTACTTTTTGCTTTTTGTACAATCTGCACCGAAGTTACTTATCTTTTCGTACAAACACCTCCAGTGTGCACATTAAATAACCGCAGCGTTGATCCGGGCAAACACTTGTAACATTCTCAGCACAATCTCGGGAACTCCAATAAACCTTGATTAAAACTTAATCAACCGTTAAACCGGCGTTAAACCTTACAATGCGTTTTTGCTAATAAGGGCGCTTTGATTCTTGCCTGTGTGGGGAAACTGGTTAGCTCAGTATTTGTTGTGTAAATACTGTAAATCATCTTATTTAGCATACTGAAGTATATATGTGAAGTAATTTCTTAAAACCGTTATAGTTTAGGTCGTTTATGCAACTGGTATATAATGAGAGGCATTAAAGCACAGTGTGGCTTTATGAAACGTGCCGATACGAGATTCATAATAATATCTTCTTTTTCTTCTTCTTTTAAAAAAGGCTTTCCATCAAATTAATGATGATTTCGCCAATCAATACTTGTTCAATGACGTTGTTCGGTAACGACGCCATGACAGTAGTCAACTGGTTTTGTGCGTTAGTGGATTCTGCTCGTCGTCGCGCCGAACACGGTGTGTTCAGCAACGCAGCGACGAGCAAAATCCTCATAATAATATCACACGAGTGATTTTACTTCCAGTGAGCCAAAAAAAAGCAGAAAAGTTGTTTGTGGGTAACAATGTCTCTGGATTAGTGGTTAAGATACTATTTTTCGGCGTCCACTCAAGGCTTAAGTGAGCTCAAAGGATTTGTTCGATACCTAATGACCCGAAAAAGCTAATCGGCTGTTTCCAACACATTGATGGTGTAACTTCTATGTGCTTACAAGACAAATTCATATTGTGTTTAGAATCAACCGCTTGTTTTTTTATATTGAAATGTCGGGCCGTACTAGAGCGGGATAGCACGCGTGGCGACTCAAGAGTTGCCGTACAGATGTATTGCAAAATGGCTTTCCTTCGGGAAAACTCGGATCTCAATCAGAATACGATGGCACCCGAACTGTCAATCAATGATTGTATTAAATGAGTGACGTTTTTATATCCAATACACACAATTAGCTTGACATTTGATACAAAACAATAAAGTTCCATAATAATGGATATGAAAACGTCACTCATTTAATACAATCATTGATTGACAGTTCGGGTGCCATTGTATTCTGATTGAGATCCGAGTTTTCCCGAAGGAAAGCCATTTTGCAATACATCTGTAAATACTTATGGAATCAATACACCATCAAAACTAATAGGAGCTAGATTACACTTTATCACTTGGTCCAAATTGCAGTTCGAAACATGTCGCAAATGTGAATATGTCTCATGGTAGTGTAAATATAGAGGTATACTTACATAGATTTCTCGGCCTACCGAGAAATCTATGTAAGTATACCTCTACCTCTCGTATACCTATATACGTAGGTTGGTGATTAACGGAATCGTACGTTGTAAAGTCAAGTTCCACCGTTTACGAGCTGATACCGACGACGTAGTAACGTGTTACAGATTGTACAAGATAAGACAACCTTGTGGTATATAATACTATTCTGAGTTCTGGCAAGCAAAAATAACGGGTACACTTTGTAATGGAACTTACATACAAAGTGTACCCGTAATTTTTGCTCGTCAGTATATTTTTTGTTTGTGGCAAGCGTAGAGCCAGGGTTTTGTATGATGAATTCATAATGATCCTACTAATTTCACTCGATTAATGTATGTATGTATGATACCTAATTTATTGCACATTGAAATATTTACAAGAGAAACAAAATTATAAAATATAACTTATCGCTCTAAGGGATCTCTTCCAGCTGACCTTCCAGAAAATACTTTTTAGTACTTATTAAAATTCCATTTTAAATCCTAAATTAATATAAGATAAGATGAGATAAGATAAGATAAATCTTTATTTGCAATAAAATATGGTTACATAAGTATGGGTGGTGTGGTATGGGTACGTGGTATGGTGGTATCGGTACGTAGTAATATATAGTTAAGTTACGTTAAACTGCCGCTATTATTTAATAATCGTTATCTAAAATTGACAAACCAAACATGCCATAGCACTCTAAAAACAACAAGTCTCGTACAATGAAGAAGTTTGCTGAACATTGTCGTGTCGTCGGCACCTCAGTCAGGTTGTTGTCATAATAGACAAAGCCTGCTTTATGTACGTGGGTGTATATAATCAACGGCACACAAACTAGGGTGAAGGGAGATAGATACAGTGGGTCCGTTTGAAACTACAACTGCAACAAATAATCTTTGAAAAGGAACGCGGGCATTTATCACAGCGTTTTAACCGCCGTGACTTCGCTGGGCGCATTATAGAAGACTGCAGAGCCATATCACGCTGCAGTATAGCAGTCAGGGAGGGCTATCATCGTTCCAAAATGTATCACAGAAATCTAAGGATATCGTAAATAACACGACCACCGAAGTCACGGCAGTTGAAACGCTTTAATAAGATATGCCCACGCGTTCATTCGCGACAATAAGGTAGGGTAGTTTTCTCGTTTTCTTGACATTTATAAAAGCCAGTTGATGAAAAAGAGAATGAATACGATTTTGCCCGTCGCCGCGTTGGTGAACACACGGTCGTGCTCTTCGCGACGACGGGCTAAATCCACTACCGAACAAAACCAGTTGCCTACTGTCATGGCGTCGTTACCGAACAACGTCTTTGAACAAGTATTGATTGGCGAAATCATCATAAATTTGATGGAAAGCCTTTTTTTAAGAGTGAAGTGAAGTGAATGAATACCTTCAACTTGAAGGTATTCATTCTCTTTTCATGGATGATAGTCGCGTGATAGCCATGATAAACGACAAGCTAAAGCATCTGTCGCTTTCTGATCTTCTTCTTCTCTCCTTGCCTTATCCCTATACGGGGTCGCCCCCCCTAATACATTCACGCCATTTTTGGCGGTTCTGTGTCATTTCAAATCTGGCATTGGTAAAATTATATTATGTGCGTTGCCATACTCACAGAGTATGACATATCAGTATAACAATAAAATAGCTTATTTAAATTCCTTAATGTACCATGCCACTTGCTTCAATAACAAATATCATTTCTTTGATACAAATAAATTCATAAAGCGCTTCTCGCTGACATCAGAGAAAATATATTTGCCAAAGAAATATTTAATGACTTTGGTGGACCTGCTAGCGTTTAATTTAGAACCAAACCAATTTAATAGCTCACCTAGCAGACTCCACTATGTTGATAGCGCCATAAATAGCATGCCTTTAAACTAAATTGTAAGACAGCGGAAAAGCCATTGAATATTAATATTTTCCATCAAAATATTCAGGGTTTTTCCAGCAAAGAACTACAAATAGGTTTATTTTTAGATAATAGTGACATTCAAGTTTTGTGTATTACTGAACATTGGCTTAGACAAGAACAGATGATATTTGACTTTGTAAATTTTAAATTAGTGAGTTTCTATGCCAGAAAATCTGCCATTCATGGCGGTTCTCTCATAATTGTAAAAAGCTCTTTTAAATGCAAAGAACGGAAGGATATAGTAAAGTTATCAATTGAGAGGATTGTAGAAATTGCTTGTACAGAACTAGAAAGCTATATAATCATATGTGTATACAGGCCTCCTGCATCTGACTTCTGCACATTTGAATCCACTATGGAAAATGTGTTGAGGTTAGTAACTAAGAGCCAAAAAAATGTTATAGTTTGTGGTGATTTCAATGTTAATTTACTTGAACCATCTAATAATACTGTCAAGTTGTTAAGTTTATTTAAATCTTTTAATTTGATAAATTTGTTCCTTGAGCCTACCCGGGTAGGTGCTACTAGTGCGACCTGTTTAGATAATATTTTTTGTAACTGTGAATGTTTGGATAAGAACATTTTAAATCATTTTAACTCTGACCACAGTGGTCAAATGGCATCTTTCTCTATGATTAATCAAGAAGAACAACCCCAAACTATAACATGCCGACCCATAACTAGTTCTCGTTTGGAATTATTTAAAAATGAAATTAACCATAATATTTGTATGTTATCACTTTCACAAAGTAATTCGAATAGCATGTATAAAGATTTATTCGGCTTAATTATTAATTGCTTCAATGAAAATTTTTCAGTAAAAACTATTTCTGGGTCAAAAAATAAAAATAATAAGATAAAATTTAGTGATTGGGCTACCGTAGGTATACATAGAAGTAGAAATAGGCTTTATGAACTTTATGGTGAGAGGGAGGTGAACAAGAACAGTGATTTTCTGGACTATGTCAAGAGTTACTCAAACATCTTCAAGAGAGTGTGTTTTGCTGCTAAAGCAAATTATATTAGTTCTAAACTTAAAGTATCTGACAACAAGGTGAAAACTGTTTGGAATATTATAAATAGAGAATCTGGTAAATTTAAAACTCGCGATTATCAAGTCAACATTCTCACGGAAGACCAACAGGTCATGTCAAATAACGATGTTGCCTTGGCATTCGAGAACTATTTTTCAAATATAGCAAGTAGTACTACAAAATGTCTGCAGTCATCTAAAACCCAAGCTAAAGCTTTGCTTTGTGCTAACATTAGTAAATGTGATGTAACGTTTAATTTTAGTCAAGTAGATTCAATCAAGGTTGTTAAAACATTTAAATCGCTCAATTTAAAGAAAACCGAGGATTTATGGGGAACATCAGTAAAAGTTATTAATCATATCATAGATGTCATTGCGCCCCAATTAGCTTTGATTTACAATAACTGCATATCAGAGGGTATTTTTCCTGATCTTATGAAGTTTAGTAAAGTCATACCTCTATTTAAATCGGGTGATTTAAACGACCTAACCAACTTCCGTCCCATATCGATACTACCTGTATTAAGTAAGGTTTTTGAAAAATTTATGTTAAACGATATGCTAATGCACTTTAATAGAAATAAACTGCTTACAAGTAAACAGTTCGGTTTCACAAGAGGGCGCTCCACGACTGACGCTGCATCTGTGCTTATTAAACATATTTACGATATTTGGGAGAATTCCTGTGATGCGATAGGTATTTTTTGTGACCTTTCTAAAGCTTTCGATTGCGTGGATCATGGGACGCTCGTTTTGAAACTTAAACATTATGGTTTGTCTGCTAATGCGTTAAGTCTTATGTCTTCATATCTCAGCAATAGAACTCAAGCAGTTGTTGTAAATGGAACCCAGTCTAGTGGGGCAATAGTAACGTTAGGAGTGCCTCAGGGCTCTATCTTAGGTCCATTTTTATTTTTGGTTTATATAAATGACTTGCCGTCTATAGTAAGTAATCTTTGTGATATAGTTTTATTCGCGGATGATACATCTTTAATCTTTAAGGTTGACCGAAAATCAGTTGACTATAGTAGAGTTAATGGCACACTGGACAAAGTACTTGACTGGTTTACCGTTAACAATCTGTTACTTAATGCTAAGAAAACTAAATGTGTCAGATTTTCTTTGCCTAATGTTAGACCGGTGGAAACTAGTATACTCTTAAATAACGAGTGCTTAGAAATAGTAGATAAAGCAATATTCTTAGGTATAACATTAGACAAAAATCTACAATGGAGTCCCCACATAGCCGTTATCGCGCGTAAATTAAGTTCAGCCGCATATGCTATCAGAAAAATCAGGCAACTTACCAATGTAGAAACAGCTCGCCTAGTTTATCATAGCTATTTTCATAGTGTTATGTCGTATGGTATCCTGGTTTGGGGTAAAGCAGCTGACATACAGACAATTTTTGTGTTACAAAAAAGAGCCATTCGCTCCATATATAACCTAGGCTCACGTGAATCTTTAAGAGAACTCTTTAAAGAAATCAACATTTTAACTGTAGCGTCCCAGTACATCTATGAGAATATTGTTTATGTCCTTAAGAACATAGACTCCTTCTGTAAAAATTCTGATATACATAATTTTAATACTAGAAATAAAAATAAAATTGCCACTAAAAAATTTCGTGTCCGTAAAGTATACAAATCTTTTGTAGGTCAATGTGTCCGTTTTTATAATAAGTTACCTGATGAAGTTTTGAATTTACCTTTTCCAGCTCTTAAAAAGTACTTGGAAAAATCATTGATGTCGAAGGCTTATTACAAGGTTGAGGACTATCTAACAGACAGAAAAGCATGGCCCAAACCAGATACTTAAATAGAGTAAAAATTCATATATTGTGTATTTTTTAATTTTATCTAGTTGACGCAGTTCTTGCAAGAAAACATATCAAAAGATTTATAACTAAATTTATAGTCTAAAGGATTCAATTTTTTTTTTTTTGCCTAAATAGAATTTGATAATGCTAAGGTATACAGTTTCGAAATGTTTTCTTGCAGAATTACACACTGTACATAACTGGTTTTTTTCCTCATTTTATTCTTTGTTTTTGTGTTGCTTTATATAGATACTTAGATTTCTTGATCTTAAGTAGGTTAAGTATTATCATTTATCATTGTAATAAGCATATTTTTGTGAGAAAATGGCTGACTGTCGAGTTTCTTTCGGCGTTTCTTCTCGGCAGTGGCCTCTGTGAAACGCTAGTAGGGTTTGACTTGTAAAAGTGCCATTGCGGCCTACTTACAGAATAAAGTTCATTTTATTCATTTTATTCATTTTTTTTTTTTTTTTTTTTATTCATTTTTTTTCTGAGCATATGCCCAACGTCTTCATATCGGCGGAAATGGTTCGCGCCCAGGTAGCGGGAGGGCGTCCTCTGCCTCGCTTGCCCTCTTCAATGGCCATAACTTTTCGGGTCATGTGGCTTTCATCACGCCGCATTACATGTCCGTACCACCGTAAACGGGTTTCTCTCAGTTTAGAGGCTATATCAGCAACTTTGAAGGAACCACGAATATACTCATTCCTCACTTTATCCAGCCGCGTGACACCTCCTGACCATCGGAGCATTTTGAGTTCGTTTACGTGTAGCTTCTGGGTGTCACTTTTTCGCATGGGCCAGCACTCCGATCCGTACAGCATTGCTGGTCTTACTGCTGTTTTATAAACCTTTCCTTTGATTTTGATAGGCATTTTTGGATCACAAAGTACTCCAGTAAGTGATCTCCATTTTAGCCAGCCTGTTCTTATTCTAGCCTCTATGTCTTTCTCTACACTTGCTTTGGCATCTATGACTGAGCCAAGGTACTTATATTCGTGTACTCTGTTTAAAGGGTTTCTATTTATGAAAACTGTACCGTCTTGGTTAGTATCAGAGAAATTGCAGCACATGTACTCAGTTTTCTGGATGCTTACCTTGAGCCCACTTTTCTCCAGCGTGTTACACCACTCTGATAGGTCAGTTTGTAGCTCTGTCAGGGACTCGGCTATTAAAACAATGTCTTCAGCGTATAAAAGATTCCATGGCGGTGGTTTTTGTATTTGTTCTGTAACATAGTTGATGACAATGTTAAATAACATTGGGCTGAGTGCCGAACCCTGATGTACGCCCACTCCCACTTCGAATTGGTTGCTTATGCCAGCGGGGGTAATGACTTGCGTTCTTATGTTGGTGTACATGTCTTGGATGATATTTACATAATATTCTGGTATATTTTGAGCTCTAAGGGCTTCCCATATAAGGCGTCGTGGTACACGGTCAAAGGCCTTTTCAAGATCAATAAAGGCGAGGTGCAGGTCTTTTTTGAGTGCTTTAAACTTCTCAGTAAGTATTTTAATACAATGTATGGCGTCTGTAGTACTGGCACCGCTCCTGAAGCCGCACTGGTTGGGTGTGATATTTGTTATCCCAGTTAATCTCTTAGCAAGTACTCGTTTCCATATCTTTAGTGCATGCGATGTTAGTTTTATCGCCCGGTAATTTCCGCAGTCTGCGACATTTCCCTTGTTCTTATAGAAGGGAATGAGGTTACTAAGTCTCCACATATCTGGCATCTTTCCTTGATGGAGAATTTGGTTGAAAAGATTGGTCAGCCATGCCACTCCACTGGGGCCAAGTTTTTTCCAGTATTCAGCCGGTATTTCATCTGGTCCTGTTGCTTTTCCATTTTTCATACCGGATAGAGCTACTCTGACTTCCTCGACTGATATCTTTTTGACTGGGCCCAGTGTGCGCGGCACAGGCCTCGATGGTTCCTGGGGAAACTCTTCGTTAAACAAATGATGGTAGTATTCACGCCACCTGTCTACAATGTCTTTATCCACTGTGAGAAGTTTACCTGCGGAATCGTTTATAAATTTTATCTGCTTGAGGTCTTGACTTTGTTTATGTCGAGCTCTGGAAATTTGGAAAATTTCTTTTTCGTTGGTACAGTAAAGTTCTCCAAACGACTTATGAGTTCTTCTTGAGCCCCAGAGCGGGCTATGGCAACACTACGCTTTGCTATATGTTTAGAGATCAAGTAAGTTTCCTTATCGTGATCGGAGTTTGACAGCTGCCATTTTTTGAAATTTTCCTTTTTGCCTTTCAGGTCTTGTTTGACATCTTCGTTCCACCAGCTCGCCTCTTTTCCTATGTTAAGCTTACCCTTTGTGATACCCAAATGTTTGGCAGCTGTTTTCACGGTAAATGATTGAGCGTAGTTCCATGTCTCATCGACACTTTCATGACACTCTTTTCTGTCACTTTCTGATTTGACTGACACTTTCTGACTTTCTGATACCACTCGATATAAAGTGACAGATGCTGTAACTTGTCGTTTATCATGCTATTACGCGACCAAGCATATCAGGTCGGATTTCGGTTACTCTGTACATTTTAAAACTGGGTGTTAAGAGGGCGTACATGCCATTGCAAAAGTCCCGCTCTAACACGCGTTAGTTTTCAATTAACCATCCCGCTCTCTACGGAAGCTCAGCGCGTATTTTTCGTAGATATTGATGTTTATTCTAAACGTGTACATTTACAAGGATAATCTTATTTCTCACGTTTGAGAACTTATCATTTTACAAATATTAAACCAAAAATCATTGTTAAAGATGGGAGGGTTTTAAAGATCCAACCAAAAACATCGAAAAAAAGGGTTATGTTTGAAAAATAAAAGCATCGAGAGAACGTGGCGTCCCTAGGCAACCGTCAACTCTGACATGTTCTGCAACGCGCTATCGAAGTTTCTTAAGTCAGTTGCGTATATAGAACTTCTACTCTCACTGGACTTCGGTCCCTGAGAGATCTCTCTATTGTCGTTTCTTCCTGTGTCTCCTATCTATTGTATATTTGTATATAGTGTGTACATATCACTTTTCATGTATATAGTAGGGTTTGACTTGTAAAAGTGCCATTGCGGCCTACTTACAGAATAAAGTTCATTTTATTCATTTTTTTTATTTTTTTTTATTCATTTTATATTAATTATCCTATATAGGAGATACCATTACTATATTCTACAAGAATAAAACGGCCGATTTATTTTTGAGCTCGTAGAAGTCGTAGATCGATTATTCACGAGTGATGCTAGTGGACTCCTTCGTACCCTCTTAATGATCTACTGTAGTTGTGTCCGCCACGTCAGCGGCAGTTCGTTATCAGCCGCTTCTACCTGTAGCACAACTTGTATAATGCGCTCCGCTGAATCAGTTCCGAACTTGCCTCGCTTTTTATACGGCATCAAAGCTGTTTGTGGTTGAATATACCGCCATATTATACTAACAAATGTAAGGTGTGGATTAATTAACCTTAAGTTTCTAATTTGGTCCTCAGTGAATACTTAATAATAAGGACCATAGCAAAGGCATATTTCTTTGATTTCGCTGTGACTAAAAAAACACATACAATGTGGTCACACTACTACGCCCTCAATCATGCAATTGGATAAAATGAAATAAGAGTATTGTGTATGGTTGTCTGGACGAAATCACACTTCAGCGATAAGACTACTAACTAAGAGAATAATTTCTACTAACGACATAAGTGTCACCATTAATTCCTCCATTTTTCCGCCATTACCCTGTACAAGTGTACAGGTACACGCGTGGCAATGTTTGAATGCGAGTTGGAGAGAACAATTAATAACCGGTTATTATAGCGATTAGGGGCTCTCAGCTCACTGGGGCGGGAAGATCGATATCGCTCACGAAAACCGGTTAAGAGGAAACACTAAGGGCGGGTTACACCAAATCGTAAGCCGTGTTCGTTAAAATCTAATTGTATGGAAAGTTTTACAAGTTTTTATGGGATGACAGCTGCCGGCGCCATATTTAACGTTGATCGGTCTGTAATTGATCGTTTGTGATTGACCTGATGACCGCTTTAACTTTAGTTCTTAGTGACCCGCTGCCTACGAAGCTGGAGGTCCCGGGATCGAAATCGAATCCCCGGTCAGGGCATTTACTTATGTGATAGATAAATTCGAATATTTTTCCTGGGTCTTGGATGTTTTCTATGTATTTAAGTGTTTATTTATCTATATAAGTATTAGGGTGTCCCTTATTTTACGATTTTCACAAATTAATATTGCATACCCCTTAAATCGGTTTCTTTTATCCCAAAACAAGCTGAAAATAAATCCGTCACTTAGTACGACTACCCATAGTACAAGCGTTCCTTAGTTTGGGCCTAGGCTGATTTGTGCAAAATTGTCCACAATAATATTTTTTTGTAAGTTGGCGCAACTCGCCCTTAAGCCCTTAAGAATAAAGCGGTTCAAAGCTCTAAGTGTATGAATGGACGGAACCTCAGCAAGCATTTCCTCTTAAGGGCCCAAAGCGGGCTAACGTTTCTTGCGATAAGCGCGCCTTACGTCTCAGTCAGGAAGGGGATAGACTAGTTAAGTCGCTCTTAGTTTATGTGAGCAGAGATTCCAAGTTAAAGATTTCTAGGCTAAAGGAAGTCCACGGACCGAAAGGAAAGAGTTTTTTTAAGGAATAGTGAAGAAACCTACATTAGCAACATGTAATTTCTTAAAGGCTGATACACTTATATCACTTAGTACAGCAAACTTTTTAAAAATCTTAAATGCTAAATGTTATATGTCGTCAAGATCTTATTGTATACAATTTTATGCAAATAATTTACCTGTTACTTGCAGTGGGGATTTTTCACTCCGTGGAAATCATAGCTATTATCATTAAATTTTCCAGGAATACAAATCATTTTTGTACCTTAATGTAACTTACGGGGTAATGGTTGAGGGATATAAATTTATTTTAATGTTCAGTTCTTTGCAAATTGTCTCACGAATGCACAATCATTTAAATATGTGTAATTTTTTACTTATTTGTGTATTCGTTGTTATGATAACTAGACACAGACGGATGTGGACGGATGCGTCATAAACACTTGAAAAACCAAAAGTCGTCCATCCTGTGGTCAATAGTTAACGGCTTATGTGCATGTAAAGTGATGCTTTTATCCCGTGGATTTATAGAAACGAAGATACCTGCTTATGCGGGTTACTAGACCAAACCAAAATTAAGCTTTAGTAGGTAGCCCTTAACTTTTCATACGTCAACAGGAATGACGCGGGCCTAAATCTGTTCATGACCCACTTAACGTTTCTGATCGTGCGTGATGTTCGACATAAACGGCATTTTTAGGGTTCCGTAGCCAGAATGGCTAAAACGGAACCCTTATAGTTTCGGTCTGTCTGTCTGTCTGTCCGTATGTCACAACCGATTTACTCGGAGACTAATAAGTACTACAATGATGAAATTTGATGAGAAGATGTATTCTATAAACCGCTACATAAAAGTGATGTAGAAATAAAAATAAAAAAATTAGGGGGGGGGGGGCACCCCATATATGTAACTGGGGGATGAATTTTTTTTTCAATGCAACTTGTCGTAAGGGCTATTTTTAGATAGGCCTTTAAAAATAATATCGAGGTTTTTAAGAAAGTATTCCATTTATATCAATCGTTGGTGAGATATTCGCTGCCAAAGTTGTACAAAATGTGTCCCCCCCCTCTAATTTCCAAACTATGAAGATTAAAATTCTGAAAAACATTGAGGTGGCGTACAATAATAAATACTTTCAACGAATTTTGGTTTAAACAAGATGGGATTAAGGGTTTTTGAGTTCTTCTTCTTATTCGTGTGAAGGAGAGTCCAAATTATACTATTCTAAAAATATGCCTTGCCAGTTCCACTGCCCGTTTGAAATAAAAGGACGTAAGTGCCGTGACTTCCCTATGAAGATACGACCTTTTTTGATGCAAGGTATTAAATAGTATTTTTAAAAGTGGACTGCTAGGGTGTCGGTACGGAACCCTTTGTTGTGCGTGATCCGACACGCACTTGGCCGGTTTTCATACTATAATGACAAGTAGATCGTTTTAAAGATTTCTCAGTTTCAACACAATGGTTCCTAGAGAGCTCTGTCAATCTTATCCGCCACTAGATACGAAACATCATAATTATACTTCTAGACCAAAATAGCGTAGGATATATTTTATTCACCTGTATAAGTTATAAAATAGGATTAGTTCAGCCAAATTCGTCCAGCCAGGTAGTAAGCCAGCTTGCGGCAACTCCGCGCCCCAACTTTTTGATACTATACATGCCTACATAACAAATATACAAACGAAGTGAAGCAGAAATGTCCACAATTAGACCTTAATCCGTCGCAATAAGGTCTAGGAATGGTCAGTAAACTGTTATCGGTGGTATGTACAGTGTTTCCAACTCGTAACGAGTTGTCTAGCGCATACGCTGAAAACTTCACGAGCAATTTACTGGCCAGTGTAAACAGTGTTTAAAAAACATAAATCGAGTTCGCAACCACTGGCTAAGTGACGCAAACGGGCACTTTCCAGTTGTCGTGTAGATGCAACTCATCATTATTTAAAGAGGTTGTGAACATTTTTGTAAGTGGTCATAGTTCTATACCTACAAATAATTATGTAGGTAGGGGGAAGTTAGTAAAGCCGGACGGCACCTATCGCCGGACACTCGTAATATTTCAATAAATTGTAATGGCTCCTATCTAATATTTGATAAAAAGGGTGCAAGGGAGTCCGTTGCATTTTTTTCATCCATTTTTGGTTAGAAATCATTAATAATTACCGAGATATTTCGAGTGTTCGGCGATAGGTGCTGTCCGGCTTTACGGGACTTCCCCTTATAGGGTGACGCCACCAGTAATGGACAAGTCCCAATGATGTACATTAACTCTTATGTAAAAGAAAATAAGAGTCATTTATTTTTTTTAAACCGTATGATCAATTTAAAACCGTATGATCTTTGAATAAGGGTTGAAGTGTCCATTATTGGTGCTTGTGTTTAAAGTCACCCTATGTCGCTGCGTCGTTCGGTACTTAGCGCTCTCTGGGGGAGGCCTATGTCCAGCATTGGACATCATTCGGATGATGATGTAGGTACATATATATTATTATAGGCCTTGTTGCCACACGCAAATAAAAAGATAAAATACAAAGAAAGAATTTTGAAGGTATTTGTTAGGTTATTTTCTTATTTAGTAACATTTAACGTTAATCTGCAGTTTCTAATTATTATTAATGAAATATATTTTTTATGACAGTTAATTATTGTGCCCTTATTAAATTGCCGTTTGATAAAAAAGCGCTTCTACTCGTAACCTGTCGAGTGTTTATCTAATAGTAAGTTTTAGGCTCAGGTTCATGTAAACTGCATTCTAAGTTTAAAAAACTCATTACATACATTTCTAGAAAATACCTTCCCAAACCAGACTGAAGCAATAGGTATTTTCCCTACAACTGTGCGTAAAAGTTCCTTTCCCGCTCGGCGGGAACGATACAGTAATCCTTTAATCGATGCGAGACTTTACCTAATACCCCATTATCTCTCCTCTTTCCTACCATTCAGTTACAATACGCCTTCAATTATTTCTCATGAGTTATTTATTGGCAGACGTTAAAAGGTTCAAGAGGAAATGGGAATGGCTGGAAACGTTATGGAAGAGTTGTCCGATTTTCAATTTAAACTTGGAAATCATAGGTATTTTAATATCAATTGCAATTGCAAACATTTATTTATTAAACCTATAAAATACAACATAAAAAAAACAATACAAGAAAACGGTGTAAGTACTTAGGCCGTGTAACGAAAAATGGAACCAGCTAAACCATAATGCTGGCTTTGCAACCAGCGCTGGGTCTTCCGCAGCGTCCATTCGCATGGGTTTTTGTGAAAACACGGTAAGTAGCACGCCAACAAGTGTACCTACAGATATCTACTACAGATAAACATGTGACAAAGCAAATTGAATAAAAACAAATAATTATCTAAACTACAAAATTTGTGGTCATGTTTTAAACGTAACCGTTATAATTTTAGTTCATATTCGATAGCTCATTATATATTTTGACATAACTCACTAACATGAGGTGTAATGGATCTTTATAATAGACTTAATCATCATCATCATCATCATATACATATGCATATAACAGCCGAAAGACGTTAACTGCCGGACATAGGCCTCCCACAAAGAGGGCCACAATGACCGGTCCCGCGCCACCACCAGCGGACTCTCGCGACCTTTACCAGGTCATCAGTCCACCTTGTGGGGGACACACCACACACGCACCCCCCCCCCCCACCCCCCTCACACACACACAACACGCACACACACGCACACACACAACACACGAACACTGCCTCATTTCTGACGCGATCACGCAGATAAACTCCCAGCATAGCCCTGCCCATTGCCCTCTGAGTGGCTTTGAGCTTTCTTATGAGGCCCATGAGACCACGTTTCACTGCCATATGTCATCACTCCCGTCGTCTTTTCCGTCATTTTGCTGTTGGTAGACTGTCTGGAACAATCAACTCTCACCTAACTGCATTTTAATAAGGGCCAAAAGCGGACATCTTTTTGTAGTGGACCGTACGGATACGTTTTACTGCTTTCAACTATATACTGTGCCGGAACCGACGAGCTACATTAAGCCCACAATATAACAAAAGAGAGATGTTGGATGGTGCCCAACATGAAAGACACAGGGCAATCAAGGACCGCTGGAGTGGAAATCCGCCGTGTAGGACGCGCGATTATTAGTGGCCCTTATTGGATGGTGTAATGTGTACATGTGTGTTCCTTGTTCAGTGCCCACGGACATTTTTTTTTCTTTATCACATACAGCGTCGAGGAAACGATATCGGCTTCCCCGTTCGTAGACAGTTCTCGCTACAAAGCAGAAAAACCATAATTTTCAATCGAAGAGTGCGTGAGTGGTTTTTCACTGAAAGTGAGCTGCTTTCAGTGAAAAATTTAAAAGTTAAACGCCATAGGTGGGACGTAGGGGGGACGTGTTGCATTATCTCCGCTACCCAAAGGTTGTCTGTAAGAGATCGCTCTTTAGCGATAAGACCGCATGTTGTTTAACTGTAAGCCTTGTTTCTGTACTATGATCTTTTTGAGGTGTGCAATAAAGAGTATTTGTATTGTGGGATTTGAACCCACGACCTCTCTGGAATCCGTCCATTGATTTTACCAACTGAGCTACCTTGGTAATTATTATTTTTTTCACTTTGAAAATTATAATTTCGCTTGACAACATTTAAACAGAAAAATCATGTTATCGGCTACGAGCATAGCGCGTAGCACTCGTCGGCAATGAATGTGAACACTTTCACTGCCAAGCTTTTCGTAGCGCTACGTAATTTCCTCTACGCCAGCAGGACAACCGCATAGTAAAGTCATCTGCTACGCGTCTATGAGCAGAGTAGCACGCTAGGCGATTTCCAGCAGTAAATGTTTAAAATGTCAGTTAATTTTGCTGTAGGTACATTGCTGGCAATTTTACATTATATTTAATTTGAAATACATTGCTGGCAATTTTACATTTTATTTAATTTGAAATCTACTAATATAAATTAAGAGCTTACTAACACAAATGGACCCCTGTTGTCTGTGAATAAATGATTAATAATTAATGATATGTTAGAAATAATTTCACTTTTTTTATTAAAAATGTTTGTAACATCTGTTTGAAACAAATCAGTAAACTTATTATCAAGATGAATATATGGTTACTCGTATTAAGAGATAAACCGACGAAGCACTAGTTCCATCGAACTAACACAATTAGCCTTAGTAAATCTAATATTTCAGTTCAGATTTATTTATTTCTCTAAGATTACAAATCACTTATTCGAGAAACAAACAATATTTCAGAATATCTTCATTAAGATTATTTTATAATATAAGATTAATTTATAATATGTATAATAAAAGTTATGATAAAAAGTATGTGAGGGTATTTCAATTCTAATAACACAGTTAAACGCATGCTTGTGCAAACGGCAACATAGGCAACCGACCATTCGTGACCCCTATTACAATGGTCATAAAGTGCACGAACGGTCAGCCGACCGTGCTAGCGATTGCTCCTTAGGCTAATAAGAAGAGACGCGCATGCGTTTAGAAGGTTGAGGTAACTATTGTAAGGCGGCATGCATATTAAACGTAATTACCTATTCTAATCTAATTTTTTCTTAAGTATATTATAACAGTTAGTATGTATTTACTGTAGTAGTAGTGTATTTTTATGTAAGTATAATTTTAGCTTGTTAAGATATTATTAGTTATATATATATATTTATTTATTTATTTTCCATTTTTGCTTTATTTTAACAAACATTGTTAACACAGTTTTATTCTAATAATTTCATAAGTATATTATCCCGGTTAGTATTTATGTACATAAGTAACAGTGTATTTTTATGTAAGAATAATTTTAGCTTGTTAATATATATATATTGTTTTCTATACATTTTTTTTTTAAATTTTAACTTTAAATATAGTGTTAACACAGTTTTATTCTAATTAAGTGTAGTTGACGAGCTTCTTCATCTTCTTCCGGAGCGGCATCTAGTTTTTTGTGTGGGATGTAGTAATTTTCGGAATACCGTGAACATATTTAATTATTAAGTTGCTCTCTCCTCTCTCCGTTCTCTCTTTTAGTTCTGTACGTAAGTTTTTCATGAAGGTCTGCTGCTGGGGTGTTTGGTCTGAGTAGATTTTTATATTACTATCAGTCCAGACAGATTGCTTACGCAGTATCGATTTTATAGTTTGCTGAGATGCAAATGATTATGATATTTTAGTATATCTTCTTCTTTAAAAAAGGCTTTCCATCAAATTTATGATGATTTCGCCAATCAATACTAATGTTCAAGGACGTTGTACGTTAACGACGCCTTGACAGTAGGTAACTGGTTTTGTTCGATAGTGGATTCTGCTCGTCGTCGCGCCGAGCATATGTGTTCACCAACGCAGCGACGAGCAAAATCTTTAGTACCTATATGTAATATATCGGTATGACGAAGTCGATGAATGAGAAGTCACTATGACAACTCAAAAATCCCACCAAAATTCCAGTCTCTAGTGCCATGTCAATTTAAAAAAAAAACGTAATACACCTTTTATAAGACAAGTTTCAACAAATCACAATTACGCAGCGAAAACGTCGCTTTTTCCGATGGGAATGGAAATAGAATTCGGATCACCTGCCGCATGTACAATCCTCGACGATAAATAATTCACATTCCGGTGGAGGCCGCCCGCTTTGTCACCGTAACGGAGGACCGCGGGAGAAAAGAACAATTTTGTTCATCGCTTTCGATCTCAATTGCATTACAATAGTAGGTAAATTTTGGATACAAGTGAGGAAAGTATGTCATTTGTATGAACTTCAAGATTTCTTGGCTGCCAGGCGAGGGTCAGGATTCGGGACGAGTGAAAATGACAAGTTTGCACTTTTACCAAACTGCGTTTGATAATAAAAATAGCGAAAATGTGCAATTAAAATATATTTATTACTAGTAAAAGAGGAACAATACAGTCAAAACAAGTGATTGAACAAACCTAGTTATATTTTCATACCTACTTGGAAAAGTAAAAAGCATTAGTGCCAGCCAAAATTTTATTTTTCGCACGATATAGTTACGAAAAGCAGTTTTGAGCAAGTAAGTGAATCATTATTGAAATACGATTGCGATGCTTAAAAGATGAACCAAATTGAGGATAATTTAGACGAAAAAAAAGTAATAGAAATTTTATTCTTGTACTTATTTTCTTGGTACATCAATGGACCAATTTTTTTGCCGATGTAGTTTTTTTTTATTTCTTAGAATTGCATGAAAATTAGTAGGTTGGAAGAGCTCCTGATTCTGAACAATATGTGCACGATTTCCTACACTGTCCCACAATTTTTTTCCATTGAGTGACAAAAAGTATGGGATTTTTGTAACTCAGTGGAAAAAATGTATGGGATAAAATTTTTTTCGACGCCATGTTGTCATATTTTTTTTACTTGTACAGAATCAGGAGCTCTTCCAACCTACCAATTTTCATGCAATTCAAAGAAATAAAAAAAAACTACAACGCCAAAAAATTGGCCCCAATAAGAATTTTCAGATAAAAAATAAGTGCAGGATACACGAAACACACTTTTTTGTACTGATGTAAACAAACATACGTCCTGACTGAAGTAATTTTATATCACGAGCGCGGGTTGGCCATAGTTGTAGTTGTGACATATACAAACACATAGACAACGTGAACTCATAGCTCCTACGCTGACGCACACATAGACAACGTGCATGTATAGCTCAACACACAATCATGGCTCACCCGCGCTCGTGAGATAAAAGTGCTGTAGCTCTTGTGGTTACTGGATAAATAATACTTACTGCAATAATTTAAAATAATGCAGCAAACACTATTTTGAAGCCAATTTCACTTCAACAGATAACATAAATAAAAATAAGAGCTAAAATATTATAACTTTATTTCATGTCATTTCTATTATTTATTTCATTTAACAATATAAATTGTGTTTGAAAATACACGTCAATTTTAAAGAACTTAAAAATAATAAATAATCAATTACAAACCTTTTAAATAATAAATTAAGAATACATAATTTACAATGACAGAACAAATTACAATGTCAAAAAACATTAAAACTAAACATTAAAAAAAACAATAAATTATACTATTAAATGTCAGTAAATGTTTAAAAATGATATTAAGAAAAAATAAATAATTATGTAGTTCTTATTAAACAAAAAGGAATTATTCACATTGGATATCGCACTGTAAAAATGTTATACACAGGGGTCGAATAATTATCGGTATTATCCACCTTTGATAACTTCGCGAACTTCGCAGAAGGATGAGGTTGCCTCATGATGTTTTGCTTCCCCGAAAAGCTAACGGTAAAAGGGCATTTTCACTTTAAAGTACACCCCCTACTTTTTTTTTCGGATCTCGGTGATTTTGGGTATTCTGACTCAGAATCACGAGTACTATCCATTTCCGCGAAGAAAAAAAGTGTCCCGCCAAAAAAAGTCAGTTTTGTGACGCTTTTTTCATACAGTTTATATGGCTCGTCACAAAAAATAATACGATATTTTCTCGACTAAACGGGCATTTTCACTAGTGTACCCCCTACTTTTTTTTCGGATCTCTGTGATTTTGGGTACTCTGACTCAGAATCACGAGTACTATTGATTCAGATGAAGAAAAAAAATGTCCTTGATTTTCCATAAAAAAAATCTGTGTCTGTTATGTGACGAGCCATATAAACTGTATGAAAAAAGCGTCACAAAACTGACTTTTTTGGCGGGACACTTTTTTTCTTCGCGGAAATGGATAGTACTCGTGATTCTGAGTCAGAATACCCAAAATCACCGAGATCCGAAAAAAAAGTAGGGGGTGTACTTTAAAGTGAAAATGCCCAAATACCAAATGATATTTCTTGCGGAAGTGCAAGAAACTCAATTAATTTTGTATGAATCAGTAACGCTGCTAACGCGAACTACAAATTTCTAAATAACGGATAAATTTAAAATACAGTGCGACAGCTAGAGCTCACAGAACATGTGCTACAGCGACTGGCCGCGAATGTCAGAAGGCGGCCAATGTTATTATCGAATCCTGCTCAGAGACAAAAAAAAATTTATTTCTTTATTTAGAAATTCAAAAAACCCATTGGTAGTCAAGGGCACCAATATGTATACACTTTTTCACCTTACTCCATTGAAATAAGGTCCAAAAAGGTATATATATTTATGCCCTTGACTGTACGAGCCGCCGGGATTTTAATCCAAGCGGATTAATGTTTATGTTCCGCCAATTGACAACATTTCATTTTATCTTAGCGGCTTGAAGCAAAAATCCGCTTGGAGATAATTATGGGCTTGACGACCGCTTTAGCTTAGTTGGTAGTGACCCTGCCTACGAAGCTTCGAATCCCGGCCGGGGCATTTATTTGTGTGATGAGCACGAATATTATTTGTTCTTGGGTCTTGGATGTTTTCTATGTATTTAAGTATTTATTTATCTATATAAGTATGTATATCGTCGCTTAGTACCCATAGTGCAAGCTTTGCTTAGTTTGGGACTAGGTTGATTTGTGTAAGATTGTCCACAAATATTTATTTATTTATTTTATTTATTCGCTAGTTCTCGAAAAAACTGCAAAATACTTATAAGAAGCCATTACTGGGCTGAAAAAGAATATTCCGTGGCATGACGCGACATTGACAATTTTGACATCGACACATTCGACACTTGTCAGTTGTGGGGACTATCTTGTCAAGTGAAGTAACTGGGTTTCTCTCTCTAATCTTTCGAATATCTCCGTCTCTATCTCATTTGCTTCGAGCGATAGAGAAAGAAACATACGAATTTCGGCCTTCGGGTGGTCATGATAGACCCCTTAAATCTGTCAGTATCACTGTCGCAGGTGACATAGATACAGTATACTTTTTTCTTATAATTTAATAATTTGACTAGTGTGTTAATCTTATTCATACCAACTATATTCATACAACGTACATACGCTCTTTTATAACGAGGCAGTTTTAGATTACTAAAATAAGAGGGATTTAATGAAAATATTCTGAAAAGAAAAAATACGTATCTCTTAACTTTTTGAGTACTATTGAATACCTAAATAAAATTAAGGCGTCAGAAAAATTAAATGTTGTCAATAAAATTGTCGGGTTTTTGACGAACAAAGGGATTTCGAAATGCTCGAAGCGCACTCGTTCGCTTCTTGTAAGTCGGTCCACACTAGACGAATTGTGTTCGGTTCGTGCTCCGATCGTGCTCGGCTCGTGTTCGGCTCGCCTAGCGTAGACCCACCTTCATAATTTTTACTTTTGATTCTGCTTAAAAGATTTGTTTAAAAACGGTTCTAACGCGATATTTATGTGTGCCGTGCCTTAGACAATTAAAAACATAGTGGACGGGTAGAAAACTTTTCTCGAGTTTCCTCTTTAGATTTTTATCAACTTTTGTAGGGTAGTCAAATGTTGTGTACCCATCTACCCATATCTCCGTTGACAACTTGCTGAGACGACGATTCTGTCGCGAACATGACCGGTGTAACCCGTGTCGAAACGTCGGGGAAAAAGGTAAATACATAAATATCGCGTTAGACCCGTTTAAACAAATATTTTAATCCAAAGCGCGAGAGTTTAAAATGTTATTTTGATTCTGCTGGCGTTAAAATTCCATCCTATTGTGATGCTTTCCTGTGTGTTGTTACGTAGAAATAGAGGAAGTTACCCACATACGATCGAGCGTAAAAATATCCTTCATGTGGAAGTTCCACTTATCACGCAGTTCGCTCCATTTCACGCAACCACCGGTTTACACTCGATACTTATCTTTTCGTCAGTTTCCTGGTGTGTTCGATACGGTTTCTGCGTGGACAGCGGTTTACTTCTCGTTTTTTTGTGGCTTTTCCGTTTTATACGTGAGTGAGCGTTGGAAATAAATAAAAAAAACAAGAAATGTGAAAATATAGGGTATCAAAATCTAACCATACGAATGGAATATGGAAGTTTAATCTTGAGGTAAAAATGAAACCTTTTTGTATTTTTTCTGACACAACATTTTTCATGTCTACAGGGGAAGAGATTTAATTATGATTAAATATTGATCTTGTCCGCTAACAGGAAAAGTAGGTACATTGACAGTTAGGTATATTATGTCCATTCGCAAGTCCAAATAATTTATTACTGTTTACCCTAGTTTATTTCTATGTTTTTTTAACGTCTATTTTACGAGTAACTGTTCTGCTTCCTTACTAATTGCTAGGTATCTAGAAATATCCGGACCCTGCGTAAGTATGGGGGCTACTTAAGCCTTAAGCTTACTTAATTAAAAAATCAAGAAAATACATCCAAAGTCTATGATATCCGGACACAATACTCCCAATATAATACGTGTCAATTCACACATAAAATTGCTTAAATATATGTATGTAGATGAGTGTATTAACGGATAACGACTCTTAAAGCCAGTGATCGAGTCAATTTCATAATAATATTACACATTCTTGTATTTCAGTTGCATAATGCATCTGTTATTGCTAATGTAAGACACAAATGCAGCTCAAATATGCTAATAAATGAGAAGAAAAAGCTATGAATTTCGAGGAAGGCAAGATTAGCATATTTATGAAACACTAAGTGCCTTCATAGGATATTAGTGCTGAGCATAATATTTTATGAATACCTAACTTCTGATTATCTGTTTATCTGACCCTGGCTCCTGCCACTGATTTTTTTTAATCTTTTAGGGTTCCATACCCGAAGGGTCCAAACTACTAGCTTAAGTTATATTATATCATGGATTTGGCTCGGACATCGAGACAAACCATTATGTGGTTTACGGTGTCTGTATGATGAATTCTTGTATTAATTTCTTTACTAAATAAATTAAAAAAAAAAAAAAAAACGGAACCTTAAAACCGACCATTGGCTAGCAGTGACACCGAAAATAGAATATCAAGTTTGTGATGTCCCGGTTACGTCTCTTAAGAATCAGTGAGTTTACGTCATGTTTTGACACAAAAAAGCGGCAGCTAAGACTTTTATTGGCCTGTAATCGTGTAATAGAAGTATCTTCAAAACTACCGCTTGATCTCAGGAGGGACTTTGCCCCCTTGTGCGTGTTCTACCGCCTGTAGTAGGTATAACGGGGTGTGCTCACTAAGGAACTGTTTGATATGATGCCCACGGCCACCTTTCATCATCGCACCGCTCGCCATCGGCAGCGAGCTCATCCCCACACCTTAGTGCAGAACCTGAGTGGACGCTCGAGCGTTGCATCCAGCGTTGCGTCCAGCGGGGCGTGCATGTCAAACAATTGAAACTCATACTGGTGTCCTGAGTCGCCGCCGCACAAATAGTATGGACGCTCGGCCGCAACGCTGGACGCGACGCCGAACGCTCCGCTCCGAGCGTCCACTCAGGCCTTACACTTAGAGCCACTGCGTTCTCGTACAGTGCGATTCAACAGATGCTTTATACCAAGAACACTTAGGTTGTGGAATGAGCTTCCTGCCGAGGTATTCCCAATGGTCTACAGCATGGGGCTCTTCAAAAAAGGCGTGAAAAGGGTTCTTATGGGTCGGCCACGCGTGAGTGACGCCTCTGGTGTTGCAAGCGTCTATAGGCGGCAGTAACCACTTACCATCAGGTGGGCTGTCAGCTTGTTTGCCTCCGACGTAGTATAAAAAAATAAGGGCATCACACCACCTAGAAAGTCGCGGCACGTCGCGGGTACACGTACGTGAGCTAATATAATTTTATCGCCGACAAGGTAATGGAGCGACGTCCGATTTTCTAGTGCATACGAAAATAAAGAGTTACAGTTGAACTTGGCTCTAAATGTACTCGCTTATTTCACTGTCTTTGCCTAGGCTTCTTCCATAATTATTATAAACTAGCTCTTTCCTGCGACTTTGACCGCGTAGAACTCGTTCAAAGCGCAATTTAATTTTTAGGTATTCTTTTAATTCAGGCGCTCATCTAGTTTGTCGCTCTTCCATACAAACTTATACCCCCTTAAGAGATGGTTTCCAGGATAAAAAGTATCCTATGATCTTTACCGGGACTCAAACTTTAATCGGTTCTGCGATTTAGGCTTGAAGAGGTGACAGAGAGACAGCCACACTTCATATTAGTATGGATAAATGATTTCTCGCCTCAAATATTGCTCCGAATTTGGCATTCAGTGAGATAGATACGTGAGTGACCCGTTTATTATATTACTAGCTTTTGCCCGCGACTTCGTCTGCGTAGAAGTCGGTCATCGCATTAGAATGTTATTGCTATTCTTTTATTTTAGGCGCTAAGCTAGTTATCTCTCTTCCACCCCCTTGCGGTGTCCCATGTCCTTCCCTATGTTTCGAACATTATGATGCAGGTGCGGAATATACTACAAACGCATTAAGTAATGTAGATGAAAACGGGAGCGCAGCGGGCGCGAAATATTTCAAACATTATGATGCAGGCGCGGAAAAGAATTCACACGTATCAAGCAATGTAGTTAAAAAGGCGGGCGAAGCGAGCGCGAAATATTTGGAACATTATGATACAGGTGAGAAAAATACTTCATACGCATTAAGTCATGTACATGAAAAAGCGAGCGTAGCGAGCGCGAAAATTTTGGGACATAATGATGCAGGTGCGGAAAAGACTTTATATGCATCAAGTAATGTTGTTAAAAAGGCAAGCGAAGCGTGCGCGAAATGTTGGGAACATTATGATAGAGGTGCGGAAAATATTCATACGCATTAAGGCGATATATCGATTGAAAGAGACACCCTTTGTTTTTCGCTCACGACAAAACGGGATGCAACCCTCTCCGAGAATGGCTTTTTAGACAAATCTCGTTGAATATCTGACTGTGTGCAGGTTTATTAAATTTCCTCTTGTCAGTACCTAGATAAGGTAAAATACCAACATATTAAGTTAATCGTGTCTTTTAATAATGCGTTGTTTTAGTAGGCTGAGGAAAAAAAGGAAAATATAGACTCGACTTTGGATTTATTTTCTATCGAGAAAATTATAAGCAATCATGTTTCGCTATTGTCAGTACCACAATCATATAGTCAAGAATCATATATCAGAAAATCAGCCCCTACTGTTTGCTAGTCTGGGCAGGACAGCGTTTCAAAGTCTCCAAATTTCTCAGTGTAGCGCCTTAAATCATGCAAATGAAAACGCGAGCGCAGCGAGCGTGAAACGTTTCGAACATTATGATGCAGGCGTGGAAAAGACTTCATACGCATCAAGTAATGTAGTTAAGAAAGCGAGCGAAGCGAGCCCGAATTATTTGGAACATAATGATACAGGCGTGGAAAATACTTCAAACGCATTAACATGTAAACGAAAACGCGAGCGTAGCGAGCGCGAAAATTTTCGTACATAATGATGCAGGTGCAGTAAAGACTCTATATGCATCAAGTAATGTAGTTAAAAAGGCAAGCGAAGCAAGCGCGAAATGTTTGGAACATTATGATACAGGTGCGGAAAATATTCATACGCATTAAGTTATGCATATGAAAACGCGAGCGTAGTGAGCGCGAAATCTTTCGAACATTACGATGTAGGTGTGGAAAATACTTTACACGTATCAAGTCATGTAAATGAAAACGCGAGCGAAGCGAGCGCGAACATTTTCGGACATAATGATGCAGGTGCAAAAAAGACTTAATTATGCATCAAGTAATGTAGTTAAAAAGGCGAGCGAAGCGAGCTCGAATTATTTGGAATATTGTAATACAGGTGTGGAAAATACTTCATACGCATTAAGTCATGTAGATGGAAACGCGAGCGTAGCGAGCGCGAAAATTTTCGGACATAATGATGCAGGTGCGGTAAAGACTTTATATGTATCAAGTTATGTAAATGAAAACGCGAGCGAAGCGAGCCCGAAAATTTTCGGACATAATGATGCAGGTGCGGAAAAGACTTCGAATACGCATTAAGTAATGTATGAAAACGCGAGCGAAGCGAGCGTGAAATTTTTGGAACATTATGATACAGGTGCGGTAAATATTCATACGCATTAAGTTATGCAGAAGAAAACGTGAGCGTAGCGAGCGCGAAAACTTTCGAACATTACGATGTAAGTGCGGAAAATACTTTACACGTATCAAGTTGTGTAAATGGAAACGCGAGCGAAGCGAGCGCGAAAATTTTCGGACATAATGATGCAGGTGGTTAAAAAGGCGAGCGAAGCGAGCGCGAATTATTTGGAACATTATCATACAGGTGAGGAAAAAAAAAAAGGTGCGGAATATTTTTCACACGCATTAAGTAATTTAGGGAGCGTAGCGCGCGCGAAAATTTTCGAACATTATGATGCAGGTGCGGAAAATACTCCATATTCATCGAGTAAAATAGATGAAAACGCGAGCGCATATTTTTTCCAACATTGTAATGCATGTGTGGAAAAGACTTTATACGCATCAAGTTATGTAGATGAAAACTCGAGCGAAGCGAGCGCAAAATTTTAAGAAAAAAAAATAGTTGTCGGTGGTTGAATTCATATTTTTTGGTTTAAAAATTATTGGAGAACCTTACTAACTTTGTTTGTTCTTTCACATTCAAAGGTGGAGTAGAGGCCCAGGTTGATAGCGCACCCACCCTGGTTGTTCCTGGGAGATGTGTGATTTTCTGAGATTGAGTTTTTGTTTCCTATCGGCCTATGAATTTCGAATTTGGTCATACTTAATGTTTATTGTTACATCTGGGGGCACGGCAGTGCCCCCGCAAGTCGAGCAAAAAGGTGTAACTATATTTTACTAACAAATACCTATATACCCTAAACATGAAAAGTCTGAGCCGGCCGGTCTTCGGTATGTTGGATGGATCAATTAAATTTGCAACTTTGACAAACTTTACTTCGGTGCGAACTGCGAACCGGGAGAACATCAATTGGGCCATTTTTTAAGGGCCATAGCTTAGGCTTATAGAGCTGCAATTATCATGCATCTGGCATGTTTGCCGAGGCGCGACTCGATGATTTTTTTTTTTGCCATCAGGCGAAAAAGAGTTGCCTCCATGCTGAGCCGTGTGCGCGGGAGCAGCAACGGACTCCTCAGGGCGCTGGCTGTGAGACTCGACTGCCCGATCACTAAATTCTGGGTAGAGGTGGCCATTGGGAGGGCTAAATAGTCCTTTGTTTTTAATTGTATTAATGTTTTTGTTTTTATTTTATTCCAACTAACATAGTTTGTAAGATATTCTTAAGTTAACTAACCGCAATATGGATCCAAACGGTCTGAAATAAATGATTTTTATTTTATTTTATTTATTTATTTATTATGCTTAATTTGTTTCGAATTAATTACATCAAAAAACGTATTTTATGAATTTTGCTGACTTGTGGAACAGGGGGAGGGGGGGGGGGGGTTCCACGAACCACAAACGAAGTTTTCCCTCTCTGTCGCACTTGCAAGTCTGTACTAAAGTGCGACAGAGATGGAAAACTTCGTTTGTGGATCGTTTATTTTCTGGCTTTGAGAATGGTCAGTGAACCCCTGTAATCCCCGTACCCCGAAGAACCTCAAACATATCCCATAACGATTATTAAGAAAATAAATGTCCGCCATCTTGCATTTGAAAATGGATATCATTGTTGTAATCAGCACCCCAAAAAAAAAGATTTTATACAAAAAAATTAATATTTAAATTTATACATTTTGAACCTTATTATTTGAACAGTAAAATAGCTTTTTAAACAAATAAAGTTGATGCAACTCGGAAAACTCAAATTGTTTCAATCATGCGCATACATATACGTGCCGCAAGTCTTACCATGCAACCGAGAGCCCGCTGCTCTGCGTAGGTAGGTAGAGGTACCCTCCATCGAAAACAAAAAAAAACATCGAGCTTGCATAGTAAGATTGGTATGTACCTAGGTTTGTGAATATTGATAGCGACCGGCTGTCCAACATAATTAGATCTCTCATATCAAACAGTTAATATGGTTTGAGGGACTTTTGGCCTCTCAAGTATATTTCGTCCCCCGTTTTTTCAAATACTATCTGTTTATTGCACAATGTTTGAATGGGGTTCTTTTTACTTTGCTTCCAAGTTGCTGCTTACCAATTTTCAAGCCTTTAAATTACGAATTGAAGGATTTCCTATACATAGTTCAACCCCTGTTTTCACCCCTTTTCATCCCCAATCTGTATGATTTTTATAGTCTATAACCTCGCCGAAGATCCCATAAACATATTATTGAAGGCTGTATTAAAATCCATTCGCTAGTTTTCACGTGATAGTTAGACAAATAAACAGACAGACAAACAGACAAACAGACAAACAGACATGAATTCTAAAAACCGTTGAAATGTGTTCTGTTATCGATTCTAAGACCCCTCAATCGATTTTTTTTCTTATATCTTCAATGTACAGATTTTTGACCCTCTTCTGCTTTATTATATGTATAGATTTCTAGAATATATAGGTATGACTGACAACTAATAAAAAACAATGTCATGGATTGCGCCATAGTTAACGGAATATGCTCTAAATCTTTTCCCTGTTGCAAGTAAAGTGTGTAAATGGGGCTTTTATTAAAACTTTACAATATTTATGCATAATTATAAGATTATATTAAAGGAAAACTTTTAAAATTTATTCTTTGTCTTCGATCACCGTAATTTTGTTATGTTGTCTATGTCATTTCAGAAAGTAAAGTTTTTTATTAATATTTTACGATACCAACCTTTCGTGCCTTCAGGTAACACAATAAATCTTGATCTTGTTTTCTCATCTAAATTTAATAATGACACTTCTGCCGTTTTTTTAACGAGAATTTACATTTTTACTGTTTAAACTTTTCATTATTTTTCGATAGATTTACGAGAGGTTTACTTAACGGTTTAATGTTATTTATAAACGTTCATAAACTTACTCGTATATTGTTTAAAACGTAGTTAAATTACGTTTGTGTACGTTTACGTTATCTCTATAAAATTTTGATATATGACGTGTTTTGTATTCTTATTTCTAATCCAGTCCAAACACAACTGACATTATTATTGGGGAACGGGACTTAATCGCGTACAATTATAACCCGTGCGGCTAGAAGATGTTGATGATACCCGCACACGCCAGTCAGCTCGCGACCACGAATGTTGTGATACATTCGAAACGTCGGGCAAAACCTTAAAAAAGGTAAATTAGTTATAATTGTACGCGATTAAGTCCCGTTCCCTAATAATAATGTGTGAAAATCGTGTAAGTTTAAATAAATATACATATAACTGACATTCCTCTACCGTCCATTAATAATATTGCCTTTTGTTTTTGTAATCCCAACAAAATACAATCTAATTATTACCTACCTAATTCCAATATAATATCAGCTGAGCCAGTTAATGGTTTAACTTTTCTACTCACCCGGTCGGGTTTACCGAAAACTTTCCCTTTAAATTACCTTTAACTTACTTTGTCACTTCGAACGGTTTAAGAAATCTCATTATCGAAAATCGTAAAACAGCCGTCGGTTCATTTTAGATTATTATATTGGCGGAGCGTCCATACAACTCGATTCCCACCGGCTTGCCTAATTTTCAGCCAGTGCAGTTCTTTTACTACGGCGACTACGGCTCATGAAGAATAAGAAATACATATTATTTCCGGCTTCCCTAAGAATAATTTTGACGCGCCGCCACTGCTATATATCTAGTCCTCGATGCTGTGTCCTCCGTCATTTATTAGGATTATGGAATGCCCTAATGTGGCTCTTAAAGCCAAATTTAGGTGGTGTGGCCACGTCGAGCGCATGGACAACCAGTGACTTCCCTCAGATTCACACTTTACACCTCAGATTCGGTTGAAACCGCTTAACCAATCTCACTGGATTTGCCCTTCAAAGTATTCCAGTATTCCAGTTCCTCCTCTTAGATTATCCCAGTGTTTAAACCGCCCGCGTGGTCGTGTCGGAGGTTTCCCTTGGTTTTTTTCCAAGCTACTCTTCAACCGCGTACTCCTATTGCTTTATTGGGCCCTGCTTATAAAGCCATACTCAGGTTAAAAAAAGAGAAAATACATTCAGGTTGCGCCTGATACACGCAATATGCGTGTTAGCGACAAGGCGGCCGGATCTTCAACATAACTCTACGGGAGTGACGAGTGCAGCTGCTTTACCGTTAAGGCCGGATTATAGTAAAAATCTGATTTGGTAAACGGTTTTATTACGTAATACTACATATTAAAAATGTAAAAAAATACGATGTTATATTTGAGACCTTTATCTAGTGCCGTCGGATGTCCGTTATACAAGTTGCAAAACTTTGATCGATAGAAAAAAAATTCCAAACATACCTCTATTTTCTATCTTAAAACTCATTTTATTTCAACCTTAGGTGACATGATGAGTAGAAAATAATACTAAAATAAACGTATTTGATGGTATGAGCGATGTCGGGATTAATATTGTTAATATAGTAAGCCATGTATTTTTCTCACCCAAAAATGTACTAAAAATTTACGAAAATTACGCGCACAGTTCCGTAGAGAGTGGGATGGTCAATTGCAACCTCACGCGTGTTAGAGCGGGACATTTGCAATGGAAGAACCTCGCTACTGACAAGCCGGCCGCGTCGCCGCGAGCCGGGACGGTCGGAGAGACTTCGCATACACTCGCCCGCTCGCTCGCTTCGCTCGTAGTTCGCCTTTGTACCAAAATGTCCTTATTTGTCATTTATTTGTTTGTATTTTTTGTGTTTTTTTTTTGTGTACAATGAAGTTATTACATACATACATACTCGCGCTGCGTAACACGCACATTGTTCGCGATTCAACCTTTATTTACCTACTTCTCGTATATTTGTAATAATCGAAATTAAAAAACCAGTATTTACAGTCCACGCGCATTTTTAATAACTAGTCTAGATCTCCTTCAAGCTCTGAACAAGGCACTAGACCCCAACAATGCGTTTATGTAGAAGTAAACTAATGCTAAACACCAAAAGTGGTTTATTTACCATATTATAACACAGAGCCACTAGTTTGAAATACCTGTAATGAAACTAGCTGTGTTTGAACTGCTTACGTCATAGTCGCATGAGCCGCAACACATTTACAACTTTTATTTCCAGTTACACAATAGCTCTAATGCTGAGGCGACTCAGAAAATTACGCAACGGTAAGAAAAAATACAACTTCGTGCACACATGGCCCACAAAGTTGTCACTACAACTTCATTACAGAACTTGTCCGGCAATGACGGCGTGTTATGAATTTAGTTCGTAACTTTGCCGGTGCCGTGTTGTAATTTACGGCATAAAAAACGTACATTGTTGACGTGTGTGTGAAAGTTGGTGTGGTTACGAAAAAAGTTAAAATGAGACAATCCGACATAATCGACGTTTGTACATAAAGGAAAGTAAACTTTACGTCAATAATGTGTGAAATTGTAAATCCAATGAACATGCACGTAACGTTACATTAGTTTATTTAACCATTACCATACATAAGTATAGTTTGAATGTAAACATATTCTTTTTACAAAAAAAGAAAAACAATTTTGATACTTAGGTACTCACCGCTTTTGTAGCAATTCATTTTAAAAACACATTAAAAATAAAAAAATTTAATTGAGGGAATATTAACAGTTGTAATAGTATATTACTTAACAAGGGCGGTAAAACAAAGAATGACCTGGCCATAATGCGGCTATTACCGCACGCTCCGCGCGCGGGAAATCCCACTTCCTAGCCCGGGGGTGACATAAAATTTTGTACTTAACACGGGCGGTAATAAAGAAAACCTCAGATCGCATATTTATCGCCCTTGCCTTCGGCTCGGGCGTCAAATACCTGCGATCTGAGACATTCTTTGTTTTACCGCCCTTGTTAAGTAATGTACTATTATAATCCCCTTAATTTCACATTTTAGCCTTCTCAAAATTTAATTAATGTTTCTATAAACTAAGATTAATTACGGTTGATTTTGTCAATACTCCAATTTATGTAACTAAAGCCTGAAAAGGTGTAAGTTAACGCCTCACTTCTCGCAAGTATTGAAACAGACACGTCAAAGAGATAGATGGGTGAACAAAGCTTCCATTTATCTCCCAAGGCCGCAAAAACGGTGATCGATGTGAACTGTTTATAAACACCTGTTTACAACTTGTTTCTTTCGGTATACAGTAACAGATGTGTTTTTGATGAGCTGTAAAAAATATGAAAGAGATTAAAGAGTGATTTTTTTTGTTTGTTGTTTAATTAATAAGCAATAACTTTGGTTGCCTATAACTTATCATCCTCATAGTGTTTTCCGTTTATGCCCTAAGGAGCCGCGGGCTCTGCTTTGAGACCTAATCCCAGGATTTGGCGTACAATCTACCTAGTTTTTAAGAAGGGCGTACTTCCGTTCTAAATGTCCCGCTCTAACACGCGTGAGTTTGCAATTCACCATCCCGCTCTCTACGGAAGCTCAGCGCGTACTTTTCGTAAATATTGATGTTTATACTAAACGTGTACATTTAAAAGGATAATCTTTTTTCTCAGGTTTGGAAACTTATCATTGTACAACTATTCAACCAAAAATCATTGTTAAAGATGGGAGAGTTTTAAAGAACCAACCAAAAACATCGAAAAGAAGGGTTATGTCCGAAAAATAAAAGTATCGAGAACATTTTTGTAAATCGTGTTTTCACTTTTAGCAGACTAGAGGAAAATAGTTCAAGATTAGTCTACTGAAAGGACAGATAGATGTTGAGATCTATGTCGATGAACAATGGCAAATTTGCATAATTATGTGGGCTCTTAAGAACGACACTGCGTTATTGACGTGTTTAAGTTATGTGACCTGTCTAATAGGTTTCCTAATAGTGTTTTAATTAATCGAAAACCTACTGTTAAATTACAAATTATATTTCGTACAAACGTTTTTTTGAAACAGTCGGTTTCAAAAGAATTTCCTCCCTCGATTGTAGAATTAGAATGGGATCATCACTTTAACCATTGAATTTATAGCTTAAACATGTCTAATTCTCCATAATATATCCCGGAACTTGATGCCAAAGTGGTTAGGTTACTATTCATAATAGCAAAACAAATGAGCAATTTCTTCCGCTCACCCAAACTGCCGCAACAGAAGTCTTTATTACACCGATAGAAGCAAAAGGGTAGGTATTACTAATAGTAATCTCCAATTTGGGGCAAAACGACTATCCGAGCGTACATTTGGGAGGGATCACAATGGAACTAATCCGCTAGTACGGCCCTACTGATTGATCCGATGTATTTCCTAATCCTTTGCTGGCCCACCTAAATAACCTTATTTTGTATCGAGTAGCAGAATTTAAGGATGCCTTGAACACCCCCGTTGCACTGAGAAAAAAATCACCACCAGGAATTAAAAAAACCGTTTTGTAATTGGGGAAAAAGTAATTTTTACACTGTCGCTACATCGTGTGAACCTACGAGCCAGCATATTACAACGGACCGCCAGTGCTCGCCGTTCCCTCTCTATGTCGAAGTCGTCGCGTAGCGACTCCGCCACCCAGTGCCCCAAGTATTTAAATTCCTTCACCCTTTTTAGGGGTGTACCGTCAAGCACCACTGGCGGGACAAGCTCACGCGTTTTTTTACCCGCCCTGAATACCAAGAGCACACTCTTCGTTGCGTTATACTTGAGGCCATGGGCAGCAGCATAACGCTCGCACACCACCAACAACTTCCTCAATGCACTAATGGAAGGGCTCAGCAGCACCATATCGTCCTCGTAGCTGATGTTGTTTATAACTTTTCCACCAACGGAGCAACCAATTGGGGTGCTACTGAGCTCCTCGATTTATTAGAAGCTATTAGAGCTATTAGAAGACATTTCTCGTCCTCGGATTAAGTTTTATTTTAGTAATAATGAATCTATTTTTGTTGCCTTTTCTCTCAGTGTGGGCTGCTGCTTTTTTTAACAACGTTCGGTCCATCTGATGATAAGTGGACACTGCAGCCAATAGACGCTCGCAACTCCAAAGGAGTCATGTGCGTGTTGCCGAACCTTTATAAAATTTGAGGATTTACTAATTCTAATTGACTGATTGATTAATTAATTGATTTCAATTTTTTTGGAATGTGTACAGTACCCGGTTATATATATTGCACGTCGGTCTTTGGGAAAATAAAATCGGCTGTTGACGACAATTTCCGAACACTGGCGAAAGTCCATCAATCATCTTAGTTATTACTCTGAAATAAATATTTAACCGAACTGTTTCGCTTATTTCATCAATAACCATAATTTTAATAAGGAAGGCGATATTAAAGTTAATTTTGTAAGATATTGCCCTAGTTATGGAATCACTTGTTTTAAGTTGTAACTTGTTGTTGTAGTTTGTTGTTGTAAGACGAAAGTGCGGTTTCATTTAAGAAACTTTTTTTCAGTGAGTTGAATAAAAATAATGTACGTCAAATCAATAACATGTAAACTTTGGATTGCGACAAACGTCACATAGATCGCGTGAGAACGTTTTATAAAGCCGAAATAATCAGTCTATTTCCAAAGGAGCAATACTTATCGATGGATTCTCCAGTAGATACAATGTGTAAATCGAATCCTAGAAGAACTCTACCTACATTTAATCAAAACAATAGTGAAATATTTACAAAGTCAAATCTTAACCGACTTAGTGTTGCATAAAAAGAAAATAGTGGACCCAATAAAATGAAACAAGGTCATTGAATAAACCCTACAACCTTAACTAACTGCGAGACAACGGCAGAGTTCCTTCGGGCACAAATAAAAAGTAAAACTCTTTGTTGTACGCTTTCAGGAGCGTGTGCTAATGAATTCCATTGTCAAAGTACAAACACCGCTTCACTTTCTATTCACATTGACAACCCTCGAGCAACAGTTTGCCACAGCCTAAACAACTTACGTAAACTAAACTAATGTACTGTCTCCTTCACCGTAACGCTTCATGTTTATTTTTTTATCTGTGGCATTGACTTAGGGCTGGGATAATACAGGGATCTTGTTAAACGTGTCTTTTGTAATTTTACTAAAAGGGCCGGGTCCAAATGAGCACCACATCTATATGTTAATTGTGATTTCGTGCACCTTACACGGGTTGCCGTCACACATGTCGAGAATTAACCATGAAGGAAAGGAAGCTAAACAAGGGCCGCAGACCCTTACAAGTGATTGCTGTTACACTGAAAAATACTTTGAGCAAAACACTATTCATGGGATTACATTATGTTATGTTGAATCTAAATCCGAATAATATGTATTTTGTTTTGTGATTATAAATATTACTCTGTGTTTAGAACGAAGATTTTTCACGATTTTATAAGTTATACAGGTATAAATGGGTGAATATCATATTTCGTGTTTTGCACTTGTCCACCCATGTTAACTTTATGAATTTTTTACTACAAGAGTCCAGATTTTTTTTGAGTGAAGATCATTCAAGAAAGCTACATTGCCATCAAATATTATGTCAAATTTCCATACGGAAAGTGAAATTAAAAAATTTTGAAACTCAAAAACCTAAGCTCTTTGGCGCGTCCACCACTGTGTTTCATTATTGTAACTCTATAAACTTTATTTATTTTTTCCAAAATTACGTCCGTAACGGTTTTACCTGTATTTATGAATGTTAAATTACGCCATATTAAGCCGCAATATTTTTTTAAATAATTTAATAAAAAGTTATCAACAATTTAATTTTGTCCATCCAAAAAACGCCTAATTTCTTTGGCGTAAATGTCCAGACTGGCATAACGTTATATTTGTATCTACGCAATCCTCACCTCGTGTCCCTACTCCCTTTTGTTCCCAACTAACGCCTGATGGGTACAAAACTATGTCAAATGAAACGTGTTTCTCGAGAATAATTTTTATATCGCTCATCACGGACTTTTTTCCGGCGAGTGACTAATTTCTTCGGTATTCGATTTTGCGGTCAAATATGTATTTATATTTTTTATACTTTTTTAGTGCGTGTGTGTTGCGATTATCTGCATCTGTAGTTATAATAAATAATGATACGTTAAAGACCCAAGAAGAAAAAAAATATTTAATATCGATTTCTAACTTCTTTGGCGCTAATTTCTTTGGATTTCTTTGGCATATAGCTCCAAAGAAATTAGATTATGTCCAAAGAAGTTAGAAAATGCTTGAGAATGCCCAAAAACTTATTCGAAATTCGTTATATTTTTGAATTTCATTGTTCCATTTAGGATTTGAATTGGTTCCGAATACGTTCTAAATATATTACTAGTACCAAATGAATGAGTCAGGTCCTTGTTTGATCAACAATTCGAAATCAAGAAAAATAATGTTATTATACTCAAAACATACTCAAAAGATTAAAAGCTGATCAAACGCACACACAGTATAAACTGTTCTAACTTTACTGCGGTTTATAATGCCATAGCTTTATGTTACGTGATTGAGTTGGTTTAAGTCTTGGTCACAAATTAATACACTAAAATGGCATGACAAAAAAAGAAATCAGCCATTAAAATTAAAGATTTTGTTATATTTGTAATTTACAGTGCACAGTACATTGGTTGTTTACAATATAAGAATAAAAATGTTTAAGAAATTAGTAGAAAAATAAAATAATTTTAAGGTTGTTAAATCTATGTAATAGAACAAATCTGACATTTTGTAAGCACTGTAAGCAGATATATGTTATAATGGAGTTAGTAAAGCTGTCTTATTTCATTACTTAATATACAAAACCTATTTGGATTTGAAGAGTAGCTAATTTATCTGGCGTGTTATTCTAATTTCTTTGGAGTGATTCTGGTGCATTCCTAATTTGTTTGGCATATTTTCTAATTTCTTTGGACCTATCCTAATTTCTTTGGCAATCAAATTTTCAAATTGCTAAAAGTTAAGAAATATAGTAGAAATTTAAGGCAGAATAATATATTACTACATAGATTTAAGTCCTCAATAAGGCATGTTATTCCATTTGGCTAAAATCTCAAAAAAAAATTGCGCCACAGAAATTAGAAAATTTCAAGCGAAATTTGATATTCACCCAAATATTATGAAACTTTTCTTACCTAACTCTTACCTATATATTTTACCTGAACTTTTCGAAAAATCCTTACAACGGCAAGATTACACCACTCTCGCCAGCGGTAATGATATATATAGGTACTTTCAAATATATCGCCATAAAATAAAATATTATATAAATGAGGTAATACAGTAAGGGTTCGTAGATATTTACGGTGACATATACATATTAAAATAATATTTTATGCATTCAAATTCGTCTCAAAAGCCCTATAATATACTTAGCGGTTTATAACGCACGGCGATTTGTCACACCCTTAACGATGCCGATTTCCTTGAGATGGTTCGTTGACTTCGTTGCAATATCGCACCGAATCTATAACGTGAAATCTTATGGTTTCTACTGCATCCCAGCCATCCCAGGTGGTGGTACGTACGAATAGCGATGTAGTCAAAAAATATGATAAAACCGCTGAACCTTAAAATAAGTAGACGCAGGTAGCGTTTATAGTAGCATACATGCATAAAGGGTTACATTAAAACAGTAAATGATATACAATTAGGTTCTATGTTAAAGTAGAAATTTGCTTATTTGCATATCATTCAATTCTTATCAATTATCATTATCATACTATTATTATTTAAATTTAACATTTGAACAATTACGTTCTATACTTAGACTCCTTCTTTAATGTTTATGGACTTTTTTTAAAAACCTTTGGTAATTGTACAATTAGGTCGAAATTGATCGTTCTAAGTTTAGATTAGTAACGTAAAAATAATAAATTTTTACCGTTGTTAAATATCTTATTGATCCACACCTACATAAAATAGCAATGCTGAAAGGCTTTGCACTCAATCATTGTTTATTCACGCGGCTCTGTCAACTACACTGAACTCGGGGCCAAGTTTTGAAAGGGTTCTTTATTGGAAACTTGCCGAACAGCACCTTTATGTTAAAGCTTTTGTGTGGAAAAATTTTAAACTATGCGAAGGTGGTTGTTGTGAAAGTATGGACCACTACCGTATATGGGTTACATAATTTGAATAAACTTTTGAGAAATTATAACACGTGAATTTTAACCGGTTCATTAATTAAGGCGCTACACTGAGAAATTTGGAGACATTGAAACGCTGTCCTGCCCAGACTAGCAAACAGTAGGGGCTGATTTTCAGATATATGATTCTTGACTATATGATTGTGGTACTGACAATAGCGAAACATGATTGCTTAAAATTTTCTAGATAGAAAATAAATACAAAGTTGAGTCTATATTTCCCTTTTTTCCTCAGCCTACTAAAACAACGCATTATTAAATAAATAAATATAAATATTTGTGGACATTCTTACACAAATCAACCTAGTCCCAAACTAAGCAAAGCTTGTACTATGGGTACTAAGCGACGATATACATACTTATATAGATATAAATAGATAGGTACTTAAATACATAGAAAACATCCAAGACCCAAGAACAAATATTCGTGCTCATCACACAAATAAATGCCCCGGCCGGGATTCGAACCCGGATTAAAAGACACGATTTAGTTAATATGTTGGTATTTTACCTCATCTAGGTACTGACAAGAGGAAATTTAATAAACCTGCACACAGTCAGATATTTAACGAGATTTGTCTAAAAAGCCATTCTCGGAGAGGGTTGCATCCCGTTTTGTCGTGAGCGAAAAACAAATGGTGTCTCTTTCAATCGATATATCGCCTTAAGTAGATAATAGGTACTCTGATCGCCCACGAGTCATATTACCTAATTATATGCACCTTAGTTTTTGGAACGCTCGTGGCCCAGCGGCGCCGGGTACCGCTTGCGGTATCTAAGGCTAAGCAACGTCGGCAGCGGTCAGGACTTGGATGGGTGACCGCTTTGAGTGGTTACTAAATGAGCGCTCCCGTGCTTTGGAAGGCACGTTAAGCCGTTGATCCCGGTTGCTGTCTATGGCAGCAGTCGTTAAGCCAAGTTGGAGGCCTTCGGGCGGTTTGAGAACTTCTAACAGTCAAGTTGCCCACTCACTTGACAAAGCCTAATCCCAATAAGGTCTAGTTTCCCCTCGGGGTTGGAAGGTCAGATGGCAGTCGCTTCCGTAAAAACTAGTGCCTATGCCAAATCTTGGGATTAGGTAGCGGACCCCAGGCATCCTTCAGGATGCAACTGTACTGGGATAACGCTAGGAGGATGATGAGTTTTTATCAAGTCTCGTACATTAATATGTCCACGAGCGTAGGTTACACGCTATAGTTATGTAAGCTATGATAATTCATAGCTTACATAACTATAGCGTGTAACCTACCCTCGTGGACAATGTACAGAAAATGCGGGCGTTTTGTGATTCTCCGACGGCTTGAAAAAAGGTCCCCTTTATGTAGCAACTCGCAAATGTTTGCGCTTAAAAATGCGGAGTTTTCGAGGTTATCTGAGTAAATACTTTTTAGGTGAAAGTTGGAGACAATTCGCGATGTTGTAATACATTTCGTGTTTATAAATAGCTGAGCGACGAGCTGCGAAATGCGATGTCGTAGTTGATTTCGTTGATGAAAATGGAAGAGGGTGCATGGTTGACATTGTACATTGGTCTTTCTTAAGACTATCGATCTTACTTAATGACGATAGAGCCAGAAAATATGTCAACAATACAATACAATACAAATACTCTTTATTGCAGACCTCAAAAGTAACACTGTACAGAACATTAGGCTTAAACTAGAGGTAAACAACAGGCGGTCTTATCGCTAAAGAGCGATCTCTTCCAGACAACCTACCGTTCAACCAACCAACCTTCAACCTTTGGGGCATTTAGTTACATAATATATAAGATATTCAGATTCAGATTCAGATTCAGATGTTTTATTGGTAAAATGGGTTTTACAGGTCATTATTATCATACAATTACAATTACAAATACAAATACAAATGTCAGTGAAAAATTAAATAAAAATAAAAATAAATAAAAATAAAAATAAAAATACTAACCGATACACCATTGTAATTTAAAGAGGAAAATAAACGCATTTGTATTTGTATTAGTTCAAAATGCTTCATATCCATTGTTCTCTCATTTATAATTTCGTACCTACTACCTACCTAGTCATGAGAAAACTGGTCTAATCACATAAGGTATAGTTTTCCATGTAGGTTGAAGGATGGACGACGCTTTGGTGAAACTTGTACTCACGCCAAACTCCTTAACTCGGGCTCCTTCACTCTTAAAATATAACCGGAAAATGCTAAAATAACTATGAACAAATTTCAAAATAATTAAGGACACTTAAAATTGCAAAAGACTTTAAGCTAGAAATGGCACTCACATTCATTCACGTTAGATAAAATCTTGACACAATCTTTAAAAATAACCTTTCCGAGCTCTACAGTCTCGCGTCACGTTGAATTGAAAAGAAATGCACTCTATTAATTCTCCACCCCGCTTTAAAGCCACGAAGTGGCGAGTGATCATGGTTTCAAAGTAATATCAGTGCGAGGTAAAGTTCCGAAAGCTCTCGACTGGTGTGAGGGCGCCGCGGACTGGCGTTCCACTTGCCACCAGTGGCAGAGCGCCCATACAACTCGATTCCCACCGGCTTGCCTAATTTTCAGCCAGTCCAGTTCTCTTACTACGGCTCATGAAGAATAAGAAAGGCAAATTATTTCCGGCTTCCCTAAGAATATTATTGACGCACCGCCACTGCTTGCCACTCTCTTTTTCAACCTTTTCACCGCCATTGACTTGTAAAGTTAGGACATTAGGTGCCCCACATGCTAACGACTTTATATCGAGTCGATCAAGTCGATGTAAAAGCAACCTACTTATGTGCTATCAAGTTCATTTTCAGTATTTTGCTACGAAGACTTTGGCGTGTGAGGCACAACTCACGGAATCTACTGTGGCGGTGAATAGTTTAACCTGTGATAGAAAAACGGAGCACCATAAGGTGAACTGATGACCTGATGGAATCATCGCGGGAGTTCGCTGGATGCGGGTGGCGCAGGATCAGTCATTGTGAGACTCTTTCGGGGAGGCTTATGTCCAAGCTTTCAGCTGATATGATGATGATGACAGATTTTTTTTTAAATCTCACTAGATACATGATTTAACGGTTTTAATTGCCAGCCCATGTGCATAGGTATGCATGCTAAAAGGATAACGTGTAGAAATAAAGGACCTCTAGAGTTGCAGACTTCCATAGGTTTTGATTATAATGCGCAGCCCATACATTTGATTCTAATCTTAAACTATCTACCAGAAACCCCCAAAAAATGTGTTGTCGATCTCATCTGTCAGCATGGTATAGTCGCAATACAACTTCCCCGTTTATTGCAATACTGCCCACTAGGAGAGAGGCGTTTGTCTAACAATTAAGAAAAAAATAAGGGCGGTGACTACAAAAAAGAAAACCAATTTTTAATTTCTCGAAAAAGGATATTGTTCTTAGCCATATTGCGAAAAAAGTAACTCTAAAACATAAATAATTATATATTGTAAGTCTTCTAAGTTTTAAAAGTCCCTTTTCCGCCAAACGCACCTTAGTATTGGAACAATCTTTTATTACTTTTTCGCTCGAGGTGAGTTATATCACAGATATGTGTCGCTATCTCTGTCTTATCAGCAACATTAAAACGCCTCCCTTAAGGCGTTGTATATGAATACAACAATAATAATGAAGGAAGGATTGACGAATTTCAAGCCGGGTAGTAATCGCACCTATAGCTCAGTTGGCTAGAGCGAATGGCCGCAAGTGCCGGGAGGTCGCAGGTTCGAATCCTGCTCGGTGCCTAAGTTTTTAAATTTTTCCTTTATTTCTAATTTTGTAACATTAAAACGGTTGTAGCCTCAACTCAATATATTTTTAGATATTTGAATAGGATTTCCACTATTTTGCATACTTTTTTCCCGTTTCTTTTGGAGTAGTAAAATTTTGATTCAACAACCCTATTGTATGGTTTGGTTTAGTTAAAAAGATACGAGCATGTTTCAATCTAAATTATTTGATCTAAGAAGCTAGTTGCAAGTGGAACGCGACTGCCCGCTGAGTTTAATGAGACCGAACGGTAGCGTTATTAATACTAATGGCCCCTGCCCCCACTGGACTCTTTCTTAGACCGACTTTCAGACTCGCCATATTTTATAGAATTATGGATTGAGTTTATGTGTGTGTGTCTGATTACTGTGTAGAAAGTTCTAGTCTAAGGCCGGACATGCAAAAATAAGGATTTGATCTGATCTGAAGTCTGAAAGTCTGAAGCCCACCTGAAGCCTAAACAATTACCAGCGAGTCCTCTAGCTCCACTCGTGGATAATTGTGACTTTACAAATTGAACCATAGATATTTAAAAAAGAGGAATGCACAATGTACTGTATTTTGTATTTAAGTACCTTTTGAATACATCAATCAAACTAGCTTTTTACTGCAGTACGCAATACTGTCTAAAAATCGTATGTTTATAATAGAAACTCTATTACATTAGCGTTAGAAATTGTTAAACTGAATATAATCATACTGTAAGGAAACGCTCACCTTACAGGCTGACACTAGTTTTACTCCCTGGATTGATGAGCTTTAACATTTTACAATAGCAGTCACTTTAGTCTACACTAATTCTTTAACTAACCTTTAGCTCCATCAGAATGCAACCGCGAACTACTAAGATAACTTAAAGAAGATAACCTCCTGGTAGTTTTCTTTCCTACTATAGTATTCCCGCACCTCCACCAAGTATGAAATGAAATGAAATGAACTTTATTCTGTAAGTAGGCCGCAATGGCACTTTTACAAGTCAAACCCTACTAGCGTTTCACAGAGGCCACTGCTGAGAAGAAACGCCGAAAGAAACTCGACAGTCAGCCATTTTCTCACAAAAATATGCTTATTACAATGATAATACTTAACCTACTTAAGATCAAGAAATCTAAGACACATAGAATTCAAAATTCAAACATTTATTCTGCAAATAGGGTATAGTAGGGGTCCTAGCGTAGAGGTACGGTTGAGGGATCTAGGAGAAGGTATAGGATAAGGTAAGGATAAGGTAAGGTTTAGATATCTGGAAGGAAATACGCAATCCACATACAAATTATAATGTATTCATACTATATCCGAATACATTCACATTCAATTGTAATCTAATTAAAATAACACATCAGCTGTGACTCCGAGCGAGTCCCAGGCCAGAGTCCCTGGAAAACCATTTGTTTCCAGCAGAATGCCGCTTTGACAGGCATTCCAGAATATATTCAAATACGAATATGTTACTTTATGATTCTAGACCAAACATGGCCAGCCTCATACAGTAACAACCTCTACACTACTAAGGAAAGCAATAGCACTCACCATCCTCCTAGCGTTATCCCAATACAGTTGCATCCTGAAGGATGCCTGGGGTCCGCTACTTAATCCTGAGGTTCCTTTGCGTTGCGTTAGCAATATTTTTTACGGAACCTAACCTTCCAACAGTTCCTACCCGAGGGGAAACTGGACCTTATTGGGATTAGGCTTGTCAAGTGAGTGGGCAACTTGTCAGTCAAAAGTTCTTAACCAGCCCGAAGCCCTCTAACTTGGCTTAACGAATGCTATTACAGATAGCAGCCGGGATCAACGCTTAACCTGTCTTTTAAAGCACGGAAGCGCTTAGTTAGCAACCACTCAATGTCACCCTTCCTAGAACTAATCCCGACCCACATTTCTTAACCTCGCATTTCGCACGCGACCCGCGGGCGCCGCTGGGCCACGAGCGCCGTCAAAAGCTATAGACCAACTACGGTCGATTGAGCAGAGTAATTTTATCTCACGAGCGCGGGTGAGCCATGGTTGTGTGTTGAGCTATACATGCCATTGTCTATGTGTGCGTCAGCGTAGGAACTATGAGTTTGCGTTATCTATGTCGTTCGTATGTATGTGTCACAACTACACCAATAACCAACCTGCGCTCGTGAGATAAAGTACTATAACATAACACACCAAGCTTGATCGGACACTTAGGCGACTTCCTGATTTGTCGGTGCGGAGGCAGTACGATATGAGAAAAGTGTCAAATGTCAGTGTCAACTGTCAGTCAACTCTGTACTACTTTTTACTGCGCTCCTACATTTAAATGAGTGCTTCCTGACTGGCGCGGGATGCGCGGAAGCGGGACGATACGAAGGCAGTACTGGTCCGCTTCTGCACATGATATTACTAAATACTGCGCAGAAGTAATACTGACAGTGTTCCGTCAAGTGAGAATCTTTGCGACGTCAGTAAAACGTCGAAGAAGAACATGTCACATATCGATCTCACCTCGCCAAGTCAGAAAATCGCCTTACTAAACACCTCATACGACCTAAAAACCAGCATAAAAAGGCTCAAAGGTTAATACAACTACGAACGCATTCAGCCCAAACTCCTTTCATCTCTCACAAAGCCAGTTTCGCCCGTAAGCAATCATTTATAAATAGGTATTAGTGGATTTAAGAGTTTCTGCAGGGCTTTGTCGCCGAGTCATTCAAATGGTAATCGTTGGGACGGTGCGCGGATGATATATTAGATGGCCCGAATACTCGTACATTAAATTGTATTTTTTATTGCTGAATGTGGGGATAAAGTTGAGAGGTAGGGAATTTCGGCGTAAAATAGGTTTTAGGCAAAGGTGGTGGAAAACTCGTAGAGTTATTGGAATATTATGGATTGTTGTTATGACGCAAACTTCTTTGTAGGGCATGAAATATGTTTTCTATACATACCTTGTTGTTAATGCTAATTGGTACCTTATATCTCGCAATGTGATAATACACCTGTAATGTTATGGAATTTATTCCAAAATGAGTCCGGGCAGTTTTGTCGTTTCATCTCCGTAATTCTTCGCTTCGGCCTAACTTTATTCTTGCTGCCGTGCCGTGTTGTCATAACAACAAAAAATAAAAGGGATCAGATTAAATTCATAATTTAGAGATTTTTTTCACTGAAATTTGTATTTTATAGAGGTGCGCAATAAAATGTATTTGAATTGTATTGTATTCTCATGAAAAATAAAGAGAAAAAGCCCTTTCTGTTACGCGGTCAAACGAACTAAACGACTTTTCCATCTGAAATTACGGGAAAACGCATTTGGGATACCATTAAGGTTGCTTAATTATTTGTAGACACCCTTTTTACGGGAAACAACAGGTTGGCACCATAACTGCGGGTAATTTTTGTTTTATATGCGTTGTGGGACGGTTTGTTTCGAGAAATTCTTTTTGTTATTGGATTATTAAACGAAATGGTCCTTATATATTCTATAGGTTCAGATTTGATGCATTTATTTATGAGTATGTGAGGATGATATAGACCTGCGTTCCCAATTTTACATGTATACATGTTATGAATTAATTTTATGTTATGAATTGTGATCGTGTAGCCAAATTGATTTGCGGGCGCTCCGCTCGGAGACGCGTAGTTGATACCATGCTTTCCCCTTATGTAGAGGAAATTGTGTAGCGCTTTACCCTGTTTTTATTAGGGTTCCGTTCCGGGAAATAAACGGAACCCTTAAAAGATCACTTTTTTGTCCGTCTGTCTGTCAAAACCCTTTTTCACGGAAACGCGTGAATGTATCGATCTAAGTAAACGTAAAAAACAAGATACGACAGTTTATGCCGCAAAAAACGTACATTTCGACATTTGGAAATTCATCATTGGGTTATAAAATACACATAAAGATATCTTTAACAACTTTTTAAAATTTAGGCAACTAGCCTATTGAGTGCTACCATTCGCCAGAATGTTGATGCTGTCACAATCATAATTTTTTTAAATTTTGTAGATCGCGTTTTTTGTGATTTTAATGCTGAGAAAAATATATAACTAAATAATTAAAAGTTATATAATTAAAAACCGGCCAAGTGCGTGTCGGGTCACGCGCAAGGTAGGGTTCCGTAGTCGTCCAACCGTTACATTATGTGGACTACAAAGTTCGCTAACTTATATTTACTAGGTTTTTGACAGAATTAACAATATTATCTAATGGAAATTGTACGAAAGTACATTTCTGAAGTTCGACTATTACTCGTTAACTAGTAATGTCTACTCAGCTGTGATAGTTTTTCTTTAAAATTCATTGTATACATACCATGATTTTTTTCACATGCCTAGTAGCCACCGTTTAGCTGGCAGGGGGAGGGGGGGGGGGGGCACTTGACCATAACTAAAATTACCACTTCAAAGCTTAATATCACGCCAACAAATTCGTTAATCAAATGCTTTTAGAAACCTTATAATATTTTTGAAAGAGCTATCGAACGATAAAAAAATGCACCAACACTTTACAAGTAGGGGAGGTACCCTAAAAAAAATTGTTTAAGATTTTATTCTACCGTTTTGTCGGCGTCATTGATATGTATACTCATGCCAAATTACAGCTTTCTAGTACTAACGTTTACTGAGAAAAACGTGGGACAGACGGACGGACGGACGGACGGATGGACGGACGGACATGGCGAAACTATAAGGGTCCCTTGTTTACTACGGAACCCTAAAAATGAAATAATTAGAAAATGTAATTATGAATTTGCTTCTATTGTAGTGACTGTTTTATGACTGCAGTTTTACTAACACAATCAGTTTCAATTTTGCACACGCTCTTTTGTAATTATAGCCTAAACTGTACTGTAATTACTAAATCACCAGTGAATAAATTTAAATTGCAGTTGACTGCATTTTAAGTCGACTTTAATTACCCACCTGTTTCAATTATTTGCTATAAAGAAAACAAAGCAATATAAAGAAAGATTTTTTTTCCATATCAGTCTGCATAACATTGATGGGGTTAATTTTAGGTTATGATGAACCGAGTAGATCTCCATTTCTCAGGTACAAGTTTAAACTACTTTTTTTGTACGGGGGGGAAATCTGTTACATGTATACCACTGCTGCATGTATCTTCTTTAAATCGGTTATTACACTGTCCTGAATTCAGAATCCTGACTAGTGGAGGGGAGTTGAAGCATCTCGCTCTAACGTATAGGTCCGGACCCTTCTAAGTGTCCTGAATTCAGGACAGTGTAATACCCGCTTAAATAGGGGAACTAGGGACGAAACAGTCGAGAAATAAACTTCGATCTTAGAGTTTTTTACTTAAAATTAACCTCCTGGGACCCCCGGTACCAAATTTTGTACATAATAAAGTTCACCGTTCAGTCCTCAACATCCAAGCAACTGTGTAATAATAAATGCCGGTAGTAGATATTTTTGTACATAATATTTAGCTATGGCGCTTTTGAATTTGAATCTTCGCGGGTTTATTTTGACAGATCATAGAGTAAGAGTGTTCTTTCTTAGACCATTTAATTCCTTATACATCGTACATACATGTAAAAATAGTATAACATATAAATATTTTAAAATTTTAAAGTTATCAAAAAAAGTGTGTTCAGGACTGACAGCAAATAATAATTATGTACATAAATTTGTACAAAGGGCGTCTAGCACTTTGACATTTAAAAAAAGCTGGGTCTTAGGAGGTTAAATATATTTATTTGCATGTTTGTTTATTTACCTTATAAAGTGAGCATGCAAATTATACTTAGGATTTTTATTTTTAACTATTTTTGTTACTATGACTTTGGCTATAAAGGATGATTCACGCTAGACCGTTCCTTGTCCGAGCCAGCCCGTTTTCTAGTACAAGAAATCGACGGCCGTCGCGCGTCCGTCGATTTCTTGTACTACAAAACGGGCCGGCCCGGACACGGAACGGTCTAGCGTGAAGCTATTTAACTATGATACTAATATCTTATTTGTATCATCTGACGCATGTCGCACAGCACGCTGTCCCGCACACCCCGCTCCGCTGGCTCCACAGAATACCAGCGCCGTTGACCACGCTAGCCGTTCAGATCAGGTTCACATCCTGATCTAGGCACCTGTTTTGTTTTATTTTTCGCACTCTCTTATTGTCTACTTCCTCGATGTCTTTGTTAATGTGTTTTTCTTTTTATTGATGATGTGTTTACCTGAATAAATGTGATTCAATTCAATTCAATTCAATCATCCTTTAGCAGGCTTTTTGAGATACCACAATAGAGGCAGAGCCAAGGGAAGAAAAAACAAAAGAAAACAGAAACACACACATGGATAAAGAGATAGACATACATTACGTACGCAGATTCGTAGTGACATTTATACGTGAGTTAAACTTCGCCTACAATTAGAGTATTCCAATGGTTAAACCGCTCGCGTGGTCGTTTCGGAGGTTTTCCCTAAATTTTCCCCAGGCTACTTTCCAACTGCGCACTCCTATCGTTTTATTGGGACTGGCCTATAAGTCCACAGTCAGGTAAAAAAAAGTTAAACTAGATATAATCCGAAACTATACCCGTTTTGGTTATAATCAATGGCCTTTAAGTCTATTACAGACCACACAAGCAGGTAAAACTCAATTATACAATTTAATTAATAAATGATTATTTTAATTTATTTGTTTCCACACTTCATAAACTGTTTGACACCAAACTTGTTCAAACTAGTTAACGGACTAGTTCCCCCGAAATATTGCCACCTGGCTTTGAAGCTCTAACTTAATAAGTAAAACTTCTGAATGCAACCTGTGGCGGCAAAATCTTGCGTCAAAGTCAACGTTATAACTAGTTCAAAGTTGGCGATCAAGTGGATTTACGATACTAGCTATTGCCCGCGACTTCGACCGCGTACAACTCGTTCAATGCGTTAGAATTTAATTTATAATCTTTTATTTCAGGCGCTTATCTAGAATGACTTTTCTATACAGACTTCCACCCCCTTAAGGTATGATTTCCGAGGTAAAAAGTATCCTATGTAAAAAGTATACTATTGACCCAAACTATCTCCATACCAAGTTTTGGGATTTGGTGGCAACGCACTTTCGCATCTATAACATTAATATGAATATTTATTACTTATAATTGTAACATGAGACATGATACAAATATAGAATTATCCAACAACACAATATTTCAATATTTGTATCATGTCTCATGTTACAATTTTAAGTAATAAATATTCTTGCTCATCACACAAATAAATACCTTAAAGGCAGGGTACCAAACGTCAATTACAAACTTAAATACAAGAAAACAAACAGGAAATATATCTGTCTCTCTCTCTCTCTCCTCTCTCTCGCACCTGCCTATTCTAGGAACAGAGAGAAAGAGCTTCGTTTTTGATTTGCAGCAGGCCCTCGGGAGCAATTAACAACCGGCATTTCACATTGTATGTATCTAATGTGTTCCCATTAGGCATCGTTTTACATTCCCGCCCTAGACCGGTAAAACACCGTTTGTAATTGGGTGACCCACGTTGCGAGTGATCTGTACACCTTGTAATTCACTGCCCCCGAATCGGACATCGTGCCACAGTAGTGTGCTTTGGATCAGTATGCACGAGAATGTACGGTCACGGTTTTTTTTGTTAAAAATGGGATGACTCTTGGCCAGCATTGAGCCACGGGGCAAAGATGAGGCCGACGGTGAAGCGGGCTCACCCAGAAGATGTCTTTTCACTCGAGCCTTGAAAGCGGGCAAGGCGGTGCAGGTTATATGAACTCGAAAATACAGATGCCGGCAGGGGACTTTAATTGTTGAGCCATGTAGAGCTCACTTTATACTGGATTTCATAGTCACATATCGATTCCGCCCCGGAAGTCGCCTTAAACTAGTATAAACTGAGGTATAAATTACTCAACAATTTAAGTCCGAGAGTGTATAGTCAAGATCGAAAATATCGATTGGGACATGGCCTTAATGACAAAACCTTACCGTACCGTACCGTACACTTTTACTGCCAACGATTTCGTAGCACCATAAACTCGAAGTCAATAACATGCGAAAAACCGTATGTAGCGGAAAGCGCATACAAAACGAGCTCCCACATAGCGGGCTATCTGGATTTTGTAGGTTTCTATAGGCGGCTATGGTACCATCAGGGGGGTTGTACCATTGTCTGCCATCGACCTGGTACAAAAAATCTGATAAGACTATGCAAGTGGTCAAAATCTGCTGGTCAATGATCTCCCCTGCTTTTCCATTCCTCCCGATTTTGAGATGTTTCTGGCCATTCTTTCAAAAACAACCAATCCAAGACCTAGAGAAGATATATAAAAACAGTTGTAATCAGCGTAGCGCATACCTATCTAAGATTATATTGGCATGAGAATAAAAATTACGTTTGAAATCAATACGTTTCAACCGCCGTGACTTCCATGGTTGTATTATTGACGATGTCCTTAGGTTTCTGTGGTTCATTTTGAAAAGGATGATAGCCTCCCCCGCCTGCTATGCTACAGCCTGATTATGGTCTGCCGCTCTGCAGTGCTGTCTTCAATAATGCGACCACCGAAACCACAGCGGTTGAAACGCTCTGAAAAATGTCCCTAAATATTTATTGAAACGTCATTACGCACTTTAGTCAATCTTAGATCAATGACTCTGTACGGTCTGTACAAAGGATTGCATTCCACGCGTCAGCGTTTTTACTTTACTTAGCATTAATTTCTATCCTTCAGTACATGTCCGACCGCCGCGGAGTGTATTCGCATTAAGCCCACATTGTATCATTTTATTACGTTATCATTAAATCATAATTACGGTGGAAAACTGGAGTGTTATCAATTATCAACTATCATCTCAAGAGTGTACGAGACTGTCCCGTACATCTTAATGGTCCTTCGAACCGGATATCGAAGAAAAATTGGGAGAATCAAGACAAAAAGCTGTGGCACAATTTTATCAACTTGAGAAGAAATTTATGAAGAACGAAAAGTTATCACATGATTACAAATCATTTATCAACGAATATTGTGAACTGGGACATATGCGCGAGTGCGAAAGAGACACAACACCAAGTAACTACTTACCTCATTTTTGTATAGAACGCGCTGCGTCATCAACAACGGCCCTACGTGTCGTCTATAATGCGTCAGCACCTACATCATCGGGTTACAGTTTAAATGATCTGATGTACAGTGGGCCAAATTTACAATCAGATTTATTTACATTGATTTTAAAATGGAGGCAGTACAAAATAGCGTTAACTGCGGATATAGAAAAAATGTTCCGGCAGATTTTGTGCAACGAAGAAGATCAATTTTATCAAAAAATAATTTGGAGAAATTACCCAAATCAAGCACTACGTGATTACGTTCTTATCAGCCTTACATATGGAATAAAGGCAGCCCCATTCCTCGCCATGATGACTCTAAAACAATTAGCCATGGACGAAGCTCGCCAATACCCCGAAGCAGCAAAGGTACTGGAACAAGATTTCTACATGGACGATCTTCTAAGTGGCGCGCATAGCATCGAAATAGCCGTAAAGATGAAAGCAGACCTTATCAACCTCCTATGGGCCGGAGGTTTTAATCTGCGGAAGTGGTCTTCAAATCACTCTGAATTGTTGGATAATGAAAGCATTGCTAACCAACAACCATCATTCGATTTCAAGCATCAAGAATCGCATAAAACACTAGGGCTGCAGTGGAGTCCCCAGGAAGATGCGTTTTCCTTCCAATTATGTAACGAGCCGTCGCCAACAAACAAAATATCAAAACGCTCGCTTTTATCAGATATATCAAAAGTATTCGACCCTCTTGGATGGTTGTGCCCTGTAACAACAAAACTGAAGTTGTTATTTCAATCGGTCTGGAGACAAAACCTAGACTGGGATGACCAAGTACCAGCGAGTATTGAAAACGAATGGAGAAGTATCAAGCAAAATTTAAATGAAATAAACGACATAAAAATTCCCAGATGGCTACAAAATAAAGAAAACGATACTATCGAATTACATTCCTATTGTGACGCGTCACAAAATGCCTACGCTTGCGTCATTTACAGCGTAATTCGAGAAACCCGTCAGGGTGCAATATCAACCCCTCCGAAAATAACTATTGTAGCTGCGAAATCAAAGCTCATACCCTCGAAGAAAGCCGTTTCTCTACCAAGACTGGAACTGTGTGCAGCAACGCTACTTACCAAATTACTGAAAACTGTCACGGGGAGTTTATCAAACTACAATATCAAATTACATTGCTGGACGGATTCCACGGCCGTATTGGGATGGCTACAAGGCGACGTTCAACGCTGGAAGCCATTTGTATCAAATAGAGTACAGAAAATCAGAGAAATTGCACCTGCTGATTGCTGGCGCTATGTTAAATCCGCCGAAAATCCGGCAGACTGCGCTAGCCGAGGAATTAATGCCTCGCAGTTGAAAGAACATACATTGTGGTGGAAAGGACCGTCCTGGTTATCATCACTTGAAGAAATACCTCAAGAAATCACTTATACGACCGACCAAGAAGTCAAAGTATCAAAACAAATAAACGTCACAACTTATCAGAAAAATGACGTCATCAGTGACTTAATAATCAAGCACAGCAATATCAACCGTATGACGCGCGTACTCGCGTGGGTATTGCGCGCCTTATCTAAGAGCAAGCCTACGGTACCCTACATTACCGTGAATGAATTGCGTAGAGCAAGAAATATGATTATCAAACACATTCAACAAGAATCATTTCGAGAAGATATAAATAACTTGACGCGACACGGACAAGTAAAATCGAGCAGTGATATTCTATCACTTAACCCTTTTTTGGACAGCGATGGACTACTGAGAGTCCGTGGAAGAATAGGGAAGGCAAATATTGATCCAAATATGAAGCACCCACTTATCATCCCACATCAAGGTCACCTAACAGACCTACTCATAGAAAATGCGCACAAATTGACTCTTCACGGTGGAGCACGTCTAACCTTGAGACAGCTCAGATATCAATTTTGGATCATAGGAGGGAACCGAGCAGTTAAAAAATATATCAATCATTGCGTCACATGTATACGTCATCGAGCTACGAAGCAACAACAAATCATGGGAGACTTGCCGGCAGCGCGGTGTAACCCGACACGTCCTTTTTATCACACCGGAACGGACTACACTGGATTCATTGAAATTAAATCAAATAAAGGACGTGGTATCAAAACAACAAAAGGTTACATTGCTGTTTTTGTGTGTATGGTGACGAAGGCCGTACACCTAGAAGTGGTATCAGACCTGAGCAGCTCGGCGTTTCTAGCAGCTCTTCGGCGAATGGCCGCACGCCGTGGAGCGCCGCGTCACATTTATAGCGATTGTGGGACTAATTATATTGGAGCGAGCAGGCGACTAAATCAAGACTTCATAGACTTGAAAGCGACATTGGACGCAGAGTTCTTCACAACTATATCAGAAATGGAAATTGAATGGCATTTTAATGCCCCATCATGGCCTAGTGCTGGAGGTCTGTGGGAGGCCTCAGTTAAAAGCCTCAAGCATCATCTCCGTAGAGTTATGGGCTCACAAAAGCTCACCTATGAAGAGTTATCAACTCTCCTGACACAGGTAGAAGCCTGCCTCAACTCCAGGCCCCTGTGCTCTATCACCGAGGACCCTGACGATTTTGATTTTTTGACGCCCTCGCACTTTTTATCATGCGGACCAAACTTAACAATCATTGAAACGGAAAAGGACGAACGCACGAGGTGGCAACTCGTACAAAAACTATTTTCGGACATATGGAAGAGATGGCAGTCAGAGTATCTATCTCAATTATCACAACGGAGCAAATGGCAAAAACCCAAGGAAAATATGAAAATTGGAGACGTAGTTATCATACATGATGCCAATTTACCAGCCGGGAAATGGGCCCTTGGCAGAGTTGAAACCGTTTACCCGGGAAACGATGGGTATGTACGTGTCGTATCAGTGAAAACGAAGAATGGAGTTATCAAGAGACCCATATCAAAATTAACAAGATTGCCCGTCACGCAAGACACCGCCCAGGAGACCAAATCGAAACCCGAACCCCAAAAAACTGAAAACGAAGTTAAACAACGGCGACCTAAAAGATCGGCTAATTTACTGACATTGGGACTTATGTTGCTGTTTACCTTTATATCACCCGCCCAGTGTGAACACAGCCTTACGATTATAAACAAAACCCAGGGAGTTTACTTCGATAAGATATCAAATATGCACCTTATTCGCGATGAATGGAAGCTGATTATTTACTACAACATGGGACCATATTGGCAAGGTCAAAAACTATATCAAGAATATCTCCGAGCCTTAGAAAACATATGTATCAAGACGGATAAGCTATCAAAATGTGACGTACTACTTATACAGCTACGTCACGGCTTCGCAGAACTGGAGTACTATAACAGCATAATGCTCGCTCAGCAACTCACACGCTCGACTCGCCGTCGGCGGGGCCTTATCAATGGAGTTGGATATCTAGCTAACAGTTTGTTTGGAATGTTAGACGAACGTTTTGCTCAACAATACGAAAAAGATATCAATCTTATCAAGGACAACGAGAAACACATGGCATTATTATGGAAAAATCAGAATTCAGTGGTCGAAGCCGAAAATAACTTACTAAAACGAGTGGAAGAATCTATGGACAAACAGCATAAGATACTCAACCACAACATCATTAATCTGGAAAAAGCGACGAATGTTTTGGATAAGGAAGTTGTAGCTGTGGAACATACGAGTGAATTCATTTTATCATCGATTATCACTAATTCGTTATTGGTAAATCTGAAAAGCATACAAGAAACATTATTGGAGACTATCACCGACGTTCATCAAGGGAAGTTTAATATCCACTTATTGACTCCAGCTCAACTCAGGGATGAATTAAGCATCATTTCCGGACAACTATCGAAAGACTTAGCCTTACCGATTGACAATATACAAACAGATCTCCAGAGTATTTATCATTTACTGAAGGTCAAGACAAGGATGACACCGAAATATTTAATTTTTGAAATCAAGATCCCGTTGGTCAGCCGTGACAACTTTGAAAGCATGATATACACCAGTACGTTGTAGTATATCTCTTATTAAGCGCTGCGATAGTAGTATTCGCCGTGTACATATGGCGACGCTTGCGCCTTCGCTGCTCGGCGCACATACCTCCCGCGCCCCCCAGCGACCCATCTGCGGATATCAACATGCACTACTTCGCTAGAGAAGCAAATCTCGAAGAATCGGAACCTCGAAACAGCGCTAAAATGAACACGCTACCAACAAACCGTTCGGGACCTCAGCCTCACGTATCAAAACCACAAGGATTGGACAAGGCTACGTCACCAATCGTCGGAGTGCGCTTCGCCGCGCGCGAATAACAATTTTATTAGGAATTTTATTTTGTATAATTTCTATGTTTTTATTATATTTTTGTAAGTTTCATCTCGCGGCTGGGAGCATGTACGGTCTGTACAAAGGATTGCATTCCACGCGTCAGCGTTTTTACTTTACTTAGCATTAATTTCTATCCTTCAGTACATGTCCGACCGCCGCGGAGTGTATTCGCATTAAGCCCACATTGTATCATTTTATTACGTTATCATTAAATCATAATTACGGTGGAAAACTGGAGTGTTATCAATTATCAACTATCATCTCAAGAGTGTACGAGACTGTCCCGTACAGACTCCAAAAATTTAACTGGTATAATATAACCGCCTTACTGCTCTAGATTATTTACTGTGGGTGGACCTTTCTCCTCTAAATCCTTTGGCGCATATTTCAAGGGCCATTAGGGAATATTCCACGCAACCTCGGGCTCAGATGTATCGGGTTCGGAATTTATTAAATAGTCCTAAGTAATACTCCCGTCGAATAATTACATTTTGCTTACTTCGTACACAACACACACACACAATGTAGGAACACTATTTCAGAATTACCTATGTCAATTTTCTCAACTCGATTGAATGACATGACATAATGTCTGATCTGACCAATTTGTGCTCCTTTGTAACTTTCTGTGACTGGCACGTTAACCCTTTCGGAGGCAGAGATTAACGCTCCATCACCACAATGGCTATTTTATCTTATTAAAATGACATTTTTCAACTGCTGGCCTAAAGAAAAAAGAAGATAGTCCGATTGAGCCCGTCTTTTTCAAAAAAAATTAAAGTCAATCTTTACAATATATAAGTACATAGCCCGCAAGTCGTGTTAAGAATTAATATAGCTATGTACCTACCAATAATAGGGTTTCATGTTGATTATCATTAAAAACCAACACTGTTCAACACAATTTTATTGTTTCATTACAATTTCAGCCTTGCTTTTATAAATAGTTTATACATTATTTACACCACCCACACTTTTTCATTTTAGAGTACAAATTTCATAAAAAGTTTCAAATTTTTCGTTAAATAATTTCAGCGTTACGTGTTCACAGATATGAGAAAAATACATTAATTTATACTGTCATTTATATACGAATACAATGTTCCAATGAGAAGTACAGAAAACGGATCCAATTAGGAAAGTAAATATAATTTGGACCCTAAAGTAACTCCTTCTTATATCAACGATCATAACATTCTAAGATGGTTGTCTGTAGAGCTACATTCGCTCTTCTCGTACTGTCATTGCCTCGACAGCCCGAGACTGTTCGCTATCTGTGAACACCGAGCTACCACTTCATCCTGAAGAAGACTAAAAGACATCGCTATAAGTATGAGACCAAAAACTAGATATGCACAACAAGCTATCATTTGGATATATTCACTTTTAGAGTTTTCTGTTGTTTGCTTTGAAGTTAAGAAGCTGGTTGGTACGAAGTCTCCGAAGCCGATGGTGGCAAGAGCTATGAAGCAGAAGTAAGCTGCGTCGAGGAAGCTCCAGTTCTCCCAAGCGGAGAAGATGGCAGCTCCGACGCAGATGTATGCTAGAAGGAGGAAGAGCACGATGCTGACGGGGACGTGGCAATGCTCGATCCCGTGGTTGATGTGGTGCTGAACGCTAGTGGAGACACTGCTGCTGGGTACTGCGCAGCTCTTTGATTTGTCTTCCTTCCAGATCAAAGGCACTCGTGATGGCGTGTCGTGGGGGCACATTCTGAAAGGAGAGAATAACTTTGTGAGGTTCGAAAAATAAGTAGTAAACTTTTTAATGCGGACACAAGGCAATCTGGGGACGTTTTTTATAGCAGAATATTTTTCTATAATTATGCCAGCACTGAGAAAAAAGTGAAAGGTATACTTTGTATGAAAATGACAGTCCCAAACTTGTACTACTCAGGATATGATTTCCATTTGGAAAAGACGAAGTGAAACACCAAAAGTTCAAGTAAAATTATGATCCAAATATAGGTAAGTTTTGAATACTCACGATTCATCAGGATCTTCAGAATCCTCCAGGTCCTCTTGGCTCCTGTTCATGGGCAGTTCCCCACACTCCTCAGCTATAAGCTGTTCAATGACGGCCCCTCGCGGCCTCTGGATGGTGCCGCGGCCTCGGCTCCGTCCTGGACTGTGGCCATGCACTGTGGCCAGGCACTTGGTGCTGCCCATCGTCCGTTTGCGGTCAAGGGTCTGAGTTTGTAGCGTGGATGATGTGTGAGGCTCTGTGTTCAAAGAGATGATTGGATTTAGATTCATGACTGTATCAACTGTATGGTAAGATTTATCTGACAAATCAATTGCCGTTTTTTTTCATCATTTCTAAATTCTAGGTCTCAATTGCGGTCTCAGGCAAAACAAAGAAGTTGTTTTCGGTGTAAACTTATCACCTAGTACCTTCTTTAGATACATGTAAGGACTATTTACTACTGGTCACAGGGACTCTAGAGTAGAAGAACTATCATCTAGAGTAGAAGAAATATCAGTTCATGTCGTAACAACAAGTTTACTCTAGATGAGGGCCCTTGCGGATGCACTTCGAGCCAATGGGATCTTTTCTGCTCACCATCAACCAAGGCACTGCGCTTGACCCAGCCCAGCATAGCCGACTTGGTGCTAGGCGGGGCTCGCTCGAACACCTGGAAGTACTGGTCGCAGTAACAACCCCATGCGCGGATCCTCCCGGGCCGATACCAGAACGACGTGAACTAATTGTTAAGGCATGAACGAATAGTTCTACTCACCAGCAACCAAGGCACTGCGTTTCACCCGACCCAGCGTAGCCGACTTCGAGCTGGTTGGGGCTCGCTCAAACACCTAGGAATACTGGCCGCGGTCATAAGGCGGCGCACGGACCATCCACTGAACCGCAGAACGAGGTGTGTATGGTTTTTGAGGCATAAATGGAGAGTTCTACTCACCATCAACCAAGGCACTGCGCTTCACCCGGCCTAGCGTGGCTGACTTCGGGCTGGGAGGGGCTCGCTCGAACACCTGGGAATACTGTCCCCGGTCGCCGGCCCGCGCGCGGACCGTCCCGGGCCGACGTGGTGGGAACGACGTGTACTGGTTGTTCTCGGCTGGTTGTGGTAAAAGACTTTGTTGCTCGTGCAGTTGGAAGTGGTTTTCCATCTGTGGATTAATAACGAGTGTTAAATGATAGGCAGCTTGCCAAACAAACTTACAGACATCTATTCGTAAAGCTGAAGATAGAACGACATGGAGAGCTCTGGTGAGACAAGTTAGCGGTGATTGTTGTCGCGACACTCAGTCATGAGGAATCAAGGAAGAAGAAGAAAAGTTGAATGGTTGCGATTGCAGTCAAAAACAATATATTAACCTATTAGTATTAAAATGGATTTTATCAGGCTTTAAACGCAGATTACAATTTTCTATCTAAGGCGACTTCCTGACTTGGCGGGGCGGGATCGATATGTGACATTTTTTTCTTTGACGTAAACTTAATGACGTCGCAAAGATTCTCACTTGAAAGAATACTGTCAGTATTACATTTGCGCAGTAGTAATATTATGCGCAGAAGCGGACCAGGGGCCCGATTTTTGAGTGTCGAACGCTCGAATTCTCACTCGCCATCTGTCAAAACATCATAGTATTTTGACAGATCTCGAGTGAAAATTCGAGCGTTCGAAACTCAAAAATCGGCCCCCAGTACTGCCCTCGCATCGTCCCGCTTCTGCGCATCCAGCGCCAGTCAGGAAGCACTCATTTAAATCTAGGGGCGCAGTAAAAAGTAGTACTGAGTTGACTGACAGTTGACACTGACATTTGACAGTTTTCTCATATCGTACCGCCTCCGCACCGACAAATCAGGAAGTCGCCTAAGACTGAAATAGCAAAGATGTATTGTTCTAGTAACTGAATTTATAATTCACTACCTATAAAAATGTGATATAATTTGCAACATAACTACATGTCAAGATAGAATATGACAGTTTATGCTAAGGCACTTGTCCTACCACCGGAGTATTTTAGATCTTAGGCGACTTCCTGACTTGGCGGGGCGGGATCGATATGTGACATTTTCTTCTTTGTCGTAAACTTACTGACTTCGCAAAGATTCTCGCTTGACGGAATACTGTCAGTATTACATGTGCGCAGTAGTAATATTATGCGCAGAAGTGGACCAGTACTGCCTTCGTATCGTCCCGCTACCGCGCATCCCGCTCCAGTCAGGAAGCACACATTTAAATGTAGGGACGTAGTAAAAACCGGTACTGAGTTGACTGACAGTTGATACTGACATTTGACAGTTTTCTCATATCGTACCGCCTCCGCACCGACAAATCAGGAAGCCGCCTTAAGTTGGTAAATTATGTCAAAACTGTAATGAGTAACCAAAATTTGGTCTAACACTTGGTATAACGGTGTTTTTCATTACCAACCTCCCCTTCTTTCCTCCACGTATTCGGCACTTTCTTCTTAGTCGCGCTCAGCCAGCCAGCGCGCGCCAGCCTTGCCAGTGACGCGCCCAAGCCTGCCAGGCACGCCAGAGTCAACGGTACGCCAGCGGCCGCGTACGCCACTGTGGCTGCCCGGCCGGCTGCCGTGCGAGGAGATACGTTCCCGTAACCTGAGTCAGAATAAAATTCTATAATATACTCAAGAAAAATAAAGCCCGTGCCAGATGGTCGCCGATAAGTCTCTAAGACGGCGCGACCTTGGTCTGCAAAGACCAATTTTCAAAGGAAATCTTGCTGGAAACTATGTCCACAGGGTCCAAGGTTGCCCGGTCTTAGGGCTTGTTTTCGACCGTCTGGCACGGGCTGTATACAGAACAATGAGACTTGTTGATCCAGCTGTAGGACCGGGTTTATAATATTGATGGTGAATCGTGACAAAGCATTTTTAATAATGATTCTCCTTATCAAAGCATCAGTATTAAGAGGCCTTACAAGTTTTAAAATATTTTGATCGAAAAATTTTGACAAAGGTATTGATAATAACAATCAAGTGATTAAAGGATACGATTATTTTATTAAAGTTTTAGATAGTAACATTGCCCTTTTTTGATTTTATTGTGTGTAGTAGAATTTAAGCGGATAAAAGCTGTCTTTAGCAGCTCGAAAATGGTCCATTTGGAGTGGTGTTTGAATCAATATTTCTTAATGAAAAGCCCAAAAAATACATTTAAAAAATAAAATAATTTTGACGTAATATGAGCTCAAGATCGGTTAATGTCTAGGCATACAGTTAGGCTTAATGTGCAACGCTAATAGTGAAGAAGGAGGCCCAACCAAACTGTGGTCATTTAGGTACTTTATGTTGGAGGGATGTTGACCTGTGAGAAGTATGCTCGCACATTAACTGCAAAGATATAGGCAATGTAAGTTACCCGAGAGCTCACGACACGAGCGACGCTCTCGCTAGCAAGTCTCGTCTTCTTCTCCAGTCGCCGTAGTCGAAATCGGCCAGGATGATAATTAATTTGCACCTTTTATACAATCTCTGTTTAGCCCAATGGTTGGCTGGTAGAGAATTTTGTGTTTTTGTGCAATAAAGTTTAAAATATAAAGAAACTTGTGTCCAAACATTTTTGATTATTGCAAGGACTCTTTAAGTACTTGAATAAGTAACTGAAACAGCTCAGCCGTTTCATAATATTGATGTGACAGTGATTTATTGGGCAAGTTTTCATTTACTTGATAAGATAATTTAGGTTAGCTAAGTAAGCGTAGGTTATTGCTTAGTCAATTTATAATGATTGATGGGTAGTGCTGACTAGCTTTATTACTAGTAATTAATATCTTAAATTCAAAATTGTTGCTGTAATAGAAACTTTTCAATTCCAGTGGGTCTATCAGTGCCAATGACAATTTTAATGTGCTTTATTTTTGGTCGTCAGTGTAGTGTAGTATCAATCTAATTAAACTGACCTATAGTAGTAATCAAAGTGATGCAGTATATCAGCGCTCCAGAAAACGTCCATTTGGAGTCCAGCGCTAACTCCTGTGGTTGGACCTCTGGTGCCTGTCGCGCCGCTGCCACGATAGATGACTCGAACTTTCGCAGCTGCTCATGCACTAGCCGGGTCCAATTCCTCTCGTAAAGCACGTTGAGCCGCTCTGTAAAGAAAATTAGAGCGTAAGTTAAGCGATTAGCGAATTGGAGATCAGATAAACGGTGACGGTTGATCTACTGAATTTTGAGGTTTCTCATGCTAGGTTGTTTCAAATCGTCGGTATATATATATTATAATTAGAAGTCACACCATCGGAAAAAAAATATGTTTAGGTATGTGAAAAGTGAGGGTTTTCTATGAGATGACAACTGCAAGTGCCACATTTAATGTTTACCGGCCAGTAAAGAGTATTTTTCGATTTTAACTTATTCAACATTACTTGTTTAAAAAAATAATCTCAAATAAATAAAGAGTCGGCAACGCGTACCTATTGTTCTACAGCCGCAAGCTTCCATAGACGCTTAGTGCTTAACATCCGGCGGGCCGTATACCTATGTATTTGTCAACATCTTAGTATAACAAAAAAAAACGATGGAACCCTAAAGATGGCCATTGAATCGCGGTGATAAGATGTTCAGGAGAGGCCATTATAACTTCGATGATCCACTCAAATTAACGACCACAATCACCGGCCCTGTTTAGTTTAATTTAAAGTTAAAAGAGCCATTTAACTTTTAAGAAGGCTTGGTAGCGTGCAACCGGCCCTTGTTGTGTCTTTCATTTAAGTCTGTAAATGAAACTTCTTAGCGTACTAGTTTTAATTTAAGAAACTTCTTTAATAAGAGCTGTATTGTAATTAGGAAAGTTCTGGTGAGTGTCGTCTGTCTCATTCGTGTCTGTTGCATTTATTAATTTATATACCATGATCGTGCCAGTACATCAGACATTAAGGTTAGACGTAACTCATATTAAAATCATAAGTACAGGCCCCTGTACCACAAAACTTTCCAAGTCTACAATTCGACAAAATTGTACAATTTTCCATAGAAAAAGTTGACTGTCGAATTGTACGCTTGTAAAGTTTTGTGGTACAGGCCCCAGGTAGGGCACATCACATTGCTCGTAGAACCGATGGCCGTTGGGACCGAACGGTTCTCAAGTACAAGTTGCGACCACGGACCGAAAGGTGCAGCGTGGGCCCCACAAAGTTGACTGATGACCACACAACCACACATTTGTGATTATGGCATAATGTTAAAATATATATTTCTGTAATTTGAATTATACTGTACAATTTAATTTAATAACAATGTTATGCAATATTGATAATATTATTAATAAATTACTATGACTATTTATGTTATTTAAATCGCGGCGCATAAAAGATGTCACCGGAGACGCCGCTTCAGCCTTTAGCTTCGAAATCAGCAATGCTTTTAAATATTTCCTTTGCCCTGCTAACTACTCTGTCAAACCGTGTTATTATTCCTTTGCTCAAATCACATCTTTAAGCTAAAATTGTTTCATTAGTCGGATTTCTCCCGTCTTTTATACGTGATCAGTCTTCCAAAATTCTAATTAAAATTCCAACCAATAACGGAATTCTAAACAAGCTTTGAAAACATTGGACGCTACTCACGCTACGCTGATTGGATCATTCAAGTGAGCGTTAGCATTCTAAATTTGAAATGTGAATTCAATTAACGTTACAGTACGATTACTATAAGTTTGATACTGACATATGCTTATATAACATTGGATATTCTATTTTAACGTGAATGTAATTAGAGTTTAGTTTAGTTATTATAAAAATACGATTTTTACACACCCATCCCCATCCCCCATGATTCCCATGATTTTTTTCACATGCCTACGCTGTGTTCACTTTGTACTCTAGTGTCCACGGTGAACTAAAGTGTCCAAGCAAGCATACGAAACACATCAAGATTGGACCCTATGACACTCAGATCCTATAAATTGAGCTCAATCTAGATTGGTCTAGGTCCAGCTGTTGATTAATTGCAACAATTTGTCAATTAACACCGTGTTACCGCATGATTACATGTTATTGCCCAGGGCACTATTCCGGAACGCAGCTGATGAACGTCACGTGCTAGGTATTAGGTATACTTAGGTACTCATTATTTTTATAACAGTTTGAATGTATTTATTTATTTAGAAATTTAGGTTTGGGCTTTTACAATATATCTATAAAAATTAAAATATACAAATACTCTTATAAAACACAGAAACATTATAAGAAGCCAACCCAGCTAGATTACCCGGGGCCTAAGCTACCGCGACAGAGGAACATCCCGACTATCCGCGTCGTGTCTGCCTTCTGTATGAACTGCCCCGTCCATCTGGCAAGTTTATTATTATAGGTTTCAATAAATATTTAACTTAAATATAGTCTCAATCCTATATTTATAAGACCTTCGAGATGCGCCTGACAGGGCGATAAGCATGACCGCCTTCTGTCCCGCCCAGACATTTTGAAACTATCGGAAAGAAGGATTATTCTAGATATTAAAATAGTGAACTCGATATCGATATTGTATGGAGACCTCGAACTAATATAATTTGTAGATATTTTATATATAATTTACAAGGTAGCGTTACGCCGCAAATACGAATGTCTCGGTGATAATTTCGTATTTGTGGCGTTTGCGGTCGAAACGCTAGGTCCGTGGGGTCCAGGCGCTCACAAACTTTACGAGCAAATTAAAAAAAAATTAACCGCCACCACTGGTGACAGGAGGGCTGGCGCGTTTCTCGGCCAACGACTATAGGCATTGCGGTGCAACGAGAAAACGCAGCCAGCCTTCTGGGAACCATTCCCTGCAGCGGGGATCTAGGGATATCGGTTTTGTGGGCAGTTTTAATAGTATTTTTTTTTTTTTTTATTATTTTATTTTTAGGTTATTTTTAAGGTAGCGTCAAATGGGGTAAAATAGGACATTCATGACTATCTTGGGATACATGTTTTTACTAGGAACTAAGTATATAAAAACAGGTGCCCAAGTTAGCCATCTTCTTCTTTAAAAATGGCCTTCCATCAAATCCATGATGACTTCGCCAATCAACACTTGTTCAAAGACGTTGTTTGGCAACGACGCCATGACAGTAGGCAACTGGTTTTGTTCGGTAGTGGATTCAGCTCGTCGTCGCGCCGAGACGTGTGTTCACCAACGCTAACTTAGAGCCATGAATGTCCCATTTTACCCCATATGACGGGAAGCAAAAATACCTACCCACTTATTATTTGAAGGCGTCTTGTTAAATAACTACTAAGTATTTTTAAATATAAAAACACATAACAATTTATTATAATTGCGACGCAAAATTGCAAATATGTTTTATTATCTACCACCATAACATAAGTTTTTCGCCGAAATAAAAAGATGGAATGATATTTCGCGTGTTCACAAAAATTACCCGATCTAGGTATGTTGTTAACGAAAACTTTAGGGAAAACGAGATAAATGTTGTGGGTTTTAATTGATATTGCTAACCAATTAGACAATATGGTCTACCGGTTATTAGTATATTTAAAAAGTTCGATGTACGTACCTACGCACTTTCGTAAGTACCTACCTACTAAGTTATTTCACATTAATAGTCTGTAAGATATTTGGCTATGCCCTACCAGGGTATACTTCTTAATTTACAAATAATATCTGTGTAATCAGATACACTACATTAATGTAGTGTCTGAAAATGAAAATAATTATGATTATGATAGTGGTCCCACAACATCAGTATTCTTCAAATATTATAAGTCCTACGCTACGTTCACTATTTACACTTAAGATTATTTGAGTTGGACTAGTATTTGTATCAAAAGATTACAAAAATTACTTCATTTTGCATGCTAAAATATTCAAAAACCAACAACAGTTTTTTTTTTAAGATTTCGTGATTATAATGATCGATATCGTCGGTAAAGAGATCGAAACGTCTCAGTAACAAAGGTATAACATAAATATCGCATTAGACCCGTATTAAACAATCGTTTAAACAAGCAAAAACTTCATGACTTGAATGAATGAACATGATCATTTTAAGAAGCACCTTTTAAAAATCACATGAAACATAGCTACACATACCTAAAACAAAAAGCCCTAATTATCACCGCATTGTCATCGAAATGCTTAAAACCCGAACGTTTAAACAGCGAAATCCGTTCTAGTTACTTACAACTCTATAGTCCTTTGTCGCCAACGCCGGCTGACCGACTTTAACAAACCCAAATGAAGAAGGACACAATTTCATAAACTCTCCTACCAACTTCCACCTTTTCAATTTACCAGCTTACTCGACTTCCCACAACACATAAAATGCACCACTTTATAGGTCATTCGTCGAGTTTCCATTGTCAAAAGTAATATTTTACAGTTACCACTTTATACACCACTCGTAAAAGCTACCTTAAAATGAATTTTACTCACGAGATTTGAGTTGCTGATTTGTACTTTTGAATAAAACTTCAGCGGCTGAATTATTTAATAAATAACAAACTTCGCCCAGTTTAAAGATTTATTTACAAACAACCAAGGTATAAATCTTCGGAAATTGCTTAAAATTTCAAGCTTTCTATAGGCGGGAAAACATAAACAGAGCGAACGAAACATTAGCCGTTTGGAAGGCCGTTAAGTCTCCCCAAAAGATTAAATACACACATAGGGCATGCAAGATCACGAACTCAATTCGGCCCGCGGGTAGTCAGTAGATCGAGATAGAACGTACCTCGTGGTACGTGTAACATTTCAATATGCGATTTTTCCGTCCGAAATTACTGCAGCTCCGTGATAGGATCTAAATTGAAAAATCGGATGTTTTCGCAGGCTTTGTTTTACTAGCTTCGTTTGCGAAGAATTTTGGTTTCTAGTTGGATTCACAGTACTTTCTGCACGGGTTTTGATTGGCTGTCTGCGCAGGGAGAAATATCAAGCGTTTCCAAAGTTTATTTTGGAATGTGGTTAAAAAAAATGACTGTGGCCAATTTTGTGGCCAGACGATTGAGTAACGCGCAGATTTAGGATCAAGTTCCAATTTGGCAATATTGAAAGTATAGAATTTTATGCAGGACTAATGAGAAAACCGGTTTAATCCTTACAAGCTTTAGTTTTTCTCTCGGGGTTGGAAGGTCAGATGGTAGTCCCGTTCATAAAACTAGTGCCTATACCATCTTGGATGCTAAACAGATCCCAAGCCCCTTTAGGATATAACCTGTAAACTGCTAAGACGCGCGGGTACGTAGTATACAAGAACATTATACTTCAATGACTAAAACACCTAATGAGAATTTATTTCAGAATCGTATTCCCTAATGTAGATTGCAAATCAGATTAGCTGTCAGACATTTATGACTGTAACAATATGGTGTACATAGAACATTGAAATAATATGATCCACAAGTAAATTTAAACGATAACATTAAGTATTTGTCGATCTTTGATGTTATATTATATTATTCTTAAATGAAAATGTAGGCATTTTGATCATTACTTGCATGGGGATTCGAAATCTTGTTATTACAATACATGTAAGTACATTCGGTAGCTTTTAAAACAAGGAAAAGCTCAACTTCAAGGGGGGCAATCTTTGAGTCGATAAGGTTAATAAAGTATGTTATAAAGAAACATAATACAATTTATTTAAAAACAAATATTTTTACAGATATTTTTTTTTCTTTATTACTTAATATAACTAGAACAGTATGGAAAAACCGCAATCGCCATCATGCAGCCGGAAATAAAATACAAAAGAATAAATATCCCTATTTATTCTTTTGTATTTTATTTCCGGCTGCGGAAACTGGAAAAACGATGGCTAAATTTTATGGATTTAAACTTATTAGAATGTGATATCGTTGACATATTTTATGCCTATTAAATAAGGGGAACAAATAAAATGATCACCTAAATAACTTTTGATATCATCAAATTTTCGAACCCTAAAATAAGGTTGAACACTCAAAAAAATTTATCGATCAGCAATTCCGAGTCACCAAAAAAATTCTACCTATTTTTGCAGCACTTGCACCTATTTTACTTATTGCGTTCCTATAAATTTATAATCGCATCAAAAAAATTGTCAAGTACCACCAAAAACACTAAACTACCACCTAATCTCATGCACCTTTTTTCATTAGAATTACATCCAAATATTATATACATCGCATGCTACATTTTAGTAAACAGTTACAAATTAATTGTTTTTAGCACTATAAATATTTCAGTTATTTCCAAAATGTTATAAATTAGAAAGTAAAATTTAAAATTAATTTAAAAAGCAACGCGCAATGTGGCTGTGTGAAATAATAACACGTATACTGCTATCTCACTCAATCAAATACAAAGAATTGTCTGAAGCATAAAACCTATTGATATGTCGTTAGAGTGAAAGGTACCTATTGCTGTTTCATTCTAACTACCTATTGCTGATGGTTTACAAACTGCAAAGAGTTTTTTTTTTTTTTAATGCGTTGACGTGAGCGCGTTTGATTGAAACCTTTTATTTGAAAATGAGTTTTGTTGATTTATTAAATTGTTAGTTTGTTATGAAAATGGATAAAGGTCCTCAAATGAGTTTACTTTATTAATATAGATAGACTTTCATGGAAAAATTAAAGGAAGTTAATAGGTAGAAATAGGTATAGGTAGGTTTAGGTTATGTTAGTTTTGCATCGGCCCGAAGGGCCAAAACAACTCAAAATAGGAGCTCCGCGCCAGCGGAGATCCGTCAATACTGTTCCAATCTCCACTAGTTTGAAATTAAAATAGCTATTTTTATTTCAAACTTCAACTTCTTAAAATCATTTAGCGCTGTCTTGCTCGCACGCGGTGCGAGGTGCGAGCGAGACGGACCGTATGGAAAACCGCATCAGTGTGCTAGCAATGAGGTTAGACTAGATTGGAACTGCTTTGCGCGTCGGACATTAAAAAACAATTGCCGCGTGAAATTTGGTGATCATGTAGTATTTCTGGGTATCGAATGAATTATTTGGGTGTAAAAAAATTTAATAGGATTACGAGCCCTGTAATATTTGGATGTAAATTATATGAAATTTGGTGTTTGAAATTAGGTGATCATTAAGTATTTTTGGGTAGTGACTAATTTATTTGGTAACAATTTAATTTAATAGGTTATCGACATGTTACTTCTTTGAGTTGCACTTTATATTTAAAAGGAGTTGAAAATTTGGTGCGAATCTAGTATTTTTGGTAATCAATGTAATTTTTTAGAGCATCATTGGGCAACTAATTTGGTGGTTCGTTAAATGCTACCCTTAAATAAGTGTACAAAGCACGAGAGTTTAACGTGTTAGGTTTTTTGTCATATAAGTAAATGACAAAAAATCCCAAAAACAAGGTAACTATAAAGAAAGTAGGAAGCAAGGTACTAACGAAGAAGAATTCGTTATTTAAGCCTTAAAACAATGTTACCTATAAAGTTTACAATTGTTTCGCCACTAGTCACCACACCACAGTTAGGCCCAAAGCACGTACCCGCTATCAAACGAGGTTGGTAAAATACTATGTGTGTTTTTCCAATATTTTTATAGTTCATACAAAAGTCTAAGGCCATTTTTTTTAAACGAACGCAAGCTAAAAAACGGCCAAGAGCTCTGACTGTAATGTTGATTCTTGCTTGCATCCGTTGGACAGCATTTGGACGTACATATACCGTCAGACGTCGATCAACGTGAGTAGTTTGACAGCCCGAAATGTAGGTAAGTGCCGTGGATATTATTGTTAGGCTGACGTTGAGCATTTACAAATATGATTAAGGGTATAGAATAACAATAATATACAGGTCACCCACGTTTTAAGCTCGAATATTTTAAAGCGAGTTAAAAATACTCATCATCTATTTAGTTTAGTTCCAGTATGAATTCACACGTAAATATCTTGACATCTATTCGTCGTTACTATCTAGTACAGGACTATAGCAACCTAATAGGATTTACATTTTTATTATTTTTATTTTTTATTTATAATAACAATACATCTATCCTTACAGTTTCCCAATGCGATAGTGTAGCAAATTATTTCACAACCAGTATACATAGCTTATTAATAACATCAATTCAAGAATCAGGTACAATAACATAATACATACAAAGTAACTTTAGTGAACTCATTTAGAGAACAGTGGAATACATCAACCCGAGTGGCAACTTGGTTGAATGTGCGCAGGGCCCTTGTCCAGGGTGCCGAGCGCAGGAGGCCGGTGCGCGTGCGCGGCGTGGCCAGCAGCGGCGGCCGGCGCCGGCGCCCCACGTACTGCGCGGGCGCGCACAGGCTCACCGCGGTCAGGAGCCCCGGGTTGTTGATCTGACCGCGCAGAAGCTTAAATATATATGCCGCCAGAGCCAGTTCCCGCCTAACCTCTAACTTATTATACCCTACCATGCCCAACACGAAAAGCGTCGGATACATTAGTGGGTAAAACGGGTACACACCATAACATTTGAGATACAAAAATCTTACGAATTTATTTTGTATCCGTTCGAGCATAAATTTATATTTAGCCTCGTGTGGGCTCCAGACACTCGAGTTAACCTCCAAGTGGCTTCTCACGAGAGCTTCGTATAATGCTCGGATAGCATTTATATTAGAAAAACTCTGTGCCTGGCGCATTACAAACCCTAAATTCCTATATGCTTTTTTACAGACCGAAACAATGTGCTTTCTGAAATAAAGGTCAGCTGTGACATGTATTTCTATAATGCAATAACAATTCAAAACTCACTCCAAATCGACTAATTTCAAACTACATACAATAAAAATAACAGACTTCTGCAATACAAATTGAAAAGGCGAAAATTATTTAAGTATCTTCAATTATGAGCCGGTCTAGGTGCCTATTTTAATGACAAATTCTATTATTTTCTTCAGTCTTCAACTTCGTATACAATGCAATTTGGCTTTGTGCATTCGGATGAAGATAAAAGACTCCGGACGCGCGAGCGTAACAATTTAGAGCGGCGGAAGCAGACTTACGATGCCATTTTCTTTCTTTCAGTGGCCTGTTTTTGCTTGTCTTAAAATTATGTAGGTACCCTTACTAAAAATCTTTATTAATCCATACTAATATTATAAATGCGAAAGTGTGTCTGTCTGTCTGTCTGTCTGTCTGTTACCTCTTCACGCTTAAACCGCTGAACAGATTTAGATGAAATTTGGTATGGAGATAGTTTGAGACCCGGGGAAGGACATAGGATACTTTTTATCCTGGAAATAATCCCTCAAACTGATAAATTAGATTCAACTTCCAATCTATGAACCGGATCCATGTTAGGTATTTACAATGCCCACGAAAATTCGTCTCTGCAGAACCAGTAAAAGCCTGACCTGCGAACATGCTCACAGTTTTCACGAATCTCAGGTTCAAGATACAATTGGGACGTATGGTGAGGTGAGTCTAGACATTTGTAAATGTTACGATATTATTTGACGTTTGACATGTCAGAGACGTATGTCAAGTGTCAATATACAGATCATAGATATAATATAAACTCTTTAGTTATAGATGCGCCAACAAGCGACCGATGTTATGTCTTTCTCATACTTGCTAATTTTCATACATAATTTGTACTACGCAATTTGGCCGGTTTGCATGTCCAATGTATTTGCTTATGGAAGTTTGCGTTTTGCCTATAACCCGAGCATGAAAAAATGTTCTGTCGGTGATAGGGACAAAACATGCCACTCTTTTCTATTTTCTCTTATAGGAATCGCAATAAGACTCTCTTTCTCTAGCAAAGCGTGTCAGCCCCTTGGTCAGTATACAGATGTCATTCGTTAAAGTTGAAGGAAGCTAATGTAGAACTACACTTGCACAATTTACTAATTTGAGTCTTAAAGTGGCAAGATAAAATAGGTATTTGCATGATTTAGATATGATTTATTTATTCTTTCCACCGTAGTTATAAACTGAGTAATTTCGCCACCACTTGATTATGATGAGCTATTAAGATTGTCGACAAAGACAAGAAAACGAGGTCGATAGGAGGACAGTAAACGCCTGGAAGAGCTATTGGTCTATGAATCACCCAATGAAAGGCGACCTACCTCTTTCACTTAAACGTAGGCTCATGGACATGAGCATACTTCCAGTTCTCACCTACGGTGCACAAACTTGGTCTTTGACAGAAGCCCAGAAATCCATACTCGGGGTTTGCCAGCGAGCCATGGAGCGCAGCATATTAGGTGTAAAGTTGGTGGATCGAATCCGGAACACCACACTGCGCTCCAAAACTCAAATAGTTGACGTAGCTCGGAAAACAACCCAATTAAAGTGGGACTGGGCTGGACACGTCTACCGGATGCCGAATGAGCTGTGGGCCAAAAAGACCACAGAGTAGATGTCCCACGACTCAAAACGGAGACGCGGTAGACCACGCCGGTGGTGGCGTGATAATTTGGACTCTTTAAAAAGGAAACTGGGCAGATAAACAAGACCGCGAGGAATGGAAAAAGAGGGGGGAGGCCTTTTCCCAGCAGTGACACATTTTAGGCTCAATAAAATATAATAATTAAGGTTGTCGCACACATAAAGGCTCGGCACCAGACCGGCGCCGCCCCAGTTCTTCGTTAGAAACTTCATACTGCAACGCACAGTTAAGGTTTTGGCAAACCAGATGAGTGCGGATGCAGCGGTGTGCTCCAGCCATTATCCACTACGTAACGGCATCGCCCCTGCTCGGGGCAGGACCACCAACCATGGTGAACAGACGCAGGCGAAACGGCCTACTTCAAACGTAAAAAGCCCTCAACCAGTGGACACCTCGCGGCAAGCGCGGCACCGCCACGCGGCCACCTCGGCGCTGCTGAGGCACGATGCGGTTCCGTGCTTGCGTTGGATTTACGTGAGGTGAGGCCGCGCCGGTCTGGTGCCGAGCTTTAACTATGTGTGTGTCAACCTTTATTATGACAGGTTTAGTTCGAATGTCTGTTACTCTTAGAGCAATTAATAGGTACTATAAATTGCGTATAAAATAAAATAAAATTGAAATACTTTGGCACTTAGGAATATTTATTTGCTAAGATAGCTTTCAAAGTTGTACAGTACTACAGTCTATCTAACCTGTAAGCAGGCTTGCAAATGATTAAAAATTATTTACATTCGTGCTACATTACTTGATGGAATTTTCAGCACCTGCATCATAATGTTCGAAACATTTCACGCTCGCTATGCTCGCGTTTTCGTCTTTTTTTCATCTTTTACTTAATGCGTATGAAGTCTTTTCAGCACTTGCGTCATAAAGTTCGAAATTATTTCATCTACGCTACTTAATACGTATCAAGTATTATCCACACCTTCATCGTAATGTTCGAAATATTTCGGGCTCGCTACGCTCGCGTTTTCATCTACCTACACTTGAGGCGTATGAAGTCTCTTCCGCACGTGCATCATAATTTTCGAAACATTTCGCGCTCGCTACACTCGCGTTTTCGTTTCCATACTTGATGCGTATGAAGTTTTTTCCGCACCTGCATCATATTAATTTTCATCTACGTTACATCCATACCATATATTAAACCATCTACATCCATATATTAAATCCTCTGTCATGTGTTTTATGCGGGCGCGTTGAGCCGGCGTGCGTAATGTTTAGTGAGATTGCCCGGCCCGCAGTACCTGGTGACGGCGAAATACGGTATAGAAGTTGATATGGACCGAGTTCTACGCAGACGAAGTCGCGGGCAAAAGCTAGTTTAATATAAAATAATTTCCTATCGTAGCGTTTGACCACTCAAAAGTGTACCTATGCTTAACTTTTTTAAAGTATTTTTTGTTTTTTAGTTTTGTAGATTGTTCAGAAACATGTGTAATTATAATTAAGTATGCTGTAGACAAAAGATATCTCCAGTTTGCCTGACTATTTAAAATTTCGACTATGTAACGGGCCATTCCATAATTGTACGAAAAACTTGACGTAGTGGAAAAATTGTGAGTTGGTCGTGATGCGGAATAAGAAAAACCGACAAAACTTAGATAAAAGCATCATATCGTTTAATATTTCTTTAGGTTGGTCCCTCATGTCTGCCGATCGTGGTCAGCATCAGGACTCCATCTGAAGCGGATGATCCTCACCGGTTTCTGTCCAGCGCGTATCTTATTACAACCGTGTAAAATTTGGAGGATGAAGAGTCAGTCTATATTGTTTGTGAATGACCGCACGATTTTTACCTTCAGACCTTTAATCATTATATATAGGGTTATTGTAGTCAAAAACACTTTTATTAATAATTTTTTTAATTAAAAAAAATGAAAATTCGTACATACAATGACTTATAATTTTTTCACCCCAACTATTTCAGGTGGCGTGTTCTGTATAAACAAGGAAACAGTTTCAAGCGATAATGAATGCCCGTCCGGTCCTAAACGTACTATCAACACACTCAACTGACCAATAATAGACCTTATCTCGTTCCAATAAGGTACACAGGGTCAGTTAACCATAACGTCGATAGTACTTTGGTTCACCCGTCGTCTACCAGTCCCTGGGATACCAGGGCAGATAACAAAAGAATGGCATTGTATATTTTTTTTCGCCGGGAGAGGACAGCCAAATGAGTAATTTCAAATGTAGACTTTAAGTAATCGTTATGCGTCGACACATCAAATAAGTTTTTAAAATGTTTTTAGGGATCCGCGTGTTATAAAGATTTATGAATAAAATGTATTTTATTCCTATCCTTCTCACAAACACAAATTCAGTACAGATTTTATAATAATATTTATCTGTCTGCAATAATCGATCTTGAGACCTCAGATTAATAGATAATTAAATATGGGGTTCTTCACACATACATACATACATAAACCCACGCCTCTATTCCCAAAAGGGGTAGACAGAGCACATGAAATTTAATTCCAGTGCCACTTTTAGCAACTGTTGTTGTTGTGTGCAATTGTAGTGTGGGTTCTTCAAGAGTGTATTAATTTTTATTATAGAGTCGGCAGCGCGCATGTAGCGCCCCTCTCGGGTATAGCACAAGACGCCGCGCGATCTATCTAGCGGCGAGATAAACTACACGTATGTTTCTGCGTGTACTTATTTTAAAAAAACAGCCTCGCGCACGAAGGGTTTCGTACCATTATCTATAAAAACGGCAAAAGAATCACGTTTGTTGTATGGGAGCCCCCTTCAATATTTATTTTATTCTGATTGACCGAGTGAAACGAGGTCTCTGTTTTAGCTTCGACAGAAATGCTTTTGTATGTCCGGCCGGATTTTGTATGTCCTTCTCTACAGGTCGCATTTATCAACCGATTTTCGTGAAATTTTGTGAGCAGGTTCGGTAACTATATAGAATTTTTTTGTCGAGTCACTTTTTGGAAATTCAAAAAAACAAACATTGTATCAATGATTTCGTGTTTTTCTGCGACCGTTTTTTCCTCTTCAGGTCGCATTTCTCAACCGATTCTCGTGAAATTTTGTAAGCAGGTTCCATGACTACATATAATTTATTTGTAGAGTAAATTTTTGTAAATTTTTAAAAAAATTTTTTTACGTCGTTGGCTGTTCTCCTCTATGGTCACATTTATCAACCGATTTTCGTGAAATTTTGCGAGCAGGGTTTGGTAACTATATAGATTTTTTTTGTCGAGTCACTTTTTTGAAATTCGAAAAAACAAGCTTTGTGTCAATGATTTCGTATTTTTCTGCGGCCGTTTTTTCCTCTACAGGTCGCATTTCTCAACCGATTCTCGTGAAGTTTTGTGAGCAGGTTTTATGATTACATAGAATTTTTTAGGCAAGTAAATTTTTGTAATTTTTTTTTTTATTCATTGGTTTGTTCTCCTCTACAGGTCGCATTTATCAACCGATTTTCGTGAAATTTTGTGAGCAGGTGCGGTAACTCTATAGAATTTTTTTGTCGCGTCACTTTTTCAAAATTTAAAAAAACAACTCTTTTATCAATTATTTTGTGTTTCTGCGGCCGAGTTTCGATTTGTTCACCTCTAAGGGTCGCATTTCACAACAGATTCTCGTGAAGTATTGTGAGCACGTTCTTTGATTACATAGAATATTTTTGTCGAGTAATCTAAAAAAAATTCTATGGTTTGTCCTCCTCTACAGGTTCGATATCTAACATAGTTTTGGAAATAAAAAAAACACTCACGAGGTCTACAGCTCACAGAGCCACTAGTTGTTAGTATTGTTTGCTTTTATAGCGGCAATAGAAATACATCAACTGTGAAAATTTCAACTGCCTAACTATCACTGTTCATACAGCTGACAGTGACAGACGGAAAGACAGACTATTACTAAGACTCCGCTGCCTTAGTAATAGGGTCTCGTTTTACCCTTTGGGTACGGAACCCTAAAAAAGCTACTGCCACTTTGCCATTAATATTTTTAAGATGGACATTAGTAGATTTAATTGAAAGCAAAATGACGATGGTAGCGCATTAAATCTCAAAATGAAGGGATTCTAGAATAGAATGCGGGGCATAGTGAGGAGCTTTCTCTGTTATACGTAACGTGACGTAACCCAGACTCATTTTAGTCTCTCAATTTAGAATCATCCGAGCAAAACTACCAATAACGTAACAATTTAAGCGAAATGAGAATATTGGCTTAAACATATTGCTATTTTACTTTTCTTAGAACCCTTTGATGTAAACCTTAAGCTTCACTGCTTTATGTGTAAAGGGCGAGCATTTGCTTATCTGATTGACCAAACATAACCCGGCAAAGATAATGGGCTCTATATAGTAAACATGTATACGATTTTCGGCCTTAACTCTATGTTATAAAGTTGTATCATTTATACATAATTTATGATGATGTATGTACATGTACAATATGAAAACAAGTTAAATGTTTTGTGAATGTTTTCATGTAATGGATTAGGGGACGAAACCTTTGTGTTTTACAATATGTTCTTTTGTTTAGCGTGTCAGATATCGGTTTAGGTAGTTGGTATTATTCGTTATTTGAAATGTTTTGGGATTTGTTTTGTAATAAATCATGGCGCGATTTTTTTTATACAACGACGGTGGCAAACAGGCGTACGTTCCACGCGGTGATAAGCGAACACCGCAGCCTATAGACGCAAAAGCCATAGGTATGTATAGTGCGTGTCATCCACGACGACGCGCCCCTCCACAGCGAATCTCATACTAATATATACGAATTGGGTTATGGAGGGGCGCGCCTTCGTATAGATGACACACACTTTACCTATGCGTAATTTTATTTTGCTAGAAATATATCATATAATGAAGTGAAAATGCCGATATATATTAAAGAGTAAAAACGCAGCCGTGCCAAAAACACGTCCAAATACGATATATACACATATAGTCCTCCACATCGATTTCGATGACGGCGACCCTGACAAACTATGTATTTGCCCTATTGTGCGCTCTGATATGGCTGGCTAGGCCAAACTTGCTCTTGAATACTCTATTGCATGCGTGACAGTAGAGTTGGCCAGACGTGTTATACGTGTACACGTAGATGGGTTTAGGCATCTCTTTTCTTAATTGGCGCTTTCGATCCAAGGCTACTAGGGGATTCTCCTCATATGACTTGATACCGCGAAAGATGGTAGACCACCAAGATGGAAGCGAAGTCTAGTTCAGGGGATATCCATCATGGAAATACTCTATGCTGACGACGTATGCCTTATGTCCGATAGAATGATTCATCTTCAAAGCTACGTTGACGCCTTAAATCGGTCTTGTCAACAGTTCGGGCTGGTTATAAGTGCTCCCAAAACTCAAATCCACAAATACGATATTTTATACACTGAAACCAAAAGCAATAAAACGGGTACACTTGGAATAGGAATAAAATACAAAGATGTATTGGATTCCTATTCCAAGTGTACACATTTTGCTCTTTAGTGTACTATGATTATACATACTAGCTGTTCACTTAGATGTCCGTTAGGTACCTCGCCAAGCCGCTTCTCCGCTCACGCCGCGTCAGTACTTACTAGAGTAACTAGAGTAATTGTACCTGTGACGTCATTTTTCCCGGTTCTATTTTAAGGAAGCTTGGTTCCGCTTTGACATCATATACTAGCATTTGGCGTAGGCAGTAGACACCAGTTTCTACGAACTTCTTTACCAAAAAGCTTCTTTCAAAGTGGTATATGGTGCTGGATAACACGTGCAAAGTCGAAGTTGCTATACCTATTCATTATCCGATTAGGCGTATTTATTAAGAACGACACGGTCAGAGTATACTAGGGACTAATCGTGATCTAAATCGAGACGAGTCATGATTGGCACGCAACTATCAAATTGATCCTAATCATTTATTCATAAAACAAATTAACTAAGCACAAACACTCCACAAAATCACATCATCATCATCATTGGCTGACTGTCGAGTTTCTTTCGGCGTTTCTTCTCGGCAATGGCCTCTGTGAAACGCTAGTAGGGTTTGACTTGTAAAAGTGCCATTGCGGCCTACTTACAGAATAAAGTTCATTTTATTCATTTTTTTTTTATTCATTATCTACTTGTGTCGCATCGACTCCTTGTTTAACTTTTACCAACTTATCGGAGTACCGAAATAGTCGCACGTCAACTCCTTAATCAATCCTTTGACAAACCTGAGCCTGTTTAGAGCCCCAATCAATACCCAATAAACGCCGTCGGAAACTAATTAGACATGCAAATGAGACACGCACGTGGGCCGTCGTCTGAGTTATTTATTTATCGTATGGCATTTATTTCGAACCGTGAGATCTTCAAGAAGACAGTACGGTTGCCAGTTTTTGTTGCACTTTTAGAACCACCCAGGGGTGACGTGTAGGGTAACGGTGGGTACTTTTCCCTACGGACGTGGTGCAATTTCGACCCCCCTTTGCCAAGTGAGTGGGCAACTTGACTGTTAGAAGTTTTCAAGCCGCCCGAAGGCCTCCAACTTGGCTTGACGACTGCTGCCATAGACAGCAGCTGGGATCAACGGCTTAACGTGCCTTCCAAAGCACGGGAGCGCTCAGTTAGTAACCACTCAAAGCGGTCACCCATCCATGTGCTGACCGCGGCCCACGTTGCTTAACTTTGCATAACGCTTGCGGCACGCAGGCGCCGCTGGGCCACGAGCGCTCCTAGTCGTCTGAGTGACGGGAGGAAAAGGGACACGGAAGCTGACACAGGCTATATTTTTATTTATTTACGTCACACCATGGCATGGCATTGCCAAAATGGCATTTACCACCCGCTTAGCGTCAGGAAAATCAGATTTCCTGGCCAGGCGGAGACGTACAATTTTGTACTTAGCCTTAAATCGCATATTTATCGCCCTTGCCTTGGGCTCGGACGTCAAAGAATTTCGATCAGAGATATTCTTACCGCTCTTCTTCTTTTCTTTTTGCTTTACCGTCCTAGGTGCACTATTAATAATGTAATGCACTATTTTTTTAGGGTTCCGTAGTAAACAAGGAACCCTTATAGTTTCGCCATGTCCGTCCGTCCGTCTGTCCCCCGTTTTTCTCAGTAACCGTTAGTACTAGAAAGCTGTAATTTGGTATGAGTATACATATTAATGACGCCGACAAAATGGTTGAATAAAATCTTAAAAAAAAATTTTTTTAGGATGCCTCCTAACATGTAAAGTGGTGGTGCAATTTTTTTTTCTTCCAAACCCCATCGTGTGGGGTCTCATTGGATAGTTCTTTCAAAAATATGATTTTGATTAAAGAATTGGTTGGCGTGATATTAACCTTTGAAGTGATAATTTTTGTTATGGTCAAGTGCCCCCCCCCCCCCCCTCCTGCCAGCTAAACGGTGGCTACTAGGCATGTGAAAAAAATCATGGTAGTAGTATATACGATGAATTTAAAAGGAAAACTATCACAGCTAAGTAGACATTACTAGTTGACGAGTAATAGTCGTACTTCAGAAATGTCAAACTTTCGTACAATTTCCATTGATACCTTAGATAATGTTGTTAATTCTGTCAAAAACATAGTAAATATAAGTTAGGAACTTTTTAGTCCACATAATGTAACGGGTGGACGACTACGGAACCCTACCTTGCGCGTGGCCCGACACGCACTTGGCCGGTTTTTTTATTTGTCAGCAAGCAAGTAAAAATTTTAACCGGCTTCTATAGAAGAAAGGAAATTCACTGTTCGTGTTCAAAACTTTTTCATGTATTTTTCAGCGATGATTCTTTACTTTGTTGTCCGATTTTGATGTTTATTTTATGTTTGAAAGCAGGTATCCTCAGCGTTACCTATTTAAATTTGTTGAAGGTCAGAGATGGAAAAGGGGTAAAATACATTTAAGAAAAATACATGCCACAAAGTGGGGGGAAAAGTAAGCAAACGATACGATTAATGGCAATGGAAGTTCCGTTATATTGATGCATATACTCACAATGGAAGTAAATGCAAAGCTTGTGAAAAGAGCCCAGACACTTTCCGGAGCGGAACTCTAAAAATGTCATTTCGGAGAATATCTTATGTAGAAAGTGGCACAAACACAAATAATGCAACGAGATTGAGCAACAAATTGCCACGTATTGTGTTCGTCTTGCATCCTCCTCGTACAGTTGACAAATTTATGCTTTCTTTTCACAATTTTACATGGAACATTTTTCTTGGTAATTTTAACCGACTTCAAATGAAAGAAGGGGATTTTCAGTCCGTCTTTATGTTTTTTTGTTCATAATCATACATTTTGACACATGATTTAAGCAGCGTCTGAACGAGAGGAACGTTACGCCTTTATCCGGGATCGATATTTGCGTCCGCATTTGTGACATGTTGAACTAATGACCCGTATATATTTCTTTGACGTATTTTTGTCTGATTTTTCATTCAAAAACAGGTACCTCGAGGGTCATCATCATCAAACTTAAGAGCTACGCTCTTGTCGGTGGAGAGGTCGCCAGTCTTCTCGGTTCTCTGCCAGTCTTTTAGCGTCCTGATACGACGCGGCACCAATTTTCTCCTTCACTTGATTGAAGTACGTCAATCTGGGTCTACCTCTTCCCCTTCTTCCTTCAATTTTCCCTTCCAAAATGTTCACAAAAAAGGTATCGTGCCGTATCAGGTGTCCAAACATTCGTCCTCTCCTGTTCTGTATGGTTTTAAGCATAGTCCTCTTCTCTTTCACAATACTTAAAACCTCTTCATTCGTTTTTCGCTCCGTCCAACTAATCCTTTCCATTCTCCTCCAACACCACATTTCAAATGCCTCCAGGGACCTCGAGGGTAATCCTACATAAATTAGGTGAAAATCTGATAATCGTATCCAGGAGGAAGAAGGAATAGAGGGATCTCCACAAACGTGATAAGCACGCATGTGGCAATTTCGGTATTTGCTCTCGGAAACCACAAGAGTTTGAAGTGGAACTGATAATGAGGCAATTAATTAAGTACCTATTATAAGTTATGTGTTCAGTGTACCCGTATGTTTTGGTAGACAAAATTATATGGTATGATTATTTGGGCCATTTTACGGAAAGTTGTACTACTCGATTTTTTTTAATTTGGATAAAATCGGGTTTTTTCTACTCAGAATCGAAAGCACTTTCGATTCTTCATTTTTCTTTCACTTTCGATTTTTTATAAAGATTTATTTTCAGTCTCGGTAGTACAAACATCACGATAATTAATTATTACTAATCAAGTCGCTACGCGAAAATAAACTTTTTATTACAATACTAATGAAATTGTCGAGCAAGCGGCACAAGTTTTTAAACGCGCCATAAAACATTTAAGCCGGAAATGTTAAATTAATCTACTTTTTTATGTTTTTTCGACCTTGTCGCACGAAAACCCAACAGTTTCCGCACAAGAGGTTATTAAGGTACCTACTGACATATCATGCCACGCTGTACCAAAATCATTACAAAGATCCAAACCGTCCAATCATTTCCAGGGTTTGCCAAACTTTTTAGTAAATTGAAACATTTCAAGTTAACGCGATTAGGAAAATTAGATTTGCCTGTATAATGGAATACCTAGTTGAGAACCGCAGACCGCGAAATTAATAGACTGAAATACAATGGCTATGCGACAGTCCTGGCCACTATTATATTTGTATGACAAATGTCACTGGTTTGTGACAATTTGTCATATAATTCTAGCTCGATAAGTAACTATACATAGTGCCCAGAGGCCATCAATTCAATTATTTAGCAAATTTTTACACATTTAAACAATTGTTAACATCAATTTTTAATTGCACTTCTCGTCCCGCTCCATAGATAGTGTTATCATGATACTATCTATGGAGCGGGACGTAAAGTGCAGTCGAAAATTGCCTATGCTCAGGTAGTTGGCTACTACAGGCTAAATTGATGATGATGTTATGAAATCAATTTCTAACCATTGATTCCGCTCTAGGTCAAGCCTTGGTCTCCTATAAACGCCATCGGCCGCTTACAGCGTCACGCCGTACGCTGCGTCACAATGCTTACTATAGACATCTCTATACAGTACATCTACTGTTATGTTCTCACAGGTCCTTCAGGGCCTAACAGTACATCTCTATAGTAAGCATTGTGACACAGCGTACGGCGTGACGCTGTAAGCGGCCGATGGGGTTTATAGGAGACCAAGGCCTTACGTATTTGTTATTCTCAAAAACCAACAATGCGTAAATCTAATTTTAGACCCATTCGCGGCCCACAAAAGCTACGTGTGCTACGCCGTAGCACGTAGCAGCGTTTTTCCGTTGTGTAGCGAAAATCTTACGTACCCTAGGCAAGCACGAGAGCCTTTTTTTCAGCACCTTTTTTTCCGTGTCGCCCTTTCATACTAACATAAGACTTTATGAGAGAGATAAGATACCGTTGCTGAGAAAAAGTTGCTCGTGCGCGCATAGCCTTTAGAAGTAAAAATTGAGGGCAGGAGAGGAAGAAGAACTTATTTAAACCAAGTGACGGAGAGAGTTGCTTCTGAATTATATTGGGAAGTCAAGAGACTGGCATTACGTAAATAGAGTGGCCGTTACTCCACCGACAATTAAAATGATCTTTATTCTGTAAATATTTAGGCCACAATGGCACTTTTACAAATCTAAACCTACTAGCGTTTCTCAAAGAGACCACTGCCGAGAAGCTGACTGTGACAAGAGCAAATCTTTAAAGTTTAGATGATGACAAAGTAACAAAATAATGTTTTGTATGGATTCATCGCTATTTCGTGCTTTTAATACTCATTCAGTGTTTCCCAGAAATCTGATTCCATAATTAATTTATTCATACAACCAGTCTAGTTTCAACTCATATTCGTTTGAAACAGGTGGGCAACTCGTTATCAACTAGACGGCAACTTTTATCGTGTCCCTGTTCAGAGTTTATACAAATTGACCGACGCGCGCGCTGCCGAGTTAACTCGCAACTCCTGGAATATGGCCAGCCATGCATTGTTTGAAATAAGTTGCTTGATGAGAGAGCTGGGAATTTATGTATTATACAAGTCGTTGTTGCCTTTGGGAAATCCGTTACTTTTCCGCCTTTAAGGCGATATATCGATTGAAAGAGACACCCTTTGTTTTTCGCTCACGACAAAACGGGATGCAACCCTTTCCGAGAATGGATTTTTAGACAAATCTCGTTAAATATCTGACTGTGTGCAGGTTTATTTCCTCTTGTCAGTACCTAGATGAGGTAAAATACCATCATATTAACTTAATCGTGTCTTTTAATAATGCGTTGTTTTAGTAGGCTGAGGAAAAAAAGGAAAATATAGACTCGACTTTGGATTTATTTTCTATCGAGAAAATTTCAAGCAATCATGTTTCGCTATTGTCAGTACCACAATCATATAGTCAAGAATCATATATCTGAAAATCAGCCCCTACTGTTTGCTAGTCTGGGTAGGACAGCGTTTCAAAATCTCCAAATTTCTCAGTGTAGCGCCTTAATTAAGCTAACGGAAATAAACTTAAAAACGCATTTTTAATTAAGTCTAATTGCGAAAGATTAAAAATAAATAGCCAACATTATCTCTCAATGAATCTTCCAGGATCACTTTAGAAATATAAAAGACATTACGTAAATTTAAACTACCGTGAGACATAGTTACACTTAATAAGGGAAGGGAACGGTTTCCGAAACATGTCGCAAATAGTGACTTTTTCCAAGTGTCAACCGTTATTCTCTTATTAAGTATAAAAGACATTGAAACGCGCAGCCCCAGCCATTACCTACCTATTTTGCAAAGACTCATTATTGCTACAAAATAAAAGTAGGTATTAAATTAATTTTCATCTCTTTCTTTACAGCATTACAAAAAAGTGAATATTTCCGCACAGTTTTCATAATCTACATCTACGTGGTTACGGGGTCAGCCGCGCGATTCACAAGTCTGCCTTGACCCGTCTACAACCGTCCCTGATTTATCATGACTCTGAGATTCATTGTTATACGGAATATCACTTTGCCCAAATATAACATTTCAAGCTCACATGGTTATTTACTACAATTACGATTAATACGTCCTATTAGAATGCGAGCAATAGGTTAACTCTCGGTCATATGTCATTAAGGAATCGCCCGAAGACGCGAGGAGAGGTGGGGCATTAAAATTGTTTATTGAACAAACGAAATATTTACCATGAATATACATGATAAATATCCCGTTATTAATTATAATCACTTTCCTCGTATTATAGTATGGAACAAGGGAAGCGAAATTTCGGGTCCGATTCCCAGTCGGGACCAGGTTGGCATTATCTAATGAGGATTTCCTCAACCAACGGAAAAGCTAGCTCCAAGTTTTTCACGAAAGTTTTACGAAGGAATTTCATTTTAACCAAACTTATTCGGATTATTCGACGAGCGTTGCAATTAAGTCTTGCAAATAACCGAATTTAATCGATCTAAAAAGTTTAATCGAACAAAATCTTTACCTATGTATGAATAAAAATCTTACAAAAACCCGATAAAAACGGTTTCTATGTAAACCGAAATTAAAAGATTATTGTGTTCCATTCATAGTGACGATTCGAAAATTGTACCATGTATATATATCTTAGTCTTGCTTTTTTCCAGGAAATAAATAAACTATACGGTGAGGTGACGTGAAATAATTTGTGAATAGTATAGCAGGTTGTACTGCAAGCGTGCTCATATATTATTATCGTGAGCACAGGCACATGAATTACACGGCGACTTTTTCCTTTTAGTCGTGTGTTAAATGCTCCCTTAATCATTTTTAAGTAACATTTTAACACGCTAACGTTATTTTCAACCTTATTTTACGTAGCAACGATCCAATTTCATTTATGATTTGTAGAGTTAAGCTTTTTTATTACAAAGGGATAGATAAGAAAAGCTATTTTTAAGTTAAACATGATTTGGTTATTTTGTGTTTTGATTAATGTACCTGTGTTTTGTTTCATTGCACGGTTTTTATTGCGTTTATTGTTAGAACAAGCAACATCTAAATGGGCAATAAAATTTGGTGGTTGAATAATATATCCTGATATTTTGTTATTTAAGCAAAGAGTGAAGTTCAAAAGTGAATGAATCAACAATATTCTAGTATTCACTGATTTTATCTGAAAGGCTAGGCTTCGTTTTTAGAACCTAATTTCAAGATTATTAAGTATTTGTTTTTTTTTTAAACAAAAAAAATATTTTGGAACCTTCATAGAAAAATATATAATAAAATAAAAGTCGTCAATAATGTTGACGGCAACTCTCAAATAGGTCACAAAATGTTTCTCTCGTAAAAAATGCCTTTATGAAGCTTAATTTCGGCATAAATTTCCGGCGTAGCGTTAGCCTTCGCAATCCGCACATGTTACAAAATTTATTCATTATTTTATTTCTACAGACTAAAATGACGAAATGTCCCACTTCTCTCCCGGCAGTTGATTCGTTTTTCGCCTGCTTTCGACCCGCCGTCATACACGACACATAAATTCTGCGACATTCTGTTGCGTTTAACTTAGCAAACGGAAATTAGATAAGTGCCTTTGGTTTTTTAGACGCAGCGATGTCAATCAGGTTTCTGAGGTAAGGATGTTTGATATAATTTCCTCGTTGCAAATTGAATTATCTTTGTTCATATTTGATCAAAAAATATTTATGACATTTAATCTAATTTACTGAGTCATTACACTGTCAGGTTAATAAATAACAGCGAAAAAATGAGAGCCAAGATTTTTTTTTGATGTTTTCGTCCTTAAATGTTATTATATGAAACCGGAAAGTATGAATTGCCTAGGTACTATTTTTCTTTTCTTCTCCAAAATGCAGAAGACATTATGCTGTTTATACAAAAAAAAGTACGAAGCAATTATATTTCCGATTGAATTTCTGAAGATATGAGAATGAGTCATTCGGCGAATATTTAAGAAAAAATCATTACTTGTAGTGTTTTGAAAATGATTTTTATTTTTTTACGAAACTACTGGGTGAAATGTAATGTTGTTTTATATGTCTGGAATGAGCTCATGAAACCCTATCATTTGATACCCCACAAAAGATTTTGGTTTTTGTTTTCATACAAAATGATTTCGTTTTTTCGTGCGATAAATTGATGGCATCATAGCTTTAACATGTACGGTGACGGATGTCCACCCGAGTCTAAAATACTTAGTAAGACTCCTACAGTGATTAGGTCCTGGACTATAATTATGTAGTTAGTAGTGAATCTTGAGACTATGCTAAAAATAATATTTTATCTACACACATATCATAAATCCTCTAATATGCGTTCGGAAACCGTAGAAAATGACTCTCATTTCAACATTCAATGAATTTATGGCAATTTTCTTATCTGTGGCTAAGGCTACAGCAGTACTTTAATTTTCATTTTAATCTTATATATGATGTTAAAATATTAAACGTCTAACAAAACTGTCAAAATTTAAATGTCAAAGTTGACATTTCCCTATTCTAGTATCACTGAAAATTCAAATTCAATCGATGCGAAATCTCAGCTCGATGTTTTTTTAGTATATATCGCACGAAATTGGAGCTAGAACGACATGATCACATCAGAATAGGGACTCTTTACTTTTTAAAATAACATTCAGGTATCGGTTACCAGTTCTGATTTCGATATTTCCGCAACCGTGCAAAAAAGGTTGTATTAACACAATTATTGTATTTATTTACTACGGTTCTGAACCCATCTTAGAGTAGTTATAATATGTGTGTAGATAAAGTAATGTATGCATCTGTACATAATTAGGCATTAAAACACGAGTGTGACCTTATTATGAAACTCGCCTTCGGCTCGTTTCATAACAACACACTCGTGTTTTAATGCCCCTCATTATGTACCAGTTGCATAAACTACTATTATAGTAGATGCTACTGTAAGTAGGTATATTTAAGTCGACCAACATCTTCCATACAAAGTGTACCCGTTATTTTTGCTCGTCCGTATAGTTATGGCTACTAACTAACTAACAAGTCTAACAAGTGATAGTTATAGTTAGCGACGTTACGAGTATTATAGTGAGTGTTTCGATAACTGGTTTAGCCTAGTGGTCAGTGACCCTGCCTACGGAGCTGACGATCCAGGGTTCGAATCAGGGCAAATATTTTTGCAATGTGCCATGCATGCTTTAAAATGGAGAGCACTCGCAGAATTGCGAAAATGCCAGCTTTTAAATAATGGTTCCATCAGATTAAAACTCGAATGTATTGGCATGTTGATAATTGAATGTGTGTAATGCATGCAGTGAGACGTAACTCGATTCCGCAAAACGAGTATACTACGAGTATACATATACATGTCAGTGTCAATGTCCAGACGTGTCGCGTGTTAATTTAAAGCAAGCTGCATATTTGATGACGGCATTTATTGGGTTATACACCAATGTTTTTCATTTGAGTATTTCCATTGGCAGACATATCTGAACTTCGCAGAATAGTTTAGACATGCCTACGTTTTAAAAGCAAGCTTTTGCCGGGAAAATCACACCAGCTAGAGCAAAACGAATTTAAAAACTAAACGCACCTCCATACAACCAAAAAAAAATGCTCCTAAACCCGATTCAAAACTAAGTATTCGACGAGTATACGACTATTCGTTGCATCAAAAACTGTCTCTATCCAAAACGCCGTAAGTTATTTTTACTTTTGTTTAGGATTGGTACATTTTGTGTTTAATATCAGGAAATGTTGGGGTTCGAACTGTTGCTGCGGACGTTTTTATGGCACCACAAAATTATATCCCGCTAGGGTGGCTACAAGCGATAACATATAAGGGATGATAGCTTTATGTCTCTCCTCAAGGGTCCTGATCGTTTAAAAACCGTTCACCTATTTTAGGCTATTTTATGTGTGATCCAAGATGTATCTTGACATTTTAATTTCGTTACTTGGTAGTTTATTTAGGCGACTTCCTGACTTGGCGGGGCGGGATCGATATGTGACATGTTCTTCTTTGACGTAAACTTACCGACGTCGTAAAGATTCTCAGTTGATGGAATGCTGTCAGTATTACATTTGCGCAGTAGTAATATCATGCGCAGAAGCGGACCAGTACTGCCTTCGCATCTCCCCGCTACCGCGCATCCCGCGCCAGTCAGGAAGCACTCATTTGAATGTAGGGGCGCAGTAAAAAGCGGTACCGAGTCGACTGACTGCTGACACTGACATTATAGTTTAAGAGCCGGTGACACTGAACCTAGTATGATAAGATTCCCAGATGGCATATATATAATTAGGTGCGTCATTAGTCGGGGAACACGAAACGGCGATGCTGCAATGCGAAAAACCTGGCGAAGCCATTGAAAATTAAAATTGAAAAATGAAGAAAAATCCGGTTTCTAGTATGATAAGATTCCCAAGTTTCGTTTGTTCCTCGAAACAGGGGAGGGGTAGGACTATACGATAGTGCAGTGCTGCAAGCCCTCCTCACTGGCCTTGTCAGTGGCAGCAGTATTATAAGCGACCACTTTTCTGAGGTATCTAGTATGATCGGATTCCTGAAAAAAACAGGGCTCATCTGAAAGATCAGCACTTTCTGTGTAAGAAAAACCACTGCTGCATTTTCCAAACAGTGGAGAAGGTGGTTGCTGCAGCGATTAAAGGAGCCGACAACACTGAACCTATTTCGATAAATAAATTTGAATCTTAATAGGTTTGCCTGCTCATTTGCTTTGCAGCATCGCCATTTCGTGTCCCCCATTAATACCGCGACTAATTATATATATATATATATTATCTGGGAATCTATCGAAATAGGTTCAGTGTTGTCGGCTCCTTTAATCGCTGCAGCAACCACCTTCTCCACTGTTTGGAAAATGCAGCAGTGGTTTTTCTTACACAGAAAGTGCTGATCTTTCAGATGAGTCCTGTTTTTTTCAGGAATCCGATCATACTAGATACCTTAGAAAAGTGGTCGCTTATCATACTGCTGCCACTGACAAGGCCAGTCAGGAGGGCTTGCAGCACTGCACTATCGTATAGTCCTACCCCTCCCCTATTTCGAGGAACAAACGAAACTTGGGAATCTTATCATACTAGAAACCGTTTATTTTTTATTTTTTTAACTTTGATTTTTAATAGGTTTGCGTGCTCATTTGCTTTGCAGCATCGCCATTTCGTGTACCCCCATTAATGCCGCGACTAATTATATATATATCATCTGGGAATCTATCGAAATAGGTTCAGTGTTGTCGGCTCCTTTAATCGCTGCAGCAACCACCTTCTCCACTGTTTGGAAAATGCAGCAGTGGTTCTTCTTACACAGAAAGTGCTGATCTTTCAGATGAGCCCTGTTTTTTTCAGGAATCCGATCATACTAGATACCTCAGAAAAGTGGTCGCTTATCATACTGCTGCCACTGACAAGGCCAGTCAGGAGGGCTTGCAGCACTGCACTATCGTATAGTCCTACCCCTCCCCTATTTCGAGGAACAAACGAAACTTGGGAATCTTATCATACTGGAAACCGGATTTTTCATCATTTTTCAATTTTAATTTTCAATGGCTTCGCCAGGTTTTTCGCATTGCAGCATCGCCGTTTCGTGTTCCCCGACTAATGACGCACCTAATTATATATATGCCATATGGGAATCTTATCATACTAGGTTCAGTGTCACCGGCTCTTCTACTATTAGACAGTTTTCTCATATCGTACCGCCTCCACACCGATAAATCAGGAAGTCGCTCTAAGACTATTGCGGTCTAGTGTCATGGATTTACATTTATTTTTATTTAATTTTTCATCAAGAAAGTTTTTTGAAGTGAAAACTTCTTTAGCGGCGCTGAGCACTTTTGTACTGGGGAAAAATGTATAAACTCGCGATAAATTCTATGACCAGGTTAGTTGAGCCCTCCTAGTATCGTGATTGCTATGTTACGAGGGGTCCCCAGCTGGTCTTCTTAGAAAGCCAAGGTTCTAACTGTTCTAAAACAATCCTAAGATTTTCCATAAAGATCATATTTCAAATAAATTCTCATGGAAAGTAGCTCTTATTGTCCCTAAAAAAGCGTTTCCAAAGTCCAATATCGGATAGCCAGACTGACCGATTTCCGTAAAGATCATATTTCAAATAAATTCTCATGGAAAGTAGTTCTTATTGTCCCTAAATACGGTGACAGTTTACTTCAAAATACCTAATGGCCAAGAGTGATGGACAGGGGGAGGAAACTTAAAGAAAAGACCAGTTTCGCGTGAATTTGGCGTAGAAAGTGCTGCCTCCTATTATATTTGATGTCGACATATTTTGTGTAATCCGTCTCAAGCAGGTTTCGTTTTTATTTCATCTTTCCCAATTCAATTAATCAAAGCTGAACGTGAAAAGGAAAAATACGAACGTAAAAATTTAATTTTCAACTCTATGGTCGTATGGTTGCCATGGTTATTTTTAAATATTGAAATAACACGTGTGTCAATAACGTGTCAACATATTGAAAATAAAACAATCGTAATTAATTATAAGATTTTCTGCATTATTCTTGAATCTTGTGAAAAGCAGTTATCAGATACGCCGCCGAGTAAAGTAAGTATTTTTTAATTCATTATTTACTATCCCTGTTCACACCGATGCGATGTTATATTTATATTCCAATCAATCGATTTATTTAGGTAGGTAGTCTGTTTTGCCGGGTGGTTATGCAGCTCATACATAAATGAATATCAACGAAAACAGTTGATTACTTAGCAATATAAACGTTTGAGTATTGAACTACGTGAGCTATACGATAAACGAATATGAAGCCCCACTTTCTTCTTCGTGTTGTCTTTGAAATAGATAATTAGGGACATAATTTCAAAAATACACACATACCTCCTACGCTCTCATCTCATTATTTAATGCTATGTTTTGCAGGTACATAGTGCATACAATCGTGCCACGTCCTCATGCTGAGAAAAAGTCAGGACAGAGGTATTTTCAACATGGATGTCAATTGTTGGAGAAAACAACACTTAGCCTGGGCCAATACATGAAATCAGGAAGATATCTACAACGTGCATCCATTTCAAGGTGAAAAAAATGGATGCATCTTTTTGTAGACGATTGTACTTTGTACTTCACCAATTCGTTTCCCAGTTAGTGATTGAAGAAGTTAAACAAATCGCTATCAAGTTATAGGTAATCGTATTTAATCCTTCTTTTAATATACTACTCATAAATAAGTTAGTAAAAAATAAATAAATGATATTATATATACAACTTAATTTTATTAGTCTCCACTGGAATAATTATTTGTGTACAAATCACTTAACCCTTTCAGTACGGCGTGATTATAATTTGTACTCAAATTTGACGAGTTAACACGCCAATCCGAGAATGATTTTTTATAGATAAAAGTAAACAATAAAATACTGTTCATGTACTATCTACCTACTGTGGCATCTTAACTTTCCCGTATAAACTTCCCCATTGTCATACTAAAAAAATATAGTAAATTATGACTTCTGAAAAGAATAAATTTATTACCATTATTCAATTTAAAATGTGGGAAATTGCCACGGTAAGTTTAAGATGTCACAGTAGGTAGATGGTACAGTCGAGGTCAAAAATATCTTTACAATTGAGTGTGACAAAAATATCTTTACATTTAAATAAGTTTACACACTACATGACAAAAACATGCTTACAACGTACCTATATGACAGTTTCATCTTTTCACTTAATGCACCAAAGTTCTGTTTACTTTACACACATTGTGACATGATAGGTTTACATTGCATGTTACAGAATAAGATTTACTGTCAATGTGCCATAAATAGGTTTACATTCAGTATGGCACTTGGAACTTTACGTTCAAGCGTACATTGTTTTGCTTACAACTCTTGTTACGTAAATATCTTTACAGTTTGACACAAACCACCGTTCTTCTTTCAATTATGACGTGTAGATCGCAAAATGTGAGACAAACATATGTACTGACAAGTCTGCACTGTTTTCGTGACTTGTCAGTTCATTTTATTCAAGTTTGTTTCATATAGCAAGAACATAAAGTAGCTTGTTGGAGATTTACATGTTGTATACCTACATATTTTGCAGCTGTTAGGAACTGATTACATATTTAATGGTTTTATATAGCGGGAACAAATAAAATGAACACCTAAATAACTTTTGATATCACCAAATTATCGAAACCTAATATAAGGCTCAACACTCAAAAAAATGTATCGATCATCAATCTCGGGTCACCTAAACAGAGACCTATTATTCCAGCAGTTAAAGCTATTTTATTTACTCGTACTTATTGCGTTCCCAGAAATTTTATAATCGCATCAAAAAATTGTCATTGTATACATACCACCAAAAATACTAAACTTACACCTAATCTCGTGCATCATTTTTGAAGTGAAAACTTCTTTAGCGGCGCTGAGCACTTTTTGTGATGGGGGAAAATTGTTAAACTCGCGACGATTCGTAAGACCAGCTATTTGACCCCTCCTAGTATCATGATTGCGATGTTAGGAGGGGTCAACTCAGCTAAACTCAGCTGGTCTTACGATTTACGATGCGTAAGACACAAGATACTCGGGGACATATTATGTATATATGTGAATGGATTATGCGAATATGAATATGAACATGAGTATGAATATGAATATAAATACGGATACGGATTTATGGATACCGATACCGATACGGAGACGGGTATGAATATCTTTGTTATTTACTTTCTTTATTGAGTTTTCACTTCTGCCTGCACTCCCGGAGTGCAACCCGTTGTTTTTTTTTAATAAACCCGTTGAATGTCCTACTGCTGGGCAAAGGATTCTCCTCACCTGTACACATTGCGACTGTTTTTTTGCTTAAATTCTACTACACACAATAAAAGTTACTGTTATAACTGTGTGTGTGTGTTAGTTGTTCAATTATCTATATTTTGTGCATGTACTTTGAGTTAAAACATTAAAAACTCAAACAAACATAAAAACACAACAAGCATTAAAATATGTATGTATGTATGTATGTAATAACTTTATTGTACACAAAAAAAACACAAAAAATACAAGCAAATAAGGACATTTTGGTACAAAGGTGAACTTATCCCTAAAAGGGATCTCTTCCAGTTAACCTTTGAGCAATTGAGTGGAGACAGGAACCAGAAGATAGACAAACACGTGTACAAAGTCTATATATATATATATATATATATATATATATATATATATATATATATCTACAAACTACCTAATATACTACAAACTACCAAATAATACAATACATATAAAAAACATACATATAAAATATCGTAAAGCCACCTAAATTACAATCTGAATACACTTTTTATAAATTTGTTTAAATATTTTGTGGACAATCTTACACAAATCGACCTACTCCCAAACTAAGCAAAGCTTGTACCATGGACACTAGCGATGATATACGTACTTAAATAGACACTTAAATACACAGGTAACATCCTAGACTCAGGTACAAAAATTCGGGACCTCCAACTTCATAGATAGGGTCCCTCCCTACCAACTAGGCTAAAGTGGTCGTGAAACTTTTTCTAGGTATGTTTTAATTAAACTTCTTTTCTGCGTTTATGTTTTAATCAACCTTCTTTTCGATTTTTCGCAATCGACCAGCTACTGGTCGATTGCTAAATATTACCTGTACACGAAATATATCCGATTAATCAATCATTATAGGTAAACCCAAACCTTAATCCTTATACCCGTAATTACCGCACGTCATCTTACTAGTCGCAAGAATCCCAGAGGTCTATTTTTATCTATCACTTCCGCTTCCAATTAAATCTCAAACTGTTTCGCGCTCCCTTCTACGCGCATTGAGCTGTGTTAGAACGAAACATAAAATGTGATTAGGAGATGAGTGAAGGCAAAGGGCAAATAGAAGCTCCGCTGAAACAATAAAGGAACTGTCAAAGTGAGCAAAGGGTCCCATCTAATCGCGGTCAAACACACCCCCATAGCTGAAAACATCCGACCCACAAAGCTGGATCAAATTGGTTCGACAGTTTGTGCAGTAATGTGATTAAGGTATACCTAGTCCTGGCTACATAATGGATGGGGAAGTTTGGCAGTGCTAGCGTCCTCCACGAGTAATTCAACACAATATTATGTTTCTCCTGAAGCATTGTTATTTCCTTACTTTTATTGTACTTGTGTGATTATGTATTACTGTATTGTGGTACTGTAATTTTATACATTGTATATTGTTCCCAGCAGTGGGACGTATATAGGCTGATGATGATGATGATGATGATATTGTTTTCAAACAATTACACCGCGCCGATCATCTTACATTAATACGAGGATTTTCTTCTCAAGGCAGAGGGTTATTTGGTAGTGTATAATACATTCATAGGTGCATGTGATGATGTTATCTAAATTATAGAATAAATAACTTTGAAACGGTGCGAGATGTCGAGTCACATTGACCTCTTATTGGGGCGACTAACTTAATATCTTCACATATTATTAACAATAGGCTTATCTCAGCCACTGCCTAACTAGGATAAGGCCAAGGGGCATGTTTCAACTTGTTTCAATTACAGCTTCTGATTATGGTAACTATTATTAGTCAAGTTTTGTGTTGAAAAAGTAGATGTTAAAAAGATGTAACCGTACATATGAAATCAAATCAATCAAATCAACTAATGGCCGCGTCACTGACAAATAAATAAATCCACATAATAATGTATGTATGTATGTAAGCACTTTATTGTACACAAAACAGGTAAACAGGTAATAATCAACTGGAGATTGAGAGAACTGCTTGGTGCTGTAAGTAATGAACTGACAAAAGACAATAACGCTTTATTTAACATTCTAGAATTATATATTGTGAGTAGGTAACCGAAATCTGCAAGAAGATAAATCATCATAATCATCATCATCATCAGCCTATATATGTCCCACTGCCTGGGCACAGGCCTTCTCTCATAGATGAGCGGGATTGGGCAGTAGTCCCCACGCTGGCCCAGAGCGGGTTGGGGACTTCCCATACAACTTAGAATTTCTTCGCGGTTATGCAGGTTTCCTCACGATGTTTTCCTTCACCGAAAAGCTAACGATAAATATCAAATGATATTCCGTACATAAGTTCCGAAAAACTCATTGGTACGAGCTGGGATTCGAACCCACGACCGCCGCTTGACAGCCGCATGCTTGAACCACTGGGCTACCGTAGCTAAATAATTAAGAAAAAGCGTAAGCGCAAGCGTAAAAAGATAAATAATTATTGTTATCTAGAGCAAGCCCAATGAAAGTTAAAATGGTCATGTTGTAATTTCGTATGTCGATGATCGAGCTGCAAAAAAAGCAAAGTCGAATTGCGGCTTCGTCCAGGCAAAACAGAACATCTTCAGTCGGACGATTGTCATTCTCGTATAATATTACAGCTCAAGTAATCTCTGAAATGACACCCCAAATCTGACTTTATTGTCTCAAATGCTATTATTTAAGAGATTATAAGGGAGGGTGGAGAGGGGATTCAATTTGCAGTCTACCAGGGGGCTGTTAAATTCTCGTTAGGTGATCTCTGAGACTAGATCGGTTAACGCTATTGTACTGAGATTAGATTTTAAGAACAAGTTTAAACAGCTGAGATGAAATTTGAGCGAAGCGAGGGATGGAAACGATGTTTTAAAATATATTTTTTGTTAAAATTGTAGAACGTGAAGCGAATCACTCAGCGAAAATGATGGGAGAGTATAAGCTGTAATCCTGAGTGTAATGAAAGCCTATTTACCTTTAAATTGTAGTTTATTTTACACGACGAATAGAAAATCAACAATTTGAGACTGTTTTTTTTTCCAGTAAAGTCCAAACTGACAATAACATTAGTAGAAAGAATTTAAACTTGAATTAAAAACATATAACTTTTTTTTTATAAAATAGGGTTGCGTTTGACCACAAATCACCCTGATGGTAAGCGATATTGTGGTCTAGGATGGAATGCGCTTACCTAGTAAAACCGATTCACTCTCAGCCTTCGCAAAGGGTTCGTAACACTCAGGATTCACTATATTCGCCATAAATATATAATTACACACAATCTAGTTACAGTTCTCTTTAATCTAAAGCCTATTTAAAAAGTATAATAGCACTCCTCCAATAACAAACCTCCAAATAAAAAGAAGCTCGTTAAAATATATTTCCTGGGATTTCGGATAGACTTCACAGAATTATCACAAAATAAACAAGGCTTCGTTATTTTCTACGTTTGATTACAATTTCCGTTTCAATAAATAGGTTAAAAAAGCGTATGATAAAAGAATTGCCTTTACAGGAAATTGACTACCAGCAAAATGGAATGGGAAACTGTTTCAACTTTATTTATGAGACTTTTTTTACATAATTTAATTCAATTGCCTTTTTCATCGTTCTCGGGAGTCCTTGAGATTTGTGAAAGTATAAAATAGTAGTTTATGCAACTGGTACATAATGAGGGGCATTAAAACACGAGTGTGTTTTATGAAACGAGCGGAAGGCGAGTTTCATAATAAGGTCACACGAGTGTTTTAATGCCTAATTATGTACAGTTGCATACATTACTTTATCTACACACATATTATAATTACTCTAAGATGGGTTCAGAAACCGTAGTAAATAAATACAATAATTGTGTTAATACAACCTTTTTTGCACGGTTGCGGAAATATCAAAATCAGAACTGGCAACCGATACCTGAATGTTATTTTAAAAAGTAAAGAGTCCTTATTCTGATGTGATCATGTCGTTCTAGCTCAAATTTCGTGCGATATATACTAAAAAAACATCGAGCTGACATTTCGCATCGACTGAATTTGAATTTTCAGTGATACTAGAATAGGGACATGTCAACTTTGACATTTAAATTTTGATAGTTTTGTTTGACGTAATATTTTAACATCATATATGAGATTAAAATAAAATATTTTATTACTGCTGTAGCCTTAGCCACAGATAAGAAAATTGCCATAAATTCATTGAATGTTGAAATGAGAGTCATTTTCTACGGTTTCCGAACGCATATTAGAGGATTTATGATATGTGTGTAGATAAAGTTACTTAAAACGTGGTTAAAACACTTTCTGTGTTCTTTATAATTATTGTACAACTGCTGAATCAGGACATTTCAAGTTGCAAAATGTTAACACTTTCACTACCAAGCTTTTCGTAGCGCTACACAATTTCCTCTACATACCGGGAAACGCCTGGCACTTCCTGGCCAGGGGGTGACATCAAATTTTGTACTTACCACGGGCGATAATAAAGAAAGCCTCAGATCGCATATTTATCGCCCTTGCCTTCGGCTCGTGCGTAAAATACCTGCGATCTGAGACATTCTTTGTTTTAACGCCCTTGGTAAGTAATGTACTATTATGAAATGATTTCACCCTTCTTTTCCCTATCGTTGGCAGTGTCCGGCGCAGCGGACACAATTTTCCTGAAAAACTGAAAGCACTAGATTTTTTTATAAATTTTTCGGGGCTACTTATGACTCAAAAGAACAGTTACCTATCATCCCATAAATAAGGTTTTCTTAATGTATCTATCTCTGCCAAATTAAGTGTTAAAAAATTCTTCGGAACAAAATTTTGTGACAGACGGGCAGACAGACGCGTGAGTGACAGCAATATGGTTCCGGGTACTTTTCGGATGTTGGACCTTTCGGGTACGGAACCCTAAAATATAGTCTTTGCCGTAGATCCATTATAAATACGAAAGTAATTCTGTCTGAATTGATTTAGACGACATTTGGTATGAATAACTATAGTATTTCTGTAGGTGTGCGATAATCCAACAACAATTTTTCTGCTTTACCTTGAGCTTGACTGTTAGAGAGAGAATGCCATACGGCATCATTCCGCCTTTTTACGATAAGGTTTCTTTTTGCAATAAAGATATTAATAAATAATTGTCCCTTCTTTCCTGTCTCGTAAGCGCTTTCCTCTATGTACGTTATTTTCGCATTATGCAGTTTTGAGTTGATGAGCCTCGAATGGGTTACATAATGTGCAAGCGGTTTAAAAAAAGATGTTCTTATAATAAGAACTTTCATTTAAAAAATGTGCCATACCCGGTTCTTAAGTCAACGACACGTTACCAAAGTTGAAACAAACTTTAGTGAACCGTTGCCATTACATTACATCCAGGCTTTATCTGGCGTGCCGCGTGATGTCGCGCGGAGTTTTGCATGCAAGCCGCAAAAAGGCCAGTCCGTCACGCCACGACTAGCCTGTGCCGTAAGTAATGGGCAGAATCCGGACATTTTGCATAATTTTATTTTCGGTAAAGTGTAGTCCGACGCCCTGCTAAATAAAGAAGGTTGAGATGGCTGGGGCATGTGCATCGCATGCCACCCACTCGACTTCCACCTCGTCTCCTGCTTGGAGCTGTAGCAAGTGCTAAGAGGGGCTTGGGCAGACCTTTGCTATGATTTAAGAACTGCGCCAAGCGGGACATGAAAGCTGTTGGCATCGACCACCGTAGTTGGGAGCGTACGGCGGAGTACAGAATTAAGTGGCGGGGGATTATCGCATACGGGCGCGACAACCACGACAAGGCCTGGTTTGACCTTCTTGAATACCGAAGAAGGAAGAAACGAAGAAGCTCTCTACTACCCCCTAATCCTCACCCTGTCACCCCTGCGGGAGGTAATGCCGCTCCCGAGTAGGCTTATAAAGCCACACTAAAAAGTGTGAAAAACAAGTCGCTTCTTGAATCGTCTGACTGAAACGTAAATTCGGAGATCTCATTACCAAACTCAAGTGGAGTTGGGCAGGATAGCTTATAGGATAGCTTGCTAGGCAGAATGATGGCAGGTGGACCAAAGGAGTGTCAGACTAGTGGCCAATTCGTGGTAAAAGGAGCGTCGGACTTCCACAGGCTCTATGGGTCGATGATATTAGGAAGATCGCGGGTCACTCTTGGATAAGACTGGCTCAAGATCGGGGCGAGTGGCGGTGGCACTCGAAGATAGGGCCTATGCTCAGCAGAGGGCGATTACATGCTGAAAATTATGATGATGATGATGAAAGTGTCGTGTCTAAAATATCCCATGTGTACTCATTTACTTGAGCAGAAAGAAAAATGTTGATGAAACGGTTATGGATGTTGCGGGCATATGAAGCCAGCCGCTACTACCAACTGAGCCATCGAAACCAAAGCTCGGTCAACGAATCTTTTAACCAGTTCCATCTTACAACGCCTTAAGGCGGCCTGAACTGTGCTACATTCAGGCTTTATCTGGTACTGCCTGATGACGCGGGAAGTGTTGCATGTACGGCCAAGACTACAGGCTTGTGCCATAAGTAATGGGCAGATTTCGGACATTTTGCATAATTTTCGTTTAAATATATAGTGTATAAAATTTCCAATATTTACTCGTACCTCTATAGGATAACTTTTGGATTAAGGCCGTGTATTACCACTTTTGAGTTTTTAAAAACCATCTGAGATATAGAATATATTGTCTTAAAATAAAATAAAATATATGTGTTACATAAGGATCTTGTCTAGTCAAAATCGCAGTCAGTTACATGACCTGATGAATTTCACTCGATAGAAAAAAAATCGCGAAGTTACCCCTTTTTGGAATGTATTTTCAATACTACGGCTATATTACTGATATTTTACATTTAATTTTTGTACTCAATTAAAGATCGTAAATAGTTATAGACAAATTCACAGGGTTTGCTTTGATAAAATGATTGGCTTAATGACTATAGCTAAATATTTACAAAACTGCGCGCAGAGCTTGCGTAGAGAGCGGGATGGTTAATTGTAAACTCACGCGTGTTAGAGCGGGACATTTGCGTTGGGGATACCTCCCCTTAATACAACGTTTCGATAAATTAACTAAGACTCTTATCTTAAAATAATTAGTAGAGTAAATTTGATTGCATTAGTTTTAAATTATACGCTCGAGCGTTTATGATATACCAGCTAAGTGTACCCTTAAAACAAAGACACTTGAGTTGATAGGTATGATACTTCGGTGCTCGGTACTTCGGCTATACACACACTTCCCAAAAGTCCGGGATTCCATTGTCTCGTGAACGGGAAAGACATACTACTATTACTTATAATAATAATATTTCTCATTAAGCAGTGGAACGCTTCGGATTGATCTATAACTAACTAAACCAAGTTTTGTCCAACTTACAAGCTTACACGAGTTCGATAAAGCATTCTACACTACAACTTGTCCCACGTTCAATATCCCTAGTCAAGCTGCAAGAACAATCTGCGAACGCATTCACAACCATACCCATATTGCCTCACCACTCGTGCCTAGTATTACATGTCCTTGTTTCCTAACAACTATGCGTCGGAGATCAGACTTAAGTTGGTTCGCTTCAGACGATTTGTTGGTAGTTTTGAATATCAACCCTGTATTGGAACTCTCTGGTGTACAAACTAATGCGTTTTGAGATTTAATTAATAGCTGCATCCTTTTCCCGCTCAAGGGATTGACATATGTTGGAAATAGTTGTTTGAAATGCAAATTTTGTGTTTGGCTCGAGTAACGTTGTTTTACTAATGATTAAATACATCTACATAATATATGCTATGGCATGGTTTTGGCAGTGTGCGATACAGCATATTAGTCTTCTCGTATTGTTAAGAGAGCTGTCTAGCATAAGGTCTAGAAAACAATCATGGAAGCAAAATTAAATATCTACGGTGAGGGCGGTATATTGAATCCTGAGTGAAGCAGAAGATTCTACAATAATCTAAAGTAGAAATACAAGACGGAAATAATTTTGCTCCTGTGTAACACATACCTGCTTCTTTGTACAGCGACTATGAGGCCTTATAAATTATTTTGATACCGAATGGCACATACTGCTTTTCACATCTTTTATTAGGAAAAGAGGCATTGTTGCCCTCAAATGAGGGAAGAAAAGTACGATTTTGATCCCGCATTCCAAACCAAAATTTACTCTATTTTTTAATCAATGTGAAAATTGAAAAATACAACACCACAGGTGGGATTTGAACCCACGACCTCTGGAATCCGTCCATTGCTCTACCAATTGAGCCACCGTGGTATCCCTTGTGATAATGAATTTTTCAATCTTAACACTTATCTAATTAAGCCTTATTAGGGAGGCTCGTAGCGACATCTACCGTGAAGCTGTTATTACGCGTCCGCTTAACAAACATTTAAAATTTACCCTTTTCTGAAAAGCGGTGTGAAAAATGCTTTTCACTTCTCATGGTAGAAAAGTGTGTCATATTATACTTATCAAACTGGGCTAATGTAATGAATTTAGTCCCTACGTCCCTAGGGAAAACATGAATACATGTTTGTGATTTACAAAATATTTAAATTTGACACTTCATAATACTTCACCAATCACAGAATCTTTAAAAAGTGGTATTGGGTATCAACCAACCAGACACAGATTTACTAAAATCGACCAATCAGGAGACAGAATTCATTTATCTAAACGTTAAGTTTTTGTAGACCCAATTTTTTTCACAACAATATAAAAAAAAACATTAAATACCGCGGTGTCTATGTTTTATATTGTGTCAAAACAGTTTAAAATAAACGTATCGCTGAATTATATATGTTGCCCGTGGAATTTGTTAATAATTTTGGGTGAATAATCTTTCTTTATTTATTTTTTCACAACCGAAGTGAAAAGTAGAAAGTATATCTCTGGTCTCTGGCTATTATTACCCCTCGAACTATTTTCTAATCAGTAATTATCAATGTCCAGGTTTGGACAAAAATTGGTCTAATTACACTGTGCTATAATACAAATTCTATTTGATCCGAATAAGTGCATCAGTTTCGATTCAAAATCGTTCACCAAACTTGTTTTAGGTCTTCTTCTTTTAAAAATGGCTTTCCATCTTTATGATGAATTTGTCAATTCATACTTGTTCAGTGACGTTGTTCGGTAACGACGCCATGACAGTAGGCAACAAAGACAGTGTACGGTAGTGGATTCAGCTCGTCGTCGCTCCGTTCACGTGTGTTCACCAACGCGGCGACGAGCAATTATTTTAGTTAATTGTCGCTAATATTTGTTTGTCCTTATCTGTCACTTTGACCTTTGTGTTTGTGGGCGGTGTAGCGGAGGATTCTTAAGTTTTATGAATGAGGATCTATAAGGATCTCAGGACAATGAATATGTAATGTAACCACTAGCAAAACGCTTAACACCAGGGGGTACTATCTCAAGTTCTCACTTGAGTGAGCCCCGTAGTAACGAACTTCAGTGCATCAGTGCCGGCAACTTTACCGGGTGAGTTTGTGCAAACCCTATTAGTGTGGAGTAAATACTCGTAGACTTATGCGTTTCGCTGGCGGAGAACAATGCGAGCTAGCGTTAAATATGTCGGGTTTACACGGAATAAGTTGTTAATTTTTAAACCGTATTCTCCCGGTGAAAAAATACGACGCAAAATGCAACTGAAAGCGTGATAGAGGAAAACCATTATAACAAGATAAAAGTTGAGTTTCATCCGTGAATACGTTGTGATTACAGCTTTTAGCATAAATATTTATATCATAGGCATCAACCGTAAAGTTGCCAACTCAGAAAACTGATACAAGGAAAATTTATTCTTTACCAATTGTGTTGTCTTGTATGCAAGTCGAAATAACTATAATCCTATTAAACATTAAAAATATTCAAGAAGTAAAATTAATTCTACATCTGTTCCTCGACAGAATAAGCACTAATTGCTGAGTACTATATTTTCTAAAACTTAACTACGCAAAAACATCGTGTTGCCAACACAAAATTAATATTAATGGAACAGAACCCATCTATAATAACGGGCATGTTGTCAACTCCCCTCGTATTTGTAAATACTTACCCTAATAAACATCATTGCAAAGATTTATTGATGTCTGCTAATTTAGATTACTTTCAAATTGAATTTTATAAAGCACAACGATATCCAACTTATGGCTACGATAGTAATAACTATATTATATTTCAAAACCTTCTCCCTTGGAAATACAGCACAAAATTGCATATATTTTAGCGTTTACCTTGAAAGAAAACAACAGTTAGAAACTTTCTCATTTCGGTCGACATGATACTAACTTTGTTTGCCTACTTTGTGTGCCGTCTGCATTTGCTTTGTTAATATTTTGTTGACCTGGCAACACTCGATTTCCCAGAGGGAAAGAGGTAAAATACTTTTTCAAAGGCGATCTTATTTTCGTTCTTACCCAAGCTAGAGTAAGCACGAAAATGAGGGTCTATCCCATTAACTTGCGATATATTTTCGTTTGTCGCTTCCGATGACAATAAAATTTCAATTTATGTCGTCCGCCTAACTTTCTAATATATTGAAGTGAGATTTTACTATGAAAGAGATGGATTTAATTAAGACCCTTACCACACTCAATGTCAATGCCAACCTTTTCGTTCGTAACGCTACGAAATGGTTAACAATGACTGTATAAGTGTGGTTTACCACTACCTACTTGAGTCCTACAAGTTAGTACTTGTATGCGCATTATACCTAGTTCGTGTCTTCGTATTTCAAAGCCAAAATGACGGAGGCATGAAACAAAAGCGATATCAAGAAGATATCCTTTAGTTCATTAAGGCGCAGGGTAGGGCAAGGCCTTCCCCATACAAACTTTGTGCACGTTTTATTCGTCGGTTTTGGCACTAACAAATATAATTTTTTTTTTGGTTGTAAATATTAGGTATGCGGAGATCGTGATGTGAAAATTTTCAAATATTTCAAAAGAAATCAAAATTAAAAAATTAAAAAAGAAATTACATCACGAAATATCTATATAAGTATGTATATCGTCGCTTAGTACCCATAGTACAAGCTTTGCTTAGTTTGGGACTAGGTTGATTTGTGTGAGATTGTCCACAAATAGCTATCAGAAAAATAATCATACTGACCAAAAATCATAACTTTAATGCAAACACAAACGAAGTAAATCCTGCACAAAGTTTGTATGGAGAGAGCTTGCCCTACCCCTCCTCTTAAAACAGATTCCATCGTCGCTCCGGTACCAATTTTACCATTAATCAGCCCTTAAAACTTTATAAAATGCAAGACGCATGTAGAAAGCTTGTAGAAATGTAGACAGGTAATTTTGTCGTTTGTCCACGAGTGCTGTAAATTCGAAATGTCGAGATGTATGTACCTAGTGCATCATACATGCGATTGAATTCCTTTTTTGTCCGTGTCTTTATGACTTTTGCATACGGTCGTAAAACCCCTGGTCTGTAGAAAAGGGTTTCCTGTACCATGTACTCACTGGCGTACGTATTAATATCCTTAAATGCATATAAAGGTGCCTTTGACAGCCAAATAACTGCATTACTATTATCAGCCATTTGATATTCACGTTTACCGACAACTCGCTTGCTAACCATTTAAGTCTGATCTCTCGTTACGCAAGATTTTTATAAGACTCGGCTCAAGCTATATTATGAGAGTAGTGAGATGAGAGACATATCTGTTATTGTATACCTGAGCTATTGATTTAAACTTACACGATTTTCACACATCATTATTGGGGCCAAGTGCGGGTAGTTCGGAAAACCCGCGCGGCTAGAAGATGTTGATACCCGCTCACGCCAGTCAGCTCGCGACCACGGATGTTGTGATGCATTCGAAACGTCGGGCAAAACCTTAAAAAAGGTAAATTAGTTATAATTGTACGCGATTAAGTCCCGTTCCCCAATAATAATATACCTGAGCTGTTATCCACAATGCTTCGTCGCACCTCAATGGAACCAGTGTGAGGCAGACCTCAGACCAGTGTAAGGTTATTAAGAATACCGGCGTCGACATGTAGTAGTTAACTAACAAGGTCTACCGATGGTCATCTTATTTATTTATTTTTACCTCACTGTGGCTTTATAGGCTGAGCCCAATAAAACGATAGGAGTGCGCGGTTGGAGAGTGGTTTGCGGAAAATTCTCCTCGGGTGGTTTAAACACTGGAGTAGGTACTCTAAGAGTTTGCGCTCGAGTGAGATTGGTTGAGCGGCTTCAGCCGAATCTGAGGTGTCAGTGGAATCGAGCTACTGGGAGTTTTGTCGCTAAACCTAGCCTAGCTAAGAAGACTCCAGCAAGAAACTCAGCTAGGCCCGACCTGGGTCGGACTGACTCTACCCGGTATGCGGCGGTACCGGGACGAATAGGGACTATATTATGTACACTAGGCCCTCTTGGTTGAGTTTAGGTGAGGTGAATTATGAATGAAGCTGGATAGCAATCCCAAGGGGCTGGGCATGACATCCGCAGCGGGCACAAAGCGGCGTAATCATACCGGTAATACCTGCACCGGAACGGTATGAGCGTATTTTAATAGTGGAGAAAATGACAAATTCAATTTTGTCATGCACAGTGGCACCGTTCTGGTCCGTAACTTAATTAAAATCCCTGGATATGGATATGTTGTAAAAGTTATTCATGTAATAATTTTATTATCAAAAGTGAAATGATAATTAGTACAAAATATAATACAAATACCGTAGACCACGTTACTTTAAGAAATAGTGGGTTTTTTCGATCTTTCAGTCTTATAACACAGAACTATTGGCGAAAAGACGATTTTTTATAATATAAACATTAGAGTTTGTCTATTATTGGAACTTTATTCAATGTTGTGAAACATTACACTCCTTTTTGGAGGGCAGTTTTGTTGTGATTAAAATAATGTAACTATCTTTTCATATCAAAACTTACTGCTAATAAGTGTCTTTAAAACCTAATCGAGTAGAAGTATGAGTATTAATAACTCTTAGGGATAAGATCGCCTTTGTACTTTAATCTAATGTGACATGTATATTGTTTTAACCTGTTTCGTGTACAATAAAGTGCTTACATACAATACATACATAAAACTAACAAGTGCTATTTTCAATTTGGTTTTATACATTTGATACAATTATAGTAATTAACTAATCAGTAAGTAACTTTTCATAAGCTAAATTGCCAGCCCTGAACAGACTTAAACTTGCTCAAGCATCGTTACCAGAACGCTCGCCGCATTTCCTTGTTATATAGTCAATAGTCAAGTTCTGCCTCTGGGCGAAGTAAAAGCCCGCCCTGAGGAGACCCCGATCAGCTTTCGAGACACTTATTATATTTAGTTTAAAACTAGCCTGACAAATATACATAAAAACAGACAGAATGCGAAATCCTACCACAATTTCACTAGGCAAACTCAGCTTAAAATTTTAATACCTGAAAGCGTCAAACTCCAGAAATTCGCTGAAATATTCCTAAATGTCATTACCGAGTTAAATAGCTGGTTATTGTCACATTTTCATATGAACTTCGTAAAAGCGAAGTAACGCTCGGCCCAGTTTCGCATTCATTCCAAACGGAAAGTGTTGACGCGGCGCTAACAATGGAAGGACTCAGTCGCGTTCCCGCGAACGTCGCACAATACATCGTCTCTTATTCACAGCCGAGCTACCAGCTTTTCTATACCAGGATGACAATGGACATTGTGTTTATGAAACTGATCCGAATACAATTATCGCGAGGTGCCAATCGCTCGAATGCGTTCTAATTCGATATCGCTTGCATAGTTTTATTTTTGTTTTGTAAATGGAATCGTGGCTGCGGTTTCACGTTTCAACATTTTACTGAAATTGGTTTTGTATTCATCACTCGCATACAAATTGAACAAAGCGTTTGCGCAGGTGGTGTTAAAAGTGTTCGGGTAACTAGTTCATGCTTCAATTGTGTCTATTTTATTTAATTAATTATGTAAATGTATGTGCAACTAACTTTTTCCCGCGACGTTGTACGAGTAGAACTCTTTCGTCGCGCTACATTTTAATTGCTATTCTTTTACTTCAGGCGCTTACCTAGTTTTTGTTCTTCCTAACAAACGTACAAATATACAATTCCACCCTCTTATTGGATGACGAAAGAATACTTTTATCCCGAAAATCATCCCCCGAACTAATGAAATAGAACTAAAAAAAAAAATAGGGAGTAAAAGTTTAAAACTGAGTTAAGGGGAGGTATCCCCAACGCAAATGTCCCGCTCTAAGACGCGTGAGTTTATTCAATTCAATTCAATTCAATACATTTATTTCAGGCATTGCCCATAAAGTGTTAGTGTTGTGTGTGTTGTGTTTAGTGTTGTATAATTAACCATCCCGCTCTCTACGCAAGCTCTGCGCGCAGTTTTGTAAATATTTAGCTATAGTCATTAAGCCAATCATTCTATCAAAGCAAACCCTGCGAATTTGTCTAAAACTATTTACGATCTTTAATTGAGTACAAAAATAAAACGTTAAATATCAGTAATATAGCCGTAGTATTGAAAATACATTCCAAAAAGGGGTAACTTCGCGATTTTTTTCTATCGAGTGAAATTCATTAGGTCATGTAACTGACTGCGATTTTGACTAGACAAGATCCTTATGTAACACATATATTTTTTTTAGATTTTAAGACACTATATTCTATGTCTCAGATGGTTTTTAAAAACTCAAAAGTGGTAATACACGGCCTTAACTAACTCATGTTCAAACTTACTGACTAATTTATTTATGATCACTCTCGAGTTTAATGCTTTTAGTTAAATTGATTTTTCTCCGCTCATTCATGCCTCAACAGACAAAAGAGTCATGCATTATAGATAAGTAAGATTATTTCGGTCATTCTCAATCTGGGGGCGTGGCAGTGCCCCCGCCAAGTCGAGCAAAAAAAGGCACGGCCGTACCATCCTTTTCTCGAAGCCATTAAGGCCATTTTCAACAACCTGTAATTTTGTCCTAGCTGCTAGAACCCTCAATTTTCAGTAACATGTTGGGCATAATATGTGTTAGATATATGCTCAATAACATTCAGTTTGAACTTTAATTTTAAGAAGTATTGCCCCACAAAGTTTCTTAGTTTTGTCACTGACATACTGACAGATCATCAAAAGTCTAAGGTACTTCTAGCATACCCACAAGCTCCAAATTTTAAACATAACTAGTTTTTAGCCTATTAATTGCTAGAAAATCAAAAAATATTGCAATATCAGTCACGTATCAGAGATATACAAACTCCATAAGTAAGTTTGTAATTCTATACAAAATACATGCGATTACAAAGATACTTTTGCAGTTTGAATGTTTGTTACAAGAAGTCGTACCTGAAAAAAAAAAGAAGGACTGCCTACAAAAAGAGATAAGATCCCATCAAAAACATTACAATGTAAAAAGATGCAAGTCTCGCAACACAGTTCTTCAACAACAAAAAAGTAATGATTATGTATAATGTTAAACCAAGTCGGTTATATTTTAGTCAATAGTACCGGAGGGGTGTCCACAGAACAAGATTTCCACCGACTTGCATCGGCATTACTTTATTTTTTTAAATATAATAGAATGACTTGGCCATCGCACACAACGTTTTCATGTGTATTGCTCAAGCTGCATGTCATTAGGGCTAGCGCTATGTTTAATTAGGAATATTTTAATCAGCTGACGATTATTCTTTTGCCATTATGTAGCCTTGCGATGGCCAAGCCATTTTATATATTTAAAACATTTCTACCGGAAGAGAAACGTTCTGTTTAAAATTGTTAACCCTCTAATTGTTCAATTTAACCTCTTGGACATGAACGCATTATAAAGAGCCTTTAAACACGTCCTGTCAACCATGCCATATATTACGTCTTTTAAATCATAAACTCCGGCCTTGCCCACAATTTATAAAGGTTAAATTACTGTAATTTCAACCTAAGAGCGTTATACCCGCAAATAACTTAATTGTACCTTACTCTAGATTTACATAATAACTCCATTCGGCTTTTGTGCAATATTTTGCTTGGAATCAACGCTGTAAGGCGACTTCCTGATTTGTCGATGCGGAGGCAGTATGATATGAGAAAAGTGTCAAATGTCAGTGTCAGCTGTCAGTCGACTCGGTACCATTTTTTACTGCGCCCCTACATTTAAATGAGTGCTTCCTGACTGGCGCGGGATGCGCGGTTGCGGGACGATGCGTAGGCGGTACTGCTCCGCTTCTGCGCATGATATTACTACTGCGCAAACGTAATACTGACAGTATTATGTCAAGTGAGAATCTTTGCGACGTCAGTAAGTTTACGTCAAAGAAGAAAATGTCACATATCGATCCCGCCCTGGGGGTCGATTTTTGAATCTCACCAAGTGACTAATTCTCACCGATGTGAGTGATTTCCGAAAGTTCGTATTTTTGAAACTCATCGGTGACTTACATTTATAAAATAATCGCATGGTGATTTCAATTACGACTGGGTAGGGGCACTCGTAAATCGATATCATAGGTATGACAAATGTAAGTCACCGATGAGTTTCAAAAATACGAACTTTCGGAAATCACTCACATCGGTGAGAATTAGTCACTTGGTCAGATTCAAAAATCGACCCCCTGATCCCGCCCCGCCAAGTCAGGAAGTCGCCTAAAGGTAAGATTACGTTATTGAGTCAGTTGGTGTTATTTTCAAGTTTTGGGGTTATAGGACTATCAAGTTTTAATCGGATTTTGTTTACTTAGGACTAGTTGCACTAACTGACGATTAAAGATCAAAGTTAAATACGACGCCCGCAGCTATTGCCCTATAGAAACTTGTCATACTTGCCATACAATCAGATTTTGACGAACACCGCTTACGATTGCAGACTATTTGGTGCACCCTATTTTAAGACTCTAAAGGTTCTCGAGTGGCGACCACGGAGCAGAAGGCGCAGCGTGGGTAGACCCCCCATAAGGTGGATTGATGATCTGGTAAAGTTTGCGGGAGTCCGTTGGATGAACGAATGAATGAATGAAATGTTGTTGTTGTGTGTGATGCCGGTGGTGCAGGACCGGTCTTTGTGGCATCAGTCAAAGTCTCGGTAAAGTAGAAGAATCTGCATTCATTACGAAATCAGGAAATCAAATGCTCTTAAACTAAACATTAGGTAGGTACTTTTATCTCAACATGGTAAGACAATTTTGGAATTGATAACAGCCATTTCGATTCTCATCCGATACGAAGTCGTAACTTAGGTACTACGAATTTCACAATAAGGCGATTCTGTTTACCAAGGGACGCTTTTTGGATATAACCAATCGACAACTTGAAAGTTGCCGGCAACTTGCGCCACGCCGGCCAAGACGCAACTAGGGAACTTATAATTGTATTGCCAAGTCGGTTAACGCCAAGTTCGAGACTTAGCGCTAAACAGTAACTAACTGGATCTGTTTATGAAATTCTAAACTCGTTATTGGAAATACGGTTCCTGGGAAACAGGAATTGATCTAGTAAATTAGACTTTGTAATGTGAAATTGGAATTTATTTACATCAAAGTTTTTTCAAATGACCCATCGAGACCATGGCTGTTACGTTCAAAAATGAATATAAGCTTAATTACAAGGAAAAGTCAAGGCCTTAGGATTTGGGTCAAGTCAATAGCTAAATGACAATAAATATCCTACTCAACGAAATTGGGCGAAAGCTATATAACAATATTTTGAAGTCGAGCCTCAACCTGTTGAATAATGGTGACTTATGAATTCAAAATGTTTTTCAAGTTGGTCACTGGAGTTACTTTCAAATTGATGGGCTACTTTAAAAATCAAGTTTATATGCCGTGGTTTAGTTTTTATTTGATTAAACTGGGGGTCAGCAGTATACCTTCATAAATTTCCTAACTATTTACTATTCAATTCAATTCAAATAATTTACCTCTATTAGAACATTAATTCCATAATCTTGTCATTACAATCAATAAAATAAGTAAAATGAGTATATATTAGTAACAATAATTCCTAAGTAACTATGTTAGTTTATTATTATTTAATATTTACTATGGTGTGGAGCTGTATCCACCGCCGCAGTATCGGGGAGTCCCACTCCCACCGCTCGGCTAGCGTAGCGTTCGTAGGATGGTGTTCGTGGAGCCGCGCACACGCCTCAACTATACTGAATCAAACTAGAAACAGTAGTTTTGTTGTATAGTACTTTTTGAAGTTGTACACGTGAAGTAGGTAGAGGTGCAATTTATTTTTCTTCCTGAACCACGTTATGTCTTTGGATAGCTTATTTAAAAAAAATGTAGAGTTTCTAAACCTATTTTTTGATTTAGTAATCCCTTTGCGTAATATTAAGCTTTATAATGCTAATTTTTGTTATGGTCAAGTATCCCTTCGCGCAGCCAGCTAAACGGTTGCTACTAGGCATGGGAAAACATCATTGTACGGGTATATAATTATAATGAATATAAAGGTAAACTATCACAGCTAAGTAGCCATTTGATACTCGATAATGAGTATAATAGCCGAACTTAAGAAATGTACTTAGAAAAGCAATCTTTCGTACAATTACCATTGATACCTAAGAAAATGTTGTTAGTTGTATCATAAACATTAATTAAGCCCGGTTGCGATTTTTTAAGCCCGAATTAATGAAACGGTTGGACAATTACGGAACCATGCATTACGCGTGGCCCACACCACATACCTAGTTTAATAAAAGTTTAACGACTTTCCTTAACCACCCTATCGTTTTTCAGGTTCCATCGGCATAGTTCACTCGGAAACTTTGAGAGCCACTAGAGATCTCACTAATCAGCGGTTCTCAAACTCTCGGGCGAGTTGTGTAAACTGATAATGGCTATTAGTATTAGTGTCCCGAGTTAAGGGCTGATAAGGATGCAAGATAAGGGAAGTTAGTTGGTAACGACACGTTTGAACGATGTGTAATGCCGATTCTCAAGTCAATTACTAAAAGCTCAATTTGACTCGATACTTTGCATAAATTTGTGATAACAATATTTGGTCACCTGGAGAGGATGGGGGACGATCGTGCAGTGAAGAAGGCGTATGTGGGGCGGACCAGTGGGAAACGTCCGGTTGGCCGTCCCAGATAACGCTGGAATGATGAAACCCTCAAAGACCTAGCCAACCTCGGTATACCCAATTGGCGTGAGGTGGCGCACAACAGGGAAGAGTGGCGTTCTCTTGTGTCAGATGCCAAGATCCTCTTTGGGTCGTCTAGCCAGCGTAGTAAGTAAGTAAGTACTTCTACACAACATATTTGAGTTGAAATTAAATGTGCCCAGCGGATGCGTCCGCTAGCGAAATTACTATTTCCAATTAAAGTGAAAAATTGAAAAATTCAACGCCACAGGTGGGATTTGAATCCACGAGTCCCACGACCTCTGGAATCCGTCCATTGCTCTAACCAACCGAGCCACCGTAGTAATCCTTTGTGACGGTGAATCTTTCAATCGTTACACTCTGCTAATTAAGTTGAGTTGTTATTTGAGTTGGCCAAATCTTAAACAATCTTGCAAAAAATAATACATTTCAATTATCCAAAAAAGTTTGGCAGTGTACCTACAACTTGTACAATAATATTTATCAGAATTGTACAATGCCCGATAAGGGATAAAAGGACCCTGTAGTACCGGAAATGTCAAGTGACCGGCACGCTATCACTGTCAGTGAGAGCTTTTGTGTAAAGGGCTTGACATATAAAGTCGTACACGAATTTATGTCGATGTTGTCACCTTTCCATAAGAAAACGATACCTACTATCAATTGCCGAATAAATTCCACATTTGACAAAATGCAACTAGTATGCTATTCTTTACTTGCATAGATGAATCAGGCCTAATCATCATAGTTAGATCTTATGAATGTAACGACATTTTGTTCCACCACATTAATACAAGCGAATTTAAGTAACTTACAAAATTTGATTTTTCCCTTCCGAAATTGTCACCGTTAATTTCTAGACCAATACCTGTAACAAACAATACACTTGTATTAGCATTATCAATGTCAATGTGTAATAGAATAAGGTGTATGTGTAAGCACGTATTACAAATAAGGGATCGTCCTAATACAACGCGACTACGCGATTATCGCGCAAACTCGCGAATTTTACTTGCCCAATTTTTTTGGCGTTGTAGTTTTTTTTATTTCTTAGAATTGCATGAAAATTGGTAGGTTGGAAGAACTCCTGATTCTGTACAAGTAAAAAAAATATGACAACATGGCGTCGAAAAAATTTTTTTTCCCCATACATTTTTTCCATTGAGTTACGAAAATCCCATACGTTTTGTCACTCAATGGAAAAAAATTGTGGGACAGTGTAGGAAACCGTGCACATATTGGTCAGAATCAGGAGCTCTTCCAGCCTACCAATTTTCATGCAATTCTAAGAAATAAAAAAAACTACAACGCCAAAAAAATTGGCCCAACTAGTAAGTATTCTAAAGGATCGACCTAATACAACGCGATAATCGCGCGAGTGAAATTCGCGATTATATTGAACTCGAATAGGTGTCCTAAAGGGATCGTCCTAAAATAAACGCGACTACGCGATTATCGCGCGAATTTGCGACTTTTACTAGTAAATATTATTCTAAGTTAAAGTCGCGCGATCGCGCGATCATCGCGTAGTCGCGCGCCAATTAGGACGATCCCTATGTAAAAATCGCGCGATCGCGCGATCATCGCGTAGTCGCGCACTTATTAGGACGATCCCTAATACAGTCGTAGCCACGGAAGGTCTTTAAATACCTATCGCTATTTTCAAACTTATGTTTCATAACAATCATTATGACAGAAAAATTTTTTAGTCAAAACGATACTTCATGCACATATTGATGAAAAAAATGTTTGTAATTCGATGACTTTAACCGGAGATTATTTATTGTATACAGACTCAAAAACTCACATTTCACATAATTATAATAATGCTTATATCTTATGATACCCATGCCATTACCTACCGTACACGATGCCTATCTTCGCCTACAACCACCGCGACTACTACGCGCCAACTTTCAATTCAACATGACATCAATACGAAGATAGGAGTAAAGACGAAGTGATAACAGGATTTAAGGCACCAAGCAGCACCTTTCGATGAAAATGAAACCAGGCGAAAATCCTAGGCGAAGTTACGAATTTCGACGTACCATATCCATATAGCTTGTTATATTGGTATGTTCTTCGCCTTAATTCACTGTAACAAGCCAAAAACATAGTGCACAAGTAACCCAATAGTAGCTACACATATGTTTATTTACCTACTATTCAAAGAACTATATTGTTTATAAGATCAAAGTCAAGAGAACTTCATAACTTAACACAAGTCCTCGAAGGCTCCAACCTCATGAAAGTCAGGAAATATTTAACACAGTGGGTACGTAACATTTAACAAGATCGTATTACCAAACGCGAAACCTGAACATTAATTAAGCAAAAAGGGACGAAAGATATTCGCCACCTAAGGCTTAATTAACCAACTCAACCTTATTTTAATTAAAGTACTGGCCAATTAATTTTAGTACGGACTTTTTGCTAGGGGCAGGATGTTAAGCAGTTGTTGATCTAGATTTTAAGGTCGTCACAGGTTGCATTAGGATAGCTGTGTCCTCGTAAAAAACGCTCATCTACGTATTAAAGCTATTTTCGGCTTATATTGACAAAGCAACAGGTGTACGCAATCTCTGCTACCCGGATGGAACACAAGTGCCGAAGGTAGACCAATTTAAATATCTGGGTTCGATTGTCACACCCGATGGAAACGTGGAAGCAGATGTGGCCCATAGAGTCAGCGTAGCTTGGCAGAAGTGGCGGACGCTTACTGGAGTCCTCTGCGATCCGCGGATGCCTATACGAACAAAAGGCAAGGTGTACAAAGCGGCGGTGAGACCAGCGATGATGTACGGTGCTGAGTGCTGGACGGTCAAGGAGACGCATGTTCAAAAGCTACACGTGGCCGAAATGAAAATGCTTAGATGGTCGGGCGGAATTACGAGACTAGACAAAGTGCGCAACGAACATGTTAGAGGCAGCTTCAAGGTAGCGCCCGTCTCGGAGAAGCTCACAGAAACCCGACTAAGGTGGTATGGCCATGTAATGCGGAGGGACAGCGACCACGTGGTGCAGAAGGCGATGGCTCTCCCGGAGGGCAAGAAAGGACGAGGACGGCCCCCTCTGACGTGGTGGACTAGTATGGCCAAGCTTATAGAGAAAGCCCAATTACCCGACCCGACAACCCAAGATAGATCATCTTGGCGCCGTAGGATAAGGAGAGCCGACCCCACCTAATGTGGGATAAGGACAAGAGAAAGAAGATTGACACATATGACATTTTTCTCCGTTCCTATCTAGTAAAATACTATTTCGGCCTAAATATCATAATAATGTTTTATTTACATGTATTTATTTTCATCTCCATAATATTATTAAATTCAACAACAACAACAACAAATACTCTTTATTGCACACCTCAATTAAATGACACAGGGAAATTCATTCAGGAACTTAGTAAATGAAGGAAACTTTAAAACATTTCATTTTTATTAATTTAGAATTATCGTTTTCAAACATCACTTACTATACGGCAAGCTTGAATTACATTGCGATATTAGTGATACATTACTACAAAATTAAAAATATGCATTCGTACAGTATATTGTCGTCAAAGTATCACACAATTGCGTTCCATCCATTACCAATAACAATAATATGAACATATAGGTACGTAACCTAACCAAAATTTTGGATTTAAAATAGATTAGATTGACATATTTCGAGTTCTCGTGTGCACTCATCCGAAGCGATTTATCGTCTTCACTAAAACAAAGGCTCTTAAATCAATGGATCCATGATATCCGCATGCAGCACGTTTGGCGGTTTCATGAGAATTTAGTGAGCATTTAATAGTACATTATTGCCGTGGCCGGGAAGGAAGCAATTGCAGGCTGAGTATTTGTTTAAACGGACGAGCTTGCGAGTCCGTTTAATTATAATACGAAGCCTGCAATTGCCATTCCGGCCGAGGCTAATATAGTGCTTTTCTCAAAAATGGGGAAAATAATACAAAATTTGAACAAGATTTGATAAACATAACCTTAAAAAGTCAAAAACATCATGCTTTCCCGCCGTTTATTTAATTTTAACACAATCGCAAGTGTATTTTTCCACCGAAAAACGCAAATTATTCGAGACACATAAAAAAAACGTCGCGTTTCCAACAGAAAAATACGATTGGCAGAATACGACCTGTGCCTCCTTTTATATGACAGTTTCTACTTTAAAAAAAGTTTATAACTCGACAAATAAAGGAATTTATATGTGACATTGCAGGCGTGCAGGCGGGCCTGCAATGTTTTTTTACTTTTTAATTTGGATCTGACCTTAAACTATACACTTTACCTTCCAATATGTAGGGACTAAAGTCCAGTTTGCGGGCCATTTTTGAGAAAACGTTCATGGTTTTTGCAAATCAACGTTCAATAGGTACAGTTAAAATGTTTATAGACAAATGATCAGAAATATATGAACACAACTTTATTGTTAAAGACATTAGGTTGCGTAGACAGATTTTCAGCGAAAACAGCAAAAACACGACACGGGGAATCCAGCGGAATCACGAATTCGTTTTCAATCCTTTATTAAATTGAAGTGAAGTCCCTCTCTCCCAGTGCATTCCCTGGACCTATGACGAAATTACTCACCAAAAAGAACAGTACCCTTACCATGAGTTTGCAATGTTTGCATTACCGTACTCACTACTTGCAGTACCGTGGACAAAAGTACAGCGCCTCTGGCGGTTACGCAATAGAACTAAGAACCTCCATACTAAATCGTTTACGCAGTCGCTAGCGAGTACGGTAATGCAAACATTGCAAACTCATGGTAAGGGTGCAGGGTCATACTTTACAGACCAAACAGTTGTGCTACAATACAGAATCTTCTGTCAAGCAACGATATGCCATGCTTTTCTCTCGCGCACTGTCCACCCGATGGTAAGTGGACACCACAGCCTATTCACATGCGCAAGGGAGAAAGCAAACTTCCTATTTATTAGGTTTAGGCTTGTCAAATGAGTGAGCAACTTGACTGGTAGAAGTTCTCAAGCCTAACAAGCTCTAACTTGCCTTAACGACTGCTGTCATAGGCCATCTTCTCACTATAAAGCTTTCAAGATTCTAAATTTATCATTTGTTTTATATATTGCTGAATTCTACGCCTTAAAGAGTCTATAACTGTTCGCCGACGGGCCATGGCACAAATTGGCGTTGCATTTTTCATGAATCAGAAGTATCGGCTATGAATCGCTGATTTAATTATCTTGATAGCGTCTCTTTGGATAATGGGTATTTTCGGTACCTATCTAAAAGTCCCGTGAGGTGCAGAAATATTGCTACATGTTATGTATCATCATCATCAGCCTATATATGTACCACTGCTGGGCACAGATCTCCTCTCATAGATGAGAGGGATTGGGCAGTAGTCCCCTACGCTGGGCCAGAGCGGGTTGGGGACTTCACATACAACTTTGAATTTCGTCCCGGATGTACGCAGGTTTCCTCACGATGTTTTCCTTCACCGAAAAGCTAACGATAAATATCAAATGATATTCCGTACATTAGTTCCGAAAAACTCATTGGTACGAGCTGGGATTCGAACCCACGACCGCCGCTTGACAGCCGCATGCTTGAACCACTGGGCTACCGTAGCTTATGTTATGTATGTTTTTATAATATTTAACAGTGGCTTGAGGAGGCCAGCGTAATCACAATTCCTATCTATTTATCCCGCTGTGTTGGAAGATCAGCGTAAAACTAGTTCCTACGCTAAATCGTGGCATTAAGTGTCATAGCGGAACCTGGAAAAAAAACTTTGTCGATATTTTTTTTATTTACATTTTCTACAAAATGGTCAAGGTTTGTATATTTTCCGTTATCACGAGGTCTACAGCTTACAGAGCCGCTAGCAATATATATGCACTATATTAATAGTAAACCGTAGAAAGTTTCTAGATATTTGCAATGAAATTCCATTAAGGAACCGCTGACTGGAACGTTAATGAGCGAAGGAAAAAACTTCTTCCATAATCATATTCAAGCGCTGCTTAATTGATACCTAAATCGATTAGGAGAATTTTATTTTTAGTGCTGTCTTTAAAAACAATACGAATTATGTTTTATAAGACTATACTTCTAAGGGTTTTGGATTTAGATCTGTTGATCTAAAAAAGTTATAGTACTTTTATCTCCCAAGCGCGTGTGAGCTATGGTTTTGTGTTGAGCTACACACATATCATCATCATCATCATAATCAGCCGAACGACGTCCACTGCTGGACATAGGCCTCCCCCAGAGAGCGCCACAAAGACCGGTCACGGGCCGCCCGCGTCCAGCGGATCCCCGCGACCTTAACCAGATCATCAGCCCACCTCGTGGGGGGCCTTCCAACACTGCGTCGTCCGGTACGTGGTCGCCACTCGAAAACTCGCTGGCCCCACCGGCCATCGGTCCTCCGGGCAATGTGGCCTGCCCACTGCCACTTAAGTTTGGCAATTCTTCGGGCTATGTCAGTTACTTTGGTTCTTCTGCGGATTTCATCATTTCTGATTCGATCTCGCAGAGTAACTCCAAGCATAGCCCTCTCCATTGCCTGTCTCTTACACACACATATACACTCGTTATTGTAGTCCGTAATGGCTCAGAAAGAGGCCGCGGAAAGTGAGCGGAAGAGCGACCCATCCGCTCCCCATATCCCCAGAAGAAAAGTGGGGCGCGCATGCCGGCGCTACGCGCATTTGCTCCCCGCCGTAGAAGACCGGGTGGTAGGGTCGGGGAACTCTAGCCATCCAGTTAGTCACGGGATAGAAGCGCCCTGAAACTGCCCCGGGGGCCAGGCCCGCATAAAACGGGCGAGTCGCGAGAGTCATAGTTGAATGCGTCAAGCAAACCTTTCGCCCTCCCTGGAAGCAATGTCGTCGGACAATCGTTGGGGGTTTAGTGGGTAGTCTGGACCTTCTCCCAGGAGTCCCACGCATCCGCCCGGTCCCCCTACGTCCGGGTGGACGGTGCATCAAAGTATTCTCCCACAAAAGCAAAAAAGGAGCTATGAGTTCACATGGCCTATACTATACTATCTATTGGCAGGCGGCTTTCACTACGTCAGTTCGCCGCGCCGCTGCAAGTACAACCCCGGGCCGCTGCAAGTACATTCAGTGGCGAATTGCTACCGGACGGTCGCGTCGTCTCGTCATTCGCTTGGTGTGGTCAATATTTGTTATTTACCCATTATAATTTGGGTTTGTAAGTTGGCAATTTGTTAACAGTGTAACTTCTGTACGTAGTACTATTACTTATTCTGTGCTATTGGGTACTCGTAATTGTATTACGCCAGTACCCAGGGTATTTGAACAAATTCGCTTCAATCCAATCAGTTGGTCCTTCAATGCTTGGACCATGATATACGTGATTATCGGAAAGTGCAATACCTAGCTCGCCACCGATCCTGGAGTTCGAAGTGCGGTGAGTGGTATTTTGATCACTTAATTTTCCTGCTGGGCCATAGCTCGAGCTCGTCTACCTTCCACAATTCAATAAAAATACTCTTTATTGAACAACATCAACAAAAATAAGACACAAAATATAAACAAACAACAGGCGGTCTTATCGCTAAAAAGCGGCCTCCACCTTTCCCATCATCACTACGTCTTTGAGGTTGCTTTGACGATGCGCGAATGACCAAAAAATTGCAGTATTTTTATTGGCAAACCGTCGAGAGCCATACGCGCTTTTCGAGTGCTTCACAACAGCCATAAATATTTCAGGAAATGCATTTCCAGTCAATTTTCCACTAGAAACTCCAACTTTATCAAACAACTCATGAAAACACAAAGCAATTTCATAGGCACTCGCCTCTGATGTATGAAAAGTATGCATTTTTCATGAGTTCGATGCAGTATTATGCAATAAGCGATGGAGTGTTAATGACTGACGCTGGAATTTTCAACTGAGAATAATGTTTACAATCGATTTCAAATAAGAAGTTTATCGTAGAAGGAAAGAAATGAGATGAAAATAAAAGAAAAAACTTACATTCATGTGGACCGTACGCTTGTTTTCCACGGTCGTTGTATAAATTAAGAACGGATTGGCCATAAAAAGGAAGACAAATTCAATTTGATTCGGCTGTATGAGAAACTTGTTTTGTTTGTTTGAGGCGACTGCCTGATTTGTCGGTGTGGAGGCAGTACGATATGAGAAAAGTGTCAAATGTCAGTGTCAGCTGTCAGTCGACTCGGTACCATTTTTTACTGCGCCCCTACATTTAAATGAGTGCTTCCTGACTGGCGCGGGATGCGCGGTAGCGGGACGATGCGAAGGCGGTACTGCTCCGCTTCTGCGCATGATATTACTACTGCGCAAACGTAATACTGACAGTATTATGTCAAGTGAGAATCTTTGCGACGTCAGTAAGTTTACGTCAAAGAAGAAAATGTCGCATATCGATCCCGCCCCGCCAAGTCAGGAAGTCGCCTAACAGACATTTTTTTCTGGTAACTTTTTTTTTTAATTTATTAATCAAAGTACATAACCACAGTAACAAATTTATGTTGCTCGCCAAATTGCGCTAACAGTTTGTTGGCGAGAAACTGTGGCATTGTAGACGTCAATATATAACAAACCGGTCACTCACGTCTTTAATGACGAACATTGCATCATACTTATCATGTTATCATGAATTAAGACCACGTATTGGTCCGAAACACGTCGAGCGATATTTGACGATAAAGACGTCAGTGACCCGTTTATTATATTTCAAAATGCCCGAGACTTACGGGAGTTTTCTATTTCATTCCATTTCATTTATTTATTTACAATAGTCATCAATCTGGGGGCACGGCACTGCACCCACTAAGTCTAGCAAAACAAAAGGTGCACGGCCGTACCATCCTTTTCTCGAAGCCATATTTTCAGCATATAATTTACAACAATGCTATACATGCTATAGGTTTAGTCTGTAGCCTAAAAAATTACATTAATTCAAATACATTTACGAGATGGGTAAGTTACATAAAAAGGAGCTTACCTACCTTATAATATTGACGACATACACTACACACGGAACTTAACTTTGGACGGACAAAATGATTTTAAGTAGACTAAAGAGTTAAATAAAAATAAAGCGAGAACCGTATCTTCTCTTCTCATCTTGGCATGTCAAATTTAAAATTATTTATTTCTTATTGATCGAGCGATTGAAGTAAGGTCGAGCTGAAACATTGCTTTTCATCCCCTAATATACGCGTCACAACCCATAGGTTGGCACAACAGTATGTGAATCAACTTGCTTGATTACTAAATTGGATAGTGCGGACTTCTACTAACCCCATAACACTAATTAAGGATGAATACGTCCGTCCAAATTTGGGCTTTATTGTGCATGCGATAAAGTCGTTTAGTCGCTGCATAATTAAAGTAGGTACGAGTTTGTGTAAATAAAGTTAATATGTATTCATAAGACCGCAGGAAAGGACGGACGGAGGAAAAACATGGCCCTTTGCGGCATCGGGTAAAGCTATGTTGATAAAATGCCGTTTTTCTGTCCGATGCGTAATTAAGGCTTAGTTTGTCTTATGACTATGGGCGACGATAATCGCTTACCACCAGGCGATCTGTTTGCTCGTTTGCCACGAATAGCATACTTAAAAAGAAATCAGTCCTTCTAGGCCATAATGTGATTGATTAGTCATATTGCTTAATGAAGATCTAAGTACACCAGATTATAGGTGACCCCGGTTCTCTGCGAAGAAATGTAAAATGTATTTAAAAATACATCTTAAACTGATGTGCCACCGATGTTTTTGGCTCGCTTATTAGATATATACTATATACTTTGTCCGCGTGACCTTGTATTTGAGGGATGTTCTTAATCAGTTCAGCTGTTTTTGCGTGATTGAGTAACAAACATCCTCACAAACACACTCACTTTCGCATTTATGATATTAGTAGGATTTATTTATCGAATTCAATAATATAACAATAAATATTACTTTTCAGAAACTGAATTCAACGTGTAAGTAAAAAATCGTTCAAAACTTCTTCAGTGATTTCAACACTCAGTAAGTCTACTTAGGCGACTTCCTGACTTGGCGGGGCGGGATTGATATGCGACATTTTCTTCTTTGACGTAAACTTACTGACGTCGGAAAGATTCCCACTTGACGGAATACTGTCAGTATTACATTTGCGCAGTACTAATATCATGCGCAGAAGTGGACCAGTACTGCCTTCGTATCGTCCCGCTACCACGCATCCCGCGCCAGTCAGGCCCTTACGAGTATACCACAAAACTTTACAAGTCTACAATTTTACAAAATTGTATAATTTTCCATAGAAAAAAATTGACATATTTGTCGAATTGTACGCATTTAAATGTAGGGGCGCAGTAAAAAGCGGTACAGACTCGACTGACAGTTGACACTGACATTTGACAGTTTTCTCATATCGTACCGCCTCCGCACCGACAAATCAGGAAGTCGCCTTAGTCTAATATTGGTAACTCAGTATTTTTTTGACATAACTTTAGTATTAACGGGTCTTTTTAAAAACCGATCCTCAGTCTGTAGAGACAAACTATATTCCTAATTTACCAAGCAAATTGTATTAGATTTGACCTAAATACCCGTGTCTTACCCGACATACCCCAATTCGACGGAGATTGATTGGCTCCGCTGACATGTGACGTCATATGGTAGCAATATTTCAACGCTTGCATTGTTGTGGTTACCTACTCATGCGTAAGGTGTTGTTACGGCCGGGAGGCCATTGGGCAAAAAAAATATAAATTGGGGTAAATTTGGTGTGATTTAACAATATAACTAATATACCTAAACTTTTTTTAACTTCGCATTTGGATTTTGAAATCTTGCAAGCTATTTCAACCTCTTCCAACTTAATAAAAAATCAGGCTCGAAACCAATAGGAAATATTTCGGCACTTTGCACTAAAACTAGTTGGATTAAGTCAATATTTTGCGCTAATATTCTTCATTTCCTGATGTTTCTCGAAGCATAATTACTAAAGCGTCTCTTCGAATTCCTCAAGATACCTGGTAATACCCAAATAGACAAATAGATTGGAGTCCATTACTCCTAGTTTCCCAACATCGGTATTTTCGACGTTCGGACCTCCGTAGTAATTAGATAATTGTATACGACGGTCCTTTATCATGAATAATGTAGTTCCTAAGGGACGTTTAAGCGTGTTCTTATGCTGTTGCCAAGGTACCTTCGTTCTTTGTACCTTTCTGGATTAGGTATGTGGTAAAGTAATGATTTTGGTTCTTATTCGTACCAAATTCAATCTCACAGTTACGTCTTAGGCATCTCATTAAAAGCTGTTGGTTTCTTCCTAACTGGATTATCTGGTCGTACCTATTAGTTGCAAGAATATTAAGGGTATTCATGGGAAACGAACTCTTTGGACAATCTCCTTTCCAGTATAATCCAGTAGCTTTATACATCAGAGCTTGCGTCAAATCTGGTAGTCATGATTTTTTGCAGACTTGTTTATGATGTTAGCCCAATGAATAATTCAAATTTGTGACCTCGAGCGCCAAACGCAACATTTATAACTATTATAACCCTAAATTACTAGTTCAATGCTAAAAAAATATTCATTATTATTTGTTAAATTTATTATTCAATGTAAAAAATTCATTCATCGTATAAAAGGCAGGTCCAAATAGCATTTAATAATATACGTCCTGTCCTTAGTATATCATGGATTTAATGGAGTACAGTCAGCGTCATATAATTATGTATCAGCCAAAGTTGCCAAATAGTTCGGTACACCATATATTTTGTATGGTGTGCCAAAGTATTTGGACACTTTGCACTGCATATGACACTGACTGTACATACCCATGAGTTCGACAGACTTTTATTGGACGTGGAGGAAACTAGATACGCTCAGACAGCCAAGCCTTTGACAAATGTAAGTGCACTAGCGGACACTTCGACCGCCTTCGCAAATATTCAATTCACATGAAAGGTTATTTACTAGTTGTTGCATTCAAAACGTGTAAAGCAACCGTTTATTTACCCAGTTCATATCGCAGGAGAAATTAAATGCGATTATTTTACCATTACGTTTTTTTAATAAATATCTACTACTTAACTAATCTTTCTTTTGCACATCTTTTTAATAATCTCTTCCTCTGATGGTGTATATACTTCGTTTCAGATTAGATGACGGAAAGTACATAAAACCCACCATTATCAACATCCATTGTTTAGTTGTTATCTTCAAGTAGGGTTGTAAATGTTGTTGTGTGTAATGTTTAAATCTTTTTACAATACAATAAGTGCACGTGTCACTATTCGGTACTTTATTAGTAGTAGTAGTTTTTATGACGTCTATTTAGCAACAAAAGATGCTGTAAAATCCCGCATCCACTTATTTTCGTCTTTTTATCTGGAACGAAGTATAACTATGCTAATTCTAGGTCCAAAAAAATTTCACACGACATTAAATTTCATTTTCAGTGCGCCTTTCTACAGTTGTAGGTTTAAACTTAGAGAAAATATTGTATTGTAGATTTATATTCAATTATACTCTTGGGTAACGGTACCTTAGGTATTTCATTGTGCCCCAATTTTTAGTAGTTTAAAATGAAGTTGAGATTAAGAGTGGCCTTTTAAATAAGAATATATTGCCATATGTAAATAACTAATTTAGTTAACAATTACCCTGAGTTTTTACGTATTATACTTATCTAATAAATGATTTGGATATATATTGTGTTTGTTTTTATCAGTCATCTCTTACGAAAAAAGGGAGTAAACTATTGTAATCGAAACACCACCAGGGGTCTTATTTTAGCTTTATCATATATGTATAGGAAAAACCGTTTTGTTTTCACAGGACGCACGAATATGCGAAAATAAATACACATTTCATCACTGCGCCACGTTTCATACAAAGACAAAAGTGTAACATACTTAAATATGTGCACAAATAAGCAGAGCCGGATCTAGGGGGGGGGGGGGGGGCAAGCCGGGGTCCATGCCCCGGGCGTCAAGTTTAGGGGGCGACAAATTTAGAGGTGGTAGGGGGGCGGCAATTCGAACTTCTTGACAGGCCAAAATACGTCGTGACAGGACAAAAAATTTCGCGCTCGCTGCGCTCGCGTTTTTTTAAGACTTGATGCGTATGAAGTATTTTCCGTATCTGCATCATAAGTTCGAAAACTTTCGCGCTCGCTGCGCTCGCGTTTTCATTACGTAGTTGTGTTATGACTTTATGAACCGTCCCCCCTTACAGTAGATAACTAGTAGCTACTTTTACTGTTCTGAAATGGTAGAGGTAACAATTTGTAAGACAATATATGCAGACGGGGGCGGCATTTTGTAGTTTTTGTGGGTGTGATAAAAAGCCTGCGGTAACTGTTTCGCGTAAGTAAACAGGCGGAGGACACTTGGTGCAGATTGGATTCGATTCGGGTATACTTTGTCAGCTTGTAACTAACTTAGTGGACCGGTTAAGTCGGAATTTTATGTGAGTACGTAATGTACGCATGAAAAAAGAAGTCTTATTTAAGGTGCAGGGGTGAGCAAGGCATTCTCCATACAAAATCTGTGCACGTTTTATTCGTAGGTTTTGGCACTAACGAATGTAATATTTTTTTTGGATGTAAATATTAGATATGCGAAAAAAGTGATGTGGAAACTTTCAAATATTTAAAAAAACTGAAAAATTAAAAATAAGATCAATGAAAAAAAATTACATCACGAAATAGCTAACAGAAAAATGAGCATACTGACCAAAAATCATAACTTTAATGCAAACACAAACGAAGAAAATCCTGCACAAAGTTTGTATGGAGAGAGCTTGCCCTACCTCTCCTCTTAATTAATACCTATAAGAAAATAGGATTGTGCGCTGCGTCTGCGCTGTCAAGTGTAAGTTGTATTTAAAATCAATCTTCAGCTGTTATTTATGTGACTAACTGTATGCTTCTGACAGTAATCTTCAGTTTTGTGACGGCTAGTTAAACCATCGTTAATTGATTAACGATTTACGGAAACCCCAAAATAAATCTAACAAAGAGCAGAAGAGAAGAGAAAGGGGGAGAGTGGGAGCATTAACCGCATGCAAAAATAAGATGCATTTGGGTGCATCATTATCACTGGACAGACCTGCTCGTACACGTTCTTTCAGCGGAAGAGCCAAGGAATTTTGTTAGATTTATCATGAAATTCCGCAAAGTACCGCCTGATTCAATCAATTATTTGAAACTCCCCCAGTTTATATGATGGATTGATGATAGTATGGAAATAATTATAAGTGCCACTTAATATTTACATCGTATGCTACGTCATACAAAGAAGTCAAGGACAAAGCTGAATGTACGAGTAGAATAAGCTGGCAATTACTCCACCGACAAGAGCCAAGCTCTTAAATATTATGATGATGATGCCACTTATCTGATAAGGCGGCGAGAGACTAGACGAAGGAATCAAAATAAGGATTGGTTTGATGTCAACTGTACCGTAAATGTAAAATTATTACTTACGTATATACTTCTAATGCATTGCAATAAACATATTATTCTCTCACATTTTAATTCAATTCAATTCAATCATTTATTGCGTTTCATGTTAGTACAATAAGATCTTAAAGCTAGTTACAGTTCAACATGAGCTTGGTTGAGCATCATCATCATCATCATCATCATCTTAAGAGCCGAGCTCTTGTCGGTGCAGCTTGATGCAGTTCTCTCCATCTTTGTCGGTCCGAGGCCAGCCTCTTGACGTCCTGATACGACACGACATCCACATCCTCCTTTATCTGGTTGAGCATAGCAATTTGTTAAAACTAAGATATTATGATACAATTTTAAATGTCAAAATAATAAATAAAAGAGAATGGAAAAGAATTAAAACATAACGTGAAGCTATTTAATAAGTACATTTCCATGATGGCTTTTGTCAAGTTGTAGTTGAAATAGCACTTTTAGTCAGATTCAGATTCAGATACAGATTCATTTATTCACAATATACGTCTAGTGTTTAGTCTTGTTTATAATTTATAATTTTACATTGCTTTTTTAGATGCCCGCAAATCAATTTTAAACCACGCAATACACAATCGTAAGGCTTAGCTGACATCTATTCCTATAGTCAATTATGACTCAGACATCAAAGGACACGGTAATTTACAGTAGGTATTGGCACACAACTGGCGCGCTTACGAATCCGAATGGCATACCTACCCAACAATCCGTATTCAAATATTTTATTCAGAGCGTGTAAATGTACACTTTTATTGGAAGGAATGATCGTTGCTTCCGGGAAGTATCCTAGAAAGAGATTTCATTTTCCGATTTATTTGTCTGTTTAAAGATTACACATTTTTAAATATTTATGCAAGGATTGTGAGGTTTACAAGTAGAACGATGAAGACCAATGTCTTGGTATCAATAATCAAAAAGCATTACTAGTATGTTTATTACAAAATTATAGGAAAAGGTATTTAAGTAAATCAAAAGGTAGTCCTAAATAACGCTGCCGACAAAAACCCTTTTGTTATTTATTCTTTAATCAGAATAAATAAATAAATTTTGTCTGATAGTAAGAGAAATAGTAGATATAAATCGTAAAATTCGAAGCCCATAGATGCGATTACAACTCAAGAGTATTCACTTGCACGTAGCGAAACCTTTTTGATTGAATATATCAAGAAATAAAAATAAGAAAAAACAAAGAAGAAAGAAAGAAGAAAGAAAGAAGAATAAATGATTACTAGGTATTGTGTTACACCAAGGAAGAGTGAAAACTAAAACCAATTTGTTAAATTAATTGTTTCAATGTATTTCATGAAGAATAAGCGTAAGAAACTGATGCGACAAACAAACCAAAGTCCCAGGTAAATTTGCTCAGCGCCAGTGGCGTTTCAAAGGTGAACTGCTCCAATAAAGGAATTGGACACAGCAACGGACAACATTGAATCAGTGAAACCAAACAAGCCATGTTGAATCGGATTAATGACTAATTTCGTTCGTATCCAATTACATTCTATTGTCCAAACTGATAATCCAATTCGATGATTCACTAGTTGAAATAAAACCGCATGATGTTTGTACAAATACGAGGTAATTATTCTGTTGAAACCAAAGAAACTGAAACAAAAGAAACAAAAAACGACCTATGTTAAATATCAAATGACTCTTTACGGACAATTCTGATAACTGGCGATAAGGGTACACCTTATTATTATGACCCAAATATTGTATTAATAAATAAGACAAGAGTCATTGTCCTGCAAGTGAGCGACGCGAGTCGCCAGAAGGCTCTTGAGGATACGTTTAGTGCGGCCTTTCTTCTGAGGAACCTGTTGAGGCCATGAAAACAGCGCTTCTTTGAGTTTATGATTATGTACCTACTAGCAATCAAAAAAAATACAAAATAATGCATTTACGTGATAATAGTATAGATGATAATATCTTATGGGAGCTATTTTCTGCCTATTTTTTTGCTATTTTTTTCAGTAGTTGTTCGGTGTAACGCACCTGGTATAAGAACTGGTTAAATGTATTTCCCAAATCAGTAGCAAATAAATCGTCTTACGCTAAACACGTCTTTCTGTGGTCTAAGTCCTAACAAGTGAAAGTGAACCTTAACTCCAAGAACATATGGTCGAACATCGAACCGGATCGTGAAGTGACTTACGTCGTTCATCAATAACAAGTTCAACTGATAAGAGCGCAGCGGCGAGCCGAGAACAATAGATACCGGGCATCTGCATTCACTAATGAGTTTGTTTACGACATTTATGCTCAAATTGAATTGAAGAATATTTTACTTGAACGGAAATATGTCGACTAAGGTGGAACAACTTATTACTTTATTAGAAAATACGGCATTATTGTTAACTAAAGCTCAAACTAACTTAAAAAAATGCCCAAAACATCGTCTTACCCGAGGCTATATTGAAACGCGCATGCAGTCAGTGCAAGAATACTGGGATACGTTCAGGAACACACATCAGGAGCTTCTCCAAGTTGTACCTAAAGAAAAAATACAGGATATCCCATACTTCGTCAATGAAGATTACTTTGTGTATGAAGACCTGTATACTTGTATACTAGCGGACTTGAAAGATTTAGCATCCGCTAACGCTAACTCGACGCAGGCGCCGCCTGGGCAAGTGGGTAGTGGCAGCCAAACCCAACCTGGCGATGGATTACTCAAGTTACCGCGAATTCATTTGCCGTCTTTCTCTGGTGTGTACGAAGAATGGCCAGCGTTCCAAGATTTGTTTTCATCGTTAGTGCACAATAACTCTTCATTAAGTAAGGTACAAAAGTTACATTATTTAAAGAGCACACTCACCGGAGAAGCAGAATCTTTATTAAGACATGTTCAAGTCACAGAAAACAATTATGAACAGGCGTGGCAAACGCTAAAGTTAAGATACGGGAATAAGCGAATCATAGTCAATTCCATTTTGAAACGATTATTTTGGCAAAGGAAAATCGCTGCACAAACCGCTAATAGTATAAAGTCGTTGTTAGACACTACAACCGAGTGCATTAACAGCCTGAAAAATCTCAAACTTTCAACTGACTCTTGGGATCCACTGATTATATTTCTGGTTGTACAGAAATTAGACCCAGAGACACATCGAGAATGGGAAGAGTTTGCTTATAAACAAAGCGCCGAAGATTTGCCCACTTACAATGATTTATGTTCTTTTCTACGATCTAAGTTCAGGACATTGGAATTGACCGCGCTGCCTACGAGAGATAATAGAACGACCAAACTTGCCGCTGTTCATATGTCTACGTCCACGATTGCTAAATCAAGAAGTTGTTCCATGTGTAATGAAGAGCACACGTTATGCCATTGTAAGGAGTTTACAAGAATGCAACCCACAGAGAGATGCGACTATGTCAAAGCCAATAACCTATGTTTTAATTGCTTGGCTCCAGGACACTCTGCAAGAAACTGTCACCTCAACATGTCCTGTCGTATATGCCACAAGCGTCATCACACGCTCGTACATCAGTCAACGCCAATGGCAACCCCTAACGGAGCCGACAACGTCCTAGCTAACCATAGTCAAATAGAAGATAATCAAGAAGAAAATGAAGACGCTGAGCCGGAGATAAAGCTTTCTTCTCACCTGTCAACATGTGCATCCACAGCGCTCTTAGCGACCGCCCTCGTGCCCGTAAAGGATGATGCGGGCCATGTTACTCTTCTGCGTGCACTCGTCGATCCTGGATCACAAGCGACTTTTTTAAGTGAGAGAGCTGCCCAAATGCTGCGAATGAAGAGATCGGCAGTGACCGGAACTGTCACTGGCGTTGGTTCTACAACCACTAATGTTAAGCATGCTGCATACGTAGAACTGCTATCCAGGCACGAAATGAGCTTTAAACTAAGGGTTAAATTGTACATCATGTCCACTCGCCTCACCACACAATTACCAGCACGCACCATCTCCACAAACAACTGGCCACATCTTCAAGGGCTCGCTCTCGCAGATCCAAGTTTCAATCAACCAGGACGTGTGGATATGTTGCTGGGAGTTGATGTATGCTCTCAAATTATGAAAAGTGAAGTAATCAGAGGTCCCCCAGGCACACCATGCGCTCAAAACACAAGTCTGGGATGGATCTTATTCGGCAGCATACACGAACATAAAGAAGGAGATGAGCTTACGGTTATGCATCTAAATCTAGATTTAGACGATATGCTTAAACAAATGTGGGAACACGACAAAGAAGAAAGAAGTAAACCCACAGCTAATGAAAAAAGATGTGAGGAAATCTATCAAAGCACTACCAGTAGAACAGAAAATGGTAGCTATGTAGTAAAATTACCTACCAAACATGAAATGCTTCTATCACCACAGGGAGAAACACGAGATATAGCTATGAAGAGATTGTATCAATTGGAAAGAAGATTTAAACAAGATACGGTCTTAAAAAACGAATATGTAAAGGTTATGGAAGAATATAAAGACTTAAATCATATGCAAGAAGTACCCAAGAACGAACTGAGCAAGCCAGCGGTATACTTACCACATTTTGCTGTGGTAAGAGAAGAAAAAGAAACATCCAAGGTTAGAACTGTCTTCGATGCTTCTCAAAAGGGAACCAACAACATCTCCCTTAATGACGAATTGTTGGTGGGACCACCGCTTCAAGACGACATGCGCAGTTTGATTATGAGATGGCGGATGAAGAAAGTGTGCTTTGTCTCCGATATACAAAAAATGTACCGCCAGATTCATGTCTCAGACGAAGACCGAGATCTACAAAGAATACTCTGGCGAGCTGATCAAAACGAACCAGTCAAGGACTATCAACTGCTAAGAGTCACTTTCGGCACCGCCTGTGCTCCTTATCTCGCCGTGAGAACGTTGCATCAACTAGCCGAAGACGAAGGCAGCTTTAATCCAGATGCAGCCAATACCATCAAGCAAGACTTTTATATGGACGACTTGATGACAGGAAAGGACACGTTAGAAGAAGCCATTACTCTCGCCAAAGATGTCGAGACTATTTTACAAAAGGGTGGATTTGCCTTACAAAAATGGTGTTCCAATGATGCAGAATTCTTGAAGAACTTTAATCCGTCTCAAATAAGTACTCACGTCAACCTCGACATAACGTTGGACGGCATGATCAGAGCTCTTGGCTTGCATTGGAACATGGGAAAGGATGTTTTCCAGTATAGCCTTCAGTTGCCTGTTGTAACGGGAAAAATTACAAAGCGGACTATCTTGGCTGATATCCAAAGGCTATTCGACCCGCTTGGATGGTTGGCACCTTCCATACTTCTTACAAAAATCTTCATCCAACGTTTATGGTTGCAAGGAATCACTTGGGATGAAGAAGTGGAATCTACAATAGCAGAAGAATGGATTGACTTAAGAGAAAGTTATAGGCACTTACCTGACATTGAAATAGAAAGATGGGTGCACACCACTGAAACCACAAGAGCAAATGTCACTGTCCATGGCTTTTGTGATGCGTCAAATCGAGCATATGCAGCCGTAGTCTATATCAGAGTGCGAACCGCAGATGGAAACGTACGCACTTCACTGATTGCTGCTAAAACAAGGGTAGCATCCACAAAGGCTAAATCCCTCCCAAGGTTGGAGCTCTGTGGGGCAGTGCTGCTTGCGGATCTTCTTAACCAAGTAAGGCAAGCTATGGCTATACCTGCTGCTCAGGTATTTGCCTGGACAGATTCCACCATTGTACTGTCTTGGCTATTTGGAGATCCAGCTCGATGGAAGACATACGTAAAGAACAGAGTGGTTGAAGTTTTAGACAGCATGGGTAATCAAAATTGGTATCACGTCTGTTCAGAAGATAATCCAGCCGATATGGCGTCTCGTGGACTGCGTGTATTAGATCTGAAAAATAATGAAATGTGGTTTAAGGGGCCTAAATGGCTGTCTGAAGGAGAAATCGCTTACAGTAGACCAAAAAATATAATTACTAATCTGGAACAGAGGGAGATGATACACGCTAACTTAAAGGTTGAATCAATGGAAGACAAATGGTCGACTAAATTTGAAATGTTCAATAATCTAACGGAACTAACAAAGACTATTGTGTACTGCAAACGGTTTTTAAAGAGGAAGGAACAAGATAACGTGGACGCTACCGTCACTACTACTGAAATAGAAGAAGCATTGCAGTCGTGTATAAAGGTTGTACAAAGAGAACAATTTGAAGAAGACATAAGAAACCTGAAAACAAAAAAAATGGTGAACAAGGACAGCAAGTTAAAATCGCTTCAACCTTACCTGGATGAACATGAAGTCCTCAGGGTGGGCGGCAGGCTACGCCATGCTAACCTGAGTCACGCCGAGAAACATCCCATCATTCTTGATCATGACGCTTACCTGACGTCACTCATTGTAGATGAAGCTCACCTTAAAACGCTGCATGGAGGTCATCAATTGATGTTGGGATACTTACGTTCTAGATACTGGATCCTGAAAGCAAAGAAGTTGGTTAAAGCTAAAACTAAAACGTGTCTGACATGTGCCAAGCAGAATGCGGTAACAAAGTCGCAACTAATGGGGGACTTACCTGAGGTCAGAGTAACTCCAGCGAAACCCTTTCTGCACAGCGGCGTCGATTTTGCTGGCCCGTATCAGGTATTGATGTCAAAGGGCAGAGGGGCCAAGACTAATAAAGCGTATATTGCAGTATTTGTATGCATGTGTACAAAGGCCATACACCTAGAATTGGTAGGAGATCTGTCTTCAGAAGCCTTTATTGCGGCTTTCAAGAGATTCATCGCTCGGCGTGGAAGATGTGCCCACCTCTGGAGCGATCAAGGACGCAACTTTGTAGGAGCCAATAAGGAACTAGCTGCAGCCTTCAACGAAGCAAAATTAGAATTCGAAGGGCCAATAGCCGAGGCACTGGCATTAGACGGCACCCAGTGGCACTTTATACCTGCGTATACTCCTCACATGGGAGGGTTATGGGAAGCCGGAGTGAAATCCGTGAAATACCATCTAAAGAGAATATTAGCGTCTCACCTGACGTATGAAGAACTTACAACGTTACTGTGTCAAATAGAGGCATGCCTGAATTCCAGGCCTCTAACTACCATAGATGACTCTGACACAGACACCATACGACCTTTGACTTCAGGCCATTTTTTGATCGGGGAATCGCCAATCTCGGTCCCTGCTCCAACTATGCAAAATACCCCGATGAGCCACTTGTCCAGATGGCAACACCTGCAAAAACTACTTGAGGATTTCTGGCATAAATGGCAGTGTGAATATTTATCAAGATTACAACAACGACCTAAGTGGCTCAAACAGGTTGAGGAGTACGATATCGGACAGATAGTACTAATTAAACAAGAAAACCTACCTCCCGGAAAATGGTTGATGGGCCGTATTATGCAAAAGCATCCTGGATCAGATGGTGTGACTCGCGTGTACACCTTAAAGTGTGGCGATCATATTACTCAAAGATCCACAAATAAATTATGTCCCTTACCTATAGACACAAAGTGATGCTATGCTACCTATTTCTGTAATTAATTTGCATGTTAACAGTGCAGTGATTGTATTTTATAATTTTGCATGATATTTTTATATCGAGTCCATCAGATTTCTCTAACTTATTTTGTAAGTTGTTGTAAATAGGAAAGGACTCGACTAGTCCTTTGGTGGGCGGTATGTTCGGTGTAACGCACCTGGTATAAGAACTGGTTAAATGTATTTCCCAAATCAGTAGCAAATAAATCGTCTTACGCTAAACACGTCTTTCTGTGGTCTAAGTCCTAACAAGTGAAAGTGAACCTTAACTCCAAGAACAGTAGTGTTTCTTCTTTTGGCTATTAGTAGTACCCTACACTACTCTTCATTTACCGAGTGAAACAGTCTCCACATCAACTTCGATAAAGATGATTTCACATGGTTCCAGATTTCCGGATATACAGATTCCCCGTTGTTCTCCTCTACAGGTCGCATTTATCAAACAATTCTTGAGAAATTTTGTGAGCAGGTTCAATGATAATATAAATTTTGTTTATCGAGCTAGTTTATGAAAGAATGTAAAACAATATTACTTTTTTTCTTTTAAATAAATGATTTCGTACGCCTGCGGGCGGTTTTCGGTTTGTTCTCCTCAACAGGTCGCATTTCTCAACCGAATCTTGTGAAATTTTATGAACTATTTATGTAGATTTTGTTACCGTAGATTTTTTTTCTTACTGACTGATCTCTATTGAGGAAAATACATTATGCTACCTTTCTCACAAACACAAATGTCAAAAGATGAAGATTCACTAAGATGTCTAATATTGTGTTCTATCTTATATCTTTTGTTTTGGATTTTTCAACCGATTATGTAGATATTTTCGCCTGTGGATATTTTCTTCAAGATTTTCGTGTAGCTTTGGTGCTGACAAAATTGTTATACTGGACATAATGTAGCTCTAACAAACTCGGTTGTTCGAAATTTTGGCTCAAAATACGTTAAAATGATGGCGTTTAATGGAAAAATTATCAACATTATATTTGCTGCTCAGCATTTTTAGTGGCTCATCTTTAAGAGACATTGTGGGTGTTTCCGCTGCATATAGTGATGACAATCGCCAAGGACTCTCTAGGATTGAAACGTTCTCAGCTATCGAAAAGGTGGTGATTATACCTCGAAGCCCTATTTATAAATTTAATTATGAAAGTTTAGGTACAATCAATTTAGACTAGTTGGTAGTAAATACACTCCTGTACTGCCTAAGTAAATAATACACTCGAGAGCAAATATAAAGGGTGCACTGTTCAATTTTCATAAAAACTATACCCATTTTTTGCTCTTCTTTATCTTTTTAATTTGTTTTTATATTTTTTGCCATACGATAAATAAATAAATTAGAGATAGAGTTCCGCTTATAATAGTAATCACAATTGATTATGAAAACCTACTTCACTGAATAACATGTTATGTTGAGTTAAAATCGCATCGAAAAAGAGTGTAGTATTTATAATTGTAATTAATTCCGTTTTGCGAATTCCGGTTTAGTTTTATGTATGTATATATGTATGTATAAGCACTTTATTGTACACAAAAACTATTAAAATACAAAGGCGTCCCTATTTATCCCTATGTGGGATCTTTTCCAGCTCACCATTAAGGGATTTAGTAAAAAGTGGGAAAATATAATAGACAAACTTACAGCGTGTACAACAACGTTTTAAATTAAGTTTTATGTTAAGCTTTATTATTTTGACTGTTCTCTTTGTTACTCTTATGTTTCTGAAATGTGTCCCTATCGAAAGTTCTCGCGCATGTCTGTCTTCGCGATATGCTCGCTCTATATCGCTTCTTAGGTAGGTATACCGCGGGGTCGAAGGCTAGGGCGAGGCATTTGTTTCCTACGTGCCTAGATGGGCTACTAGAGACGTAACTGAACTAGCGAAGCCGAAATTCCTTGAGCTTCTCCGCATTGTAATGTTATTGTTTCAGAAGCGAATAAAAGCAGACCTGCAGGTGTCGCGTTCGAGCCGTCGCCTTTAAGGCGCTACACTGAGAAATTTGGAGACTTTGAAACGCTGTCCTGCGCAGACTAGCAAACAGTAGGGGCTGATTTTCAAATATATGATTCTTGACTATATGATTGTGGTACTGACAATAGCGAAACATGATTGCTTAAAATTTTCTCGATAGAAAAGAAATCCAAAGTCGAGTCTATATTTTCCTTTTTCTCCTCAGCCTACTAAAACAACGTATTAAAAAGACACTATTAAGTTAATATGATGGTATTTTATCTCATCTATAGGTACTGACAAGAGGAAATTTAATAAATCTGCACACAGTCAGATATTTAACGAGATTTGTCTAAAAAGCCATTCTCGGAGAGGGTTGCATCCCGTTTTGTCGTGAGCGAAAAACAAAGGGTGTCTCTTTCAATCGATATATCGCCTTAATATGTGTATTGAAAGGTTTAACTTTTGCGGTATAATGGATACATGTGGCGTCTTTGTTCGAAGTTACTGGAGTGTGAAGTTGAGGGAAGTAGTACGATTACGATACATTATTGAGAGTTTGCACGTGTATCGTCTTAGGCGACTTCCTGATTTGTCGGTGCGGAGGCAGTACGATATGAGAAAAGTGTCAAATGTCAGTGTCAGTCTGTCAGTCGATTCGGTACGATTTTTACTGCGCCCCTACATTTAAATGAGTGCTTCCTGACTGGCGCGGGATGCGCGGTAGCGGGACGATGCGAAGGCGGTACTGCTCCGCTTCTGCGCATGATATTACTACCTGCGAAAACGTAATACTGACAGTATTATGTCGAGTGAGAATCTTTGCGATGTCAGTAAGATTACGTCAAAGAAAAAAATGTCATATATCGATGCCGCCCCGTCAAGTCAGGAAGTGGCCTTATTGAATATTGCTACAGAAGAATGTGGTTGGCCAATATATTGAATCTATAAACCCATGGGGCTGCAGTATTTTAAGTCCTTTTGGATGCCTTAAGACGTCCGCTACCAGTAACTGGGACCCCTGCTGGATAACAAAAGATTGTTTTGTTTTGTTTTTCTCGCTGGGAGAGGACGGGTGACTGAAGTTTACTTACTTTTTGAAATGCAATTCTTACTAGATGACGAAACCTTTGCACCAGGTATGACTCGGAGTGGGTTGTTAGATTAGAACAGTTTAAGTTTTGTTTTTAACTATTCGTATTGTATTATAAATATATATAAGCGAAAGTTTATCCTCTTAAAGCGTGTATTATGTATGGTACTTTATTACACATGAAAAGACATTTACAAAAGAAAAAATACTATATATGTATATTTTAATAAGTATTTATCCAATCCGACGTATTTCTCCCTTAGGTACTTTCGTCAACACATCGATTAATAAGCCCGGAGCAATTTTAAATACCCGTCCTCAGTCAAAGGCTAACATCAAAGAATTCATAATTGTGTAAATTTACCTGCCGGACTCTAATTACGGTCCTTTGGCGCAATTTTGTCAGAAAAAAAGGCGTGTTTGTTACCTTTTAATCGCCGGCACGCATATTTCAGGGTATTGTAAATTTCAACAACGACTTTGATCTCTAAATTCGTGTTTAATTTCAGATTTCTATGTTTATTAGAATAGTTATTAAGCGGCTAAATAAATTTAGTACCCTTAAATAATGGCTGACGCCTTACCACCTAACAAACTGTACTTGGGCGAGTAACGGTTTGTATGCCACAACCTCGTAACAAACTGAAACTATGCTCGACTTTAGGTTTCATATTTTAAGTATTTTCCTAAAACTAACCTTAATATACCTAACAAAAAAAAACCCTAATCTAAAAAACCGCTGCCAGTGGGTAACGTTCCCAAAATGCTCGCCGCATTGCCACGTTGGATCGCAATGATACTCAACCTTGACTACGACAACAAATGACATATTATCTCTCTCTATCCTTCTCTGGAGAATTGCCTCCATTTAATTCTCAAAACAATTATGGATCGACAATGTGTTTTCTTGACAGAATCATCGGGAGTTCTAGCGACCTTACAATCAGCAACTGCACAGTAGCCACGCCATCTATTTATTACGATTTACGTAATACGAATTTTGAGAGGTATTGACCCACTCCCTCCCTCATGTAAGAAAAAGTAAGAATCAGACGAATCCCTGCCCCCCTGATAAACATTTATTACGTAAGAATATAGATGAAAAAAAAAACACGGTTATAGTTGGCTCTTTCATACATATGAAAACCAACAAGCTACGTGTTCCGCATCAGAGCGAAACCACAGTATTTTCACCCGCATAGCGCGGTAGTAGGTACTTGTAGGGGGCATTTAGACCTCTTATCACAGTGAACGTTTTAAAATAAACGCACCGAGCGATTACGTCTATAATAATATGCATATCAACGGGTCTATGACGGTCGCGTGATAAACGATAAGATAAAGTATTTCTCACTTGCTATCCAGTGGTGGTATCAGAACAAGACAGATGCCTAATCTTGTCGTCTATCACGCTATCACTCGACCATCATAGACCCCCAGATGTGACCAAAATCGCCCTAAAAAGGACGTCCAGTTTAAAAAGGTTTATATCCTACAAGCTCAAAACCAGGCGCATGGAAAGAGTATTTTCGAGCAATGTGGCACGAAGAACATCAAACTATATTTAAAAAAAAGTCTTAACAAGTGTAGGGATAAATATTATTAAAATATAGAGCAATTGTGTTAACATAAACGGTACAAATGTCATAACCACTTGCTTGCTTTGTATTTTGAGTTGAACTCTATTCCCTAGAAAATAAGGGTTATGCCTGGCAATCAGAGTTGCCAAAAGCAAGTGACTGGATAAACAGAGTCTTTGGTCACTTCACAATAGATACTCTTTTCCGGTGCATTATTTAAATCCAATTATGACTTTGCTTTCACATTTTTACCGTCTGTAAATTCAGAATGTATGTTTTAGGAGAACTTTTAAATTTTCCTGTTGAAAATGCGGTAATATTTTGAAGACTTTGATTTTGATTCTTTATTTTAGGCATCAGATTTTTTGTCTCCGCCTGTGAATACTTTGCCAGTGTCACCTTTGTCGGATTTCGCATCATTTTTTTTGTAGGATTTGTTACTATCAACGGCATCACATTTCTTAGGCACTACATCTTTACTTTTGGCTTTAGCAGTGATATGGCAGGCTTTATCATGATGATTAACATCATCTTCATCACTATCTTCATCAGATTTCTCCTCGTTATCATCAGATTTATTTTTGTGTTCGTTATATTTCTCGTTATGTGTAGGTTTTTTATAATATTCACTGGTTTTATAATTGTTGTTTGATTTATAAGCACTTTCTGATTTTTTAGCATGATCATAAGACACGTCATCATTTTCTTCACCCCCATAATTTTTTCCATCACATTTATGTTTCTTGTGAATGCCACAATCAGCGTTTTTCGATTTAAGATCATGTTGATGGTTTTTATAACCATCACCACATTTCTTAGCTGCATCATATTCATCTTTATTGTTTAATGTTTTCAATCCAATAGCGATTTTTTGTAGCCAATTCTTTTTCTGAGCATCGCTAGACTCAGTACCACTATATTCACCTTTATTTTTTAATGATTTCCATTCGACAGCGATTTTTTTTAACCACTTCTTTTTTATCTCATCAGATTCACCTGTCTTCTTTGACCATATTTTCCATGCAGCGAGGAACTTTTTTTGGTGATCATTATAAGACAGTTTCTCTTGGTCTTTAAGTTTCTCGTTATATTCCCCTTTTGTAGATGTCACAGAGTCGGAATTTTGGTTAAATTTCGGATGGTTATTAGATCTTATTCCACGCAGCAGCAGGGTTATAATAACCAAAGAAGCAAGAAACAACTTGGCCGCAGTCATTGTGTAGACAAATGAACTTGCAGATTCTTTGAAATAATGGGTTTATATATATTTTTATTATGTACTTTTTAGTATAAAGTCATGATTAAACATTGTTTTATTACATTTTTTATCACCCTGGCTCGATCTTTCAGTGCGGATGGACGTAAACGTGACTTAATTTTGCACACAGGATGATGGGTAAATAAAATAAGTTTTACGAATTTTGTTACCATAAGTTACGATTGTTTATAATAGAAGTATTTATAATAAAAATAAATACAACATATAATTTTAAAACTACAAAGAGTAAACAGTCACACGTATTTCAACCAAGTGAAGGAGAAAATTGGTGCCGTGTCGTACCAGGATGCTAAAAGACTGGCAGAGAACTGAGAAGACTGGCGATCTCTCCACCGACAAGAGCGTAGCTTTTAAGTTTGATGATGATGATGATGAAACAATCACAACGACAACGCATTCTTAATCTAAATGAGAATGTTTGTCAAAGACTTTATTTACTGCTCATTTCAAGTCCATAATAATATCGTTTATTTAATGAGGTTAAAATGTGTGGCAGGTAACTATTTACGAAAATACTATTTGAAATCACCTATGTATGGTTTGACGTCATTCGCACTAAAATTTCAAGCCCTGTCTATCACGTATTTGCAATAAACGTGAAGATATCATGACTACCTGCATAATGTACATAATAATATTTATTATGAGTAGTAACTCACACTCCTGGGTGCCAACCATTTAGGGTAATTTATCCGGTTTGCGGCCAATTAAGGAAAATTTTGAATTCAGGTGAATTAGGCGAGTAATATATTTGACAAAACTTTAGTCGGTATACTATTTATAGACAAAACATAATTGAGTTTTTCTATTTGTATCACATTTTGCCATTAATAACATAATTTTAATTTTATAAGAGAGAATATCAGAATGTAGCAATTTACCTGGCTTTTGGCCACATGTTTTAGTTTACGGCCGCTGATTTAAACAGTTGTCGGCTATAAATAAATAAATATATAATATATAAATTATGGACAATCTTACACAAATCAACCTAGTCCCAAACCAGATTCTAGGAATTATATAGACTGCCAATGCCTATACATTGTGGCGTAATTTTAAAATAATGGGCCTGCTGTAGCTAGTTTTACTATGGAGAGATCACTTTACCATTTAATTCGTATGCGACTAAGACCTCTGCTTAAAACATAGCGCCATCTGTTGGGTACATTTAATTATTTATTAGGTATAATTATAATTTTATTTAGGAGCATGTTATTATATTAATTTGTCTTCTAAATATTCTTTTATAGAGTAATAAGCTTTATTTAATAGAAATTGTTTCAATTTGCTCAAAAATGTTTTTTCTTTGCTCTCTTTTTTTATTTTATCTGGTAGTTTATTATATATTTTTACAATGTATAGGCATTGGCAGTCTATATAATTCCTAGTCTCTAAGCTATAGTTTATTTAGTTTTTAAAATTTCAAAAATAACTTTTATGTCAGCATTTTATGTACACATGTATATTTTTGGCCACTATGTGACGCTATCTGTACCTACTACGAATTCTGATAAGTAAACAGTCACGCCAAATTGAGTCTTTGAATTATTAATGTTTTTTCCTCATTCCTTCATTCCAACGTTAAAAGTTAACGAACTCCATTCTGAATAATGTCTCATAATGTCATGTCATCAATTCGCAAGGTTGAATCAAGGTAACTTAAGGCCGTTCATGTACCCAGATGAAATCGAAAATCGAGCGCTCAGCCGTCACTGTCACATTTCGAAAGGGTAACAGAGATAGAGCTTGCAGGCCGCATATCTTGTTACGGTAGAATTTGTCGATTTTTATTTATTTAAAAATTTTGCCTCTAATTATCGAAATTCGGAAGCTGTCAAATTACTATTTTAGTTATGAATGATTTTTCTCCTTTTTATGTTTCATAGTGTCACATAGTAAAAAAACGAGTAAAGTTGGAAAAAGAAATCAAATTGGAGGTTACTTTGGGAATTAATTGTATCGAGCGAAGTGTTATGAATCGTGTATCGAAAGCTGTGTTATTAAAGAAAATATAATCAAGAATAATATATATTTTTCCCACGTCACAAATATCAACGGTTCTGAGAAAAATGGGATAATTTTTGGGGTATTTTCGCATATCTGGCTCATGGAAGCGCCTTAAAGAGGAACCTTTAACTTTTTCATTCAATTATTCTCGGCTTCTAGGTGTAAAAAGAGTCGTGAAGAGCTGTTAAGAGGTTTTCTCTTTGATTCTTTATATTCCTGTTCTAGATAGTCATCATAAATTTAAGAGCTGGGCTCTTGTTGGTGTAGTTATCGCCATTCCATTCTTTTCTCTGCCACTGTCTTGAGCTCCTGATTTTCCTTGGCTTGGTCCATAAACGTCCGTTCGTACGTTTACTAACATTGAGAAAATGCAAGATAATAATAAGTACGTGTCAATAAAACAGATAGGGCCCTAATTAAGACTATGTTACTATAGTTCGCTAGTGTGTTCTCATAATTTACTAACATTGCTAGTGCATTATTATTCACAACATAATCAAAATAATCCCGCTATTGTCCCGCTGGACCACATTGTTTCGGATCAGTCTTATGAACCCAAATTTAAGCCCCTCTTAGGTGGGCCAGCTTTTATTGGAACTTGATACTTGTATTTACCTCAACTGTGCTTCTAGCTAATTTCATGAAATTCGCATGAAAATTAATGTAAAAAATTATACTTTATCCTATATACATTCGAAAAATCAATTTCTACTAGGCAAAGGATCATTTTGGAGAAGTAGAATGCAAGCGGCAAATCATTAACAGTCGGAGTGACAAAGTTATTGATTAAGAAGTAGTTGGAGTGGTAAAGTTAAGCCTGCTTGCCGGTAACACATTGTATAATGCTCTTATCACATGAGGCATGATCATTCAGACGTGAAATCACGTCATTCGTTGTAAATAATAGTGTAATAAATTCATAATTACTGTTCCTTTTACGGTTATGGGAATAACGTGACAATAGGACGATATTAATATAAAAAATACAGTGCATATTTCACTTACACGCTGCGGAAGGAGAAACGGCTTAAAAGAATTAATGATGAAAAAAGAATTATGATTATGATGAAAAAGGATCTAGAATTTGGAAATTTCACACACAATGCCTATGGTTTACTGCAGTGATATTTAAGTCCGTTCTGTTACGAAACTAATGCTTTTAACAATAATGGTCAGCTTTGTAACCATTCCTAAACCCTTAAATAGACATAAAGTTGCCCGTTCTATAGTTTTCAGTTATCACTCGTAATATGTGAAATATGAATAATATTAGAATATATTTTGACAAGTCCCCATCGCCCCATAATTTCAGAATCACGTCTACAGTCTAAAGAACTTCATGTCTCCAGAGGTATGCAAATACGTGACCCAAAGCGGTAACAACATTTACATACTTAGTTCCCAAGGTCCTGACAGTTCCTTTGAATTATAACTGAGGCATTCAGTGACAATATCAGAAACATTCCACAATTGCTTTCCCTGTGGTTTGAAGGGCCGGATTACCTAGCGTCGCTCTATGGTTGCCAGTAATAGGATCGTTGGCCCGAAATGAAAAACTCAATACGTTAGAATTTTCTCAAAGGAGTATGAAAGTTAGAATCAAACGGTGAAAAAAAAAAACAGCCCAAGAAGTAAAAAAAGTCGATTGCATTGGATGGATTTCACCAATTTACGATTACTGACCGATCAAAGTTAAATATGGCGCTGGCAAACTGTCATCTCATAGAAACTTGTCAAACTTCTCATACAATCAGATTTTAACGAACACAGCTTACGATTGCAAATGGTTCGGTGCTACTCACCCTTAGGCGATTTCCTGACTTGGCGGGGCGGGATCGATATGTGACATTTTCTTCTTTGACGTAAATTCACTGACGTCGCAAAGATTCTCACTTGACGGAACACTGTCAGTATTACTTTTGCGCAGTAGTAATATCATGCGCAGAAGCGGAGCAGTACCGCCTTCGCATCGTCCCGCTACCGCGCATCCCGCGCCAGTCAGGAAGCACTCATTTAAATGTAGGGGCGCAGTAAAAAATGGTACCGAGTCGACTGACAGCTGACACTTTTCTTCATATCGTACTGCCTCCGCGCCAACAAATCAGGAAGTCGCCTTAATCTGCTCAAGCGTAAAACAGCCCATATAGACGATCCTGAAATCCGTTTAATTTTCCGCCAAAACATAGTAATGACGATACTTGAGACGAAAGAAATCTCTCAGTCCTCTTTTATTGCTCCTCTTGGGATGTCTTTTTATATAACGAGCGCGATTTGCAGATGTCTTCATGGCCTCTCCTAATTTTCTTGGACACTTTATGGCCGTTTGGCTGACGTTTATATCCATTATGTATTGTGGCAAAGGGCGGGTTGACCAGCGGACTACATAACGATGGAAAGGGTTGTGTGTGGACATAATATAATAAGTAGATCCAAAGTCGCGACGGGTTTCCTGTTATCTTGCACCTTTAGACTCCTTCCTGATTTTTTTTTTGTTTAAAAATGGCTTTCCATCAAATTTATGATGATTTCGCCAACCACAGTCATGTGCAAAGACGTTGTTCGGTAACGACGCCATGACAGTATAGGCAAGGTTTTGTTCGGTAATAATGGATTCTGCTAGTCGTCGCGCCGAGAACACGTGTGTTCACCAACGCGGCCACTACCAAAATTCGTCTTCCTGATTTGTCGGTGCCGAGGCGGTACGATATGAGAAAACTGTCAAATGTCAGTGTCAACTGTCAGTCAACTCAGTATCGCTTTTTACTACGCCCCTATATTTAAATGAGTGCTTCCTGACTGGCGCGGGATGCGCGGTAGCGGGACGATACGAAGGCAGTACTGGCCCGCTTCTGCGCATGATGTTACTACTGCGCACATGTAATACTGACAGTATTCCGTCAAGTTGGAATCTTTGCGACGTCAGTAAGTTTACGTCAAAGAAAAAAATGTCACATATCGATCCCGACCCGCCAAGTCAGGAAGTAGCCTTAATATTGGAACTGTTTTTATTTTACCAATCGATATTTTTATTCGTTAAGAATTAGAAATTAAGTAACAACAATATATAGGTAATCCTGTTTAGGTTTATATTTTTTGGTGAACAATAAAGAATATTTGTATTGTATTGTAATAATAAGGTTTCATTTATACTCGAATTTATTTTCCCTATAAAATAAAACTTACACAACTTCACCATAATTGTATACCCTTTTCATATTCATGAGTCTCATAATACCTATACAAAATTGCTGGTCCAAACTTCACGATAATAAAAAGAAATAACGACCTCTAATTTATACTCAGGCATTCTTCACAAATTCTTTAGTTGGTAACTTTCGAAATACTTTACCGAAAAATCCCCTTATCCGAATTAAAACTGCTTAAAAAGCTGCCAAGTTTTATTTTACCGTAAAAAGTTTACAAAGGAAATCCGTAAGAGGTTGGAAGTAATCTGCAGTAAACTTTCACTAGTTTCAGCCTATTTTGCACGGGCCATTTGAAGTCACAAGTCAGTCCCTTAGCACAAAGCTCTACCGTATGGGTTGAGGTGGAATTAAGTAAGATTAAATCTTTCGATCAAGAAAGGGTCGCTAAGTAACAACAGAGTGCGCTTGGAAAAATCTGCTTTAAACTACATCCAATATGACAAGACGCAGTAAAGTTTTCGAGCGTGCGTAAGGTTGAGCTTGAATTGTCTTTTAAGGGTTCCGTAGTGAACAAGGAACCGTTAGTGTTGCCATGTCTGTCTGTCCGTCCGTGGATACCCTCGGCTTAGGTCAGAAACAACAATGAGGCAAAAGCGGTTGTATATATACTAGCTTTTGCCAGCGACTTCGTCCGCGTAAAACTGTTGATTTTCGGGATAAAAAGTATCCTATATGTTAATCCAGGCTATAATCTCGTTGTATACCAAGTTTCATCATAATCCATTCAGCCGTTTTTGCGTGATTGAGTCACAAACATCCAAACACACTAACTTTCGCATTTATAATATTAGTAGGATTGTATAAATACGACCGCTTTTGCCTAGTTAGTGCTCACGAAGCTGGAAGTCCCGAGTTCGAATCCTAGTTGGGGCATTCATTTGTGTACCTAATTAATACGACTGACATATCTTCTATGTATTAAATCATCATCATCCTTCTAGCGTTATCCCAGTACAGTTGCATCCTGAAGGATGCCTGGGGTCCGCTACCTTATCCCAAGATTTGACGTAGGCACTAGTTTTTACGGAAGCGACTGCCATCTGACCTTCCAACCCCGAGGGGAAACTAGACCTTATTGGGATTAGGCTTTGTCAAGTGAGTGGGCAACTTGACTATTAGAAGTTCTCAAACCGCCCGAAGGCCTCCAACTTGGCTTAACGACTGCTGCCATAGACAGCAACCGAGATCAACGGCTTAGCGTGCCTTCCGAAGCACTTCTTTGTATTATAGTATCTATTTATTTATATATAAGTATGTTTTTGTATATCGCCGCTTACTACGGTCAGCTGCAGATAAACCTGACCCTCCGTGCAAACTGAGAAACTTCTATGCAGCTCCTTTCTCTTCAGTTGACTGGACATAGGCAAGCTTTGCTTAGTTTCGGGCTAGGTCGATTTATGTAAGATTGTCCACAAATATGTTTACATATAAACCTTGAAATAAAATTTGTTTTTATTTCATTAGGGCAGCTCCCTTCAAGTAAAGTGGTTGTGCATTTTTTTTTAAACTCAGTAAAGAATCTTTAAATCATTTATTTACGTAAACATAGCGTTTTATTCTGTTGAAAAACTTACCTACTTAACTAACGAAACAACTTAGTAATTATCTACTGTAAAATATGAACATACGTGTAGGTAGGTATACCTACTCAGCTACAGCATCGAGCAATTAATTTCGGTAATATTAGTCCAAGAAACATTATAGTCGGCTATAATTCTGGTGGACATCTAAGGGCTCGTGTGAATACCGGACAAATTCTAAACATTAGTCAGACCTGGCCCTGGCAGCCATCATTAATCGTACCTACCAGTCATTTATCTTGATTTCAAAGCGGACAATACGTACAAGTGATAAAAAAACCTATTGATGGCATAGTGAAGGTGTTTAATTTTGCATAATGATTGGGAAAGATTTTCGTTTACGTTAGACAAACAACAAACTATGTGGAAGACAATAGAAACAGGTTCCGATGAAAATATAATATTTCAATTCTAGACATCGATTGAGCTTTGGGATGTTTTTAACTGTTTTAAAGAGCATGGAATGAGACATTTGATACACTTGTTAAATAATAACCTATCGGGTTTTTAATGAAAAACACTAACAGTGCTTTTATCACTGAGTAAACACTTCAGTTTTTGTGCAACAAAAATAAATTAAATCACTAAGGATAGCTCTGATTTTGCTCACTAACAAAATTCGGTTTTGATGTGCAATTAATTAGTATCTAAAGGATATAAGATTTTAAGCTCAAAAGGCCAATTAAATTAGAAAAACCTGGACATAATTCATAACCGCAATTTTATTATTTTATTATATACAGTATTGTTAGTTATAGTAAAATATAACGAAGTAAACAAATTAGGGTTGCGCGTCAAAAAAAACGACTGGTCTCTCGTCAATCTCCAAGAGAAAACACTAGTTTAAGTAGTTAGTATGTCCTTGCAAGCATTTACGACCGGACTCCGGAAACAGCACCCGGTTATGAATTATGTCCAGGTTTTGCTAATTTTATTGGCCTATTAGCTGAGCTAGTCATGGTATATTTTTGATAAGCAGTCAGTATTTTTGATAAGCCATTAAATATATTTCTTCTTCTTCTTCTTCTCCCTTGACCATTTTCCCATTTACTTGGGGTCGGCCTTTCTTGTCCTTTTCCTCCATAGTACACGATTATTGGCTATTCCAGCGTCTATATTAGCTTCTTTCAAGTCTTTTTCGACTGTCGTCAGCCAAGTGGCCGGCGGTCTTCCACGTCCTCGTTTTTGTGTCGGCATGTTGAGGGCTAACTTGACCATATGATCTTCTGGGCGTCGTAAAATATGCCCGTACCACCGGAGACGATTTTCTTTTAGTTTGTCAGATATTGGAGCAACTTTGAAACTACATTACATATATTTGAACTACCTTTTTTGTTACAGGGTAGCCATTATCACATGAAAACCGTGTAGATATCCTTCCATTGTCTAAAATTATTTTGCTAACATTCCATTATATAAATTTTAACACGAAGTTCTTGCAATTATTATGACAACTTACTAAACCACTACTACTACTTATTAAACCACTTTACAAACAAGCAAAAGGTGAAAAATCATACCTATACCTAAACGAAAGTCCAAGTCCCTATAGAGCTAAACTGAGTTCACCAACAACGGGCGATAACAATAATGATAACATTAGAGTATCCTTAACAATGGACACGGAACCATCCATTATCTCAATTAAACTTCACGTCGTGCTACAAAACATTAACTGCCTTACTTTGAATAGGTACCTGACTTTCCAAACTCGATTCTCCAAAAGTCCCCAAAGGCTCGATGCTTGGACGTTTACAAAATGAAAAGATCTAATCACACTTTTTCTCAGTTACTACAGATGGCGTTGCTTAAAACAGCAATCGTTTCAAAGTGTTTCGTGAAAGAGAAACTATTTTCTTTGTTGTATTGTAGCTATTCTGATAAATGGATTACATTTATACTGCAATTTAAAGGGTTCGGACGGCAGGGTCTGAACTATCAATGAAATCTCACCCTTTGGTGCTTTCGATACAGGCTACGTACACTGATTTATATAGTAACACAAGAACTGTAAGAAAATATATTTTATGTCACACCTGGCCATTATCGCACGCTCCGCGCGCGAAAAAACCCACTTCCTGGCCAGGGGGTGACATAAAATTTTGTACTTAACACGGGCGGTTATAAAGAAAGCCTCAGATCGCATATTTATCGCCCTTGCCTTCGGCTCGGGCGTCAAATACCTGCGATCTGAGACATTCTTTGTTTTACCGCCCTTGTTAAGTAATGTACTATAACTTTATGAATCGTTGGTTTGAATTCCGTGCCTATGAGTGACCAACCATGTAACAAAAACTATCATATTTTTATCGACGACGGCGCAAACGTACATTCCACCTGATGGTAAGTGGAAACCGCTGCCTATAGACGCTCGTAACTCCAAAGCAGTCACGTGCGCGTTGCCGACCTTGCATAGGATTTGAGGATTCACTGTGTTGGCAGCAGAAGGGATAAATTTAGGTCCCTCGCTCTCAACGCAGTGCATACTCGGGAGTTCTGGCAACCTTGCTCACCTCCAGAAACACAACACTACATACTTGTATTATTGTTAATAATGTTATTAATTATTATAGCTGCGGTCTTCTGCAAGGCGGAAGTACTTCCCCAGTTGCCAAATTCGAGCAAGATGACATTTTGCTGTGGCCTACCTCTCTTGATGAGATTAGATGGAGCACCCAAGTCACTGCACCCCTGCAACTACATCTGCACGAGGCCATCCATAAGGCGGGTGACAGGAGCCTATGGAGGAGTCTGGTCAGCAAGAATGGAACATGATGTCACGATCCTCAGCATTGGGGGAGCGACTGATGATGATGACCTCTCTTGAAGGTCTAAGTAGCCTACGTAATGACGTAAAGGAATTTTCATATCATTCCAATCCAAGATGGCGGACATTTATTTTTCTTATAAATCGATTTGTGTTGTGCCCTACCTAACTTAGTTTTTATGAAAGGTACGAAAACTACCAAAATAGAGGCTGACCCTCTCTATCTCATAACTGTTATGTGTGACGTGCTTCTTTGCAAGCTTAATCCCAAGCTTTGGCTAAGGAACTACATAGTGTAGGTATATAGACTAAGTATCATCCGTCCTTCCAACCAATATAAATAATGTATGTAATATTAAGTATTTTTGGAAAATAAATTAAAAATAAAACAGAATGAAAACTACAATATCTTGTTGGGATAAATGTTCACGATCAAAATATTAAAAGCCTTAGCGTAGAACATCACATTGCATGAGAAAACAACATGGATAGTGAAAATTTTAGTAATAAAGAATTTACGTAAATATTTAAATTATTTTTTTGTACATTATATTACTTTAATCTTCATTATTCAGAGTATATTATAAAATAATAAATGCTACGCTAAGGTTGGGATTAGATTTATAAAACATTAATATTTTTTCTCAACACGGCAATACGTAAGTACTGTTGATAAACGCTATTCCTTTCAAAAATACCTAACACAAATTAATTACCATTCAACAAAAACTGCTTCAGTACCTGTAAAAAAAATTACATAAATTATCCTCCTCTAAAGTAAAGCCATTAAAACGGTATAAATAATGGCAAGAGAAAGCAAGTTATTAATAATGACGGATCAGACAAGGACGAAGTCTTGTTGGCTTTACTTTAGTCGCTTTGAACGCTATGGTTTCCATTCCGTCAAATCGTCCGGGACACGATTTGGACAAACCCATTAACCTGGGCCCAAACCCATTTACGTAAAATTACTTTTTCTCCAAACTGCCTGTTAAAAAGTGAAAGTGAAACGTGGAGCTCGGATATCATTTGATACGCAAATTAAGAGTGATTTAACAAAGCATTTAGAATGTGCCTTTTATTTGAGTTATTTTGTAAGGGATAAAATCGCGTCCATTATTATTCAAGTATTTTATTATGTGTTGATTATATCAACAAAAGGTCCTTCATTTAAATATGTTCAATATATAACGGTTACTGATAGTTGCAACACTGAAAAAACGAAACGCTAGCAAAGTACCAATTTGGCTCGGTTAAATAATAGTTAGTTACATACAACCAAGATTTAATTAAAATGCGAAAAAATGCTTAGTAAATGATAAACAAGCAAATTCTGTTAAACGGTTTTGGTTATTGTAACAAAACACTTATTAATTTCCGAATGAAGATCTCGGTAAACATAATCTTTACCCGACTCAGTTAGAAATAACGAATTTTACACTGTCATTGTTTAACTAGTGCATTATTTAATGACAGACCTTGCACGACTTGCTTAATATTAGATATGTTGTTTTGTTGCAAATAACTGCGTGAATCACTAAGAAACAAACAAGTTGCTTTAGTAAATATAATCCTTCCTAGGCAACGGTCAAATCTGACATGTTCTGCATCGCGCTATCGAAGTTTCTTAAGTCAGTTGCGTATATAGAACTTCCAACCAACTCTCATTGGACTTCGGTCCCTGAGAAATCTCTCTATTGTTGTTTCTTCCTGTGTCTCCTATCTATTGTATATATGTATGTATATTGTTTGTAGATATCCCTTTCATGTATATATTAACACTGTATACTGTATATTATTCCTATATAGAAGCACATTTCTCTTCTACATTGGTGACCCCGACGTGATTTGAACACGCAACCTTCTGGTATTAGCTGACAACTGCATTATTTAATTTTAAACATGTATAGTTACCGAATAAATCGTTTAAAAATACTAAATAACTGGGTTAGTTCTCTCTGATTACAAAGTAAAAATTGGCTAATTGCAGCCAATTTAACTTTAACAATTTTTAACCAAGTGTATCGGTTACTATTTGATAAGTGAGAACAACAAAGTTGACTTATTTAATTTTAGCTACAAAGTTTGCAGGTGCTATATTGACAAACTCGGTGGGTTATTTTTGACAGTATTTTTGTTATTTTTAACCCAGACGTTTTTTCAGTGAACGCAAACCTGAAAGATAAATATCAAATGCATACGTTAAGGGCTTATGTGCATGTAAGTTATGTTTTTATTACATGGGTTCTTTTGATATATCCACCGAAAAGACGCGCACCAACATCTGACAATGACCCTTTTGTAAGAAAATGGACAAGTTCAAAGTGACTTGAACATCACTTGAATGATATACCCGAGATGTTAATCGATTTTTAGCAACAACGCTAATTTTAAGCAGGTAATTATTACCTCTCAACACTGTTATGTTAATATCAATGCTGAGAATCAAGGATCAGATATATAGTCGAGAGGTGGTTGGGAAAATCAATATTTTTATACAAATTGTGGCAAACGCATTGTAATACAAAGGTGCCGCCGTAACTATCCGCTTAAGTTATGAAATATAAACACGAAAACAGCGTAAAATAAAATATATCAAATATCAATTAACTCAAATCAACCCAGAGATACACGAGCCAAACAAAACTATCACGTAACAACTTTAAATCCCAAATTATGTATCAACATACAGATACACGTTTATTCCAATTAAAACTTTATATCGAACACCTTAGAATTTCAATTCGCATGTCAATTTCAGTCCACTTAATTCATTACTGATTTGAATATCGAATATACGTCAGGTAATGCGGGCTCAGATTCCGCGTTTTTAATGACTAGTATAAAACAGCTTGGCATATAAGAGGTCAAAAGTCCCTATTACCTTGTAATAAAGACTTTTGACGTTTTCATATGCCAAGCTACTTTAGATACTGGCTGTACATGTAAAGAAGCTTAATGACGTCATCAACTAGGTCTCCACACTTCACATACGGGCCGCGTAAAGACCTCGCTACTATTAAAAACAAGAATGGCTACAGAATTGTAGCTTTGAGATTTTTGTTTAGAATTTTTGTAGAGTTAAGTATTATAATAACAAGGGATTAAATCGTAATTGAAACTGTGTAAAGCTACGGAAAAGAAGATTAATGAAGAAGTGTTACATAACAGATTGTAGGAGAAAAAAAACAACGGGTTGCACTCCGGGAGTGCCGGCAGAAGTGAAAACTCAATGACATGATAAAGAAGTTTTCACTTAATACATTTTTGATAACAGCGCCACCTACGAACAATACGAGGCACTAACTATACAGAACGCTGCTGTCGGTTGTAACTTAACACGGTAAACCTGCACTGTGAGGAACTTCGCTTGTTTGTTCATAGGTGGCGCTGTTACCAATATCCATATTCTACAGGTCACGAGTCCATCTTACGATATTAGGAGGGGTCAACTTAGCTGGTCTTACGATCTGACGGTCACGTAACGTAACGTAACGTAACCTGACGCGAGTTTAAATTTTCATCCCATCACAAAAAGTGCACAACGCCGCTAAAGAACTTCAAAAACCTGTTTAGGAAATTAGACATACGGGGATTTATAAGTCTTTTAGTTTAAGTTATACATAGTCATGCCGTTGCCCGTGGATCTAACCGTCTCGTGGGAAGATATGACATGTAAATGTTATCCTTGCAAACATTACTCAAAGAGTACTTACATCCGAATTTCTGTCAAATTTGAACAGCTTGACAGTACTATCCTGTCAAGCTGGTCTAATTTGACCAACATTCGGGTTTGTTCTATTTTATACTACGACGGTGGCAAACAAGCGTACGGTTCACCTGATGGTAAGCGGACACCGCAGCCTATAAACGTTCGCTAATCCAAAAGAGTCACGTCTCACGCGTTTCCGACCCTTTACAAAATTTGAGAATTCACTGTGTTGACAGCAGAAGAGACAAAATGTATTGTCCCTTGCTCTCAACAATCTCAACACAGTGCATCCTCGGGAGCTCTGGCAACCTTGCTCACCTCCAGGAACACAACACTACATACTTGTAAGAAATAAGATAAGACAAATAAGATACTTGTAAGGGATAAGTTCGCCTTTGTACTTTAATCTTATGTGACATGTATATTGTTTTAACCTGTTTTGTGTACAATAAAGTGCTTACATACATACATACTTGTATAGTAGATACTGTAACGAGTATTATGGCTGTGGTCTTCTGCAAGGCGGAGGTACTTAGGCGACTTCCTGACTTGGCGGGGCGGGATCGATATGTGACATTTTCTTCTTTGACGTAAACTTACTGGCGTCGCAAAGATTCTCACTTGACAGAATACTGTCAGTATTACATTTACGCAGTAGTAATATCGAGTTGACTGACAGTTGACATTGACATTTGACAGTTTTCTCATATCGTACCGCCTCCGCACCGACAAATCAGGAAGTCGCCTTACTCGTACTTCCCCAGTTGGGCTGCGTCAAATTCGAGCAAGATGACATTTTGCTGTGCCCTACCTCTCGTCACAATGTGACGCCGTTTATTTAAACATTATTACACAAAAATACCATGTACAAATGGCGGACTCAATGCCAAATGCCATTTGTTCACAAGCTGCCTTCTTGTGATTCGTGGAGACAAAACAAAACTCATCAATTCACAGCAAAATTTCGACATTGATAACGAATAATTCCCTGAGCTCTGTGATGATTCTATTTTGCTCAAACAAAATGTTCAACACGGAAGTCTGTACTTTCCGCCGTAAGTTACGAGAGGCCAAGTGGGTTAAGGACTGTTTTACAGCCCTAGAAAAATAAGGTTTTTAATTCAGCATTAATGTAGAATTTGCAGTCCGCTCCGTAGGTATTTTGGATATGTTTATAATTATTCCAAGTCTTCTACTTTCTTATTTAATTCGTTTAATTTGAATCTTATGCTGCGTAATATAAATTGTTATTTTGATTTCTATAAAGTGATTAAAACATGTATGTCATAACACAGTACAATAGCATAAAGAAAACAAACTCATCATCATCCTCCTAGCGTTATCCCAGTACAGTTGCATCCTGAAGGATGCTTGGGGTCCGCTACCTCATCCCAAGATTTGGCGTAGGCACTAGTTTTTACGGAAGCGACTGCCATCTGACCTTCCAACCCCGAGGGGAAACTAGACCTTATTGGGATTGGGCTTTGTCAAGTGAGTGGGCAACTTGACTGTTAGAAGTTCTCAAGCCGCCCGAAGGCCTCCAATTCGGCTTAACGACTGCTGCCATAGACAGCAACCGGGATCAACGGCTTAACGTGCCTTCCAAAGCACGGGAGCGCTCAGTTAGTAACCACTCAAAGCGGTCACCCATCCAAGTCCTGACCGCTGCCCACGTTGCTTAACCTTAGCGGTGCGCAGGGCTAAAGAAAACAAACTGAAATTTATAATTATGTGCTATGTCTACCTTTTTTGGGGACACACACAGGATACAGGCATAGGTACGTTATGTATTAATATGATTACAAAATTGTTCTTTTTTCTAAAATATCGCATTCTTCTTCTTGAACATTCATACAAATAAGTACACAACCACGCAATCAACTAAGAAGAATCTTTAAAACTTTAAAACATAGTTTGCAGTCTAGGTACTACATTAACCTTAAATCGCTGTAATCTTACGCCGCTACCACCAACTTGTCTCATGCTTCATCTACAGGGTGTTTGATAAATGGGCATACGCCTGTGCTCATTTCCACGACCGCCTTGATTGATTAGTTCCAATATTGAAATTTGCAGCTGCCTGTATACTGGTTGAGGTACGACGTTTGCTATAAATTAGTAATAAGGGAAAATGAGGAACAAAGAAAATTGAAAGTCATAGTCACCTGTTAATCCTAGTCAACCAATTTGATTTCTGGGCCATTTCGAACCTTGTCACAATGAAATTAATATGAAATCCGCTAGAGATCTCATATGAATGTCACTGTGATAGGGTACGGTAAGAAGTAGTCCAGAAATGACATTTGTTGATCGTACTTCTACCAATCTAATCACTAATCAGTCAGTGCAGATGACTCGCCAATTACTTCGTATTTCCTACTAATGGGAAAGTTGAGATGTTTGTTACCGAATCACGCAAAAACGGCTGAACGAATTCTGATGAAACTTGGTAAACAACCAGTTTAAATATCGTGTATGTTACCTAACATACTGATTACTTTTATCCCGAAAATCATCCTTTTAAGGGATGAAATAGGCAGTTGAAGTTTACGCGGACGAAGTCGCGGGCAAAAGCTAGTGTTTAGTAAAGTTTTTTCCACCCCCTAATAATTACCTTACAATATGCCAAAAATAAACCGTCAAATGGGGTAAAATGGGACATTAATGGCTTAATTGGGACACCTGTATTTACATATTTGTTCATAGTAAAAGGGTGTACAGTCACGTCAGTCCTGTCAAAATGTATAGAAATTCAACGGAAAAGTTTGCGAAATGGGTCATAAATTAAAGCGCGCGACCGTACCAAGTAAGCTATGAATGTCCTATTTTGCTCCCATTTGACAGGTAACGAAACTCATTTTCTATATCAATCTGTCGTCACGCACTTATTATGTCCAACGGGCAATATTTAAATTCCCATACATCAATATTTTCTTGTCGAGCCTCAGTCGATTGGCTGATTTATGATCGACAATAACACGTGTGGACTGGCTGTACTCAATAAACCTTTTCAGTGTTTGATGTGGTTTAATTAGTTTGTCTCTTTGTGTTCTGTTCTGTGTAATAGTATTATTGGTGTCAGTCCAAACTCAACGTTCGGTCACGTGCATTAAATTTAGGACCCATTTCGCAAACTTTTTCTTTGAATTTCTATACTGTTTGACAGTACTGTCAACCTTAAGGGACCCCCAAATTAAAACTCGTGACTTTACCTACCTTTTTTTTACCTGATTGATAGGCCGGGCCCAATAAAGCGATAGGACTGCGCGGTTGGAGAGTGGCCAGGAGAAGCCTCCGGTACGACCACGCGAGCGGTTTAAACACTGGAATACTCTAAGGCTGGGTTGCACCAAACCGTCTGTAATCGTAAGCTGTGTTCGTCAAATCTTATTGTATGGAAAGTTTGACAAGTTTCTATGGGATGACAGCTACCGGCGCCATATTTGACGATGACCGGTCTGTGTTCGTACGTTGGTGCAACTGGCACTAAGAGTTTGCGCTCCAGTGAGATTGATTGAGTAGCTTCAATCGAATCGAAGGTGTCAGTGGATTCTTTAAAAAAAAATCTAGATAGGTTTGCCTGCGAGACGTGGACCATAACGCAACGGGATAGAGAAAGGCTTAAGGCGTTCGAGATGTGGTGCTGGAGGATGGAGGGAATAAACTGGACGGAAAAGGTCACCAATGAGGAAGTATTGGAAAGAGTAAAGGAAAAGAGGCATTTGCTACGTACAACAGAAACTCGAAGAGGGAAAATGATAGGTCATCTGATACGACACGACGATCTAATACGAAAGATAATGGAGGGTAAAATTGAGGGAAGAAGAGGAAGAGGAAGGCCGAGGATTAATTACATGGACCAAATAAAGAAAAAGATAGACGTCGTGTCGTATAGAGAAGTCAAAGAACTGGCGTTAAGTAGAACGGACTGGAGAGAACTGCACCGACAAGAGTGAAACTCTTAAATAATGATGATGATGAGATAGGTTTGCGCTTGACCACAAATTACTTACTAATCGAGCTACTGGGAGTTTTGTCGCTGGTTCGCTAAATCTAGCCTAGCTGAGAAGAGTCCAGAAAGAAACTCTGCCAGGCCCGCTTTGGCTCGGACTCACTCTATCCGGTATGCGGCGGTGGCAGTAACGGGACGAATAGGGACTATAACGTAACAATTTTATCTATTTGGCTCTGTCAGATTTTGTAGTAGGTACATTCTCCTAATATAGTAGAATATGTATTCGGAATGAATAAATAATAAGGTAATAAGATGTCATGTGTCTATTGGATTAACTAATCATATCACAAAAAAGTAAATTAAGGCGATATTTTATTATTATTATTGTGTAACGTATACTAACAGTAGTTGTAAGATTTTCAATTGTATCCACTAACACTTTATGGGCAATGCCTGAAATAAACGATATTGAATTGAATTGAATTGATATATCGATTGAAAGAGACACCCTTTGTTTTTCGCTCGCGACAAATCGGGATGCAATCCTCTCCGAGAATGGCTTTTTAGACAAATCTCGTTAAATATCTGACTGTGTGCAGGTTTATTAAATTTCCTCTTGTCAGTACCTAGATGAGGTAAAATACCATCATATTAACTTAATTGTGTCTTTTAATAATGCGTTGTTTTAGTAGGCTGAGGAAAAAAAGGAAAATATAGACTCGACTTTGGATTTATTTTCTATCGAGAAAATTTGAAGCAATCATGTTTCGCTATTGTCAGTACCACAATCATATAGTCAAGAATCATATATCTGAAAATCAGTCCCTACTGTTTGCTAGTCTGGGCAGGACAGCGTTTCAAAGTCTCCAAATTTCTCAGTGTAGCGCCTTAATAAATATAATCAAAATCTTCAAAATATTCGATACTAGAAAGTTTCCAAAAATGAGGTAATTTTATTATTGAATGAAAGTAAATTATAACTATCATCCGGATGATTATGTTTAAATAAAGAAAAAAATGTACGACAACTATGCCTAAACGATTTAGTATTCGGCGATTCTTAGTTCTATTGCGTAACCGCCAGAGGCGCTGTACTCTTGTCCAGGATACTAAAACTCGGTGAGAGCGTTTTCATACATTTTGAGACAAAACGCAAACGCGTTCGAATTAGTTAATGTTTCGAAAAAACTTATACTAGAGCTACGGTAATGCAAACATTGCAAACTCTTGGTAAGGGTAGCATTTCTCAACCGCTTCTGGTGAAATTCTGCGAGCAAATTCGATAATTACATGGAATTCTCTTGTTGATTCAGATACTGGAAATAAAAACTGTTCGCAAGGTAACCACAGGAAAAATCCGTATCCATGGAGAGATTTCGGTTCACATTATTCGGAAACTACTTCACATACATCACGCGTTTTCGTTGTATTTTCAGGAATTTGAGTAAGTGATATTGTTGGAATTTCAGACCGCTGTATATTGGGTATTTTGCCAGGCGGGGAATGTCTGATCGGCCTAGTTTTAGGTAATTTGGATGAGGTTGGAAACGTCTAATGTAAATACCTAATACGTTTCCAACCTCATCCAAATTACCTCCCCCTAATCGGTGTAGAATAGCGAAATCCGTATTTTCGCGAAAAAAACTTACCCCCTGCGAATTATGATAAACTAGCTTTTTCTCGCAACTTCGTCCGCGTAGAATTCGTTCATCGTGTTATAATTTTATTGCTGTTTCAGGCGCTTACCAGGTTATCACTCCTCCATGCAAACTTCCACCCCATTAAGTGTGTCAGTGTGTCATACACAACTTTTAGCTCATTTTATGTTATCGTACTAAAATTGTCCGCGAATGCTGTGTCGATACAAACCCGATTAGGGCTTAACGACACTTTTCTGTGTAACCTAAAATAAGTTTTTTTTTTTGTAAAAAAAAAAAATATTATTTCTGGGACAAAAAAACCTATGTCCTTCCCCGGGATTTAAACTATGTCCTAAACTATGGCCAATTTTTTATTTGTAAGTTAATTTATAATATTTTAGAGTTTAGTTTTTAAATATTGTCACCGTCTTTACTCGTATTATTAATAAATATTTATGTCCAATCTCCATACCAAATTTCATCAAAATCGGTTTTTCTCGGGAAATCGGTCACCTGGCAACGGCAATGCCATAGATGCAACTCCAGTGATGTCACATGCGTATTTAATTGCCGATATGCATGTTTGAGGTACCTAGGTGCCACGTGCATTTTTAATAAATGTCCAGTCCCCCATTTTAAGGTTTCGGACCCAAAGGGTAAAACTGGACCCTATTACTAAGACTCCGCTGTCCGTCTGTCTGTCTGTCTGTCCGTCCGACTGTATCTCATGAACCGTGAATAGTTAGATAGCTAAAATTTTCACAGATGATGTATTCCGGTTGCCGCTATAACATCAAATACTAAAAAACAGAATAAAGTAAATATTTAAGGGGGCTCCCATACAACAAACGTGATTTTTTTGCCTTTTTTATAGACAATGGTTCGACACCCTTCGTGCGCGAGTCCGACTCGCGCTAACCGGGTTTTTAAGATCTTATTAGTACCTGCTTACTTCGAAAACTTCGAAATTATTAGTCAGCTTCTTCAATCTCGTTCCAGTATTAACGCCATATAGTTGAAAGTTTCACAAAGGCCCAAGAAAGTTTTATTTATGTTGCAAAGCTTTTGTGTAGTTTTTAGTGAATTTGGGGCTTAATTAATGAGGGAAGTTCGCCCGCGGTTGTACCCCAAGTTCACCGTTTAGAGGTTATAGATGGGGCTATTACATAATTGTTTTTGACTGGTTGAGGGGTAAAGGGAATTTAACTTCAAATTGGGAATTATTGAACAGAAAGTAATAGAATTTGGAACTACTACTTACTAAAATATACTTTTACTTTAGTACTTCTAAATATAGGGACCAATATTAAGAAATATCGTTGCAAACATCACTCCAAAACGACAAATTTCGAGGTGAAAACTGTTTACGCTTAAAATCTACTGATTTCAATTTACTGAATTCAAGTGGAAAAAAACATTTTTCAGCTCGAATTTTGTCGAATTGGAGTGTTTAAAACGATATATGTATGTTACACATAATAATATGTGTAGTCCCTAACACAGAAATCAAAATAGCTCTGTTACTTTCTAAAACTTTAATAAAATCATCATAGTTTTTAATCAAGTTATTAAAATCATCAATACCTTTGTCAAAAATTTAGTTCGAAAAATATAAAATGTTATAATGCCTCTTGAACACGTTAATTGAAGACGCTTTACGTCATTTGGCAAGGTACGCGTGACGGATTCCGCCGAAACCACCGTCTAATATCTCATTCATCACCCGCAGCTGCCTCGATATTGATATTACAAACGCTGATTGTATACATTAAATTGTACGCTCGGCCTCACATGGTGCTTAGGGCTGGTTGCACCAACTTAGGGATCGTCCTAATAGGTGCGCGACTACGCGAATATCGCGCGATCGCGTGACTTTTACTTAGACTATTTACTGGTAAAAGTCGCGAGTTTGCGCGATAATCGCGTAGTCGCGTTTGTTTTAGGACGATCCCTTTAGGACACCTATTCGAGTTCAATATATTCACGAATTTCACTCGCGCGATTGCGCGATCATCGCGTAAGGGATCGTCCTAATACACACGCGACTACTCGATAATCGCGCGATCGCGCGACTTCAACTTAGAATATTTACTAGTAAAAGTCGCGAGTTCGCGCGATAATCGCGTAGTCGCGTTTGTTTTAGGACGATCCCTTTAGGACACCTATTCGAGTTCAATATATTCACGAATTTCACTCACGCGTTCACGCGATCGCGCGATCATCGCGTTGTATTAGAACGATCCCTTACGATTACAGACCGATCGCGATATAAGGCCCAATAAAGCGATAAGAGTGCGCGGTTGGAGTGCCTGGGAAACCTCCAACACGACCACGCGGGCGGTTGAAACACTGGAACACTCTAAGAGTCTGCGCACCAGTGAGATTGGTTGAGTGGCTTCAACCGAATCTGATGATTAAAATCGAGCTACCGGGAGTTTTGTCGCTGATTCACTAAACCTAGCCTAGCTGAGAAGAGTCCAGCAAGAAACTTAGCTAGCCCCAACCTGGCTCGGAATGATTACACTGAGCGAAAAAAATACTAATTATTAGTAAGTTTTAGTGAATCCCAAGACAATGAGATTATATACTAACGGTTACAAAACAGTTTAGTTGTTACAAGGGCAAATTTTTTGGTATTAGTAAATAACTACTATTATTATCAAAAACTGGCTTGTAACCGTTAGTATATAATCTCCTTGTCCTGGGATTCACTAAAACTTACTAATAATTAGTTTTTTTTTTCGCTCGGTGTACCCGGTATGTGAAAGTAACGGGAAGAATAGGGACTATATGTGTCTGTGTTGTCGCGATGCGCGGTGGACGTCCCCGCGGACGCCAAAAACTTTACCTAATCCATTAGCAAGGACAGGCACGTCGAGTTTTCCACCATTTTTCAAGTTAATCGACTGCACGTTGTTTACGGCGCTAGAAGGAAAGTTTGATGAGAATTCATCTGGACCCGGATAGATGTAATCTGGGGGCACGGCAGTGCCCCCGCCAAGTCGAGCGCGAAGCAAACACTGCCGTACCATCCTTTACTGGAACCATTTCGCCGCATTTTCAGGCCCCTATTTGAGAACCTCTGGATAAGACCAGAACGCAGAAATTTTCGATATCCAGTAAGCTATAATCACATACTTAAAATCCAAAATTTCAAGTCTGTAGGTCATTTAGTTCCGAAGTTAAGCGAAAGCAAAGTTTCGCATTTTCGAAACTCACACACTCATAATCATAAGAATAGAACTAGTACTTCCCATAAACTCAGAGAGCTGAAATTTGGTACAGAGTTAGGGTTTAATGGCCACATAAATGGAAAACTATAAAATCTGGAGTACCTGGTGACCCTGATAAGACACGCAAACTGCATAAGTAAGTTTGTAATTCTATACAAAATACATGCGATTACAAAGTTACTTTTGCAGTTTCAATGTTCGTTACAAGTCGTACCTGAAAAGAAAAAAGAAGGACTGCCTACAAAAAGAGATGAGATCCCATCAAAAACATTACATCTAAAAAGATGCCAGTCTCGCAACACAGTTCTTCTACTACAAAAAAGTAATGATATGTAATGTTAAACCAAGTCGGTTATATTTTAGTCAATAGCACCGGAGGGGTGTCCACAGAACAAGATTTCCACCGACTTGCATCGGCATTACTTTATTTTTTTAAATATATAAAATGGCTTGGCCATCGCACGGCTACATAATCGCAAAAGAACAATCGTCAGCTGATTAAAATATTCCTAATTAAATGAATGCAGCTTGAGCGAGTTTGAGCGATACACATGTATAAGTAAAGCGTTGTGTGCGATGGCCAAGTCAGTCAGGTGCGCTACCGAGCGACCGGGGGTAATTGAAAGAATATTCATATAAAATGTATACTAAATATATATTTCTTATGGAAGTGTGCCTGTGCCAATAACCCGACCATAATTTTTTTTCGATATAGACAAAATATGACACTTTTTAGGGTTCCGTACCCAAAGTAGCTATGAGCGCCGCGCCGGCGCGCCGCCGCCGCCGATGAAAACTTCGCGCCGCCACCGCCGATGTGGCGCCACCGGCGTGGAATCGGCGCGGCATTATAATACGCGCGCGCGTTGTAGCCCACATATAGTGGCTCTGTGAGCTTGTAGACCTTGCGAACATTGTTTACGTTCCAAACCTTAGCAGTGCGATTACTAAAGAGGAATTTCCACATACGTCTGGATGTCTGATGGAAGAAGGGGGAAGGCGGTATGAGCTCATGGAGCTCCTGAGCACACTCACCAAATTACAATTTGTAGAAGACGCATAGACACGCTACTTTGCGTCTATGCGCTAAGCTCTGCAGCTTAGATCCTACTTCCGTAATGTCGCCAATGAGCCTCCTGGCTCTGCGATTCACTGAGCCGAATGCAGGAAGTTAGCACTTACGAGGTTCGACAAGCAGCCATCGGTGACTACTCGGATTGACTACTCATACTCACTTATCTGAAATCCAACTACAAAGGCCAAAACTGAAGGGATATGCAGGAAGCTTGCGAAGCAGATTAGCATCACAAACCCTGTCAAAAGCCTTCGAGATGTCAAGAGACACGGCAAGAGCCTCAACGTGTTTCACGATAGCCTCGCCCCAGTAGTGCGTGCTGCGTGAAATACACAAGAAGATCCCCAGTGGAACGGTGCTGGCGAAAGCCATATTGCCGATCACTGAGGAGGTCTTTAGTTTCAAGCTAAGTCAGCATCTTACTGTTCAGAACTCTCTACATAAACTTACAGTACAGGGTATGGAGGTGTTGACGATATTTCGAAAATTACAGGGATCGGCACGACTACACTTGTTAGGCACTGGTTACACATTGGCAAGCAAGGATGCCGGAACAAGCGTGTAAAAATAGGAGACAACTTGGGAACACAGAGCTTCAGAACCCTTGCCGGTATACCATATATAAGGCCCAATAGCGTTGGTCACGTCTAGACTATAGTGCTTCGACATTGAGGTATTGACGGTGGTATCGTTCAACACTGTAAGGCCAAATTCTGTCAAATTAACGCAAGCAAGAATCTAAGTCAGAGCTCTAAGTCGTTTTTTGCTTGCGTTCGTTTGACAGAATTTGGCCATAGAGTTTTGTACGAATTATACGAGAATTACTGGCAAGCACAGAGGTGAAGAGATTGGACTTCTCTAATGCGGTGAAAGCCAGCGAGCCATCAGACTTCTGCATAGGAGGAAGTATAGGACGACAGAAATTGATTTCAACTGCTTACTACCAGGAGGGTAGGCTACTAATTAGGTCTCTATAGGTGCTTTTGATGTGGTCAAAACGAGCCATACGGGTCATTTCAAAATTACTGCAAGGCTTGGCGGCGAAATTAAATGCCCTCATGTTTGAGAGAACCCTTCGAGCTCGAAGTTTGCGGACACGACCTTGAACTCAGGCCTGGTAGGCTCTTTGCGGAAGTCTGCCTACCTATTGTACCATAAAGCATTGCAATTTATAGAAAAGATTATTTAATTTATGTTCCCGCACCAGCTACTATCCCGGGCAGTCCTTTTAACTATAAGTTATTAGTTTTTATATACAACAAGTGCTTTCAAGGCCACGCCGCCGATACGCCGCCGCCGCCGACCGATTTTGATCGGCGCGCCGCCGCCGACCAAACACCTATCGGCGCTCATATCTAACCCAAAGGGTAAAACGGCCGCTCTCCAACCGCGCACTCCTATCGCTTTAAAGGGCCTGGCCTATACCTACCAGTGACGGAGCGTCCATACAACTCGATTCCCACCGGCTTGCCTAATTTTCAACCAGTCCAGTTCTTTTACTATGGCTCATGAAGAATAGGGCATGCAAATTATTTCCGGCTTCCCTAAGAATATTTTTGACGCGCCGCCACTGATACCTAGGTACCTATACTAAGGTTCAGCGGCTGACTGTATTGTACCATTATCCCATCGAATGATATATTCGTGTATTCAAAACACCAGACAGGTTTCAGGAATTCACCTATTAAAATCAACAACTTGTTACGCCATGTGACAAGACTGACAAGCGAACTAACCTGGAACAAAACCTCATTATAACCTCAGCGATTACGCCTTGAACGTATACTAAATTGTTGTGTAACCAAATATTGGCTTCATTCGGGCGGTGGTTGTACTCGTACTTCCACGAAACAGTTATAAAGCTTATCCTAGAGGTAGTTAGGCTTTTTATGTGTGAATGTGTAATACGGATCTTGATATTTTGTCTTTATCATCATAGTAAAGGACTGTTGTGGCCCAATATCGCACTATTTTTTTTTCGTTTTTAAATATCATTAAAAAATATTGCCCACTCACTTGAAAAAGGGGGGTCGATTGCACCATGTCCGCAGGGAAAGTACCCATCGCTACCCTACACGTGACCCCTGGGTGGTTCTAAAAGTGCAACAAAAACGGCAACCGTAATGTCTTCTCGAAGATCTCACGGTTTGAAAATGCTATACGATAAATAAAATAAATTTAAAAAATATCAATCTAAATCAAAAATTTCGTGATAAAAACCCGTTCCGCTTAAATTTCACTTCACAATTTCAATGTTAAACTTTCATAAATCATAATTTAAGGTGACTTCCTGATTTGTCGGTGCGGAGGCAGTACGATATGAGAAAAGTGTCAAATGTCAGTGTCAGCTGTTAGTCGACGCCATACTATTTTTTACTACGCTCCTACATTTAAATGGGTGCTTCCTGACTGGCGCGGGATGCGCGGTAGCGGGACGATGCGAAGGCGGTACTGCTCCGCTTCTGCGCATGATATTACTATTGCGCAAACGTAATACTGACAGTATTATGTCAAGTGAGAATCTTTGCGTCGTCAGTAAGTTTACGTCAAAGAAGAAAATGTCACATTATCGATCCCGCCCCGCCAAGTTAGGAAGTCGCCAAAACATTTTTAAAACTTGTAAAGCCTCTTAAACATTTCCACAGTAGTTTAGTGGCCACAAATCCTCCAGTTGCCACTATATTTCCCGCTGTCAGAGATGTATCTGTCCGGTCTGTCCAGTAAGCGAGGGTCCGATTGCGCAATTTCCTTTTAGATGTGTTTGCATGAGCATGACTAACGGTTTTTATACAACTTTATGACATTCTGTGTTCTGGTTGACAGATTTATAAAATTGCATATCCATCATCTGATCCGTCTAGCTTTTCCCAGTTGTACACTATTAGGAATCTCTGCTTTGACATACTCATACTCATTTAATCGCAAAGCCAATTAACATGTCAACAGAATTGACAATATTTCATAATTTCCAAAAGTCTTAATTCGAAAACCATTTCGGTAAAAACGTGTGAAGTACACAAAAAACATTTTTTTAGATTTTTTTCTCCGTTAATTTTGGAAAAAATCGCAAATTACTGTAAACCGAAAGTTGACGTCATCTTCCTCGCTGTATTCAGGGAGACCTTAGTACAGAGTACAGACAATCGCTGCTCTGGAGTGGACTGGATTCTTGTTGGGAAGATGACGTCATATTTTACTTACGCCCTTTTGGAATGACCTACTTTTCAACGTGTTTTTTTTGTATGAAATAATGAGTTAAATTTAAAAAGAAAAAATACGGGTGGCTTAAATTTTTACCTATTTTCTAACTAGTTCATAAAATAAAGTAGTTAAAAATATGAAATGTTGTCAATTGAAGTACCTATAGAGGTCATGTCATTCCTGTTAAAACTTATTTTCGGGATTAGACTGAACAGTGCTAGGCCGACGGTCAGGGCGTATCGTCAGTAGAGCGTGTTTCAAAATGGCCGCATACGCGCTGATGATGAGCATCGGTCTGAACGCACATTATAATTACGAGTATATGCTTTCATACTACATCGATAGCTACACCCAATCGCCTAAACACGCTGAACGTCGGTCGAGCACTGTTTCCAGCCAGGCACGAAATACGCACAAGCGGCGTAAGGCATAAGGCACGTTTGTTGTATACAAAAATGCCTTAATTATGCCTTACGCCTTATATACGCCTCGATATATTATGATATCCATAAAAAAGGACTATACATTTTTTTACTGGTGGTTTAACACATTATTGAATTTATGCCAGAAAACACTGAGAAAAAACTTTACTTTCACTAAATTTCATTTAGGGTTACAAAATTTTACTTAACGGCATGACAACTAATTTTTTGTAATAACCTAAAATTGGTTTTGTAGGGATAGCTAAAAATGTGTAGGGATAACTAAAAATCTGTAGGATAACTAAAAATTTGTAGGGATAATACTAGGCTGGTGTAAAACATAGCTTTTAATTTCAGCTAAACTTTAGTATTCATTACTAAAATTTAGTAATTAGGGCAGTAACAAAACGACATTATAAAACCTAGATATATTTTTTTCTCCGTGAGGAACGACATCGACACAGAACTCCTGCGATGCAATCATTAATAAAATCCTATTAAATTGAATCAATGTAATAAAATCTTCAAATACCATAAATAACGAGAGAAGCACGTCATCAAATATTTAAAAGGTCAATGGGAAGTAAAATCCGCCAATATTAACGTGAATTGGATTAAATCTGACAATCCCTGACCATAATCCCCATTTATTCGCGGGGTTTACACAGTACACAGAAAAACACCAGTAATCCTTGCTTATTTTATGTTTTCGGTCCGAATGAAATGTTTGGAATCTTTTTCGGAATAAAATTAACGTATTTAAATACTCAAATCCAAATGAATGTTGAATGTTATGATTTGGATACATACAATTTTTTTTTGTTAAGACCTTTATTCGCAATTAAAAAACGTGTCATAATGGATATTGTGCTCTAAATCCCTTGCTCATCCCAAACAAGGTAAGTAAATAGCGTAATAGCTCGATATAAGCTTATATATATGAATTTTTATTCACCTGTGCATGTTTCAAAACATTTAAGCCCTTAAATTCGTTTCTCCTTATTCTGTCACTTTAATATTTATGTTTGTAAAAACCGGCCAAGTGCGAGTCGAACTCGCGCACGAAGGGTTCCGTCTCATTATCTTTAAAACCTGCAAAAAATCACGTTTGTTGTATGGGAGACCCCTTAAATATTTATTTAATTCTGTTTTTTAGTTTTTGTTGTTATAGCGGCAACAGAAATACATCATCTGTGAAAATTTCAACTTTCTAACTATCACGGTTTTTGAGATACAGCCTGGTGACTGACGGACAGACGGATGGACAGACGGACAGCGGAGCCTTAGTAATAGGGTCCCGTTTTGCCCTTTGGGTACGGAACCCTAAAAAGAGACAAAAGACAAAACACAATTTAATTAACAGAGATTTGTTATATTTTGTGACTAAGGGGGGTTAGAAGATAATTTATGCGCTTCTCATAGGATAGAAAACAGAAAAGTATCATTCTTAAGCAAGACATTTACCACAAACTTTTCAGTAAAAGATTATCATGAGGATTGATTGAGAACAAGTGCAAAATAATTCCAAGGTGTACTAGTATGAAATCCTCACTTGACGGTGAGTTAGCCAGTTTGGGGAGTACTGCCCATATTGATATATGATTCCTTCTCTCATGGATAAGAGAGTATTCTCTTATCCATGAGAGAAGGGCTGTGCGCTGCAGTGCAGGGCAACTTTATGGTGAAACTGATGATGATGATGATGATGATGATACCATTAAAATGAAACGAAAATAATTTATTCCAGAATGTAATGTCCTTATTAAATAACATTACTAATTTCTATGCGTCACCTACTGTGAATTGTTACTCTTTGATATGATCTCCGCTACCCTAAGGTTGTCTGGAAGAGATCGCTCATTAGCGATAAGACCGCCTGTTGTTTGCCTCTACTCATTGTCATTATGTACTGTTATTGTGTTACTTTTGTTGAGGTTATGCAGTAAAGAGTAAGTATTTGTATTTGTATTACAAGATCAAAATTTAAATTAAATTAATAATATCGAAATACAATAAATTAATAATAAATAATTTAAATATAAAATTAATTTGGCTTGGGACTTCGCCAAATCTGATCCCCCGACTATATTAGTAGTAGGCCTATGGTACTCCCTCCAACGCTCGTATAGCGGGCTGGCGTCACAATCATTGAATAGAGGTAAAATCGTGGGATTGGGAGCTGCCTATGTTTAGCAGTGGACGTCTTTCTAATAATCAAATTGATGACGATGTTATTTTCTTTGTCGTACTGACCAACACACGTACGCTGTGACAGAGACACGCGAAACTGACATTTATGTGTCAGTGAAACGTTCGCGACGTTTACCGCGAAATGACGCGACCGCTGACTCTACCGGTACAAATCAAATGTAATTTATGCCTTATTGCAATGGGACAGCGTGTAAACTTGTTCAAACGCTTTTGCTCCAAGTGACACGTGATAAATAATGATTATTTTTGATTTGATTTGATTTTGATTTGATTTATTGACACGCGTAATACCGCACCTTGCGAAGAGTTGAACCAGTTTCTTGACTGTGTGCAATTTATTTACAGTTAACTTTAACGAACCTAACCGTTTTGCTGGATGATTACGTCACGTTACACACTTTTCACGAACACTAATCCTCATATCTACAAAGGGTCGGCAACGAGTGATTGTTCTGGAGTCGCAGGTGTTCATAGGCTTCGGTGTTTGTTTATCATCTGGAAGGCCGTAAGGTCGTTTGCCACCGTCATGGTATAACAAATAATAACATTATTTTAGTATAAAGTTAGGTACATAAATATCCCCGCGTCTTTAGATGATCCCTATGACATGAAACTGGCAGTGACAGTTCATTTATATAACCTTGGAACAGCGTCGTTGTCACATCGAAATGTTAATAATAAATAATAAGCATCTTTTGGGAATGCGGCTAATTAATTCATCATATTTACAAATACAAATACAAATCATTTATTGCCAAAAAAACACAGTTACATTAAAAATGACTTAAACATAATTACTATTTATACCTTAAAATAAATATTTCTACATTTAAAATTGAGGAGTTTAGGGCAATGGGTGCTCGTCTCAGCATGTGCAGGGCCGGGGGCCTTGCGCTGGTTTTCAGCCGAGTCCCTTTGACAGGGTTGGTCGTAATACTACGTCTACTTATCCTACTAATATTATAAATGCGAAAGTTAATGTGTTTGGATGTTTGTTAATCAACTTACATTGCAGCATTAAAATATAGAAGCATTGAAACTTGTACAACACTATTAGAAATGTCACTGTCAGTGTCATGGGGATGGACTAAGGACGCGGGGATAGTAATAATTAGATTTGACTAATTCGTTTTTGATTCGCTTTTATGGTGCCATTTGAAACAGTTTTTAGAGACGATCAAATTTTTGTATGGGGCCAAATACAATTAGAGCCAAAATAACTTGATGGTTTTTTACCCATAAGTACACTATGTTATTAAGGCGCTACACTGAGAAATTTGGAGACTTTGAAACGCTGTCCTGCCCAGACTAGCAAACAGTAGGGGCTGATTTTCAGATATACGATTGTGGTATATGATTGTGGTACTGACAATAGCGAAACATGATTGCTTAAAATTTTCTCGATAGAAAATAAATCCAAAGTTGAGTTTATATTTTCCTTTTTTTCCTCAGCCTACTAAAACAACGCATTATTAAAAGACACGATTAAGTTATTATGATGGTATTTTACCTCATCTAGGTACTGACAAGAGGAAATTTAATAAACCTGCACACAGTCAGATATTTAACGAGATTTGTCCAAAAAGCCATTCTCGGAGAGGGTTGCATCCCGTTTTGTCGTGAGCGAAAAACAAAGGGTGTCTCTTTCAATCGATATATCGCCTTAATTTTAACATGGTGTGAAATACCCAATTATAACGCTGTTGTAAATATTTGATTATATTGTCCCCAAACTAAATACTGTTGTTAACTAAAACATACTAGAACAATGAGTTCGGTAGCATAATGTCTCGCTAATTTTATGCAAAATGCTTAACTTCACGTTATGGCTTCATAATTATGCCATTACCATACATATTGCATAATATATGTACAGTGTTACAGAAAATAAGCAAAGAACACAATAGCGAATTAGGCCATGTGTTTTTTTTATGTTTTAACGAATTCTCACGCTTACATGATTGTTTACGTTTCATGCAAAAGTAGATACAGTCAGCAGCAATGGTTGCTACGCGGCGCGGGCGAGGCGTTCAAAATGATCTTCACACGCTCTTTTAATAAAGATGTGTGAAGATCATTGTGAGCACCTCGCCCGCGTAGCAACCATTGCTGCTGACTGTATAAAGCAGTCACGCAAAAACTATAAAGCCGTATCAACGCCAGTACTTATTATTGGTTTGTTGTGGTACTTCCATGCCGCCTCGACCAGATATTGATCTATTGTGGCAGCCTTACATTTATTTGCTTATACCCGTTACCTCCACGAATTGCCAAACTCTTTGGGTCGCAATCATTCTGTTGTATATCCTCTAGATTTTCTTCTTTTGCGCATACACGGCAGAACTTGTTCTTTGGGTGTGTTGTGTTGCATTTCTGGTGGCAAGAAAACCTTTTGGAAGAGGTCATTTCGAGCGAATTTGGAGCAGCCCAACTGGGATAGTACCTCTGTCTTGCAGAAGACCACAGCCATAATATAACTCCTCATCATCATCAGCCCACTTTCGTCCACTGCTGGTTATAGGCCTCTCCCATGGCATGCTACAATATAACTATTTGCATGGCATAATATAACTATTTGCCTCCTATTAAGGTATGTAGTGTTGTGTTCCTGAAGGTGCGCAAGATTGCCAGAGCAAGAGGCCTAACCAAATCTAAATTAGTCCCTTTGTCTGTCACCACACTGAATCCTCAAACGCGCACGTGACTCCCTTGGAGTTGCGGTTGCAGTGTCCGCTTACTAGCAAATGGACCGTACGGTTGTTTTTCACCGTATTTGTATTTAAAAAAATGTAGCCAGTGCTCGGGAGGATGCGGTATGATGAGGGCAAGGAGCCTGCATTATTATAGTATGAGTATGAGTAAGAGTCTACTTCCGTAAAAGCCAAAATGTCAAACGCTAAAGCTCTCAAATAAGCAGCGAATAATTTAAGCCAGAAAAAACGAGAGGACAATTTTTACGCAACTACGTAGCTGCGGACAGGATCTAGTTAAAAATAAATGAAAGGAACCCGAAGTGTAATAAACGTTATTACCAGGGACGACGGTAATAAAACAAAAACGCAACCCCTTTACGACAAAACTATGGAGGAAGCCACCATTTGTCACCGAACTGAATACCACTGTAAACTGAAATATGCTGAAAATGTGGATATAATGGCAGCGTTGTAACCGATCCCTGATTTATAGCTCGGGTTTTCTTGGCAACTTTTCTTTTGTTTTCACGTTCTGTCCTTGCGTAAGATCTATTTGCTGTCATCGCGTGTGGTTTAGCTGTTCTGGGTGAAATATGGCGACTTTAACTGAAAAACTATTATTAAATAAATAAATATTTAATTGTGAACAACTTAATGTTATGTAAATCGACCTAGTGCCAAACTGAGCAAAGCATGTACTACGATATACATACTTATAATTAAAAATTAAAATATAGAAAACATCCAAGGCTCAGGAACAAATATTAATATTGTTTTAGGGTCTCCAAAAACAACGTCAACGTGCAACACCTCAGGTGTTCCTGGCACAAAAAAGGTCATCAATCATGTCCTGGTGTTTTACTTGTGTTTCTCAAGTTCTAGTCTACTGTTAGAAAGTAAGTCTGAACTTGAGACGGGAGACAAAAAAACGCGAAACAACTCGTGCTCTTCATTGTGACTCAATTACTATTGTCGCAACAAACCAACGCACTCCATTAATAAAATGCTCCCAAACGTTTAAGCCTTCACCCGTTAATGGCTACCAGACTTATCTATGCTCAAAGTTCTTGTATAAAATCATAATGAAGCTATTAACTGAATTTGAAAAGCAATTTTATCGCTTTAAGTTAACGGGAACAGTAATCTCGTTTGGCTCGATGCTACTCGCAAATCGAACGGTAAATAAACAGGGGTGGAGAGTTGTGCTTGCTCGATCATGCACTTTAATAGTTCAATCGGTGAAAGGAACTATCTCATGTACTTTTTTCAAAGAATAATTCAAAAAAGTTCGATATTTGACCTTTTTACATGGAAAAAACCTGCGAACAAGATATCGGGTTAATCGTTCAATCGGTGAAAGGAACTAATCTCATGTACTTTTTTCAAAGAATAATCCAAAAAAATCGATATTTGACCTTTGTACGTGCCAAAAACCTGCGAGCCAGTATGACTGCATACCCCGATATCTGGCTCGCAACCCCACAGGAAATACCGCATAACCCAGTGGTTGTGGTATTTCCATCCACTAAAAACTACACGGTGACCGCAGTCTGCGCTCTCATAAGGGGTGTCAAAGATCTCATACTGAACACACTGGAGCCCCCTTCGCGCTTTACTTTTAGCCAAGTGCTGCGGCCAGAAAATCCAAAACATGGCATACATGGCATCCCGGTCGCTCGCGCTCGCTGCGTTCCTTGCGCGATTGTGTATGTCGACACTCCGGGGGTAATCGCGAGCCGAGTTGCGTAATTACAAGAGGAATAGGCGTACTTTGGTTCTTCTTCTGTTAACTGTCCCACAAGCGAAATATGTACTTAACGGTAAATAATCAAGGGTGTTGTGCCCGCTCGAACTTTGAACGGAGCTTCGATCTCGCCCAAACGGTCAAAGGAACTATGCTCCATTTATGATAAGATTGTGGGTCTGGGCACAAAGTAAATAGCGGCGGCGCGCGCCGGAGCAGAGAGTCCGCTCAGTACAAAGTGCCATTTTCGCCGCACGCACAATGACGTAACATTTACAGGCATTCTCGGTTGATTTCGGACTAGCTTAGTCGCGACTGTCACTGTCGCGTCGCGAGTGCTAGTTGTGCGCGCGTTGATCACTTGACGTCCTCGCCGCTACGTAGATAGTTTATGTCACGTACGTCAAAATGAATAACCGATATTATTACAGTTGGAATGTATTTTATTGTTTAAATACACTTAAATACAACAAAAAACGGTGCCTACACTTTCTTCAAATTTTCAAACGATATTGAAAGGTAAATAAAACGGTTTTCTCATTTTGGTAGTTACAATACCTAGGTAGGTAGGTAATTTTTTGAAACTTGCCGCTTTGATAACGACGATCAACCATTACACATTCATCTTATCGTTCGCTGGTAAAACGCCAGTATTTAAGTAGTACTATGGTTTAGTTAAGTAGGTACCTAATTAATTAGGTATATTTTTGTTGGCGCTCTCGACCGCCGCCGGTCACAAGTCACAACTCGCAGCGGGTCACGCATCAATTTATTAGGGTTCCGTACCCGAAGGGTCAAAACGGAACCCTATTGGTGTCGCCCAGACGTCCGTCCGTCCGTCGTATGTCACAAAATTTGTTCCGAAGAATTTTTAGACTTCTCATTGACCTATGAACTTGAAATTTGGTGACAATGTTCAATATTACGTATATTTTAACAACAAATACTAATATATGAATAAATCATATTTTTGAGGTTGATTCGGAACCCTAAATGTGCGAAGTCCGACTCGCACTTGGCCGGTTTTTTACCAAGATACGCTGGTTCATATTTAAATGTCATGTTGAAGAATTTTTAATTTATCTGCTCCTTTTTAAAATTCAGAATCAATACAGAAGCAACCCTGTAGTTTAGGTATGTATTTTCAAGAACGGCGGGAACGGACCTTCTGTATATTCTTTATTTTGTGGTCTGGGTCAGTATAAGTATGACTCAGCTGCGATACAACATCGGCTTGTTAGTATATTGACTGGACATATTCAGAACTAGTACATTAAGGCCGGGTATTACCAGTTTTGAGTTTTTAAAAACCATCTGAGACATAGAATATAGTGTCTTAAAATCTAAAATTAATATATGTGTTACATGAGGATCTTGTGTAGTCAAAATCGCAGTCAGTTACATGTTCTGATGAATTTCACTCGACAGAAAAAAATCGCGAAGTTATCCCTTTTTGGAATGTATTTTCAATACTACGGCTATATTACTGATATTTAACATTTAATTCTTGTACTCAATTAAAGATCGTAAATAGTTATAGACAAATTCGCAGGGTTTGCTTTGATAAAATGATTGGCTTAATGACTATAGCTAAATATTTACAAAACTGCGCGCAGAGCTTGCGTAGAGAGCGGGATGGTTAATTGTAAACTCACGCGTGTTAGAGCGGGACAGTTGCGTTGGGGATACCTCCCCTTAATAAAATCTAGCCTATGTAATAGACACGTCATGAAAGGATGATTGTCAAACCTGAACAACCTGAACCTGAACTGTTATATACAATTCAGTCTTTTAGGTCTTTTTCTCGTTCGACGCCTCACCTCGTTATTAATATACAAAGTTTTGGTATTTCATTCGCTCTATCCCACTCCCCTCATCCTACTGCATTAAAGATTTATTTTAACTGGTTGTTTTTTAAATCCAACTCTCGCGTGCGGTGATCTTGTTGTCTTGTTTTAGACATTAACAAAAAATAAGGATAGCATGAGCGCCTCGCTTGCGGCCTCATCTCATCAACCAGTGAGTCTCATAGAAACCAAAGACTGATTTAGTTATTTTCAGCCCGTGACGAGAGTTCTTTTCTAATAGTTCTTAGTTGCTGACCCAAGCCTAGAGCGATAGCTTTTTGAACTTTAATAACTTTAAGTTATACTTGCGAGCACCTGGGCTCGTTTGTTTGGTAATTACGGTTTAACTTAGGTTATGTTCAGTTTTGTTTTAGAGTTTGTTTATGTAAAATAAAGTACAAGTTATTAGCGTGTAAATTCGTGTGGTTATTGAATTATGTTTTAATTATACTGTTACGTAAAATAAGTTTTAATTAGTTTTACAAGTCTAGAGAGGGTCTAAGAACTTTTTTATATCTTGTCGGTAAATATCAAGAGTTTATAATATTATTCCTTTAAAGATAAGGCCAATGTCGTTAGTCTTATAGTTATTAGTAATGGATTATCATTATCATCATTCGTCATTGTCAGTTGAAAAAACACAAGTTGTCCCAGTCTTATGTGCATGTAAGTTATGTTTTTATTACATGGATTTACATAGTAACCGAGACACAGTTTATGCGTGTTACTAGATCAATGCAAAATTAAGCTTTGTAGCCCTTATTTTTTGATATGTCCTTGTCCACCGAAAAGACGCGCACCTAAATCTGACAATAACCCAAATAATATTAAATGAACAAATGAATTTAATAAAACAATTTAAACGGATTCTATAGCGGACCTATATTAGCGCTAAAAGATGGAAATGGTATTTTTTTTTATTTTTCCTTTATTTAGTTTATAATTTGCGTAAGCAGCGTCACTGCTTAGTACAAAGTTAATTCAGGTCGAAACGTATTTATCGTTATTTCATATAACCGCCGGTTGATAACCAAAAGTTACATACTTATTACTTACTATCTCAGTACCTACTGAAACGATGCTGAAATAAGGGAGTGAAAGTTTACGCGGACAAAATCGCGGTTACAGAGACACCCTTTGTTTTTCGCTCACGACAAAACGGGATGCAACCCTCTCCGAGAATGGCTTTTTAGACAAATCTCGTTAAATATCTGACTGTGTGCAGGTTTATTAAATTTCCTCTTGTCAGTACCTAGATGAGGTGAAATACCATCATATTAACTTAATCGTGTCTTTTAATAATGCGTTGTTTTAGTAGGCTGAGGAAAAAAAGGAAAATATAGACTCGACTTTGGATTTATTTTCTATCGAGAAAATATTAAGCAATCATGTTTCGCTATTGTCAGTACCACAATCATATAGTCAAGAATCATATATCTGAAAATCAGCCCCTACTGTTTGCTAGTCTGGGCAGGACAGCGTTTCAAAGTCTCCAAATTTCTGTAGCGCCTTAAAAGCAAAAGTTCAATTATATAAATAAATATGTTTATAAAAAGGTACGGCTGATAGGTATTAGGTAGGTAAAGGTAAGGTAAGGTAGTAAGGTAACACAACAGACGCAAGAGACTGAAGTGTTAAAATATTAACCCGCTCAATGCAGCACCAAACGGATTAGCTGCAGTTTCCTCACAAATAATTAATTCGATTAATCGAACTGACTTCGACTAATGTCCGAGTGGGTGAAATTTGTTGAGTAAATGCGGCTTAATGTTTCACTCCGATAAACCGTTTACATAATCTCCAAAATATTGATTTAAACTTACACGATTTTCACACATTATTATTGGGGAACGGGACTAAAAAATAAAGACTAAGGTAAATTAGTTATAATTGTACGCGATTAAGTCCCGTAGCTTTAGTATAAGTTTTTTCGAAACATTAACTATTCGAACGCGTTTGCGTTTTGTCTCAAAATGCATGAAAGTGGTATGAAAACGTGAACAGCGCGTCTGGTGGTTACTAGTGGAAACTAAAACAGCGAGTATAACATTTGTTGCTAACCGATGAACGCGCGTATTTCAAACTCGGTGAGAGCTTTTTCATACATTTTAAGAAAAAACGCAAACGCGTTCGAATTAGTTAATGTTTCGAAAAAACTTATACTACAGCTACCGTTCTCTATAATCTCCAAAGTTTTCAATGTTTTAATTTTTTGAGTATGGAGACTTTTTATATGTCCTCACCTATTTTTTTTTATACAACGACGGTGGCGGCCAAGCGTACGATCCACTTGATGGTAAGCAGACACCGCAGCCTATAGACGCTCACAACTCCAAATGAGTCACGTGCGCATTGCCGACCATTTATAAAATTTGATTGAAATTTGATGATTCACTATGTTGGCAGCAATTCAATATTTCTTAGACTCACGGGCGTTTTCCTTTTTTTTTCAATAACTGAAAAATAAAAACTAGAAAAATGCTAATCCTATTTCAGACCCATTAACGTATGGCACTCGGCGTGAGTCAATCGTGGAAGTGCGCGGAACGAGGTCAGCGCCTTGCCCGGGAAATGGAGCAAGTTCTCTGATGACGATGGCGGCTACAAAGGATTCCAATCTGGGGTTGAGAAGTAAGGTTTTTGAAGGGTCCTTATCAATTAAAAAATGCTCATCTATTTATGCAATTTATGTTGGAATTGAGACGTATCTTTACGTTCTCTCAATATTATTACTATTTGAAACAGGATTATCGTGACCTAATGTCATACAAATTTTAAATGTATGTTTTGAATAATTCAAGAAATATCGTTTCAAACATCACCCTAAATCGACCATTTTTAAGCTAAAAACTGTTTTTTCCGCTTAAATTCTACTACACACAATAAACTCAAAAAACGGCTATGCTACTATCTGAAACTTTACGAAAATAATCGTAATCGTATCCATCACTTTACTGGTTTTAAAATTTGTAAGACTTCTTAAATTTTTAAGGGCCATGCTACTACCACATTGCAAAAATATTTACCTGAATCAAAGCAAAACCTTAACAAGCATGAGAAGTCAGTAATCCTTTCGAATCTATGGCGGGTGTCAAAACGGCGGACACGTCACAAGTAACCCAACCTGTTGAGTTAGAGTTTTGAACGCTTTTAAGTAACTCCAAGTGATGGAACTAATTGTTGATTCAATTGAACGTTTAACTAAACTCATCATGACAAGACTCTCATCGCCGCAGAATCTCTCCAAGCAAGACATAAAATATCACACATTACTATAGGTACTTGATCATCTCCTGAACTCCGTATTACCTGGAAAAGAAAGAAAAAATATCACTACACTACTATCAAATTATTCATCAGCGTATCACAGGGACGGAAGCTTCCGACACGGCAACAATACAAACATAAAATAAAAACACTGGAATGTTGCAATACGGCTCTGATGAGAAAAAGTATCTTGGGTATGGCACCGAGAATATATAATAAAATTCCTGACTCAATTATATCGCTTGACATACATAATTTTAAAAAACAGCTGACTTTATTCCTGATTGACAAATGTTATTATTCAATAAATGATTTTTTTAATGATACTGGTAACACATATTTGTATTAATATTAGTTATAATTATTATTTGCTAATTGTTGTTTAAATTAAATTAGTTTATTTTCGTAGTACAACACGACTATGTGAATGACATGTTTATTATATTATACTTAACTGCATGAAACAAATTTTGTACTCAAACATGTTTTCACTGTAACCTATGTTTAACAAAATAAATATTCTGATTCTGATTCTGATTCTGATTCTGATACAGTAATTCACGGCAAAATTTTACTTTCTGGCCAATGCTACAAAGATAAATCAGGTAATCATATTCGAGTGAACTTCCAAGCCGACTCACTGAACCAAAATACTGTTAAGAGCGTTCCACGATGACAACAATGGCGGGTTTTCGCAATTTATTTATTCCACTGAATTTTAATGGAACCTGATGTTTTATATCCGTGATGATTCTAGATAAGCGGTAAGGTAGCGGTGGATGTTTTCCTCTTGTATTCGCTAGGACTTATTTCCGCAAGAAAGCGCTATTATAAAGGTGATTGTTTGGAAATTGGAGTTCAACATAATATATTTTATGTCACACCTGGCCATAAAGTGGCCATTATCGCACGCTCCGCGCGCGAAAAAACCCACTTGCTGGCCAGGGGGTGACATAAAATTTTGTACTTACCACGGGCGATAATAAAGAAAGCCTCAGCTCGCATATTTATCGCCCTTGCCTTCGGCTCGGGCGTCAAATACCTGCGATCTGAGACATTCTTTGTTTTACCGCCCTTGTTAAGTAATGTACTATTATGTCACACCTGGCCATAAAGTGGCCATTATCGCACGCTCCGCGCGCGAAAAAACCCACTTGCTGGCCAGGGGGTGACATAAAATTTTGTACTTACCACGGGCGATAATAAAGAAAGCCTCAGATCGCATATTTATCGCCCTTGCCTTCGGCTCGGGCGTCAAATACCTGCGATCTCAGACATTCTTTGTTTTATCGCCCTTGTTAAGTAATGTACTATTGTCTGTCAAATGTGATCACAAATTAAGAGACTGCAGCAAAGCATTATGGATGCATGTTAGCTGTAAGATAATAATGGCTGTGCCCTGACAGAGTTCATGTTTTGGACTGTAATGTATTGCTGGCAAGCCGTAAGCTAGTTTACCACCGTCGACATAAAAATAATAGTACATTACTTACCAAGGGCGATAAAACAAAGACTGTCTCAGATCGCAGGTATTTTACGCCCGAGCCGAAGGCAGGGGCGATAAATATGCGATCTGAGGCTTTCTTTATTATCGCCCATGGTAAGTACAAAATTTTATGTCACCCCCTGGCCACTCTGGCCAGGAAGTGGGTATTTTCGCGCGCGGAGCGTGCGATAATGGCCACTTTATGGCCAGGTGTGACATAAAATAATAATTTATGTTTATAACTCTAGTTATATACGCCAGAGTTTGCCAGAGTTGTGGTTGTGTGAAATAATCTTCCAATCAAAATTATTCAATCCATAGTAATATTATAAATGCGAAAGTGTATCCGTCTCTTACCTCTTCACGCTTTAAATTGCTGAACCGATTCAGATGAGATTTTGTGCAGAAATAGCTTGAGTCCCGGGAAAGGATATAAGATACGTTTTATCCCGGAAATCATCCCTAAAGCGGTAGACCTTTGTATGGAAGAGCGTTGACTAGATAAGCGCCTAATATACAAAATAGGAATAAAATTCTATCGCGATGACCGGACGAAGCCGCGGCCAAAAGCTAGTTCTTTATAGTGTAGGATTGGTTGTTAAAACAACAGCAAAACAGGAAATTGTTTGCAGCACAAAACAAAGTATTCCTACTTGTTCTAAATAATAAAACAGGACAGAGTAGTGTGTCCTTGTGTTGCAAGACAAATGACGTCACAGTACGTGGAATAAACATTTTATACCGATAGTAGCCAATAAATACGCTCTTTGAACAGGGTTGCTAGCACAACGTGGTGCCAAGTCCATAACGTGAAAAATATTGAATAGGCAGCTTTTCTAGTGCATGTCAAGCTTTTTCGTCTATTACCAATAGGTTCCTATGTCTATATTGTCTGTGGTCTATGGTCTGCGATAATGTTCGTGTTTTGTTTGTGACTGAGAAAAATAAATTTTCTAATATTAAACATCATCGTTTTGCTTAACTGCCAAAAATATCAATAAAAAAAAATTTGTGGACAATCTTACACAAATCAACCTAGTCCCAAACTAAGCAAAGCTTGTACTATGGGCACTAAGCGACGATATAGGTACATACTTATATAGATAAATAAATAATTAAATACATAGAAAACATCAAAGACCCAAGAACAAATATTCATGCTCATCACACAAATAAATGCCCCGGCCGGGATTCGAACCCAGGACCTCCAGCTTCGTAGGCAGGGTCACTAGTGTCACTACCAACTAAGCTAAAGCGGTCGTCGAAAAAAAGACATGTAAAAAATATAAGAGCACTCGGGTGTAAGCGAGATGGCGCAAGAGTGGTCTCCATAACAACAAAGTCTTTACATTAGAGCTGAGCAGAAGTCTCCCATAATAATGCATTATCTAAAATATACATGTATGAAAATGCTATAAATTTAATAACTAATTTATTTGCTACATAATATTATGTTTCGAGAAACACTGTAATAACAAATTTTATAATATGCTCCAAGTAATTATAATAGGTCGCTAATTAATATTCGCAAAATAATTTGAAAAAATGAAAAAAAAATGAAAAATGTTTATTGTGTCTTTTACATGTTTAGATACATAAGGTTGGAATCCCCTTTTAAGCATAAAGTAAGCTTGTGTCAGGAAATTCCGCTCTTCCATAAATACAAGAGGTTTGACAAAATAAAATAAAATATAAAAACCGGAATAGAAATCATACAATCTTAAAATCTTATATTAATACATTAATTATAATATTCTGCTGATTTTAATTATTAAAACTTGGACTTGGTATGTGTGAGTGTGTGTGTGTGTGTGTGTGTGTGTGTGTGTGTGTGTGTGTGTGTGTGTGTGTGTGTGTGTGTGTGTGTGTGTGTGTGTGTGTGTGTGTGTGTGTGTGTGTGTGTGTGTGTGTGTGTGTGTGTGTGTGTGTGTGTGTGTGTAGTGTGTTTGAACGCGGGCGTCTGTAAGTGTATATTTAAACATTTTGTAATAGGTTCTCAATCTCATTATACGTTTTAGTTTTTAGCCAATTCGTTACTTTAACGTTAATTTAACTTGAATTATGGATAATGTGTTCGTTTTATAACCTACTAAATGAATGAGTTTGGTAATTAATCGTACCTAATGACTTTCTCAATACAGCACATTACATATTTTGATTGAATGCGGTGTTCTGTGAACAAGTTTGGAGCTGTGTGAAACCTTTTCTGGAAAACTAGACCTTGTCAGGAGATAAGACCCGTTTCCTTACGATGTTTTCGTTTTTTTTTGGAATTTTAAATCAAAGAAAATTTAAAAATTAAACGCTACAAGTGAAGGTGGAAGAGTGTAATCATTGAAAAATTCACCACCACAAGGGATACACACGGTAGCTCAGTTGGTTAAGAGCAATGGACGGATGCAGATTGTAGCTCCCCCCCCTCTCTACCCCATATACATACATACACTCCATATAATTTAAAGAAAACCCGTGAAAATAACTTAATTTGATTTGATTTGGCCATGTGATCGTCTAGTGTTAACCTACGTTGTGTACCGAATAACCCCGACTCTTTTATGCGAAACGAATCAGACTTGAACTCTTCACTATTTGACCTAAGACCCTAAAATACCTACTAATTTTTCCTACCAAATCTACCACGTATTTTCTACTAAGTAGAATTATTTCTACCAAATTTCCATACATTTACAATAGGTTTCCTAACATTTTTTACCTACTCAAAATTTAGATTTTAAATACATAATAATAATTTTATTATTGGTAATCTATCTCCAACAAGATCTACGTGTTCAGTTACGTTATTAACAGCTGGAGGTTTCCAATGGGCGGCAAATACCCTTGAAAGCCTTACTTTTTTCCCCTAAGTCAAAATCATCCTGCTACCATAAATATGCAGTAGAAAATAGAAACGTTGATACCCAATTTTAAGCTACAGCTAAAAAGGATAATTTTGACTGTTGTATGGTATGTCTTTCATATCTCATACAATGCTGTTAACACGCCAAGATGGAGATGGAACGTATTCTATACCAGAACTAGACATATTAATGAATATAAATCCATACTAATGAAAATAAATTCATTAATAAATCTTTAGATGAGAAGCATCTTTAACTACCAGTTCCCTCTACCCTAAACACTTCCCAATGTTTCCTAACCATTTACAAAAGTATATCTCTACTCTTTCCCAGCAATGAGTATTCTTTCACTCATGATATTGGAAAATAAAACTTGTAGACTGCTCCGCCTGCTACTTTCAGAGTTAGTTCCATCTTTCTGAACCAGCCCTGCTATCCTAATCATGATTGGAAGAATTGGACCTTTACAACACATAATACCTATAAAAATCTATGAAACCCAGTATTTTTAGTACCTATTTAAAGAAATTATTAGATACCTCTTATTTTTTTACACAATACACCAATAATCGCGTGAATACCTAATACCTAAACCTAAATCCCTAAACCCTCTTTCCTAACGTCCTAATCCTACACATGACTTTAATCCTAATCTACTTACATCCCCAAATAGCTCTAATTCCTACTCTAGTGTATGCAAACCTCAACCGTGAGGTATTTACCATAGTGTTATGTAGTGAGGCCCTACTTTTACCTATATACATAAACAGTTCCCTACTAGAACGTTCAAGTGGCTAGCTTGAGAAAATCAACCTAAAGCCTGTGTATTGTGTCATATCACAACTGACCGAAGTCTAAAGGGATCTGTGATATGAAACGCCCTAGCATATAATAGATTATATAAATATACATAATAAAGACCGGCTCCCAAATACTGGACAATTTCATCAAGCGGAGTATACACTCCTTTGCCAAGGTCTGAATTGAACAGAATAGGCCATGATTACGTCGCCAGCTGGACATTGAGAGACGCTAGGAGTAAGTTCACCGCTTATGTTGATATAAAAGCTGGTGCCAAGTCCTCCATATAACTTGGTAAACTAATAGACACCGAGATAAATTTGCTTACCAACCGCTAGGTTAAATGTATCTCGTCAGGCTAAACTGTATGCCTGGAATGTGATCTGGCTCTCTAAAAATAAATAACAATAAATTTTAACCCCGTAAAATAATAATTAAATTGAAAGTAAAGAAGATTCCCTCACTATGCGGAACATTTCCACATAACAACGGAATCTCAAACAAAAATGACGAGAAACCCACCAAAAATAATCTATAGAACCAGAGACACAGACAGTCGAAACAACAATAATCCGTCCGCCCCACGCGCCCGGCTATTTATAACTAAAAATAACATCGCCTGCATCACCTATATCGCAAAAATCCTCCGCATCGCAACCATTGCCTATATCGCATGCATCACTCCAAACGAAACTACTCCGCGCGCGCTTGCGTTTACGGTCGCAATTTATTATGCTCTCACGACATAGGCTCTTATTGAAATATGTTGTAGCCGCGCCGTCGGCGGTCATGTTTGTGATTATTAATAGATTTTGCGTCGTAATTTGTAAAGCGTTTATTTAATTGTGTATATAACTTTGATTAGTTTCTAATGAAATACTTAAGATAAAATTACCGATCTTTGTTTAGCATTCGGTAAAGGACAGGCGTTCATTGTAAGCGTCTAGTTACATATTCGCCCCCTCAAGGATGTGCCATGTAATTGCTAATGTAATGAGCGATTCATGACGGATCCTTGAACTACTAAACTGTTATATAACATACCATAGATTTGTTAGTGAACCTATTCTCCCCTCCCCTTCCCCCCACCCCTATATTTTTAAACGTGTATGAGTATTTAAACCAGTACTCATTGATTGTTAGTGACTCGGTATAAAACTTAGTCTTATGAATTTTGATAATGAACCATGACTATCCTTTCCTCGAAATCTTCCCATTTGCCCAAGGTTCTAGTTTGTGAGGCTAGAAGACCCGAATAGTCCGCATTTGCAATATCAAACTGAATTTCAGAGTCTGTCCAGGCACTCATCCATTCAAAATCCACATTGCCCGGATCCGATCTGATATCCCAAAAGCTCCCCACGCAAAAAGAAAGACCCTCTATGTAAGTACTAAGACATTCAATCGCCATTAGACCAAAACTCTAACCAAATCTCAATACTTTGTCACCATTTTCAATCAAGTTTTCATGGAACATGTCACAAACTTGAATCAGATATTCGATTTCAGACTCATTTTCACACCAATTTATGAAATGTCCATTTATGAACTTAGTTAAACGACATTCGTCACCTCAATGCTCCTGCATTCCCATTCGTCATTTAAATGGCCACAAAACATTAAAACTCGAAATGCGCTTAACTATATGGATATGTCAATATCCATAACACCCTGTTATTAAAATAACCAATTCCCCATTCCCAACTTAAAAAATAACCTTTAAATTATATTGTTATAAAATTAATCATGTAGATACTACTAATATAATAAACATTTCACCTCTAGCGTGATAAATGAGCCTTACTTTAATACCAATAAATAAATTGTCTTTCTATCAGTAGCTCTAGTATAAGTTTTTTCGAAACATTAACTAATTCGAACGCGTTTGCGTTTTGTCTCAAAATGTATGAAAGTGGTACGAAAACGTGAACAGCGCCTCTGGTGGTCACTAGTGGAAACTAAAACAGCGAGTATAACATTTGTTGCTAACCGATGAACGCGCGTATTTCAAACTCGGTGAGAGCGTTTCCATACATTTTGAGACAAACGCAAACGCGTTCGAATTAGTTAATGTTTCGAAAAAAACTTATACTAGAGCTACTGACATGTCAACTATCAAATACCATTTACCAAAAGCAATGAAAAGATAACATACAATTTTAAACATTATTCAAAAATGATTGCATTTCGCCATATCATTTTTATATCATATCCTACTAAGCAGTCGGATATTTCTGTTTTCGAATGATCCTTCATCAAATCGTGGTGTGTGTACAAAACCTTGATAAAACCTCAGCTAATAGACTTTTAGTCCTAGCTTCTGTAGAGTACTACACAACAAGGATTACCCTTATTAAATGGGTCGAATCGTTATACGATTTTAACCTACTGATAAATCCTTGCTGACTAGTTGTGTGTTTAGACCCCTCAAAATACCAACAAATCCAGGTTGATTACAATCCAACATTTGTCTACCTGCAATAACCCATTTTCACAAAATTTTCCCCCACCCCCCTGTTTCCATACATCACCATCATCCATCAGTTTCAATAAACCTCTGTAACTCTGTCACTCAACTACTTGCATCATTCCACACTCGCTTTTTCAAACGGTTAAAATTACAGATAGCCAAAGTCTTTGATATGTAATCATTAGAATATTCTTCTAATTGCTGAAATATTAATAAAAATAATATGAGTGTATTAATAAAATTTTACCTTTTTCTGTAAAAATGAATGCCAAACAATGCAACCAAGATTAAAATTTCATAATTATATACACATATTTATACATTTATTTTTAAATATTTCTTTTTAGTCCAGTGACTGACAGATAGAGAGCCTTAAAAAACTTCAAGTACGCCATTTGTACCCCTTCTCTATGTGCTATAAAGTTTCGGCAAACAAATTTACTATAAGCAATCAGTCCTTATTTATTTGTAATATAAAAATATTTTATTTTTATTCTATGAAATTTATTGAAAATGTTGATAATATTATTAAAATCATAATTCTGAATCTAACTATCTTTTACAAAATTTCTTTTCTTTTTGAAGAAAAACCATTTAAAGAACCGATACATCGCTTATATTAAAACCCTTCACATTGCATGCACTATAATACCAAAAAGAATATCTAAGTTGAAGTCTACTGTTTGTAATTAAAATATAATGTAAATATAAAAATACATGGCCTATTTCAATAAAAGAACCAAATTTTAAACTTTTCTTTTCCGGGTAGAGCGATGGATAATCATGCATTACTAAATTTTCCTTTTCTATATTGAAAACTGAAAATCGTTCTACTATTATAATTTGATTTGATAGAAGCTTTAGTATAAATTATACTAGCAAAATACATAACCCTTTGAATATATATACTGCCTTAAAAATTACTTCACCGCTAAATTTTCACCGCTAAACCAAATTCTAAATTTCTAATCCCAACCATTTCTAAATACTTCTGCCACTATTTTTTATTAAACCCAGGCAATTACAAACCAGATCCACCTCCTGAATGCTCCACACAACTTTACAAGCAAATTCTACAAATAAGTCCGGGATCCTACCCGACAGTTAACCCGACAACTTTTCTAAAATGCAGTTATTATTGATTGTACCCCAACATAAATTGAATACTATAGAGCATAAAATCAATTTAAAATTATGTATATCCTGCGCCTTTCATGCAATAAAACTTAAAATAGATAAATAATTTAACCTGTGCCAACAAAGACTTGATACACAACTCGGTTAACTAACTTCAAAACATGACTCTAAATAAAAATAACATTCTTACTACGACTTAACTTTCAAATGTTTAGCAACAATAGCCCTCTATGTACTTGTAGTATATAACATTATTACATGTCAGTCTTACAATCGTCGATCTACGGAAAATATTCTACAAATGACAACTCTACAAATGATTCCAACATGCAGACAGACAATTTGACGTTATAAGGACTCCGTGCTCTCAACCCGAAAATTACCAAAATATCACTTACAAGAGAACTGAGAATATAAATACTATTTTCTTTCGAAAATATTCACTGTTCAGTATACGATAGTTATATTCAAAACCACTTACTCGTTTTAATCTAACGTTGACTCCAATATAAAATACCACTCACATTCTATTTACACTGCACTTAATCGTAAATCACTCATTACCTAGACTCCCTGATTAATTTATAACTAACAACATATTAACTTTCAGTTCAGACATGGTATTTATCTAGCTTTCGACTTTTACTAATGAATGCACTATCTTTGGTGACAACGCACACTTTAACTAAACTATAATGTTCGATTATTAATCCTCTCGGAAAACGTATCATATTTAATTATTTTTAACACCATGATACTAAAGAAATTACAATTATTAGCAAAACTACTTTTCTCTCAACTCTCCAAGAACCGTCAAATCTCAACGACATTCATATACTACGTTCAGAAATTGGTATCTATTGTCTACATTACGAATCCATTAAGCCTCTTACAAACGCCAAACATCATCTACTATTTTACTTAAACGTTTCTAAACGACGGTTTTAAATATTTGTGACAAAAAATCATATTTTTAAAGAAATATATCATAATTATTAACATCATCTACACAAAATAATCTGTTTAGAATCATTAAAGAAACCAGTATACGTATATTTTGTCATCAACTGCAAATATTTTAGTTCGTATCCACACTATCCGACACGTCATTGACCCGATATCGAGACGTCGCTGTCTATTACTATAATTTCAGTCTTAATGCGTACACATAATAGCAATAACTACAACCGAATATATTTATTATATTTAAAGGTAAACCTAATCATTCGAGAAAATATTGGATGATCTGTATTATAATTGTTTTTAGCATCCTTAGTATTAAGTGGTCATATCACTTTTTTTTTCTCGTGTGAGGAAAATACTATTCAATTTAGCAAAATGAATTGCATTACATCTTAGCAGATGAAAATAAACAAATTGTCAAATATTTAATGACACTGACAAGCATAAGTGGTTTCCGTCTAGCAATTGACTCATAGGAACTTGCTATGATATCCGATAATGTGAACACTGTCTTCTGTCTTTTTTTTCTGGCAACACTGATCTAAACTACGAACCTACCAACCGAAACTCTATCCTTAAACCAAAAATCGTAATAAAAGTTCTAAGTTCTCCGTCCTAATGAAAGTTTTAGCTATGAAAATAAAGTGCTCACGGAAATATTTCCTACTTTACTGTGATACATGAAATTGTACTGGAAGAAAAGAAAGCTACGCAGTGTTTTGAACAAAGAACACGGTTTCGTGTTTATGTGATTTTGATGAAATTTGAACCCGATTTATAACTGGTAAGTTATTTTTATATTTTCTGTCTCTTCTATTGATAAAAACCATCACACATACATACTTTGATAAACAATTTCTATACTTAATCTATACGAGCCTACTTGAAAAGTCGAAACTTTTATGTTAACAAAAAGTTGGTGTACCTATGTACAATGAAAAATACCATTTGATATGAATAACTCTTCGCTACGAAATACAATTCAATGTAAATAATACTACGTAGTTATACTGATAATGTCATGAAAAGGATTTCTTGTTTGCGGAAAAAGCTAAACTCCTTTTCTTTGTTTCCTTTCGAAAGTGTATACGTACAAATTACCACATGATGATGAGGCCCTGACCAATTTCAGTCTTAATGACTGTATGCTAAATTCGAGTAAAATCTATAAATGAATATATGCTTTCCCTCATCTGTCAAACTGTATGAAACCACAAGATTATGAAATTTTTCCCTAACCATGTCCTATTTTATTTCTAGATTATGACTAGTTATTGATATCATTGCATAATGTCAGTAGATCATTACTATAAATTTACTCAATATCTTTATACCTCTATTCTTCAGAATAAATAAATGTACTATTCCACATCATAACATATAATTTCTATTGTTTTTATTTCAGGACCATGGTGATAAAATCTGCATATATTAATGATCTACTCATTAAACCGATTACATGATAATCTGCTAACAGCATGCTGAGAAAAACATGACTTGGTCCGCTGACTCGACTACAAAAATATTAACAGCTGCCTGTTTCATCACAAAATATGAGTGACCCAATATGTAAGTACTTTAACTAATAAATCAGATGTCCTCATAATAAATTTAAGATCAAACAACTATACCCAATTCCGATTTTAGTGAAATTTCAATTTTAGTTTGATCGCTCTCCATCGGGCTCCTTCGATGGAATTCCGAAATATACCTATTTATGCTATTTTCTTAATTTTTATAATCTAGAATGTTTCTATTAGCTCCTATAAATATAAATAATATTGTTATCCTCTTATAATGCTAATATTTAAACTTTTCAATTTTCAGTAGAGAACGATGAACAAAAGTTGTTGACTGCCGGAAGAATAGCAAAACTTCTCATTTCCTACCTTCAATCAACATGGGTGACTCCTAATGTAAGTATATAAAATTTAATTAACCTATATATTGACTAAATTTCATAACATACAGATGTATAGTAGTATATTTTTGATGAAAACAAATTTCAATGTAAGCGTTCCCTCGGCAGTTTGAAGTTTCAAAAACTATGCATTTTATTAATTGTTCCTATCTCGCATATTTGTACTAATTCTTAAAAATGCTAACAATAAATATTATTCTTATTTTATGCTTAACTTCTGTAAATTTCAATTTTCAGAAGGCAGCGGTGAACCACTCGAAACAGTAACTGCCAGATGATGAGCGGCAATCTACTGCAGTACTTCCTAAGGTAATTATTTCCTTTATATCTATACTGTATGTAGCACTAATATTTTTATAATAGAGATACTTAAAAAAACTAGTGCCTACGTCAAACCTCGGAACCAGATAATGGACCCAGGGCATTCCTCAGTACACAAATATAGGTACTGAAACTATACTAAAATTATAATGATGATGTCAGAATAACATAAAACTAGTGCCTACGTCAAGTCATGAGATCAAATAGCAAGCCACAGCCTTCCCAAGTATGCAAACGCATTAGTACTACGCTATGATTATTATGATGATAATTTCTTTTATACTACATCGGTGGCAAACAAACACACAGCCAGCCTAGCTGATGATGTCCATATAAATAAGAAAACATGAATCTTTTTTTTGATGATTTCTCTAGCGGTCTTTACTTTATGACTGAAGTATGATATGATGTTTATTTTTTTATTTACAATGATGACTTTCTACCATTAGTTACTATATCCAAATGACTTGCACCATTTCATAACTCATAAGCTTACAGATCTTCTATTATGATAATGATGATGACGCTGATCATGCTATAACAACTACGCCCCCTGAATCACTAGACTCGATGATACAAGCCACCAATGATGATGATCATATTATAACGGAACGCCCCCTGTATCTATAGACTATGATACACAATCGATCGAATGATCGCCCCCTAATGCAGTAAACTGTGATAGCTTTAACCAGTCTTTTACCCATGAAAATGTAATCTAGCAGTATGTAAACCTGTCACTAACGTTAACGCATTTACTTATCTGTTCCAGATGCTGTTTATAACATACAGCAGTCTTCAAATTGATCCTACACTGCGTCAGCGGCAAAGAACACACGGCCCACCCGACAGCGACCTCCGCAGCCTACAGACGCAAGATACTACGAACTTCCACATACTTACAATACTTGTTATTTTATAAACCACCCAACGATAAATCATCACCGCAACCTACGGACGTCTGCTACTACATACTTTACTTACTTTACCGGCATTACTTCGTTATTTATTTCAATGTAATAATAAACTATAATATTTTTCGTGTACAATTTTATAAGCGAAGGGTCCAAGTCCGAATTCGATCACACACCGTTTCACGACAACAAAATGTTGCCAAAAGGCAACCATAACCTATTTTAAAACATACAGAGCCCTAGGGCTCCCATCCTTGTCACGGCTTGCCAAAATGTAGCTCCCCCCCCTCTCTACCCCATATACATACATACACTCCATATAATTTAAAGAAAACCCGTGAAAATAACTTAATTTGATTTGATTTGGCCATGTGATCGTCTAGTGTTAACCTACGTTGTGTACCGAATAACCCCGACTCTTTTATGCGAAACGAATCAGACTTGAACTCTTCACTATTTGACCTAAGACCCTAAAATACCTACTAATTTTTCCTACCAAATCTACCACGTATTTTCTACTAAGTAGAATTATTTCTACCAAATTTCCATACATTTACAATAGGTTTCCTAACATTTTTTACCTACTCAAAATTTAGATTTTAAATACATAATAATAATTTTATTATTGGTAATCTATCTCCAACAAGATCTACGTGTTCAGTTACGTTATTAACAGCTGGAGGTTTCCAATGGGCGGCAAATACCCTTGAAAGCCTTACTTTTTTCCCCTAAGTCAAAATCATCCTGCTACCATAAATATGCAGTAGAAAATAGAAACGTTGATACCCAATTTTAAGCTACAGCTAAAAAGGATAATTTTGACTGTTGTATGGTATGTCTTTCATATCTCATACAATGCTGTTAACACGCCAAGATGGAGATGGAACGTATTCTATACCAGAACTAGACATATTAATGAATATAAATCCATACTAATGAAAATAAATTCATTAATAAATCTTTAGATGAGAAGCATCTTTAACTACCAGTTCCCTCTACCCTAAACACTTCCCAATGTTTCCTAACCATTTACAAAAGTATATCTCTACTCTTTCCCAGCAATGAGTATTCTTTCACTCATGATATTGGAAAATAAAACTTGTAGACTGCTCCGCCTGCTACTTTCAGAGTTAGTTCCATCTTTCTGAACCAGCCCTGCTATCCTAATCATGATTGGAAGAATTGGACCTTTACAACACATAATACCTATAAAAATCTATGAAACCCAGTATTTTTAGTACCTATTTAAAGAAATTATTAGATACCTCTTATTTTTTTACACAATACACCAATAATCGCGTGAATACCTAATACCTAAACCTAAATCCCTAAACCCTCTTTCCTAACGTCCTAATCCTACACATGACTTTAATCCTAATCTACTTACATCCCCAAATAGCTCTAATTCCTACTCTAGTGTATGCAAACCTCAACCGTGAGGTATTTACCATAGTGTTATGTAGTGAGGCCCTACTTTTACCTATATACATAAACAGTTCCCTACTAGAACGTTCAAGTGGCTAGCTTGAGAAAATCAACCTAAAGCCTGTGTATTGTGTCATATCACAACTGACCGAAGTCTAAAGGGATCTGTGATATGAAACGCCCTAGCATATAATAGATTATATAAATATACATAATAAAGACCGGCTCCCAAATACTGGACAATTTCATCAAGCGGAGTATACACTCCTTTGCCAAGGTCTGAATTGAACAGAATAGGCCATGATTACGTCGCCAGCTGGACATTGAGAGACGCTAGGAGTAAGTTCACCGCTTATGTTGATATAAAAGCTGGTGCCAAGTCCTCCATATAACTTGGTAAACTAATAGACACCGAGATAAATTTGCTTACCAACCGCTAGGTTAAATGTATCTCGTCAGGCTAAACTGTATGCCTGGAATGTGATCTGGCTCTCTAAAAATAAATAACAATAAATTTTAACCCCGTAAAATAATAATTAAATTGAAAGTAAAGAAGATTCCCTCACTATGCGGAACATTTCCACATAACAACGGAATCTCAAACAAAAATGACGAGAAACCCACCAAAAATAATCTATAGAACCAGAGACACAGACAGTCGAAACAATAATCCCCCGTCCGCTCTGCGCGCCCGGCTATTTATAACTAAAAATAACATCGCCTGCATCACCTATATCGCAAAAATCCTCCGCATCGCAACCATTGCCTATATCGCATGCATCACTCCAAACGAAACTACTCCGCGCGCGCTTACGTTTACGGTCGCAATTTATTATGCTCTCACGACATAGGCTCTTATTGAAATATGTTGTAGCCGCGCCGGCGCCGACCATTTTTGTGATTATTAATAGATTTTGCGTCGTAATTTGTAAAGCGTTTATTTAATTGTGTATATAACTTTGATTAGTTTTTAATGAAATACCTACTTAAGATAAAATTACCGATCTTTGTTTAGCATTCGGTAAAGGACAGGCGTTCATTGTAAGCGTCTAGTTACAAGATGTCGTGGGTTCAAATCCCATTTTTGAATTTTCACTTTTATTTAAAATTATGATTTCATTAGCGGGCCCGAAATCCCATTCACTATCCAATCCCCTTTAAAACTACTCGGCATAAACAAACATTCCAAATCAAACGTCCTAAAATAATATAAAATACCTTAGAACACTCGGATACCAAATCCCTTTAGAATAATCCGAAGCCGGTCTCGTGTTATCTTTCCCCTACCCATATGAAGGTATTTCCTAAATGAAAAGATTAAGGTGACCGGTAGCTTAGCTACCCCTATTTGAATTGGCTCGAGATCACGTATGTCCCTTGATAAGAAATTACGCGACTTCAAAGGGACAAACCCATCTCGTATTCAATTTTATTGAGAGTTACGCATGATGTGAGTGTAATCAATTTTGACGCCTGGGGGATTAGAATACGTGGCACTTAGAAACGTAGTTGTATTACATCCCTAGATTGACATTTGCGTAGCAATTTAGTTTTTATGTTAATTTGCTTTTACATTTTTTATGTTTCACCTCGATTTTATAAATTACATACGTAATATGTACGTTTACGCAAATAAAAATAGACTTTAATTTAAAGTACTTTTTTAATAATATTTTTATTTAATCCCAGATTAAATTAATTTCAAAATGGGCCTAATTATTTGCTACCCTAATCGTGTAATTTGATAGCATTAAGTATGTATTAAATTTCAGATGCATTTATTGTATAATATTCAACCTATCAAAATAGCCTTTATTCTTGACTTAAATTAACATTGTAAATACAACAAAATCAGTTACCATAATATCACCTAAAACTAAATATAACTAAATTAAACTATGAAAAACAATTGTATAATCACTTTAAGGCGCTACACTGAGAAATTTGGAGACTTTGAAACGCTGTCCTGCCCAGACTAGCAAACAGTAGGGGCTGATTTTCAGATATATGATTCTTGACTATATGATTGTGGTACTGACAATAGCGAAACATGATTGCTTAAAATTTTCTCGATAGAAAATAAATCCAAAGTCGAGTCTATATTTTCCTTTTTTTCCTTAGCCTACTAAAACAACGCCTTATCAAAAGACACGATTAAGTTAATATGATGGTATTTTACCTCATCTAGGTACTGACAAGAGGAAATATAATAAACCTGCACACAGTCAGATATTTAACGAGATTTGTCTAAAAAGCCATTCTCGGAGAGGGTTGCATCCCGAAAAACAAAGGGTGTCTCTTTCAATCGATATATCGCCTTAATAAAGTGTCAATATATTGAAATGCGACAAGGTCTCTAAATTACCAGTACACCCTAAACATATCCACCGACCAAGTTACCGACAACTTATTTAGTAATCAAACGAGCACCTACACAAATCTCCAACACTGAACAAAATTGCTAAATGGCTGAACAGAGTTAACAGACGTAAAATGTTCAAACCAATACATATAAATTCTATAGCATTGATCAGAATTACTGAACACAGTTAACAGAAATGTTCAAACCTCTCAAAGCCATTTCGGAGATAAAATATTATTATGACCCAAATGTGACTGTCAGATAGGACCAGATACCCAACATTATGTTCTGAACGGCGGTGCTCAAAAGTTGGCGGCGCTCCAGCGTTCAAGAATCCGAGTATCAAACCTGTGCTAGATTTACATTGGCTCGGATTAGAAGTGGATTTGAACGTTGAAATAACAAATCCGTAGAAATGCGTGCATTTATTTTCATGTCTCGTATTTACATGTCTCGTTTAAGGGTGGGATAACACAGATTGTGTTGGCTTTAGTTTACGCCATGTGATCTGTAGCTTTAGTATAAGTGTTTTCGAAACATTAACTAATTCGAACGCGTTTGCGTTTTGTCTCAAAATGTATGAAAACGCTCTCACCGAGTTTGAAATACGCGCGTTCATCGGTTAGCAACAAATGTTATACTCGCTGTTTTAGTTTCCACTAGTGACCACCAGAGGCGCACGCAAACGCGTTCGAGTTAGTTAATGTGAAAAAACTTATACTAGAGCTACTGGCGTAAAGATAACAAAATGAGAGAGCGCAGATTAGTGTAATAGTAAGTAACCACTTATTAATTTTTCGACCCAAGCATATTTTATTTTATTACAAAAGGCACACTTAACAGAATATCACACAGTAAGAGTTAGTTGACAGTACATAAAACTCATAAATTGATGAGTAGGTACTTCAAAAATTACATTAAAATATACCTACCTATAAAGACATGTCCTACATTGTCAACCTCCATTATAGCGATATTTTTGAAAAATCTCCAAGATCTGAATCGGTGAATAAGTTCCACGTATTTATTGACCCTGCTCACAGAATTTCACGAGAATCGGCTGAGACGTGTAGAGAACAGCCGGATTTCCGCGCCGGTAATAAACATACATTTCCCAAATTTTGCTAGACGCTTTGTTCTCTTAATCAATTATTTTTAAACTTACTTAATACTTAGTCTCAGACTTATTATCCCTGCAGTTCATTTTCTGCACATACTCGCAATATCGGTACAAACTTTGTTGCTACAAGCCTTTTATCCGAAACATCTAAACATTCTTTACATTAACTTTATCTCTAAGAGGCAATTCTTAATAACTGAAGCAGCTTAAAATAAAATAAAAATATGAACGTTTGTTTGGTGTATAAAAGTGCGCCATTGCAAAATATACGGACGCAGGGAAAAAGTTTAAATGACACAATTAAATCCTCTATTCATTTAAACGCTTCTCTGCTTTTGCTGACACAATTTAAGCAATTTAATAAATAAAAAATAAACTAGAACAGGTTTATTTTTTACTTTTTAGGGTTCCGTAGCCAGAGTAGCTAAAACGGGACCCTTATAGTTTCGTCATGTCTGTATGTCCGTATGTCACAGGCGATTTACTCGGAGACTATAAGTACTACAATTATGAAATTTGGTAGGAAGATGTATTCTATAAACCGCTACATAAAAATGATGTGAAATAAGGAAAAAATATATTATGGGGTGCCCCCCATACATGTAACCGGGGGATGTTTTTTTTTTCGATGCAGGTAGGTAGTTGTGAGGGGTATTTTTGGATAGGCCTTTAAAAATAATATAGAGGTTACTAAAAAGTTTTCCATTTAAGTCAATCGTTGGTGAGATATTAGCTGCCAAAGTCGTACAAAATGTGCCCCCCCCCCCCCCACCCTCCAATTTCCAAACTATGAAGATTAAAATTCTGAAAAAAACTGATGTGGTGTACATTATTAATTACTTTCAACGATTGTTGGTTTGAACAAGATGGGATTAAGGGTTTTTGAGTTATCACTGAAAAACTGTTTTGCCCAAACAAAAGGAAAGTGCCATGACTTCCCTATGAAGATACGACCTTTTTTGATTCAAGGTATTAAATAGTGTTTTTAAAAGTGGACTGCTAGGTGTCGGAACCCTTCGTTGTGCGTGATCCGACACGCACTGGGCCGGTTTTTTTAATCCAATATCGTATGTTTTTTGTTCAGCAAAAGTAAGGAATACAGTAAAGACAAAGCCCTTGTAGCACAGCGGTTCAATCGAGCTATGGTGACCTTAAACTCGGCCAGAAAAGCTACCTAGGCGTCCACATACGCATAACAGGCATCATACGCATCGCACGCAATAGTACATTACTGCAGAGACCAGTAAGTAAGCCATCCTGGACGAGTATGAGTTAGCCGGCCGAGCCGAAGGCGAGGTCCGGCTATAATACGAGGCCAGGATGGCACTTACGGTCGAAGCTTGTATAGTGCTTTTCTCAAAAATAAAACAAATTGTATGCACAACGGTTAATAGTACCTGCATTCTGACCAACTTGTACTTTCATGTTCCGCTTTCCACTTGATGAACTTTTTATAAATGGTCAAATACCACCTTAGACTTGGGTGGAAGTAATTTTTTTTCAGTACCTAGTGCGATCTGTGTATGTATCGCAATCTGATTCATCTAAACTCATTTTTAGCAATTATACTTCTGTTTATATTAATTAAATCAATGAAGTCAATCCCGTCAAACTATAATGGCAACTTTTTTTAGCTAGATGTTGTGTTAAGATACTGATATTATGCCACAACCCCAATAGAATAGATTTATAAAATCGTATTAAATTAATCGTAAATAAAATCGCATTTATTTTATGTTTACTATTGGTATTTAATTTCATTCAATCTATTCATGTTAATTTCTAAATTAGTCTCGAAATAGTTAAAAACATCATTGAACTGTATTTCCCGCCAATACACATCGTGCAATACGGACACGTCAACCTCCATGGTACCTACATTTTTTTTAATGTCAATTGCTGCCAACTTTTATCTTCTAGTTCTAAATTCAAATATTATGATATGTAATGGGATTTACATACTTACTTCCTGGACAGTAGGTGTGATTTCCTGGACACTTCTGGTAACTATCCAGGATGAGTCACTTTCGGATACTATCTTCACAGATGTTATGAGAACATTTCATACTATTTTTGAGAAAAGTATTATTTCTCTATGTAGAAATTCACACAAGTATCCGTGCTCCGACCCAGGTCAAACCTAGCTGGGTTTTTTGCTGGACTCTTCTCAGTTAGGTTAGGTTATTATTATTGTTAGTTTGGGCTTTGTATGCCGCTTCGACCAACGCGTGATCTATTGTGGCAGCCCTTTAGAGTACACCGCTAAGACCCGTTGAATCCAGGAATTTCCAGATTCTTTGGGCGGTGATGTGTTGTACCTCTTCTGGTTGCACGATGTGCTGCCCTAGGTATGTACTTCGTTTGCGCATTAGTGGTCCGCAGGAGCAGAGTATGTGCATTGCAGTTTCTTCTGACTCCTGGCAAAACCTGCATTTGCATTAGGTTAAGGAGCGCTAACTCTTAGTTAGAGTATTCAAGTGTTCAAACTGGCCCCTATACCACAAAACATTACAAGTCTACAATTCGACAAAATTGTACAATTTTCCATAGAAAAAGTTGACAGTCGAATTGTACGCTTGTAAATTTTTGTGGTACAGGCCCCTGCCCGCGTGGTCTTGTCGGAGGTTTTTACCGGATGTTCGCGCACTCCTATCCCGGACTACTCCTATTCCTACTCCTATTGGGCCGGCCTAAAAAGCCACAGACAGGTTAAAAAAAAGATTTCGTGTGATGCGTCCGATGCGTGCTATGCGGGACTGTGGATGCTTCCCTAAACACAACACAACATTCATTGTTGTATCCAAATAACTTTAAACGATATAATTATCGATATACTCGTACGTAGGCCACACTGAAAGTTTTTAGAAAAACAAAAACTAAACTAACTAGCAAGTTATTTATTGTATTTTTGTTTCATGGACTATTTTACGATTACATCAATATATCGCTGAATTCGATGGAGCCTCTGAGAAAAACGCTTTGCTCATTCTTTCTTATGGCTCGGTTCTATGGCGTTTTTGAGCTTCGGCCAAATTATGAGGTGCCCAACGAGTTTAGAGTATCCTAACAGCTAAATACTCATGAACGATTTCCTGCACTTGACTCATACTGATGCCTAAGGTTGCCGGCATCTGCTGATAGGTGTCTCTCTTATCAGTCTCTATCATGAGCCGCTCAGCACTGATGTTTTCTTCAGTAATCGCCATAAAATGACGTCCCTCACGAAGATCATCAGTGTCATTGATGCGATGACATTTGATTTGAACCCGTTTAACTAGTTGTAAATAGTCTTGGGGGATGTAGCTTCACCATCAAAGGCCAATTGAAAAGTCTTTCATAACTATATTGTTGATTTCAATACAATTGAAAGTCATAAAAAAATATCGACCATAATTTCTGACTTTAAATTCATCTTAACGTGAAACAAACAATTTTCAATTTGACGCTAAATTACAAAAACAAACGATAGACGAATGAAATATTACTTCATAATGTTACCAAAGAGTTCCACTTCAAAACGGCATTTTTAGTTTTTTGATGTATGGTTTCTAAGAAACCATTTCTAAAAACTTTCAGTGTGGCCTACGTAAATAGGTATCGTTTTAAAAACAGTTTTATTTCGTCATTGTATCGTTGAATCGCTTATCGTCGAGGTTCCAAAACAAGAGGTTTCGCCAATTTTAATTTAAAAAAATACTAATAGTCCGACCTCATTTAGAATGCCAATAACAAATTAGCATCTGGGTAGAACACCGGCTAATATTTTGCAAGCTTTCATAGGTATTAAATTAACAGTGATTATGGAAATTTTTAAATGGGGATAACGGGAAAAAAAATTTTGGCACGGCAGCCTCAAAAGGGATTTTACGATTTTGAATTTCGTTTTTATTTGTACATACGAAAATTATCACACAATTGATATGGGTAAATTTCGTAACACAATGTCATCATCATCATCATCAGTCTATATACGTCCCACTGCTGGGCACAGGCCTCGCCTCATAGACACAATGTAACACAATGTAATCTATTAAAATATAGGCGTAATAAAGTTTCTAACTATATAGAAAACAATTAAATTCACCCTTAAGCCATCATACACAAAAATGCAGCGGGTAAAACGCTCGTGTGCCTTACCCATTTCACACCTTTTTTTAAGGGGGAAAATCCGTATTGTATGCCCGGGCTACAGGGCGCAACCCATTTCGCACCTAGATGTATAGCTTACGAGGTATCAAATATTTGAAAATACAGCTTCGCAAATTTATGGTGGATATTAACAATTTTAAAAAAATAAAATTTACCTAAAATTTGGGTAGATAAATGAATTTCCAAGGGAGAGATTTCCACCATTTTTTCGGGTTGTACTAATTGGGAGTCAGTTTGTTTTGGCCTATTTTTCAATAGTAGGTCCTTAATAATGCTAACTATCAAATATTGTTTCAAATTATTCAGATGAATAAATTCTAGAACCTTGAATTTGATTAGATTGGCCAACATTTGCTGGCTGAAACATAATTGGTATTTAATTCCAACGTGACCGATTGAAAATGAATTCATATTTCAAGGCTCATCTTTTCTAACGTCACATCTTTTCCGCCATCAAATTGGAAACGCAACCTTGTTGAGTTACGTTAAAGTTGATATTCCAACAAAAGTCAAAGGGAGATTTGATGTTTGGAAAGTAGACGTCGATTTTAGATTTATTGGGTGAAGTTTTCAAATGGACGGTGTCGGCGTTTTGATAAATTATTCGTAATGGTCGTGTAGGTGAAATGATGCATCGCTCCTATGGACCGAGCCCATTCAGTCCGGATTTCAATTGAGTAGCAAATTCAATCTTTATAAAATGGCACTTAATAGCTAATAGATTTTGAAGTATTTTGTCTCCAAAAGTGACGGAATGGATTTAAATATTTATTTATTTATTTATTTATTTACGCAATTTTCCGCTGGCGCACTTAGCCGAACTAATTATCTTTCACAGTATCTGAAACTGCAAACATCCTAAATTACCAAACGGCCATTAACGATAACGTCAATCAAATATCCAAATCAGGCATCAATTATTTCAAGTCGAACGCACCGGCAAACGACTCCAACTGGAAATTCTTCCAGTATTCCAATTAGCACAAGGTCATGCCAAGGTACAGAATACTGGAAGAAACATCAAGGTCAGCACTGAAGGGTGCTTGTGACAGAAATGGTAGCACTTGGCACTAGACAGCTGCAGGGCTAATTCTGTTGTTGTTGCGAGTTCTTTGGGAGTGACGCTAGGCACTGTTTTGGGTAGCTTGTTTAGTTTCTTTGCTTACGAGTATATGAAAGGTATTTACGTAACTAATCGGCCTTTTATGTTGAAATGTTTTATATCAGAAGTAGAAATAGAGTTACGTGGTTATTTTCAATAAATATTATGACTTAATATTTGCTAAAGGTGCAAAAGGGCAATCAAACGTAATTGATTTGGATTTTGTAATACCGTTGGATAATGTTAGAAATGAAAACGATGAACAGTAGCAAAAATGGGAAAAAGTTGCTCTCAATATCTGCGTAGGAAAAGTAAATAAAATACGAGTAAATGCTAATTTATTTTTCCATAAAAATGTTACGTTAACATGCCCATAACTATATACATGGAGGAAAACTCAATAAGTAAAAATGGTACTAGGTATTTTGCTACGCGTAATAAGCGAGCTCATGGAACTCGTCTAGTTATTTAATATTCCTGATATTATCAGATGTGTATTGTTAAAAATTATCGCGTTCGTAGTCCTAGCCAACTAAAACGAGGCTTTACAAGTTTTGCCAAAGGTGTTGTGTTTACGCTTCGCTTCTTTTTTCGCTGTAGTTTTGTAGAATTTGAAGGAGAAAACAGTTTTATAAATAGACGATATGTACTGAATAATGTTTGAAATGATATAATTATAATGAAAACATATGTACAATCTATGATGAGAAAATGTAAAGATACTTTTCAATTCACGCAGAAAATGCCATAAATACATGTTTTGTTTTTACTGGTACCACAGAATAGTATAATAGTATTGGTACTTAGTGTTTTTACAGTCGCTAAAAAACTGTAATGTAAATAATTCAAAGTTTTTCCTCAACAAAGCGCGGCTACCGATCAAAGTTTACACAACGTGATTACAAAATCACTCCAAACTCCATTCTTTACCACAAGACAATGAGAATCAAGATGCAGTTAACCAACTCTAAACTAGACATGGGGAAAAACGTTACTTTTCGATCACCGTTATTGTTATTCCCGTTCCAAAAAAATCACATTGAAAAATCACCGTGACTTTGTCACTTCGGTTATTTCGTGTCACGACATTTGCGTGTCGATCGTTCCTGGCAGTTACTGATATTTTTGTAACAACTGATGTTACTCTGTGACAGTGCCACGCAGTCACAGTCACAGTTAGTAACAGCGGTCACGAGGCACGGCGTCGCTTACACACTGTTCCAGTGATATAGTCGCTAAGTAACAACGTTATTTTGTAACGTTGTTACTTCGTGACAAGTCACACTGTTACTTTTTAACGGCGGATCACCGTGATTTTTTCATCGTGAAGTTATTTATCACCCACCTCTACTCTAAACTAATACGAACTTCATGAGATCAGGATAACTCGTTTCAACTTTAAAATTAAAATGAAAACGTTTTACCCGTGGATATTGCAACAAGCAACAAAAATCTTTATATCAAAATAGGGTTAGGCGACTTCCTGATATGTCGTCGCGGAGGCGGTACGATATGAGAAAACTGTCAAATGTCAGTGTGAACGGTCAGAAAACTCAGTATTACTTTTTACTGCGCCCCTACATTTAAATGAGTGCTTCCTGACTGGCGCGGAACGCGCGGAAGCGGGACGATGCGAAGGCAGTACTGGTCCGCTTCTGCGCATTAATATTACTACTGCACAAATTAATGTAATACTGACAGTATTTCTCTCGCCTTAGACTCTTAGAAGTATTTTTATCTCACGAGCGCGGGTCAGCCATATTGAGCTATACATGCACATCGTCTATGTGTGCGTCAGCGTAGGAGCTATGAGTTCACGCTGTCTAATGTGTTCGTATACTTCGTATGTGCCCAACTAAATACAACAATGGCCAACCCGCGCTCGTGAGATAAAAGTACTATAATAGTACCGGCAGTGGCTTTGTAGTTGGAAAAGATGCCTTAAAGGAATAGGTTCGCCATTGTGCTTCATTTATATATATTTTTTGTTGAATAAAACACTTAGGTAAATTGAAGAACAGTAGTTGTCATCCTATTTCCTTGCATTTAATTATACTTTTAGTTATATTTGACGATTTTGACGACAGTACAATAATTATAGGTGGGTATAAGCAGATCCATTAATTGTCTTTAACCAATCCATCCATACTAATATTATAAAATGTGAAAGTTACTCACGTCTGTCTGTTACCTCTGTGGAGATAGTTATGGGAATGATCTGGGATAGTTTTTATGAAATGTGAGGTGGAAGTTTGTATGGAAGTACGAAATAAACGAAATCCATGCGAACGAATCCGCGCGCAAAAGCTAGTACTTACATACTACACAAGTAAATACTATACCTAAAACCTGAAGTTTCTTTTGGTACTCCCCGAGGAAAGTTAGGCGTGACTTTCAGCACTAGGTGAATAATTCACTTTCCCATTCATAATTCAAGCCAAGTTCTAGAGGGCGCTTAGTGAAAGTTATCCGTGGAAAAATTACATTAAATATAGATAGAGAACCCGAGTCCTTACGCAGTGTTCTGGAATGGATGTGCATTTTAATTAGCGTTACACCGAGTGGTGAGAGACAGATGGTTTATGATAAATCAGGCCAATACAAAAATACTAAAGAACCTTAAGACTTCAGACTTTCGATAAATATCAGTTAATTCGTTAGCATTGTACATTGTGCGTCGGGGTTACGAAATGGTTTTAGAAACCCCACAATATTTTTGAACGAACTAAGTATAGAGCAGCAGATAGAGATCGTCCGAGTATCATACAAAAAAAAACTAGTGCGGACTATGTGCCGGGTACCGCCGGAAGAACCAGCGAGAGAACTTTTTATATATATAGCACTCCGAATCTTAACGGTTCCCTCTCTATTTATATATGAGGTTGGAAAGCTAATGCGACGCAGTAAAGACCAGTTCGCAACCGCCACCGTACGGGACTCGTCCAGGAGGAAGCCTGCTTTAATCATTCCTAGATATAGACTTACGAAGACAAGGCACTCTTTTAAAATCATGGGCCCACGAATCTTCAATAAGATACCTTCAGAAATAAAAGATGCTACCTCAGATCTCGGTTTCGCACGTAAGCTCAAGAGTTTATTGGTCCAAAAAGCCTTTTACTCGGTTACGGATTTTTTGCAGGGATAGGTAATACCTATACAAGTTCTTTGGCTCACGTATTGGAACGTTTTTATTCCTTAATAATGATGTATCACTAATTTAAATTATTATTTTATTATATTTGGTTCATAATGATTATATTTGACATGAATATTATGTAATTTACGTATGACGATGTATGTTCAATGCAAATAAACGATATGATATGATATACGACACCTAAACAAATGGGGTTTGCAAAAAAAACATCTCTTACAAAACCTAGTCGTTCTAAAAGCCCGCATGCCAGTTGTGTAGCAAACAAACAAATGAAAATCGTATCTGCATACATTGTATTTATTTGCCTATCGGCATCGAAGGCTAACAGGTGAAACGAACAGTAAACAAAACACATTACCTTGTTGCTAAAATGGGGTCTACCTTATTTCCTATAAAATCAATAGTTATAAAATCATGATCTATAACTACGAATTCTATAAAATCATTTAGTATAATGATTCATTTACTATAAATGTCATTTTGTATAACATTCAAATGGTATAATTCCAAAATCTTTAAAACCCATTAAATATAATATTCAAAATCTAGAAATTCAGTTGATATATTATTCATTGCCTATAATCATCATTGTGTATAACATTCAAAATCTAGAAAATCGGTTGATATATTATTTATTGTCTATAATCATCATTGTATATAACATTCAAAATCTAGAAACTCAGTTGATATAATATCATTCATTGTCTATAATCATCATTGTATATAACATTCAGAATCTAGAAAGTCAGTTGATATATTGTTTATTAACTATAAATAATATTTGTTTGACCTCAATATAATATAGGTAGAACAGTTAAAAGTTATAATGATTATTAGTCCTATTTAACAGACGTGTCAAATTTTAAAGTCTGATGACGCGCCAGCCCGTCGACGGCACCCCGCTCGCGCGGGGTGCCTTTTCCGCTCTGAGGGATGCAAGTGAACCCTAACCTAACCGAACCGTAACAGTACCTATTTAACAGATGTGTACACATTTGAAATCAGATGACGCGCCAGCATGTCGACGGCACCCCGCTCACGCGGGGTGCCTATTCCGCTCTGAGGGATGCAGGTGAACCCTAACCTAACCGAACTTTAACAGCACCTATTTAACAGACGTGTACACATTTGACAGTGTGATGACGCGCCAGCATGTCGACGGCACCCCGCTCACGCGGGGTGCCTATTCCGCTCTGAGGGATGCAAGTGAACCCTAACCTAACCAAACTTTAACAGCGCCTATTTAACAGACGTGTACACATTTGACAGTCTGATGACGCGCCAGCGTGTCGACGGTACCCCCCGTGAAGTTTAGACTATCTAACATTTATAACAAATTAACATTATAGCAAGCAATTATTATAGAATTTGAATTTATAACAGGTGAATATTAGAGTAAAAGATAATTATAGAATATGAAATTTATATATCATGAGTTTAGACTATTTAACATTTATAACAAATTAACATTATAGCAAGCAACTATTATAGAATTTGAATTTATAACAGGTGAATATTAGAGTAAAAGATAATTATAGAATATGAAATTTATGTATAATGAGTTTAGACTATTTAACATTTATAGTAAATGAACATTATAACAAGCAACTAATATAGAATTTGAATTTATAGCTGGTGAATGAATATAGCAAATGAATTTAGAGTATGTGTAGTTATAGCCATTAATTTTATAGGAAATGAGGGGATACCGCTAAAATGACTTTAGCGCCATTCTATCATCTATGATGATACGGCCTTTCAGTATTGTGTTGCAGCTTCCAGCTGATTCAAATTCAAACTCGAAAAAACCTAGCGTTTTGCTAATAGACGGTACGCGCACTGGTACCTACAATAAAACCAATATTATGTTGGCTATTAGATAAAATAAACTAAGGTTTTCACCCACTACCTAATGTACATATTATAAATACAAATACTCGTGAGTAACATACCTCAAAACTCAAAACATTTATCAGTGGGCAAGTCCGACTCGAGCTTGTCCGGTATTTTTGTCAAACCAGTGATACAAAAGTCAAAAGGTAGAGAAACTCGCATATTCATAGGCTGTAAGTACTTAAAACTCCTCTCTCAGCATAAAGTTAGCTACTCACGTAAAATCGTAACATCTTGCAATTTAGACTAGAAGCCAGCAGAGGGAAAGCTGGCAGCTAAACGTAACGTGCTAGGCGAGCGTTTTGTGATGGTAAAACTTAAATAACATGCTTAAACTCATCCGGTACTGTATAAATGGGATTGTGGATATGCCTTTCTGCTGTTAAAATGTATAGAGTTAAGATTTCAAGCTCACATTGTCATTTACATTGAATTACGATTAATAACGGAATATTTACCATATATATTTGTGTTTTTGAGTTTCCGATATTTGGGCACTGTTGCAAGCGCCATTATCACGGATTAAGGCGCTACACTGAGAAATTTGGAGACTTTGAAACGCTGTCCTGCCCAGACTAGCAAACAGTAGGGGCTGATTTTCAGATATATGATTCTTGACTATATGATTGTGGTACTGACAATAGCGAAACATGATTGCTTAAAATTTTCTCGATAGAAAATAAATCCAAAGTCGAGTCTATATTTTCCTTTTTTTCCTCAGCCTGCTAAAACAACGCATTATTAAAAGACACGATTAAGTTAATATGATGGTATTTTACCTCATCTAGGTACTGACAAGAGGAAATTTAATAAACCTGCACACAGTCAGATATTGAACGAGATTTGTCTAAAAAGCCATTCTCGGAGAGGGTTGCATCCCGTTTTGTCGTGAGCGAAAAACAAAGGGTGTCTCTTTCAATCTTAACAAATTGGATTGTAAATCCATGATAATAAGTTAATAACGCTTAAGGCGGGCTCATTGTAAAATATGTGATTCTAAATACGGTTTTATTTTGAAACACCACTTATTAAAAATTCCAAAAAAAATATAGGGTTATATTTGAGACCTTCAACTAGTACAGTCGGGACTCCGTTACGTAATTGGACAAACTTTGTTCGATAGAAAAAAATGCCAAACATACCTCTATTCTTGATCTTAAAACTCATTTTATTTCAATCTTACGTAACTTTATGAATTTGAAATTACACCAAAATAAACGTCTTTGATGGTGTGAGGACACTCGGGACTAAAATTTTTAATATACTTATTTTTGTATATTTTCACCCAATAACAACGAAATTTATGGTACATTCACGCCCGCTCCGCGCTTGCTCCACCGCGTCAGTCCCGCGCGGAGCGCATTGGAGGTCGGACGTACGCAATTTTTTTTCAGCGCCACGAGCGAAAAAAAAAATGGTTTGCAACCGAAATAAAAAGAAGATATCGTCTCTGAGGGTCTGGAGATTGAATAAACAGAAAAGATTAGTATCTAGAAAATCTACATTCCTCTATTTAATACATCAAACACAAACAGTAGGTACCTATACACGGCACATCGTACAGTTCCACAGTATCGAGTAAAACAGTACAAGCACTACCTACTAAAAGTATTTTTCACTTCTCATGCTCGAAAAGTGCATCATATTTAGACTTGTGAAGCGTGTATACATATTTATGATTTACAAAACATTTTAATTTGACCTCATTTTAATTTGAATCACAGAACAGTATTTGACTGATTTAAAAAAAAAAACAACGGGTTGCACTCCGGGAGTGCCGGCAGAAGTAAAAACTTAATGACATGATAAAAAACGTAAATAACAAAGATATTCATATTCATATTCGCAATAATCGAATAATCCATCTACATACATACATATATGTCCCGAGTATCATTGTGGCCACAATACTTTACAATGACCAGCCAAGTTGACCCCTCCCAACATGGTAACCACGACACTAGGAGGGGTCAACTCAGCTGGTCTGTCGATCTGTCGCGAGTTTAACAATTTATCCTCATCACAAAAAGTGCTCAGCGCTGCTAAAGAAGTTTTCACTTCAAAAATATTTGGTATTGGGTACCAAGAAGTTTAAATACATCTTGGAGATTGCGTGCCGAACATTCGTTTGAAGCTAGAAAATATGGCCTTGAATGACGTCACTGTTGTATTGCATCTCTTTCATTAGATCCATCTTATATTAGAATGAAAGAGATGCCATATAACAGTGACGTCATTCAAGGCCATATTTTTAACAGACTTCAAGATTTCAAAAGAGGTACTCAATTCGGATTCGGTCGTATGTTTTTTATTTTACCGACTTCAAGATCTACGGGACGGGTACGGAGACGGGTCTACTTGGCTGGTCATTGTAAAGTATTGTGGACACAATGATACTCGGGACAAATGTATATATGTAGATGGATTATTCGAATATGAATATGAATATGAGTATGAATATTAATATGAGTATGAATATATTTTATAACTCTTCAACGACGAAAAGTTCACGTTTGTGCGATTTGTCCTCCTAGCTGTGTTTGTTAAGCAAGTTCTATTTTCGCGGGTAATTTTTTTCACGCTCGAGTTTTGATGATGGGATCCATAAGGAATCGAGGGAACTCCTCAAATGTGAAAGGCATACATATAGTGACTTTAGTATTTTCAAACAAATCAAGCATTTACATTTAAATAAGTGACATTTGATGAAGTGGAACTGCTGATGATGATCAGAATTGAACTCTTCAAAGACGCATAGTTCACGTTTGGCGATTTGTTCTCTTCGTTATGTTTGTCAAGAAAGGTACTAGGTAGGTACAATATGGGGGTCTTCAAGAAAGGAGTGTATAAATATTTAAAAGGGTCGGCAACGCGCATGTGACGCTCCTGGGGTTGCAAACGTCCATAGGATGCAGTGACCGCTTACCATCAGGCGGGCCGCAAACTTGTTTGCCACCGACGTGGTATAAAAAATATGCATTTTTTAAAAGTTCAAAGTCATTTATTTCTTTCAAATAGGCATATAAATAAGCACTTTCAAAATGTCAAGTAGGTACACATGTAAAAAAAAAAAAAAACATATTTATACCATGTTAGTGGCAAACAAGCGTACGGCCCGCCTGATAGTAAGTAGTCACCGCAGATTATAGACGCTTGCAACTCCAGGGTGTCACGTGCGCATTACCGACCCTTTAGAAATGTAGATATACACTCCATTCTTGTAGGGCCTTATACATACCTAAACAAATTAAACTAAACATGTAAATTAAAATAACTCCTTTTGCAATTACGTTAAATTTTATCAAATGTTAATACAATATAAATATGTATTATGTACTACAAACATACACGTATGTATTTGATTGATTGGAATTGAATTCAACGTATGTAACTAACTAAATTCGCGCACTATTTTCTGTGACGTGACGACTTGCACTAGTTGCGCTACTGTAATTACTACACTGTGGTAGACGCACCGGCATGTGACCTCCGTCCTTGTATAGGACGGAGCGCTCGGACAAAGTGTTGTCTCTGTCGCACACGATGCGGGGTGCGGGGGTGAAATTTAGCATTGCGCGGTACAAGAACCTCGCCTTAAAAAGGGAACAAATAAAATGATCACCTAAATAACTTTTGATATCATCAAATTTTCGAACCCTAAAATAAGATTGAACACTCAAAAAAATTTATCGATCAGCAATTCCGAGTCACCAAAAAAATTCTACCTATTTTTGCAGCACTTGCACCTATTTTACTTATTGCGTTCCTATAAAATTATAATCGCATCAAAAAAATTGTCAAGTACCACCAAAAACACTAAACTACCACCTAATCTCATGCACCTTTTTTCATTAGAATTACATCCAAATATTATACACATCGCATGCTACATTTTAGTAAACAGTTACAAATTAATTGTTTTTAGCACTATAAATATTTTAGTCATTTCCAAAATGTTATAAATAAGAAGTAAAATTCTAAATTAATTTAAAAAGCAACGCGCAATGTGGCTGAGTGAAATAATAACACGTATACTGCTATCTCACTCAATCAAATACAAAGAATTGTCTGAAGCATAAAACCTATTGATATGTCGTTAGAGTGAAAGGTACCTATTGCTGTTTCATTCTAACTACCTATTGCTGATGGTTTACAAACTGCAAGAAGTTTTATTATTAATTTTTTAATGCGTTGACGTGAGCGCGTTTGATTGATAACTTTTATTTGAAAATGAGTTTTGTTGATTTATTAAATTGTTAGTTTGTTATGAAAATGGATAAAGGTCCTCAAATGAGTTTACTTTATTAATTTACATTGACTTTCATGGAAAAATTAAAGGAAGTTAATAGGTAGAAATAGGTATAGGTAGGTTTAGGTTATGTTAGTTTTGCATAGGCCCGAAGGGCCAAAACAACTCAAAATAGGAGCTCCGCGCCAGCGGAGATCCGTCAATACTGTTCCAATGTCCACTAGTTTGAAATAAAAATAGATGTCATAGAAAAATACTACTACCTAGGCAAATGGACGATTATCAGCGAATAGAGTAGAGGCAAAAACATCTGAGAACAAATAGCTGTATGCGACCAGTAAGGAAAGCACTGTTGAAAATATATTAAATTAAATTATGTTATGTACGTGTCTCATTAAAGTTACAGAAATTTTGAAACTTCTATAAAATAAAATCATTTCGCGCTGTCTTGCTCGCACGCGGTCCGACGTGCGAGCGAGACGGACCGTATGGAAAACCGCATCAGTGTGCTAGCAATGAGGTTAGACTAGATTGGAACTGCTTTGCGCGTCGGGCGTTAAAAAACATTTGCCGCGTGAAATTTGGTGATCATGTAGTATTTCTGGGTATCGAAAGAATTATTTGGGTGTAAATAATTTTAATAGGATTACGAGCCCTGTAATATTTGGATGTAAATTATATGAAATTTGGTGTTTGAAATTAGGTGATCATTAAGTATTTTTGGGTAGTGACTAATTTATTTGGTAACAATTTAATTTAATAGGTTATCGACATGTTACTTCTTTGAGTTGCACTTTATATTTAAAAGGAGTTGACAATTTGGTGTGAATCTAGTATTTTTGGTAATCAATGTAATTTTTTAGAGCATCATTCGGCAACTAATTTGGTGGTTCGTTAAATGCTACCCCCTTAAAAATACACATACATGGTAAATATCCTGTTTATCATCGTTATTCTAATCATATAGTTAGTTTTGCCCACTCGCTTTTAACAAAACAAATCCCCATAAGGTTTTAATAAGTTTTTACGGAAGGGAAAGCCGACCCTAGGGAAAACCTTATTTGGGATTAGGCATATCAAGTGAGTTGGCAACTTGATTGTTAGATGTTTGTTAAGCGGATGCGTCCGCTAGCGAAAATCTAATTTTTTTATTGAATGTGAAAACAAATTGAATTCCAGAGGTCGTGGGTTCAAATCCCACCCGTGGTGTTGAATTTTTTCACTTTGAATAAAAAATTGATTGTTAGATTTCAAGCCGTTGTGGCGTGGTTCTGGAGTAGCAGGTATACATAGGCTAAGACGTCTGCGTAGCAACAGGCAGACCGTATGTTTGTTTGCCAGTATCTTAGTATAAAAGCAATCTCAAACTCGATATATCGTTTCGAATCGCTACACTTAAGTGGCAGTGGGCGGGGCACATTGCGCGTAGAACCGATGGCCGTTGGGGCCGAAAGGTTCTCGAGTGGCGACCACGGACCGCAAGGCGCAGCGTGGATAGACCTCCCACAAGGTGGACTGATGACCTGGTAAAGGTCGCGGGAGTCCGCTGGATGCGGGTGGCGCAGGACAGGTCATTGTGGCACTCTTTGGGGGAGGCCTATGTCCAGCAGTGGACGTCTTTCGGCTGATATGATGATGATGATGATGATGACGAATCTCAAACTCAACTCACTCACTCATGTCACGGACACGTGCACCAACTAGTATAATAAACCACATGTAAATATTTAATATACCTTACTTATTAAGGCGAGGTCGGTCCTTTTCTTAACACAGTACCTGGCTGTGGCTTCATAGGCCGGGCCCAATAAAGCGATAGGAGTGCGGTTGGAAAGTGACCTGAGGAAAATCCAGGGGAAACCTCCGACACGACCACGCGGGCGGTTTAAGCACTGGAATACTCTTAAGTTTACGCTCAAGGTCGGTCCATTGCAAATGTCCCACTCCACTCATCCAACATCCCGCTCTCTGCGAAAGCTTTGCGTGTACCTACACTGAGCATAAATAATACTAATTATTAGTACTTAAGTTTTAGTGAATCCCAAGACAAGGAGATTATATACTAACGGTTACAAAACAGTTTAGTAGTAATTAGTAGTTACAAGGACCAATTTTTTGGTATTAATAAATAAACTAGTATTATCAAAAACTGTTTTGTAACCGTTAGTATATAATCTCCTTGTCCTGGGATTCACTAAAACTTACTAATAATCAGTATTTTTTTTCGCTCAGTGCAGTTTTCGTAAATATTAGTACATTTTACTTGATTGATTCTTGGAGTACTGGATCATGTATGAAAAATCTATCCGGTTATTGTGTTAAATCAATAAACGCTATCATTTTTGTAAAGAAATACATTACTGTCGTTGACATTTGCGAAATCGTCAGCTTGACAGTTTATTTTTACGATAATAATTTAGGATTCTTTGACAAAGTTACGAAGGATTTTTTCTATATTTTTTCCTATTATTGTGTTTTTTTTTTCATTTTACAGTATTTCTTATGTAGTGTAATTCTACATTATTTCTTCACACTCTGGAAGCTCAAACTTCAACATTTTTGTCAAATATTGAATAGGCCTTGCCTTAAAGAAAGGCTTATACCAACCTATCCTAAATTAAATACCAGAAGGAAACGAAAACTAAGTATATTCAGCTCTGTCACACTTACTACTACGAGCGATAGGGAGGGAGAGATTTTCGGTTCGTATTAATCTCCCAGTTACCATGCATAGAATCTAAGGGAACCGGCTTTACGAACTAGGGGTGTCAACATCGATCACCGCTGCAATCTGTTCGCTAATACTTGCAAAACGTCCGTGTTATATAAATCACAGCCCTGGCCCTTCGGAAACCCGCCTTATTATTTATCATCCAGGATTGATGCGTCTTAGAGAAGCGACTAAGGGGTTAGAAATTATTGGGCCGAAGATTTTTGGTGGAGTTTTGAAATGTTTATTAGAAGTGTAGTTATTGTAGTGATAATATAATAAATTATACTAAACTAAAATACATTTTAAAAAACCGGCCAAGTCATAAATACTTCGCACATCAACCCACCGCAAAATTAAGTTGGTTTGTTTTCGCGACCACAGGGGTCTAGCTCTAGCCTGTATGACAGCCCCCCTTAAAACATTTAAAAATAAGTATGGACTGTTTATATGGCTTTCGGGCAAAAATGCTTTCCTGGGTATGTCAGGCTATGATTCGGATGAAATTTTGTATTTCTATGGTTTTTTTTTTAGCCTCGGTATACCCAACTGGCGTGAGGTGGCGCACAACAGGGAAGAGTGGCGTTCTCTTGTGTCAGAGGCCAAGATCCTCTTTGGGTCGTCTAGCCAGCGTAGTAAGTAAGTATGGTTTTTTTTTATTGAGTATTAAGGTTTTTTCGAAATGGCGGAGAGATAGCCCCCTAGCTAGAGAAAACATAAAATATCGCAAGATACAGCTCACACAGCCACTATTAAATGGATAAAAAAATATATAAAAAGCCCATAGATTATACCTTATAACTAGATAACATACCTTATAACTAGGTTACAACTCCCTTATAACCTTATAAATAATATAAGTAACCCTATAGCTTACAGAAATAACTGCACAACTTTCACTTCGGGTCTCCAATTAGTTATTTGACAACGGGATGACATGAACCAAATCGGATTCGGAGCACTAAAATATTTAATGCCTCACTCAGAAGGGTATATTGATGTTAAATGAAGCATACATCGCGTATCACAGCTAATGGATGTCGAAGTAGATACCTATAATTAGAGTTTCGGTAAATTGAGATGTAACTTTGTTAAAGCGACATGTTATATATAATTATATTTTGTTAGTAGTGTAGACTCACATTTTAATGCGTTTAGATTTTAGGAACGTTTCAGCTAATTTGACGTTTAGTATGTTTCATATCTCACGAGAAAACTAGCAGGTAAAAGTAAGTGATTAATCAACATTCATTATTAGTTTAAACAAAGCAAACATACGTAATTTTAACATTATTTTATTAGGTATACAAATACAATAATACCATAGGCAGGGTTGCACCAAACCGTCTGTAATCGTAAGCGGTATTCGTCAAATCTGATTGTATGGAAAGTTTGGCAAGTTTCTATGGGATGACAGCTGCCGGCGCCATATTTGACGATGACCGGTCTGTGTTCGTACGATGCCGATGGTGCAACTGGCACTTAATGTACTTAGTCCGACAAGTACTTGGCGATTTTTTATTTTATTTATCTGTATAACAGATTTTAGGTCAAGTACACTGAGCGAAAAAAAATACTAATTATTAGTAAGTTTTAGTGAATCCCAGGACAAAGAGATTATATACTAACGGTTACAAACCAGTTTTTGATAATAGTAGTTATTTACTAATACCAAAAAATGTGCCCTTGTAACAACTAAACTGTTTTGTAACCGTTAGTATATATCTCCTTGTCTTGGGATTCACTAAAACTTACTAATAATTAGTATTTTTTTCGCTCAGTGTAGACTTTGGGCTTAAATCTGTTATTGCTTTCGTTAAATAACAATAAGATACAATTACACATTCAACTGAGTAACAATAATTAATCATGTAGTATATGTTTGAGATTCTTACGCCTATAGCATAAGACTTAAAATTTTATACATATTTATAGATGTTGCGCCTTGAAATGAAAATTGTGAAGACTGTTACGGGTCACTGATCTCATCTCATCTATTGTATAGAAAAATGTTTCTACGACACATTATCTATTGGAGAGATTATGGGTTAAGCTGAAATTATCAGGAAATATATGGCCGATCATTCTGTTGCAGAGGTACCTAATATAGGGATGTTGACACCACATAATAAAATCAATGAATCCGAATTTTCTCGAAAAAGGATCAAATTCTCAATCAAATAGTGAAAAGAGTAATCCAAAAGAATAAATAATTACATAATTATAAGTCTTCAAAGGTTTAGGAGGGGGCATTTTCTGTCCCTTTTCCGCAAAACGCCCCGCTGTATTGAACGATCGTCATTTACTATGGCGCTCTAGGTCAGTGACGTCACTGACCTGTAGAGTTTTCTCTCTCTAACTAAAATCATTCTAACGGTTGTAGTTTCGTTATTTTTTGAGATATTTGAATAGGATTTTTACTTTTTGGCATAGTTTTACGTATTATTTCGTATGGAGTAATAATACATTTTCAGTCAACATCCCTATTGTATTTACAATACCTAACTGCGCACTGCTAAGGTTTGGGATTCCCTGCCGGCATCCGAGTTTACATAACCTGGACCTCGTTAAGGCACGAGTGAATAGACATTTTCTGGGTGATCTCGCTTCACCGTCGACCCCATCTTTGTCCCCTGGCTTTTTTTGATAAGATGGTATTTATAAAAAAAAATAAGCTTTGCAGCAAAAATGTCACAATCAAAATCAAAATTATCTTTATTGCCAGATTATGGTACATATATGGTAGAAAGTATAAAATTAATTAGGTTATTATTTTTGTCAAGTAAATTAAAATCAATTTATTATGTCGTGAGTAATTTAGGTCATGTCAAGTAACTTTACAAGAAACGAAAATTTACGTCTCAAGGGTCCTGCACGGCTAGCACATGCACATGATGGCGCCCGAACTGGCAACACTTAAGCTATTGTATAAAATATAAAACCGCGATACATACCCGCTGCAGCCTTGACCAGTGGCGCGGAAATAGCGTAAGAGCCACTCGGGCCCAACTCGCTAGATAAGGGCCCTCCGCGCGCGCTGTTTAGAGCTCGTCTCTGCTCTGATATTTTTCAAGTGTGTTTTTACTGCCTAGTTTTACTAACTAGAACATAATTGTAAAAACATGATTTACTTCTCTCTACTTAGTAACTATGTTTTTATGTTAGCTTGACATTTGAATAGTATTATTATTATTACTTACGTTTTGACATTTAAGAATAAAAAAAAATCAAAATTCAAACATTTATTCTGCAAATAGGCCACAAGGGCACTTTCACATGTCATAATGTTGATGTACAATTTAAAAAAGTCTGACAATATAAGCATATGATAGATTTTTCATGAGAAAATATTAATTTACAATTTAAGAAATATATCAATAAGAATTTAATACATTTTTCATGACAAAATATTAATTATCTATTCCAAATATTACAATAATAGTAAAGTTGAGAGATGTTGAATGATTCATTGTAATTTTTTTTTTATTGTGTTAACTTGACATCTAACTTTACTTTTTTTATAGTTTTCTTTTGACCATTTTCCTATTTGCATGACATTGATTTATTATTTATTTATTTTTAATACTCTGAATATTAATTTTTAATCGGACATTTTAATTTTGACTATTTTTAATTGGTTTTAATTTTTTTTCTTCTTCACAAATTTAAATAAAATTCAATGACATGCATATTGAGAGCCAAAATATTGTACGCCGAATTCTGGCAGATTGTGATGTAACTAAATACTAACCCTCCCACCATTTATAACCACTCACACTCAAACAATAAATAATTTGTATTTGTATTCGTTTTTGGAGCGTTGACTACGTGAGGAGATAATATAAAGGCCACTTCCGCCATTCTTTGACGAATATTTTATTGTAATTTGTAAGTTTAAAATCACACCAATTTAATCATAAATTTAAAATGTGACTAGTGGTTTTATTTTATTCTATTTATTTTCTTATTGTATTTTTTTGCATGCCAGTAATGTTTAAACATGAAAACCTACCAATAAATGTACAACCACCATCACCTACAATGTTAACTGCGAATAAAATATTGTTATCTAATAATTTTAAATACCGTGTTTAAGTTTTTATTTAGTTAACCGGGGTCAGTGGTATATCGCCGTAACTTTCCCAACTATTTACCAAAACTGAATCAAATTGATATAATTAGTGATGATTATACAATTGTTCTAAATCTATCAAAGTAGCCCCATTTCCTAAAGTAACCCCAGTTGACGGTACCTACTTCGTTGTGTCAGTAAAAGATGCCATGTGTATACATAGTTACGATTCTAATATTTCGCGGTAGGTACAGCAATGTCCGGGGTATATTTCCTGTTGAATTAGCATTTAGATTCTGTGTCAAACCCTCGCCTTGTTGTGATACAAATTGTGAAACAACTGTTATACTAAAGGTGGCTGTACACATTGGGAGAAGGTAAAAGGGATGTCGACTCAAAAAAAATTATTACCTACTTCAATAGAAAGAAGACATAAAACTATGGCAAATAGTGAAAATCCTATTCAAATATCTCATAAAATAACGAACAACTACACCTACAACAACGGTTAGAATGTTCGTAGTTAATAGAGAGAGAAAGTGCTACCTAACCGTAACTTCTCTGTTAAGTAGCGCCATAGTAAATGACGATCGCTCAATACAAAGGTGCGTTTTGTGGAAAAGGGACAGAACATACCTCACTCTTAAAACTTTGAAAACTTATAATTACGTAATTATTTATTTTTTTGAATTACTTTTTTCGCCATTTGATTGAGAATTTGAGCCTTTTTGTAGAAAATTTGGATTTATTGATTTTCTTTTATAGTGTCGTCATCCCTATTCATCCCTATTACGCTAACACGTGGAGTTAGAGCAACGTATAGAGACCTACTTGGCTGTATGTTGGTAGTTTTGACCGTTCGTTATGTTGACCCAACTATTCGCCCAATACCTTGGCCAAATGTATACATAATGTAGATACACGGTTTTCACTATGAGTAAAAAAAAAATACAGTATAGTTTTATCGATTTTCAGTAAACGAACATAAAAAAAAACATGTAGGGGAGGTACCCTAAAAAAATTTTTTTTTTTCAAGATTTTATTCTACCGTTGTTCGGCGTCATCAATATCTATACTCGTGCCAAAT